>OY787669.1:12558897-14958897 GCA_963678985.1 Spisula subtruncata
ATGTGCTTTCTGAATGGTCTCTTAGTTGCTATGCGGATGTGTTATGCTGACAAAGCAGGGGACGGTGTGGTAGGAAATTGGAACAGATTCACAAACCAAGCTTAATATATAACATGACTGTTTTACCAAGATACTCGTCATTTATTGACGCAGAACTAAACATTGAACAATGGTGTTTCGTATGTTTGTTATCAACGTGTTCGTTACTTTGACTATATTAATTCTCAGCTGATGTACTAGATTGTCAT
This sequence comes from Spisula subtruncata, assembly GCA_963678985.1. Classification (NCBI taxonomy): domain Eukaryota; kingdom Metazoa; phylum Mollusca; class Bivalvia; order Venerida; family Mactridae; genus Spisula; species Spisula subtruncata. The sequence goes on from OY787669.1 coordinate 12,559,146, forward strand.
CTGTAATGCCTAGATCCCCTGAGCATTTTTGCATTGGCGATGTACTCCCATTTTATATAAATTAATGTTGGCAGCCATTGAGAAAATGGACTTCACAAATTTCTGATGACTTCCCTGAAGTTTCCCCTGGACTACAAGGAACCATTTACCGTTTTCCGAGTCCTTCCGGTGCCCATGTATAAAATAGGAAGTACATTACTGGTGCAAAAATACTCATTGCAACATAGACATTATATATAACCTGTTTATTTAGGTCTGTCATCTAGTGTATTGGAAGATTTCGATCGCCTTACTAAAGCTTATATAGGTCCCACTGAAGAAATACGCATCGTCGAGTAGGAATTAAATTTCAAATTAATGCATTGGAACTTTTCGCTTTGAATCAATGTTGAAAACTATCACAACATTTGTTTTGAAGTTCCACTGTTAGTATACAAATGGTCATGAGACTTAATTGCTCATGGTGTGTACATGACGTATATTTTTCTTTTCATGCAATATGTTTCTTTTTAGTATTTTTGTTGGACTAACCATTTTGTTCCATTCTTCTGTATTGTATTGTATAATATAGTGTTTGTTATTTTTTCTTTGGCAACTTACATGTCTTTCTTTATTTGCTGTTGTGTCGCTTTTACATGTTGTTGTACTAACCATGTTGCTTAACTGTTTATTTTGATTCATTTATTTTGTGTGTGTGACAACAGGCCATATATACGCTGATTCATTTTGGTTAACATCTATTGTTGCTGCTTGCAACTGCTGCTGCTACTGCTGCTGCTGTTGTTATTGTTGTTGTTCATAGACCACCTGTCTGTATTATGTTTCTTTTGCCACCCGTTTTAAGTAAATTCCTTTAAAAATATGAAAATTAGTATTTCTAGACAAAAGAGTATCTTCGATTTCTTGTCGACACGGATCGATGGTGGTTATTGATACCTACGTTCAAAACAGTGCTGCAAAGAAAGGTTTTTCTTAGACTAGATATATCTCAGAATATTATTTTTTTGTAAAAACGGACCCATCCTATTGTTTCAGTCGGCAAAGCTTTATTAGTTTTCGCCAATTATCTAGCTAGTTTAAACTCATTGTAGGGAACACGTTCTTACAATATTATTAAATTAATCACTCAGGACACCGTTTTCTTCTGATGAAATACATCGAGGGAGAAGTTAGTTTTTCATTTTATGTGCGTGTTTACAAAGTGTATTTTATAGTTCATACTTTATTACTAACGATTAACAACTCGCATTACATTGTACCACATGTTTGGGTCAGATTATATACCTGTATTAAGTTATATTTTGTTTTTCTATTCAGAGATATTTTACAAAATGATTGTATTTGGCATTACGCCAAAGTAGAAGGTCGAAATAGAATACGATTACGCAATGTGAATCCAGAAATGCGTCGTTGGCTATATGGTTCATGGATGCATTACGTGTGTTGCAACAATATCGAATGATTTATCGATATACTATACAACTGCTTCGTGATTGAGATTAAGGTTTACATACACCCATTCAATGGAAATGATTTCACGCGGATAACAAAAATTTATAACTGCATATCTAATTATGAAATAAACACAACTTATTTACATGCATTATTGAAACATACAAGTACACAGTACAGCAGAGCTCATATAATAATACAGGGTGGTCATTAATATGGTAACGTACATGTAAATAACTTTAATAACTTTGTCAGTTTTATTTGTCAATTTATTCCTTTCATTTTGTCCACTGATGCTTCCAATTTAACATTGTATTGTAGTTTTCAAATAAAGTAAATATACGGGTTTTGTATTATACACTCCTTCTTTCAGGCATTCCTATGATCAGAAATCCAAAGGGTTTCAGAATTCCCTTGAATCACTGAAAATGTACATCTTCATCGATGGCGCGTTATTGACACAAAGTTCGAGTAGCATGCAGTCACTATTTAAACTTGGGCTCAATAGCTTTTAAATAAAGGTCAAAGTTATTAAAGTTACCTATTTTACCATAATTATATTAATCAATTATATCACTCTGCTTTTGTGCTCAAAACAATATGTCTATGGTAAATTTTGTGGCATTGCTTCAGGGACATTGATAAGCATCCGATTGATACTAGATCTGCAATATATGGATTTGAGCCAAGTTCTATATTTACAGCTCTCATACTATGCTATGACAAGTTACATTACGTCGGTGATGAGATCGCTTCGCCTGGTTGTTTGTCAAAGGCTGCTTGGCAAGTCAATCAGATGAACTATGTGATTAAAATTTACCGCTATAATTGATATAAATGGTATAGATTGGCAACAGGCGTAAATGTCAATTGTATACCAGCAGAGATCAATCGCAATAATATTTTACATCACTTGAAACGTTTTGTCTAGATCGAAAACGAGCTTTTAGCCGTGAATACAGGTTTTGATCCAGAGGTTATATTCTATCTAAAATAATTATTTCTGCTTTAAACTTCATATTTGTATGTTATTGACATCACTTGATCGTCGTCGGCGTTGCATGGTTAAGTTTCGTGTTACGGTTAACTTTTTTCATAAACTATATAAGCAATTGCTTTGAAACTTGCATCACTTGTTCACCATCAATACCTGAGAATGTAATGCAATTCCCATACCTCTGATCTGTATTTTGTAAGAATTATTGCCCATTTTATAATATGCCTTGTACACCATCAATACCTGACCATGTCAAGCAAGACTCATAACGCTGATCTGCATTTTACGTGAGTTATTGCCCCTTTTTGGACTTAGTAAATTCCTTTGTTAAATTTTGTGTTTATGTCCACTTTTCTCATGTACTTTGTGGGCTATTGCACTTGTTCACCTTCAACAAGTGACCATTCCAAGCAAGAACCATAACTCTGTTCTGAATTTTGCAAGATTTATTGCCCCTTTATGAATTTTAATGCTTAATTACTTATTCACCATAAATACCTTACTCTGTAAAGCAGGACACATAACTCTGTCCTACTTCATACTAAGGTTGTCTGCCTTTTGACAGTGATAGATATCAAATGAGCGTCTGCACCCGCAAGACGGTGCTCTTGTTAAATTTGGTAGCCGATCAATAAACTACTCCGAATCTCTACTAACTTGTAGGTACAATCATATTTTGAATATGCATATCTTGACAATAGAGTTGTGGTCAGTTGTGTTTGCATATGAATAGAACAAACTAGTCTAACTAGATCATATATTTGTTTGTACCTCCATCTGAAACTTATAATACAGTAACTAACTTTTATACTTGATCAAAACGTTTACAGTCAACAAAGTCGTTTAAACAAAATTATTTTGGTTTTCAATTGACACACACGAGAGGTTTTTGCACAAGTGTGCGTCCATGATAATAAACATGGTGGTATAACTCTAACGCGATATTCTGCAATGTCAATATAAACAGAAATACTGACCATTACATCGATTAAGGGAGAGTAGACGTTTATTTTACCCGCTCACTTCTATTCACCAAGTAAATAAAAATTACGGTATAGCTTGGCCACATTGACATGAGCTGAAATATTGATTAGCATAATTTAACAGTCGATATATTGTCTACGTTTACAACACCGAGTGTATGTTTTCATAATCGGCGAGTATCACGAAGACGCTCGAGATGTAATACAAACACAAATCTGAAATACCGCAGAAATTGATATATTCAAAGCAAGAACCTTGTAATATATTCTTGCATAAAGGTCAGGCTCAGGTCAAAATAGCCAAGCTATACACATTGAAAAGATTACCCCTTTTCCAATATCATTATGTTGTTATACCTTATTTGTCTATTTACTTAAGGTGGCACAGGTCCCCATACCCTGTTAGAGTTAAACAATTAGGTATATTCCATGGACTATAAAGCTGGCGAATTTAATGTGCACGACAGCAGACTGAGGTAATCCATGTCTACACTGTAGAGGTGGAAACAGCATCGAATGAACCAACACCAAGGCTCATCTGTGAATATCGTTTGCTTGTGGGCTTTTCTAAAGGTTCGTAGACGCCTTCACTTTCAACAAGTCTATATAAAGGCCTTTTCTCCAACTCGATCCATGAACCTGTAATGATAATATGTAATACCACTATCTAGATGTGTGACGGATACAGGTCTAAAGTGTACATACTTTTAAAAAGCGATCAGTCGCGGATACTCCACCCTAAAAAGAAAATAGAAACTGGAACGGCGAATACAGCTACATAATTAAACAAAAACACTGAAAGACAAAGTTTCAGCTGCCAAACAGCAGAGCTTCCAAGTTGTGTTAAAAGTCGAAAGACCAATACTCAACTGTCAAAAAGGAATGTCCAAGTCCAAGCTCCATGTGTAGGGATATACAAATGAAAAAGTAAATAATAATTTCCAAAACATTAAGTTAAACTATGTTTGCAAAACTGCTGTCATATTACTTTTTTAATGTTGTTATGGTCAGTAAAACTAATTAAATCGTCCGATGAACGCTTTGTGAATCACAGGTCAAAGTTTCTTCTTTTGATTTTTTGCGGTTGGGAGTTGTGAATGGTAAGTAATGGGCCAGAAGGGTATTGGGTCCCTCGGCTGCCGTTGTGTGAGCGACCTAGTTCCTACTGTATAAGGGGTCATGCATGATTTATATTTTCTCCTTTCACAGTCAAAATTTAAAAATAAATATTTCTATAAAACACGTATGCCCCGTGACAGTCCATTAGTCGTGACCTTGACATTTGACATAGTGACTTCAAAATCAATAGGGGTCATCTACTGTTGCTAGCAAATCGCCATGTAAAGTTTGACGATCCTAGGGTAAAGCGGCCATGTGTTATTGAACGCAAACCATTTAGTGTACCGACAAACATACCGACATGCATGAGCAAAGTATCAAAGATGGTGGGGGCATAAAATAACTGTGTCATTACTTACCCATCCTTGAACAATCACTATCACGGTCATATGTAGAAGACACTCTCCGTCCGTTCAACCAGTAAACTTTATAATACTTAGACATGCCCTAAAATATAAAATATTATGTATTCCACAAGACTTACATAGTTTGCCTCACGCATTTGTCCAACTGAGCATTTCTTTGCTTTTGCAATGTACTCCCGGTTCAAATAAATAAGACTCGGGGACCATTGGGAACAGGGATATCACAAATGTTCTAAGGAATATCTCGAGGACTATTTTTCTGATGCTTTTCGATGTGGGAATACATCGCCGATGCAAAAAGCCTATTAACCATATGGTTTGAACGTTTGAATCACATATTTAATAACACCGGCACAGGTTGTTTTTAAATTATTGAAAAGACAATAACGCAAAAAAAATCACCGCCTCATAGCCTAGAGGAAGAGTACGTGTCCGACTCAAGTGCATGTGGTTTTGGCTTGCTCCTGTGCAATTTACTTAAGACGGTAACACGGATACTCATTTATATCTCCACATAAATGGTTCCATGTAACTGTTTGACAGGCTAGTGCAACAGTTCAGTTTCGCAATGCCTGAACTTCTGTTGACGGGTTAACGACCCGAAACTATAATTTATCATGGAAAATGTGCTTTCGCCCACAGTTTTGCTTTTGTAAAGCTTGAAATTATTGTGCAACTCCTTAAATTTCAACGACGTTCTAGGTTGTTACGTAATGTGCAATTGTGAGGTCATTAGATAATACTGATTAAGATTCAAAGATATAAATCAATAGGTCATGGGATATACCACGTCGACTGTATCATTTCAATTAGGTCGTTGACTTAGAATGCGAGAGTCGTTACTAACTACTCCTTATAAACGACCTTATATAAGAATGATGCATATTTAAAATCTGCATCATAAGGCGTTTCCTATGAGCCTATTTACATGAACATCGTGAATAGTCATGTTGACCAAAATGACTTTATAAAACATTTTCCAAAAGTAAACAGTAAATTTCAGACAGTTTTTTCTTGATTTTGTCAAAATATCGATTTGGTACTTACAAATGTACGAGTTGTTTAAACTAACATAATAAGTATTTAGATCTACTACTTTTCCGTAATTTATGACGTCATACTTACCGGTACTTTGAGGTTGCCACGGTAACGCATACAGTACATCTCACAAGTTGCTAATAATTTCTGTGTAGTTTCGCTAACTTGAATCATATTTGCTGGAAAGCGAAAGTAAGTATAATAAGTAAAGCAAAAATCCAGCTCATCAAAATACATTTACATTACTCAAGTTACCAATTAAAAACATTGAAACTCATGTTAAGGGTTAATTGTAATCAAACACCTTCTTCAAACAAGTAATTAACAATTAATAGCTATGTCGAAGTCCACTAACATTCTGAAGCCATGACCCTTTAAAGTATATTCAATGTTGATAAGATTTATTAAAGGAGGGACATACACTAAAAATAGGTAGGGGACTAAAAAATAGGCTGGTGCAGAGCAAACGTGAGCGAACTTTTGATAGAATGCAGAATCGACAGACGTCCAGCACAAAATACATATGTTTCCCCGACTATATGTTTAAAAGATGAAAATACCAACATTACTAAGTTGTTGCAAAATATTCATATATTTATAATATTTCAAAGGAATAACAGAAAGCAATAACATATTTCCGACCAGAAACAAATACATGTATATGCCTGGCTTGAAATTAAATGCCTTAAAGTGGTGAACATAAACTTACGGATTGCAGCTTTATGTAGCGTCTGTAGAACTGTCAGGGTGTTCCCGGTTAGTTTTAATTGGACGGACCCATTGTGAATCACAAGCCGACCACTACAAGGACCTGGAAGTTATAGAAAAATATTTAAAATCGCAGCTTAGAACATAGTTTACTTACAACTAAACCATGATTATAAAAACAATTTACACATAACATATGAGTGCTTTGACTGTGGACGAATACCACCTGATGTCAACATGTTTCCTTTTTTCATTACAAGGGCTGTTTGACATGATCCAGGGCACCATAGATCGATGTTGGCTGTCACACCCATGGGAGAGAAATAGTCTCCATAGGTAGACTAATTATCAGTGTGAGGTAAAATTCCAATTGGTGGTTGAACAGCCGAGCTTCTGCTGAAAACAATAATATGTTAGACAATCTGATGGGCTGCAAAAACGTTCGTACACGTTGCCCGAATATCATACGATGACTATTAATACATACCTGTATGTATAGCAAGCTTCATCTGTAATTTAGTAGCTGAATATCGACCTATTTCAAGGTCACTGCAACACGTCATGATGTCTAGTGCCAGGTTGGCTATCTCGCAGGCATGTTCAACTTGTTTCTGAGCTACGGAATCTATAAAACATTTACACAAGATGATCAGGTACAACACATATCCCTTCCAAACGGAAAAAAAAGAAAATATAAGGATATAAAATAACGAACCATGAATTGGTCAGCGTTTGTATTTGATTTGCATATTAAACAGTTAACTTAAAACAATATGTAAAAAATGGTGTCTCGTAGACCAGAATCGATTATAATATAGCCGTTAGTCGATACGATACTCATATGATAAAATAAATATATTGAGGCATACAATTACTAACCATGTCATAAAGGTCCGAAATGGACAGTGTTTTTATTTGATTTTCATTTTAAACAGTTAACTTAAAACAATCTTTAAAACATGCATGGTGTCCGATTATAATCTAGCCGTAAATCGATAATAATATGATATGATAATTAAACAATACAATATATCCGCATGTTTAAAGAGAATATATTTTTCAGCTATGAACGAAGGCATTAAACACAAATTAAAGTAGAACGGGAAACAACAGAATGATACAGATTTATTTCAGTAGATGAATTGCTTGCTTTGCATGAATGTCACAATGGTAATGATTAAATAATTTCGATTAACGTTTCCAGTTTGATAATAATTAAACAATGACAAACCTGAGACCACTAGTAGATATTGTCCCATCCGGGACACCGGAAACACGTTGTACTGTTCCATTCGTTCATCTAAAAGTTCCATGACGAGTGTGAGGATATGCAGCACCTGGTCCGCAGCGAACGTACTGAAGAATTCCGTAAATCCCGCTATACTGATCATGAATAATGTTGTCTCCGAGACTTGGTAAGGTATCATGTTGATAGGCTTGCTGACATCAAATTTATGGACCAGTATCCGTGGAACTAACTGTGGAGAAATATAAGAATGTAAGTAGCATAAGAAATAGTAGACATGGTTAATTCTGAATGACAAAGCACCTTAGCACCGCGACTGTTTCAGCACGACACGAAATAACTAACTTTCAAAATCTTATCCATGCTTAGCGGACGTTCCCTGTTGACAAATTTATGGGAAAATGTTAACAAATTGTCTTCAGATAGAATTTTCTTCTTCTTTTGAACAGAGACTCATCTTGACTACCATATACACTTTCATTCACAATTACATTACAAGGATTGACTTACCTGGTTTACAACTTTGTCCGTGGACTGCCTCTGCTGGTCCATCTGGTTGGTTACTCCTTTCAGCCAATACGACACTAATACAACAAGTTTAATCTGCTCCCGAAACACAATGACGAACAGAACAATACATGACGTCACTATTGCTATACATAATAAGGACATCAGAATCATAATCACTCCATTTGTTAAGGACCCTGTTGTTGTTGCTTGCATTAGTTCCATTCTGGCACGTGTTTGTCGTAACAAATCATCCCTGAGACTCCTCAAAGAGTTAACGCTATACGCCTCAAATGTTGAATTGGAATATTGTGGTGAAAAGTCCGAAACTGCATGACGCAATGTCATAAACATATCAAAGGTGCAAGCAATGCTCCTATTCTGTGATTTAGATCCTGAAGTACATAGCACCGACTCAAATTGTGCTGCAAAATTAACTAGAATATCATTATCATCTTCGCCAACACCAAGAGTGTTGTTAACGACTTCCAGCACATTGAGGAGAACGTCTAACCCAAACACAGCGTCTAACTGACTTTGATATTCGTAATATGTTTTCCAGGTTTTCATCTCTGTCATTTGGAGACTTTCAAATGAAACCAATCGTTTTATAGACTTTTTGAACCGAATATAAAAATCAGATATTTCAATGACGTTTTGAGAACCAGCATTTCTCCATTCCCTTATGTCACGTAGTACGTTCCATACAACTATTGTCCTCTCAGTGAAGAGTTCGTCTAACGCCATATCAGTCCTTAAACAAGCTTTAGAAAACTCTTCCTCTTGCCCATCAACCACACTAATCTTCTCATAATGCTCTTTTATCAAATAATGTGACGTCAACTCTAAATGTTCCAATGTAGTCAGATATTTATTCATCTAAAATAGAAAGGATACATAAAGTATAGTATCAGAAGAGCAACACCCATAAAGAACTCCAACCGTTGACCATTGTTTAGATGTTGACGCTATATAGAAGTTAAATTTCCCTGTCCGAATTCTTGTTTTATATATTTCTTGTGCCTCTATTTTACGTTTGTTATGCTTTGTCGTTTGTTCTCACCTATGTTGTTCTTGTTTGATAAACAGCAATGTGTATTTACAATTACCTTACTGCTATAGTGCGTAGCCTTTTTGCATTTAAATTATATTTCCCAAGGTGCATCTCAATGAAAGATCTAAGTTTTAATGATCACTTTTTTCTAAATTTAGCTTACTCAGTTAATCCATTTAACCGTCCGAACTAACATTTTGAACATTTTGTCAGAATCACGGTTTGATTTCTGATCCAAAGTTTAGTTCCGTCAAACAATTATCTTGTTTCATATGGCTGACATGGAACAGAAAACAGATGTAACACTCTGAAAGAACTTATGATACGTGACGTTTGAGTTCCGTCCTAGTGTTACTAGTACATCAATTTTCAGTTCCGTCAGAGCCACATTCAAACAGAACTTTACTGAGTCTCTAGCATAACTGAAAACTTTGTATCGGGATAAATCCAGTGTCGTACCCCAGAAGTCACTCTACATACCTTTGTTGCACCTGAGATTTCAGCACCGGCATCTGACAAGAACAGCAAACAGTATACTACACTTAGGAAAGCTAGAATACCCGACGGTAAAGCTAACTCTAGGAACCGACGTTTACGATTATCGGCTGCCGCTGATTTCTGTTGCTGCAGCTCTTCCTCGTCTGCAAGAATGTGAAATGATAAAAAAACCTAGAAATACATTTATGATATACTATTATTGCTTAAACGGAATGCCTCACAGATGGGGCGATTTCTTAAAAAAAAAGTATAATTATCTTACCAAATCAAGTATTTACAATTATATAATATTAATATAATATAAGTGACTAAATATTGTTTTAAGAAAAAGTTATTGCAAATAATCGATTTAAACCACTTCAATACTGCGTACTCAGTGTGGTTTTCCTTTGATAAACAGCTCAGTGTTTCCGTTCATCTACTTTTAAATGGCTTATTCGGTCTCTTCAGATAGATGTGCAATATTATTTAATCCATAAAGCAATCAACAGGTATTTGTTTAGCAAGCAAGATGTCTAAAGAAGTTGACAGGGAAACAAAAGAAATACACTTGTATATCAACAATCATCTGGTTTAATGTAGCTTTGTGAAATGAACAAGGTGTTCCGAATAAAATATATGCCCTCAAACACCGATGGAAACTGTCTGCGTACTTGCCTTAAACAAACAGTGAGCATATCAAGTGGTATGTGACGCAGCATTTGCCCATGACCGAATACATTACGTACAAAGCGATATGTTTAAGACCTACCTATATTTTTCTCATCGAGTTTAGCGAGCATGTCTTCTAGATCTTCCCTTGTGTTTATTTCAACTCTGGATTGGCGAGTGAAGACGGAGAATCTAGCCGTTTGCCATTGATGCCAAGTAGGATTCATAACCTACAAGTAAACAGAAAACGCGAATCACAACATGACATACAAAGCCTACTTTTTTCTCATTCGGGTTTGGTCTTTGTTTTCGATTATATGTTCCTCTTTGTGATTGTTATATGCTTTTATATTCTGCTTGTTTTTGTTGAGTGCTGCTAATCCTATTAATCCAATCATATTAAATTCAATACTAACATGTTAATAGCATACTGTGTTGAATTAAGTAGAAAGGCGGAAAGGTGCCGAAGTGCCAAAGTAATTGCATATTGCATTTATACAACGATTAGGGAACCTTTATCAAGTTTATAAATGATTGTCAAGGTCACCGGACGGGCGCTTGATATGGTGTAAGCACCGGAGCGGGAAACCCATTCGATATGTTGTACTACACATTTCATGTAGCCGGTGACACATATTTTTTCAACGCCCATCGGATGCTCAAAAAAGCCTCGAAGGACGATCTTTGTCCACTAGGTTACCTCCCTAATTCCCCTATAATGCATATGCCGGCCGAATATTGGACGGCGTTCGAATTGGATGCATGACTTAGATAAAAGATAGATGCTCCTAATGAATTGAGAGAAATAAAAGGTTGTTGTTGTTGTTTGTTTTAGTTGCTCATTTCAAAAGTTGTTTGTGTTACATGTCGCTATTTATGTGCTGTTATGCTGTTATTCTGTGTGTATTTTAGCAACTTCAAATGTCAGTACAAGGCTAATTAGCACATTTGTCCCCGTTATTGTAAATAAATTTTGCCCCAGTTGCAGACATGGATTGCGTTGCACAATATTTGGGGGGGTATTGAATTGTGTGAATGCTCCTGGTTTGTGATTGGTCCTTGAGGTGTGTATAATTGTTCAGTTCATTGTTCTTGAGAGCTGGGCTATGTATTTTGTTGTACCCCTCTGCTGTGTTAGCTAATTGGTATATATATTTCTTTATTTCTGTTTCATCCATATATATATGATACATTACATAAAAACATTAAATCACAGTTAAAACATGCACATGGCCTTTATGTACAGAGGTCAATGTCCTGTAAAGTTTGTTAGCGTCATCCTTGGTGATGGTGTGTTTGACATGGCCTTTTCTTTGTTTTTTATGTATGCCAATCCTTTGAATTTATTTTTGTAATTGAGTGTTTTTAGATTTTTTTTATTTATATTATGTGATAATAATGATAAGCCATGTTACATGCTACCTATGCTGAATATATATTATTATTATCATAATAAAATAAATTTCAGGAGAACGGGTTACATGAATCGACTGACAACTGTTTTTTGATCAGCCCACCATATAAAATGAATCATAGAACCATTAGGCTGTTTTTAACAAATGACCACAAAAATTAATACAATTTTGCAAGAGTTGCTCCCACATTTTGAAATAAACTAAATTTTGAAATGCTCAAATTGCATCATTCTGCAGAGAGGTTACCAAGTTATAGCTAATTAAAATAGTAGTTAAAGGCTTAATGTGACTTTAAAGAATTGGGATCTGCTAAATAGTAGGGGAACCAGAGAGGTTAAAAACAAAAATCTGTGTTGAATCACGTGGAACTGAGTTGACTTAAATGAAATGACATATGATTAAGTAGAACAACATAGAATAACGTGAAATTACGTTGAATAACGTAGAATTACATCAAATAACATTAAATAACATGAAATAGCGTAGAACAACGTAAAAATACGTTGAATAACGTAGAATAACATCAAATAACGTAGAATAACGTAGAATAACAGAGACTAACTTGGAATAACGTCAAATAACGTAGAATTACGTAGAATTACGTAGAATAACGTATAATAACGTGATTATGAATTTAACAGCAACAAACTCCTTCTACAGTTATTTTTATTTTACAACATTTCGACAGAATGAAGATATAACTATCTACCTATAATAACGTGGAATTACGTAGAGTAACGTAGACTCATAATAAGCATACCTGTGATATCGGTGCATGAAGCAGCCGTGAAAGCCTTGATCGTGCCACGGTTTGTTTGGATTGCGCCACAACTGATCAGTATGTCAAACACTATGAAAAGTAAAATTCCACAAATAAGAAAACTTTAAACCAATGCATATAATGTATGAAGTAAGTTGTCTCTCCAAAATTGCATTACGTGTGCCTTGTTTTCGTCTTCTCGTTTCTAGTATTAAATTTGAGTAAAACATCCACATCGTGCGTGCATACTATTATATCTCTACACGACCAAAGTGATTATGACATTCAGAATGCATCGGGTACTTATTCAAGTAAGCAGCATATGCGTCAAAGCTTTCGTTATACAACTAGTTGCAAACATTTTACGCATTCATGAACGGTTATGAAACCAATTTTACCTACGACGCGTACATGCAATGCTATGAAAGCGTCTTTACCTACGACAAACGTCGTATTGTATTGAATTTTAATTATCACAGTAGAGTCTGAATTTCGCAACAATCCAACACGAGTGCTTAGAAACCCTTACACTGTATTACCTGTTGCGAACCATGTTGATACAACACAAAATTCGATCAGGGTCAAGGAATCACCATTCTGTTGGTCTTATATATACAAACTACGTATAACAGAGGAAGAATACGATTTGAAATCATTAAAATAAAGTATCACAATATCATCTTTTCTGCTGATAAACTTCGAAAAATAAATCATTCTATATCGTCAATTCCTAAGTAATACCCTTGTCACATTTGCCCTACGAGCTCCGTACGAGTTCCGTACGAGTTGATTTCTCTGAACTCGCACGACGTCCGTACGGATATCAAGACTCGTACGAGCATCATACGGATTTTCACAACTCGTAAAGGACTCGGTGATCTGGTGAAAATTATACATTCTGTACAACTCGTACGAGATCCGTACGAGCTGTGACAAGATGCTAAGAACGTATAAATACCGTTAAGATTAAAATATTTCAGACACGCACGAGTTGGTAAATCCGTACGAACGTCGTACGAGCATTTGTGTTTATGATATTAAGCATCTTGAAGCTCCCACTGTTGATACAAAAAACAAACGCCTTAAGACACGAGTAACTGGAATAGATTTTTTTCGTTGGCCATGCATTTAACTCCCAGACGTCAGCCGTAACAATACATAGTACAAGTAACAAACGACATCCGAACATAACGCGTGGCTGTTATTCCATGCACTGGACGCTTGTGTCCGTTTTGTCAGAAGATGCATTTTAAACATGTGTTTCCGATGTAATTTAAATGTTTCTAGTAGATAGACTTCCGATTTTCACAGTACAAATAGATATTTAAAATACAATTAACAGCAACAAGTTATAAAATACTTTTAAATTAGCAGAAACATAATGAAAAATCTTACCTGTAGATTAGCCGGAGCATTAAGGTGAAAATCCACATTTCAAAAACTATTTTATGAATCGTTAATTTTGACTGCTCATAGATCGGTACCGTTATACACCTACTTTTAGTACTGAAAAGTTAAACATTATATTCGTGGATATAAGTAGGGTTAGGCGGCCGATACCTATCTACAACATGAACAAGGCATACTATATTGACCATAAGCAATTATTTTCCTTTTGGTTGTTTCACGTACCTACGAATTATCACTTCATTCGGGAGGCAAACGTGATAATTATGCCGCAAAATACGCGCGTCTCCTAGCGATAATAACAAATGTTATAAATAAAATCGACTTTTCCGTACGTTAGTAAGTTGTGCTACTTGTTCTATAGCTAATTTATCATCGATATAAAAATAAGGTATTACTCGAGAAACACCCATATTCCTTGAGGTACATTTAACTCGGTGATAGGTTTTTTGTCTGCCTTCGAATTTGCACTTGTATATTTATATACTTTATCCGTGTATTTTCATGTATATTGTTTGTTTTTATCGTATGAGGTTGGAACACTGGAGGTAATAAAAGTATTATTAGTTTGGGCAACATGATATCTTCTGGTTATCATGACTAATAATATGTTTACTGCACATTGTGTTGCAAAGTTCAAATTTTAATTGGGTTTTATATCTTACAACATTCTTGTTCCAGCTTTTTGACAATGGACACACGACGGGTATTTTTCAACATTAGTTGGCAAATCGCTGGCCCAAAATTAGAATGACGTAAGTACAAAATCGATTTTTTGATATGAGAAGAAAAACAACTGTCTGAAAAATACTCTTTACTTATGGAAACGCTTTTCGGACTTCAATTTGGTGGACATGGCAAGTTCCGATTTTCATAAAAATAGGCTCACAAGAATCGCCTTATAATACAGATTTTAAATAGGTATTAGTCTTCCATTCTAAGCCAACGAACTTGTATAGAGTTATTTAAGTACGAGGGTTGTTCATTTAATTCCCGGACGATCGATATTACTGAAAAACGATTGGACGGATATCAATGAAAACGCACACACATACATTCACATCATTCCTTGATTTACACACGTGTTCGCCTTGCTAAGCTGTTCAGTAGTGAAATAATATGCTTTAATACACTTGTTACTAAATATAGTAACAAAAATGAGCCAATTTCAGGCTGATTATGACCATCTCGTGATTAATTATCGCCTATCGGCCCGGTCCGCAATCTCATAATCGTGATCGGCCCGTTGAAAGGACGCACGTTACGTTATCCATGTTAACATGACGTCACATTGGAGTCATAATGACGTAATGTTGAAGCTAAAATGACGTTACGTTGAAATTGCTTTGTGTTTTTATGAATATACAAGATTTTCATCTTAAATGACTGTAGATCTTCATGAACTTTACTAAACGTGAGTTGTTGTTACTCTTATTGAGTTTTTAAATTGAACAATTGTATTAAAGACTTTAATACACTTCAGAGCCTGGCCGGAAGTTGATAATCGGCCCGGCATGAATAATCACCCTCGGGCTAAAGCCCTCGCGGTGATTATTAATTTTCCGGGCCGATTATCGCCTTCCGGCCCGGCTATGTCGTGTATTAACCTCTAAGTAACGTTGGAGTCATAATGACGTCACGTTGGAGCTAAAAGGACGTTACGTTGAAATTGCTTCGACAATTTTATGAATGTACAAGATTTTCATCATAAATGACTGTAGATATCCATGAACTTCACTAAACGTGAGTTGTCGTTACTCCCATTGAGTTTTTAAATTGAACAATTGTATTAAAGACTTTAATACACTTCAGAGCCTGGCCGGAAGTTGATAATCGGCAAGGCATGAATAATCACCCTCGGGCTAAAGCCCTCGCGGTGATTATTAATTTTCCGGGCCGATTATCGCCTTCCGGCCCGGCTGTGTCGTGTATTAACCTCTTAATAAATACGATAATATCGCACTTATCTGCAAATTATACAGCAGTTATTATTCTATTAGTGTATACGGCCCGACAGGCCTTGAATCTACGACATTTACTGTTGATGACTTTAGGTTTGCCCGGCCTTAGATCATCACGTGGTGATGCCAACGTAGAACTGTTTATTTCATATATTAACAACGGTCCGCATTTACGATAATTGTCTAAAGTTTTTTTTAAAGAGAGAGTCTTACGCTTTACAGGTGTACGGCCAATATTTTCATAAAATTGTTTCATTACCCGTTTTCTCTAAATTAATCCGACTTTATTGCGATATTCACAGAAGCACGCTCTTTGTCATTAGAACACAAAAGGCTATACGGAATTGACATCAAATGTTATATTACAAGACCTATATAGGCATACATATTGTTTTCTAATGTTTTCTGCTAAATATATGCGAGAATACCACGACCCTTCCTAATTAACACTTTACATATCACTACAAAATTGGGTTGGGCCGGGTAGTCTTTTGTTGGGTTACTATAGTAACCAATAGTTTGTGTTCGGTTGGATGAAATTATTTCATTTTTTGTCAAACAATCAAGTTGGTGACTAAGTCTTATGAAACGAAATTTTACTACAATCGTATGTTCCAATCAAGCGCTATGACAATCGTCAGGAAATTAAATGAACAACCCTCTTATGTTAGTTTGCATGTCAATAAAAGAAGTACCTTTCAGTCGTCTAAAAAATGAAATAAACAACAGTGGTAACATATTTAATTGATATGAATTTGTATACAGGAGACCATTCGTTTGTCAAACGCTGTTTATTTACGACCTTATAAGACTAATACATATTCTGTCTACTTACGACCTTATAAGACTAATACATATTATGTCTACTTACGACCTTATAAGACTAATACATATTCTGTCTACTTACGACCTTATAAGACTAATACATATTTGAAATCTTCATAACAAGGAATGCATCACATAGAGCTTCTCATGAACCTATTGCCATCAACATCGGAATTTGTAATGTTGACCAAACTGAAGTTGAATTGTAGATTGTTTGACAATAAATAAAGAGTGATTTCAGACAGTGTTTCGAGCTGTCTCAAAATTTTGGTACTTACGACCTTCTCATTCTAAGTCGGCGATATTTCGATGTTGATTCGATGTAGGTTTTACCCTACGCTACTTTCATTTTGAGAGATAGGCCAACAACTCTAATTATTCAAGATAACACAACGTCACATACATTTGTTCAATTATTTTTAACTCAGTGTGATAATTTTAATGTAAAATGAGATAACGAGACGACAAGTGTTTAAATAATCATAACTGATGATCTCGGTAAACAATAGAATGACTAATCGTGTCATGGTGGCTGCATGTTTACATTTTAATTGTTGGATAGGAAAATGACTGAACATCCGCGTTTGTTATATGCTCTGGTAGTTGTATTTGCGAATATTTTATATGTGGATTCATATGACAATAAAGGTATGTGTATTTCATATTTCATTTATATTTTAGTGTCTGTATTTTAGTCATTTGAAGTCCCACCAGTCACATTATCCTGACGATTGGAGAACCAACAGTTATGCGGAACTAACAACACTGGGCGTGAAGCAATGCAAACATACCGTACCATTTTTGACGACTTAAACCTCGGAATTTTCAAAAGAGATTTTCTACCACAATGCGTATATTCAAGTGTTTTTCATATAAGGAATGTATTGAATGCTGGGCATGGTTATATTTTATGCATGTACATGTATTTCAGACACACCCCATTTAGAAATTGGATTACAGTGTTACGCGTGTTACGGGATTGGACCGGGGAATGCTTGTGAACGATATGAGAGTTACCAGAATGCTTGGTACCATGATGGACTCAGCGGACCAGTGACATTGAAAACATGTTCATCACCATTTGACAAGATTTGTATTATTGAGAAGTTCACTTCTGCCTCGGGTAAGGAATAACGTCATTACATTCGTATAACCCGTCCATTTTATGTTTTTTTGCCAAACCTACTCTCTTTTAATGACAGTTCCTTGTATCCGGACACTAGGCTGACATGTGCACGCGATATCGTTACCCAACTTCTTTAGCTGGTGTCTCTTCATCCGCCTACTAGTATATCATAACTCCTAGACGGAGTCTATCCTTCGACCCCTTTGCTCTAAAGGTGTGTACCTTAA
Source organism: Spisula subtruncata (assembly GCA_963678985.1). Lineage (NCBI taxonomy): Eukaryota > Metazoa > Mollusca > Bivalvia > Venerida > Mactridae > Spisula > Spisula subtruncata. The sequence goes on from OY787669.1 coordinate 12,577,485, forward strand.
TTATAACCAATTAACCTTATATATAGAACCTTCCGAAACGGAGAAAAGTAAACATTCAGTGTGCAGTTGCAGCGTTGTAACTTGTTATCATTTACAGTGCTACATACACCTTAGTTGGACCAAATTAATATAGCTAGACCTTTGTATAGGTTTAGTTTCATTGTTCAGATGTTTCTGTCAATTGCAGTCATATTTGATATTAGAATCTGGAATTTGTTAAAGCTGTGATTATAAACATTGGAGTACGTACTCCATGCTCCAACTCATACTCCGTGCTCCAATTGGAGCATTTCTTAGTTACAAAAACTGCTGTAACTTTTTTATTACTGAGCGGAAATACATGAAATGGGGGTTCATTTTTTTAATTAGATCATTTGCTACAAGTTGGTTTTGGTTTTGATGCATTTTTTTGTAAAAAGCTGTTTTTCAAATTGGAGCATGGAGTACGGAGTTTGATTATGAGATTGAGAAATGTTTATAATCACTGGGCCTGTAAGTAATTACAGAAATGTCTGCACAGGAGTGTGTTGTCCTTTGAAGAGTTTAACCATTCATAAGCCTCAGTCAAATTTACTAAACTATGCATCTTTACATGCAACTGTTTTCTGGGAACTGTATCCATATACAATGTTTGAACAAATTGAGCTGCAGTGTAAATTGAAATAGTTTACCCAAAACTTCAGTGTGCGACCATGATATTAATAAGTGTTTTTGACAGATGTGTATACTTATTTGATTTCAGGTGAAACAGCTCATATCAGGGACTGCAGTGATGACAAGACATTTGACTTCACAGAGCTAATACCCCATAACACAACCGCGTATCAAAACCTAACAGAATTGGCACATAATAACAAAACATTGTGCGAAAACGAAGTATGTCTAACAAAGTGTGGGCCTACCGATTTCGCTAGTTTTTGTAACGGTCCTCAGTCAGTCACTGCAATGCAAAATCGATTATATCTTGATACGTCGCTCCTCTGGTTGCTATTAGTCAGTATAATTAACCTGTCAAATTGCTTTGAATGACGAACCTTTGAAATATTACTTCCATAAACATGAAATAATCCGACGTTAGCAGTTTTTCAAAACCGACGTTGTGATATAAACACGATTTTATAAGGATGTGGTAAATGTGATGTATAGTTATGTATAGTGTACAACTTGATAATGTTTTGTGTGTATGTTTCATTTATTTGTTTTGTTTTCCTTTGCAATTACTATTCAAGAATAAATTATTGTGGACACACTGAAACACGATTATTTGAAATCAAAGAAGTCAATCTAAAAGCGATCAAGGGATACAACTTAGTTTTGGGAAGGACCTATATGTGTCGTTCAGAGTCATAATTATGCACTTTCATGTATGTGCGGATTTGGCCAATACACTTTGAAACCGAAATGTTATTTTCTTACAGGATCTTTTCATATGATTTGCATGCTATGCATTTATTCAGCGAATCATTTGTGAAATAGTATTCCATATACGGTTATAAGACTACATGTAGCTCAATTTAAACATATTTTATTTTCACAAACTGAATAAACATAAGAAATTAAGTGAATAGAAAATGGGTTGGTTCATAAACTCAATACTTCATTACGGCTAGCAATACTATATTATCACATGTCTTTCCTTGTATCCAGGTTAGTATAGTCAGTACGTATAAAGTTGTACGTTCCAGTCAATAATAACCATCCCAGTATTAAGGAAATTGAAAAACAGACTGAGACTAGTGGTCAAACAGATTTTGATTTCACTCCAGTTAACACAGATTGTATTAGCAAACAGATAAATAAATTAGACTGCAAAAAGGCTACGGGTATTGATGGCATTTCTAGCAAATTATCAAAACTAGCCAACCCTTCAATTGTTACCCCTGTTACTAATCTTATCAATCAAACATTCTCTACAGCAGTTTTTCCAGATCAACTTCAAGTAGCACAAGTAACCCCTCTTCATAACAGAACAGTACATTAGAAAAGAGTAACTACAGACCAGTAAGTATTTTACTTGTCATGTCCAAATTATATGAAAGAGCCATCAATACCCAGCTATCTGATTATTTTAAATTACATTTTAATTCCTTTTTATCAGCCTTTAGACCAGGGTATGGGTGTCAGTCTACACTTTTTAAAGTCATAGAGGACTGGAAAAAAGACCTGGATGCAAACAAATATGTAGCAGCAGTCTTGACGGACCTCTCAAAAGCATTTGACTGTTTGCCTCATGACTTCCTGCTACTCAAACTTAAAACCTATGGTGTCACCGGTAAGGCCCTTGAACTCATTGACAGCTATCTTTCAAATAGAAAACAATGTGTGAAATTAGACTCATTGCAAAGCTCCTTTCAAAACCTGGTAAGGTGTACCACAGGGATCTATCTTAGGACCTGTGCTATTCAATATTTTTATTAATGATATTTTTCACTTTGTTCAGGAAAGTAGTCTATCCAATTATGCTGATGATAACACTCTATCTTTCTCACATTCAAATTTGGACACTGTGAAATCTACCCTAGAAAAAGATAGCATGTCACTGATACAATGGTTCTCAGATAATAAAATGAAAGAAAATCCTGATAAATTTCAAGCCCTATTGATTGGCAAAAAACACACAAATCTAATATTTATTTCTCTTTAGGTGATTTTGATATCCAGTGTGAAGATGAAGTAAAACTACTTGGTGTTACCATAGACTTTATGTTAAATTTTAATACTCATGTTTCAAACATATGCAAAAAAGCATCAAGGCAGTTTAATGTTTTAAAACGTTTAGGAAATAAACTTTGCAAATTAGGAAAACTTAACATATATTACTCATTTATTATGTCAAATTTTAATTACTGTCCTTTGACTTGGCATTTCTGTGGTGAAGTTAATACCAAAAAAATGGAAAAACTACAAGAACGAGCACTTCGTTTTATTTACAATGATCATGTGTCTTCTTACTGTGAATTGCTACAAATGTCTGAATTACCTTCATTAAAAGTAAGACGTCTGAGATCTATAGCTTTAGAATCCTTCAAGATATTAAATAAAGATACACCAGCCTATTTACATGATTTGATAAACATTAAAGAGTGTTCTTATTCCTTCAGGTATTCTAATACTGCAACGATTCCAAAGGTAAGGACATCAAGATATGGCATCATCTCTTTCCGCTACAGTGCAGCCAAGCTCTGGAATGATCTACCTCAAAACTTTAGAGACCAGACCAATTACAACAACTTCCGGAGCCTGGTATGTACATGGAGCGGGGAGAGCTGTTGCTGTTCTTACTGTTCTACGACCAGGTAAATCAATTGACTGTTGCGTTATGCTTCTGCATGTTTGCTTTGTTTTTTCATGATGTTTTTTTTGCTTATGTTTGTATATTTTTTCTTTTATTTATGTTTATCATACCCTTATGTTATCATATATTCTATTTATTAGTCATCAGAGTCTTTCCCAGTCCTCTCTATATATATTTGCATAATTTATTTTGGCATATTTTTAACTTGCAAATGTTTTTATTTCTTGTAAATAATGCTCATTACTTTATTGTTCTGTATGGTGGTTTTATATCGTCTGAAACATTTTTGTTAATCCAGCTCGCGATGATCTGATCATCGGGTTTATGATCTTTTTCACTCATTTTTTAATTACGCGCTATAGTGCTCTTTTTCTTTTCTCAGTTTTTTAAGCTAAAATTAATTTTATTGCATATCTTAATTCATTGATTAACAAGGATGTTTCAGTTTTACATTTATTGTGTGCACAATGTATATGTCTGTGTGAGACATAAATAATATATATATATATATATAATTATGCTTGATTTAAAATGTTTGACTGCTTTTAATTAATTAATTTGTCAATTAATTAATGTGTTAACTAATTAATTTATTTACTTGTTTATTTATGTTTATTTACTCTTATGCTTTCTCTGTGTTCTTGTACTTGTAATATTGTACATGTCTTTTAACTTGCTTACATGTATGCTATCCTATTTCAAATACATATTTAATTAAATATAATTTGTACATGTTAAAGTAATATATTGCAAGATTTAATATATGTATGCTGAAATAATTATTTTACAGGACTGTCAATGTTTGTTAATACTTTATGTTTGTTATAAATGTCGGACAATAGCTATACATAGCTAATGTTATTTGTTGTAAATGTAAATCCGACTTAAAATAAAGATTGTATTGTATTGTACCACGTGTAGTATAAGATATTGATTTTTTTTTCAATAAATCAATGCGTATTTTGCGTTTTTAGTGTCATATGATAAAAAGAATCTACCACTCGTTGTTAATTGATGTATTTATATTAAACTTGTTCAGGAAATATTATTAAGCTCGCCAGAGGCTCGCTTAATACAATTTCCAAAACTCGTTTAATATAAATTTATTTAAATTGCCAACTCGTGATAGATCCTCTATGTACTACTTATACTACTTATGATTAAACAAACAGTACTTGGTATTGACTAAATGTGCACTGAGGCTATAATTATTGTCCTGAATTGAAGAGCATCTATGCCAATTTTATATGTTTACCTTTTTAGACTGGCGATGTCGCCAGACCTATAACAATGCCAAAAAATGAATTCCACTAAGATGAATTTACTCCCGAAACTGACAACACAGAATTTATACACTCAATGAAAATAGTTTTTCCTCGTTAATCAGAGTGAAAGATTAGAACATTAAACTTTCCTTGTTTCATTTAATCTGCTCGATTGTTATATATTAGTTTCTTCTTGTAATGGAAGGAAATTGTATGAAATTACAAGAAAAGGTGTTTAAAGTCGTTGATAATTATTACTACGCGTTACAAACGCGATATAGCGCGTGCATCAATGATTTTATTATGTTAAATTATTTAGTTCCATATACTCTAACGAGGTCGTGACCGAGTGGTTAAGCAACTCGCGTAGTAATTTTCTGACGCTAAGGTCCAGCGATCGAATTACGGTGGCTCCATTGTTTTTGTTTTTTTAATTTCATTTTTCGTCCACCACTTACCTCTCTTTCGACTTAGAAAACCACTTGATGTTATATTACTTGAAAAGCTATTGTCCGTTTGCAGTTCGCCAGCCTTCAGTACTTCAGTACTTTGATCTATCTATAGTGCTTCGAAAATATGATAAAAATATATTAAGTAGGTCTGTTTTAAAATGATATATTGTAACGACAAGACATTCGGAATTGCAATTTTTAATCTCTTTGAACTAATGTATTTTTCTACTGTGTAATAGTAATTAATTGCTACATGTATACCAAAACTGCATGCCCTTTATTTAGGTCAGTATGACTTTATAAAGTTACGTAATGTTTAATCAATGGCATCATGGGCATACTTTTACTCATTAATTCCTGTAATTCTCAAATATATGCAATGCATGTTTAAATATTTGGCTTAGTGGATAATTAAGGTATCGATAACCATTTTCGTTTAGCCAATTAAAACTAAACACAAAATATGTAAGTTTTTTTTATTGTATATTGTATGCAGGTGACACAGCTAATTAATTTAACGGACTTTAAATTGTGGCTTTGTTGCATGTGCTTAATGTATAAAATGACATAATTCTGGTAAAACAATCTCTGCGTTAAGTCATTCAATCATAGATGTTAAGTTTGGTCATGTGTGAAAAATTGACAGAAAACCTCCAACAATTGTAGGAGTGGTTGTGTCCGAAATAATTCGTCTACAGACAGACGAACGGACGGACGGACAAGCTTAAAACAATATACCCCTTACAAAATCAGTCGTATGGGGTTATAACTAAACCAAATGCATTTCCGTCATCAAAATAAAGATTCGTAAGCTATAATGATAAAGAGTACCTTTTATTCAGAAAAGACTTTTCGTTTAACATACCGTGACCACTGGTTTGCATTTTTGGAACTATTCATTTAGACATTTTAACAAAGATGGTAATTCCTTATGGTTAAAATAACACCTAAATTTTAAGACAACCCTTCATAAAACGTGTTTAGACTCAATATTAAGTGTATGTTAAGAACAATCATGTCTGCCCAAATAATGCATTCTTAACATAATATGCCGAAATATACTACCTTGCAAATACCACCCTTCGCCATCAGTAAAGTAACAACAACTATAAGTGCTAGAACGACCAATGGACCAAATGCCACAACATTTCCAATGCAAATAGCAAAACCTGGATACTCATAGGAACCGATGGTAGGTACAGAGTACGTGGTACACATTACGGCAAAGATAACCTGCAAGAAAACATAAATTTTAGTTGAGAACTAGATCTTCACATTACAGACATACGATTTCCTGTAAGCAACTAAATATGTGTTTAATTAATCATAATATATACAATTGCATCTGGACATTTGTTTTATAATTAGCGTATGTCGCATTTTTGTCACATTGGCTAAAACCTCTGATGTGACAATACGTTTGTATGTCTGACTGTATAATACACGTACGAGTAATAGCAAATTTAAGAAGAGATCGTTGACTTTTAGTGAGAAGGTCGTAAGTACAAAATCGATATTTTGAGAAACAAGAAAAACTATCCGAAATTTTTTACTCTTTACTTATGGTAAAACAAGCTGTTTTATCATGAAAAGTTCGAATTTCCATGAACATTGGCTCATAAAAAGGACCTTGTGTTGTTGGTTATAAATATGTGCCAGTCGTATAAGGTCGAAAGTAGTACAGTTACGACCTATTCATTCTAAACCAGCGATATATGGAATGGGGTTACTCTGGTGATACTTACTATCATGAATATGGGTACGACAGCACACCATACAAATCGTAACACCTTAGATGGACGGTTACCTGTCATAGACTGTATATCGTCCGAGAAACGATTTGCACCTACAATGAAATTGATCAATACATCAACCATTAGCAGCAAATTATCAATTGGGGCAATCATGAACTGTGAATGCAAATGATAATAGGTATAGATGAAGGTCATACTACACGTATCATGTACAAGCCATGGATTTCGAATTGCCAGCTGTAACAAGGAAAACTTGTATTAAATACAAATGTACGTAAATGAAAATATTTATAGCAAAAATACAAATCCACTGTCGTGGAAAGGATACAAAACAAGGGCAATAACCCATACAAGACAAGCCTAACATTTTAAATCCATGCTAAACGGCGTACTATCATCGTATAACACTGTACAAAGGGAAGCATGTCACATAGTAGTGGTCATACTTTGTGTGTGCAGAACGAACCAATTAACAACGTCCATTATTTCTAAGAATTAATATATTGGAAACGTTTTGCTCATAATAGATACATTTCAACGAGAAAGTCAAGCTGTGCCAGTGATTAAGATTGCTTTCTACAGTCTATCTCGTACATATTGCAAAATCATCCGCATAAGAAAATAGTAGGGCACAAACCAAAGCCACGCAGATACGACGACAGCGCCTAGTCACACACGCAAGAGTCAGACATAGGACAAGCCACCAACATCCCAAAAGAATGAATGCTTCAATCTACAATGAATGACACACTGCGGACATTGAATTTTGTGCATAATTAGGCGTAAAGGCAGGTCATTATAATTGATAACTACACTTACATTGAAGCACATACATGAAATCAAACAGTTGGTTATTATAACAAAAAGTTTAATTTATTCACACTATGTACTTGCCGTATAACCAAGAAACGACGATACATTCCAGGAAGGCAGTAACTGTACTGTTAAATGGTGCAATATACCAATCTACCAGTATAAACAAGAAGTATCCACCCTGCAATAATACTCATGGTGTATACCCGTATCGACACCCTCTCTGTGCACTATGCAAATGGCTATATCGGCACCTTCTATCGTTTCTTGTCACAAATATGTATTTTTTGCCAAATAAATTATTTTCTTCCCTCTCCTTCCTCAAAATTCATTCGGATAGTCCCGTGCCAGAGAGGGTGTCGATATAGACCTTTGCACAGAGAGGCTGCCGGTACGGGTACTATAATATACTAATATAATTCAACAACATGAATTTTAACAAGGACTGCCTTTCATCTAATACAATATTTACGAAAATATAAATACTTGTAATGGTCTGCAACTACCTTTGGTTGATTTTGCAATGCACAACTGTTTTGTTTAGGAAAATAGCTTATAAGGCGACTCATTAGTCAAAACCCTTTTGCGTATTGGGCAACGTATTTGGATAATCCATCTTTAAAAAGCCATTGTCTAATTAGGAATTACATTATGTTCTGTCACTTCATCGATTTAGTCTTATCTGGCTGTTCATTTGTAAAGAGCCTTTATCTTATTTGGAAAATCATCTTTAAAAGAAGGTTTACGTTCGACAATTCAAGCATGCCTGTCGTTTGTATATGTATTGTACTTACCTGCGTGGACAACGGTAAGGCTAACAAGAAAAACACGAGTGCAAGTGTAGCATTGATCACCGGTCTATATTTGGTGAGCTTAGTGTAGCTAATGTCTATCAGCGAACATGACAGAGCTTCGAATGCGGCAAACTGAAAGAGAAAGATACGATGTCGCAAACCGAATATGTCCTTTGTTATATTTAATATGGCAACATCTTTACCGAATGCTTGGACGAGGAATATGTTTCTTCCTCTTATAAGATCTTCTTTGGCTGATGTTTATCACAATGCTGCAACTAACACATGGGCGACACGGTGATCTCGTGAAAACGCTCTACGAAACAAACGACCGGGGTACTTAGCCAATTCTAAAATGATATTTCATTGTATCCACCAAGAGAGATATAAACTGTTTGGTAACCCTAGATTAGTACCGACAATATCATACTGTACAAAGGGTACACAAAATAGTCAATGCTTCTATTAAGAAAGATGCTTGGTACCGCTCACAGATCCTGTATAACATACGGAGGTCATTGGCTAATATAACATGGCAGGTAAACCTGAATGGGCTCATATACCGTATAAAGACCAAGCCAACAAACATACATGTACATACAGCGAAAGTGCTTAGCTTATTATAGTGTCACACTTATTCACAGAGCAGCCAATGTACTGACGAGAAATCAAACTTTCGTGCACACAGTATCCATAGTTCTGAGTACCTGCCGATGGATCTTTTGCGACCATTCTTTAAATAGCTGATGACACAGCAACTGGCCGCATTCCTGCTAACTCTGCTTCCTCAGATACGAAAGTTTAACCAAAGCGAGTGTCCTTGGCACTGGTCATACATATAACACCTACATACAAGAATGCATTTTCATGATACAATTATATATGGAAATTATTCCGTACAACAACGATTTGTATTGACATGTAGGGCACACAATGTAACTTCCTTCGTAATAGGTTAAAAAGTACAAAAGAAATCATTTACCACAGAGTCAATTCCTACGAACACTAAAGTTATAAAGAACAATACGGACCAAACATTTGGAGCCGGTAGTCTAGATAACACTTCAGGATAAGCAACAAATGCCAGTCCAGCTCCTAAAATGTAGACATATAAGTATTTAAAATACGTGATGAATTGCTTGAAACCTACTCAACAAAACAAACACTGTTGTAAAACAGTTTCAAATAGCATTCTTATTCATTACTATTTCGTCAATAATGTTCCTAACACATACACAGAGCAGAGTGAAGTTGAATGAAATACTTTATTTAAGTTATCCAAAGTCTGAATAAGATTTTCCAAATCATATATAATGTGTTCAAAAGTGATGTGGTATGACTAAGACAGGTAAAATCAATACAATTATGCAGCATAGACAAAACGTATTCGTAATAGTTGTGGATCATCGGAATAGAATAAGAGTCATTAATTTCAAACGTGTCAGCGAGTTTAAATAAAAACTTTATTTTTACTACAAGGCACTAAATAGTATGTTAAGGACTTAAATTTCCTATATCTTGAATTTTCATTAACAATGCGAATGTAAAATCTGCGTTGAAACCGAAACCATACCTGAGAATGGCAGTTTATTCAGTGGGGTGTTTGTCTGCTTAGATAAGAATCCAAGTGCCGAGAATACACTGAAACCGCCGTATATTGCTGTAAATGCATCCAACACGCACACAATCAATGTGTCTCTGTAAATAGAATACACTGTTGTTAAAATAGATTATCCATTAAAAGTAGTTAATGCATTTAAATTCATTTCGATGCCCTATCCCGACGAAAGGCACAAACAGGAAAACGTATCTCAAGGAGTACCCGCGAAGCAATATTGAAGTAACGAACTTTTTAAGTAAAAAGTACAATGTAAACTAAAACTCCGATACCACAATCCTGGTGGTATCTATGAACATATGAGGAAAGATTACTTTCACTTTTATGCCGGGTGTATTGCAAAGGGACAACTATACATTGTATAGTGTGTCCTTGTACTTAGTATGGTGCGTCCACAAGCATTATTTAAAATATTTTTCATTCAAAGCAGTTTTATTTACAAATGAACAATGGTATGGTACTCGTAATTTCCATGTTCGTCAAATCGTCGAAACTGTTCATTGTCTATACAAAATTGTCATTGTCTCGAACGTCAAAAGACCTTCAATGTATACAAAGAAGTAAATAGTCAAGCTAATACCTTAGTGCGCTATGGTGAAATTTGTTAAAGCTTGCCATCGTAACAACACCTCCCCATGCTGGTCCAAGAGAAAAGAAACATTGGATAGCAGCTTCAATCCAAATCTACAAAAATATTGTAAATGTGGATTTGAAGCATCTATCACGTTGTAAATTTTACTACCAATTAGATGGTTATTCGTGTTCAAAAGGTAAGTGTGATTCCTACATGATTCAGGTGATTAGCAAGCAAATGGCGAGTACACTAAAGCAGCGTAATGTGACTTGGTACACATTGTAGTGCCCATATAAATTAAACACTACCAAATACTAATGTTTTCCTCAGAGCAAAGGAAGGCCTCTAGTTTTCTGTTTCACAAGAGGGTCGTATATATACAATACATCTTAGATTGCACTATACTAAGGACTCAGGAAATTGAAAAAACTTCCAAACTCTATTCCGAAGCTAATAAGTCGTGAATCAGAATTGATCGTGAGAAGCATCGCTGAGTAGACTATGGCCAGTACATACCTGACCAGTTGCTAGGCGACTCCATTCTGGTATAAGATAAATCTTCAAGCCCTCCCATGCACCATCTAGCGTGACACTACGTACAAGCAAAACGGTCAGTAGCACATATGGTAAGGTAGCGGTCACATAAACAACCTGTAACATACACACGACGACATATACATTATTTAGAGATTAATAACTTTTTAATACACTTAACTGACTCGTAAATCGAATTTTCAGGCCCATGCCCTTCTTCAGGATATATTTCAATTTCATATACTTAAGTTACATCCATTTTAAATTTTTCATAATGTTGTTATGACGTGACGTCATTTCCTGTATCATAACGCACCAAATGACGTCACGTCATTTCCCGTACTTTTACAGACATTTACTCTTCTTGCATCCATATCATATCATATAATTACCACTCATGCATATGTACATATATAATATCAATTTAAATCACCTCATACATACATACATTCTCTTGCAATCACACTCTTTCAAATCAAGACAAAACCTCACATTATACACGTCATATAACATCAAAATACACGATCATTGCTGTAACTCCGGTATATATGTATAAATGTGAGATTATGTGAATGTATGTATGTAAGTTTGTATGGGGGTGTAAAAGTAATTTTATGTATCAGAAAGTAAGTCTGAGTTGTGAATGAACATGAACATAAGGTATGAGTCTGTATGAGAGTAGTTACAGCAATGATCGTGTATTTTGATGTTATATGACGTGTATAATGCGAGGTTTTGTCTTGATTTGAAAGAGTGTGATTGCAAGAGAATGTATGTATGTATGATGTGATTTAAATTGATATTATATATGTACATATGCATGAGTGGTAATTATATGATATGATATGGATGCAAGAAGAGTAATAGTCTGTAAAAGTACGGGAAATGACGTGACGTCATTTGGTGCGTTATGTTACAGGAAATGACGTCACGTCATAACAACATTATGAAAAATTTAAAATGGATGTAACTTAAGTATATGAAATTGAAATATATCCTGAAGAAGGGCATGGGCCTGAAAATTCGATTTACGAGTCAGTTATTTGTTATACAACGAACATTTCTTTCCTATGAGAGACAATTAATATAATATATTTTAATACACTTGTTCCGGGGAAGGAAAGCTATAAAATCACTTAATGACAACTAACCCAGTGATTATAAACATTGGAGTACATATGGCCTACTTCATGCTCCAAAAGGAGCGTTTCTTAGTTACAAAAACTGCTGTAACTTCTTTAATTAATCTCTAAGTAATGCCTCTTATAAGACCACGATTTCATGGGGGTTTCACTGTATATCTCTTTATTACACTTACACCCTTTCAAATATACAGGATATCATTATTATATGCAGTAAGACCCCCACATAAGAATACAATTTCCTGGTCCAAGTGATTCTCTAATATATATACAGCATCCCACTAATTAGCACAGGGCCCATTTCACAAACTTTCTTAGATACAAAATTATATTCTCAGTTGCGAAACATTTCAGATAGAATACGCTTGCACTTTTAGTCGGACACAATTCAAGCCGATTTCTTAGTACATTACTCAAGCCAAACCCGCAACTTAAACAAGTTTATACGAAGATAGGAACGTTCGTAAATCCGTCAACCAATTCAGTTAATTTGATGTTCTTAAACAACCTTATCTATATAATAATAATAATAATAACGACTTTATTTATATTGGATTACATATTTGGTTCGAGACCAATTTTCAATATGGTCCACATCTCTTATAAATATATGCGAACATATACTGTGCTATAGTTAAATTGTATATCACCGTGTTTTATGGAATTGCCATAGAGGTCAAATGCTTGTTAAATGTATATATTTTTACGTTCTTTGAAAAATTATGTTGTTAACATTAATAATTTATACTACATCTGCATTTTTTGTAACAGTAATAATTGTCGTCTACGTAGATATAACTTTCTTACCTTCCCTAGACTTTTCACACCACGACACAGACATACAAATATCAACACCCATGCCAAAAACAGACATCCGACAAGGTTAAGTTGTACTGAGCCGACTTCATGAATACCAGAGGATAGACCCAACACATTGCGCCTACAAATAGAAAACATTCTGATCAAAACATGTCATACACGTGGAGATAATAACCTGAATTTTGAACTTAAACTCAATTATATGTACACTTTTGTGACATTTGGTATGGACGCATTAGCTGCAAACACCTATACTATAAAACAACCCAAACGAAGTCCACTTACACAGTGTATGTAATGTTCATGTGTACACACAACATGAAAAACATTAAAGTTTTACAAACAACCATGCTCAAACAGTTCATGCATCCCATTTCATTATTTGGTGCTGCAGATATATTCTTATAATCATATCATCTTATTACTATCACAAAAATTGCACTACTAGTATACTGTAATATTAATAATCGTACTTACTCCCAAAATTCATTGGCAGGTGTTCTAAAAGTTGCATTCATTGAGGTTGTGTTGCTTCCCGATGAGTTAGTACTTCTATCTGAAAACAGAGAACCATGTCTACGAATAACAGCCAACACTTACACTCAGCACTAAGATATTGACATTTACTATTTAGAGGTTTTGTATGAGATGCATGTATAGAATAGAGATAATTCTGAAATTGGTACTTAGTACGTATATAATAGTATTACTTTAGCTTAATTCATGGCGTAATTTATTGTTTTTGTCAACTTTAGTTGCAATTTATCAGTCTGATAGTGGCATTCGATTTCAAAATTACATATACATGTGCATGTATGCTTCTTACATGCAACATTGACAAACACAATATTTTAAGAGTTATTTTCAACACTCGTATGGCAATTTTATAGGGTTCTCCATCTAATATTTACTACCCTAGACATACTAATATCCGCACACACTGGGTGATTCTGTATATGTTCCTGTCACGACGTTTTTTATGGACGTTAGGTCCGGGGCAACGCTTTGGTGGATGTTTCGTCCCCCCCCCCCCTCCAAAAAAAAGTATGTTCATTCCATACTTTCGACAGCAACATTTTTCAAACATTTCAATGTAAAATGCAATCAAACATGAAGTGTTTTGTCTTACCTAGACATAAGTCTGTATTCCACCAATTTCCGCACGTACTCCATGGTAACGTTGGGTTAAATGACTGGATAAGATAGTACAACACCCATGCTAGTGCTTGAGTGAATTCCCAGGTGTAAAGGGATGCCGTTATGACCATGACAACTCCAATCCCTAAAAGGTACGATAATAAAACAGGTCATGAACAAAAGAAATGTTTAAAACATGTTTGCACAATGGTATGCAATGGTAAATGTCTCAGTGTTCTTTGACCTTTGTCCTACTGACCTCAAAACTAATAGGGGTAATCTTGTCGTGCTGGCTAACTTCCAAGCACATTATGATATTCTAGGGAAAACGTTATTGAGTAGTTGAACGGAAACCATTGGGTCTACATTTTATGTATTCAAGATCTTTCTTGTGCACAGATGCAACGTGTTAGAGCAAAATAAGGCATATCCAATGCACACAGGAAAACTGTTCTAAAATGCACTCAGAAGAAATTAATGATACGATTTCGTCTCCACTGACCCCCCCCCCCCCCTCCGGGTGACTGGTGTTGTATAAACCTGGACATATTCGCAATCCGTTTTATAAAAGCAGAAATTGGTTGGATTTTGCCAGAATTAATTTTGATTATGTATAAGTCCGATATAAACCCCTTTATTTGAATATATCACAAAGTTATTTAAGTTCATAGTTAAACGCCATGGAAAAAGTACAAAAATAATTTTGAATTGGCACAGGCTAATAAGTTATATACTACTTTATTGTTGTTTTCAAAAGAAGAAAAACTATATTCAAATGGATCTCTTTCAGTATATCAAACCTTTGATCTTTTTTGGTTTGGAAGTCATTTTCAGATAGGTTAAATGCTGTTATTACAAAGTATATATCATTGACACCAGTACTAAAATTTGATTACCACTTGTTTGAAGTTTTGTATTGTTGAAAGTCATTTATGGAAGGGCAAAAAAACATAAGCCTGTCAAACTAGGTAACTATGCTATTTTAAATAGAGCTTTATAAAGTTCCATCTCTAAATGGAATGTTCAATACGATAAATTATAAATTTATTTATTAATAACATTAAAGTTATAATTGTAGTAGTGTGCTGTTGGCCTTTGCTCAATGGGTTCTGCTAAAATAGAAATAGTTAATGATTCAATTTGACGAGAAGGATTGTAAGCAAGGGACAACTCAATGGTTATATTTATGGGGAACTTGGAAAAGTGTCATTGTCTTATTTTTTTATAATATACTTTAGTACTGTTTGGATTTATTTATACAACAAAACAGGTCCTTTTGATTAACCTATTAGTATTCTGGCCAATACGCGTAAAATGTGATTTTTGTATGGATATGTATTGATATTAACACTTTTGATGTTGGTTGGATGTGTTTGAATTGCTGTATACATATATAAGTGATTATCTTTACCTATGCCATATTTTCTGATTTATATTAATGGCTAAAGGTATATTTAAATATCGAATTGCTTGAATAAATGGTATAAAATTACAAGGCTATTTCAATTTCTTATACAATTTGCAATTAATAGGGATTTCAGAAAGCTACTTTTAGCGCAACGTTATACCGAAATATGGTTACTACATATAGTAGTTGTTCCCCGGTGTATTTATAACACATATAGCATCCAATATACCTTTAAACAAAGGGCAAATATTCCACACTCCAACAGGCGACCTTCCAGTGAACTGTCCTAGACATACTTCTATATAGTACAGGGGACCTCCGGCAATCAGTATAAACACAATGAATGGAATAATTGCAATACCTGATGAATAAAATACAAATACATGTACACAAAACCTGATAAATATAAAACCTGATAAATGATAATAATATACACAATACATTATAAATCAAAAACTACATTTACACAAAATCTGACAAATAATAAAATACTCAACACATTATATTAAATTAAACACTGTGTATATACTACAAAATCTGATAAATAATAATATACATGTACACACTACATCAGAAAACTAAGACATTCACTGACAGTCTGTGTTTACACAAAACATGATGAATAATAATATACACTCAACCGCTTTAAAAACGCACCACATATGAAATACCGTTTCAGATGATGAAAAGGTCAATCTATGGTGTTTTTTCCTTTGGAGAAATAATCTTCAGTCTATACACAACAAGTTGTGTGATTTCCATGCCATTATTACGATTTTAAAATAAATTATAATATAGATAACACAGTGTCCCATGGAAGTGAAAGTCACAATTTCAAAAGCAATTATAAGAGCCCGCTACATTGATGAATGTATGTGGTTTCTCCTCCTAAAGAATAGCATTAATTACGTAATAGGATAGAATTATGTTCAACGTGATGTTTCTAACCATCCAAGTAAAGCTAAACTTGAATTACGAATGTTAGGTGGCTTTGGCTGTCAGGCTTATACCATACGACCAAGTGCGGTCCAGATATGCGCATTATGTGAACCTAAGATGGATTCAAGCCTTATTTAAACTTGACGTCTTGGTAATGAGCATCAGACTATAAGGTTATTTTCCGTGGTGCTTATATGGCGACTCAAATCAACACTAAGAAGGAGCTTGAAGACAAAGAGTTAACTCGTTAAAAGTGTACTAAAATGATTTTCGTTTTTATTGACAATTATGAATGAATGGTTATGAAAATGCAATAATGTACTTTTGGCTTGTTTGTTGACACCCGACATTCTTTTGACACTGTTGGCAGCCATGCGGAACCAACTACAGTGGCACAACCTATGCCATGATTCCTCATAGCTCAGGCGTAATACATTTAGCTTGTTTCATCCAGGTCGGTCTCTAGGAATCGATGTTCTAAGCCCATAACCGTTGTGTGGAAACAGCTGAAGGTTAGAAACCACCAAATAGATTTGCTCTATAGCTCAATGTAAATTGGCCATAGTAGGCCCCAATTTTCAACTTTTTTTAGTCTATGGCCACCTGGACCACATATATCATTGTTAAGAGGGGCATTTAAGCTTCAAAATAATGCAATAAAAAAGGGGGGTCATGTATCTTCTAAGAAAGTTTTTGTCCTTCAAACACGGTCTATCCGTTTTTACGCATGTCCGGATTTGTAAGTTTTGGGTTTTACCCTAGTCTACTTTTACTTTGGTATCAAGAACAAAATAGTGGAATAATACAAATATTACAGTTTTACTACACCACATGCATATTTACCAACCATTTAAACTCAATTTCATCATTCAACTCTACATTTGTCAAGAAATATCTCCATTTACAGGCAAACAAAAGTTTTTTTAAGGACTACTTGAGTGTATCACCACTTGGTCCGCGGAGGCATTTAGTGGTTCTTTACCTTAAGACAGCCTAGTTTTACTTATTAAAGTGATTTTTGCACTTTTTTGAATACTACTATGTATATGCAGCACACAACAATCAATTCTAGACAAATTGTGCATGAATTCTAGAAAAAATGACAAACACGCATATGCGCCTTTAAGGAGAAATTTGGCCAGCACCTGCAAAATAATATTAATAGTGATTTTAAATTGGGTTGTATTTGTGAAAAACTGTTTCACTGAACACTAATTATGCTTTAGATGCCTAATAATGTGTCTATTCTTCATATTTAATCACAATTACCCCTGTCTGACACTAAAATAAGGTCAATTTTGGCATAAAAATGTCAATTTTAGAAGAAAAAAATCTGAAATTTTCTAGATTTTCATGATAAAAATCCAAATTTTCACCTTTTTAGACAATTTAAACAGATTCAAGTGGTCAAAACCCTATCTGGGATGCATTTCCATACATTTGAATGCAAAAAAATGAAAACATGAATTTAATAGAATTTTGCCCTTCTTTAGGTTAGAAACCACCAAATAGATTTGCTCTATAGCTCAATGTAAATTGGCCATAGTAGGCCCCAATTTTCAACTTTTTTTAGTCTATGGCCACCTGGACCACATATATCATTGTAAAGAGGGGCATTTAAGCTTCAAAATAATGCAATAAAAAAGGGGGGTCATGTATCTTCTAAGAAAGTTTTTGTCCTTCAAACACGGTCTATCCGTTTTTACGCATGTCCGGATTTGTAAGTTTTGGGTTTTACCCTAGTCTACTTTCACTTTGGTATCAAGAACAAAATAGTAGAATAATACAAATATTACAGTTTTACTACACCACATGCATATTTACCAACCATTTAAACTCAATTTCATCATTCAACTCTACATTTGTCAAGAAATATCTCCATTTACAGGCAAACAAAAGTTTTTTAAGGACTACTTGAGTGTATCACCACTTGGTCCGCGGAGGCATTTAGTGGTTCTTTACCGACAGCCTAGTTTTACTTATTAAAGTGATTTTTGCACTTTTTTGAATACTACTATGTATATGCAGCACACAACAATCAATTCTAGACAAATTGTGCATGAATTCTAGAAAAAATGACAAACACGCATATGCGCCTTTAAGGAGAAATTTGGCCAGCACCTGCAAAATAATATTAATAGTGATTTTAAATTGGGTTGTATTTGTGAAAAACTGTTTCACTGAACACTAATTATGCTTTAGATGCCTAATAATGTGTCTATTCTTCATATTTAATCACAATTACCCCTGTCTGACACTAAAATAAGGTCAATTTTGGCATAAAAATGTCAATTTTAGAAGAAAAAAATCTGAAATTTTCTAGATTTTCATGATAAAATCCAAATTTTCACCTTTTTAGACAATTTAAACAGATTCAAGTGGTCAAAACCCTATCTGGGATGCATTTCCATACATTTGAATGCAAAAAAATGAAAACATGAATTTAATAGAATTTTGCCCTTCTTTAGGTTAGAAACCACCAAATAGATTTGCTCTATAGCTCAATGTAAATTGGCCATAGTAGGCCCCAATTTTCAACTTTTTTTAGTCTATGGCCACCTGGACCACATATATCATTGTAAAGAGGGGCATTTAAGCTTCAAAATAATGCAATAAAAAAAGGGGGTCATGTATCTTCTAAGAAAGTTTTTGTCCTTCAAACACGGTCTATCCGTTTTTACGCATGTCCGGATTTGTAAGTTTTGGGTTTTACCCTAGTCTACTTTCACTTTGGTATCAAGAACAAAATAGTGGAATAATACAAATATTACAGTTTTACTACACCACATGCATATTTACCAACCATTTAAACTCAATTTCATCATTCAACTCTACATTTGTCAAGAAATATCTCCATTTACAGGCAAACAAAAGTTTTTTTAAGGACTACTTGAGTGTATCACCACTTGGTCCGCGGAGGCATTTAGTGGTTCTTTACCTTAAGACAGCCTAGTTTTACTTATTAAAGTGATTTTTGCACTTTTTTGAATACTACTATGTATATGCAGCACACAACAATCAATTCTAGACAAATTGTGCATGAATTCTAGAAAAAATGACAAACACGCATATGCGCCTTTAAGGAGAAATTTGGCCAGCACCTGCAAAATAATATTAATAGTGATTTTAAATTGGGTTGTATTTGTGAAAAACTGTTTCACTGAACACTAATTATGCTTTAGATGCCTAATAATGTGTCTATTCTTCATATTTAATCACAATTACCCCTGTCTGACACTAAAATAAGGTCAATTTTGGCATAAAAATGTCAATTTTAGAAGAAAAAAATCTGAAATTTTCTAGATTTTCATGATAAAAATCCAAATTTTCACCTTTTTAGACAATTTAAACAGATTCAAGTGGTCAAAACCCTATCTGGGATGCATTTCCATACATTTGAATGCAAAAAAATGAAAACATGAATTTAATAGAATTTTGCCCTTCTTTAGGTTAGAAACCACCAAATAGATTTGCTCTATAGCTCAATGTAAATTGGCCATAGTAGGCCCCAATTTTCAACTTTTTTTAGTCTATGGCCACCTGGACCACATATATCATTGTAAAGAGGGGCATTTAAGCTTCAAAATAATGCAATAAAAAAGGGGGGTCATGTATCTTCTAAGAAAGTTTTTGTCCTTCAAACACGGTCTATCCGTTTTTACGCATGTCCGGATTTGTAAGTTTTGGGTTTTACCCTAGTCTACTTTCACTTTGGTATCAAGAACAAAATAGTGGAATAATACAAATATTACAGTTTTACTACACCACATGCATATTTACCAACCATTTAAACTCAATTTCATCATTCAACTCTACATTTGTCAAGAAATATCTCCATTTACAGGCAAACAAAAGTTTTTTTAAGGACTACTTGAGTGTATCACCACTTGGTCCGCGGAGGCATTTAGTGGTTCTTTACCTTAAGACAGCCTAGTTTTACTTATTAAAGTGATTTTTGCACTTTTTTGAATACTACTATGTATATGCAGCACAAAACAATCAATTCTAGACAAATTGTGCATGAATTCTAGAAAAAATGACAAACACGCATATGCGCCTTTAAGGAGAAATTTGGCCAGCACCTGCAAAATAATATTAATAGTGATTTTAAATTGGGTTGTATTTGTGAAAAACTGTTTCACTGAACACTAATTATGCTTTAGATGCCTAATAATGTGTCTATTCTTCATATTTAATCACAATTACCCCTGTCTGACACTAAAATAAGGTCAATTTTGGCATAAAAATGTCAATTTTAGAAGAAAAAAATCTGAAATTTTCTAGATTTTCATGATAAAAATCCAAATTTTCACCTTTTTAGACAATTTAAACAGATTCAAGTGGTCAAAACCCTATCTGGGATGCATTTCCATACATTTGAATGCAAAAAAATGAAAACATGAATTTAATAGAATTTTGCCCTTCTTTAAAGACAGCCTAGTTTTACTTATTAAAGTGATTTTTGCACTTTTTTGAATACTACTATGTATATGCAGCACACAACAATCAATTCTAGACAAATTGTGCATGAATTCTAGAAAAAATGACAAACACGCATATGCGCCTTTAAGGAGAAATTTGGCCAGCACCTGCAAAATAATATTAATAGTGATTTTAAATTGGGTTGTATTTGTGAAAAACTGTTTCACTGAACACTAATTATGCTTTAGATGCCTAATAATGTGTCTATTCTTCATATTTAATCACAATTACCCCTGTCTGACACTAAAATAAGGTCAATTTTGGCATAAAAATGTCAATTTTAGAAGAAAAAAATCTGAAATTTTCTAGATTTTCATGATAAAAATCCAAATTTTCACCTTTTTAGACAATTTAAACAGATTCAAGTGGTCAAAACCCTATCTGGGATGCATTTCCATACATTTGAATGCAAAAAAATGAAAACATGAATTTAATAGAATTTTGCCCTTCTTTAGGTTAGAAACCACCAAATAGATTTGCTCTATAGCTCAATGTAAATTGGCCATAGTAGGCCCCAATTTTCAACTTTTTTTAGTCTATGGCCACCTGGACCACATATATCATTGTAAAGAGGGGCATTTAAGCTTCAAAATAATGCAATAAAAAAGGGGGGTCATGTATCTTCTAAGAAAGTTTTTGTCCTTCAAACACGGTCTATCCGTTTTTACGCATGTCCGGATTTGTAAGTTTTGGGTTTTACCCTAGTCTACTTTCACTTTGGTATCAAGAACAAAATAGTGGAATAATACAAATATTACAGTTTTTCTACACCACATGCATATTTACCAACCATTTAAACTCAATTTCATCATTCAACTCTACATTTGTCAAGAAATATCTCCATTTACAGGCAAACAAAAGTTTTTTTAAGGACTACTTGAGTGTATCACCACTTGGTCCGCGGAGGCATTTAGTGGTTCTTTACCTTAAGACAGCCTAGTTTTACTTATTAAAGTGATTTTTGCACTTTTTTGAATACTACTATGTATATGCAGCACACAACAATCAATTCTAGACAAATTGTGCATGAATTCTAGAAAAAATGACAAACACGCATATGCGCCTTTAAGGAGAAATTTGGCCAGCACCTGCAAAATAATATTAATAGTGATTTTAAATTGGGTTGTATTTGTGAAAAACTGTTTCACTGAACACTAATTATGCTTTAGATGCCTAATAATGTGTCTATTCTTCATATTTAATCACAATTACCCCTGTCTGACACTAAAATAAGGTCAATTTTGGCATAAAAATGTCAATTTTAGAAGAAAAAAATCTGACATTTTCTAGATTTTCATGATAAAAATCCAAATTTTCACCTTTTTAGACAATTTAAACAGATTCAAGTGGTCAAAACCCTATCTGGGATGCATTTCCATACATTTGAATGCAAAAAAATGAAAACATGAATTTAATAGAATTTTGCCCTTCTTTAGGTTAGAAACCACCAAATAGATTTGCTCTATAGCTCAATGTAAATTGGCCATAGTAGGCCCCAATTTTCAACTTTTTTTAGTCTATGGCCACCTGGACCACATATATCATTGTAAAGAGGGGCATTTAAGCTTCAAAATAATGCAATAAAAAAGGGGGGTCATGTATCTTCTAAGAAAGTTTTTGTCCTTCAAACACGGTCTATCCGTTTTTACGCATGTCCGGATTTGTAAGTTTTGGGTTTTACCCTAGTCTACTTTCACTTTGGTATCAAGAACAAAATAGTGGAATAATACAAATATTACAGTTTTACTACACCACATGCATATTTACCAACCATTTAAACTCAATTTCATCATTCAACTCTACATTTGTCAAGAAATATCTCCATTTACAGGCAAACAAAAGTTTTTTAAGGACTACTTGAGTGTATCACCACTTGGTCCGCGGAGGCATTTAGTGGTTCTTTACCGACAGCCTAGTTTTACTTATTAAAGTGATTTTTGCACTTTTTTGAATACTACTATGTATATGCAGCACACAACAATCAATTCTAGACAAATTGTGCATGAATTCTAGAAAAAATGACAAACACGCATATGCGCCTTTAAGGAGAAATTTGGCCAGCACCTGCAAAATAATATTAATAGTGATTTTAAATTGGGTTGTATTTGTGAAAAACTGTTTCACTGAACACTAATTATGCTTTAGATGCCTAATAATGTGTCTATTCTTCATATTTAATCACAATTACCCCTGTCTGTCACTAAAATAAGGTCAATTTTGGCATAAAAATGTCAATTTTAGAAGAAAAAAATCTGAAATTTTCTAGATTTTCATGATAAAAATCCAAATTTTCACCTTTTTAGACAATTTAAACAGATTCAAGTGGTCAAAACCCTATCTGGGATGCATTTCCATACATTTGAATGCAAAAAAATGAAAACATGAATTTAATAGAATTTTGCCCTTCTTTAGGTTAGAAACCACCAAATAGATTTGCTCTATAGCTCAATGTAAATTGGCCATAGTAGGCCCCAATTTTCAACTTTTTTTAGTCTATGGCCACCTGGACCACATATATCATTGTAAAGAGGGGCATTTAAGCTTCAAAATAATGCAATAAAAAAGGGGGGTCATGTATCTTCTAAGAAAGTTTTTGTCCTTCAAACACGGTCTATCCGTTTTTACGCATGTCCGGATTTGTAAGTTTTGGGTTTTACCCTAGTCTACTTTCACTTTGGTATCAAGAACAAAATAGTGGAATAATACAAATATTACAGTTTTACTACACCACATGCATATTTACCAACCATTTAAACTCAATTTCATCATTCAACTCTACATTTGTCAAGAAATATCTCCATTTACAGGCAAACAAAAGTTTTTTTAAGGACTACTTGAGTGTATCACCACTTGGTCCGCGGAGGCATTTAGTGGTTCTTTACCTTAAGACAGCCTAGTTTTACTTATTAAAGTGATTTTTGCACTTTTTTGAATACTACTATGTATATGCAGCACACAACAATCAATTCTAGACAAATTGTGCATGAATTCTAGAAAAAATGACAAACACGCATATGCGCCTTTAAGGAGAAATTTGGCCAGCACCTGCAAAATAATATTAATAGTGATTTTAAATTGGGTTGTATTTGTGAAAAACTGTTTCACTGAACACTAATTATGCTTTAGATGCCTAATAATGTGTCTATTCTTCATATTTAATCACAATTACCCCTGTCTGACACTAAAATAAGGTCAATTTTGGCATAAAAATGTCAATTTTAGAAGAAAAAAATCTGAAATTTTCTAGATTTTCATGATAAAAATCCAAATTTTCACCTTTTTAGACAATTTAAACAGATTCAAGTGGTCAAAACCCTATCTGGGATGCATTTCCATACATTTGAATGCAAAAAAATGAAAACATGAATTTAATAGAATTTTGCCCTTCTTTAGGTTAGAAACCACCAAATAGATTTGCTCTATAGCTCAATGTAAATTGGCCATAGTAGGCCCCAATTTTCAACTTTTTTTAGTCTATGGCCACCTGGACCACATATATCATTGTAAAGAGGGGCATTTAAGCTTCAAAATAATGCAATAAAAAAGGGGGGTCATGTATCTTCTAAGAAAGTTTTTGTCCTTCAAACACGGTCTATCCGTTTTTACGCATGTCCGGATTTGTAAGTTTTGGGTTTTACCCTAGTCTACTTTCACTTTGGTATCAAGAACAAAATAGTGGAATAATACAAATATTACAGTTTTACTACACCACATGCATATTTACCAACCATTTAAACTCAATTTCATCATTCAACTCTACATTTGTCAAGAAATATCTCCATTTACAGGCAAACAAAAGTTTTTTTAAGGACTACTTGAGTGTATCACCACTTGGTCCGCGGAGGCATTTAGTGGTTCTTTACCTTAAGACAGCCTAGTTTTACTTATTAAAGTGATTTTTGCACTTTTTTGAATACTACTATGTATATGCAGCACACAACAATCAATTCTAGACAAATTGTGCATGAATTCTAGAAAAAATGACAAACACGCATATGCGCCTTTAAGGAGAAATTTGGCCAGCACCTGCAAAATAATATTAATAGTGATTTTAAATTGGGTTGTATTTGTGAAAAACTGTTTCACTGAACACTAATTATGCTTTAGATGCCTAATAATGTGTCTATTCTTCATATTTAATCACAATTACCCCTGTCTGACACTAAAATAAGGTCAATTTTGGCATAAAAATGTCAATTTTAGAAGAAAAAAATCTGAAATTTTCTAGATTTTCATGATAAAAATCCAAATTTTCACCTTTTTAGACAATTTAAACAGATTCAAGTGGTCAAAACCCTATCTGGGATGCATTTCCATACATTTGAATGCAAAAAAATGAAAACATGAATTTAATAGAATTTTGCCCTTCTTTAGGTTAGAAACCACCAAATAGATTTGCTCTATAGCTCAATGTAAATTGGCCATAGTAGGCCCCAATTTTCAACTTTTTTTAGTCTATGGCCACCTGGACCACATATATCATTGTAAAGAGGGGCATTTAAGCTTCAAAATAATGCAATAAAAAAGGGGGGTCATGTATCTTCTAAGAAAGTTTTTGTCCTTCAAACACGGTCTATCCGTTTTTACGCATGTCCGGATTTGTAAGTTTTGGGTTTTACCCTAGTCTACTTTCACTTTGGTATCAAGAACAAAATAGTAGAATAATACAAATATTACAGTTTTACTACACCACATGCATATTTACCAACCATTTAAACTCAATTTCATCATTCAACTCTACATTTGTCAAGAAATATCTCCATTTACAGGCAAACAAAAGTTTTTTTAAGGACTACTTGAGTGTATCACCACTTGGTCCGCGGAGGCATTTAGTGGTTCTTTACCTTAAGACAGCCTAGTTTTACTTATTAAAGTGATTTTTGCACTTTTTTGAATACTACTATGTATATGCAGCACACAACAATCAATTCTAGACAAATTGTGCATGAATTCTAGAAAAAATGACAAACACGCATATGCGCCTTTAAGGAGAAATTTGGCCAGCACCTGCAAAATAATATTAATAGTGATTTTAAATTGGGTTGTATTTGTGAAAAACTGTTTCACTGAACACTAATTATGCTTTAGATGCCTAATAATGTGTCTATTCTTCATATTTAATCACAATTACCCCTGTCTGACACTAAAATAAGGTCAATTTTGGCATAAAAATGTCAATTTTAGAAGAAAAAAATCTGAAATTTTCTAGATTTTCATGATAAAAATCCAAATTTTCACCTTTTTAGACAATTTAAACAGATTCAAGTGGTCAAAACCCTATCTGGGATGCATTTCCATACATTTGAATGCAAAAAAATGAAAACATGAATTTAATAGAATTTTGCCCTTCTTTAGGTTAGAAACCACCAAATAGATTTGCTCTATAGCTCAATGTAAATTGGCCATAGTAGGCCCCAATTTTCAACTTTTTTTAGTCTATGGCCACCTGGACCACATATATCATTGTAAAGAGGGGCATTTAAGCTTCAAAATAATGCAATAAAAAAGGGGGGTCATGTATCTTCTAAGAAAGTTTTTGTCCTTCAAACACGGTCTATCCGTTTTTACGCATGTCCGGATTTGTAAGTTTTGGGTTTTACCCTAGTCTACTTTCACTTTGGTATCAAGAACAAAATAGTGGAATAATACAAATATTACAGTTTTACTACACCACATGCATATTTACCAGCCATTTAAACTCAATTTCATCATTCAACTCTACATTTGTCAAGAAATATCTCCATTTACAGGCAAACAAAAGTTTTTTTAAGGACTACTTGAGTGTATCACCACTTGGTCCGCGGAGGCATTTAGTGGTTCTTTACCTTAAGACAGCCTAGTTTTACTTATTAAAGTGATTTTTGCACTTTTTTGAATACTACTATGTATATGCAGCACACAACAATCAATTCTAGACAAATTGTGCATGAATTCTAGAAAAAATGACAAACACGCATATGCGCCTTTAAGGAGAAATTTGGCCAGCACCTGCAAAATAATATTAATAGTGATTTTAAATTGGGTTGTATTTGTGAAAAACTGTTTCACTGAACACTAATTATGCTTTAGATGCCTAATAATGTGTCTATTCTTCATATTTAATCACAATTACCCCTGTCTGACACTAAAATAAGGTCAATTTTGGCATAAAAATGTCAATTTTAGAAGAAAAAAATCTGAAATTTTCTAGATTTTCATGATAAAAATCCAAATTTTCACCTTTTTAGACAATTTAAACAGATTCAAGTGGTCAAAACCCTATCTGGGATGCATTTCCATACATTTGAATGCAAAAAAATGAAAACATGAATTTAATAGAATTTTGCCCTTCTTTAGGTTAGAAACCAGCAAATAGATTTGCTCTATAGCTGAATGTAAATTGGCCATAGTAGGCCCCAATTTTCAACTTTTTTTAGTCTATGGCCACCTGGACCACATATATCATTGTAAAGAGGGGCATTTAAGCTTCAAAATAATGCAATAAAAAAGGGGGGTCATGTATCTTCTAAGAAAGTTTTTGTCCTTCAAACACGGTCTATCCGTTTTTACGCATGTCCGGATTTGTAAGTTTTGGGTTTTACCCTAGTCTACTTTCACTTTGGTATCAAGAACAAAATAGTAGAATAATACAAATATTACAGTTTTACTACACCACATGCATATTTACCAACCATTTAAACTCAATTTCATCATTCAACTCTACATTTGTCAAGAAATATCTCCATTTACAGGCAAACAAAAGTTTTTTTAAGGACTACTTGAGTGTATCACCACTTGGTCCGCGGAGGCATTTAGTGGTTCTTTACCTTAAGACAGCCTAGTTTTACTTATTAAAGTGATTTTTGCACTTTTTTGAATACTACTATGTATATGCAGCACACAACAATCAATTCTAGACAAATTGTGCATGAATTCTAGAAAAAATGACAAACACGCATATGCGCCTTTAAGGAGAAATTTGGCCAGCACCTGCAAAATAATATTAATAGTGATTTTAAATTGGGTTGTATTTGTGAAAAACTGTTTCACTGAACACTAATTATGCTTTAGATGCCTAATAATGTGTCTATTCTTCATATTTAATCACAATTACCCCTGTCTGACACTAAAATAAGGTCAATTTTGGCATAAAAATGTCAATTTTAGAAGAAAAAAATCTGAAATTTTCTAGATTTTCATGATAAAAATCCAAATTTTCACCTTTTTAGACAATTTAAACAGATTCAAGTGGTCAAAACCCTATCTGGGATGCATTTCCATACATTTGAATGCAAAAAAATGAAAACATGAATTTAATAGAATTTTGCCCTTCTTTAGGTTAGAAACCACCAAATAGATTTGCTCTATAGCTCAATGTAAATTGGCCATAGTAGGCCCCAATTTTCAACTTTTTTTAGTCTATGGCCACCTGGACCACATATATCATTGTAAAGAGGGGCATTTAAGCTTCAAAATAATGCAATAAAAAAGGGGGGTCATGTATCTTCTAAGAAAGTTTTTGTCCTTCAAACACGGTCTATCCGTTTTTACGCATGTCCGGATTTGTAAGTTTTGGGTTTTACCCTAGTCTACTTTCACTTTGGTATCAAGAACAAAATAGTGGAATAATACAAATATTACAGTTTTACTACACCACATGCATATTTACCAACCATTTAAACTCAATTTCATCATTCAACTCTACATTTGTCAAGAAATATCTCCATTTACAGGCAAACAAAAGTTTTTTTAAGGACTACTTGAGTGTATCACCACTTGGTCCGCGGAGGCATTTAGTGGTTCTTTACCTTAAGACAGCCTAGTTTTACTTATTAAAGTGATTTTTGCACTTTTTTGAATACTACTATGTATATGCAGCACACAACAATCAATTCTAGACAAATTGTGCATGAATTCTAGAAAAAATGACAAACACGCATATGCGCCTTTAAGGAGAAATTTGGCCAGCACCTGCAAAATAATATTAATAGTGATTTTAAATTGGGTTGTATTTGTGAAAAACTGTTTCACTGAACACTAATTATGCTTTAGATGCCTAATAATGTGTCTATTCTTCATATTTAATCACAATTACCCCTGTCTGACACTAAAATAAGGTCAATTTTGGCATAAAAATGTCAATTTTAGAAGAAAAAAATCTGAAATTTTCTAGATTTTCATGATAAAAATCCAAATTTTCACCTTTTTAGACAATTTAAACAGATTCAAGTGGTCAAAACCCTATCTGGGATGCATTTCCATACATTTGAATGCAAAAAAATGAAAACATGAATTTAATAGAATTTTGCCCTTCTTTAGGTTAGAAACCACCAAATAGATTTGCTCTATAGCTCAATGTAAATTGGCCATAGTAGGCCCCAATTTTCAACTTTTTTTAGTCTATGGCCACCTGGACCACATATATCATTGTAAAGAGGGGCATTTAAGCTTCAAAATAATGCAATAAAAAAGGGGGGTCATGTATCTTCTAAGAAAGTTTTTGTCCTTCAAACACGGTCTATCCGTTTTTACGCATGTCCGGATTTGTAAGTTTTGGGTTTTACCCTAGTCTACTTTCACTTTGGTATCAAGAACAAAATAGTGGAATAATACAAATATTACAGTTTTACTACACCACATGCATATTTACCAACCATTTAAACTCAATTTCATCATTCAACTCTACATTTGTCAAGAAATATCTCCATTTACAGGCAAACAAAAGTTTTTTTAAGGACTACTTGAGTGTATCACCACTTGGTCCGCGGAGGCATTTAGTGGTTCTTTACCTTAAGACAGCCTAGTTTTACTTATTAAAGTGATTTTTGCACTTTTTTGAATACTACTATGTATATGCAGCACACAACAATCAATTCTAGACAAATTGTGCATGAATTCTAGAAAAAATGACAAACACGCATATGCGCCTTTAAGGAGAAATTTGGCCAGCACCTGCAAAATAATATTAATAGTGATTTTAAATTGGGTTGTATTTGTGAAAAACTGTTTCACTGAACACTAATTATGCTTTAGATGCCTAATAATGTGTCTATTCTTCATATTTAATCACAATTACCCCTGTCTGACACTAAAATAAGGTCAATTTTGGCATAAAAATGTCAATTTTAGAAGAAAAAAATCTGAAATTTTCTAGATTTTCATGATAAAAATCCAAATTTTCACCTTTTTAGACAATTTAAACAGATTCAAGTGGTCAAAACCCTATCTGGGATGCATTTCCATACATTTGAATGCAAAAAAATGAAAACATGAATTTAATAGAATTTTGCCCTTCTTTAGGTTAGAAACCACCAAATAGATTTGCTCTATAGCTCAATGTAAATTGGCCATAGTAGGCCCCAATTTTCAACTTTTTTTAGTCTATGGCCACCTGGACCACATATATCATTGTAAAGAGGGGCATTTAAGCTTCAAAATAATGCAATAAAAAAGGGGGGTCATGTATCTTCTAAGAAAGTTTTTGTCCTTCAAACACGGTCTATCCGTTTTTACGCATGTCCGGATTTGTAAGTTTTGGGTTTTACCCTAGTCTACTTTCACTTTGGTATCAAGAACAAAATAGTAGAATAATACAAATATTACAGTTTTACTACACCACATGCATATTTACCAACCATTTAAACTCAATTTCATCATTCAACTCTACATTTGTCAAGAAATATCTCCATTTACAGGCAAACAAAAGTTTTTTTAAGGACTACTTGAGTGTATCACCACTTGGTCCGCGGAGGCATTTAGTGGTTCTTTACCTTAATTAAGACAGCCTAGTTTTACTTATTAAAGTGATTTTTGCACTTTTTTGAATACTACTATGTATATGCAGCACACAACAATCAATTCTAGACAAATTGTGCATGAATTCTAGAAAAAATGACAAACACGCATATGCGCCTTTAAGGAGAAATTTGGCCAGCACCTGCAAAATAATATTAATAGTGATTTTAAATTGGGTTGTATTTGTGAAAAACTGTTTCACTGAACACTAATTATGCTTTAGATGCCTAATAATGTGTCTATTCTTCATATTTAATCACAATTACCCCTGTCTGACACTAAAATAAGGTCAATTTTGGCATAAAAATGTCAATTTTAGAAGAAAAAAATCTGAAATTTTCTAGATTTTCATGATAAAAATCCAAATTTTCACCTTTTTAGACAATTTAAACAGATTCAAGTGGTCAAAACCCTATCTGGGATGCATTTCCATACATTTGAATGCAAAAAAATGAAAACATGAATTTAATAGAATTTTGCCCTTCTTTAGGTTAGAAACCACCAAATAGATTTGCTCTATAGCTCAATGTAAATTGGCCATAGTAGGCCCCAATTTTCAACTTTTTTTAGTCTATGGCCACCTGGACCACATATATCATTGTAAAGAGGGGCATTTAAGCTTCAAAATAATGCAATAAAAAAGGGGGGTCATGTATCTTCTAAGAAAGTTTTTGTCCTTCAAACACGGTCTATCCGTTTTTACGCATGTCCGGATTTGTAAGTTTTGGGTTTTACCCTAGTCTACTTTCACTTTGGTATCAAGAACAAAATAGTGGAATAATACAAATATTACAGTTTTACTACACCACATGCATATTTACCAACCATTTAAACTCAATTTCATCATTCAACTCTACATTTGTCAAGAAATATCTCCATTTACAGGCAAACAAAAGTTTTTTTAAGGACTACTTGAGTGTATCACCACTTGGTCCGCGGAGGCATTTAGTGGTTCTTTACCTTAAGACAGCCTAGTTTTACTTATTAAAGTGATTTTTGCACTTTTTTGAATACTACTATGTATATGCAGCACACAACAATCAATTCTAGACAAATTGTGCATGAATTCTAGAAAAAATGACAAACACGCATATGCGCCTTTAAGGAGAAATTTGGCCAGCACCTGCAAAATAATATTAATAGTGATTTTAAATTGGGTTGTATTTGTGAAAAACTGTTTCACTGAACACTAATTATGCTTTAGATGCCTAATAATGTGTCTATTCTTCATATTTAATCACAATTACCCCTGTCTGACACTAAAATAAGGTCAATTTTGGCATAAAAATGTCAATTTTAGAAGAAAAAAATCTGAAATTTTCTAGATTTTCATGATAAAAATCCAAATTTTCACCTTTTTAGACAATTTAAACAGATTCAAGTGGTCAAAACCCTATCTGGGATGCATTTCCATACATTTGAATGCAAAAAAATGAAAACATGAATTTAATAGAATTTTGCCCTTCTTTAGGTTAGAAACCACCAAATAGATTTGCTCTATAGCTCAATGTAAATTGGCCATAGTAGGCCCCAATTTTCAACTTTTTTTAGTCTATGGCCACCTGGACCACATATATCATTGTAAAGAGGGGCATTTAAGCTTCAAAATAATGCAATAAAAAAGGGGGGTCATGTATCTTCTAAGAAAGTTTTTGTCCTTCAAACACGGTCTATCCGTTTTTACGCATGTCCGGATTTGTAAGTTTTGGGTTTTACCCTAGTCTACTTTCACTTTGGTATCAAGAACAAAATAGTGGAATAATACAAATATTACAGTTTTACTACACCACATGCATATTTACCAACCATTTAAACTCAATTTCATCATTCAACTCTACATTTGTCAAGAAATATCTCCATTTACAGGCAAACAAAAGTTTTTTTAAGGACTACTTGAGTGTATCACCACTTGGTCCGCGGAGGCATTTAGTGGTTCTTTACCTTAAGACAGCCTAGTTTTACTTATTAAAGTGATTTTTGCACTTTTTTGAATACTACTATGTATATGCAGCACACAACAATCAATTCTAGACAAATTGTGCATGAATTCTAGAAAAAATGACAAACACGCATATGCGCCTTTAAGGAGAAATTTGGCCAGCACCTGCAAAATAATATTAATAGTGATTTTAAATTGGGTTGTATTTGTGAAAAACTGTTTCACTGAACACTAATTATGCTTTAGATGCCTAATAATGTGTCTATTCTTCATATTTAATCACAATTACCCCTGTCTGACACTAAAATAAGGTCAATTTTGGCATAAAAATGTCAATTTTAGAAGAAAAAAATCTGAAATTTTCTAGATTTTCATGATAAAAATCCAAATTTTCACCTTTTTAGACAATTTAAACAGATTCAAGTGGTCAAAACCCTATCTGGGATGCATTTCCATACATTTGAATGCAAAAAAATGAAAACATGAATTTAATAGAATTTTGCCCTTCTTTAGGTTAGAAACCACCAAATAGATTTGCTCTATAGCTCAATGTAAATTGGCCATAGTAGGCCCCAATTTTCAACTTTTTTTAGTCTATGGCCACCTGGACCACATATATCATTGTAAAGAGGGGCATTTAAGCTTCAAAATAATGCAATAAAAAAGGGGGGTCATGTATCTTCTAAGAAAGTTTTTGTCCTTCAAACACTGTCTATCCGTTTTTACGCATGTCCGGATTTGTAAGTTTTGGGTTTTACCCTAGTCTACTTTCACTTTGGTATCAAGAACAAAATAGTGGAATAATACAAATATTACAGTTTTACTACACCACATGCATATTTACCAACCATTTAAACTCAATTTCATCATTCAACTCTACATTTGTCAAGAAATATCTCCATTTACAGGCAAACAAAAGTTTTTTTAAGGACTACTTGAGTGTATCACCACTTGGTCCGCGGAGGCATTTAGTGGTTCTTTACCTTTTTAGGTTAGAAACCACCAAATAGATTTGCTCTATAGCTCAATGTAAATTGGCCATAGTAGGCCCCAATTTTCAACTTTTTTTAGTCTATGGCCACCTGGACCACATATATCATTGTAAAGAGGGGCATTTAAGCTTCAAAATAATGCAATAAAAAAGGGGGGTCATGTATCTTCTAAGAAAGTTTTTGTCCTTCAAACACGGTCTATCCGTTTTTACGCATGTCCGGATTTGTAAGTTTTGGGTTTTACCCTAGTCTACTTTCACTTTGGTATCAAGAACAAAATAGTGGAATAATACAAATATTACAGTTTTACTACACCACATGCATATTTACCAACCATTTAAACTCAATTTCATCATTCAACTCTACATTTGTCAAGAAATATCTCCATTTACAGGCAAACAAAAGTTTTTTTAAGGACTACTTGAGTGTATCACCACTTGGTCCGCGGAGGCATTTAGTGGTTCTTTACCTTAAGACAGCCTAGTTTTACTTATTAAAGTGATTTTTGCACTTTTTTGAATACTACTATGTATATGCAGCACACAACAATCAATTCTAGACAAATTGTGCATGAATTCTAGAAAAAATGACAAACACGCATATGCGCCTTTAAGGAGAAATTTGGCCAGCACCTGCAAAATAATATTAATAGTGATTTTAAATTGGGTTGTATTTGTGAAAAACTGTTTCACTGAACACTAATTATGCTTTAGATGCCTAATAATGTGTCTATTCTTCATATTTAATCACAATTACCCCTGTCTGACACTAAAATAAGGTCAATTTTGGCATAAAAATGTCAATTTTAGAAGAAAAAAATCTGAAATTTTCTAGATTTTCATGATAAAAATCCAAATTTTCACCTTTTTAGACAATTTAAACAGATTCAAGTGGTCAAAACCCTATCTGGGATGCATTTCCATACATTTGAATGCAAAAAAATGAAAACATGAATTTAATAGAATTTTGCCCTTCTTTAGGTTAGAAACCACCAAATAGATTTGCTCTATAGCTCAATGTAAATTGGCCATAGTAGGCCCCAATTTTCAACTTTTTTTAGTCTATGGCCACCTGGACCACATATATCATTGTAAAGAGGGGCATTTAAGCTTCAAAATAATGCAATAAAAAAGGGGGGTCATGTATCTTCTAAGAAAGTTTTTGTCCTTCAAACACGGTCTATCCGTTTTTACGCATGTCCGGATTTGTAAGTTTTGGGTTTTACCCTAGTCTACTTTCACTTTGGTATCAAGAACAAAATAGTGAAATAATACAAATATTACAGTTTTACTACACCACATGCATATTTACCAACCATTTAAACTCAATTTCATCATTCAACTCTACATTTGTCAAGAAATATCTCCATTTACAGGCAAACAAAAGTTTTTTTAAGGACTACTTGAGTGTATCACCACTTGGTCCGCGGAGGCATTTAGTGGTTCTTTACCTTTTTAGGTTAGAAACCACCAAATAGATTTGCTCTATAGCTCAATGTAAATTGGCCATAGTAGGCCCCAATTTTCAACTTTTTTTAGTCTATGGCCACCTGGACCACATATATCATTGTAAAGAGGGGCATTTAAGCTTCAAAATAATGCAATAAAAAAGGGGGGTCATGTATCTTCTAAGAAAGTTTTTGTCCTTCAAACACGGTCTATCCGTTTTTACGCATGTCCGGATTTGTAAGTTTTGGGTTTTACCCTAGTCTACTTTCACTTTGGTATCAAGAACAAAATAGTGGAATAATACAAATATTACAGTTTTACTACACCACATGCATATTTACCAACCATTTAAACTCAATTTCATCATTCAACTCTACATTTGTCAAGAAATATCTCCATTTACAGGCAAACAAAAGTTTTTTTAAGGACTACTTGAGTGTATCACCACTTGGTCCGCGGAGGCATTTAGTGGTTCTTTACCTTAAGACAGCCTAGTTTTACTTATTAAAGTGATTTTTGCACTTTTTTGAATACTACTATGTATATGCAGCACACAACAATGAATTCTAGACAAATTGTGCATGAATTCTAGAAAAAATGACAAACACGCATATGCGCCTTTAAGGAGAAATTTGGCCAGCACCTGCAAAATAATATTAATAGTGATTTTAAATTGGGTTGTATTTGTGAAAAACTGTTTTACTGAACACTAATTATGCTTTAGATGCCTAATAATGTGTCTATTCTTCATATTTAATCACAATTACCCCTGTCTGACACTAAAATAAGGTCAATTTTGGCATAAAAATGTCAATTTTAGAAGAAAAAAATCTGAAATTTTCTAGATTTTCATGATAAAAATCCAAATTTTCACCTTTTTAGACAATTTAAACAGATTCAAGTGGTCAAAACCCTATCTGGGATGCATTTCCATACATTTGAATGCAAAAAAATGAAAACATGAATTTAATAGAATTTTGCCCTTCTTTAGGTTAGAAACCACCAAATAGATTTGCTCTATAGCTCAATGTAAATTGGCCATAGTAGGCCCCAATTTTCAACTTTTTTTAGTCTATGGCCACCTGGACCACATATATCATTGTAAAGAGGGGCATTTAAGCTTCAAAATAATGCAATAAAAAAGGGGGGTCATGTATCTTCTAAGAAAGTTTTTGTCCTTCAAACACGGTCTATCCGTTTTTACGCATGTCCGGATTTGTAAGTTTTGGGTTTTACCCTAGTCTACTTTCACTTTGGTATCAAGAACAAAATAGTGGAATAATACAAATATTACAGTTTTACTACACCACATGCATATTTACCAACCATTTAAACTCAATTTCATCATTCAACTCTACATTTGTCAAGAAATATCTCCATTTACAGGCAAACAAAAGTTTTTTTAAGGACTACTTGAGTGTATCACCACTTGGTCCGCGGAGGCATTTAGTGGTTCTTTACCTTAAGACAGCCTAGTTTTACTTATTAAAGTGATTTTTGCACTTTTTTGAATACTACTATGTATATGCAGCACACAACAATCAATTCTAGACAAATTGTGCATGAATTCTAGAAAAAATGACAAACACGCATATGCGCCTTTAAGGAGAAATTTGGCCAGCACCTGCAAAATAATATTAATAGTGATTTTAAATTGGGTTGTATTTGTGAAAAACTGTTTCACTGAACACTAATTATGCTTTAGATGCCTAATAATGTGTCTATTCTTCATATTTAATCACAATTACCCCTGTCTGACACTAAAATAAGGTCAATTTTGGCATAAAAATGTCAATTTTAGAAGAAAAAAATCTGAAATTTTCTAGATTTTCATGATAAAAATCCAAATTTTCACCTTTTTAGACAATTTAAACAGATTCAAGTGGTCAAAACCCTATCTGGGATGCATTTCCATACATTTGAATGCAAAAAAATGAAAACATGAATTTAATAGAATTTTGCCCTTCTTTAAAGACAGCCTAGTTTTACTTATTAAAGTGATTTTTGCACTTTTTTGAATACTACTATGTATATGCAGCACACAACAATCAATTCTAGACAAATTGTGCATGAATTCTAGAAAAAATGACAAACACGCATATGCGCCTTTAAGGAGAAATTTGGCCAGCACCTGCAAAATAATATTAATAGTGATTTTAAATTGGGTTGTATTTGTGAAAAACTGTTTCACTGAACACTAATTATGCTTTAGATGCCTAATAATGTGTCTATTCTTCATATTTAATCACAATTACCCCTGTCTGACACTAAAATAAGGTCAATTTTGGCATAAAAATGTCAATTTTAGAAGAAAAAAATCTGAAATTTTCTAGATTTTCATGATAAAAATCCAAATTTTCACCTTTTTAGACAATTTAAACAGATTCAAGTGGTCAAAACCCTATCTGGGATGCATTTCCATACATTTGAATGCAAAAAAATGAAAACATGAATTTAATAGAATTTTGCCCTTCTTTAAAGACAGCCTAGTTTTACTTATTAAAGTGATTTTTGCACTTTTTTGAATACTACTATGTATATGCAGCACACAACAATCAATTCTAGACAAATTGTGCATGAATTCTAGAAAAAATGACAAACACGCATATGCGCCTTTAAGGAGAAATTTGGCCAGCACCTGCAAAATAATATTAATAGTGATTTTAAATTGGGTTGTATTTGTGAAAAACTGTTTCACTGAACACTAATTATGCTTTAGATGCCTAATAATGTGTCTATTCTTCATATTTAATCACAATTACCCCTGTCTGACACTAAAATAAGGTCAATTTTGGCATAAAAATGTCAATTTTAGAAGAAAAAAATCTGAAATTTTCTAGATTTTCATGATAAAAATCCAAATTTTCACCTTTTTAGACAATTTAAACAGATTCAAGTGGTCAAAACCCTATCTGGGATGCATTTCCATACATTTGAATGCAAAAAAATGAAAACATGAATTTAATAGAATTTTGCCCTTCTTTAGGTTAGAAACCACCAAATAGATTTGCTCTATAGCTCAATGTAAATTGGCCATAGTAGGCCCCAATTTTCAACTTTTTTTAGTCTATGGCCACCTGGACCACATATATCATTGTAAAGAGGGGCATTTAAGCTTCAAAATAATGCAATAAAAAAGGGGGGTCATGTATCTTCTAAGAAAGTTTTTGTCCTTCAAACACGGTCTATCCGTTTTTACGCATGTCCGGATTTGTAAGTTTTGGGTTTTACCCTAGTCTACTTTCACTTTGGTATCAAGAACAAAATAGTGGAATAATACAAATATTACAGTTTTACTACACCACATGCATATTTACCAACCATTTAAACTCAATTTCATCATTCAACTCTACATTTGTCAAGAAATATCTCCATTTACAGGCAAACAAAAGTTTTTTTAAGGACTACTTGAGTGTATCACCACTTGGTCCGCGGAGGCATTTAGTGGTTCTTTACCTTAAGACAGCCTAGTTTTACTTATTAAAGTGATTTTTGCACTTTTTTGAATACTACTATGTATATGCAGCACACAACAATCAATTCTAGACAAATTGTGCATGAATTCTAGAAAAAATGACAAACACGCATATGCGCCTTTAAGGAGAAATTTGGCCAGCACCTGCAAAATAATATTAATAGTGATTTTAAATTGGGTTGTATTTGTGAAAAACTGTTTCACTGAACACTAATTATGCTTTAGATGCCTAATAATGTGTCTATTCTTCATATTTAATCACAATTACCCCTGTCTGACACTAAAATAAGGTCAATTTTGGCATAAAAATGTCAATTTTAGAAGAAAAAAATCTGAAATTTTCTAGATTTTCATGATAAAAATCCAAATTTTCACCTTTTTAGACAATTTAAACAGATTCAAGTGGTCAAAACCCTATCTGGGATGCATTTCCATACATTTGAATGCAAAAAAATGAAAACATGAATTTAATAGAATTTTGCCCGGTCACAAACCACCAAATAGAGTTGTTCTTTAACTCAATGTAAAGTGACCTTGGTCAGCCAAAAAAAATGTCAAATTTTTGTCCATGGGGCCCTCTCAAAATCTTTTAATCAATAGAAATAGCATCCATCTTGAAAAAAAAGAAAAAAAAGTAGGGGGTCATGTATCATATAAGAAAAATTTGGTTCGTCAAACGCAGTGAACAGATTTTCTCACATGTACGGATTTACTCACTGTCCGTTAGCCCCAACCTTACTTTCACTTTCATATTTAAGCCAGAATACAAAATATTTCTGAATAAAACCATTTCACTACATCACATACATGCATACAAAGCATTTAACACCAATTTCATGATTCTGATGCTGATTTGTCAAGACATACCCCCATTTTCAGTCGCTTTGAAGTTTTTTAACGGACTATTTGACTGTATCTGAATTTGGTCCGCGTAGGCATTTAGTGGTTATTTACCTTAAGGCAACCCTTTTTGGGTTGTTTAAGTGTTTTTTGCACTTTTTTCAATGCTACTATATATATGCAGCACAAAACAATCAATTCTAGACAAATTGGGCATGAAATCCGGAAAAAATTACAAACCCGCATATGTGCCTTTAAGGAGAAATTTGGTCAGCGCCTGTCAAA
Source organism: Spisula subtruncata (assembly GCA_963678985.1). Lineage (NCBI taxonomy): Eukaryota > Metazoa > Mollusca > Bivalvia > Venerida > Mactridae > Spisula > Spisula subtruncata. The sequence continues at coordinate 12,617,264 of OY787669.1, forward strand.
TGGTATGAATAGTGACATGAAATGGGGTTGTATTTGTGCTAAAATGGTATTCTGAACCCCAATTTTGCTTTAGATGCCTAATTATATGTCTATTCTTCATATTTAATCACAATTATCCATGTCTGATACTAAAATAAGGGCAACATTCACATAAAAATGTCAATTTAAGAAAAAATAAATCTGAACTTTTCTGGATTTTTCATTATAAAAATCTAAATTTTCACTTTTTTAGATATTGTACACAGATAAAAATGGTTAAAACCCCATCTTGAGTGCATTTCCATTCATTTAAATGCAAAAAAATGAAAACATGATTTTGAAGAAATTTTGCATGTCTTTAGGTCACAAACCACCAAATAGAGTTGTTCTTTAACTCAATGTAAAGTGACCTTGGTCAGCCAAAAAAAATGTCAAATTTTTGTCCATGGGGCCCTCTCAAAATCTTTTAATCAATAGAAATAGCATCCATCTTGAAAAAAAAGAAAAAAAAGTAGGGGGTCATGTATCATATAAGAAAAATTTGGTTCGTCAAACGCAGTGAACAGATTTTCTCACATGTACGGATTTACTCACTGTCCGTTAGCCCCAACCTTACTTTCACTTTCATATTTAAGCCAGAATACAAAATATTTCTGAATAAAACCATTTCACTACATCACATACATGCATACAAAGCATTTAACACCAATTTCATGATTCTGATGCTGATTTGTCAAGACATACCCCCATTTTCAGTCGCTTTGAAGTTTTTTAACGGACTATTTGACTGTATCTGAATTTGGTCCGCGTAGGCATTTAGTGGTTACAGCCTAGTTTTACTTATTAAAGTGATTTTTGCACTTTTTTGAATACTACTATGTATATGCAGCACACAACAATCAATTCTAGACAAATTGTGCATGAATTCTAGAAAAAATGACAAACACGCATATGCGCCTTTAAGGAGAAATTTGGCCAGCACCTGCAAAATAATATTAATAGTGATTTTAAATTGGGTTGTATTTGTGAAAAACTGTTTCACTGAACACTAATTATGCTTTAGATGCCTAATAATGTGTCTATTCTTCATATTTAATCACAATTACCCCTGTCTGACACTAAAATAAGGTCAATTTTGGCATAAAAATGTCAATTTTAGAAGAAAAAAATCTGAAATTTTCTAGATTTTCATGATAAAAATCCAAATTTTCACCTTTTTAGACAATTTAAACAGATTCAAGTGGTCAAAACCCTATCTGGGATGCATTTCCATACATTTGAATGCAAAAAAATGAAAACATGAATTTAATAGAATTTTGCCCTTCTTTAAAGACAGCCTAGTTTTACTTATTAAAGTGATTTTTGCACTTTTTTGAATACTACTATGTATATGCAGCACACAACAATCAATTCTAGACAAATTGTGCATGAATTCTAGAAAAAATGACAAACACGCATATGCGCCTTTAAGGAGAAATTTGGCCAGCACCTGCAAAATAATATTAATAGTGATTTTAAATTGGGTTGTATTTGTGAAAAACTGTTTCACTGAACACTAATTATGCTTTAGATGCCTAATAATGTGTCTATTCTTCATATTTAATCACAATTACCCCTGTCTGACACTAAAATAAGGTCAATTTTGGCATAAAAATGTCAATTTTAGAAGAAAAAAATCTGAAATTTTCTAGATTTTCATGATAAAAATCCAAATTTTCACCTTTTTAGACAATTTAAACAGATTCAAGTGGTCAAAACCCTATCTGGGATGCATTTCCATACATTTGAATGCAAAAAAATGAAAACATGAATTTAATAGAATTTTGCCCTTCTTTAGGTTAGAAACCACCAAATAGATTTGCTCTATAGCTCAATGTAAATTGGCCATAGTAGGCCCCAATTTTCAACTTTTTTTAGTCTATGGCCACCTGGACCACATATATCATTGTAAAGAGGGGCATTTAAGCTTCAAAATAATGCAATAAAAAAGATGGGGTCATGTATCTTCTAAGAAAGTTTTTGTCCTTCAAACACGGTCTATCCGTTTTTACGCATGTCCGGATTTGTAAGTTTTGGGTTTTACCCTAGTCTACTTTCACTTTGGTATCAAGAACAAAATAGTGGAATAATACAAATATTACAGTTTTACTACACCACATGCATATTTACCAACCATTTAAACTCAATTTCATCATTCAACTCTACATTTGTCAAGAAATATCTCCATTTACAGGCAAACAAAAGTTTTTTTAAGGACTACTTGAGTGTATCACCACTTGGTCCGCGGAGGCATTTAGTGGTTCTTTACCTTAAGACAGCCTAGTTTTACTTATTAAAGTGATTTTTGCACTTTTTTGAATACTACTATGTATATGCAGCACACAACAATCAATTCTAGACAAATTGTGCATGAATTCTAGAAAAAATGACAAACACGCATATGCGCCTTTAAGGAGAAATTTGGCCAGCACCTGCAAAATAATATTAATAGTGATTTTAAATTGGGTTGTATTTGTTAAAAACTGTTTCACTGAACACTAATTATGCTTTAGATGCCTAATAATGTGTCTATTCTTCATATTTAATCACAATTACCCCTGTCTGACACTAAAATAAGGTCAATTTTGGCATAAAAATGTCAATTTTAGAAGAAAAAAATCTGAAATTTTCTAGATTTTCATGATAAAAATCCAAATTTTCACCTTTTTAGACAATTTAAACAGATTCAAGTGGTCAAAACCCTATCTGGGATGCATTTCCATACATTTGAATGCAAAAAAATGAAAACATGAATTTAATAGAATTTTGCCCTTCTTTAGGTTAGAAACCACCAAATAGATTTGCTCTATAGCTCAATGTAAATTGGCCATAGTAGGCCCCAATTTTCAACTTTTTTTAGTCTATGGCCACCTGGACCACATATATCATTGTAAAGAGGGGCATTTAAGCTTCAAAATAATGCAATAAAAAAGGGGGGTCATGTATCTTCTAAGAAAGTTTTTGTCCTTCAAACACGGTCTATCCGTTTTTACGCATGTCCAGATTTGTAAGTTTTGGGTTTTACCCTAGTCTACTTTCACTTTGGTATCAAGAACAAAATAGTGGAATAATACAAATATTACAGTTTTACTACACCACATGCATATTTACCAACCATTTAAACTCAATTTCATCATTCAACTCTACATTTGTCAAGAAATATCTCCATTTACAGGCAAACAAAAGTTTTTTTAAGGACTACTTGAGTGTATCACCACTTGGTCCGCGGAGGCATTTAGTGGTTCTTTACCTTAAGACAGCCTAGTTTTACTTATTAAAGTGATTTTTGCACTTTTTTGAATACTACTATGTATATGCAGCACACAACAATCAATTCTAGACAAATTGTGCATGAATTCTAGAAAAAATGACAAACACGCATATGCGCCTTTAAGGAGAAATTTGGCCAGCACCTGCAAAATAATATTAATAGTGATTTTAAATTGGGTTGTATTTGTGAAAAACTGTTTCACTGAACACTAATTATGCTTTAGATGCCTAATAATGTGTCTATTCTTCATATTTAATCACAATTACCCCTGTCTGACACTAAAATAAGGTCAATTTTGGCATAAAAATGTCAATTTTAGAAGAAAAAAATCTGAAATTTTCTAGATTTTCATGATAAAAATCCAAATTTTCACCTTTTTAGACAATTTAAACAGATTCAAGTGGTCAAAACCCTATCTGGGATGCATTTCCATACATTTGAATGCAAAAAAATGAAAACATGAATTTAATAGAATTTTGCCCGGTCACAAACCACCAAATAGAGTTGTTCTTTAACTCAATGTAAAGTGACCTTGGTCAGCCAAAAAAAATGTCAAATTTTTGTCCATGGGGCCCTCTCAAAATCTTTTAATCAATAGAAATAGCATCCATCTTGAAAAAAAAGAAAAAAAAGTAGGGGGTCATGTATCATATAAGAAAAATTTGGTTCGTCAAACGCAGTGAACAGATTTTCTCACATGTACGGATTTACTCACTGTCCGTTAGCCCCAACCTTACTTTCACTTTCATATTTAAGCCAGAATACAAAATATTTCTGAATAAAACCATTTCACTACATCACATACATGCATACAAAGCATTTAACACCAATTTCATGATTCTGATGCTGATTTGTCAAGACATACCCCCATTTTCAGTCGCTTTGAAGTTTTTTAACGGACTATTTGACTGTATCTGAATTTGGTCCGCGTAGGCATTTAGTGGTTATTTACCTTAAGGCAACCCTTTTTGGGTTGTTTAAGTGTTTTTTGCACTTTTTTCAATGCTACTATATATATGCAGCACAAAACAATCAATTCTAGACAAATTGGGCATGAAATCCGGAAAAAATTACAAACCCGCATATGTGCCTTTAAGGAGAAATTTGGTCAGCGCCTGTCAAATGGTATGAATAGTGACATGAAATGGGGTTGTATTTGTGCTAAAATGGTATTCTGAACCCCAATTTTGCTTTAGATGCCTAATTATATGTCTATTCTTCATATTTAATCACAATTATCCATGTCTGATACTAAAATAAGGGCAACATTCACATAAAAATGTCAATTTAAGAAAAAATAAATCTGAACTTTTCTGGATTTTTCATTATAAAAATCTAAATTTTCACTTTTTTAGATATTGTACACAGATAAAAATGGTTAAAACCCCATCTTGAGTGCATTTCCATTCATTTAAATGCAAAAAAATGAAAACATGATTTTGAAGAAATTTTGCATGTCTTTAGGTCACAAACCACCAAATAGAGTTGTTCTTTAACTCAATGTAAAGTGACCTTGGTCAGCCAAAAAAAATGTCAAATTTTTGTCCATGGGGCCCTCTCAAAATCTTTTAATCAATAGAAATAGCATCCATCTTGAAAAAAAAGAAAAAAAAGTAGGGGGTCATGTATCATATAAGAAAAATTTGGTTCGTCAAACGCAGTGAACAGATTTTCTCACATGTACGGATTTACTCACTGTCCGTTAGCCCCAACCTTACTTTCACTTTCATATTTAAGCCAGAATACAAAATATTTCTGAATAAAACCATTTCACTACATCACATACATGCATACAAAGCATTTAACACCAATTTCATGATTCTGATGCTGATTTGTCAAGACATACCCCCATTTTCAGTCGCTTTGAAGTTTTTTAACGGACTATTTGACTGTATCTGAATTTGGTCCGCGTAGGCATTTAGTGGTTACAGCCTAGTTTTACTTATTAAAGTGATTTTTGCACTTTTTTGAATACTACTATGTATATGCAGCACACAACAATCAATTCTAGACAAATTGTGCATGAATTCTAGAAAAAATGACAAACACGCATATGCGCCTTTAAGGAGAAATTTGGCCAGCACCTGCAAAATAATATTAATAGTGATTTTAAATTGGGTTGTATTTGTGAAAAACTGTTTCACTGAACACTAATTATGCTTTAGATGCCTAATAATGTGTCTATTCTTCATATTTAATCACAATTACCCCTGTCTGACACTAAAATAAGGTCAATTTTGGCATAAAAATGTCAATTTTAGAAGAAAAAAATCTGAAATTTTCTAGATTTTCATGATAAAAATCCAAATTTTCACCTTTTTAGACAATTTAAACAGATTCAAGTGGTCAAAACCCTATCTGGGATGCATTTCCATACATTTGAATGCAAAAAAATGAAAACATGAATTTAATAGAATTTTGCCCTTCTTTAAAGACAGCCTAGTTTTACTTATTAAAGTGATTTTTGCACTTTTTTGAATACTACTATGTATATGCAGCACACAACAATCAATTCTAGACAAATTGTGCATGAATTCTAGAAAAAATGACAAACACGCATATGCGCCTTTAAGGAGAAATTTGGCCAGCACCTGCAAAATAATATTAATAGTGATTTTAAATTGGGTTGTATTTGTGAAAAACTGTTTCACTGAACACTAATTATGCTTTAGATGCCTAATAATGTGTCTATTCTTCATATTTAATCACAATTACCCCTGTCTGACACTAAAATAAGGTCAATTTTGGCATAAAAATGTCAATTTTAGAAGAAAAAAATCTGAAATTTTCTAGATTTTCATGATAAAAATCCAAATTTTCACCTTTTTAGACAATTTAAACAGATTCAAGTGGTCAAAACCCTATCTGGGATGCATTTCCATACATTTGAATGCAAAAAAATGAAAACATGAATTTAATAGAATTTTGCCCTTCTTTAGGTTAGAAACCACCAAATAGATTTGCTCTATAGCTCAATGTAAATTGGCCATAGTAGGCCCCAATTTTCAACTTTTTTTAGTCTATGGCCACCTGGACCACATATATCATTGTAAAGAGGGGCATTTAAGCTTCAAAATAATGCAATAAAAAAGATGGGGTCATGTATCTTCTAAGAAAGTTTTTGTCCTTCAAACACGGTCTATCCGTTTTTACGCATGTCCGGATTTGTAAGTTTTGGGTTTTACCCTAGTCTACTTTCACTTTGGTATCAAGAACAAAATAGTGGAATAATACAAATATTACAGTTTTACTACACCACATGCATATTTACCAACCATTTAAACTCAATTTCATCATTCAACTCTACATTTGTCAAGAAATATCTCCATTTACAGGCAAACAAAAGTTTTTTTAAGGACTACTTGAGTGTATCACCACTTGGTCCGCGGAGGCATTTAGTGGTTCTTTACCTTAAGACAGCCTAGTTTTACTTATTAAAGTGATTTTTGCACTTTTTTGAATACTACTATGTATATGCAGCACACAACAATCAATTCTAGACAAATTGTGCATGAATTCTAGAAAAAATGACAAACACGCATATGCGCCTTTAAGGAGAAATTTGGCCAGCACCTGCAAAATAATATTAATAGTGATTTTAAATTGGGTTGTATTTGTTAAAAACTGTTTCACTGAACACTAATTATGCTTTAGATGCCTAATAATGTGTCTATTCTTCATATTTAATCACAATTACCCCTGTCTGACACTAAAATAAGGTCAATTTTGGCATAAAAATGTCAATTTTAGAAGAAAAAAATCTGAAATTTTCTAGATTTTCATGATAAAAATCCAAATTTTCACCTTTTTAGACAATTTAAACAGATTCAAGTGGTCAAAACCCTATCTGGGATGCATTTCCATACATTTGAATGCAAAAAAATGAAAACATGAATTTAATAGAATTTTGCCCTTCTTTAGGTTAGAAACCACCAAATAGATTTGCTCTATAGCTCAATGTAAATTGGCCATAGTAGGCCCCAATTTTCAACTTTTTTTAGTCTATGGCCACCTGGACCACATATATCATTGTAAAGAGGGGCATTTAAGCTTCAAAATAATGCAATAAAAAAGGGGGGTCATGTATCTTCTAAGAAAGTTTTTGTCCTTCAAACACGGTCTATCCGTTTTTACGCATGTCCGGATTTGTAAGTTTTGGGTTTTACCCTAGTCTACTTTCACTTTGGTATCAAGAACAAAATAGTGGAATAATACAAATATTACAGTTTTACTACACCACATGCATATTTACCAACCATTTAAACTCAATTTCATCATTCAACTCTACATTTGTCAAGAAATATCTCCATTTACAGGCAAACAAAAGTTTTTTTGAGGACTACTTGAGTGTATCACCACTTGGTCCGCGGAGGCATTTAGTGGTTCTTTACCTTAAGACAGCCTAGTTTTACTTATTAAAGTGATTTTTGCACTTTTTTGAATACTACTATGTATATGCAGCACACAACAATCAATTCTAGACAAATTGTGCATGAATTCTAGAAAAAATGACAAACACGCATATGCGCCTTTAAGGAGAAATTTGGCCAGCACCTGCAAAATAATATTAATAGTGATTTTAAATTGGGTTGTATTTGTGAAAAACTGTTTCACTGAACACTAATTATGCTTTAGATGCCTAATAATGTGTCTATTCTTCATATTTAATCACAATTACCCCTGTCTGACACTAAAATAAGGTCAATTTTGGCATAAAAATGTCAATTTTAGAAGAAAAAAATCTGAAATTTTCTAGATTTTCATGATAAAAATCCAAATTTTCACCTTTTTAGACAATTTAAACAGATTCAAGTGGTCAAAACCCTATCTGGGATGCATTTCCATACATTTGAATGCAAAAAAATGAAAACATGAATTTAATAGAATTTTGCCCTTCTTTAAAGACAGCCTAGTTTTACTTATTAAAGTGATTTTTGCACTTTTTTGAATACTACTATGTATATGCAGCACACAACAATCAATTCTAGACAAATTGTGCATGAATTCTAGAAAAAATGACAAACACGCATATGCGCCTTTAAGGAGAAATTTGGCCAGCACCTGCAAAATAATATTAATAGTGATTTTAAATTGGGTTGTATTTGTGAAAAACTGTTTCACTGAACACTAATTATGCTTTAGATGCCTAATAATGTGTCTATTCTTCATATTTAATCACAATTACCCCTGTCTGACACTAAAATAAGGTCAATTTTGGCATAAAAATGTCAATTTTAGAAGAAAAAAATCTGAAATTTTCTAGATTTTCATGATAAAAATCCAAATTTTCACCTTTTTAGACAATTTAAACAGATTCAAGTGGTCAAAACCCTATCTGGGATGCATTTCCATACATTTGAATGCAAAAAAATGAAAACATGAATTTAATAGAATTTTGCCCTTCTTTAGGTTAGAAACCACCAAATAGATTTGCTCTATAGCTCAATGTAAATTGGCCATAGTAGGCCCCAATTTTCAACTTTTTTTAGTCTATGGCCACCTGGACCACATATATCATTGTAAAGAGGGGCATTTAAGCTTCAAAATAATGCAATAAAAAAGGGGGGTCATGTATCTTCTAAGAAAGTTTTTGTCCTTCAAACACGGTCTATCCGTTTTTACGCATGTCCGGATTTGTAAGTTTTGGGTTTTACCCTAGTCTACTTTCACTTTGGTATCAAGAACAAAATAGTGGAATAATACAAATATTACAGTTTTACTACACCACATGCATATTTACCAACCATTTAAACTCAATTTCATCATTCAACTCTACATTTGTCAAGAAATATCTCCATTTACAGGCAAACAAAAGTTTTTTTAAGGACTACTTGAGTGTATCACCACTTGGTCCGCGGAGGCATTTAGTGGTTCTTTACCTTAAGACAGCCTAGTTTTACTTATTAAAGTGATTTTTGCACTTTTTTGAATACTACTATGTATATGCAGCACACAACAATCAATTCTAGACAAATTGTGCATGAATTCTAGAAAAAATGACAAACACGCATATGCGCCTTTAAGGAGAAATTTGGCCAGCACCTGCAAAATAATATTAATAGTGATTTTAAATTGGGTTGTATTTGTGAAAAACTGTTTCACTGAACACTAATTATGCTTTAGATGCCTAATTATGTGTCTATTCTTCATATTTAATCACAATTACCCCTGTCTGACACTAAAATAAGGTCAATTTTGGCATAAAAATGTCAATTTTAGAAGAAAAAAATCTGAAATTTTCTAGATTTTCATGATAAAAATCCAAATTTTCACCTTTTTAGACAATTTAAACAGATTCAAGTGGTCAAAACCCTATCTGGGATGCATTTCCATACATTTGAATGCAAAAAAATGAAAACATGAATTTAATAGAATTTTGCCCTTCTTTAAGACAGCCTAGTTTTACTTATTAAAGTGATTTTTGCACTTTTTTGAATACTACTATGTATATGCAGCACACAACAATCAATTCTAGACAAATTGTGCATGAATTCTAGAAAAAATGACAAACACGCATATGCGCCTTTAAGGAGAAATTTGGCCAGCACCTGCAAAATAATATTAATAGTGATTTTAAATTGGGTTGTATTTGTGAAAAACTGTTTCACTGAACACTAATTATGCTTTAGATGCCTAATAATGTGTCTATTCTTCATATTTAATCACAATTACCCCTGTCTGACACTAAAATAAGGTCAATTTTGGCATAAAAATGTCAATTTTAGAAGAAAAAAATCTGAAATTTTCTAGATTTTCATGATAAAAATCCAAATTTTCACCTTTTTAGACAATTTAAACAGATTCAAGTGGTCAAAACCCTATCTGGGATGCATTTCCATACATTTGAATGCAAAAAAATGAAAACATGAATTTAATAGAATTTTGCCCTTCTTTAGGTTAGAAACCACCAAATAGATTTGCTCTATAGCTCAATGTAAATTGGCCATAGTAGGCCCCAATTTTCAACTTTTTTTAGTCTATGGCCACCTGGACCACATATATCATTGTAAAGAGGGGCATTTAAGCTTCAAAATAATGCAATAAAAAAGGGGGGTCATGTATCTTCTAAGAAAGTTTTTGTCCTTCAAACACGGTCTATCCGTTTTTACGCATGTCCGGATTTGTAAGTTTTGGGTTTTACCCTAGTCTACTTTCACTTTGGTATCAAGAACAAAATAGTGGAATAATACAAATATTACAGTTTTACTACACCACATGCATATTTACCAACCATTTAAACTCAATTTCATCATTCAACTCTACATTTGTCAAGAAATATCTCCATTTACAGGCAAACAAAAGTTTTTTTAAGGACTACTTGAGTGTATCACCACTTGGTCCGCGGAGGCATTTAGTGGTTCTTTACCTTAAGACAGCCTAGTTTTACTTATTAAAGTGATTTTTGCACTTTTTTGAATACTACTATGTATATGCAGCACACAACAATCAATTCTAGACAAATTGTGCATGAATTCTAGAAAAAATGACAAACACGCATATGCGCCTTTAAGGAGAAATTTGGCCAGCACCTGCAAAATAATATTAATAGTGATTTTAAATTGGGTTGTATTTGTGAAAAACTGTTTCACTGAACACTAATTATGCTTTAGATGCCTAATAATGTGTCTATTCTTCATATTTAATCACAATTACCCCTGTCTGACACTAAAATAAGGTCAATTTTGGCATAAAAATGTCAATTTTAGAAGAAAAAAATCTGAAATTTTCTAGATTTTCATGATAAAAATCCAAATTTTCACCTTTTTAGACAATTTAAACAGATTCAAGTGGTCAAAACCCTATCTGGGATGCATTTCCATACATTTGAATGCAAAAAAATGAAAACATGAATTTAATAGAATTTTGCCCTTCTTTAGGTTAGAAACCACCAAATAGATTTGCTCTATAGCTCAATGTAAATTGGCCATAGTAGGCCCCAATTTTCAACTTTTTTTAGTCTATGGCCACCTGGACCACATATATCATTGTAAAGAGGGGCATTTAAGCTTCAAAATAATGCAATAAAAAAGGGGGGTCATGTATCTTCTAAGAAAGTTTTTGTCCTTCAAACACGGTCTATCCGTTTTTACGCATGTCCGGATTTGTAAGTTTTGGGTTTTACCCTAGTCTACTTTCACTTTGGTATCAAGAACAAAATAGTGGAATAATACAAATATTACAGTTTTACTACACCACATGCATATTTACCAACCATTTAAACTCAATTTCATCATTCAACTCTACATTTGTCAAGAAATATCTCCATTTACAGGCAAACAAAAGTTTTTTTAAGGACTACTTGAGTGTATCACCACTTGGTCCGCGGAGGCATTTAGTGGTTCTTTACCTTAAGACAGCCTAGTTTTACTTATTAAAGTGATTTTTGCACTTTTTTGAATACTACTATGTATATGCAGCACACAACAATCAATTCTAGACAAATTGTGCATGAATTCTAGAAAAAATGACAAACACGCATATGCGCCTTTAAGGAGAAATTTGGCCAGCACCTGCAAAATAATATTAATAGTGATTTTAAATTGGGTTGTATTTGTGAAAAACTGTTTCACTGAACACTAATTATGCTTTAGATGCCTAATAATGTGTCTATTCTTCATATTTAATCACAATTACCCCTGTCTGACACTAAAATAAGGTCAATTTTGGCATAAAAATGTCAATTTTAGAAGAAAAAAATCTGAAATTTTCTAGATTTTCATGATAAAAATCCAAATTTTCACCTTTTTAGACAATTTAAACAGATTCAAGTGGTCAAAACCCTATCTGGGATGCATTTCCATACATTTGAATGCAAAAAAATGAAAACATGAATTTAATAGAATTTTGCCCTTCTTTAAAGACAGCCTAGTTTTACTTATTAAAGTGATTTTTGCACTTTTTTGAATACTACTATGTATATGCAGCACACAACAATCAATTCTAGACAAATTGTGCATGAATTCTAGAAAAAATGACAAACACGCATATGCGCCTTTAAGGAGAAATTTGGCCAGCACCTGCAAAATAATATTAATAGTGATTTTAAATTGGGTTGTATTTGTGAAAAACTGTTTCACTGAACACTAATTATGCTTTAGATGCCTAATAATGTGTCTATTCTTCATATTTAATCACAATTACCCCTGTCTGACACTAAAATAAGGTCAATTTTGGCATAAAAATGTCAATTTTAGAAGAAAAAAATCTGAAATTTTCTAGATTTTCATGATAAAAATCCAAATTTTCACCTTTTTAGACAATTTAAACAGATTCAAGTGGTCAAAACCCTATCTGGGATGCATTTCCATACATTTGAATGCAAAAAAATGAAAACATGAATTTAATAGAATTTTGCCCTTCTTTAGGTTAGAAACCACCAAATAGATTTGCTCTATAGCTCAATGTAAATTGGCCATAGTAGGCCCCAATTTTCAACTTTTTTTAGTCTATGGCCACCTGGACCACATATATCATTGTAAAGAGGGGCATTTAAGCTTCAAAATAATGCAATAAAAAAGGGGGGTCATGTATCTTCTAAGAAAGTTTTTGTCCTTCAAACACGGTCTATCCGTTTTTACGCATGTCCGGATTTGTAAGTTTTGGGTTTTACCCTAGTCTACTTTCACTTTGGTATCAAGAACAAAATAGTGGAATAATACAAATATTACAGTTTTTCTACACCACATGCATATTTACCAACCATTTAAACTCAATTTCATCATTCAACTCTACATTTGTCAAGAAATATCTCCATTTACAGGCAAACAAAAGTTTTTTTAAGGACTACTTGAGTGTATCACCACTTGGTCCGCGGAGGCATTTAGTGGTTCTTTACCTTAAGACAGCCTAGTTTTACTTATTAAAGTGATTTTTGCACTTTTTTGAATACTACTATGTATATGCAGCACACAACAATCAATTCTAGACAAATTGTGCATGAATTCTAGAAAAAATGACAAACACGCATATGCGCCTTTAAGGAGAAATTTGGCCAGCACCTGCAAAATAATATTAATAGTGATTTTAAATTGGGTTGTATTTGTGAAAAACTGTTTCACTGAACACTAATTATGCTTTAGATGCCTAATAATGTGTCTATTCTTCATATTTAATCACAATTACCCCTGTCTGACACTAAAATAAGGTCAATTTTGGCATAAAAATGTCAATTTTAGAAGAAAAAAATCTGAAATTTTCTAGATTTTCATGATAAAAATCCAAATTTTCACCTTTTTAGACAATTTAAACAGATTCAAGTGGTCAAAACCCTATCTGGGATGCATTTCCATACATTTGAATGCAAAAAAATGAAAACATGAATTTAATAGAATTTTGCCCTTCTTTAGGTTAGAAACCACCAAATAGATTTGCTCTATAGCTCAATGTAAATTGGCCATAGTAGGCCCCAATTTTCAACTTTTTTTAGTCTATGGCCACCTGGACCACATATATCATTGTAAAGAGGGGCATTTAAGCTTCAAAATAATGCAATAAAAAAGGGGGGTCATGTATCTTCTAAGAAAGTTTTTGTCCTTCAAACACGGTCTATCCGTTTTTACGCATGTCCGGATTTGTAAGTTTTGGGTTTTACCCTAGTCTACTTTCACTTTGGTATCAAGAACAAAATAGTGGAATAATACAAATATTACAGTTTTACTACACCACATGCATATTTACCAACCATTTAAACTCAATTTCATCATTCAACTCTACATTTGTCAAGAAATATCTCCATTTACAGGCAAACAAAAGTTTTTTTAAGGACTACTTGAGTGTATCACCACTTGGTCCGCGGAGGCATTTAGTGGTTCTTTACCTTAAGACAGCCTAGTTTTACTTATTAAAGTGATTTTTGCACTTTTTTGAATACTACTATGTATATGCAGCACACAACAATCAATTCTAGACAAATTGTGCATGAATTCTAGAAAAAATGACAAACACGCATATGCGCCTTTAAGGAGAAATTTGGCCAGCACCTGCAAAATAATATTAATAGTGATTTTAAATTGGGTTGTATTTGTGAAAAACTGTTTCACTGAACACTAATTATGCTTTAGATGCCTAATAATGTGTCTATTCTTCATATTTAATCACAATTACCCCTGTCTGACACTAAAATAAGGTCAATTTTGGCATAAAAATGTCAATTTTAGAAGAAAAAAATCTGAAATTTTCTAGATTTTCATGATAAAAATCCAAATTTTCACCTTTTTAGACAATTTAAACAGATTCAAGTGGTCAAAACCCTATCTGGGATGCATTTCCATACATTTGAATGCAAAAAAATGAAAACATGAATTTAATAGAATTTTGCCCTTCTTTAAAGACAGCCTAGTTTTACTTATTAAAGTGATTTTTGCACTTTTTTGAATACTACTATGTATATGCAGCACACAACAATCAATTCTAGACAAATTGTGCATGAATTCTAGAAAAAATGACAAACACGCATATGCGCCTTTAAGGAGAAATTTGGCCAGCACCTGCAAAATAATATTAATAGTGATTTTAAATTGGGTTGTATTTGTGAAAAACTGTTTCACTGAACACTAATTATGCTTTAGATGCCTAATAATGTGTCTATTCTTCATATTTAATCACAATTACCCCTGTCTGACACTAAAATAAGGTCAATTTTGGCATAAAAATGTCAATTTTAGAAGAAAAAAATCTGAAATTTTCTAGATTTTCATGATAAAAATCCAAATTTTCACCTTTTTAGACAATTTAAACAGATTCAAGTGGTCAAAACCCTATCTGGGATGCATTTCCATACATTTGAATGCAAAAAAATGAAAACATGAATTTAATAGAATTTTGCCCTTCTTTAGGTTAGAAACCACCAAATAGATTTGCTCTATAGCTCAATGTAAATTGGCCATAGTAGGCCCCAATTTTCAACTTTTTTTAGTCTATGGCCACCTGGACCACATATATCATTGTAAAGAGGGGCATTTAAGCTTCAAAATAATGCAATAAAAAAGGGGGGTCATGTAACTTCTAAGAAAGTTTTTGTCCTTCAAACACGGTCTATCCGTTTTTACGCATGTCCGGATTTGTAAGTTTTGGGTTTTACCCTAGTCTACTTTCACTTTGGTATCAAGAACAAAATAGTGGAATAATACAAATATTACAGTTTTTCTACACCACATGCATATTTACCAACCATTTAAACTCAATTTCATCATTCAACTCTACATTTGTCAAGAAATATCTCCATTTACAGGCAAACAAAAGTTTTTTTAAGGACTACTTGAGTGTATCACCACTTGGTCCGCGGAGGCATTTAGTGGTTCTTTACCTTAAGACAGCCTAGTTTTACTTATTAAAGTGATTTTTGCACTTTTTTGAATACTACTATGTATATGCAGCACACAACAATCAATTCTAGACAAATTGTGCATGAATTCTAGAAAAAATGACAAACACGCATATGCGCCTTTAAGGAGAAATTTGGCCAGCACCTGCAAAATAATATTAATAGTGATTTTAAATTGGGTTGTATTTGTGAAAAACTGTTTCACTGAACACTAATTATGCTTTAGATGCCTAATAATGTGTCTATTCTTCATATTTAATCACAATTACCCCTGTCTGACACTAAAATAAGGTCAATTTTGGCATAAAAATGTCAATTTTAGAAGAAAAAAATCTGAAATTTTCTAGATTTTCATGATAAAAATCCAAATTTTCACCTTTTTAGACAATTTAAACAGATTCAAGTGGTCAAAACCCTATCTGGGATGCATTTCCATACATTTGAATGCAAAAAAATGAAAACATGAATTTAATAGAATTTTGCCCTTCTTTAGGTTAGAAACCACCAAATAGATTTGCTCTATAGCTCAATGTAAATTGGCCATAGTAGGCCCCAATTTTCAACTTTTTTTAGTCTATGGCCACCTGGACCACATATATCATTGTAAAGAGGGGCATTTAAGCTTCAAAATAATGCAATAAAAAAGGGGGGTCATGTATCTTCTAAGAAAGTTTTTGTCCTTCAAACACGGTCTATCCGTTTTTACGCATGTCCGGATTTGTAAGTTTTGGGTTTTACCCTAGTCTACTTTCACTTTGGTATCAAGAACAAAATAGTGGAATAATACAAATATTACAGTTTTTCTACACCACATGCATATTTACCAACCATTTAAACTCAATTTCATCATTCAACTCTACATTTGTCAAGAAATATCTCCATTTACAGGCAAACAAAAGTTTTTTTAAGGACTACTTGAGTGTATCACCACTTGGTCCGCGGAGGCATTTAGTGGTTCTTTACCTTAAGACAGCCTAGTTTTACTTATTAAAGTAATTTTTGCACTTTTTTGAATACTACTATGTATATGCAGCACACAACAATCAATTCTAGACAAATTGTGCATGAATTCTAGAAAAAATGACAAACACGCATATGCGCCTTTAAGGAGAAATTTGGCCAGCACCTGCAAAATAATATTAATAGTGATTTTAAATTGGGTTGTATTTGTGAAAAACTGTTTCACTGAACACTAATTATGCTTTAGATGCCTAATAATGTGTCTATTCTTCATATTTAATCACAATTACCCCTGTCTGACACTAAAATAAGGTCAATTTTGGCATAAAAATGTCAATTTTAGAAGAAAAAAATCTGAAATTTTCTAGATTTTCATGATAAAAATCCAAATTTTCACCTTTTTAGACAATTTAAACAGATTCAAGTGGTCAAAACCCTATCTGGGATGCATTTCCATACATTTGAATGCAAAAAAATGAAAACATGAATTTAATAGAATTTTGCCCTTCTTTAGGTTAGAAACCACCAAATAGATTTGCTCTATAGCTCAATGTAAAGTGGCCATAGTAGGCCCCAATTTTCAACTTTTTTTAGTCTATGGCCACCTGGACCACATATATCATTGTAAAGAGGGGCATTTAAGCTTCAAAATAATGCAATAAAAAAGGGGGGTCATGTATCTTCTAAGAAAGTTTTTGTCCTTCAAACACGGTCTATCCGTTTTTACGCATGTCCGGATTTGTAAGTTTTGGGTTTTACCCTAGTCTACTTTCACTTTAGTATCAAGAACAAAATAGTGGAATAATACAAATATTACAGTTTTACTACACCACATGCATATTTACCAACCATTTAAACTCAATTTCATCATTCAACTCTACATTTGTCAAGAAATATCTCCATTTACAGGCAAACAAAAGTTTTTTTAAGGACTACTTGAGTGTATCACCACTTGGTCCGCGGAGGCATTTAGTGGTTCTTTACCTTAAGACAGCCTAGTTTTACTTATTAAAGTGATTTTTGCACTTTTTTGAATACTACTATGTATATGCAGCACACAACAATCAATTCTAGACAAATTGTGCATGAATTCTAGAAAAAATGACAAACACGCATATGCGCCTTTAAGGAGAAATTTGGCCAGCACCTGCAAAATAATATTAATAGTGATTTTAAATTGGGTTGTATTTGTGAAAAACTGTTTCACTGAACACTAATTATGCTTTAGATGCCTAATAATGTGTCTATTCTTCATATTTAATCACAATTACCCCTGTCTGACACTAAAATAAGGTCAATTTTGGCATAAAAATGTCAATTTTAGAAGAAAAAAATCTGAAATTTTCTAGATTTTCATGATAAAAATCCAAATTTTCACCTTTTTAGACAATTTAAACAGATTCAAGTGGTCAAAACCCTATCTGGGATGCATTTCCATACATTTGAATGCAAAAAAATGAAAACATGAATTTAATAGAATTTTGCCCTTCTTTAAAGACAGCCTAGTTTTACTTATTAAAGTGATTTTTGCACTTTTTTGAATACTACTATGTATATGCAGCACACAACAATCAATTCTAGACAAATTGTGCATGAATTCTAGAAAAAATGACAAACACGCATATGCGCCTTTAAGGAGAAATTTGGCCAGCACCTGCAAAATAATATTAATAGTGATTTTAAATTGGGTTGTATTTGTGAAAAACTGTTTCACTGAACACTAATTATGCTTTAGATGCCTAATAATGTGTCTATTCTTCATATTTAATCACAATTACCCCTGTCTGACACTAAAATAAGGTCAATTTTGGCATAAAAATGTCAATTTTAGAAGAAAAAAATCTGAAATTTTCTAGATTTTCATGATAAAAATCCAAATTTTCACCTTTTTAGACAATTTAAACAGATTCAAGTGGTCAAAACCCTATCTGGGATGCATTTCCATACATTTGAATGCAAAAAAATGAAAACATGAATTTAATAGAATTTTGCCCTTCTTTAGGTTAGAAACCACCAAATAGATTTGCTCTATAGCTCAATGTAAATTGGCCATAGTAGGCCCCAATTTTCAACTTTTTTTAGTCTATGGCCACCTGGACCACATATATCATTGTAAAGAGGGGCATTTAAGCTTCAAAATAATGCAATAAAAAAGGGGGGTCATGTATCTTCTAAGAAGGTTTTTGTCCTTCAAACACGGTCTATCCGTTTTTACGCATGTCCGGATTTGTAAGTTTTGGGTTTTACCCTAGTCTACTTTCACTTTGGTATCAAGAACAAAATAGTGGAATAATACAAATATTACAGTTTTTCTACACCACATGCATATTTACCAACCATTTAAACTCAATTTCATCATTCAACTCTACATTTGTCAAGAAATATCTCCATTTACAGGCAAACAAAAGTTTTTTTAAGGACTACTTGAGTGTATCACCACTTGGTCCGCGGAGGCATTTAGTGGTTCTTTACCTTAAGACAGCCTAGTTTTACTTATTAAAGTGATTTTTGCACTTTTTTGAATACTACTATGTATATGCAGCACACAACAATCAATTCTAGACAAATTGTGCATGAATTCTAGAAAAAATGACAAACACGCATATGCGCCTTTAAGGAGAAATTTGGCCAGCACCTGCAAAATAATATTAATAGTGATTTTAAATTGGGTTGTATTTGTGAAAAACTGTTTCACTGAACACTAATTATGCTTTAGATGCCTAATAATGTGTCTATTCTTCATATTTAATCACAATTACCCCTGTCTGACACTAAAATAAGGTCAATTTTGGCATAAAAATGTCAATTTTAGAAGAAAAAAATCTGAAATTTTCTAGATTTTCATGATAAAAATCCAAATTTTCACCTTTTTAGACAATTTAAACAGATTCAAGTGGTCAAAACCCTATCTGGGATGCATTTCCATACATTTGAATGCAAAAAAATGAAAACATGAATTTAATAGAATTTTGCCCTTCTTTAGGTTAGAAACCACCAAATAGATTTGCTCTATAGCTCAATGTAAATTGGCCATAGTAGGCCCCAATTTTCAACTTTTTTTAGTCTATGGCCACCTGGACCACATATATCATTGTAAAGAGGGGCATTTAAGCTTCAAAATAATGCAATAAAAAAGGGGGGTCATGTATCTTCTAAGAAAGTTTTTGTCCTTCAAACACGGTCTATCCGTTTTTACGCATGTCCGGATTTGTAAGTTTTGGGTTTTACCCTAGTCTACTTTCACTTTGGTATCAAGAACAAAATAGTGGAATAATACAAATATTACAGTTTTACTACACCACATGCATATTTACCAACCATTTAAACTCAATTTCATCATTCAACTCTACATTTGTCAAGAAATATCTCCATTTACAGGCAAACAAAAGTTTTTTTAAGGACTACTTGAGTGTATCACCACTTGGTCCGCGGAGGCATTTAGTGGTTCTTTACCTTAAGACAGCCTAGTTTTACTTATTAAAGTGATTTTTGCACTTTTTTGAATACTACTATGTATATGCAGCACACAACAATCAATTCTAGACAAATTGTGCATGAATTCTAGAAAAAATGACAAACACGCATATGCGCCTTTAAGGAGAAATTTGGCCAGCACCTGCAAAATAATATTAATAGTGATTTTAAATTGGGTTGTATTTGTGAAAAACTGTTTCACTGAACACTAATTATGCTTTAGATGCCTAATAATGTGTCTATTCTTCATATTTAATCACAATTACCCCTGTCTGACACTAAAATAAGGTCAATTTTGGCATAAAAATGTCAATTTTAGAAGAAAAAAATCTGAAATTTTCTAGATTTTCATGATAAAAATCCAAATTTTCACCTTTTTAGACAATTTAAACAGATTCAAGTGGTCAAAACCCTATCTGGGATGCATTTCCATACATTTGAATGCAAAAAAATGAAAACATGAATTTAATAGAATTTTGCCCTTCTTTAAAGACAGCCTAGTTTTACTTATTAAAGTGATTTTTGCACTTTTTTGAATACTACTATGTATATGCAGCACACAACAATCAATTCTAGACAAATTGTGCATGAATTCTAGAAAAAATGACAAACACGCATATGCGCCTTTAAGGAGAAATTTGGCCAGCACCTGCAAAATAATATTAATAGTGATTTTAAATTGGGTTGTATTTGTGAAAAACTGTTTCACTGAACACTAATTATGCTTTAGATGCCTAATAATGTGTCTATTCTTCATATTTAATCACAATTACCCCTGTCTGACACTAAAATAAGGTCAATTTTGGCATAAAAATGTCAATTTTAGAAGAAAAAAATCTGAAATTTTCTAGATTTTCATGATAAAAATCCAAATTTTCACCTTTTTAGACAATTTAAACAGATTCAAGTGGTCAAAACCCTATCTGGGATGCATTTCCATACATTTGAATGCAAAAAAATGAAAACATGAATTTAATAGAATTTTGCCCTTCACACAGCCTAGTTTTACTTATTAAAGTGATTTTTGCACTTTTTTGAATACTACTATGTATATGCAGCACACAACAATCAATTCTAGACAAATTGTGCATGAATTCTAGAAAAAATGACAAACACGCATATGCGCCTTTAAGGAGAAATTTGGCCAGCACCTGCAAAATAATATTAATAGTGATTTTAAATTGGGTTGTATTTGTGAAAAACTGTTTCACTGAACACTAATTATGCTTTAGATGCCTAATAATGTGTCTATTCTTCATATTTAATCACAATTACCCCTGTCTGACACTAAAATAAGGTCAATTTTGGCATAAAAATGTCAATTTTAGAAGAAAAAAATCTGAAATTTTCTAGATTTTCATGATAAAAATCCAAATTTTCACCTTTTTAGACAATTTAAACAGATTCAAGTGGTCAAAACCCTATCTGGGATGCATTTCCATACATTTGAATGCAAAAAAATGAAAACATGAATTTAATAGAATTTTGCCCTTCTTTAGGTTAGAAACCACCAAATAGATTTGCTCTATAGCTCAATGTAAATTGGCCATAGTAGGCCCCAATTTTCAACTTTTTTTAGTCTATGGCCACCTGGACCACATATATCATTGTAAAGAGGGGCATTTAAGCTTCAAAATAATGCAATAAAAAAGGGGGGTCATGTATCTTCTAAGAAAGTTTTTGTCCTTCAAACACGGTCTATCCGTTTTTACGCATGTCCGGATTTGTAAGTTTTGGGTTTTACCCTAGTCTACTTTCACTTTGGTATCAAGAACAAAATAGTGGAATAATACAAATATTACAGTTTTTCTACACCACATGCATATTTACCAACCATTTAAACTCAATTTCATCATTCAACTCTACATTTGTCAAGAAATATCTCCATTTACAGGCAAACAAAAGTTTTTTTAAGGACTACTTGAGTGTATCACCACTTGGTCCGCGGAGGCATTTAGTGGTTCTTTACCTTAAGACAGCCTAGTTTTACTTATTAAAGTGATTTTTGCACTTTTTTGAATACTACTATGTATATGCAGCACACAACAATCAATTCTAGACAAATTGTGCATGAATTCTAGAAAAAATGACAAACACGCATATGCGCCTTTAAGGAGAAATTTGGCCAGCACCTGCAAAATAATATTAATAGTGATTTTAAATTGGGTTGTATTTGTGAAAAACTGTTTCACTGAACACTAATTATGCTTTAGATGCCTAATAATGTGTCTATTCTTCATATTTAATCACAATTACCCCTGTCTGACACTAAAATAAGGTCAATTTTGGCATAAAAATGTCAATTTTAGAAGAAAAAAATCTGAAATTTTCTAGATTTTCATGATAAAAATCCAAATTTTCACCTTTTTAGACAATTTAAACAGATTCAAGTGGTCAAAACCCTATCTGGGATGCATTTCCATACATTTGAATGCAAAAAAATGAAAACATGAATTTAATAGAATTTTGCCCTTCTTTAAAGACAGCCTAGTTTTACTTATTAAAGTGATTTTTGCACTTTTTTGAATACTACTATGTATATGCAGCACACAACAATCAATTCTAGACAAATTGTGCATGAATTCTAGAAAAAATGACAAACACGCATATGCGCCTTTAAGGAGAAATTTGGCCAGCACCTGCAAAATAATATTAATAGTGATTTTAAATTGGGTTGTATTTGTGAAAAACTGTTTCACTGAACACTAATTATGCTTTAGATGCCTAATAATGTGTCTATTCTTCATATTTAATCACAATTACCCCTGTCTGACACTAAAATAAGGTCAATTTTGGCATAAAAATGTCAATTTTAGAAGAAAAAAATCTGAAATTTTCTAGATTTTCATGATAAAAATCCAAATTTTCACCTTTTTAGACAATTTAAACAGATTCAAGTGGTCAAAACCCTATCTGGGATGCATTTCCATACATTTGAATGCAAAAAAATGAAAACATGAATTTAATAGAATTTTGCCCTTCACACAGCCTAGTTTTACTTATTAAAGTGATTTTTGCACTTTTTTGAATACTACTATGTATATGCAGCACACAACAATCAATTCTAGACAAATTGTGCATGAATTCTAGAAAAAATGACAAACACGCATATGCGCCTTTAAGGAGAAATTTGGCCAGCACCTGCAAAATAATATTAATAGTGATTTTAAATTGGGTTGTATTTGTGAAAAACTGTTTCACTGAACACTAATTATGCTTTAGATGCCTAATAATGTGTCTATGCTTCATATTTAATCACAATTACCCCTGTCTGACACTAAAATAAGGTCAATTTTGGCATAAAAATGTCAATTTTAGAAGAAAAAAATCTGAAATTTTCTAGATTTTCATGATAAAAATCCAAATTTTCACCTTTTTAGACAATTTAAACAGATTCAAGTGGTCAAAACCCTATCTGGGATGCATTTCCATACATTTGAATGCAAAAAAATGAAAACATGAATTTAATAGAATTTTGCCCTTCTTTAGGTTAGAAACCACCAAATAGATTTGCTCTATAGCTCAATGTAAATTGGCCATAGTAGGCCCCAATTTTCAACTTTTTTTAGTCTATGGCCACCTGGACCACATATATCATTGTAAAGAGGGGCATTTAAGCTTCAAAATAATGCAATAAAAAAGGGGGGTCATGTATCTTCTAAGAAAGTTTTTGTCCTTCAAACACGGTCTATCCGTTTTTACGCATGTCCGGATTTGTAAGTTTTGGGTTTTACCCTAGTCTACTTTCACTTTGGTATCAAGAACAAAATAGTGGAATAATACAAATATTACAGTTTTTCTACACCACATGCATATTTACCAACCATTTAAACTCAATTTCATCATTCAACTCTACATTTGTCAAGAAATATCTCCATTTACAGGCAAACAAAAGTTTTTTTAAGGACTACTTGAGTGTATCACCACTTGGTCCGCGGAGGCATTTAGTGGTTCTTTACCTTAAGACAGCCTAGTTTTACTTATTAAAGTGATTTTTGCACTTTTTTGAATACTACTATGTATATGCAGCACACAACAATCAATTCTAGACAAATTGTGCATGAATTCTAGAAAAAATGACAAACACGCATATGCGCCTTTAAGGAGAAATTTGGCCAGCACCTGCAAAATAATATTAATAGTGATTTTAAATTGGGTTGTATTTGTGAAAAACTGTTTCACTGAACACTAATTATGCTTTAGATGCCTAATAATGTGTCTATTCTTCATATTTAATCACAATTACCCCTGTCTGACACTAAAATAAGGTCAATTTTGGCATAAAAATGTCAATTTTAGAAGAAAAAAATCTGAAATTTTCTAGATTTTCATGATAAAAATCCAAATTTTCACCTTTTTAGACAATTTAAACAGATTCAAGTGGTCAAAACCCTATCTGGGATGCATTTCCATACATTTGAATGCAAAAAAATGAAAACATGAATTTAATAGAATTTTGCCCTTCTTTAGGTTAGAAACCACCAAATAGATTTGCTCTATAGCTCAATGTAAATTGGCCATAGTAGGCCCCAATTTTCAACTTTTTTTAGTCTATGGCCACCTGGACCACATATATCATTGTAAAGAGGGGCATTTAAGCTTCAAAATAATGCAATAAAAAAGGGGGGTCATGTATCTTCTAAGAAAGTTTTTGTCCTTCAAACACGGTCTATCCGTTTTTACGCATGTCCGGATTTGTAAGTTTTGGGTTTTACCCTAGTCTACTTTCACTTTGGTATCAAGAACAAAATAGTGGAATAATACAAATATTACAGTTTTACTACACCACATGCATATTTACCAACCATTTAAACTCAATTTCATCATTCAACTCTACATTTGTCAAGAAATATCTCCATTTACAGGCAAACAAAAGTTTTTTTAAGGACTACTTGAGTGTATCACCACTTGGTCCGCGGAGGCATTTAGTGGTTCTTTACCTTAAGACAGCCTAGTTTTACTTATTAAAGTGATTTTTGCACTTTTTTGAATACTACTATGTATATGCAGCACACAACAATCAATTCTAGACAAATTGTGCATGAATTCTAGAAAAAATGACAAACACGCATATGCGCCTTTAAGGAGAAATTTGGCCAGCACCTGCAAAATAATATTAATAGTGATTTTAAATTGGGTTGTATTTGTGAAAAACTGTTTCACTGAACACTAATTATGCTTTAGATGCCTAATAATGTGTCTATTCTTCATATTTAATCACAATTACCCCTGTCTGACACTAAAATAAGGTCAATTTTGGCATAAAAATGTCAATTTTAGAAGAAAAAAATCTGAAATTTTCTAGATTTTCATGATAAAAATCCAAATTTTCACCTTTTTAGACAATTTAAACAGATTCAAGTGGTCAAAACCCTATCTGGGATGCATTTCCATACATTTGAATGCAAAAAAATGAAAACATGAATTTAATAGAATTTTGCCCTTCACACAGCCTAGTTTTACTTATTAAAGTGATTTTTGCACTTTTTTGAATACTACTATGTATATGCAGCACACAACAATCAATTCTAGACAAATTGTGCATGAATTCTAGAAAAAATGACAAACACGCATATGCGCCTTTAAGGAGAAATTTGGCCAGCACCTGCAAAATAATATTAATAGTGATTTTAAATTGGGTTGTATTTGTGAAAAACTGTTTCACTGAACACTAATTATGCTTTAGATGCCTAATAATGTGTCTATTCTTCATATTTAATCACAATTACCCCTGTCTGACACTAAAATAAGGTCAATTTTGGCATAAAAATGTCAATTTTAGAAGAAAAAAATCTGAAATTTTCTAGATTTTCATGATAAAAATCCAAATTTTCACCTTTTTAGACAATTTAAACAGATTCAAGTGGTCAAAACCCTATCTGGGATGCATTTCCATACATTTGAATGCAAAAAAATGAAAACATGAATTTAATAGAATTTTGCCCTTCTTTAGGTTAGAAACCACCAAATAGATTTGCTCTATAGCTCAATGTAAATTGGCCATAGTAGGCCCCAATTTTCAACTTTTTTTAGTCTATGGCCACCTGGACCACATATATCATTGTAAAGAGGGGCATTTAAGCTTCAAAATAATGCAATAAAAAAGGGGGGTCATGTATCTTCTAAGAAAGTTTTTGTCCTTCAAACACGGTCTATCCGTTTTTACGCATGTCCGGATTTGTAAGTTTTGGGTTTTACCCTAGTCTACTTTCACTTTGGTATCAAGAACAAAATAGTGGAATAATACAAATATTACAGTTTTTCTACACCACATGCATATTTACCAACCATTTAAACTCAATTTCATCATTCAACTCTACATTTGTCAAGAAATATCTCCATTTACAGGCAAACAAAAGTTTTTTTAAGGACTACTTGAGTGTATCACCACTTGGTCCGCGGAGGCATTTAGTGGTTCTTTACCTTAAGACAGCCTAGTTTTACTTATTAAAGTGATTTTTGCACTTTTTTGAATACTACTATGTATATGCAGCACACAACAATCAATTCTAGACAAATTGTGCATGAATTCTAGAAAAAATGACAAACACGCATATGCGCCTTTAAGGAGAAATTTGGCCAGCACCTGCAAAATAATATTAATAGTGATTTTAAATTGGGTTGTATTTGTGAAAAACTGTTTCACTGAACACTAATTATGCTTTAGATGCCTAATAATGTGTCTATTCTTCATATTTAATCACAATTACCCCTGTCTGACACTAAAATAAGGTCAATTTTGGCATAAAAATGTCAATTTTAGAAGAAAAAAATCTGAAATTTTCTAGATTTTCATGATAAAAATCCAAATTTTCACCTTTTTAGACAATTTAAACAGATTCAAGTGGTCAAAACCCTATCTGGGATGCATTTCCATACATTTGAATGCAAAAAAATGAAAACATGAATTTAATAGAATTTTGCCCTTCTTTAGGTTAGAAACCACCAAATAGATTTGCTCTATAGCTCAATGTAAATTGGCCATAGTAGGCCCCAATTTTCAACTTTTTTTAGTCTATGGCCACCTGGACCACATATATCATTGTAAAGAGGGGCATTTAAGCTTCAAAATAATGCAATAAAAAAGGGGGGTCATGTATCTTCTAAGAAAGTTTTTGTCCTTCAAACACGGTCTATCCGTTTTTACGCATGTCCGGATTTGTAAGTTTTGGGTTTTACCCTAGTCTACTTTCACTTTGGTATCAAGAACAAAATAGTGGAATAATACAAATATTACAGTTTTTCTACACCACATGCATATTTACCAACCATTTAAACTCAATTTCATCATTCAACTCTACATTTGTCAAGAAATATCTCCATTTACAGGCAAACAAAAGTTTTTTTAAGGACTACTTGAGTGTATCACCACTTGGTCCGCGGAGGCATTTAGTGGTTCTTTACCTTAAGACAGCCTAGTTTTACTTATTAAAGTGATTTTTGCACTTTTTTGAATACTACTATGTATATGCAGCACACAACAATCAATTCTAGACAAATTGTGCATGAATTCTAGAAAAAATGACAAACACGCATATGCGCCTTTAAGGAGAAATTTGGCCAGCACCTGCAAAATAATATTAATAGTGATTTTAAATTGGGTTGTATTTGTGAAAAACTGTTTCACTGAACACTAATTATGCTTTAGATGCCTAATAATGTGTCTATTCTTCATATTTAATCACAATTACCCCTGTCTGACACTAAAATAAGGTCAATTTTGGCATAAAAATGTCAATTTTAGAAGAAAAAAATCTGAAATTTTCTAGATTTTCATGATAAAAATCCAAATTTTCACCTTTTTAGACAATTTAAACAGATTCAAGTGGTCAAAACCCTATCTGGGATGCATTTCCATACATTTGAATGCAAAAAAATGAAAACATGAATTTAATAGAATTTTGCCCTTCTTTAGGTTAGAAACCACCAAATAGATTTGCTCTATAGCTCAATGTAAATTGGCCATAGTAGGCCCCAATTTTCAACTTTTTTTAGTCTATGGCCACCTGGACCACATATATCATTGTAAAGAGGGGCATTTAAGCTTCAAAATAATGCAATAAAAAAGGGGGGTCATGTATCTTCTAAGAAAGTTTTTGTCCTTCAAACACGGTCTATCCGTTTTTACGCATGTCCGGATTTGTAAGTTTTGGGTTTTACCCTAGTCTACTTTCACTTTGGTATCAAGAACAAAATAGTGGAATAATACAAATATTACAGTTTTTCTACACCACATGCATATTTACCAACCATTTAAACTCAATTTCATCATTCAACTCTACATTTGTCAAGAAATATCTCCATTTACAGGCAAACAAAAGTTTTTTTAAGGACTACTTGAGTGTATCACCACTTGGTCCGCGGAGGCATTTAGTGGTTCTTTACCTTAAGACAGCCTAGTTTTACTTATTAAAGTGATTTTTGCACTTTTTTGAATACTACTATGTATATGCAGCACACAACAATCAATTCTAGACAAATTGTGCATGAATTCTAGAAAAAATGACAAACACGCATATGCGCCTTTAAGGAGAAATTTGGCCAGCACCTGCAAAATAATATTAATAGTGATTTTAAATTGGGTTGTATTTGTGAAAAACTGTTTCACTGAACACTAATTATGCTTTAGATGCCTAATAATGTGTCTATTCTTCATATTTAATCACAATTACCCCTGTCTGACACTAAAATAAGGTCAATTTTGGCATAAAAATGTCAATTTTAGAAGAAAAAAATCTGAAATTTTCTAGATTTTCATGATAAAAATCCAAATTTTCACCTTTTTAGACAATTTAAACAGATTCAAGTGGTCAAAACCCTATCTGGGATGCATTTCCATACATTTGAATGCAAAAAAATGAAAACATGAATTTAATAGAATTTTGCCCTTCTTTAAAGACAGCCTAGTTTTACTTATTAAAGTGATTTTTGCACTTTTTTGAATACTACTATGTATATGCAGCACACAACAATCAATTCTAGACAAATTGTGCATGAATTCTAGAAAAAATGACAAACACGCATATGCGCCTTTAAGGAGAAATTTGGCCAGCACCTGCAAAATAATATTAATAGTGATTTTAAATTGGGTTGTATTTGTGAAAAACTGTTTCACTGAACACTAATTATGCTTTAGATGCCTAATAATGTGTCTATTCTTCATATTTAATCACAATTACCCCTGTCTGACACTAAAATAAGGTCAATTTTGGCATAAAAATGTCAATTTTAGAAGAAAAAAATCTGAAATTTTCTAGATTTTCATGATAAAAATCCAAATTTTCACCTTTTTAGACAATTTAAACAGATTCAAGTGGTCAAAACCCTATCTGGGATGCATTTCCATACATTTGAATGCAAAAAAATGAAAACATGAATTTAATAGAATTTTGCCCTTCACACAGCCTAGTTTTACTTATTAAAGTGATTTTTGCACTTTTTTGAATACTACTATGTATATGCAGCACACAACAATCAATTCTAGACAAATTGTGCATGAATTCTAGAAAAAATGACAAACACGCATATGCGCCTTTAAGGAGAAATTTGGCCAGCACCTGCAAAATAATATTAATAGTGATTTTAAATTGGGTTGTATTTGTGAAAAACTGTTTCACTGAACACTAATTATGCTTTAGATGCCTAATAATGTGTCTATTCTTCATATTTAATCACAATTACCCCTGTCTGACACTAAAATAAGGTCAATTTTGGCATAAAAATGTCAATTTTAGAAGAAAAAAATCTGAAATTTTCTAGATTTTCATGATAAAAATCCAAATTTTCACCTTTTTAGACAATTTAAACAGATTCAAGTGGTCAAAACCCTATCTGGGATGCATTTCCATACATTTGAATGCAAAAAAATGAAAACATGAATTTAATAGAATTTTGCCCTTCTTTAGGTTAGAAACCACCAAATAGATTTGCTCTATAGCTCAATGTAAATTGGCCATAGTAGGCCCCAATTTTCAACTTTTTTTAGTCTATGGCCACCTGGACCACATATATCATTGTAAAGAGGGGCATTTAAGCTTCAAAATAATGCAATAAAAAAGGGGGGTCATGTATCTTCTAAGAAAGTTTTTGTCCTTCAAACACGGTCTATCCGTTTTTACGCATGTCCGGATTTGTAAGTTTTGGGTTTTACCCTAGTCTACTTTCACTTTGGTATCAAGAACAAAATAGTGGAATAATACAAATATTACAGTTTTTCTACACCACATGCATATTTACCAACCATTTAAACTCAATTTCATCATTCAACTCTACATTTGTCAAGAAATATCTCCATTTACAGGCAAACAAAAGTTTTTTTAAGGACTACTTGAGTGTATCACCACTTGGTCCGCGGAGGCATTTAGTGGTTCTTTACCTTAAGACAGCCTAGTTTTACTTATTAAAGTGATTTTTGCACTTTTTTGAATACTACTATGTATATGCAGCACACAACAATCAATTCTAGACAAATTGTGCATGAATTCTAGAAAAAATGACAAACACGCATATGCGCCTTTAAGGAGAAATTTGGCCAGCACCTGCAAAATAATATTAATAGTGATTTTAAATTGGGTTGTATTTGTGAAAAACTGTTTCACTGAACACTAATTATGCTTTAGATGCCTAATAATGTGTCTATTCTTCATATTTAATCACAATTACCCCTGTCTGACACTAAAATAAGGTCAATTTTGGCATAAAAATGTCAATTTTAGAAGAAAAAAATCTGAAATTTTCTAGATTTTCATGATAAAAATCCAAATTTTCACCTTTTTAGACAATTTAAACAGATTCAAGTGGTCAAAACCCTATCTGGGATGCATTTCCATACATTTGAATGCAAAAAAATGAAAACATGAATTTAATAGAATTTTGCCCTTCTTTAGACAGCCTAGTTTTACTTATTAAAGTGATTTTTGCACTTTTTTGAATACTACTATGTATATGCAGCACACAACAATCAATTCTAGACAAATTGTGCATGAATTCTAGAAAAAATGACAAACACGCATATGCGCCTTTAAGGAGAAATTTGGCCAGCACCTGCAAAATAATATTAATAGTGATTTTAAATTGGGTTGTATTTGTGAAAAACTGTTTCACTGAACACTAATTATGCTTTAGATGCCTAATAATGTGTCTATTCTTCATATTTAATCACAATTACCCCTGTCTGACACTAAAATAAGGTCAATTTTGGCATAAAAATGTCAATTTTAGAAGAAAAAAATCTGAAATTTTCTAGATTTTCATGATAAAAATCCAAATTTTCACCTTTTTAGACAATTTAAACAGATTCAAGTGGTCAAAACCCTATCTGGGATGCATTTCCATACATTTGAATGCAAAAAAATGAAAACATGAATTTAATAGAATTTTGCCCTTCTTTAAAGACAGCCTAGTTTTACTTATTAAAGTGATTTTTGCACTTTTTTGAATACTACTATGTATATGCAGCACACAACAATCAATTCTAGACAAATTGTGCATGAATTCTAGAAAAAATGACAAACACGCATATGCGCCTTTAAGGAGAAATTTGGCCAGCACCTGCAAAATAATATTAATAGTGATTTTAAATTGGGTTGTATTTGTGAAAAACTGTTTCACTGAACACTAATTATGCTTTAGATGCCTAATAATGTGTCTATTCTTCATATTTAATCACAATTACCCCTGTCTGACACTAAAATAAGGTCAATTTTGGCATAAAAATGTCAATTTTAGAAGAAAAAAATCTGAAATTTTCTAGATTTTCATGATAAAAATCCAAATTTTCACCTTTTTAGACAATTTAAACAGATTCAAGTGGTCAAAACCCTATCTGGGATGCATTTCCATACATTTGAATGCAAAAAAATGAAAACATGAATTTAATAGAATTTTGCCCTTCACACAGCCTAGTTTTACTTATTAAAGTGATTTTTGCACTTTTTTGAATACTACTATGTATATGCAGCACACAACAATCAATTCTAGACAAATTGTGCATGAATTCTAGAAAAAATGACAAACACGCATATGCGCCTTTAAGGAGAAATTTGGCCAGCACCTGCAAAATAATATTAATAGTGATTTTAAATTGGGTTGTATTTGTGAAAAACTGTTTCACTGAACACTAATTATGCTTTAGATGCCTAATAATGTGTCTATTCTTCATATTTAATCACAATTACCCCTGTCTGACACTAAAATAAGGTCAATTTTGGCATAAAAATGTCAATTTTAGAAGAAAAAAATCTGAAATTTTCTAGATTTTCATGATAAAAATCCAAATTTTCACCTTTTTAGACAATTTAAACAGATTCAAGTGGTCAAAACCCTATCTGGGATGCATTTCCATACATTTGAATGCAAAAAAATGAAAACATGAATTTAATAGAATTTTGCCCTTCTTTAGGTTAGAAACCACCAAATAGATTTGCTCTATAGCTCAATGTAAATTGGCCATAGTAGGCCCCAATTTTCAACTTTTTTTAGTCTATGGCCACCTGGACCACATATATCATTGTAAAGAGGGGCATTTAAGCTTCAAAATAATGCAATAAAAAAGGGGGGTCATGTATCTTCTAAGAAAGTTTTTGTCCTTCAAACACGGTCTATCCGTTTTTACGCATGTCCGGATTTGTAAGTTTTGGGTTTTACCCTAGTCTACTTTCACTTTGGTATCAAGAACAAAATAGTGGAATAATACAAATATTACAGTTTTTCTACACCACATGCATATTTACCAACCATTTAAACTCAATTTCATCATTCAACTCTACATTTGTCAAGAAATATCTCCATTTACAGGCAAACAAAAGTTTTTTTAAGGACTACTTGAGTGTATCACCACTTGGTCCGCGGAGGCATTTAGTGGTTCTTTACCTTAAGACAGCCTAGTTTTACTTATTAAAGTGATTTTTGCACTTTTTTGAATACTACTATGTATATGCAGCACACAACAATCAATTCTAGACAAATTGTGCATGAATTCTAGAAAAAATGACAAACACGCATATGCGCCTTTAAGGAGAAATTTGGCCAGCACCTGCAAAATAATATTAATAGTGATTTTAAATTGGGTTGTATTTGTGAAAAACTGTTTCACTGAACACTAATTATGCTTTAGATGCCTAATAATGTGTCTATTCTTCATATTTAATCACAATTACCCCTGTCTGACACTAAAATAAGGTCAATTTTGGCATAAAAATGTCAATTTTAGAAGAAAAAAATCTGAAATTTTCTAGATTTTCATGATAAAAATCCAAATTTTCACCTTTTTAGACAATTTAAACAGATTCAAGTGGTCAAAACCCTATCTGGGATGCATTTCCATACATTTGAATGCAAAAAAATGAAAACATGAATTTAATAGAATTTTGCCCTTCTTTAAAGACAGCCTAGTTTTACTTATTAAAGTGATTTTTGCACTTTTTTGAATACTACTATGTATATGCAGCACACAACAATCAATTCTAGACAAATTGTGCATGAATTCTAGAAAAAATGACAAACACGCATATGCGCCTTTAAGGAGAAATTTGGCCAGCACCTGCAAAATAATATTAATAGTGATTTTAAATTGGGTTGTATTTGTGAAAAACTGTTTCACTGAACACTAATTATGCTTTAGATGCCTAATAATGTGTCTATTCTTCATATTTAATCACAATTACCCCTGTCTGACACTAAAATAAGGTCAATTTTGGCATAAAAATGTCAATTTTAGAAGAAAAAAATCTGAAATTTTCTAGATTTTCATGATAAAAATCCAAATTTTCACCTTTTTAGACAATTTAAACAGATTCAAGTGGTCAAAACCCTATCTGGGATGCATTTCCATACATTTGAATGCAAAAAAATGAAAACATGAATTTAATAGAATTTTGCCCTTCACACAGCCTAGTTTTACTTATTAAAGTGATTTTTGCACTTTTTTGAATACTACTATGTATATGCAGCACACAACAATCAATTCTAGACAAATTGTGCATGAATTCTAGAAAAAATGACAAACACGCATATGCGCCTTTAAGGAGAAATTTGGCCAGCACCTGCAAAATAATATTAATAGTGATTTTAAATTGGGTTGTATTTGTGAAAAACTGTTTCACTGAACACTAATTATGCTTTAGATGCCTAATAATGTGTCTATTCTTCATATTTAATCACAATTACCCCTGTCTGACACTAAAATAAGGTCAATTTTGGCATAAAAATGTCAATTTTAGAAGAAAAAAATCTGAAATTTTCTAGATTTTCATGATAAAAATCCAAATTTTCACCTTTTTAGACAATTTAAACAGATTCAAGTGGTCAAAACCCTATCTGGGATGCATTTCCATACATTTGAATGCAAAAAAATGAAAACATGAATTTAATAGAATTTTGCCCTTCACACAGCCTAGTTTTACTTATTAAAGTGATTTTTGCACTTTTTTGAATACTACTATGTATATGCAGCACACAACAATCAATTCTAGACAAATTGTGCATGAATTCTAGAAAAAATGACAAACACGCATATGCGCCTTTAAGGAGAAATTTGGCCAGCACCTGCAAAATAATATTAATAGTGATTTTAAATTGGGTTGTATTTGTGAAAAACTGTTTCACTGAACACTAATTATGCTTTAGATGCCTAATAATGTGTCTATTCTTCATATTTAATCACAATTACCCCTGTCTGACACTAAAATAAGGTCAATTTTGGCATAAAAATGTCAATTTTAGAAGAAAAAAATCTGAAATTTTCTAGATTTTCATGATAAAAATCCAAATTTTCACCTTTTTAGACAATTTAAACAGATTCAAGTGGTCAAAACCCTATCTGGGATGCATTTCCATACATTTGAATGCAAAAAAATGAAAACATGAATTTAATAGAATTTTGCCCTTCTTTAGGTTAGAAACCACCAAATAGATTTGCTCTATAGCTCAATGTAAATTGGCCATAGTAGGCCCCAATTTTCAACTTTTTTTAGTCTATGGCCACCTGGACCACATATATCATTGTAAAGAGGGGCATTTAAGCTTCAAAATAATGCAATAAAAAAGGGGGGTCATGTATCTTCTAAGAAAGTTTTTGTCCTTCAAACACGGTCTATCCGTTTTTACGCATGTCCGGATTTGTAAGTTTTGGGTTTTACCCTAGTCTACTTTCACTTTGGTATCAAGAACAAAATAGTGGAATAATACAAATATTACAGTTTTTCTACACCACATGCATATTTACCAACCATTTAAACTCAATTTCATCATTCAACTCTACATTTGTCAAGAAATATCTCCATTTACAGGCAAACAAAAGTTTTTTTAAGGACTACTTGAGTGTATCACCACTTGGTCCGCGGAGGCATTTAGTGGTTCTTTACCTTAAGACAGCCTAGTTTTACTTATTAAAGTGATTTTTGCACTTTTTTGAATACTACTATGTATATGCAGCACACAACAATCAATTCTAGACAAATTGTGCATGAATTCTAGAAAAAATGACAAACACGCATATGCGCCTTTAAGGAGAAATTTGGCCAGCACCTGCAAAATAATATTAATAGTGATTTTAAATTGGGTTGTATTTGTGAAAAACTGTTTCACTGAACACTAATTATGCTTTAGATGCCTAATAATGTGTCTATTCTTCATATTTAATCACAATTACCCCTGTCTGACACTAAAATAAGGTCAATTTTGGCATAAAAATGTCAATTTTAGAAGAAAAAAATCTGAAATTTTCTAGATTTTCATGATAAAAATCCAAATTTTCACCTTTTTAGACAATTTAAACAGATTCAAGTGGTCAAAACCCTATCTGGGATGCATTTCCATACATTTGAATGCAAAAAAATGAAAACATGAATTTAATAGAATTTTGCCCTTCTTTAAAGACAGCCTAGTTTTACTTATTAAAGTGATTTTTGCACTTTTTTGAATACTACTATGTATATGCAGCACACAACAATCAATTCTAGACAAATTGTGCATGAATTCTAGAAAAAATGACAAACACGCATATGCGCCTTTAAGGAGAAATTTGGCCAGCACCTGCAAAATAATATTAATAGTGATTTTAAATTGGGTTGTATTTGTGAAAAACTGTTTCACTGAACACTAATTATGCTTTAGATGCCTAATAATGTGTCTATTCTTCATATTTAATCACAATTACCCCTGTCTGACACTAAAATAAGGTCAATTTTGGCATAAAAATGTCAATTTTAGAAGAAAAAAATCTGAAATTTTCTAGATTTTCATGATAAAAATCCAAATTTTCACCTTTTTAGACAATTTAAACAGATTCAAGTGGTCAAAACCCTATCTGGGATGCATTTCCATACATTTGAATGCAAAAAAATGAAAACATGAATTTAATAGAATTTTGCCCTTCTTTAAAGACAGCCTAGTTTTACTTATTAAAGTGATTTTTGCACTTTTTTGAATACTACTATGTATATGCAGCACACAACAATCAATTCTAGACAAATTGTGCATGAATTCTAGAAAAAATGACAAACACGCATATGCGCCTTTAAGGAGAAATTTGGCCAGCACCTGCAAAATAATATTAATAGTGATTTTAAATTGGGTTGTATTTGTGAAAAACTGTTTCACTGAACACTAATTATGCTTTAGATGCCTAATAATGTGTCTATTCTTCATATTTAATCACAATTACCCCTGTCTGACACTAAAATAAGGTCAATTTTGGCATAAAAATGTCAATTTTAGAAGAAAAAAATCTGAAATTTTCTAGATTTTCATGATAAAAATCCAAATTTTCACCTTTTTAGACAATTTAAACAGATTCAAGTGGTCAAAACCCTATCTGGGATGCATTTCCATACATTTGAATGCAAAAAAATGAAAACATGAATTTAATAGAATTTTGCCCTTCACACAGCCTAGTTTTACTTATTAAAGTGATTTTTGCACTTTTTTGAATACTACTATGTATATGCAGCACACAACAATCAATTCTAGACAAATTGTGCATGAATTCTAGAAAAAATGACAAACACGCATATGCGCCTTTAAGGAGAAATTTGGCCAGCACCTGCAAAATAATATTAATAGTGATTTTAAATTGGGTTGTATTTGTGAAAAACTGTTTCACTGAACACTAATTATGCTTTAGATGCCTAATAATGTGTCTATTCTTCATATTTAATCACAATTACCCCTGTCTGACACTAAAATAAGGTCAATTTTGGCATAAAAATGTCAATTTTAGAAGAAAAAAATCTGAAATTTTCTAGATTTTCATGATAAAAATCCAAATTTTCACCTTTTTAGACAATTTAAACAGATTCAAGTGGTCAAAACCCTATCTGGGATGCATTTCCATACATTTGAATGCAAAAAAATGAAAACATGAATTTAATAGAATTTTGCCCTTCTTTAGGTTAGAAACCACCAAATAGATTTGCTCTATAGCTCAATGTAAATTGGCCATAGTAGGCCCCAATTTTCAACTTTTTTTAGTCTATGGCCACCTGGACCACATATTTCATTGTAAAGAGGGGCATTTAAGCTTCAAAATAATGCAATAAAAAAGGGGGGTCATGTATCTTCTAAGAAAGTTTTTGTCCTTCAAACACGGTCTATCCGTTTTTACGCATGTCCGGATTTGTAAGTTTTGGGTTTTACCCTAGTCTACTTTCACTTTGGTATCAAGAACAAAATAGTGGAATAATACAAATATTACAGTTTTACTACACCACATGCATATTTACCAACCATTTAAACTCAATTTCATCATTCAACTCTACATTTGTCAAGAAATATCTCCATTTACAGGCAAACAAAAGTTTTTTTAAGGACTACTTGAG
Organism: Spisula subtruncata; assembly: GCA_963678985.1. NCBI lineage: Eukaryota > Metazoa > Mollusca > Bivalvia > Venerida > Mactridae > Spisula > Spisula subtruncata. The sequence goes on from OY787669.1 coordinate 12,655,125, forward strand.
TGTATCACCACTTGGTCCGCGGAGGCATTTAGTGGTTCTTTACCTTAAGACAGCCTAGTTTTACTTATTAAAGTGATTTTTGCACTTTTTTGAATACTACTATGTATATGCAGCACACAACAATCAATTCTAGACAAATTGTGCATGAATTCTAGAAAAAATGACAAACACGCATATGCGCCTTTAAGGAGAAATTTGGCCAGCACCTGCAAAATAATATTAATAGTGATTTTAAATTGGGTTGTATTTGTGAAAAACTGTTTCACTGAACACTAATTATGCTTTAGATGCCTAATAATGTGTCTATTCTTCATATTTAATCACAATTACCCCTGTCTGACACTAAAATAAGGTCAATTTTGGCATAAAAATGTCAATTTTAGAAGAAAAAAATCTGAAATTTTCTAGATTTTCATGATAAAAATCCAAATTTTCACCTTTTTAGACAATTTAAACAGATTCAAGTGGTCAAAACCCTATCTGGGATGCATTTCCATACATTTGAATGCAAAAAAATGAAAACATGAATTTAATAGAATTTTGCCCTTCTTTAAAGACAGCCTAGTTTTACTTATTAAAGTGATTTTTGCACTTTTTTGAATACTACTATGTATATGCAGCACACAACAATCAATTCTAGACAAATTGTGCATGAATTCTAGAAAAAATGACAAACACGCATATGCGCCTTTAAGGAGAAATTTGGCCAGCACCTGCAAAATAATATTAATAGTGATTTTAAATTGGGTTGTATTTGTGAAAAACTGTTTCACTGAACACTAATTATGCTTTAGATGCCTAATAATGTGTCTATTCTTCATATTTAATCACAATTACCCCTGTCTGACACTAAAATAAGGTCAATTTTGGCATAAAAATGTCAATTTTAGAAGAAAAAAATCTGAAATTTTCTAGATTTTCATGATAAAAATCCAAATTTTCACCTTTTTAGACAATTTAAACAGATTCAAGTGGTCAAAACCCTATCTGGGATGCATTTCCATACATTTGAATGCAAAAAAATGAAAACATGAATTTAATAGAATTTTGCCCTTCTTTAAAGACAGCCTAGTTTTACTTATTAAAGTGATTTTTGCACTTTTTTGAATACTACTATGTATATGCAGCACACAACAATCAATTCTAGACAAATTGTGCATGAATTCTAGAAAAAATGACAAACACGCATATGCGCCTTTAAGGAGAAATTTGGCCAGCACCTGCAAAATAATATTAATAGTGATTTTAAATTGGGTTGTATTTGTGAAAAACTGTTTCACTGAACACTAATTATGCTTTAGATGCCTAATAATGTGTCTATTCTTCATATTTAATCACAATTACCCCTGTCTGACACTAAAATAAGGTCAATTTTGGCATAAAAATGTCAATTTTAGAAGAAAAAAATCTGAAATTTTCTAGATTTTCATGATAAAAATCCAAATTTTCACCTTTTTAGACAATTTAAACAGATTCAAGTGGTCAAAACCCTATCTGGGATGCATTTCCATACATTTGAATGCAAAAAAATGAAAACATGAATTTAATAGAATTTTGCCCTTCTTTAAAGACAGCCTAGTTTTACTTATTAAAGTGATTTTTGCACTTTTTTGAATACTACTATGTATATGCAGCACACAACAATCAATTCTAGACAAATTGTGCATGAATTCTAGAAAAAATGACAAACACGCATATGCGCCTTTAAGGAGAAATTTGGCCAGCACCTGCAAAATAATATTAATAGTGATTTTAAATTGGGTTGTATTTGTGAAAAACTGTTTCACTGAACACTAATTATGCTTTAGATGCCTAATAATGTGTCTATTCTTCATATTTAATCACAATTACCCCTGTCTGACACTAAAATAAGGTCAATTTTGGCATAAAAATGTCAATTTTAGAAGAAAAAAATCTGAAATTTTCTAGATTTTCATGATAAAAATCCAAATTTTCACCTTTTTAGACAATTTAAACAGATTCAAGTGGTCAAAACCCTATCTGGGATGCATTTCCATACATTTGAATGCAAAAAAATGAAAACATGAATTTAATAGAATTTTGCCCTTCACACAGCCTAGTTTTACTTATTAAAGTGATTTTTGCACTTTTTTGAATACTACTATGTATATGCAGCACACAACAATCAATTCTAGACAAATTGTGCATGAATTCTAGAAAAAATGACAAACACGCATATGCGCCTTTAAGGAGAAATTTGGCCAGCACCTGCAAAATAATATTAATAGTGATTTTAAATTGGGTTGTATTTGTGAAAAACTGTTTCACTGAACACTAATTATGCTTTAGATGCCTAATAATGTGTCTATTCTTCATATTTAATCACAATTACCCCTGTCTGACACTAAAATAAGGTCAATTTTGGCATAAAAATGTCAATTTTAGAAGAAAAAAATCTGAAATTTTCTAGATTTTCATGATAAAAATCCAAATTTTCACCTTTTTAGACAATTTAAACAGATTCAAGTGGTCAAAACCCTATCTGGGATGCATTTCCATACATTTGAATGCAAAAAAATGAAAACATGAATTTAATAGAATTTTGCCCTTCTTTAGGTTAGAAACCACCAAATAGATTTGCTCTATAGCTCAATGTAAATTGGCCATAGTAGGCCCCAATTTTCAACTTTTTTTAGTCTATGGCCACCTGGACCACATATATCATTGTAAAGAGGGGCATTTAAGCTTCAAAATAATGCAATAAAAAAGGGGGGTCATGTATCTTCTAAGAAAGTTTTTGTCCTTCAAACACGGTCTATCCGTTTTTACGCATGTCCGGATTTGTAAGTTTTGGGTTTTACCCTAGTCTACTTTCACTTTGGTATCAAGAACAAAATAGTGGAATAATACAAATATTACAGTTTTACTACACCACATGCATATTTACCAACCATTTAAACTCAATTTCATCATTCAACTCTACATTTGTCAAGAAATATCTCCATTTACAGGCAAACAAAAGTTTTTTTAAGGACTACTTGAGTGTATCACCACTTGGTCCGCGGAGGCATTTAGTGGTTCTTTACCTTAAGACAGCCTAGTTTTACTTATTAAAGTGATTTTTGCACTTTTTTGAATACTACTATGTATATGCAGCACACAACAATCAATTCTAGACAAATTGTGCATGAATTCTAGAAAAAATGACAAACACGCATATGCGCCTTTAAGGAGAAATTTGGCCAGCACCTGCAAAATAATATTAATAGTGATTTTAAATTGGGTTGTATTTGTGAAAAACTGTTTCACTGAACACTAATTATGCTTTAGATGCCTAATAATGTGTCTATTCTTCATATTTAATCACAATTACCCCTGTCTGACACTAAAATAAGGTCAATTTTGGCATAAAAATGTCAATTTTAGAAGAAAAAAATCTGAAATTTTCTAGATTTTCATGATAAAAATCCAAATTTTCACCTTTTTAGACAATTTAAACAGATTCAAGTGGTCAAAACCCTATCTGGGATGCATTTCCATACATTTGAATGCAAAAAAATGAAAACATGAATTTAATAGAATTTTGCCCTTCTTTAAAGACAGCCTAGTTTTACTTATTAAAGTGATTTTTGCACTTTTTTGAATACTACTATGTATATGCAGCACACAACAATCAATTCTAGACAAATTGTGCATGAATTCTAGAAAAAATGACAAACACGCATATGCGCCTTTAAGGAGAAATTTGGCCAGCACCTGCAAAATAATATTAATAGTGATTTTAAATTGGGTTGTATTTGTGAAAAACTGTTTCACTGAACACTAATTATGCTTTAGATGCCTAATAATGTGTCTATTCTTCATATTTAATCACAATTACCCCTGTCTGACACTAAAATAAGGTCAATTTTGGCATAAAAATGTCAATTTTAGAAGAAAAAAATCTGAAATTTTCTAGATTTTCATGATAAAAATCCAAATTTTCACCTTTTTAGACAATTTAAACAGATTCAAGTGGTCAAAACCCTATCTGGGATGCATTTCCATACATTTGAATGCAAAAAAATGAAAACATGAATTTAATAGAATTTTGCCCTTCTTTAAAGACAGCCTAGTTTTACTTATTAAAGTGATTTTTGCACTTTTTTGAATACTACTATGTATATGCAGCACACAACAATCAATTCTAGACAAATTGTGCATGAATTCTAGAAAAAATGACAAACACGCATATGCGCCTTTAAGGAGAAATTTGGCCAGCACCTGCAAAATAATATTAATAGTGATTTTAAATTGGGTTGTATTTGTGAAAAACTGTTTCACTGAACACTAATTATGCTTTAGATGCCTAATAATGTGTCTATTCTTCATATTTAATCACAATTACCCCTGTCTGACACTAAAATAAGGTCAATTTTGGCATAAAAATGTCAATTTTAGAAGAAAAAAATCTGAAATTTTCTAGATTTTCATGATAAAAATCCAAATTTTCACCTTTTTAGACAATTTAAACAGATTCAAGTGGTCAAAACCCTATCTGGGATGCATTTCCATACATTTGAATGCAAAAAAATGAAAACATGAATTTAATAGAATTTTGCCCTTCACACAGCCTAGTTTTACTTATTAAAGTGATTTTTGCACTTTTTTGAATACTACTATGTATATGCAGCACACAACAATCAATTCTAGACAAATTGTGCATGAATTCTAGAAAAAATGACAAACACGCATATGCGCCTTTAAGGAGAAATTTGGCCAGCACCTGCAAAATAATATTAATAGTGATTTTAAATTGGGTTGTATTTGTGAAAAACTGTTTCACTGAACACTAATTATGCTTTAGATGCCTAATAATGTGTCTATTCTTCATATTTAATCACAATTACCCCTGTCTGACACTAAAATAAGGTCAATTTTGGCATAAAAATGTCAATTTTAGAAGAAAAAAATCTGAAATTTTCTAGATTTTCATGATAAAAATCCAAATTTTCACCTTTTTAGACAATTTAAACAGATTCAAGTGGTCAAAACCCTATCTGGGATGCATTTCCATACATTTGAATGCAAAAAAATGAAAACATGAATTTAATAGAATTTTGCCCTTCTTTAGGTTAGAAACCACCAAATAGATTTGCTCTATAGCTCAATGTAAATTGGCCATAGTAGGCCCCAATTTTCAACTTTTTTTAGTCTATGGCCACCTGGACCACATATATCATTGTAAAGAGGGGCATTTAAGCTTCAAAATAATGCAATAAAAAAGGGGGGTCATGTATCTTCTAAGAAAGTTTTTGTCCTTCAAACACGGTCTATCCGTTTTTACGCATGTCCGGATTTGTAAGTTTTGGGTTTTACCCTAGTCTACTTTCACTTTGGTATCAAGAACAAAATAGTGGAATAATACAAATATTACAGTTTTACTACACCACATGCATATTTACCAACCATTTAAACTCAATTTCATCATTCAACTCTACATTTGTCAAGAAATATCTCCATTTACAGGCAAACAAAAGTTTTTTTAAGGACTACTTGAGTGTATCACCACTTGGTCCGCGGAGGCATTTAGTGGTTCTTTACCTTAAGACAGCCTAGTTTTACTTATTAAAGTGATTTTTGCACTTTTTTGAATACTACTATGTATATGCAGCACACAACAATCAATTCTAGACAAATTGTGCATGAATTCTAGAAAAAATGACAAACACGCATATGCGCCTTTAAGGAGAAATTTGGCCAGCACCTGCAAAATAATATTAATAGTGATTTTAAATTGGGTTGTATTTGTGAAAAACTGTTTCACTGAACACTAATTATGCTTTAGATGCCTAATAATGTGTCTATTCTTCATATTTAATCACAATTACCCCTGTCTGACACTAAAATAAGGTCAATTTTGGCATAAAAATGTCAATTTTAGAAGAAAAAAATCTGAAATTTTCTAGATTTTCATGATAAAAATCCAAATTTTCACCTTTTTAGACAATTTAAACAGATTCAAGTGGTCAAAACCCTATCTGGGATGCATTTCCATACATTTGAATGCAAAAAAATGAAAACATGAATTTAATAGAATTTTGCCCTTCTTTAAAGACAGCCTAGTTTTACTTATTAAAGTGATTTTTGCACTTTTTTGAATACTACTATGTATATGCAGCACACAACAATCAATTCTAGACAAATTGTGCATGAATTCTAGAAAAAATGACAAACACGCATATGCGCCTTTAAGGAGAAATTTGGCCAGCACCTGCAAAATAATATTAATAGTGATTTTAAATTGGGTTGTATTTGTGAAAAACTGTTTCACTGAACACTAATTATGCTTTAGATGCCTAATAATGTGTCTATTCTTCATATTTAATCACAATTACCCCTGTCTGACACTAAAATAAGGTCAATTTTGGCATAAAAATGTCAATTTTAGAAGAAAAAAATCTGAAATTTTCTAGATTTTCATGATAAAAATCCAAATTTTCACCTTTTTAGACAATTTAAACAGATTCAAGTGGTCAAAACCCTATCTGGGATGCATTTCCATACATTTGAATGCAAAAAAATGAAAACATGAATTTAATAGAATTTTGCCCTTCTTTAAAGACAGCCTAGTTTTACTTATTAAAGTGATTTTTGCACTTTTTTGAATACTACTATGTATATGCAGCACACAACAATCAATTCTAGACAAATTGTGCATGAATTCTAGAAAAAATGACAAACACGCATATGCGCCTTTAAGGAGAAATTTGGCCAGCACCTGCAAAATAATATTAATAGTGATTTTAAATTGGGTTGTATTTGTGAAAAACTGTTTCACTGAACACTAATTATGCTTTAGATGCCTAATAATGTGTCTATTCTTCATATTTAATCACAATTACCCCTGTCTGACACTAAAATAAGGTCAATTTTGGCATAAAAATGTCAATTTTAGAAGAAAAAAATCTGAAATTTTCTAGATTTTCATGATAAAAATCCAAATTTTCACCTTTTTAGACAATTTAAACAGATTCAAGTGGTCAAAACCCTATCTGGGATGCATTTCCATACATTTGAATGCAAAAAAATGAAAACATGAATTTAATAGAATTTTGCCCTTCTTTAGGTTAGAAACCACCAAATAGATTTGCTCTATAGCTGAATGTAAATTGGCCATAGTAGGCCCCAATTTTCAACTTTTTTTAGTCTATGGCCACCTGGACCACATATATCATTGTAAAGAGGGGCATTTAAGCTTCAAAATAATGCAATAAAAAAGGGGGGTCATGTATCTTCTAAGAAAGTTTTTGTCCTTCAAACACGGTCTATCCGTTTTTACGCATGTCCGGATTTGTAAGTTTTGGGTTTTACCCTAGTCTACTTTCACTTTGGTATCAAGAACAAAATAGTGGAATAATACAAATATTACAGTTTTACTACACCACATGCATATTTACCAACCATTTAAACTCAATTTCATCATTCAACTCTACATTTGTCAAGAAATATCTCCATTTACAGGCAAACAAAAGTTTTTTTAAGGACTACTTGAGTGTATCACCACTTGGTCCGCGGAGGCATTTAGTGGTTCTTTACCTGAACAGCCATGCTAAGGCTCCGATGCTCTTCTCAGTTGGAAGCGAAGGCACAATTATCCGAACAAATATTCGAGATATTCGAAGCAAAAAAATACCATTAGCAAATACTGTTTCTGTTGTTTTTTGAATGTGTAAACCAACAGCGTACAGTTTATAGTCAATTTGACCACGTAGGTCGACGCGATCGAGCTGCACGTGCAAAACATGCAAAATCAAAAATGTTCTTTGGGCGGGGTAATCCGATTGAAAACGAAATCGTTTTCTTAAATTAGGTCAAGCTTATAAACTAAACTGACCATGTAAACTATGAAGTTTAGCAAAAAATATTTTTGACAAATTTTGTTTATTATCAATAGTGGTGCGTTTTTAAACATCAGAAAACTAAGCCTATGTTTAAACTGAACATGATGAATAATAATATACACACTACATTAGAAAACTAAGATTGTGTTTACACAAAACCTGATGAATAATAATATACCCACTACATCAGATAACTAAGACTTTGTTTACACAAAACATGATGAATAATAATTCACACACTACATCAGAAAACTAAGATTGTGTTTACACAAAACCTGATGAATAATAATATACGCACTACATCAGATAACTAAGACATTCACTGTGTTTACACAAAACATGATGAATAATAATATACGCACTACATCAGATAACTAAGACAGTCACTGTGTTTACACAAAACATGATGAATAATAATATACGCACTACATTAGAAAACTAAGATAGTCATTATGTTTACACAAAACATGATGAATAATAATATACGCACTACATTAGAAAACTAAGATAGTCACTGTGTTTACACAAAACATGATGAATAATAATATACGCACTACATTAGAAAACTAAGATAGTCACTATGTTTACACAAAACATGATGAATAATAATATACGCACTACATTAGAACACTAAGACAGTCACTGTGTTTACACAAAACATGATAAATAATAATAAACACACTACATTAGAACACTAAGACAGTCACTGTGTTTACACAAAACATGATGAATAATAATAAACACACTACATTAGAAAACTAAGATAGTCACTATGTTTACACAAAACATGATGAATAATAATAAACACACTACATTAGAACACTAAGACAGGCACTATGTTTACACAAAACATGATGAATAATAATATACGCACTACATTAGAAAAAAAACTAAGACAGTCACTACGTTTACACAAAACATGATGAATAATAATATACGCACTACATCAGAAAACTAAGATAGTCACTGTGTTTACACAAAACATGATGAATAATAATATACACACTACATTAGAAAACTAAGATAGTCACTATGTTTACACAAAACATGATGAATAATAATAAACACACTACATTAGAACACTAAGACAGTCACTGTGTTTACACAAAACATGATGAATAATAATATACGCACTACATTAGAAAAAAAACTAAGACAGTCACTATGTTTACACAAAACATGATGAATATTAATAAACAAAATACATTATAAATGAAAAATTGTGTTTACACAAATAATCATAAATAATGAACCTAAAATCTGACAAACAAACACACTATATATAAAATGTATATTATGTAGTTTGAAAAGTGACCAACTAGAAAAATGGAATACTCAATGTTTTGCATTACCTCCACCGTTGCGATAACAATAATACGGAAATCTCCAAATATTTGACAGTCCTACAGTGTATCCAATCACTGATAATACGAATTCAAATTCTCCATTCCATGTATCTCTGTCACTGGTTGGTATTGGCTGCGTTTCATCCTCGCTTTCCGGATCATGTTCGAGTTCATATTGACCATTGTTAACAATGTCAAATGTTTGCATTTCTTCAGACTCTGGTTCAGACATGGCTTTTGGTATTCTTTTGGAATCTACAAATACAAAATGTAAAAATAATAGTAATATGTGTTTGCTCTGGGCATACCGAAATTGTACATGTTAGTTTTGTACGTTAGTCATATTGTTGGTATATTAATATATGTACCGGTAGGGCAACTCCCTGTAACAAGAGGGGATATAGTCGCCACAGAAGTGGTGGATTCGACTTAAAATCGAGACTTCACCAACGACTTAATTATATAAAATGACACATACGTACCATCCAACTGCATGTCTGCTTCAGTATAGACAATACAAAAGTTTATAGTGCGATACATGTCCAGATGGAGTGTGTAAAATTAACCAACATATCAAAATTAATTATTGTTTTGTATCAATTTACGTAGAAACGAATATATGCTCATATGTTGCCAAGGCCATGTATTATATCCATTTGCAATTGATACAAAATTATTTAATCAAATTCCACATGCTAGTTATATGTATTAATTAATTTGTTTTAATAATGTTTTAAGGATATATTTAAACTGTGGGCCGAATGTAGCAGACAGCCTCCCTATATAATGAAAACAAATTAAATACATTTGTCGCAACACATTATATATAGTTTGTTAATGTTTTGGATATATTCAAAGTTATGTATCTTAATTTGTTTGTAAACTAGGTCAAGACAAGTCGCACTTAGGCCTCGATTGGTTGCTTGTGTCATCGTGTTGGCATATATATGAACATCTAGGTCGTACTGCGGCTAGCAGGGACTTTTTCATATAGGAGGACGTATTATATTCATTCAACGTGTATGGTTACATGGGGCAAAGTCGTAGAGTATGTATTAATATATATGTTTTTTAGCTCCGTGTAAACGTATAGGACTGCACGGTGGTTAAATTTCCGGTATATCACAGTTTTTGCCGTACTACTTTCAGACTGTTGAATTACCTCCCACGTATAAATAACGCATTTTATGAATGGAATTTACCAATCGTAAAAGCTCGGCCATTTCCGTTTATCTCCGGTATTTTACATTGGATAAAAACCGAGGTGATCAGAATGGGAATTTACGTCTTGTTTATCACATGACGTCATGGATTGTATGACGTTTTCTGGCGTCAAGGTAAGCGTGACGTTGTGAGAACTTTTGTTTGCGTAGAATTCTTTCTGAATTTATTTAATTATATCCGTAGTATTGCAACGTCAATTGCATTTACCGATTCATTTTAGTTTTTATGAAATACATAGTTTGGAGTGAGCTCTATTCATGCCTCTGTTTAAATGAAATGAGGAAAACCCGATATTCCAGGGGTGGAGGTTTTATACTTTAAACAGCGGAAGTTGTCTTTAGCAACACGACAAACAACGCATCACTCTGCAATAAAAATTAGTCCATATGAAATTGCGCATATTACACGTGTTAGAATGCAAATAGATCTTAGTGTTCAGTGATATGCCGGCCAATACATCACGGGTTGTCGTTCACATGCATAGTTATTAATCACTCAGGCCTACGGCCTTCGTGATTAATTCCTACGCATATGAACTCCAAACCGTGATATATTGACCGGTATATCACGGAAAACTAAGATCTATTTCCTAAATCAACTACTTGAAATTTGAAAGTGGTGTAGTTTAATTGTAAATGAAAATCATGCACGCAATACAAAACTCACAATAGCCACAAAAATGAAATAATTATTGAGTACTGATGGACGATTTTAAATAAGGTAAATAGCTCAATGGGTTGGCGGATCACTATATGTGTATTAATCCTTCAAATTTTATAAAGCCTGTATATTACACATGTAGTACAAAGTGGAGTATCAGCTTTGAGATACGTGCCCTTGAAAACTGTCAAAAAGTAATTGAAAATATTTTCTAAAATCAAATGTCTATAAGTTACAAGACGTGAGTACCCCGGATAAGACATTATCTATAACTAATTAAGGACCAGCAATTAAAGTTGGATTTCCAAACTCACCATAGACACATTAGGAATGTAAGGTAAGTCTTGTGTTGTTACTGATTTCATAAGCACGCGTCTCAAGCTGATATGGGTATCCAAACTGCAGTAGTCTTACATTTGATCTCATTTTTGTGATAAGCGTGATAATAATTGAATGGTTAGAGCTCAATGATCGACCAACGCATTGAAATATTTGCCTTAATAAAAATCGTCCATAAGTACCCGAAAATGATTTCATTTTTTGCGAATTTCGCGATATTGCGTGTTTGGTGTTTATTTACAAATTAAACCACACCAGTTTTAAATTTTTCAAAAGTATCAAGTAGTATTATATCGTACAGACGTAACGCACGGTATTGAGTACGTTTGTGTAACGTCATGTTACGTCAGCATAACTCACTCTGCGAAATACTAATCTTATGCTCTAAACATTAATGTTTAATTCTGCAAATGTTTAAATTGTCGAAAACTACAATATATCTATCTGTCAATAACATTGTTCTTTAATAAAAAATGGGTGTATTTTGGTATCAATTTATCCCGCTTGTTCAATTCAACGCTTTTTCGCTCGTATCACTCGTTGTCTATCTGACAAGTACTGGTATCTTACTCACTCACGTATTCAATCCCTTATACATTTATCCATGCACACTTTATGAAAACAAAATGAAGAGCACATTGTTATAGAATATACTGGTTCGAAATGTATTGCATGCATATGCATCATAATGTCGCTCAAAATAATTATTTTTGTTATGTATTTCGTCCACTATAAAAACCTGAGTTGCATAAAACGTCCAAAACGTCGCAAAATTGCACCGTAGGACAATCTTCCTCCACACATTGAATCAAGTGTGTCGGGCTTATTTTAAAAGCAATCTTCAAGAATTTTTAAAAGTAAAAATTTCGCTCTGATAATATTTCAAATTTTATTTTAATTGTATGTACTGTGTCTTATAATTAAATGATTAAGTTTCGAAAATGGTCTATGCCACAATGAATCGCGAAAACGCGTGAGAAGGACAATTTTCCTCCACACATTTCATTCTAATAATCTCGATAAGTATAGGCTAGAATGCATTGGGATTTTATAAGTGATGATAAAACAAAAATAATATTTAAAAAACGAATTCATAAGTATTTTATTCATAAAAATGAAAAAATAATCATGCGTCTTCGGATTTGTTTCGGCATTTTTCTTGCAAATTTGCACTTTTTTCGTGTTAACAGTTCATTATCTTACTTCTTTATTTTTTCACCCATGCTTTTTCACGGGTATATATTAAAACACGTCACTTCTGGTGCCACTCAGTGAAGTATCTCACAAAGTAAATGACATTTTGAATAAAACGGCTGTTATTTTTTGCCGACGACCAATATTTTGTGTTACAAATTGCACAAGGATTTTTGTATATCCGTCGGGCATTGTCTCCAATTCTCTGACTACATACTATTCTACATGAACTGAAATTAAAATGACAATGTAGACAATTGATAAACGAATAAATTGGTATATGATATGTAATGTATCGATTGTAATTGAAAGTTGTATCAATTACTGTTTTACAGCGAGTGGACGAAATTACGAACGTACTCAATTGCGTGCGTTACGTCACTATATTGCATTGGCTCATTTAAATATACAAGTAGTTGATTATACAATAATATAATAGAAACATACTATATTACATTGCCCCATTTAACCATACAAGTTCAATAAATATAATACTTTCTCCTGAATTAAAAATGCAACATTTCGGAAACAGGACCGTAGTTTTGGATGGATAAAAGTGACATTTTAGTATTATTATACGCGAGAACACTGTCTTAATCGACCCATTTTGTAAAGCTAGGCTGACCGGATTTTAACATTGGAGGTATCAATTCAAGACTTTTATATAACTTTTATTCCTCCAATTCTGAAGAGCATAATAGATATACATAATCACATACATTTATGTACAACAATATCATATAAATTACAAAGCAAAAACGAATACATTTGATATATACAATTATGTGAAACGACAATGAATTTTCAATCATGAACTATAGATACTTTTTAGTTAAGTATAAATGTCATATCAGATATTTATGAGCGTTTCTATCGTCAAAGATAAACATCACATATAATATACATGTACATTTGTACTTACAAATGCATGAATAACAAAGTGCAACCTAATTTATTATACCACATAGTACCCAGCCTTGTCCGAAATCGAAATACAAGGAAGGATTAATGGTAAATATATATCAGACGTAAAATAATACCAGCATTGATAATTAATTAAGAACAATTCTGGTTATAGCATGTCGCAGACTAGTTTCAACAGGTTGAAGTTGCAAAAGTATTGGTGTTCTGAAGTATGCAAAGCACGATAGACCAGGCGCCTACTCATTTCAAATGTGGATAAATGTATGAAGTGATAAAAGTCATACAATCCAATAACTCTCGAATGTTCAATAATCAAACGACCTCTTTTCTCCTCAGAATGTTCACAAAACCATAAAAGATGATCTACTAGACTTTCAGTGAACCGATTACATTTCAAACATTTAATTACAAACTGTCTTGACACAATCCAACTGAGCAGTCTCATAGCCTTCTTGCACATAACTGATAGCGACGGAGTTTTTCTAGCGATCGTAAATAAGACTAGATATTGATTGTTTGTGAATAAATATGGTATATCACACTGTAATTGGGCGCACACACGTTCTCTCCGTTCACGTCTGTTCGTTGTTTTAACATTAGTCAAAATTGTTCTTTTCCAACACAGTTTATTCGGAAATATACCGCTGGAAATGTACTCTTGTATAGTCGGCAATAAATCATACTTCTGTAGGAGTCTATATATATCGGGAACAAACCCAAGCGTGCTATTATTACCCGCTAAAAAGCGCACAAGCCTGTGAACGAAGACTTTCTTTGCTAGAAAGTGTTCCGGAAGCCTGCACAACTGACCAAAAAACTGCAATTTTTCATAGTCTATGAGTTCTTCCGCGGATTCAATATTCATACAAGTCAACGAAAAGTCTGTATTAGTACACCTACTGACCTGAAGCATCTGTTTAACACAACGTCTGTGTGAAATCTCAAGTTGTCTTAAATCGCCTTGAGAGTAGTTAGACCATAATGGCGAACCATAAAGAGCCTTGGGCAAAATAATATTCGTATACATTTTAAGAGTCGTTATCGGATTAAGATCGTCCGGACTAAAACCACTGTTTAAAATTGAATTGAGGGTTCCTCTTAACTTCCGCGAAGCGTCACACATAAGCGTACCGGCAGACATGTAATTGTCACATTTTAATCCAAGGTGTATGTATGAATCAGCTTCCTGTATATGTTCTGGTCCAAGTAACCAAGTGCGATTCAATTCAACATCACGCTGTTCATTAAAGACGATCACCGCACATTTAGATGAGTTATAATCGAACCGCCATTTACACGAATAGTCGTAGCATATTTTCAACATTCCCTCAAGCGCTTTCCGAGAATATGAAACGAGTACCATATCGTCCGCTACTGTAGGACTGTTCATGTTCATCTCGTACATACAAAATCAAGCCCTGATTGTTCTAACTCACATATTAGTCCATTTATATACACTAGATAAAAGTCTGGGGAGCTCTTCCCCCCTTGTCGCGTTCCTTGACGGACAGGAAACCATCGGGATGTATGTCCTCGATTCCTAACACAGCTTGTCATGCTCGAATATAGTTCCATAAAAGCCAGAAGTGATGTAGTGTCTATACAAGCACTTAATTTGTAAAATAGTCCCTGATGCCAGACTCTATCAAAGGCTTGTTTACCATCAAGAAAACACACAAATAGTTTTGAGCCATGTTCTCGCGCGAAGTAAACACTTTCCCGTAGCATGAATGATGTCATAAGACAACATAATCCTTCTTGGAATCCGCATTGCTGCTTGTTAAGATCTGTCATCATTGTCGTTCTACATCTTTGTAGCACAACTGCTTCATATAATTTCAACACTACAGATGTCAATGTTAACGCCCTATAACTGCTAGGATTGTCCTTACGTTTCGAACCGCCTTTGAACAGTGTTATTATTATTCCACGTTTGAGAGTATCCGGTATGTAAGCTATTCGTAGCATACATGTAAAAAGTTCTGCAAGTTTTGAAGACAATACACTGGCGACACATTGTAAATGTTCATACGAAACACCATCACACCCAGATGCTTTACCCTGTGGAAAGGCAGTGATAATTTTCTCAACATCGTTAGGCAAAACAATCGCTGTATTGTCGGGAACTAGATTTTCATGTAACAGTTTCACTTCATTATTCACGTGATCGCACCATTGATCGTCATAATCGTCCGAATTCGAAGGCGAATATAATCGTTCAAAATAAAAACCCCATTGTTCTGTAATAGCTGACTGATCGCGGTAAATGTTGTCATTGAACTTTATACCTGAAGAAGTTTGATTGCAGTTATACACTCTTCGACGTTTATTAACATGTTTCCAAAAATCATTGGAATTTAGTTCTGCAGACTTGTCAATTTCCTTATTCAACTGTTTCATATGTTCATTTGCATATTTTCGATGGGCCCGCCTAAATTGTCTCTTTGCTGACTTATATGCGGCGTATGTAATGTCTCTATCACATCGCGGACGTCCAGATCGACACCAATAACTACGCTGGTTTCTCATCTCTTTGTGGTATGTACTTAATTCAGTGTTCCAAAACGGTTTCAAATGAGGTTTAAATGGTTTGTGACCAATGCATGTTAATGCAGCTCCGGTTAAAATATCACATAAATTATTATAAGTTGAGTCCACACTCTCTGCGGTTTCTAAAACCGATGAACACTTTTTCACAGAATATGTAACTTGCTCAACATAAGCATTAAATTTTATCTGTAGACCGCCTACCCTTTTCCAATTCACTCTCTTGATACTATCAGTTTCAGAAGAATTATAACTATTCACAAACGGTATAATAATACGAGCAGCGACTGGTCTATGCCTAGATACATTAAGACAATCATCATCTAATATTACAATATCAATACAGTCATTTGGTAAGCATACATAATCAATTGTTGAAGAATATACATTATCATATGAAACAAATGTGTTCTTTGCACCACAACACGTTGGCAATGTATTAATGGGTATGGTTTGAGTGTCCAAAAGAAACCGTCTCAATAACACATTTCTTTGTTTATTGTCAAATATAGAACTGTTGAAATCACCCATGATAATCACCATCCCTAACTCAGAGTATGCATACCACAGTTCATACAATTTCTGAACATATTCTCTATATATAGCAATTGAATGGTTAGTACAGGGTAAGTACAACTGAAAAATAAATACATAATTGTTTGGTGATAATTGCAGCTGTATACCAATAATCCTATCATCGTCAATATCAAGGGGAGAAACTCTGTCGTTAATGTCATACTTCCACAATAAGGCCACGCCCCCTTTTCCAACCTTCCTCTTACTAGGTAATAACAAGTCACCATCACACTTTATCACATATCGATAGTTATTAAAAACAGAGTCAATAAAATGAATACTATTATGAAACAACCAATGCTCAGAAATACCACACACATGTATATCATAATCAATCAAAGTTTTACGCAGATACGATGCACTCGACATTATGCCTGAAGCATTCCAAGTCAACATATTTAAATGAAAATCTGTCATATCTAAATGAATAAATACATGCAAATTCTCCAAAACTATACGCTACAAAATATTGAAGTCAAATTAGTATTGACCGTCACTTCCAGGCCTATCAGATTGGCTGTTCATGTATCTGCGCCAATTATCAAATCTCGGTGGCACATCACGCGCTGTCCGCGTACGCCATTGTCTACATGAAACATAACTCGGCCAAAAGTTTTTGTCCATCAAACGATCAGCATGTTCATCATCGAAGACGTTAAGCCGTAATACCGCTTTATGCGGGTCAGACTTCGTCGGAAACACACGAATCATTGGCACAGTCGGACCCTTGCGTTTAATTACCGATGCCAAAATATCAGTGTTGACATTTGCACTAAGACCTAATAAACAGAAATGTCTGGTTCTTCTTCGACGTTGAACTGAGAAGTCACTATCTTCATGCACTTTGTTGATGACGTCATCACCTGTCCGTGGACTAATACGCACCGGAATGGAGTGTTGTACATGATGACTAGAGCTGACAGGTAGCGTTGAAGTCTGAGTTCCACTTTCTATCTTCTCGACCGGACTCAATACGGACATACAATCAACACGCACTGCCGTATATAACCCACTTCCTTCACTTTCGTTGATTTCACTATTCTCTGTCTCTACACATACACTATCGTCACAATTCTCGATCTTCACTTCTACAAGTCTTATTCTGTCCTCAAGTTCCGTAATTCTGGCTACGGCTGAACTGACTATATTCCTCATGGTCGACAAACTGGCAACGGAACAATCCTTAACACTCCTTGAGCATGTCAAAATGTCTGCTTTTATCGAATACAGGGAGTACTTCACAGTATCGATTTGCTTCGTACGTAAGTCATTGCTTACATGGAGAGCCTGCTTAAGTAACAAATGGTCCGCCTGGAGAGTAGCCATCTGATCCTTAAGCACGGATATGTCGTTAGATCATATACACTTTCTAGATGGGTAGTCACCATTCCCTCGAGTACGGGTTACCTTCACCGTGGATGACTTCCGACTTCTACAGATGCTCACCATGGGTTTCAGAATAGTCGGGTCCCCTCCTTCCGAAACATCAACAATGTTGTAAATATCCTGCGCCAAACGTATTGGTAGCGGGTCTCCAGTTCGAGTATACATACGCCTCTTTAGTTCAGCATTTACTCCGAATGGAAATTCAGCGCACGTTTCTTTAAGATGTTCGAAGTACACAGATCGTATACGCTCCAAATCCTCTTCACTCGATGAGTATTCTCTCACTATTTGCGCTATACACATGTCTTTTGGTAAATCACGGTAGAATTGCACTAACTTCCGGTATTCCTCTAGGGCCCGAATGTTTACTTCGGGGATTTCACCCATATCCTCCCATAGTACGTCATCATTAGTATCGATGTGATCACGTGTATGATCATGGTCAGACGATGTCTGATCTGTTGAATGCTCGAAGCTATTGTCAGACATAATCGGGGGTATAATTGCAAGAACCGTTAGTTAGATAATCCTCTGGTATGATCACTGATCTAATGCATACGAACAACAAGCTAACGGTCCAGTGTTCCAGTGTTCAGTCATGCGTGACGAAATTTTTGTCATATATCGCGTGAACACTTTTCAAAGTTAGACTTGTATAATATTCAATATTTCAAAAGTTTCAAAAGTTATACAAAGAACAATTAGAAACATAAGAATTACACGTTACTGTTTTATCGTATTTCCAATATAGTTACACTGTTATAAAATAGACTCACTGTAACATTACATATCCATTTATCTCAATCCAAATATCTAAATATCCATTCAAAAAACATAAAAATACAAATACAAATATCTATGACATACAGGTCACTATTTTATAAAAATAAATGGTACACGGGTTTTATGATTCGAGTCAATTGAGTAAATGTTGCATTTATCCTTGTGTATGAATACAATACTTGAACAAACTTACCTAGAGCACAAATATTTCAATGCGTTGGTCGATCATTGAGCTCTAATCATTCAAATATTATCACGCTTATCACAAAAAAATGAGTGGAAAGTTAATTATTATTTCGCCTGGCCATTTATTTGCCTTTACACGACCACTATGGCTTTCACAGCTTTTAATTAAAAACTAGTTTTACTAACAAAGGGCTGATCTAAGTAAGTTGCCACATGCTTCAAATACGAAATATTTCATTTTAGACCTTAAATACTGTAAAATCATTAATTTTCGTGGGGGGATTTAATTTCGTGGATTTTTTGGTTCACTTCAACTACGAACATTGATTTAGACCCTTGTTTTGTTACCTGAAATGCAAAATCCACGAATTCAAGTGCCAACGAAATTGTCATTTTTACCAAAACCACGAAATTTCGTCCCAACGAAATTAAATGATTTTACAGTAGTTAATTAGTCATTGATTCGCCGTGCATTACTAGTATACGAAAATGAAAATGAACCACTTTCTACGAGACGGTTGAAAACAGTCGGTATTTCTTCATTTAAAACACCACAACAAAACACTTACTTTCTCCCAGTGGCTCTCACTGGTTTACAAACCCTACTTTCAACTCTTCCAAATAGTTCAACCAAAGTAAATACAGATGTACGATGTTATTACGAATCAATTATTTTATCTTGTTATACAATCGTATATATCATATTAGGTAACAAGAGCACCGCCTACGAGCGTTGGACGCGCTCGACTTTCACTTTTTATAGTAACAAATGCAGATAACTGAATTCATA
Source organism: Spisula subtruncata (assembly GCA_963678985.1). Lineage (NCBI taxonomy): Eukaryota > Metazoa > Mollusca > Bivalvia > Venerida > Mactridae > Spisula > Spisula subtruncata. The sequence continues at coordinate 12,674,924 of OY787669.1, forward strand.
TAAGTCACATGGTTATCAGCTTTGTCAGTATGGACACCTCTTGTGATGGAGAATAACTATGCTTAGTTCCAAGTGGATACCATTTATAGTCTTTGAGAAAATGACTCTGACAATAAACTTAACCAACGCACACGCAAACAATCCCGTCACTACAATGGCTCAAGTGTTTCTTAAATCACAGCGTTAATTATGTTCTAAAATATATTTTAAAATATTAATTGTTTTATAGCATATATTTACAGGTAAAATATACACTGTTTGTAAAAATGTATTTGTTAATGCCAACGAGGGCGGAATAACGATACCATGCACTTAAAGATTGTTTAAAAGATGCACTGTACGGCTCTTCGTTTCAAATGTCTTTGAAGCATGAATTAGTAAATTACCCATCTATTTTATTCCGTATTTTACATAAGTATTATGTTAAAAAGTAGTCTAAATATGTGAGGCAGGTAAACATACAATCTTACCCCGTGTATCCATGATAAAATCAAGTAAAATACACTTTGTATATCAGTATGTGAAATATAATTTTATACTAGTAAGCAAATTGTATTTCTACAAGTCATGCAATTTCAACTTACGTTTTAGGATATAGCAAACTAAATATCCTCAAACGCTAGTTGAATTCGCATGACTTGTTTTGCGTGGTCAATTGGTAATTGCATATTCTTTATTATAATTTTATTCATTTCACTCCATACATTCAATAAAAATCAGAACTCCATTAAAATAGTCTCTGTATAATGTAGTATTCATTTATCTATTAATCACCGCGATGTATTGAAACCCATCGCGGTAAAACCATTCTATCACAGGTATTGATTGAGGGACCGTGTGTTTAATATATTCATTTAAAATCCTTTCGGCGAACACTGTGATACTAATGAATAAGACTCAATCGGACGGAGAGGTTATGATCAGCCTGGAAATGTATAATCACCCCGGAGAATATACAACTCTTTTGTAAAAGGACCAATACTAATAAGAATAATATAGGATTTGACACTCGACATAAAAAGTTAAAATCGAAGCGACATTCATTTCAACATTCAAAATGACTATGTTTTATCAGCAATTTTTTTAAAATGAATATTGGTTCTAATGAAAATGAGGTTTGTACACTGAGCGGCAATGAAAACGCAACACTTACATAGTATAGCATAACACATTTGATAAGTATGTAAGCATCGCGAAATTTTGTCATGGAATAGATATATGTAAGTGACACTTGAAAATCACTTCGAATCAGAAAAAAAAAGTTTAGCAACATAGTTTTGTACCAGTTGTTTTTGGGGTCAATATAAAACAGAAAGTCGTAATTTTTAATAAAACCACCATCTGGAGCGATGCATCGTGTGCATCTACACCGTATTAATCGTATGAAACGTTCAAGGAATGCTAGTGGGATGCTGCTCCGTTTTTGCAAAATGGCTATGTGAAGTTCAGGTACTTTTAATGGCCCTACAAACTATTTCGCGCACAACAACTAAATAATAAAACTTTGATCTATTATAGCCATGGTGTATTTATTATGGTCAAAGGGAGATACTCGTGGAGTAATACATTTAGTAAATAATTAACTTGCCAGTTTCGTTATAACACTGCTTCAAATTAAGCGGCTCTAAACGCACGTTCGAAACTGCTCGTTTAGAGATTAATATAATTGTATTATATTTGTCCCAAGGATGGTGAAAGTATCACCATTTGTTACTGGAAATAAATTGCATGAACGCAATAGGTATGCTTTTAAGACTGATGATTAATTGCGCTCAATGGAAAAACAATGCGCTTTTGAATTGTGTGCTTAATTTTCAAAACACAAGTTACGTCTAAATTTTAATGAACATCATAATTTGAGCATGTAGACTAGTTCAGTAATATCCAGTAATACAATTTAGTGTAAAAATTTGGTGATTAATCTTTAAAAGTGAGGATAATTATCCAAGAGTTATTGCACTTGAATTAAACATTTTTCTTACATCCTATGATTTCTAATGCATTTTTATCTTTCTTTACAGGTGTATATGTATCAAACTTGTGTTATATGAATGAAATAATGACTTCGGGAATTTAAATCAACGAAACTTTGATTTTTAGTACGGATACCCCAACCTTGAGCATAACGACCGATCTTTCGGAGTCTCCCTTTGACATATGCACCATGTTTTCTATTAGTAATTTTGTTTTCAGGCTAATCCATCCTTATTCCTCAAAATGCTTGCACAATATGCGAGCAAATCTCTAGCCACCCATCAGCACGCGGGAAAATGCAGTTTAAGGCTATTTCGCTATGGACGAGTGATTCTTAAAGTGTTTTCACGGAAAAAGCTTAATTATGTAGTTGAAATAGATCGAAGTAATCATACAAAATTTTAAGTTTACAAGTAAACGGATTACGGAAATTTCAAGTTTAAAAAGTGTTGCATTTTCATTGCCGCTCAGTGTACAATACTCAGTAGGACCAGAGAGGTACAAACCCGTCTGTAAATAATCATACACTTCAGGACTTACACTTTAACAGCGTTATGACTAGCATCGATATTACGAGTACTCGGCCTATGTCGAGCACATTTCGATTTCCCAGCATTTGCTATACTCGTATATTGCACCTTTATTACGTGCAACATAACTGCGAGCACCCTGTTTAAATCGAGTAGAGTCGATAGTATATTTTCCAATCTCAATCGATTATTACCACCATAAGGTGAAGGTGGTCTATATATACTGAGCGTCAATAGTTCCGCAAACACTATACATGTGTATTGTGCGTCGTGTTTACTAGAATGGCCAATTAATTTACGCTGATTCACCTGCATATGTATAGCACGACATTTGCTTGATATAAATGTATGACAATTATCGATTTTAAGATATAGATTGATCGATAATAATACATGTACCACATGTGACACAACCAAACGATTAAAAAATACACAAAAAGATATACTACTACTTTACAGTGGAAGGGATGTAACACTTACCGCTATAATTCATACAGTGTTGTAATGAATGTTTGACTTTAAGCTCGTCATTTTCATGAAGTTGCTTTTATTTCCAGTATGATTGGCCGGACACTATAGTATCCCTTACACTTCTTGACTTCACAATTTAACTGATTGAAAATCGAACATCATTATATGCGTGTCATTTTTTGCCTTCCCATTTGATTTTCCGCACAAGGAAAATTGTTTTGTCTCGCTACTTGTCCTAACCATTATGTTATTACAACAGCATTTGTCGATTTTTGGAATCACCATTCGATTACATGTATATGTGTAAAACTGTGGCTGCATCAATCTATGAACCGGACAACACCAAGAATGGGTGAAGTTGGGTGATAAAATATCGATAACAACGATAATAAGAAAGATAGTAAGTATTTATTTCAATCGAACATCAAATAAAACAACTCATTAATAAACCACAAGGCTATTGTTGTGATATAAATTAAGCAACTGGCATCTCGCCTCTCATGTACAACGCCTTCAGACCTGAAAAGATAAGTATTTGCAATGTCAATACTATAACACAACACTCGGAACAAAATCTATTATGACATTAAATTTGACCAAATATAATACTGACGTATCAAAAACAAACAATTTTTTAAGTTCATTCACACGCGCAATTGGTTAACATAATAATAACTTTTGCTATACGTATGGCAGACGTGCGACCCATTGAATATATTTTTGCACGTATTGTATTTTAATTCACTCTGATATTGATATGCAAGCAGCATTAAAATGATACGTCAACAAAGAACAAATTTATCACAACAGTTATCTTATTAATAATGAGGAGAATGTTACAGCACCAAAAACGATTAATCTAGGTAATCCGATGGCAAAATATTATTATAATAAATATACAATAATAATCTCACCGGCGACTGCAGACTGGAAGCCGGCGTTGTAGTCACATGCCACCTCGTTGTGTACATAATCTGTACGTTTGTCTGTATACTCATCGTTAGCACCAGGGCCACCAACCATAGCCCCGTATAGTACATGTGTGTTTGGTGCATTTTCTGACATCTGGAACGATCCGCATGGAGCTGGAGACATCGGGCATGATCTGCAAATACAAAACAAACTATACCAGTGCTTTCGTCACATGGCCATATATATATCCTTTTGTCTGCGCCACATCGTCGAATATCATCAGGTATGACAAGCACGTAAATAAAGATGATGTTCATAACACAACAGTCTTTTCAAAACTTCAATTGGATTTGGGTATTTTGTACTTTTAAACTTTTATTCAAGAAATGGAAATGAGCATATTTGTAATTAGTTTATATTCATTACTACACTTAATTTAATACAACTTTACGTATACGTTATATAATCAATTGGAGCTATATTTTTTAAAGTACAGTCGAACTTCGATGCCTCGAACTACCTTCGGACCGGGCAAATAGTTCGAGCCATCTACCGGTTCGAGGCATCATGGGTACGAGTATATATGCACTGTATACATGTATGTATATATAAGTTCGAACGCTTCTCGGTACATGTCCATGTACCTGTCAATCGTGCGAAATTGTCGAATTTTGAGTGTTTGTTCGTATTTCATATTTAATGCATTTGTACCCAATTGTGAAATAATATGCATAATCATAATAAAACATTATATTGTTTGACAAAATTAACTTGAAATCGTCGGCTAGCTCTCCAAATATTCACATTTGTAAGCCAAGTTCCCTGTTTTATTAATCGCTCCGTACGGTCGCCTTTTTAATCAATGTTTTAGTGATAAACTAGTGATTTATATGTCAAGGTTGTCAATCTATTAATAAAATGATAGTGAAAACAGAAACATACGTTTGGGTTATTATTTTATTGCAATATAAATCGAGTTAAGTTTGTTTGAAAGAATGCAAACATTTAAATTAATGAAAAATGAATCAGTTATAATTTCCTTCATTAAGTAATTAACGGACATATAAGTGTTAAGTGTTTTCACAAACATGTTATACAATACAGTCGTACACAGTACAGTAATTGTCACAAGGTGTTAATAACACCTTTCACCGACTTCCCGTGGACACACAATGGATTTCAACAATCCATGAAAGGTGCGAAAATTTACATTGTTCGAGTCATCTACCGGTAAATCATAGCAAGGGACCAGCAAGACAGTTCGAGTGTTCGACCCTCGTACTGTTCGAGTCATCTATGGTTTTTCTATATGAATAAAGAAGAGATTTTGACGGGACCGGAGAAAGAGTTCGAGGCATCTGGGGTGTTCGAGGCAAGTACTGTTCGAGGCATCGAAGTTCGACTGTATGTATTGAAATAGAATGTAGTGGATGGACTCTGCAAGGGACAGTTCAATCTTGGACACAGTTGCAGTTGTTTGCACAGGACCGGGTTGCCTGGAGAGCCCTTGTCTGAGCGGCCTATGGTCAGGGGGATAACTGAAAAGTAGTACGTCAGTGGATAAAAATGAAATGGCTACAAACAAAAGCAATCTCATTTAAAGCAGACCCATATTATGCTCCACTACTTTACAATGATATAGAATATGATGACATTCCGAATGTGCTCATGCCGATGTGACCTTAACATCATCCAATCAAATCGATCGCTACTTTCACAAATTTGCAGAGAATCTCTGCTGTACTACCTACTTTACAGTGATAGAGATGTTTATTCACAGTACGCTAAGCGAAGACTGACTTTTGTACACTCTCTATACATACAGGTGAATGACCATAATACAACATGTAACAACATGTACTAGAGAGGTCAGTTGAACGTTACATCTTATGGAAAGTATTCAGATCTTTAACAGTACGAAATTGAGCAACTGTTAGGACCAGGGCCCGAAATTGCAACCAATACTTACACTTAGCACTCAAAACTCAAATATTGAATTTGTCATATTAATGAGCTTTCATTTGTTCTAGATTGCTAATCTAGGTGGGGAAATGTATAGAGTTGTTATTTGAATGTTGCAAATAACATTTGAACCATATTTTTGCTATTTTGTACTATTTATGAGGTAAAAACGTAAGTATTGTATCTGAGTGCACTCAAACTGGTAAATTACACATATAGCTTACAAATACACTAAATTTCAATTGGAAACAACCAAATGATAATATTTACCATCTATTTAACATAACTTCAACTTCTCGTTCTAAAAAAACACGCTTTGAACCTCAAAAGAAGGAATTTCAATATTTGAGTGCTGAGTGCAGAGTGTAAGTATTGGTTGTAATTTCGGACCCAGATTTAAATGAGATTGGAATAAAGGCAGTGATCATTTAATGTTGGATACTTACGCTCCTCTGTGGTGAGGTTGTGTGGGTGGATTGGTACCAAATCCTACGACATAACTTCTACCATTGTCACCCAATATGTAGTTGATTTGAGACTCCGCCCATTTTCTGTACTCATCTGAATGAAGTCCTTGCATGGATGCCATTATAGCCATTTCAGCCATGTTAGCTACAAATGGAGTACTTAAACCGTTATTGGCATACTCTGAGTTTTTGTCTGCTGCATATTAATGGAAAATATCAATAGGAAAGCATTGAATAAAATTGACCCTGTGTCCTCTAGACAATATTAGCCAGACCTTGTGCTAGCGATACTTCTAGTTGTTGCAATAACAGTAAGTGGCAACGAGTATAGAATCATTAAGTTGACGTACTGGTATATACAACCACGGCACCTTCACTTAGTTTATTATGATACCATAGTAGAACAAACCGACGAAATCACTCGGTCCGAGCGGTGCTCAGTTTTCTCAAATTGCTTTTTGTTACAATTTAACAAATAATACGATCTTAGCTGATAAATGTTTTCATATTCAGCTACCAGATCAAAACAGACAGGGAAAAAACTGGTAAGTATATGACTTAAGGAAAAAGGATGTAATTAGTACTGATATCTACAAATGAGCTATTAAATGCTGACTGCCTGTCATTTGAATTTAGGTTATCGGAACCAAAGTATCGGATATCATAATACGTACCTGCATATCTGTTACTTCCCCATTGTATCCTATACGCCAGACCCTTTGGAGTGTATGGAATGGTACCTCCTGGCATCCAACTTGTGAAGGTGGCCTCGATATCATTCTTGTAAATATCTTTGTGGGTGACTTTGTACAGCAAAATCTGATATAAACAATAACTCACAAATCACTAGTACATTTTATTGTATATCGCTGGCTTAGAATAAGAAGGTCGCAAGTACACAATCGATATTTTGAGAAAACAAGAAAAACTGTTTGAAATTTACTATTTACCTTTGGTAAGACAACTTCACAAATTCATTTTGGTTAACATGAAGGTTTCAATTTTCATGAGCATATGCTGATAAGAATCGCCTTATAATGCAGATTTCAAATATGCGTCAATCTTATAAGGTCGTTAGTAGTAGTAACGACCTTCTCATTCCAAGCCAGCGATACATTGATTAATGATCTAACTGGGGGTAAATACGTGTCGTGCAGGCTGGTATTTTACTATATGAACCACCTTACACTCCGAACCCTTCCAAAGGTGGTATCCATGTTCGACTACTGTATCCCTTTATTATCAAACCTATGCCAAATAACAGCCAGAAATAGCGATGACTGCAACGATCAGCGTGATTGGTTTAGACTAAAAGTAGTGCATAAGCTTGCTCAACACAAACTGTTCGATGAAGATTCCTAAATTGGATGTGTCTTAGAATGTCGTAAGAAGCAATCACATCGAGTAGCATATATGAGCCTGTTCTGGGAAAGCAGCACTTTGTCCTACTGTCTTACCATGCATCCAGTGTTCTTCTCGTCCCAGGACTGACCCCATGCAGCCCCGGTTGTGTAAAACTTTTCTGCCACTTCTAAATAATGAGGATCTTTTGTTGCAAGGTACATCCAAGCTCCACCCCAACACATCTCGTCTGTCTCGTCATTGGATCTACCAGTTACATAAATGTTATTAAATGTATTCTCCATCAGGGTTTATTGTCATATCAATAAATCATTTGGAAAATAAATCACACTTATGTGATCATTGCAGTAAATCGTTTAAATAAGTTTATACTAAATTTATATATGGTCGATTCCAACTTATATTAATCACTCTCGACACCTCATCCCTGATGTTATCCATTGTCACGAGGGTATGAGAGAATAGAAGCATTATACAAGACATACAGGGCGCTAGCAACAACAACGCCCACTAGTCAATTACTAGTCCGAAAGCTTAATGAATATGTAATTTGCTATACAGACAATGGTCTATTTATTATTCTTTGAAAACAAGTTAGAATTTTTTTTGTGATTAAGGTGACAAACATTTACACGTATGGGCTCATTGCAACAGCACCAACGCCAACCATTTATTTACTAGTATAAAATCTTAATTAATATGTTATGTGCGACGGAACATCCAATGTTGAAATTATTATCGATTTAAAGTTATATGCTGTTAAAGGGATTAGTTTATTACCTGTAGAAACCAGCGGCCTCGTTAACACTGTCTGAATATTTGCCAGGATTGGCCTCTGCGAAGGCAAAGAGTTGTTTTGCATGTGTGAGTAGTTCGTCGGCGTAAGTTGCATCTGAAATGATATAAATTATAAAAAATGTTAATGAAAACATCGGACAGGTAAGACAGATCATATTAAAAAGGAGAATTCAGAAAACAGAAATACTACAGATCACAACCACACGGTCTAATGGTCAACGCACAGCCGACTAGAGTGTTTAATCAGATTACATCAAATGCGATCTAGTACAAGAATAGTCAAGCATTGGTTGTAGCCTTATCTTGGCTTATGAACATTACCAGTCCCATCGGAGGTAATAGACACAGTGATTACAAAGCCGATATGTATAGGTTATAGATCATATATTAGATTTATAAAAAAATAGTGCAAGGGAGCGCTAGCGACCGCAGTACTAATTTGTTTATAATACTAATATGTCATCTATAACCGGCTTATAGTTTACCCGCCCACTTTTAGTGACCCTTTGTATGCAAACAATAGCATGCCCATTTATGGGATAATGAGAGTGAAATTGCACAAAATTCCTTTTATGATTGGTGATAGATTAACAGTAAAATAATGAGAGAAGGCGGTTCTAGTTTTCCATATTTGGAATCAGCAAAATTGTCCTAATAAACAGATTTACTAAATAATTATTATGCTCATTGCAAAATAGTATATACGAGGCTCAGTCAAGAAAAACTGAGAGTTGTTGAATTTAGCCTTCAAAATCTATTTACAATTATATTTTCTACCAATTATTGTCAACTAAGTATCCATTGCGGAAATTCGGATGAATTCCGTGATCGGATATAGGCTTATAAATAAAGTTGCCAAGCAACCAAAGAACATCACTAAAGGGTATGCGTTCGCGCCAGAGACTGGGAAACAGATTTTGTTGTCAATTCGTACGTTTATTTCAACTTTATATAGCGTTATTTAGTACAACTAACATGTGTATCTTGTAGAATCGTGTATATCAAATATTAATGAGCGTTTGTTACAGAATGGTCACTAATGCTGTATTCTTTAGTTGCCTGGCAACAATTTTATCTGTATTTTCTTGATTTTCGAGGCATGCGATCTTTGCGTTGCCATGGTATTCCAAAACTAATCACTTAATTCACACTTTCTGCTCAGGAGGATTATGAATGTATCTAATGGAGTCCAGTGACCGTAATAGAAATAAAAAATATAACTTCGCTTTTGAAAACATCATGCGTTCTTTTGGGTGGGGTAAAGTTGGTCTCAATACCAACAAATATTGTGACAATTAATAGAACCATCAAGTATATTTTCTATATTGGAGGAACAAATCAACCATAATTGAGTTTATCTGATAGAGTAATGTATTACAAACTAAACAATAAGTTTTAAAATATTCGATATAACTTTATGTTTCCATAGCAACGCACAATTATGTTCTACAGACAGCGTGAACGCATGCCTTCAAGTTGTCTCCTTTGGTTGCATGGCAACAAGAATAGAATATTCATACCCAAAATTGGTATTCGCCATAACATCGATGAGATACCATAGTTCACGATAAGGTATAGACAATATACGAACACTTATTCTCCTGATCATTATTCACCAACTCTCAGTTTTTCTTGACTGACCCTCGTAGTAACTATAACGCGGTGTAATAATACTAATACCAATTATCGTTGAGGGCATAGTTATTTAAACACTAGTTTAGTTTATACTCTTTTTATTCACGTTTCGGCATAAGCCTTTCTCAAAATAACTTTCGAAGAACTTAATCTACATTTCTATAGGCATTTATTTGTTGACATAAATGCCAATATAAATTAAATTCTTTAATAGTTGTTTTGAAAGGCTTACTAGTATGCTGAAACGTGAATAAAAATAGTATACACTATAATAATAATAACAATTATTTATAATAATATTTTCAGTGAATACGAAATAATTGGTTCATTACGGTTCACTTTGATACAAGATAAATGATTCTGGTATGTCCGCGGCCTGTGGTAAAATGTCTGTTGATTTTGCAAACATACAAAGCAGGTACTGATCGATATAGATAAACCATGTTTTTAAGCCGTGACTAATTTATGCAGAAAGGTTAATTTGCCCTCAAAGGATAGATATAGGGTATGTATTAAGGCTTAAGCAATATATGTGATCAATGACAGTAACCACTCCATGGCCCAAAGAGATTTTAACCAGGTATATTCACATACCATGACTAAGAAGTGTAACATTCCGTCACGGCTCAAAAAACATCTGGTGGCAGGGTTACAGCGGGCTAAAGCTCATAGAACTGGTCCAGAAGTTGAATCACATTTCCGTTGTTGGCCCTAAGCCAGGTAGTATCATGATACACTGCGGCGGAAACGACTTGGGAAAAACCCCCATTTCAAAGTTGAGAATCGTGGTGTCCCAAATTTTGGAACACATTGGTAGTTTATTCCCTTCTGCTCAAATCATTTGGTCCGAGACATTGCCTCGTACAAATTGGAGGTATTCCAAGAATACCCTTGCCATGGAGAGGGCAAGGAGGCGATTAAATAACTTTGCTGCTAACGCTGTCATTAGCCTGGGTGGGTGCTATCTGGCACATACTGATTTTAAATCTTCCAATAGTGAACTCCTTAGTTCAGACGGGGTCCATTTATCAGATATAGGCAATTCTATATTCATTAACAATATCGCTTGTGGTTTGAATAATTTCTTGTGTAATGGCGTGAAAGTTCATAGGTAATAGCTATTCAATATTGTTGGCGGCTGGTTTATATGACGGGCTCTTAGGATTATCCTGGCGCTGACGCAAACATTTGTTTGGCAGTAACAGCCTAGGCGCTTTGTTTGGCTGTTATATGGCGGGCAGCGCTAGGATACATGATTTCGCGATCCTGAATACATGTTTAACAAGTGTTATTTGGGTCTGGTTGCTGTTTCCCAGGACCAGCCCATATCACACTATTCCGTTATTCAACTTCAAGTTGAAGTTGCAGTTAGTTATTTGCAGTTAGTTAGGGCTTGCCAACATCAAAGTTTTGAGGCAGCCCGTGCTATTGTCACATTTGGGACTGGTTGCTGTTACCCAGGACCATCCCATATCATACTCACAGTATGTGCAATTATCTATGTTCAATTGCCAGTTAGCAATTGCCAGTTAGTTAATTTTGAAATTGCTTTACATCGAGCCACGTCATATATCATGCCAACATTAAACAAACATCAAATCTAGTTATTTTGTCAGTTATTTCTTCAGTACAAACAACGACCAAGTTGGTCCAATAGGTAATTTCCTTGACTTGGGGATGTACCCAGAGCAGGGATTTGTACCTCATAAATAGGCGAATTCAAGGCGCATCAGTTGCAATTTTACGCGCCTTCAATGAGCTGCATACTTGGTGTATAAAGATTATTCTAAAATAACAAATTAAGCAGTCAGTAGAAGCGAGCACGCGAAAGAAACATTCGGCTACGAAAGACAGAAACACACACAAAATAAAACTATTTTTAGCTCTGGTGGCCATCTTGTTTAGCGAAGCTGAACGATTTGAGCTATTTTGGTTAAGGGTCACCCAAAGATAATTCCTGTAAGGTTTATCCAAATTGGTCAAGTGGTTCAAGAGAAGAAGTCGTTTAAAAGTAAAGTAAAACATAGGTTATAAATGCAAGTCACACGTGCAACCACAAATTAAAGTGAAACCGAAAATACAACCTACGACCATAACATGGCGCCTCGCTCGGACAAATAGAACAAGGTTTGAATGTTGATAGAAAAATCAAATCTTACTTTTAGTGTGGAACACTAGGTAGCTGGCAGCGAAAGCCGCAGCATTTTCTGCTGCCATGTCACTTCCGGGATGTGATTCGTCTATTTTATAAGCTGGTCTATCAAAGGTCATATCCTCTGGACGTCCCCAGTATGAATGATCCTTACCCCCCTCTCCAACCTGTAGAATACGTAAACATTTACCATTATCTGGTTGTGTCCTTTTAAAGTTAAGTAACCAATTTTCTAGGGCTCTATTCTGCTGTTAAACTGCTCAAACACCTTTTGCATTTTACCTTCCCCTTGTCATTGGGATAACTATTGACTAAATAACTCGTGTCTCCCTGAGGAGACGATTTCTCACCTGTGGCTGTGGCAACCAACATCGACCTGCGGCGCCCAGGAATAGACACTGGCAACACATGTACCAATTTACACCTTGGTGCATGCGGGTTATTCTTACTCAGAAAAATCAACCAGTGGTCCAGGCGGGGGTTGAAAAGGTCGTACAAAATCAATATTTTGAAAAAAAAAACAACAAGGAAAGCCTGTCCGATGATTACTCTTTACTTATGTAGTCAACATTAAAAATTTCCGATTTTTATTAAAATAAGCTGATAAGAATCGCCTGGAAATGCTGAATTTAGATATGTTTCAATCTTATTATGTCGCCCTTCTGATTCCAAGCTAGCGTTATACTGTGGAATATCTTGCAACTATGTATGATATACTAACCTGGACGTATAGTTCATTAGGGGCTGTATGGCATTTGACTAGGTAATCTAGGGGCCATTTGATACAATCATACATATGATCCAACTCCCCTGCGTCTTCGTAAGCATCTTTGAATTCTAGAAGTCCCCAGGCAAGGGCCGTCACAGAATAAGCCATTGGAAAATTGAATTTGATATGGTCACCGGCTACAAATAAAAAATACAAAAGAATGGACTGGAAACTGCAATGAACCAGCAAATTAAGCACAAAACGAACACAAATGAGCAACCGAAATGGAAAATTCACAGATGAAACGTAAAAAGGAAAAACGAAAATTGACTGCTGAAAAAAACAAGTCACCCAACCCAATTTTCCTGCTACTATAGCCTTTCCAACAACACCGAATCCAGAATGGCAGACACCTGAGAATCACGAGATCGACCATAGGCACTTGTGTAAGTACACGGCACTTTCGTTTTGTATTTTCGTATTCTTTTCCAAAGGATACAATTTTAACGCATTAACCTAGTAACAACTGTTACAATGCCTTTACAAAAGATAAACTGCGGACCACACCGTTCAACCCGATACATAGAAAACAGTTGGCACATAGAAGACAGTTGTCAGTGTTTATGTACGCAAAACTTGTGGAAGTAAGTATTGCTTGTTTTTATATTCCTTTTGCAGGGTCTGAACAAAACAAAGTGTGTACATTTATTCGCAGTTAAAAGAGGTATCAGTACACAAAATTCTGAGCAAAACCGTGCATTATTTAGGGAGGAATCATGAAAAATGTATGCGATTTTTAACAAAAAACGCTTCATTTGAAACTTTGATCCCCAAAAATGTATTTTTTGACAAATCCTTACCCTTTGACTTATACCATGACGAAATTACATCCATCCCCCGTCTATATGCAGATTTACACACTTTTATTCGTCCTTTTCGCCGAGATATAAGAGTTTAAACATGACATGGTGTCATATTTTTGAGAACAATGGAGACAGTTGATGATTAAAAAAGATCACATAGAAATCAGTTGCAAGGGTATAGATGATAACAATGAAGATAGTCTGAACGCAACGTTTTTGGAGCGCAATAACATTGAAATAATTATGGTATACTTATGTGCCAATGTGTATAACTGGATATTTATAATGCGCTACCAAAGTACCAATGACTTTTTTTATAAATGCCATTCACACTCATCACAGACCTGACTCAACGTATGAACCGGGACGCAATATATATGCTTGTTTTGAACATGTTTAAAATAAACGTGCTAAGGTCGGAGAGCTTCCTGACCAACGCAATTTTGTCATGTTTTTTCCACGTTCACAAATATCCTCTCCGATTGACAACGATTTGTCATGATTTGGACATTTTTAGATCTATGAAGAATTGTATGTAAATTTGACCTTTAAATATATCAAAAACGTCTATCAGACATGAAAGTCGAACCCCATTCGGAACATTTTTCATACATGGCACTATGAACAAGATTGCGTGTTTTTCTATGTCGCTGATGGAAAGAAGCCTGTGTTTTCGCCTGTGTATTTTACGTTATGATAGCATGTACAGCATACGTTTTATACCCTAGAGAACACAACAAAGAAGTTAATTAATGGTTGTGTTATTTTTTAACTCCAGTACTACATATTTACACATACCAACTCTCCAAAAACAATATACTATCAATACATTTATGAAACCGGTATGTACATCATAACATGCTATTTCGTTTATACTATATTTTACTTTTATATAATCTTAAATCATTTTTGAATTAGAAGTAGAAAAGCGTGTGGGTATTATTGTTACTGTCACCAATCTGACTTGGAACCTATGACACTACTTTATAATTTGACATATGCATCTAATAAAACCCGGCTAAATATACATGTGTTAGTACATGCATTGTACTGACGTGTTCGTCACGTAAAATACGAAAGCAACTTATCCATAAAAACAATAATAAATACTACAAGTTGTGCAGTAGAGACAATTCTGACCTCATGTTATTACAGTTTTTGGTAAACAATTTACAAAAAAAATCAATGCATGTAGTGATTATAGGGATAAGATTACGTGTGGAATGAAATATTGTCACGTAAAATACTATTGTAGGGGTGAATGAGCATGAAAGACTAATTTGGAACAAAACTAATGCTAACTAAAGGTTGTTTAAGCATCTGAGAACGATTTATCTGTTAAAATTACAGCTTAAAATGCTAAGCATGGCTTATAGCTTCACCATTGAACATCTATATACTGTCATGTAAAATACCAGTCTTGAAACATATTTTTCAACAACAATTAACAAACGTCAAGCCTTTATTCTGGAAGCAAAACTTGTGTACACATAACTCAGTTTTATCACACATTATTTCTGAAATATATCCAGTATCTAATTATGGTTATTTTTCTGTTGTGCTTCCATGAAAGTCATGTGCAGTCGTCTTGAAAGTTAAAAAAAATTAATTTGTTTCCAACGAGACACGAGCTCTTCCAAAGTGTACAGTGAATATTTCGTTTTTATTCAAATCCAATGAAAGAAAATATTATATAGTGATAAAAACTTGAGCAAATATTAAATAAAGCATTGCCAGCATGCCAATAATCAATTGTCATATTGGCTCAAATAACTCTGGATTTTTATTTGTTTTTTACGTGACGAAAGTTATACGGTTATCAAACCCATGATTGCTGTAATAATTTACGCTTTTTTGCCAAGTTGTGAAAGCTAATAACTTAATTTATATTTTATAAATGTAATAGCATTGCTTCTCATCAAAATCAATAATTGCAGTAATTTAGTACACTTTATGTAACTGCACAGACTAAAAATTATACACATTTTTACTCTTCTAATATCAAATGTCAAATAGTTAGTTTGATTTACATGTAGATTGCACAAATACTAGTTGTTTAAAGGTAATACACTCTAAAACCATGTTATAAGTCATCAAATGTAAAAATCAAACGTAGGTTCAAAAAGAAATCAAAATATTGAAATTAAATTTTACGTGACACTAAATTGTATTTTACGTGACGAACAAGATCATGCTAACCAAGGAAAAGAATACACTATCGGGATAATTCTAGAATATAAATTGAGGTAAATCAATGTCTTTCAAGAGTAAATATTTAGTATGCCCCATATGTCAATGGTTGACCATTTCTGTTGATGAGCAAATAATAGACCATTCGTGGTATATGTGCCGTAAAAATTCAATGTCATTCTAATTATGTGGTATTTCCATGCATATATTGACTGTTAACATCAAATGTGTCACAATGGCACAGAATAAGATATATTATTTATCATTTTTATCGTTATAATCACGTTTTTTTTTAAAACCCGTCACGTAAGTATACAGTCACGTACAACTTTTTTCGCACTAAGATGCATTTTTTCTTCATTCATTGTCTATTACAGATGATGAACTTTTCTATATAGTTAAATCCAACATGTGCCAGACATTTTACAAGGAATAAATGACCATTCCATAATAAATAAGCGAGTTGTGGCTGTCACGTAAGAATACAACATAAATGTCCCAGTAAGGTACAGGCTTGAAATAGACTGACGTATAGTTTTTGTTCGTGTATTTTGGTAAAAAATATGTGTATTTATCGATAGTGCTTCTATCAATAAAAAAACTGGTTCAAATAATTTATAAATTACCACAAGCGTAAGCGTTGCTATCGCATCCACAAAACAGTGTCACGTAAAATACTTCTTGTGGGCGACACCAACTCTGTCGAAAAAATATCAAAGCAGCAAGTGCATAGCACTCTCGCGCATTTATGAGTTCATTTTCCAAAGTATTTGCTTACATATAAACAACACATTTAAGATGTTTTGACTAGTTACTAATTATGAGAAGCATTTAAATTATATATTTTGTGTGGGGTGTCATAACTTGGGGGCTTGTATATTTTTTCAAGTTCATTATTTCTAATATGATTTGTATTTTTTTTGAGGAACTAGAGCTCTATATAGTATTAGTGATAGAAATTGATTTAAGACTTCTCATACTCGATAATTCGTTTTTATAAACATAATTATAGTGGTGACAGGCAGTTGGCTCAATTTTTGAGAATGCGCGAAGAGAGTGAATGGCATTTATCAAAACAGAGCATTGGTACTTTGGTAGCGCATTATAAAAATCCAGTTAAACATATTGGCACTTAAGTATACCGTAATTATTTCAATGTTATTGCGCTCCAAAAACTTTGCCTTCAGACTGTCTTCATTGTTACCATCTATACCCTTGCGACTGATTTCTGTGTGATCCTTTTTAATCATCAACTGTCTCCATTGTTCTCAAAAATATGACACCATGTCATGTTTAAACTCTTATATCTCGGCGAAAAGGACGAATAAAAGTGTGTAAATCTGCATATAGACGGGGGATGGATGTAATTTCGTCATGGTATAAGTCAAAGGGTAAGGATTTGTCAAAAAATACCTTTTTGTGGATCAAAGTTTCAAATAACGCGTTTTTTTGTTAAAAATCGCATACATTTTTCATGATTTCTCCCTAAATAATGCACGGTTTTGCTCAGAATTTTGTGTACTGATACCTCTTTTAACTGCGAATAAATGTACATACTTTGTTTTGTTCAGACCCTGCAAAAGGAATATAAAAACAAGCAATACTTACTTCCGCGAGTTTTGCGTACATAAACACTGACAACTGTCTTCTATGTGCCAACTGTTTTCTATGTATCGGGTTGAACGGTGTGCGGACATGCATTTTAAAAAACCACATATGTTATTAACAAGTTTCTCTTTCGCGGTAAATAAAAACTTTTGAATATTAAGAAGATCTAGTATGAAAAGAAAGCATTACCATCGTACCAGCCCCCAGTCAGGTCCTCTCCGTTCGATCCCTGATCATTAAGGGCCGAATCACCTCTCCATGGGATACGGTTGTCAGCGGGAAGTTTACCCGATCTTTGTGCCTCGTAAAATAGAATTGACTTTTCTAGTACTTCATTCAGGTCGTATTTGGTCCCGTCATCTGAAATATATTTCTCAAATTAAATAGTTGACTAGTGGATAGCTACATGTAGGTCACTATATACTATTTCATTTCTGTCTTGTTAATTTCTATGCATCTTACCTGATCCTTAGTTGGATATTTCAAAATCAATTTTAAAAAAGTTGGCTGCGCTTAGTAAGAACAAATTAAAGAATAACAGAATGTTCTCTTTGTGATTATTTTAGCTCGTTACATTATGATATGTCACATTTTAAAAAGTCAAGAATTTTATTGTCAATTTTAGGGGACATACGTTTTGATGTTTTAAGAATATATAAGAACGTTTTCTACCAAGATGTTTGTGAATACCTGCAAACATCTCATGCTGAGATGTTGCAACACATGGTTACGGGGAAAAGCAATAATCAAAGCAAGCTTCTCCTGTACATGTTGCAAGGCAAGGTGTATGTAACATGTGGTGCCGCAAAGTAATTAGGTCCCACTAAACATGTTTTGCCTTGGCGATGTACTCCAGACGGATATGAATGAGCTTCGGGGGGCATCGGGTGCATCAATTTCACAAATGACTTTCTCGATACTTCCCGCAGATAACGAGTGTCCTTTTCACAATGCATTCCGATGCTCTTTGATTAAATCGAGAGTACATCACCGAGGAAAACAATGAAAATGCTCAGTTGGACCTAGGCTTAAAATACTAACAATTAAAAAGATGTGACAGGCACGATGTGGGTGGCACGGTGGTCGAGTGGTAAGACGCTTGACTCCTGATCGAGAGGTCCCGGGTTCGATTCTCGGCCGGGGCACATGGGCATTTCAGAAACGATATTTAGGGTTTCCCACCCAACTAGAGATGATCCTGGTAGGAAACCTAGACGAAGTATCGCGTGTATCGGCACGTTAAAGAACTAAGAAATCTATTTGAAACGAGCTAGGGTATGGCACCCGGATTCCTTGTAACTCAACCCTGTTTCTAAACATTTGCGATAATGCCTCAGAGTGGGGGCTGCAAATTACATTGAAGAAAAAAAAAATTGAAGAAAAAAGAAAGAAATACTTACTATCAGGGAGTGCAGGTGCTGGTGTGAATGTATCAACTCCCAGATTGGTGAACACAGCTGTACCAGACGGTGGACTTGTGCCGGCGTAGTTAACTGGAAGTAGATTAATTTCATCACAAGTTCCGAATTTACTGAAAATAGGCTAATCAGAGGTGCCTTAAAATGCAGATTTTAAAAACGGGTATTATTTGTCTTAGGTCGGAAGTAGTAGTTAAGACTTTCTCATTCTAAGCCAACGATAGATACTTATAATTATGTTCGTTCATTTTTGTTTTATGATTTTGCTAAATATCCTTGTAGGAAATATGTTTCCATTCAAGAAAACCGTCCTGTTTTATTATAATTTATTACTTATAGATGCATTGTCGCACGTCTAGTCTCTTATAGCTCCATTTGGAGCGACAATGTTTTATGGTTATTTTCGTATTATGTGATATAAATATTGTATGATTGTACATTGATGATATTTGAATACAATACAGATTTGTCCATACATTGTCATAATATACATGTAAATATACAATAAGTGTATTGTTAGATATGTATCGCTTGATGAGATTAGTATAGGGTTGTGGTCTGGGACTTTGTCACTGGACCAAATTATGGAATTGTTTGGTCACTGATGGTCGCAGTTTGGCATGTTTTTGGTAGTCGGGTCGTGAGAGGGCCTTGTTTTGTAGCCGGGTTCTGCAGTTTTGGTTAATATATGTGATATTGGGTCAACAGGGGTCAGAGGTTGGGTCACTGTGTCAAATCATGGTACTTTCTCCTTATTTGGTCACTCAAGGTCACCATTTAATAATGATAATACTATATCAAATGACTTGCCATGTATCCAGGTTAGTATAGCGAGTACGTTTACTCTTATACGTAACATGTGCAGTATAAAGCTATGCTAAATAGGTGTGGGGTTTTTTCAATAAAAATGAGCATATTGTGCGTTTTAGTGTCATATGATATAAAGAATCTATCACTCGTTGTCAATTGATATATTTATATAAAACTCATTCAGGAGATATCATTTCGCCAGGGGTTCGCTTAATAAAATTTCCAAAACTCGTTTAATATAGATTTATATCAATTGACAACTCGTGATAGATCCTCTATATATTAATAATACTTCTGTAACTAATATAACTCACCAAACATTTGTATATCAAGAGTATCACCGGCATGCAGTATACCATTGTGTGGTTTGTTTACTATGGTGAACACTTGATTGTCCGGTGATGTTGCTATCACGTCACCCATCCATTCCTGGTTAACATATGGGGACAATACTTTATTACTGTCCTTTCAGAGTTAAATTATAATGGTCATAATCATTAGCTCGTTCAATTTCGAAAACTTTTTATATAGGTTTACTAAGTTAACGGTAGTCTCATCTATTATTTCTTTCTTGGGATAGTTCCCTGATTAGTCTTACTTTTTGAATCGACAGTAGTTGGGTTATTGGGGTTACGATTTTATCCCGAGTTTGGCGTGTATAATGTTCGGCATGAACTGATTTTGATTTCCAATTGATACTCCCACATTCGTTAAAGTATTTCTTTTGGATGTAGAATTTGTCATTGATACGTGTATCATGATTATAACCAATGATTACAATTAGGTGTCATCACATTTGACGTTACGCATATTCGACAATAACAGTGAAAATATCAGCTTGTGGAAAGTACTGTTATCAAAGTCAAAAGTTACAACTAATAAGATTGAAGATGTCGAGAATGAGACAGATGACGTCACGAAATTATGTCGTGACGTCATCATATTTACATAGATCATGTGACTGCTATTGGTTAAACCACTTACGTCAACCTTGCCAACTGGTGCGGAAAAGTTTAGAACGACTTCCCAACCGTTTGTCGCCTCTGTAATAGGAATCGTCAGTCGACCTTGAAAACGTCCATTCCAGTCTCCCTCTATCTTGACCTGGTGGGTAGATTGTCCCATAGCACAGCCACATAGGCTTATAAGTATAGCTAACAACAACATCATCTGTGAATCAGTACATAGGATATTTAGCATGTTTGAAGTTATATTAAGCCAATCAGAATACTTCAATTGCTGCCATTCGTTGTGTCCATGTCTAATTTTTTATATACACATCGTTTATCATTTACTCATATATGTTTCAATTTGTAAGATCTTCTGTTAAACTTTTCACGCTGTGTATGTTTTCAGTTATTTCTATGTGTTCTAATTTGTGGTTGTGTCATGAAATATGTATTGCTTGTAATGTGTTGAATTTGTGTTTAATGTATGATTTATAAATAAATGTTTAATGCTGAATTTATTTACATGTATGCTCTCCAACATTGGAGGAAATAAAGATAAAAAAGATCGCTGGCTTAGAACGAAAAGGTCGTAAGTGCCTAATGCATATTTAAAATATACATTATAAGGAGCTTCTTTTGAGCATAATTTCATGAACATCGGAACTTGTCATGTTGACTAAACTGAAGTTGAAAAGGCTTGTTTTACCGTAAGTAAAGTGTGATTTGCAGACAGCGTTTCTCGTTTTCTCAAAATATTGAATTTGTAGTTACGACCTTCTTATATTAAGTCAGCAATATATTTAATGAGGGGGTATATTGCTTTGGACATGTCGGTCTGTCGATAGACCAAATGGTCTCTGTTTAATAACTCACGACTGCTTTGCACTGGGATCTTCCAACTCTACATGAAGGTTAGCCAGCAACATAAGATGACCCGTTGTTATTTTGAGGTCAGCTGGTCAAAGGTCAAAGTCACTATGACCTTTACCATTTTCGTAAATTAGGCTGCTAAAGGGGCATACGTGTTTTACAAACATCTCTTGTGATAGAATATTTTGTTCGGTTCAAAACTCACTTTGGTAAAATTCTCAATATTAGTACTTTATTAAATGAAAACAATACGTATATACCCACGGTATGAATCGTGTTACACCACTTTTCAGTTCCGTCAGAGAATTGTTCTGTTTTTCATATGTCTCTGACGGAACTGTAAACCGACGTAACGCTCTGACGGAACTCAGGATACATGACATTTGAGTTCTGTCCGAACGTTACATCAGTTCCGTCAGAGCCACATGAAAACAGAATAATTCTCTGACGGAACTGAGAAGTAGCGTATCGCGATTCATACCGTGATACCTATTTGTCAAATAATAATGCGATAAAACTAAAGTACCGTCATATTCACCAGATATTTTCGACACAAAGTAAGGTTTACCTTATAGTCAGTATGCCAAGTACCAAAAAGTGGCCTAACCCAAAAAAATAGTACGCACAAAATGTTTTTGCATAAAATGGTTCTTTAACATGTCCTTTCATAGAAACCAAATGATGCAACCTTGTCATCATTTAGCATTTTGATATATTCAAGATGGCCGCCAAGATGGCTACCAAAAATCGAAAATGAACATATTTATACCATTTTCTAGGTTTGCAACAGTATAAAATGTGTATATTTAATATTTTATTGTTAAATAAGTATTTAACGTATATTTGGACAAAATATTGATTTGAAATATCCAAAAAAGCCGCCAAAATGGCCGCCAAATTAAAAAAAATGATATTTTTGTTGTTTTTATCACTCATATAACGCAATATTTCTAAATATTATTGTAATAGTTACATAACATATTAGTTTAAATAAACGTCATCCAAATAAGCTGTAAGTCATGATTAAGGGGGATATTATCATACTTACCCCCATCTTTGATGAGGGAGTATAATATTAAATGTTATGTACTTAGTATATGTTGGTGATTTTTGTCAAGTTTTCGTGCAATAAGTCAACGAAAGCTTGGTCTAAGAATCCTTAATATGTAAGCAAAGATTGGTCAGCAGACGTCCCCTTTTGATGTTGGGGTATGTTTGTCAAATGACTGACAATCAATAAGAACAGCTGAAAACCAAGATATTCAAAATCAACAGGAAGGTTGGCCATGGCACCATCAGTAGATTAACAATACTAGTAAGTATTTTGTGTTCAATACATTTTGTAGATCCACATTCACTATTGAATACCTGGCTGAAATTGAGGCATACGAGTTCCACAAGCATAATTATATTGCACTCTTTAAAAATATTCAATATTCAAGTCGTTCTACAGAATCTATTTTGTATGTGGGACTTTATTCATTTTCTGAACCACTGCAAGGAACATTGTCATATTTTAATTAATGAACTTAACGCTTACTTCTGATCGGGAAAGATTTGCTGTGCTAGTATATGGAATGATGGCTTAGGACTACTCTTTCCCGATTGACATACAGCTGGCTTTTCATTTACAGACCAAACTATTTTGTATGCCGTATGGAATGTGATAGTTTGATTGTGCTTGGTGAGAGGATGTGCTTTAACTTGTTTATGACATGGTGTAAGAGGTTAGGGTTATGTTTCCTTGTTTTCATACAACTTTGAAGCCAATTGTTCGAGATGATGCTAGTCACATAACCCTTGCCTCTACTTACTTATGATTCCTCCCGATTGTGTGACCGCCTTGTTAGATGAAGGTCCCTAATAATATGCAACGGTCAAAAATCAACAGTGCGTGTTAAAAACTCTTCACTAACGTTCATATTTGCCATTTAGGGTTGCCCAGCCCTGGCGTACAAATAAGCCAAAACTTATGACAGAAAGTGAACTAAGATATCTTTGTTAAACGCATTTACGCAAATATTATCGACGTACGCAATATTTGAGGAAAACTTAGGTTTACGCTAGCGTAAATGCTTTGATAAAACAGTGCCCAGGTTCGCACTCTATATACGCTACTGTTGAATTGTTTTGAGCAATAATAACCCACAATACTCCTCTTCACAACGGGATGAATTGGTACATTCGTACATTCGTAGGCCTTGTGTGTTCCTGTTCTATATTCCTTGGGACCTTAACTAGGATAGAAATAGCCTCATCAGGAGGAAAGTATTCTTGACCTTGGTGATTGCTTATGTTGAACAACATTCCACCAGTCTTGTATATGATGCTTACTCCAGGGTCTACCTGTTGCAAAGCATCAGTCAACATGGCAGAGAACATCAGACTGAATAGCGTTGACTCAAGGACACAACCATGCTTAACACCATCTGTGACTGGGAACTCGGTTGACGTCTCTCCATCCTTCAGGACCCACGCCATCATTCAATCATGAAATTGTCGAACCATGATGACAAACTGGTCTGGGCATCCCAAATTGGCCATTATCTTCCAAAGTTCTTCCTGGCTGACGGTGTTAAGGGCCTAGAACAGGACAATGAATGTTGTGTATAGGTCTTTATGACTGTTTTTCCTATACCTGGTGGGCTGCAATGACCATGTCTACTGTTCCGCTGTTGGCACTGACTTTCTGACAGAAATCCATATTCTACATGGTGAATCAGGCTGTTGAGCATGCATTTATATTCTGGCAAGAAGCTTTCATGCAATGCTGAGGAGTGATATGCCCCTGTGGTTGTCACAGCACACTCTGTCATTCTTCCGCTTGGAAATATGTACCATGGGTGCATCTTTAAATTGCTGTGGTAGTGCTCCTCAATTCCAGCATGAAGTGAACAGTTCAGTGGCTTCTGTGCAATAGGTAGTCCATCGGCTTTGTATATTTCAGTTGGAGTGGCATCTGAGTCCGGTGCCTTTCCACAGGACAGTTGTTTAATGGCTTTCACCACTTACTGGATTGGTGGCGGTTTATACATGGTAAAGTTCATTTACACGTGTGGTTAGTGGACAATAGCCTCATTGTTAATGGAGCAGGGTCAGTCCAGTATGGCATCTAAGTGTTCATTGAGAATCTTTGACCGGTCAGTGATAAGTGTTGACGAGTCTGAGGTCAGCAGGGTTGAGGTGCCTGAGGAGTTGGGTCCATAGACTGCTCTTAGTGAGTCATATCATTTTGGGTCATAGGTGGCAGCCAATATCTGTATTTCTGAGGATATGTCACTAACTGAGCCATTGGTCTTGTATGCCTGGTAGCTTTGGTTGAGCAGTCCGAAAGCAGCTTAAAGTTTAATGCTAAATTATTTTCCTGCTGGTGGGCCAAATGGAGGCGATGCTTTTCTTGCAGTAACCCAGATATTTCAGTATCATTTTTCTGGAACCAGTCCTGGTGTTTTTATTGCGGGTCGCAGATCTCCGATAAAGATAAGTGGACTGTATCTCTGAAAATAGCCTAGTTGTCCTCAACATCGCTTTGACTTAAGTGATCGTCAGAGAATTTGCTGCTGAGATCTGTAAACTTGAGATTCTTCTTTCCCTGTGGTCTTCGCTTGGGTGTGACATGAATGGATAGCTTAGAGATGACAAGCATATGTTCTGTCCAGCATTCTGCATCACCCATGGTACTGGTGAGGTTAAAATATTTCCTGTCCACCTTCCTGGTGTCAATGTTAGAATTTTAGTGTTTATGAAAACATGGGCATATTGCCTTATTTCCGAAATAAATTATCTATCATTTCCCGATTTGGTGGTGGTTTTGTCGGCCATATTGATTATTTTCAATGTTATTTTTGTTCAAAATACATTTGGAATACTTGTCCAGAACTTACAACAATAAAATACTACACATATTGTGAGAATTATTTTGCTAACATACAATATAGAAGCGATATGTACATTTTTTAATTTTTGGCGGCCATATTGGCAGCCATTTTGAATTTTCCTATATGCTCAGTGATGCCTAAGTTGTTCATTGCCTTGGTAGGAACATGCTTTAGAACCAATATTATACATATTTTTAACGTAATGTGGTTTATGATGATAACAACAATATATCACATTTTCCCTATTCGGTAGCCATTTTGTCGGCCATTTTGAATATTTTCGACCCACTTTTTTGTTTTGAATACTTGTCTAGAATGTCTTCCAATAATATACTAAGTATGTGTTCACAATTTTGCTGTTTACCAACAAAATACAAGATATATACATTTTTTTTATTTTTTGGCGGCCATCTTGGCGGCCATCTTGAATATTTCAAAATGCTCAATGATGACAAAGTTGCATCATTCAGTTTCTTTTTAGGTACATGCCAAAGGACCATTTTATGCAAAAACATTTTGTGCGTACTATTTTTTTGGGTTTTGTCACTGGCATACCGACTATTACTATAGTTTATGTTAAGGAGAAAGTCCAAGTAACTGTCATTTCCTGAGAAATAATGGAGACGAGGCCCCGAAGGGGCCGAGTAATCATTATTTCTCAGGAATGGTCAGATACGCGGACTTTCCCTGACTTAAAATACACCAATACTGTCAAAGGTAAATTTGAATTTTTTTTGGAAAGATGCGTTAAATGTCAAAATAGAAATAAAATACATGCTTTACCATAAAACGTTTTCCCTGATGTACCTCTTATAAATGAAAGATTAAAAATATGAACGCATCTGAATAAGTAGTCCATGCTTTTTTCATGAAACCAGTGAAATAATAAAATAACTCTCCATTACTTAAGTGTATTAATGGCGTGTATTATAGTCCTTGTAAACGCGTGCATTTAGTTATGTGTAACATGATCAAGCAATGGTCACTTACTGCAGTAACTCAATGGACACATAAACCTCTCTATGATATGTCTGTGGGCATATTTCCGTGCAACATACATGGATATTTATAATTAAAAAATAATAATAATAATAAATAATAATTAAAAACAGGGCGTATAAAAAACTTGGTTTGTTTATTATGGCGTCATCCCTATTGAAAGGGCCAGCCAGTTGGACTTATTAGACAACTATTTGTCTTGCGCACTGAACCCTGAATCCCTTCTCATATTACCGGGCGCAAAGATGGGCCTATGGAACACCAACCCACACCCAAAAATCGAACTTTGTAGTTTTTTATAGCTGGAACTAGGCTGGTACTTCTACTATGTATGTGTGTTGTATTATTGTCGTAATTAAGGTTATTAGTCCCCTACCGGTGGAACCGGAGGGGACTTATGGTTTGCGCTCCGTCAGTCAGTCTGTCAGTCTGTCACAAAAGTTTGTCCGGAGCATAACTTCAAAACTAAGCAAGCTATGACTTTGAAATTTCACATGTGTATAGATATCAATTACGAGAATTGCAGTGCACAAGAACCATAACTTCGCCATACTTAATGTTTGAGTTATTCCTCTTTGTTAATTTTCATTCTTAAATTTTGTCCGGAGCATAACTCCATAACTCCATAACCAAAAAGATATGATTTTGAAACTTTACATGTGGATAGATATCAATTAGGAGAAGTGCAGTGAACAAGAACCATAACTCTCCCTTACTTATTTTTTTAGTTATTCCCCTTTGTTAATTTTCTTACTAAAATTTTGTCCGGAGCATAACTCCATTACCAAAAGAGATATGATTTTGAAACTTTACATGAGGATAGATATTAATGAGGAGAAGTGCAGTGCACAAGAACAATAACTTTGCCTTACTTAATTTTTTAGTTATTCCCCTTTGTTAATTTTCATACTTAAATTTTGTCCGGAGCATAACTCTATTACCAAAAGAGATATGATTTTGAAACTTTACATGTGGATAGATATCAATTAGGAGAAGTGCAGTGCGGAAGAACAATAACGCTGCCTGACTTAATTTTGGAGTTATTCCCCTTTGTTAATTTTCTTACTTAAATTTTGTCCGGAGCATAACTCCATTACCAAAAGAGATATGATTTGAAACTTTACATGAGCATAGATATTAATGAGGAGAAGTGCAGTGCACAAGAACAATAACTCTGCCTTACTTAATTTTTGAGTTATTCCCCTTTGTAAATGTGCATACTTAAATTTTGTCCAGAGCATAACTACATTACCAAAAGAGATATGATTTTGAAACTTTACATGAGGATAGATATAAATTAGGAGAAGTGCAGTGCACAAGAACCATAACTCCGCCTTACTTTATTTTGGAGTAATTTCCCTTTGTTAATTTTCATACTTAATTTTTTCCGGCGCATAACTCTATCACCAAAAAGATATGATTTTGAAACTTTACATGAGGATAGATATCAATAAGGAGAAGTGCAGTGCACAAGAACCATAACTCTCCCTTACCTAGTTTTTTAGTTATTCCCCTTTGTTAATTTTCTTACTTAAATTTTGTCCGGAGCATAACTCCAATTCCAAAAGAGATATGATTTTGAAACTTTACATGATAGATATCAATGAGGAGAAGTGCATTGCACAGGAGCCATAACTCTCCCTTACTTAATTTTTGAGTTATTCCTCTCTGTTAATTTTCATACTTAAATTTTGTTCGGAGCCTAAAACGTAAAACAAACAAAAATACTCCGAGTGTAAACGCCTTGGAACGGTCTGGTTAGAACTGTAGGAGGCTTAAACTAGTTAAGCGGCGCCAACCTCACACTATCCTGTTGCAATTGGCTACCGGTAGGGGACTTTCATTGCTTGGCAATAGTCTTGTTCTATTTGTTTTATAGCTGGAATTGTGTCTTTTGGCTTTTTAGAGAGGAAGCACTATTCCCTTGTCCTTGAACCATTTTGTAGCTCAAAGCTTTGATATAGCTGAAACTACACCATTTACTTTTTATAGTTGAAGCTACATGATATTTCCCCTTTTATACAGGGATTTGACGGCGTCTGATCGGACGACTTGGGTTGAAATCAGGGGAGAGGCTCATCCTTGCATATGCCTGCCATATTTCAGTAGAAATAAAGCTAATAAAGGCTATGCTCGGCATACACTTATTTGTGTAGCAGATATACGAGGGTCATTCAATAAATTCGTGGACTGGACTCCTTATTTTAATACACATTGACACAGAGAGTAACTTATTACATCACACTAAACTACAGCCTTTCTGACACAAGTGCAGAAAATTTTGCACAAAACGACACATTTTTAAAGAAAATATGGCTAAAATAAAACTATCACCTTACCGCAACCGCCACACAACGTAAATATATTCTGACGTCAGCGACGTTATTGGCGTTTTGCTATTTCTCAAATGGTTAACCCGAAATTGAAGTATGTCATTAATATCGAATTAAACACAAATATTTAAGTTGTATATTATTAAATAGATCTACCACAACATTTTATGTGTTCAAAGTTAAGGATTAAGCTGGACTGAATGGTTGTATGATAAATTGAAACGCAGCGCACATATTGACTAGTGTTCCCTGAAACGTCCTTATGTCTGTAAATTTCGTTCGATCCCTGTATCAATTTAAATACCATGCTGCTCTTAAGAAATTTGATTTTGTCACTAAAACATAGTGACACTGAATACTGCATGCTTTCCGTTTGCTCTCTTAAGCAGTTTTTGTGTGTTTGTTGTGTATTTCCAGACAAGTGTACGATTTAATAGCGGCATGAATTTCCAGGCGTAAATTCGTCGGGGTTTTTGACGTAACTGAAAACGTGATAGGCATAGATCAAATACTTCTCAATTCAAACTCAAACGTCCAAATAACTTAATAATTTCACAAAATATTATGATAATATCTTGCAATAATCTGGCAAACATATGGGAATGTAAATTAAATAATTCGGAATTTATAACTAGTTGAATGGGTGAAAAGGGTACGTTACGTCGGTCGGGGGTGGTAGCGCGTTACTATGGTAATACAACGGCTCATGACATGTTACTGTGTTGCATAATCAAAGATAAATTTGTATCTACGGTAGGTAATAGATTAATGTTTATAATGTTATGAGAAATTATTATTTAAATATGAATATAATAAAATGAGATCGATTGTCTACGAATATATTGAATGACCCTCGTACGTATATGAAAATGCATGATTGTGAACAAAAATTTCGATTGTGATATAATTAAACACTTTTTCAAAAATTAAAAATGTATAAAATATAAAACCTACCACAATTGTTGTCACTCTATCTTCTAATGATTCAACTGGGCATTGAACTATAAAATGTCATGTATACATTGACAGTTTTAACACCATTTAATTAATGATAAGGATTCAAAACTCATAGATTTTGACCCGAAATTAGAGATAATTGTACTACAAGGTACGTGAATATTTGACCTTACGTGTTACACTTTGAAACATATACCAATTAAGACACAGCAGGTCTTTTCGTTTGTTGTCCCAGTTATATATAACAGATTTCAGTTATAAAACACTGAACGTAGACTAAAAGTTAAGTTAAAGTCAAGTTACCAATTTTCTAGGGCTCTTTTCAGCTGTTATAAGTCGTTCAATTAAGCACCATTTGACATTTCAACTTCCCCAGTTCATTGGGCTTCCCTTGGAAACCTACGTTCACGTCTCCCTGGGGAGACTATTTTTCACCTGTGTGTGTGGCAGCCAACATCGATCTGTGGGACCCAGGAATAGATACTGTCCTCACAGATACCAATTTACACATTGGTGAAGTATGTACGGAATCTCGTTAGTGCCATATGAATTATCGTGCCGCGCATTCAAAGGGCGAGGGGCGAGAATTGTGCGACACACGAAGCAACACGCGACGATCGCACGACAAACAAAGCGAGGCGCGATATTCAAAAAGAGATCTCGCTCTGTCGCAGTCTAAATCAAAGCGCTGGTAGCGCTGAAGAAAAATAATTTGATCAGTTATAAAGTAAATGAGCGAGTAGCGCCTGTCAAGCGCGGAGTCACACGCCCTGAGTCTTGTTAAGAAGGAATTTACTACAGTTTTTGCAAATTAATGCTGCCACTACACGTAGACGGTATTCAACACAAACAAACAATATATCATGTACTGGAAGTCAGCAAAATATAGTTAGACTATAAATGTGTCGATCAGGCAAGCGAACTATATTTCTCTAAAATATTCTGTGAATGTAGCCTTGACCACGCTGTGTTATTAATGTCCATAGAACTCCGCTGTACGTTATCTTTATCACTGACCGTTGCGCTTCGTGTGTCATGCAATTCTCGGCCCTCGCCCTATGGATGGGAGGCGCGATAATTCATATGGCACTAACCTGATTCCGTAAGTATGTGAGTTATCTTAGCTCAGAGAAATCAACCAGTGACCCAGACGGGGTTGAATCCGGGGCCTCTAGATCCCGAAGCGCGCGCCCTACCTAGGACACCGCTTTCCCAATTAAAGCATTTATATTTTATCAGCTACCAGTTCGGAACATTAATTTTGTGCTTTGTATGGCAATGTTGCATTTTAACATTTGTGCTTTGTTTGAATTTGAGGCATTTAAACATTTGTGCGTTGTAGGACTTTGGTAGATTTAAACATTTGTGCTTTGTATATAGGACTTTGGTGCATTTAAACATGTGTGCTTTGTAGGACTTTGGTAAATTTAAACATTTGTGCTTTGTTGAAATTTGGTAGATTTTTACATCTGTGTTTTGTAGGACTTTGGTAGATTTAAACATTTGTGCTTTGTATGAATTTGGCATATTTTAACAGTTGTGCTTTGTAGGCGCATTTGAAATGAACCAAATACACTCAAAATCTCAGAATCTTAGACAGTTTAAAAGAATTATGAATGGTAGGATGTAATTCTTGAAATAAATGTTTTATAATACGAAAGGTTCAATCAGGTCTGATGGCCACTTTGGTTACTTAACGCAACTTTTATTCATTGTACGAGTATATAACATCGGTTCACACGAGTCTTCCTCTTTGTTTTCAACCTGTTCATCGCTAGTTTAGTTTGAAACAGTGAACGTCGTTTCAGAAAATAGCAAACATCCCTGTTGAGATTCCAACCAGGGATGCTCGATCTGTAGTAAAAAGTGTTACGCTTTCGACCACCATTCATGTGAAGTAAATTCAGTAATGTTAATGATTAGTTCCGCCTACACTTAGTGTTGTTGAGTCAAAATCTGGAAACGTCAAAAAAGGGAGAGCAGTCAGTGGCGAGTTATCTTGCCAGCTCGCACCGAATAAAATCCCTTGGTGTTAATTTTCAACCTACATTCAAATCTAGATTAGATCTACGATCGTATGTAGTGTACGAAGATTTAAGTTATACATTGTTGAAACTTCATTTATCGTACACTTTATTTCGCTGATAATGTTCAAAGTGCTTCACGGAGGTGTATGAATGTGTACCAAACATGGTAATAAGCTGACGTGATGCATTCGCCATCTGTGCAAATCAGTGACTCCTATCTGGCTCCATTCCCCCATTCCAAAACTATGCTAGTATAACATTGAATTATTAATTGCATAGCAAGCTCACCTGAGACACCAAAACCTATAATAGAGTATGTAATTATTTTAAAATATATTAGTTTTTCTTCCATTGCGTTATATAACTGGTTTAAACCAAACACAAACATGTTATCTCGTTACAGTGTGACCTGCTGTCAACGTTGAACATGCTGTCCAAAACATCGGGTGTCTTATATTTACAGGTTTTGTTGTATTTACGGATATGAGCACTCGAAAATTATATAATATTATTTACTTCCTGCCTGCGCTTGCGTTATGCATTAAATATAGGATACTGTATACAGATAAGGTCATAACTTAAACATGTGCATAAAACTCGCGTGATCTGTTAAATCAATATTGTATAAATAAGGTGTTTTACAATGGGTAAACCGTCTATTTTTAGAACTGGAAGGAAAAACCGTAACTTTGGACGTGTGATTTTCAGGTAAATGTTAGATTTTCTATCTATCAACTTGTGATCCATATACCTCAACTAGCGCAGCGTATGCCTTAATAGTTGTAAAGTTCAGGTTTGTATCAATTTCTTTGAAAAGGGTCCCGAACTAAACAAAATAGCCAGAACCAATTTTCAAATAAAAAAATGGTACCGGCTATTTTGCTGAAAAAGGGAATCTCTTCAACGAAATTGATGTTAACCTGAACAAGGTAACCCTAAAGGCATACACTGCGCTAGTTAAGGTTTATGGATCACATATTCTTAGATTTGCCTCGTCCAAGCTGAAAGTTATCCGTCCAAAATAACGGTTTTTCTAGATCTAAAAATAGAGGGTGTACCCAGTTTTTAACGTATATAGTGTTTGTTTAACTGCATCTCATATCAGCTTTGTTGTGCAATGATTGTGCAATAGCATGTCACCCGTGTAAAATGATAGGGAATGTACGATATCATGGGTTCCCAATACATGACGTGATAGGTTGCATGTACCAGATAACGCGATAGCTGACTAATCAGTTTCAGTTTTCAATATGTAGTCAAAATTACTATACTAAACAGAATAGATCAGAACAATAATTACCATTTTTATATTTATTTTAGATTTGTACACAGTATTTATGTATACAAATAGCAAATATGTTTTTAATAAAACTATATCGCTGGCTTAGAATGAGAAGGTTCCTGTAAGAATGATACATATTTGAAATCTTCATCATATATAAGGCGCTTCTTATGAGCCTATTGTCATGAAAATGAAAACTGAAGTTAAGAAAGCTTGTTTTTCCGTGAGCAGTTTTCGGACAGTTTTTTTTCTTGTTATCTCAAATATCGATTTTGTACTTACGACCTTCTCATTCTAAGCCAGCGATTATATATATAATATACAATGTATATATAAATACAGTAAACATACACACATTTATCACATGTACATCGTAGCAATATTCACGGTCCGCTTTAATTCTTTGTTGGAGTTGTCAAAAGTGTTGTCGCTTCCTTTTGGGAAAGAGAAGTCAGTAGTGTTTTGAAATTAAGTCTAGCATTACTGGTTCGACCAACTGACCGACATCCGACACAAAGTTTTAACATGTTACACGATGAACCCAAAACTAACAAAAGCAAACATTGAGATCAAGGGTATATCATATGACTCACATATACAACATGGAGACACATGACTTTAAAAATGCAAATGGAGAAACCAAATAAACATTTACATGTAGCATATGCTCATAAGTTCAAAAGCTCAATACACTTGAGCTATCGCAAAACTCACTATCGGCAACTATCCATTTGAAGTACGACTAAATGTATAATGTGATAGGCGGTAAACTATTTAATATACATCTTCACACTATAAATTAAATAGGTCGATATAATTATTATGTTGTTAACATAAATATCCATACACAAAATGCAATTAACAAACAGAAGGAAAATTGAAAAATACACTTGTACTTAAAAATGAATTACCACTTGGTGACACTTTTTCACTGCTTCTTTTTAGTACATATAGCAGAACAATGTTTCGCACATTACTGTCTAGGGTTGAACCAGACTCTTATTGTACCATACAGCGGCGGATGTGATGTCAATCACTTTTCATAGTTCATGTTAAACTGGTAAGTACATTAAAAAAAATTTTAAGCGAAATATTCTGCGAGTGTGTCAAATTATTTTCTTTTAACTTCTACTTTTTTGTAACTAACGTGAATTCCAAATTATTCTGCCAGGTAGAATAATAGGTCCTTATAAGTAGTATCCAATTCGTATTTTGTGTCTCTATTTTCCCGCACAGTTTCACGCTTCACATATCACATAAGTTCAAATGTTTACCCCAGGGTAGAAATATGGCACCAATTTATACAAGGAGGAATCGTACAGCACCTGGAGGAAGTCATCATGGCAAACGGTCCTTGTTGATAAATGCACCAACACCGACCTTTTTGCTTCTAGGACACGATTCTGATTACACAATTCAACCAGATCGCTGTAATAGTTGATATTTATAATACCTTTCGCGTAAAGATGGTCACACAGTTCAGGTAGTATTAGTTTGTGCAACAAAAAAGTGAAATAATACCTGATTGCACATTTAAGGCATGCTCCCTTATGCCAAGGATCTCTACCACTATTACTTCTTATCACCGAATTTCTAAAATCGTCGTACCCTTTGGTATGTTCATAATCTCTTTTCCTTTCCTTCGGTGACATACCATTTAATACTTCACACTGACAGCCACCATAACAAATGCGACGCTGTCTGTCTTGGTATATATCAATACTCTTTGAAACTGTCTCAAGAACATCCCCAGGCTCCACGTTATCATCCGAATCACTCTGGTCTTCACAAAGACGTTCGCTCTTTTCTTCATCATCTGTTTCATACGAACCGTCGTCATCTTGTGTGTCTGAATCACAGGGCATGCATTCGATGCTTCCAGTTATTTGAAGATAGTCGCTACCATTTCGTTTATGCCCATGGCTTCGAGCTTTTTCTGAAGCATCCATCCATGCTTTCCCATCGGTTTCAGTTGTAGCGATAAGCAACTCGGTGGGACTTAAGTCAATGTCACCGCTTAATTCATCTTCAAAGTGAGTAGTAAAGTGGATATTGCCATCTCCGCGTATATCAAAGTTTCCATTTAGTTCTTGTGGCAGGGCTAGCAAGACAAACGCATCGCTCCTTATACGCAGTTGAATTTTGAAATAGTGTGAACCCAAATCCCGTACAGCCTCTATGGTTAGAGTCCCGTTCCCTTTAACTCGCATATTAAACGGGGTATCCTTAACCTGTTCTCCCTGAATATATTCAAAGTCACCATCCCCTTCAATGTTTGGGTGGTTATCGAGTAATCCATTTGGAAGAGCAAAAGTCACACTTCTTGGAGTTTCATGAATGCTGACAGATATTTCTAAACTTGTTTCATTTGTTGGAAGCTGATCATCCTGGTTAGGAAGAATCACAAAATTTCCAACACCACGAATGTTTATCAACTGCGTATCCAAGGTACAACTATAGTTATGTCCAGGAACATATAATTGTCTCGTTGGCAACAACTTCGACATCATTAACAGTTATGCCGACACTTCGGTTTAGTGCACATGTGGGAAAAATAAATTTAATAAATATTCCATCCGAATCTGGTCTGTTGTTTTCATACACTACACGCGTACCCCGACCAAAACAATGATATATAAAGTTTATGAATATCAGTCGACTACATCGTTTACTAGACCCAAGTTATCTAATCTATAATAATGGTATGAATAGCGGTACCAGTGTTTTTTGTTTATATATGCTGTGTCTCTAAAAATAGAAAAGTTAACGGTTTGCTTCCGATTATTGCTTACGTGTACATGTATATGAAAAGTGTAAAACCACAATTTTCTAATTATATCAATCACATACTTAGGGCCGCACTATTTTTAGTCAAGTATTTATCTAACGAGTTTTGTATCTCAACACTAGTCATTTAGCCTTTTTTACATTGTTGATTTAATATTATTTATACATTACGCTCGTCCAAGTCTGGTTCTGCAACCGAATCTCTGCCTGGCAAGCCGGATCGCTTTTTACAGCCCAAAACCAACGGGCACGTCTATGCACCCGAGCAACTTCAAGAGAAGTTAAGATTGTCCGTTTAGACATCATCGCAGATGATGGTGACAGTATGGAAGAGTGCATTGTATAGGGGGCACCGCCGTGATATCAATATATTCAAATAACGAGTGAAAGAAGCGGGGGGGGGGGGGGGGCATCATAAAGTCAGAACATCATAATTTTCTGAATAGACGTTACAAACATGTTCACAAGAACGCTGATCTTAGTGGAATGACAATTTTTTTCTAAAACAAAATTAATTATTTCGAGGTCAACTCCTAGAACTGGTACCAGACAAAAATGTACATATATATATATATATTGTTTAAACGTGTGCGTACTTTGTTTTAGCACACATGTGCATATTGTTGGCTTAGAATGAAAAGGTCGTTACTACAAAATCAAAATTTTGAGAAAACAAGAAAACCGTCTGACAGTTACTCATTACTTATGGTAAAACAAGCTTTTCCAACTTTAATTTGGTCAACATGACAATTTCCGATTTTCCTGAAAATAAGCTTATAAGAAGCGCCTCTATGTGATATAGATTTCACATTATGCATTAGTCTTATAAGGTCGTACGACGTTCTCATTCTAATCCAGCGATATATTCGTTTCGAAATTAGAATGTATAGAGACTAGATAAACGTGAATTAAAATTGTAAAGTTTCTGTTTGCTTACATTAGTTATTTTTAAATACCAGTATATTGCCGG
Organism: Spisula subtruncata; assembly: GCA_963678985.1. NCBI lineage: Eukaryota > Metazoa > Mollusca > Bivalvia > Venerida > Mactridae > Spisula > Spisula subtruncata. Next base: position 12,711,838 of record OY787669.1, read on the forward strand.
AAGATAAATATCATTATGCGTGGATTTTACTTCGATTAAATTAGGTCAAATCATGTCATATCGTAGCCCGATATAGGATTTTTTATTTTCCGTAAAGTTATTTTAAGATTATTACGGTTTTTCCACTTGTCTAGCAACCGTTTTGCATACGTGTATTATAACCTGATTGAGCGAAAAAATGATATGCTGCATATTTAGATTTTTTCTGTTATAGTTCATAATTGAGTGGCTATATAACATGTAATAATTATTTTATTTTACCTTTATTACGTATGTTGTTATTGGGTCAGACAATAAACTAAAATAAACTACTTTCGACTTTTCACTATCACGTACACGTACACTGTTGGATATGTTCTTTTCTAGTCAAACACATGAACCAGAGACAGGGACACGAGGCTTCCAGTATACTAGTACTTGTGGAAACAGAACTATATCAGCCAATAACTTAAAGTTAGTAAAAGGACTACACATATCACGATACTTCCCCGTGTACCCCGATAATATGTGTTAGCCATGGTACTGCTGTTCTAGCCAGAGTGGAAAATGTCGACGCTTGAGAGGTAATGTATTTTGTGCCTGTTACAATTATTTCGTGTCCATACCAGTAAATCGATGAACATGTATGTATGCTGGGGTTCTTCCTCGACATGCAGATGTATTTGTTTCGACCAGAAACGTCTGATCCGATCTTACTTGATAAATGCGTCCAAAAGTCCAAAGTCTAGTCTATAAAAAATAACTTAGAATACTTTTAGACGGCGGAGAATACACATATTTCGTAAATATGTAGCTAAATAATATAAGAATATTCTTTCACAACGATGTATTCCCTGACGTTTGTATCTTTCTAAAAATATACAAAACTATACTATAACCCTTGTAAGAGGACACTTTTGATAAAAAAACTTGTAATGTATCTGTCTTATACTCCGACAAAAAGTTAAATGATCTCCAGAGAAACAATAATTATTACAATCTACTCCGGCACAATTCATGAACATAACATATTTTAAATTTTAGAAAATATGACTCTAAGAAACATAATAACCTTGGCCTAACACACCTAACAGATTAACTGTCATATATTGAGTAAAAATCATGAAACTGTTCACATCACATTAAAGCTAAGATTGCAAAAGCAATCATTTTCCACATTCATGGATTAAAGCTAGACACACAGAGGTTTTCTAGAAGTCCTTGGTCATGTTGAAAAAGGTTGTTTCTCAATACCTCTTGCTTCCTTTATCACTGATCATTACTTCGCACAAAGGGGAGGGGTGCACTGCCGGAGTCGGGATATGGATCTGACTTCTAAACAATGTCAACGTTGTCGTTTGTCATTTCTACAACGACGTGCGAGCCAAAAAACAGGATTTAGTTCAATATTACGTCAGAATGATGTCACTAGATGAATATCGCCGTGCTGTTTCATTTTGTGTTGCCATGTTGATCGAAGCCTTGCAATTTTGTCTCAAACGGACAAGTACGAGGGTTATCGCAGTAAATCGTGTACTTTGCTAATAATTTTCTTATTTGGCGTCACGTGATAATGATTTTTTGCAATTACCTTTATGAATTCATTGTTGATCTAAATGAAGTGGAGAAAGTGAACAGATATGCGTATGCTGCATATTATCGGTATTTATCCAACCCCATGTACGCAAATGCGGCGCAACCCATAAAACGCGCCGAGATTCATTCATTGTATGTTCAATAAGGTTGTCATTCTCATATTTTCAATAAGTCAATGCGCATAATTTTTACTCCGGCATTAAGGACTGTCTGTTTCATACCATCTATGTTAAATTCAAATCAATTTCATTATTTGTGAGAGAAAAAGGCATTTTTGAATAGACACATTAAAAATTAAAGCGTGCGAGAATTGTGACGTCAGAATAGGAAACACCCTTAGAATCACAGTACACTTTAAATTTTTGAATGCTATGCCGTCGAAAAAAAGTTTAAGACTCTCAAATAGACTAAAGGATATAAAGTAATGTTTCCTGAACACGTGAACACATGACTGACTATGAATATTTAATTATTTTTGGGACATCAGCGGGTTGTATTACCCCTTTATCAAATGTGTCATGCACCACAGGGTTTTCACTCTTCTTGCAGTAGAATGGACATGTTCGGGCTAGTTTGATCCTACCATGAGAGTTTGTTGTTTCGACCAGACAGCTTTTCTATGGTGGATTCGATTGTGATTTGTTCGCAAATGCGTATCAGAAAAAGTTTAATGCCATCGTAAGCAATTGAATACAAGGAACATTAACTTAAGATATAGAGAAAAGTGGTTCCGCGTATAACGTTCTTACTTTGATGTCACTGTTCACCGCACTTGCATACCATGTGTATGAGTAATGTAAACTGACAATGTATTTCTTGATACATTTTCATGAAATTCCGGATACCTTTTAAGAACATATTCATTAATCTTCAGTGAAAATTTGAAACAGATTTTTTGGATATTTTTTGTGTAATGAGCAAAGTACACGATTTACTGGGACAACCCTCGTACATGGCCAACTGTGTGACTATACACGTTCAAATACTGCACGACGCAGCCGCCAATCGCTCAACGCTATGCCTGGACGACGATTCATGTTTGAATTTGGAAGTAGTTCTTTCTGTTGACTTTTGTAATCTGCACCTAAGTCACTTGAAATAAATGCAAAATAACACACCCATCCTTGTTATTGTACACTCAATCGCTTTAAAAACGCACCACATATGAAATATCGGTTTTAGTGATGGAAACGTCAATCTATAGTTATTTAATGTCTCATTAATAATCGTCAGTCTACAAACCAATTTGGTTCATACATAACTTTGGCAAATGAAGTCTAACACAAGACAACTTAGTAAACAGAACAACAAGAGCCAGACAAGACAAGACAAGACAAGACAAGACAAGACAAGACTGTGTTTCATTCGGTCTCTTGGAATCACCGCTATTTTGAAATTTCTATAAAACATTTCCTGCATTTTGCGGCGAGGAATTGTACTTTTAATCAGTTCGTTTGGCTTATATGTGGGCATTGCTTAGTGTAGTTGAGTTGTGGTGTTACTGTTTTCTGTGCTCGGCTGGTGCAGTTGGGTGCTGCATTCCCTGTACGAATTCCTCATACCTTCTTTTATTCAGTATATTTTTGTATCTTGTTAAACGGTGACTGGTTTCTGTGCTCGGCTGGTGAAGTTGGCTGCTGCATTTCCTGTCCGATTTCCTGAAACCTTCTTTTATTCAGTATATTTTTGTATCTAGTTAAATGGTGAATGTTACGTGCAACAAACATACAATTATTATACCCCCGCAAACAAAGTTTGAAGGGGGTATACTGGAGTCACCATGTTGGTCTGTCGGTCTGTTGGTCTGTCGGTATGTTAGCATCGTGTCCGCTCTGTAACTTTGTCATTTCTTACTGGATTTTAAAATTGCTTGGTACAAATGTTCACCACATCAAGACGGTGTGTCATACGCAAGACCCAGGTCCCTTCCTCAAAGGTCAAGGTCACACTTACAGGTCAAAGGTTATATAGTCATGCAAACCGTGTCCGCTCTGTAACTTTGTCATTTCTTACTGGATTTTAAAATCGCTTGGTACAAATGTTCACCACATCAAGACGGTGTGTCATGCGCAAGACCCAGGTCCCTACCTCAAAGGTCAAGGTCACACTTACAGGTCAAAGGTTATATAGTCATGCAAACCGTGTCCGCTCTGTAACTTTGTCATTTCTTACTGGATTTTAAAATTTTGGTATAAATGTTCACCACATCAAGACGGTGTGTCATGCACAAGACCCAGGTCCCTATCTCAAAGGTCAATGTCACACTTACAAGTCAAAGGTTATATAGTCATGCAAATCGTGTCCGCTCTGTAACTTTGTCATTTCTTACTGGATTTTAAAATTGCCTGGTACAAAGTCATGAAAGTTCAAACAGTTGATGCATATGATGTGTAATAGTGTGTTACTTATTTTTTTTCTGTAACAATTTTCACATTAGCCTTCAATCATGGTGTTTTTCAATCTGTATAGCAGCAGATTTACATCAAATGTGTTGTTACACACGGTTTGGCTTCTAGTGAATCGGTCCAGGTAGCACATAACCGTAATTGTAAGTGCAGTAATTTCTGTATCTTTCATGAAGGCAGCAGATGACAGCTGTAAAGATATTCATTGTAAAACATATTTTAGCATATCACTCAAAAAACAGATTCATTCAACAAAATAAACTTAACTTAGATAGGATCATCTAACATAATCCAGCGGATAGAACGAAAAATACTACAATAAATAAATATTCCATAAACTGCCTAATTTAGGACATCCGTACTTTACGAAGTATTCACATCTAAGAGTAAGTTATACCGTGCGTTACGTCATTACCTACAAGTTTCAATTTTGCTCGAAAAAATGAAATATATCTACCTAGCTATAGGTCTAATAATTACAGAGAACGTTTAAAAACACGAGTTTATTCTGTTGCAAACTACCTATACATATTATGAAACCAACGAAATTTAACGACTCGCGAAAACTTCCAAATACTGTAAAATAAAATCATTAATTTTCGTTCGGGATTAAATGTCGTGGATTTCATGGTTCACTTCAACCACGAACTTTAATCCCAACGAACATTGATTTTGACCCTTGTTTTGTCACCTAAAATGCAAAATCCACGAATTTAAGTGCCAACGAAATTGTCTTTTTACCCAAACCACGAAAGTTCGTCTCAACAAATTTAAATGATTTTACATTATACAGCATACCATTTTTTCGCTCAATCAGTGTACAATACACGTATGACTGTTATTCATGTTGAACGGTTATGTAATTTAATAGTTTAATATTGTGATTTATTGTTTACACGGCTATTGATAAAAGCTCGGCATAATAAGGCAGATCGGCGTTATCTGTACTACCGTCTAAGATCAATACTACAAGTAACTGACTTTAACAAAATCCAATCAACATTTTGTCTCGATTCATTTCGTAGATTTGAGTCAGTACGTCAAAATCGCATGCTTCTTAGCCATTTTGTGACTTAAACTTGTAAACTATGAATTATTTAACTTCGTTCCGTTTTATTCTTCACTTACAACTGTACAGCATGTTTAAAGGGTGATAAGTGAAAACTATTGAGGAGATATATGTATAAACATTTAGTTTGGTTTACACAATTGACATTACGCCAGAGAAGAGATCGTTCCACCGGGTTGCTTGTCGAAGGGTGCTTGGCGAAGGTTTTCAAGTTAACCCATTGGACCATGTGATTATAATTTACCGTTAAAATTTATTTAAATGGTATTGATTCACAACTGGCGTAAAGTCAATTATACGAGGATCGACTGTCAATTAAATAAGTAAAACGAATGAGGGAACTATTCCATTCGAAAGAATAGCTAGGATTACAGTTACACCCAGTAACACCCTGTTAAATCTAGATAAACATAATTTACCTAACGGACGAGTAAATTTTTATAACCATTATCATTTAACTTTGGACAGACTGTAAAATGATTCTGAACTACAAGACAAAAGCTGCCAAATGTGTATTCTTGTGTATAGGAGTACTAGCAACGTTCACTGTCGGTAAGTTTATGATTTTATTACAATATATGCACTCATGAATACTCAGAAGCTCAGTGGTTAGGGTGATTGCCGCCTAATCCTACGACCCGGGTTCAAATCCGATTGGAGGTACTCACATGCCAGTCATATTTCAACAGGAAGCTGACCGGCAAACTTAAAGGCTATGCTCAGCAAGTTAAAAGAAATACTCGAGTTAAGATTGTATTTATTTATCTACTACCTGACCCCTTGGTCATTGCTTGCTGTGGCCCCTAAAGGTTCAGCCGATCCCGACATGATTCATAATCATCATGTTAGAAGAACAGTCTTTGAGAAGTTATATTACAAGTTATACTCATTACCGTAGTCCTTCCTGAACCTAATCATCTGCTAGACTAAGTGACCATGTTAAAACATTTGGAAATTATTAATTTGAAACATACTTATATTCATACGAAATTGTGACGAAATTTAACGAGTTGACTGCATATTCGAACTGATCAACCATTTGGGATCGAATATCTAAACCCAAATTCAAATTAAGCATTTGATAGATGCTATACTGATAAGCGTTCATTTTGTTTCATAGATATCGATATTTTCAACAGTTAGGTCATACCAAATCGTTTCTTCGTTTAGCGTCCGATGATGGATAGGTTAGAGCATGTTTGGAAAGAAGAAAAAACAAAATTTGCAACCTCTTATATTTCCAAAATCCATCGAGATATTGCTTTCATACCCATCATACTTATTCACCATCATGACCCAAACCCCCTATGCAACAGTAGCTTCTACACAAACACATTTTAATTTATTTCAGTAATGCTACGGTCACATTTGCCCTGCGAGCTCCGTACGAGTTGATTTTGCTGAACTCGCACAACGTCCGTACGGAGTCCGTACGGTGCTCGTACGGATATTGATACTCGTACGAGTATCGTACGGATTTTTTCGACTCGTAGAGGTCTCAGCGACATGGTAAAACTTTTTCACCGAGCTCCTGAGTTGTCTACGAGCTGTCTACGAGCTCGTATATATTTTGAGTCAGACGTATTTCGCACGGGACTTTAACGGTCAACGTCATAGGATTAGATAGTGAACAATATGACAGCAGTTATTTTAACAATGTTAATTATTATGTGTATGTAACAATATGTTATAGACAATATATTGAAATTTCGACACATTTTTCAATATCGAATTGATGATTCATGTGTTTAACTGCTATTGTGTCAATGCTGCATCTGTACCCATTATCTAAGATCCGGTACAAAGATAATTATAACGTATCGATTTTAAAAAACAAAACATAAATTAGGTAATGTAATCCAAATTTAATACATAATTATAATTATGCCCTTCAATTTCAACATCTGCTATGTTTTGAATATATTGTTTTTTAATATAGTGTAATGATTAGTATTTTTATACAAAAAAGAAATTGACTAAATACTTTGATATATATTGCCTATGTTTGTTTTGGTTGAAGCTGATGGGAAAGAATGATTGGTTAGCATATCCGGAACGAAATACAGGGTGCTGAAAGATTACTAAAGCGTGTAGGTCTAGGACTCTAGGTGGCCGGATTTATCCATGATGTGACAAGTCTTGCCACCCAATATGGCATGTTCGGCACCCAATAACTTTATATGTCATTGTTGTATGATTGTTTATAAAATAGAGTCGGGTATGAGCAGAGGTCTACAGGGAAGACTGAACTTTCCCAACCGAGTTGTGTCTTAAAATAAAGGTATTGCTGTTATATTATAATAATGACGCTATTAGCTTTTGAAAGAATATTTAAATTATTTTAAGAAGACTCAACATGTAAGTACGTCAACAAGCCTTTTAACATGTGGTATAATCAACCATTCGGGTGACACTCAGACTGTGGTCACATGGGTAATTCTCTAGAATACGGATCGACAAGTCCATCAAAGGTTTTAATCTCGACCGGGACATATGGTCATTCGGAAACCATTTCATTGTTTCCATCCAACTAGAAATGGACTAGTTGGTAAACTCAGAGGTGGTTTACACCTAAAACGTTATAGAAACCAAGTTGTACATTCGAAAAGGCTAGGGGTCCCACATGCCGTTTAACATTATGTCTCTTCCATTCTCCCGTGTATCCGATATGTACCCGATGAATATTGATGATCGCGCAGATACCGACCGATGAGTAGCAATATATTTTTAATATACTTTAAATGACCCTGGCCGCCGTCACTCGATGCTACACAATCCCCCGATCTGCAGCATGACAACGTTCGGCTTCAGTCAAATTAGCCAAAATGTACGCCGACCGTTCATTGTATTATGCAGATGTCCAACCGGTTATTTTGCTAGGTCCGACTAGAACCATAACATAACACAAGACGTACTCGTCTCCTAAAGTAAGATCGCAATATTTTTCCAACATTCCAGAAGCCTGGACACCACCTCACCAAACCTGGATCCGCTCATGCTCAATGTAAAATGAATTGACATGTCCGTGATTCGCGTGCACATATCTTATGTGTTCACATAAATATTTGTCTATACATCTATTTGTTCTTTTTATCTTTTAGTTTATGACAACTTTGCAATAAACATGTATTCCATGTACTTTAATGCATTATACTCATCGTACTATAATAAACTCTTTTCATGTATATAGCCCTGATCGTTCAATGTCGATCAAGAAGTAATTAAACGTTTTTTCCTTGCATTTGTAAACATGTCATGAAAATTCCACCATTCTTTAATCATCTTACATATAATAATAACTAAAAATAGGTAATGTCAGCTTCCTTGTGAATTCCCTACTTCAATAATACCTACGAGCTCGTAGACTACTCGGGAGCTCGGTGGAAAATTTTCACCGAGCTCCCGAGTCCTCTACGAGTTACGAAAATCCGTACGATGCTCGTAAGAGTTTACAATGCCCGTACGGACTCCGTACGGGCTTGCTAAATTTCGACTCGCACGGCGCTCGTACGACCAATGTGACCAGGCGAAATTGAAATATGTCGAAAAATAACATTCTTCTCGCACGGAGCTCGTACGGTCATCGTGCGGACACCTTACGGACACCGTACGGACACCGTACGGACATCGTAAGAGTGACTTGCGAGCTGCGATTGACCTACGAGTACCTTGCGAGCCCCGTACGATCTCCGTACGAGCGCCGTGCGATCTCCGCGCGAAGATTACGATGTCCGTATGGACATCGTACGAGACATTCTCTTTTAATCGTACAAGGTCCGTACGAGCTGTGACCAGAAGCTAAGAACCTAAAATACCTTTAGGATTTGAAATATTTTGGACTCGTAGCCTACTCGTACGAGTTGATAAATCCGTACGGACATCGAAGGGCAAATGTGACCGTAGCATAAGTTATTATGATAGCTTTATTTATTGGTCATATGCCTACATGTATAACGATGAGGACAGAAGTCATTATGACTTTGTTTTTTCCGAGTGTGTTGTTTTTTGTCTCAGGATAGCTGGATAGGTTTTCGAACTCTGGGCGGACGTTAAACGAAAATACGATTTGGTATGGCCTTACTCTGCATAACTTAAAACACATTCAACTAAAATAAAGGAAACGTGTTCACATTAATTTACTCTATTGATTGATTGAACGAGTGTATTTGTACATTTTCTACCGTTACACGAACTCAACAACCCGATATGCAGTCATTCAATATCCAGACATGTTTAAACAAACAATGCGTATAGTATGCCATACATGTTTAAACAAACAATGAGTATAGTATGCCTTCAATGAACAATCAATTGAATCACTTGACTTTGGTTAAATGAGTTTGACTTAAATAAAATTTTATTGAGTTGTTTAGTTGTCTTGAAGAGCATATGTCCACATTTTTTCAAACATATTTAACTGTTCAACTGTCGTAAAACAAGTTTGGGTATAACTCTAACGCGGTATTGGGACCTGTGCCACTTAAAGTAAACAGGCAAAGCAGGTATGACAACATAATGATATTGGAAAAGGGATTATCTTTTCAATGTGTATAGCTTGGCTATTTTGACCTGAGCCTGACCTTTATGCAAGAATATATTACAAGGTTTGAATATATCAATTTCCGCAAGCAAATCGTGCAATATCGGTATTCCAGATTTGTGTTTGTATTACATCTCGAGCGTCTTCGTGATACTCCCCGATTATGAAAACATACACTCGGTGTTGTAAAGGTAGACAATATATCGACTGTTAAATTATGCTAATCGGTCAGGCTCATGTCATTGAGGCCAAGCTTTACCGTTATTTTAATTTACTTGGTGAATAGATGTGAGCAGGTATAATGAACTTCGGCTCTCCCTAAATCGATGTAATGATCAGTGATTTCTGTTTATACGAGGGGTGTTCCAGAAATAATAGGACTTTTCTCATAACTTTTTACTTAACGCTTACATTTTAATGAAAATTGTCTCATACGCTTAGCAATGTATGCTCTATATACTGGTAGCAACATAAATGCGTTGTTGCTAGTGATGCTCATACAAACTGTTGTCATAGAAACCATGTAACGCCAAGGCGGGTCACACTATAATTTGTCTATACCATCCTTATTAAAAATGTGAATATCTCAATAACCACTTGATAAATATTATCGCCTAATTGTATGTCATTACGTGGATGACTTTGACATGCGCATGCAAACTTTCGAATAAATCAGTCTGTGTTTGTTACCATAAGTCAGTAATCATGGGTATGTATCTAAGCGTGTCATGGATGAAAATGACGTCGACGCCAATAAACAGAAACCGCGTGATTGTCAAATAATTGTGAAACCAACAATGTTACCAATGGAATAATTGAATGCATGTAATGTAGTGGCATTAAGCAGCCAATTGTGTTCTGTTGGCTCAAATTGTTGACAGGTCGCTGATTTATAAACTTACAAATAAGCACAGGTGGGGTCATGGCAAATTAAGTTGACGTTAATAGCGCGGATTGTACCCTGATAGACGCTCCAAGGTTTGAGCAATTTCTAACATCATTGAAAGACATTTTTGTGAACAGGGTCACGGAAACACATTTAAACAATCAGGACAGTGTTATTAGATCTGTTTAGAAAGCCAGGATGACTATAAATAAAAGTTTTAAATGTTTCTTTATGTTAAAATTCTGTGCTTGAAATGCGACGTCATAATAACGTCACGGTGCAACCCGCCTCCTTGACATACCATTTTCAATGTTTAATTTATTTCTTATTTTTCATTCAATTTCTTTGATTTTTCGCATGTTTGTCAGTGAAAGATCAAGATTTAATTATATACGTCGAGTAATTTTCTTAATTTCTGATTTGCCTTGCTGCTATGAAAAAAGGCCTATTAATTGTGGAACACCCCACGTATTGACATTGCAGAATATCGCGTTGGAGTTATATGCGCACACTAGTATCATTGTACTTAAATAACCGAGTCTGTTTTCGGTAATTACAATAAGGAATACACGTTGAATTATATAGTACGACAATAATTCATTAGTGATCATATTTTACCTATGTTTTCAATAGCAATAGCCGATTCCAGATGAATTTTATAGTAATCCGATTTGGTTTATACGCTGTGTTTATGTTTAACATTCTTTGTAACCAGTAGTGACTAAGCGCTTGAAATCAAACTCTATTATCGTGTAGTGTTGATTTAAATGACACGCCTTATATTACCCAATTAAGTAATAAAGAAAAATGATTAGATCAGTATTAAATACCACCCCTGATCTGATCCAAAGTATAATGTACCAATTAAAGTGGCATGTACAGTCCAGTTAGGGTAAAAATACAGTAACGCAGTGGAACAATTCACTATTATGGTGTAAAAACAAGTATCAATGCTTATACAAACAGTTCAATACTAAACTAAACTCTACCAGTTTAAGCAATCGTCTTAATATTTTTGGTACACATAAAAGATGACGTCACTGTCAAAATATCTTAACTGGAATGTGCCATAATGGTGTTTATTGTTATTTCAGTACAATTATGGTATGTACAAGCTAGGAAAGTGGACATCATAAGATTCGTAGGGAAAGGTTTGATATATTTCATTCTAGATACCCACTATCCGGTCAGCTCATTGTAGTATGTACCAAATAAATGATAATTTGAGTCAAAGGTCCCTTTTTATACAACTTTCAGATTAATTGCATATTTAATTCACATAAAAATACAGTTTCAATATTAAAATCCTCAAGTATACGATTAATTTTATCGACTAAAATATTGAAACAGCTCATAATTATTATAAGTTGTTTTAATATTTTAGTGGATAAAATTAATACTGTTTTTAATTAATGAAAAAAAAATTATAACGTCCAGTTCGTTCTTTATTATACTAGTACTTAGAATTGTATTTCCTTTATTTATTTTTTTCAGATGACAAGGTGCGCCTACCCTCAACTGCAAAAATGGATTCAATGGGTGGTAAGCATTTATATTAGCTATAATTGTATGCTTTACTTCAACGTTCGAACTGTTTCACTTCAAATGTGCATCCAGTGTTTTTTATAGCCAAATATTGTCTATGTTCCCAAAATCATATCTTTTTTCCATATTCAAGCCAAAACAATCCCAATTCAGAGTAAAACAAATGTCTGTAAAAAACAGTCAGCGCAACTAAACTAGAGCATGCAAAACATATATATAAAATTGAAGCTAAATTTTCAATCCCAATGCCATGGGCAATGTTCCCAAAATGGAGAGAAAAACAAGGTCATCATTTTATTACTCCAAATTTCACATTTATTCAAATATCTTACTTCAATTTTCCACCTTAATGGTCTACTGCATCCATCCATATACATGTATTTCTTCCACTGATGTTTTACTTATAATAACATTTTTAATAACCTACGTTATTATTTATTTGCTATTACTTCTCTGTATTTCTTAGAAGTCCAATACAACTTTAGATTATCATATGTTTTATCTCATTATTTAGTTGTTCTTGGTAACTCGGACTATTTCCACTGGCATGGAGAGTTACCGGAAGTTGGTAAACTACCGGAAGCCACCACCAAACAGCACGTGTTGATCAATTCCTACATGAGCTGTGGGTCCAGATTTACTGGACAATTCTTCGGACACAGGTATTAGTTAACGACTTATTGACAAAACCAAGATGCCTCATGATACATAAGTAGCTTGGTGGTTGAGTTTCAACTTAAAGTGCTACAAATCTCGAGCGCAATCCCAGGGGCCTTATTCATCAACGTTTAAGTCTAAAACTCAGACTTAGACTTTATATTACCAAATGTTCTATTCGCTCCCATGTTTTTAAAAATGCACCGATTTTGATATAAATTGATGTACATGGTAATCGGGCAACAACAAATAATAAGATTAAATTTCATATGGTTATAACTAGTTGCAAAGAAATGGCAGTGATTAAAATGTTGTCAATCTCAAGCCTAAGTCTGAGTCTCAGTCTTACAATGTTAGTGAATAATGCCCCTGGGGGTAAGTTATAAGTCTAAATTTCAGACTTAGACTTTATTTTGCCAAATGTTCTATTCGCTCTCATGTTGTAATAAATGTACCGATTTTAATATAAATAGGTATACATGTTCAGTGGGTAACACACAATAATTAGAAACAATGTCATATTTACTTACTTACTTACTGCCCATTATGCCCTCTGGCATGTAGGGCAGTAATAAAGGACCTCCACCGGCTTCGGTCTTTGGCAAGCTTCTCCACTGTTCCCCAGAACTGTCCCATGGTCTTCAATTCATATGGTTAAATCTTATTGTTAAGAAATGGCAGTGATTATGAATATTATCAATTTTAAGTCTAAGTCTGAATTGTTGACTCATAACGTTGGTAAATAAGGCCCCATGACAGGACATAGCAACGTCGTTACAATGGTATTGGTGTATCTCCGTTACTTGACGCTCATCATAGTTAGTCTCAGGTATCTACTGCTTCGTCAGGTGTTCGAAAAATTAAATTCGCCGTCTCTATATGAATGGCATACTGCTGACATGTTGATTTTAAACGAATAGACATTGTACATGCACTCTGCCGGACAGTGATTTAACTACCGGTGAAACAATGCTGCTGATTTTTCTTTGAATATACATATCGCTGGCTAAGAATGAGATGAAGACTCATACAAAGTTGAAATCTGCATCACAAGGCGCTTCTTGTGAGTCCATTTTCATGAACAACGGAACTGAAGTTTAAAAAGTTTAATTTTCTACAAGTAAAGATTAGTTTTCAAAGAGGTTTTTCTTGTTTTCTCAAAATATTGAGTTTTGTACTGACGACCTTCTCATTCTAAGCAAACGATTTATCAATACGTTCGACTAAACCAGTAGTAAATGTGTCGTCATCAGGAAACTCTTCCAGACTGACCAATGGCATCCAGATCCGATGTATTAGACAGTTGGGTAACACAATTTAACCGGTGGAGTTTACCCATTGTTATAACTCCTTCATATATGTACAATTGACATTACGCCAGTTGTCAACCTATTCCCTTTAAATCTAATAGTATTTTAACAGTATATTATAAACACAAGGTCCAATGGATTAACTTGAAAACCTTCACCAAGCAACCTTCGACAAACAATTCGGTGGAGCGATCTCTTATCTGGCGTAATGTCAATTAAGGAGAGTCGTAACTAGTAAGCTTTTGAGCGTGTGTAATGACCCATTACCCGTGCGTACTATACTGAGATATGTATAAACGGAATTGTACAATTGACTTCATCAACATGCAAATTTGGTTTTATTTCAGAAATGATTCTTTCTATTTCTACGAGCCATTGTGGAACTTCAATATGTTTTCATTTTATGACGAGCCTGATTTAGAGTGTGGTATAGCTGGATCGGAACAGATGTGCAGGTAACTGTCGTTGTCATAGTCAGATCATGTGACCATGTTGTTGATACACCTCCGTGATAAAACAGCAGTTAATATATATTTCGCTGGCTTAGAATGAGAAGGTCGTAACTACAAAATCAATATTTTGTGAAAACATGAAACCCTGTGGGACAATCACTCTTTACTTAGTGTAAAACCAGTTTTTTCAACTTCAGAGGTTTCGATTTTCTTTAAAATAGGCTCATAAGAAGCGCCTTATTATGTGTATTTTAAATATGCATTAGTCTTATAAGGTCGTAAGTGGCACTTACGACCTTCTCATTCTAAGCCAGCGATTTATCAGTGTTGTTAAACCAGCAAAATAGTCTTCAATTCTTAACAATTCCTTTTTACGCAATAACGCAATACAGAGATAGAGTCTATATAATAATATTCAGCTACAATTTAGTTTCTATGTTTAAATTACGGATGTTTTCAGCCAATTAGACACAAAAAGCTAAAAGAAATTTTGATATATCTAATAATTTGGTCGTGAATTGTTCAGATAGGCATATCATACCTTCAAAAGCAGTAAGACTACATATGATTGTTTTATTTCTAATTCAGGAAAATCAGTGGAACACAGTTAAATACCATGCCGTCATCAAAGAAGGAACCTGGTGCACAAATTACCATGGATGACATGTTTTACCAGAAAGATGTCAGGTAATTTTCTTTTTATACAGCAGTTCACATAACTTTTATGAAAGCATGCTTGTAAAATAAGTAATTTCGCGATATGTACTGTCGATATGCATCTGAATATTTTAGCATGTACACATAAAATGTATTGTATCTTAGTATCGGCCAAAGTTAACTTGAAATTTGTTCAATGTATAACATCTTTATTCACAAAAAAATCGTTACATAATGAAAGTGCTTATGCCAATCACGATTGTTTCTTATAAAACCAAGCAATTATAAATTTCAGTAGTCGATTGTATGAGATATACTCTACTAGTATCATATAGTTCTTCGTTGAATGTGCTGGCTTGATTTCGTGCGTGCTGTATTTTGTTAGCACTTACGATGGGGTTCCAATTTGACGGTGGAGCTTAATTGCTCTCTGGTTACTAGTATTACATCCAGGTTATTTTTATGATTCTACGTAAGTACGGACTTCGACTGCTACTAGTTCTACATTTCGCTGGCTTAGAGCAAGAAGGTCGTAACTACCAAATCGATATATTGAGATAACAAGAGAAAATTGTCTGTAATTTACTCTTTACCTATGGGAAAACACGTTTTTATAACTTCATTTTGGTCAACATGACAATTTCAGATTTTCATGAAAATAGGCTCATAAGAAGCGCCTTGTGAAGCAGATTTAAAATATGTATCAGTCTTATAATGTCGTAAGAGGTAGTTACGACCTTCTGGTTCTAAGCCATCGATTTGATGGATATACTTTTCTAGCAACTTATGCATTCTATTCCGTATGTACATACCAAAAATATACTGTTTCAATACTAATTTGTTTTCAGTAACTCAAGTGTTATAGACGTGCTTGTAGATGTGTTAACGGATATATACAAGTGCAGGTTCGATCGTCTACTAAATGTTGTAGTTGATAAAGTTCATGCTGATAAAACATTTGGAGGTGAGCTACATTTAAGTACAAATTTTGTATTTCGTTTCTTGAGTCGTTTATTCCGGTTCAACGCCATTTCTTGGCATGAGTTCTTCAGTTTATTACGGCGATTTATTCACTCAATAATTATTCCTGAGTTGTATTTTAACTAGGCCTCGTTCAACCCTTCTTCACGGAACCAACAACTCTTGCCATCTGCATAAGTGAATGGAAATCGACATTTTGTGGTCCAAATCTGATTTTAAAATATTCAATCCATAGTGTATCTTTATATTATCCAACGGATTCACATGTAATCGTCCGACAGTCCGATCAGCCATTTAATTAAGGCGTAGTACTCTCCGCTATGCCGTAACGTCATGTACAAAACTACCACGAATGTCGTAATGCCCTCCTCTATTTAATTAATAATCAATCTATATAATATACATTATATTTGTTGATTGATTTAGGACCTAGCTGGACAGTATACAGAGACTGTGTGAAAGAGAAAACCATTTCAAAACAAGAATGTCTCCAACGTTTGGAAAATGTTTGTAAGAAGGCGGACCACGTGGTTACCAAGGTTCTCCGAATAACGACACGTTCTCTGGAAACTCTAATGGAACGCGTGAACAACCTTAAAGTTCTACATTTATACCGAGACCCTAGAGCAATAATCAACAGTAGACGTGAATGGAAAGGCTATCCAATTATCACAGGCTTTAATACGGCGCAGAAACTATGTGATAAAATGATGGTCGATCTAGTGGGTGGGGTACAACTAATGCAAACATTCCCAGATCGAGTAAAATTTGTCTTCTATGAGGATTTAACTTCCGATGTGGAATATAAAACAAGGGAACTGTATAAATTCCTTGGTATGGATCCAAATATTGTGACATTTAACAATGCTGATACTCTGAAAAAGATTGCTAACGAAGCGCCTAAAGATTCTGAAGTGGCGAAATTGGAGGAATTAAGAAAAAAGAACAATGCATTTTGGTGGCGACAAAATTTGCCCTATAATATTTATGGAATTACTCAGGACCAGTGTTTTAAGGTAGCGGCGATATTTAATTTGACTTATTATAAAAATGAAAGTACTTTACGTAATATGGATATACCTTCCATGAATTTACCGAAATTATTTGTGATACAGTAGGATTTATTTCGTGTCATGACCAATTGATGGGCAATTGGTCATGGAAATTGGCCATGGACATGAGGAATGGGGGCATATCAGTGTCGGTGTGAAATGGACATTTGTTTAACCACTGAATCTCGAAACTTATTTTTGTATTTCGACGAGTGTATGATCTCAATGTTCTTCTCAGTATTCTTCTCAATGTACATTGTATTTATTGAAGCCGGGTTATTAAAATGTACAATTTTATATAAACAGTAGCAAGTTCTGGTTTTGACAGTTTTTTTTTCAGTATTTTGCTTGACTTTGGATGTTGATTTTGAAACTCGTATAAATGTATGTCTGTGTTATTTTGAATTGCCGATCCGTTCTCAAAATAAACACGGAGTACATTTTGCATCTTTAAATTATATATTTCAAATAAAATGTTTTGAACTCCCATGGCGTCACTAACACGTCAACATATCTACCCCAACGACACTTTACCCGTCCTCAATATTACCAAAGACGGTTGCCTTTGTTCGTTGAGATGTACTTTGTTAGAAATTACAAGTGTAATATGCCCTCTTTAAATCAAAGTACTGAAAGTACTGACATGCAGGCGAACTGCAAAGGGACAATAGCTTTTCAAGTAAAAGTAACATCAAGTGGTTTTCTAAGTCGAAAGAGAGGTAAGTGCTGGACGAAAAATAAATGTTTTAAAAAATATAAAAACTTTGGAGCCGCCGTGATTCGATAGCTGGACCTTAGCATCAGAAAATAACTAAGCGAGTTGCTTAACCACTCGACCACGATCTCGTTAGAGAATATTGAACTAAATAATTTAACATAATAAAATAATTGATGCATATGCTATATCGCGTTCGTAACGCGTAGTAATAATTATCAACGCCTTTAAACACATTTTCTTTTAATTTCATACAATTTCCTTCGTAAGTTTAATGTTCTAATCTTGCAAAACTGATTAACGAGGAGTAACTTATATTTTCATTGAGTGTATAGATTCTGTGTTGTCAGTTTTGGGAGTAAATGCATCTTTGTGGAATTCATTTTTTGTCATTGTAATAGGTCTGGAGACATCGCCAGCCTAAAAATGACACAGCATTCCAAAATAAAGTAACTTGCTAGAAATACGCCCGGTGCTCGTCATATCGATGTTTCAATCTACTGCTCAAAATTGTATATGAAAACATCCGTTACTGATTACACTACACCATAGCCTCGGTGGGTGCATACGCTCCGTGCAAGTCTCGTGGGAATCTATCGATGCCTTTAAATTCAACTCTAGCAGTCTCAGTCATTGTCTTGCCATCAAGGAACAGAAGGAAGCAAGAATTACTGTCAGCTGTCTCACCAGCATGGTTAATGGCTGCTACAAGAACACCTGAAAGATGAAGTCAGGCATATCAGGTAATAATATACAAACTTGAATTATCTGAATCGGGTCAATTGCGAAACATAAAGAACTATTAATAACGCTGGAAACGTCAATCCTTTGTCCGTAAAGCCACATGTTCTTTCCCAAATTTTAGGGACCATTAGGCTGCAAATGACCAATACTTGACGAAAGAACGTTCAATTGTATGCCAAATATCATAATTAGTACAATGTATGGATGACAAAATATACATTAAATTCTTTCTTGCTTAAAGTCACATTAAGCCTTAAACTGCTGTTTTATTAAGCTATTACTTGGTAACCACTTTGCATAATGATGCAATTTGAGCATTTTAGTTGATTTCAAAATGTGTAAAAAACATAATATGGAAGAAAATGTAATAAAACGTCCAGATGGAAAGTTACCAAAATGACAATTTGTAAAAACATAATGCATAATTTAAAATCTAAGGGGAGCAACCCTTGCAAAATGAGTATTTACCTCACCATACATTTTACTAAATACGAAATTGGCCTACTAATTAGACAGATACAATAAACATTATATCGTCAGGTATTGGTCATTTGTTAAAAACAGCCTAATGGCTCCATGATTCATTGTATTTGATGGGATGATCGGGAAAGATTTGCAGGAGCGATAATGCGGCTTTAAGACATTTCAGTGTTCCAATTCCAAATGGTTTTGACAATTGTTTAACATTTGGACTTTTACTTGATTTTGTTATTGTCGAGCAATTGAGCAACAAATCAAGTTTCATACTCGCTCTTGGTGAATTAAACGAGAAAAAAGCGGTATTGTCGTTACTTCTTAATAACTTACCATCGTCCTCCTCCGTAGATCCGGGGCGTGGAATGAAGACAGGTTCTGATGGATAACAATGCATCTCCTTCCATTCCTTGTACGTTTTCTCCTCTGCATCAATCTTTACCAGCTGTAATATAAGACGATGTGAGATCATTGGTGAGTTTTTAACTTTTAGTTGTTTTGACAGTTGAATTTTACTTTCTTTCTACGTTTTATAGCTTTTAGTTGTTTTGACAGTTGAATTTTACTTTACTTTATGCCCTTTGTTTCATTAATTCGTTTAATTATGTGTCTGTCACTGTGTCGTATGATAGTGGTCTGTGTTATATCTGTTTTCTGTGTTCAGATGTTTCAGTTGAAAAATTGTCATTGTCAGATTGTCTTACACAAGTAACAATACACCCCATATGAACAGGGATGTTGAGATAGTAAAGACGCATATTTATTGAAATTAATCTATTTCGGCTAATGAACATGCACATAATAAGAGCACCTCACAATATATGCATGTTTGAAAAGCGTACATGATCCAGATGGCAAAAAGTTGATATCTACGATAGATTGGTTACAGTATAACATGACAGAGCTTGGATAACTTACCGTCTGTGACGGGACACCAGTAGAATGGAAGCCTATACCATACATGTATCTATACTTCTTGCCGTTGTATTTGTTGTAGTTGATCTGCGGGAACTCCATACCTGGTGACAGACAGCATAATTACTAAACAAGTAATTAGGAGTTATAATCAATTCTGAAGCCCTCTACCGTTTTTCATTGTTTATGTTGCCATGACAACCAAACATTTTGTACAAATAAAAACAAAAATATACGTGTATATCCCCTTATTAGTCCTTATCCACGTACAAAGTTTTGTAAACCTAGCTTAAATACTATTTTAGCCATGACAGGATCAAGATTTTTTGACAGACGGACTGATGGGCTGATGGAAGACCTATATTACCCATCGGTTAAAACATGAAAGCATAAAAGTTTATGTAAAAACCAAATACATGCTTCAAACCTTTAGCTACATAACACTTGACCAACCGTCTGTCTAACATTGCCATTTAGGTTGAATATGTTCAAATACAAAATTAGCGCAATATACTAAACAGCCACATCGTCCATAACACAATAAACTATTGAATATGTGTGCTTTATGTCAGAAAACTGAACTCTGTGTTGGGAATGCACTGTATATCGATGGCTTAGAACCAGAAAGTCGTAACTACCAAATCGATATATTGAGAAAACAAGAGAAAACTGTCAGTAATTTACTCTTTACCTATGGGAAAACACGTTTTTAAAACTTCATTTTGATCAACATGACAATTTCAGATTTTCATGAAAATAGGCTCATAAGAAGTGCCTTGTGAAGCAGATTTCAAATATGTATGAATCTTATAAGGTCGTAAGTAGGAGTTACGACCTTCTGGTTCTAAACCATCGATATATGGAAATGTTGAGGAGTATAATATGTACTACCTACCAACATTAGACAACATCTCTGGTTCACAATGTATAGTTTTCCCTTTTGTCATATGACATGTAGCTGTTGTGTTCTCTACCGATACCAGATTCCCCTCGTCTGTTGTGTTCTAAATAAAAAGTTAAAATCATAAGAAAACTGATGAAACAGTTAAAAGTGATGATACCCTGAATGCAACACTGGTGCTCGTAGGGAAGATAGAGCAAATGCCTAACTACGTTGCTTCTATAAATAAAGTCTTTATTATTATTATTACTATTATTATTATTATTATTATTATTATTACACTAATACTGTTATAGTACTATTCGTATGCCAGACTCTTAATATAATTTTATTAATATTAATGTTGTGCAATTTAAATCGGATTCTAAAACAAACTGTACTGTATCGTGATGTGAAGTGGTATACCCTTGCATTAGACGATTCGGTGTTTGCATCGACCCCCCCCCCCCCCCCCCAAAGATAACGCAAAATAACAGTAGCATTGGTACTAAACCATAAAACACAAGTCATGGGTTAATTGACACTTGGATAATAAAACAGAATCCAAGTCCATTAGCTTTTCCGCGGATTCAATATTCAAACATGCTAACGAAAAGTTACAATGCTACTTATTTGAACTAGTTGATGCTGTGAAACGATACTGTGAAGCTAACATATTGCATTTTAAACACATACCTGTATATCTAGATTCAGTGGTAACACGTAGCGTCTGACTTCCGGTTGTCCAGCTTTCCTAAATCCCTCCTCAGCTTCCGGTGACGTCAGTTGCTTCATGTACATCATATCCATGATTGTTTTATCCTTATGACAGCAAAGGTCAAGCACAATATGACCTGTGGGTATACACATTGTTCAGTAGTTATTACTATAATAAAACTTCTCAACTCAAAAAAATTATTGATTTGCGTATAGTTTTAGGCACAGGTAACTGTTTCATTGATAATGAAAAAAAAGAAAACATTTTTCGTCTCACGTTACAATTTGTATCATTTTATACTTGCGTGATAGATTTTACAACAAATTTTTTTCGAGTTAGTATTTATTAATGATACAGTTACCTGTGGTTTTAGGTAAAATAACATAACTGAACACATGAGATTCGTGTCACCCAGTCTACAATAATGTTACGCTTACCCTGGAGAAAAGTACACAAGAATGAAGCAAAATTATTTCCGGACGCCCATTCTGGCGTATGTTTAATAAGTTTATTGTTGATTGGGCAATTTGTGTACATATATCTTGGTACTTAGAGCAGTGCAGTCCTAGTCTACATTTACACATGAGCGGAAAGTGTCAGTAATTTGTGGCAGAGTATGTTAAGAGTGGTCGATGCATACTAACAAAAAAATCAAGTAGTAAGAATCTAGAATATTTTACCGTTTTCCTCGTAAGCGTTGACGTGATGGAATACAAGGAAAGGATCTGTTTGATACGGTATCTGACTGTTTACTTCCATCCCAGTTCTCTTGTCAATAATCCTAAACCAAGTCTGAAAGTAACACCAGTAACACCAGTAAGTAAAATGTTGTAACAATATGTTGTCAAGTGTTTTGCCAAGTGTTATTGGACCATTTCATACATATGGATGCACGATTTTTTCATTGGACATGTTTGCGGTTTTTATAATACTTTGAAAATAAAATTCTAGGTTAAAGACTATATACACTAAAGCCTACGTCCCTCTATAAATAAGCATTTTACCTCGGCGTTGTACTGTCGATTTAGATAAATTTACTTCGCGAGGCATCGGGAACATGCATTAATTTTCCAATAAAGCTTCCCCTATTGCACGAGGACCCCTTTCCCAATGCATTCTGATAATCCTTGTTTAAATCAGGAGTACATCGCGGATGGAAAGCATCAGACTTGTTTTTAAATTCTTGAAATTCGACAATATTTTCACGCCGCTAATTTAACCACTTGGAACTGGCCCCGATCTCCCGAAGTATCTCAAACAAAATTCTCACCTCAAAATTCATTTGAAATAAATCGGAAGTTCAGGCTCTATAATAAACGCATAATATTGCTTTCTGTTTTGTGATGCAAATTTTCCCAAACCTACAAATGAAATTATCTTAATGACACATGGTATATTTGAGATAAGATCTAGCTCAGATTGAGATGTTTAGTGAGATCTGGGCCAAGTACTGATATAATAGACTAGACTGGTTCCAGTCCAAACATTAAAATATTTAAAAAAATATCGTATTTCTTAACGTTAGTAAAAATCGGACTGCGGAACCGGTCCATACTAAAGTGCATGTATGACCGTACCTTTAGTTCTGGGAAGAAAGTTAAAGACGAATCGAATGCTTTGCCTGTCTGACGACCAATAAGGACCTTGGGTATGTTTGCCAATAATGGTTGTTGGACGAAGATGTAGTAGTTCTCTGTCATACCGAAACTGTGGAAGTACGAAATGGAGAAATTCCAAGGGGAACGTAACTTGCAGACAACTTCACCCTCGGGAAACTCTGACTGACCTGCTGTAAATGTGAAACTATGTCAATGTATGTTTGTATATGACCAACTTGGAAGACGAGTAAAGCACATTGATAGATCGTTATTGTAAAAGCACAGGTACCAGTATCTTTGAAAAAGAAATTGAAAAAAATGAAATTGAAAAAAAAACTAAATTTCTGGGGATTTTTTTTCAATTTCTTTTTCAATGATACTGTTACCTGTGTGTAAAGGTACTTGTCTTAGACTAGTTTTATGTTAAATTAATGAATCATTTCAATACAATGTACACTATATTAAACATGTAAAGGTTTCAATCAGGAATGTCAAAGCACTCTCGGGCAATGCTGCAACACAAACAGTTTACGCAAAGTTTAATACTAATGATTTGCCGGTACTGCATTTATAACTTATAACTTATAATATGTTTTTTGGTAAGAAGATATTTTTTAACTCAGAGAAGTGTCAAAATTCTATTGCAGAGGAACATCATAATTCAAATCTAAAACAACGAACGTCTGAACCCAGTCTAGTGACTTATATCCACAAATGACACAATATATGCATAATTCTGTTTGAAATATGCCAACATGACCATTCGTATGGTAAATTGACCTACCCTCTTTCGGTGGAACCTTTACTAATACAACATTTAAGCCACGGTGGAAATTATGACCCAAATTATGCATCGTGCCGTCAGGTTCCACGTGGGGATGAGGCGTGGCTAATGTGGTGCCGACCTTCTTTTCCAAGTTCACCTGTTTATGAAATACACACATCACTTCTTAAAAAATATAGAAAATTACAGTCATGTTTGGGCATAACATTCGTGATCATGATACGATGCAGATTTCATTGGAACACTAAAAAAGTTGAATCATGGGCAATAAAATGTTCAAAGGAAACTCCATGTGCAGTATTTTTAGGTAGATTACTACAGTAAAGTTCCGCTAATAAGACTAGTCAAAAAGGTGGTCTTAATAGCGAATCGGTCTTATTATTAGAACTTTTTTGTTCTAAATTTAATAGTTTGGGACCTTAAACTGGCAAAAATCTGCATGATTTCAAAATAATCAAAGTGGTCTTATTAGCGGAACTTTTCTGTAGTATTAGCGGATTTGAATATGTGGTCATATATTAATCATGGAATTGTGGTAAATTTGATCCCAACAAAAATGGATATGCCAAGTACTGTATACTAGAATCTAGTAAACAGTTTCCATATTTCATAAAACATTTCCTTGGCATGAAGGATACATTGTATAAATTGAAATTTACCTTTTCTAATACATCCAGTGTATTTGGATCGATCTTGTTCATGTACACAGTTTCCGTCGCTGCATATAGATCGTGTTGTACGGGGAACACGTGCACCAAAGTATTATCACTGAACTCGTAAGGTTCAAACACTGTTAGGAACCTACAAACAATATGAACCTACGTTAAAGAGGCATTCCCTGTAGCTACCATATTTTTCTCTACTGTCACGTAAAATGAGCTAAATGTATTAATTATTAGCAATTATCATAATTTGTCAGAAGAAAGTGTGCGCAAATATGACTATTTAATGTCAAAAATATATTTCAATCACCAGTAATTATTCATAGCTTCCCGTGATTTATTATTTTGTGGTCTAAGGGAAACAACTCGTGACTATTTTGGCTCGTTACGGAAATATGTTTTCATTCTTTTGAGGAGGAAATTTCAGGAGTTTAAGCAATAATAATTTTCATTTAATGTATAATATTCCTGAATCGATTTAAACGATCAAAGTTATAGGGAACGCCTCTTTAATGACAGATGTTGTGTTTATTTACCAAAGTTCGTTAACTGAGGGTGTGTTCGTAAGCGCTGTGCAGAACACTGTTCTGAATGTTCCTGTTCTAAGTACTTACGAACAAAATAAAACTGTTCCGAACAGTGTTCCACTACAAACGACTTACGAACAAAACGTAACAGGAACAGAACAGGAAGTAACAACAATAAAAATAATGTGAAATAAATTATGTTAAGAAATAAAACTATTAAGGTGGCCGATATTGTTAGTTTTAGCCGTGGAATTTATTTGTGGAAGAATAATGCCACTAGAAAATTTCCCATTGTAAAAATTCGGTCATTTCCGTTTTACCCCGTTGACATACTATTGCCAAGGTGTTCCGAATAACACATTTCGTGAAGTTATCGGTTGTCTTGTTGCTGTTGTAATCACGTGACCTGTTCTGTCTGTACCACCTCGATTACGGGAACAGGCGGAACATGCCTTGAACACTGTTCCGGAGTTTTCGTAACGCTGTTCCGTGTTCTGGAACACAGAGGACAGCGTTACGAACACACCCTGAATCATTGTCAATACCATAGATCCCTTAACTAGAATAAGAAGTCTTTTTTATAGCTTGGCTATTTTGACCTGAGCCTGACCTTTATGCAATAATATATTACAAGGTTTTTGCTTTGAATATATCAATTTCTGCAAGCAAATCGTGCGATATCGGATATCAAATTTGTGTTTGTATTACATCTCGAGCGTCTTCGTTAAACTCCCCGAGTATGAAAACATACACTCGGTGTTGTAAACGTAGGCAAAACATCGATTGGCCAAGCTATACACATTTAAAAAGAGAACCCCTTTTCCAATATCCTTATGTTGTTATACCTGATATGCCTGTTTACTTTAGGGGGCACAGGCCCCAATACCGCGTTAGAGTTATAACTCGTAATATATCGTTAAAAGGGGATCACAATTATGTTTGTAGAAAAAATCACTATGTATATACAATATTTCGACCTATTTGTTATATATTCTACAGTTTACAGTTTATTTCAAAACATGTTAAAGGCCACCGGCCCATACACAACATATATACAACATTATGTTTTTTTCATACAAATACAATATTTCCCAATTATACATAATACAATATACATGAAGACAATATTTCCCAATTATACATAATACAATATACATGAAGACAATATTTCCCAAATTATACATATACATGGAGACAAACAGTATTTTCAATTATAGCATGTTTCTTGTATATGATAAAACTATGTTAATTATTGTAATTTTTTTTAACCAATTCCTTCGATGAATGAACGTCTTAATTTAAAAGCATAATATATAAACATGGCTAAATTTCTAATAGCAGTTTTGTTTGTACATGACATTATTAAATAAAATTTCTGTAGATTGGCATTTTTAAAATAGTATTCGGATAAATATTTAGATCGTAATTCCGAGTATAGAGGGCACAATAAAAGGAAATGGAACTCATCTTCAACACTAATCTCACAGTATGGACATATTCTATGTTCTTTAGGGATGTTAAAATATCTGCCTTGCTCTATCATAAGGCCATGACTAGAAAATCTGAAAGAAGCTAAACTTGTTCTAAACTTGGAAATGTCTATATCAATTATATAATGTTCAACACCAAATAGTGGTTTGAAATTTGTATAATAAAATAGTTTACTGCTGTCTAAACATTTAGCAGTCCATATTTGTTTATACTGGTCTGTCAGTGTCTGCATATAATGGTGAAGGAAATGTTGGGTATTTTCAACGTGTTGACTGTACCAAACATAACCGAAGCCATTTGAACAGAGATTATGTCGCACACTAGATACCCAATTTTTATATCCCTTTTCATCATAATATAGTAACATATCATAACATAATCGCACATATCTTGTACGAGGCATTGATAAAATACGTAGCCAGTACTTTATACATCTTTTTGAAGCATGAATGTACATTGGTAATCGTCCCATATCACCTAAAACTGCATCATTGCAGGCATTTGTATTTACATTCAATAGCCTTTTACAAGCAAATATTTGTACATTTTCCATGCAATCAAACCTGTTAAGACCCCAGAGCTCTGATCCATAAAGCATCACTGAAGCAACTTTAGCATCAAATACTTTAAAAAATGTTTTGTACGGAATTAAAGACAAATTTTGGAATGAATACAACAGTTGAATAAGAACTCTTTTTGCCTTCACCGCCATAGCTTCACACATTTTATATAATGACAGTCGATTTGTGAAATATATACCAACATAAGTGAAACCATTTACTGTTTCTACAATACTACCATTATAAAACCACTTTTCTCTCACCGACAATTGTCCGCCTCTTTTAAAAACAAGTATTTTAGACTTTGAAATATTAACGTTTAGTTTATTTTCTGAACAAAAATTAGACAAAATATTCAACTGCTTTTGCAGTCCTGCAACAGTATCAGCTGCTAGGGCAATGTCGTCAGCGAACATTAAGAGAAAAATTTCTGTTGTGTCAGGGAGCAACTGTATGCCTCGAACACCATGCTCACATAGAACAGTATATAATTCATTGATAAACATGGAAAAAAGTATAGGGCTCAAATGGCAGCCCTGACGCAACCCAGCAGGACAGTTAAAGGAATCCGTAACACCTACATGTGTCTTCACTCGTGCTTTAACAACATCATATATCGAAGCAATAGCTTTATATAATCTACCTCTTATACCATTTTTACATAATATGCCAAATAAAATTGGGCGATTGACAGAGTCAAAAGCCTTCTGGAAATCTATAAAGGCAACGTATATTGGTCTACCTTTAAAATTAAAATATCTATTAACAATGGAGTACAGTACAAAGGCATTATCTATGGTTGAATATCCTGATCTGAAACCAGCTTGGGCTTCAGAAAGTTTTGCAAAGGCTTCCGTATAAAAAGTTAACCTTTTAGTTAAAATAGAAGTGTAGATTTTACTTAATGCATCTAGCAGTGCTATACCTCTATAGTTATTTGGTTGTGTGAAACTACCCTTCTTATGTATAGGTATCATAATGCATTCTGTCCAACTAGAAGGGAATTCCCCTAGTTCAAAAAGTCTATTTAAAAGTTTATGTATTAACGGCAACAAAACATCACATCCATGTATAATATGTACTGGAACAATATGACCAGTAGCTACATAACATTGGGTTTTCTTCAGTCACCAACTTTTAAAGAAGGCTCCACTCAAAGCTGTTCGATAATATTTTATTTAAGCATTACAAAACATTGTAAAGTCACCACTCACCTTTGGAAGATGTTTTTACACGGGTCTGGTGATGCTGGGGTACCAAACTGAAAGTGGGCTACTCTTTTTGTTTCCATAGACTTCTTGTATGTTTCACTGCGTAGGAACTTTCTCTGGTACGATACGGAACCATTAGCTGAAGTAAATATCATTCCAACATAGTTCTACTGCAAGATTACAATTATGTTATTACGTGTTAGACTTTGTAGTGGCTGATTCCAACATAGTTCTATCGCAGGATTACAATTATGTTATTACGTTTTAGACTTTGTAGTGGATGATTCCAACATATTTCTACCGCAAGATTACAATGATGTTATTACGTGTTAGACTTTGTAGTGGCTGATTCCAACATATTTCTACCGCAGGATTACAATTATGTTATTACGTGTTAGACTTTGTAGTGGCTGATTCCAACATAGTTCTATCGCAGGATTACAATTATGTTATTACGTTTTAGACTTTGTAGTGGATGATTCCAACATAGTTCTACCGCAAGATTACAATTATGTTATTACGTGTTAGACTTTGTAGTGGCTGATTCCAACATATTTCTACCGCAGGATTACAATTATGTTATTACGTGTTAGACTTTGTAGTGGCTGATTCCAACATAGTTCTATCGCAGGATTACAATTATGTTATTACGTGTTAGACTTTGTAGTGGCTGATTCCAACATAGTTCTACCGCAGGATTACAATTATGTTATTACGTGTTACACTTTGAAGTGGATGATTCCAACATATTTCTACCGCAAGACTACAATTATATTATTACGTGTAAGACTTTGTGGTGGACGTGTGATACCATGTCCCTTTTCTGTATTTATAGTCAGTGTGGGGCGCTTATTTCCTTGGGAAATCTGCCAGTTCTCATATCCTTATTACAAAAAGACGTGATTATTGTAAAATACTTTGTTGGTTCGATTTGTAACACCGATATCCGGGTTAAATTCCCAGTTTCAGTAGCTAATGCATTTGGTACCATGAACATTCAAACGTTTGACAAAAATGCCGATTTTCTTCCACATCGATGTGAAGGGAAAAGAAGTTGCTGATGCCTTCTGAACGGGAAAGTTGTTAATTGAGTCGGTCGTTGTATAATCTTATACATATCTGAATCATTGCTGTGAAAGGCTTCCACTCGAATAAATCAAAAAAGTATCTTACATATATGGAATCTCTGTATCATAGACAGTCCGTCAAAGCAATGTTGGAATTGATGTTCTCCGACTTCGTACATTCCTGGACCATTTCTGTATAAACTACCATTCACCCATATTGGCACTTCACCTGTAGTCATACAATAATTATAAAAAATACAGAATGAAGTAGGAGTTTTCTTCCGTTTTATGATGATCTGGTCCGTTCTGGTCTTGGCTCAACTCTGTAGAAGGTTATTAACATGCGACAAATACTGTTTTTGGTAAGCTATATGTTCTGAACTATTAGCAATTTCTTCAATGTCATGATTATGTTTATATCTGCATAGAAATCTAGTTTTTTAAATATCATATTATTCAATATGTTCATACATGTATATGCTTATTTCTAAGATCAACTATGACTGTTTAAAAGAAGAACAATAAATAGGAAGGATGCGAAACAAGATTGTATTGCCCACAGACTCATAACTTTTACTTAAAATAATATTTAAAACTTTTATCGTTTTATGAAGAAACCATATTTCAACTACCGCACGCTATAACATGTGTGCAATTAGCTACAGACACGGGTATCGGTACTGTCCACACGTCATAACAACAAGAAGACTTTCAATAAATGAAAGGCAGGCCCATGATCAAATCACCATGTTGTCGAGTGAGCTATTCAGGCTATATGTGACTGACCGTGAGAATTTGGGTCCAAATCTGGATTTTTTTGAAAAAATGATTTTTCACTTCAAAATGATGTATAAATTATACATTGCTTAGTACAAATATGAAATTACATTGTCATAATTGGTCTAGTTATGTTTCTATGACGTCACAAACATAGGTATATTTCCATGCCAACTGTCCGAAGTTAGTAATTCTGTAAAAAACGTTCATTTCGCAACCTCCAATATACAGTGTGTAGAATCACGTGATCCAATTATTTGAAATCAATACAGTTTTACACTCAAAACATTTGCAATTTCGTCCGCTTACGGTGAGATTTTTCTTGATTATAGCGATCGTGCACTTTATATGAATATATTATACAGCCTAAAGTACATCTCATTTATGTAGGAACACTCTAGACAATTACCGATTTTGCTCTATCTTTAGCTGTTGTTAACTGATGCTCGACCAAATTTTTACACTCGGTTGGAAACTGCATTTGGTCGACCATCAATATTAATTAAAAACAGCTAAATAAAGAGCGAACTCGGTACTTGCCGGGTATTGTTACATATACGGGATGTACTTAAGGCTGTATAATATAACCATATTAAATGCACGATCGTTATAATCAAGAAAAAAAACTCACAGTTAGCGGACGAAATCGCAACAGTTTTGAGTGTAAAACGGTATTCATTTGATCACGTGATTCTACACACTGAATATAGATAGTATATTACCAGTTCTAACTGTTCCTTTCAGTGGTTGTTGTACTTCATCTTGTATAGTTGTGTATAACGTATCCATGGTTGTAATCACAGCACCAGATGATAACCTTCTAAACACTTTCAACATCAGAGAAAATAGCGACTTACGTGCGTCACCTTCAGAAGATAGAAGGCTTGTCATGAATTGTGTGGATAAAAAGGTCAAATCAAGAGTCAAGTACGAGGGTTATTCATTTAATTAACTAGGGTAAAATCGCACGTAGCTGCAATTTTTACAGCAGTTATTATTCTATTAGTATCTACCGCTCAACATGTCTTGAATCTAAGTCATTTTCTGCTGATGACTTTAGGTTTGTCCGGCCTTTGATCATCACGTGGTGATGCCATGTCATAGTAGAATGGTTTATTTAATATATAAACAACGGTCCGTTTTTACTATAATCGTCTAATGATTTTTCTTAAAGAGAGTCTTGTGTTTCACAGGTGTTCGGCCAAAATTTTCATAAAATGGTTTCATTACCCGTTTTCTCAAAACAAATCCGAGTTAATTGCGATATGCACAGAAGCACGCACTTTGTCATTAGAACCTAAACGGCTATATGGAATTGACATCAAATGTTAAATTACACGACTTAGATGCATACTGCATATTGTTTTCTGACGTTTTCTGCTTAAAATATGCGATCATACCACGGCCCCTACCTACTTAACACTCTGCATACCTCCACAAAATTTGGTTGGGCCGGGTAGTCGTTTAAATTGTGTGGTTACTATAGTAACCACAGTTTGTGTTCGGTTGGATAAAACCATTTCAGCTGGTAACTAAGTCTTATGAAACGAAATTTTACTACAATCGTATATTCCAATCAAGCGCTATGGCGATCGTCCGGGAATTAAATGAACAACCCTCGTACATGAAGCTCATAACCTACTAGGTAAGAATGCTAGAGGTCTTCATGCACCATGGTTGACACTGTTCAATGCAATTAGTCGAAAGGCCTACCTGACATGAGTTCTATTTGCTGTGCAGGCAGACACTAATAATTATAAAATGCAGCACATGAACACATCACATTCTAACCCTACCGATTCCGACTAAAGGGTAAGTTTTCAGATTGCACCTAATTAAAGTGGATTGAAATCCGTACCGTATGGCGCCATCCTTAAAGCAATGCAGTGATTTTGGCTAACAAATGATAAAATCCTGGAAAAAATATCAAATTGACTTTGACCATTTTGACCCTAGATAAGTCCCTTGTCAACTGTTCAATGGATGGGTTGTCTATCTAAAATTATGTTTATGAAGTCAACTTCTCCATCTTTTCTTTTCTCATTCATATGAAATTATTTCCCTTTCCGACCACAAACATAGGTATCAAGCCCGGAATAAAATCTAGCTATAATTTCAAAAAAAGTTATGCTATTTGATTGATAAAATCTATTATCTACTAGTCGGGTAGCGAGGGGGGCACACCAATATTTACCCAGCCAATCAGCATGATTTAAAGCTATAATATATCAAATGAAGTATGCGTAAACTAATACCTTTCATATGTAGAAGAAAACTTAGTCACCTAAACATAAAATACCAATTACAGCCAATCTTTGCAGGGACGTTGAAACAATAGGCAGTTGATTCCAAGTGTGTGTAAATTGATTAACTCACATAGTCACCGCAAGTCAATCAGTGTATCTTAGACAGAAAAATAATTAATTTACGCACACTTGTGAAATCAAATACTTGTGGTCGTAACGTTCAATCTTAGAAAGAAGAAAATCCCGTCACATCCTTTTTAAGTAAATTATTTAACGCAATTTGCAACAAATGAATAATCCGTGTTTGTTTGTCTGAAAATATCAACGTTATAAATCCTGTTCGTTCTGTATACATGAAACACACGCGTACGTAATGAGTAGTAGTACAAGTGTACCTTACATCATATTGTTGTACTGATATACCGTGATATAAATCAATGTCATGTTCGAAACAATTACGAATGACAGGTCGATCAACGTGACAGGAGATGTACAGGTTGTTAAATGATGGTCAGCATAAGTACTCTGACCAGTTACATAAAGTTTGCACTTTTTAGCGTTTAATATCATATTACAAAAACATGAACTATATGATCCATTATACATGTTTCAACAACTATGTCTGAGATTTTGAGTTGAATTCAACTTACGGCGGTGCAATCATTTAAAAGATCAGCTGGATTTGCTTCTTGTAATCCGAAAGCTGTAGATTTTCATTACTAAAAGTTATAGCTTGACCAGATTGGCCAGATTGACATGAGCCTGACCTATTGATTACCACAATTTAACAGTCGATATATTGCCTACGTTTACAACGCCGATTGTATGCTTTCATAATCGGGGAGTATCACGATGACGCTCGATGCCGATATTGCACGATGTGCTTGTGGAAATTGATATATGCAAAGCAAGAACCTTGTAATATATTCTTGCATAAAGGTCAGGCTCATGTCAAAATAGCCAAGCTATACCAACAGCATCCCAAATCCCCCCATCCCTAACCCGCACCCCCTGAATTAATTCACGAGGAGCAGATTAGCCCCGTGTCTGCACTCAACTATGAGTGGAGTTAAAATAAATTTACATCAAAATAATTCAGAAAAAGATGCACTCTTACCTTGAAATAAACCATGAAAATTCTATCCGGCATAGCAAGTGCAACTGTTTGTCTATAACAAACCGTTTAATAAATTCATCAGAACTTATTGATTCTGAAATCTGAAAGCGAAAGTAGGATGTAACGTTATCATATATATATGGAAAACCACGTCATTCTGTTTCTATTCTGGGATTAGATAACACGTTGTAATGTACATACCAGGCGTGTACCTGGGCTTACGCACGTACGCACGTGCGTTAAGTTTTCACGAGAAACGAAAAAAAAATGAAAGTAAAATATAATATAATAAAAAACGTTTTCAAGGGGGTTTAGGGGGATAGGGTTAAACGAAGCCTATCATATGGTTATTTTCTTAGCAAACACAACACAATCAGCTATTTGTTATACCACATATAGATATCTATTATAACTAAAGTAAATGTAATAAATGGACTGTCCGCTGGAACGCATTAATATATTAGCTCTTATTGAACGCACAGCAGTTTCCTATGTAGCTATCGAACTCAAAAAATCCTATTTCCGTGCTCTAAATTTCTGTTTTGCTCATCTATTTTTTAATGACAAACGTAATATAGTGACAGTTAGCTAGACTATGACATAAGTAATTGAAATATATTATAATATTCTTAAATAATGAACAAGAAAGTTATTAATAAAGGGATTTAGAAATATGACGGGTCCGTGTTTTTTATTTGTACGGTACAACGTGGTTTTAGCACTACTAGAGTTATACTGAGTTTTCTCCCTTTGTTATAAAACGCCATTTGTACATATCAGAAAATTGTAAGATAAGAATCGTGTATTTTTATATTTGCATCGTATATCGTTATTTGACAGGTACAATCATGTGATATATCAATAGATTATATCTTTATAAACATTGTTTATCTGATTTGTTCGCATGACAAGACGGAAAAGTGTTGTTTGAACCCTGTAGTATACGACCGTATGTCCAAGTCATCAATTTGTCATATTTGATCTGTGACTGCACTTCGTGCCTTGTGGTTTGTTTAATAACTTTGCGCTAGTGTGGTTGATTATTGTGGTTGATTAAGTATCATAATCAATTAAAATCCTGTTATAGATATAAGTGCTTTTTGAAAAACTTCATTTACACATTTACCTGCTTTTATCAGTATGCTGTTGTCTTGTATTTCCGTGTTCCTTAACAGTTTCAGCAATGCATGTGGTGTCACACCGGTGAATTTTCTGCCATTGGATTTAATGCAAAATGACCCAAATTCGCATCTCTCCCTCCGTTTCACTGACATTCCGGGTGATTTTCTGTGGCCGTTTCCATAAAAAGCAATCCCTGTTATCCAAAATAAGCTGGAGAAAATGGCATGTCGATAGTTTCGTTTTCGAGCTACTGCAGGGATTCTGGAAGGACAACGCTATTTTCCATGCCTCAAAAGCTGACTTGACCGAAGCACACATACATTGTCAGTCTTCAGCCAGGGAAAGATAATTCAGTAAAATATCAATTAAACACTCTTAAAAGTTAGCATGCAGGTCATATTTGATCTACATTCATGTAATTTGGCCAACAATCAGCATTTTCCACATTAAAACAGTGCTTCAACAGGCATATATCAAATTTTTGAAAGGGACTATTTTAGCATACTACGACCCGGAAGTACTTTCCACCGGTGTGACACCAATATACCTCAAATGTTTGAAATTTGCTAAACCGAATACTTTTATTCTGGTTATTTTAAGTATTGCGGCATATGTTGTCCAACCGGTTTTCACATTGAGCCCCTAACAAGTTGGTGTGACCGGTTAAAACATGGTCCCCCCCTTCCGAGAACTTGGCGCGGACTGGAAAAATTCCTCGAAAGGTTATTTTTGTTCTATTATTGCATTATTTTGGCAATTATGGAATGGATCTCAGTTAACTAGATATTTTATTCAGTCCAGACACAGCAAAATAAGACCATAATAAGATGAATCAACAACAAATATTTTCAATCATGGACCGGAATAATGAGACGCGGCGAAATCATACTAATCATAAATAGAGTGTTTCGAAAGCAATAAATCGATTCCGCGACACCAAGAAAAAATCAACCTCAATAATAAGACCACCTCAATAAAATGACCACCTCAACATAAAGACCACCTCCATTACAATTCTACCCCACAATTGTGACCACTTCACTACTTAGGCGACTTCAAAGTTTAGACCGGTCACAATTTCAAGGTCCAATTTCTGCGGTTTTGTGCTATATTGAACCTCTATATAAAGACCAACTTAGCGATAAGACCAGTTTTCAGCGTCCAATTAGTGGTGTTACCATGGAGGTTCAATTTATATTATTAAAAAAACACACACCAACAAACAAGAAATTAAGAATTTGTCCACCAAATTGACCTGACAAAATTCCAAGGCCAAGGGCAACAACTCAGATATACCATTTGAAGAGGAATTGGACATATTTTTCATTTTTTTGAATAACATCCAAATTTCACAAACCTGAACAATTTCCTCTTGGCTACAAGGTTTTATGGTCCAGGGGTGCTTGCATGCCAAATATCATTGGTTTATATCAAATAGTTGAAAAAATATTGATCTTCAAAAATCCTGATATAGGTGTCACACCGGTGAATTTTCTGCCATTGGATTTAATGCAAAATGACCCAAATTCGCATCTCTCCCTCCGTTTCACTGACATTCCGGGTGATTTTCTGTGGCCGTTTCCATAAAAAGCAATCCCTGTTATCCAAAATAAGCTGGAGAAAATGGCATGTCGATAGTTTCGTTTTCGAGCTACTGCAGGGATTCTGGAAGGACAACGCTATTTTCCATGCCTCAAAAGCTGACTTGACCGAAGCACACATACATTGTCAGTCTTCAGCCAGGGAAAGATAATTCAGTAAAATATCAATTAAACACTCTTAAAAGTTAGCATGCAGGTCATATTTGATCTACATTCATGTAATTTGGCCAACAATCAGCATTTTCCACATTAAAACAGTGCTTCAACAGGCATATATCAAATTTTTGAAAGGGACTATTTTAGCATACTACGACCCGGAAGTACTTTCCACCGGTGTGACACCATGTGCACTCGCGCATACAAGTTTTAAAATTTTTCAACTTAACTAATAAGAAAAAGAAAATTTAAAAATGTTCACAAAAATTCTTAAAATTGTAACTTTTTGATGCCAAGGTCGATGCTCTGGATCCTGGTGACTGCTTCCCATGAAATCCGTGGCTCCGTAAAAACGGGTCTGTTTTGAGGCACAGAGTGATGAAATTTCAAATTTGAAGTAAATTTAAATACATTTGGAGAAGTGCTTATCAAAGTGCGTATTCAGTTTGAGTATTAAATACTTCTAAGGTGATAAAAATAATTAATTAATGTGTAATGAAAACGGGATGCAAAAACAATTAACACCAGTTGAAAGATATCAGTTGGAATAAATTGGGCATATCATTCCTGGTCATCAAGGTGACAACTATGATGAGTCGTCCAAAATAATGGCATCTATTGATGCAGGATATTTGTAGGATGATTTATTTAGGTAATTTTGCCAAAATGACAATTAAGGTAGAACATATAAAAGAGTTGAATTCAACTAAGCACGGATTTCATGAGAAGGCACGAAATTATGAGACAGAGGTATACTATGCACCTTCCTAAGACAATCTATCGAACCCCCCCTCAGTCTGAACACCAGTCATTTGTGTGATGAACAATGATTATTTATATTTTAGAAAATTTGTACAGTCTGCTCAACCTTAAATGAAAACGGTTATAAAGCTTGTCCGTCAGGTAAAAAATGTACATCTAGGTTTAACTGGGTGTAACTGAGTTAACTAGAGTCCCTGCTATTCTTTTGAATGGGATCGTTTCCTTATTAGTACATGTAATTACTTATTGAATCAATAGTAATCATGGTGTTATTATAATTATTGAAGGTGTTTATTTGCGCCCTTTACATTGTATATTTAAGGAATTGATTGAACATGTTTGAGATATTACCTGTGGACTCTCCATCTGTGAGTGCGTCAGTTTGTTTGACACTAGTTGTTCTTGCTTGCTACCAATGTATAGTATGGTACAGGAGATATAGTCGATGGATTGCTGTCTACGATGAATTACCTGGCAAGAAGGAGAAACACTGGTTCTTTGGCCACATGCTTGAGGTAACCACAGTGTTGTTTAACTTCTATTTCTCCAAAATTGATTGGAAAGATACATGTATACCTGGTACTCTATCTGTCCTTTTAGAATATACTCAGTTTACCTATATATAACTGAGTTGCATAGATCATTTCTTTTCTTTTTCCCCCCACATGCATGTCAAAAATGTATATGTAATTAAGTTGGCATTATTATCATAAAAAGAAGACATCCCCTCATACCAAATTTCCTCAATTAGTCTCATCTAATCATACCACAACTATTCCATGATAATAATTATATCATGGATGATTGTATGCCTATTTAAATAATATAATTAATGCTTATTTTATCATTTAAATAACCTATTTACTGTTGATGCTTATTTTGCTATTTCTGCTTAATATTTTGTCTTCTTTTGCTCCTACTTACAGCATCCAGGACCATCAGAAGCTGGTATGGCATACCAGGTATCTTATACCATACCATACCCCAAACTTCACGCTTTCTGGTTTGGTAAAATCCGATGTATTATTGTTATTCATCATCCAGACACCATGAGAGCAATGTTAAAGTCTTCAGGTAAGTGTAGTTGCCATGGCCAGAGTCTAGTTACTCATGCGCCTGATGTGTAACTAGTTACTTTACAATCTGAATTCCAATCCTAATTGTGACAGATCATACCCTTCATTGAAAATTTGACATTAATGCCAACTTGACATTCCTCCACACACTGAGAAAGAAATTGTCACTTCCTTGTGAAAGGGTAAGTAAGCATTGGTTAGAATATGGTCTAGGAAAACTGTTCTGATGAATATAACAGGAACCTATTTTTAACTTACCATTATTTATTTGTGCATGTATCATTTAGCTGATTGTGTACTGTTCTCTATCTTACTTTTAGAACATGAACCATATTTGGAATCCTAAATAAAATTCATATGACTTGTTTCTATTTCATATACAATAGCTTGTTCCATTGGTTTGCTTGTATTTCTTGTACATGTATTTCTAGTAGTGTTTTGATTCTGATTTCAGCACACATTGCCATCAAACCTCGTGGTCCAGGTACTGCCTATATGCTTGGCCTGAAGTGGTTGGGTGAAGGACTTCTTATAGCTAATGGAGATAAGTGGGCACGAAATCGTCGACTGTTAACTCCAGCATTTCATTTTGATATTCTACAACAGTATATGAATGTTTACAATCAATGTACAGACTTACTGCTGGTAATGATTTTATTTCTCTGATTCTCCTTTTGTTATAATATCCTTCTTGATAGCTTAGTGATAGAGCATCAGTAGAGCATTTACTTAAAGGGCCTGAGATCTCAGATTTGATCATTTTTTTGAGCACTGGCATTAATGACAAATTCTGCATAATATTATGTTTCTGTCAGAGTAGTTGCAAATTGAATGCTATATTATAATGTCATATGTTTACTGTATGCGTTCCTTTATTTGTCTGGTTTAAATAGCTGATACTTTGCTTTGATGGCTTAGAATGAGAAGGTTGGTCGTCAGAATAAAATCAATATTTTGAGAAAACAGGAAAAAACTGTTTGAAAATTACTCTTTACTTATAAATGGTAAAACAAGCTTTCATTTGCAGCTTCATTTTGGTCAACATGACAAGTTCCCATTTCCATGAAAATGGGTTCATAAGAAGCGCTTTATAATGCAGATTTCATAATATTTATCAGTCTTATAAGGTTTTAAGTAGTTGATAGGAACTTCTCATTCTAAGCCAGCGATATAACAGACACATGACATATGAGTGATTGAGAAAATTTGTTAAACCTAAATGTTCCATTGTTTCATCCAGGAGAAAGTGAGTGGGTATTCTAAGAAAGGTGAAGCATTTGAAGTTTTCCAACATATTGGACTATGTTCTTTGGATATCATCACAAGATGTGCTTTCTCCTATAAGACAAACTGTCAAACACGGTATGTCAACTGTCAGAGGCATATACTGTCTCAAGTGTTGGGTCAGGGGCATTTGTGTTTAAAAAATCTTATGTCGATATGCATTAAATTATATAGTCTTTTGATACATTTGTTTTTCAAAATGATCTTAATTATGCAGATTTAAAATTGTGTAACAAAATTGACCTCCTGTACAAAATATTTGACTATAATACATATGTGCCCCCCCCCCCCCCCCGGCATGTATTTCTTTGCACATGTTGTTCTGTTGGTCAGTAGACCAAATGGTTTCCGTTCAATAACTCAAGAACACTTCACCCTTGGACCTTCAAACTTTGCATATTGGTTGGCTAGCAACAGTAGATAAACCCTATTGCTTTTATGGTAAGTAGGTCTAGGTCACTGTGACCTTATTTTGTTTCACCTATTTGGTTGTCATAGGGAGTACATGTTTAACAAACATATCTTGTAAACTGTATTTTGATTTGATGTTAAGTTGATCTTTATGTATGATTGCAGAGAGAACCATGAATATGTGCAAGCTGTACATCAGTTATCAGAACTCTGGATCAAAAGATCACTGTAAGTACCTATCATTTCTTATTATACCTAATGTACATGCTTGGCTTCATAATCACATTTGATAATAATAATGTTACCCATTATTAAACTTATTTAACTATAATAATAATAATGATGATAATAATAATGATAATAATGATGATTATGATAATAATAATACCTTTATTTATTGCGGAAAGCCAACAAACCAAAGACCTAAATTACACAGATTGGACACTCCACTGAAAATTTAGAGAAAACGCAAAATAACAAGACAGCAGAGTCAGTAATTGTGCATCAAACTATTTTTAGTCATCCAATTTTAATGTACTGTAAATGTGTCATTTTGAAGAGATCATTTTCTTCTAGTATATGAAGTAGCTCATTTTTGTCTACCTCTTATAAAAAACAGAAAATTAGGATTTGAATGAGGCAAATCAGGTATTTTCTGATAAACTTGGAATTTACATTAATTTGATAAAAATAAGAGAAGGTCTGGCTCTTTGGGGTCTACTGTTTTATTAATCGAATTATTTCAATAAATGAGGTATCCCTTTAAAGCTGTATAATAAATCTATTGCATAGAATGATTATTTTTTTCATAAGTATATTAGAACATGAGATATAAGGTACTGAAACGGACGAGATTTCGCGAGATTTCAGAAGACCTGCCATGAGATATCTTGAAACTTTGCACAGGTTTCCAATCTGTCTAATTCAGGTCTTTGCAACAAACAAATGATAAACAACAACAATGAACAGGAGGGTCAAAAGATCCTTTGGTGGCATTGCCTGCCGGTTTGTTGATTGTTATGCCCTCAAAAAATGAAATTTATGCCAGCTTTAAATAGTCATTCTCGCTCCCATAGGCTATATGTACTGTAAGTTGCTAGTCATCAATTATGATATGTTTGCTGATTGGTTGGTTATAAGACCTGACTGTTGACAAGGCTTAGGATTGATGAGTTCTTAGAAGAAAGATTGAACATTCTGCCATTCTGCTGTCCAAGATCAATTTGCAGAATTAAATCTATTTTAAGCAGAATTATATCATCTGTAGAAATTGTTCACACAGAATAAAATCTCCACTATAAAGAATTACCGAGGGTATATACAAGTTGTAAAAATGCAAAATATTACAAACCGCAAAAAAAACAGCTATACGGTATGTTGCATTCATACACAGATTTTTAAACTTTGGCTTTAGTGTATAAAAACTCGACATAAGTGTTACTGTATTAAGTTTGTTAAAAACTTGCTTTATTATACCCCCGCAAACAAAGTTTGAAGGGGGTATACTCGAGACACCATGTTGGTCTGTCCGTATGTTAGCATCGTGTCCTTTTGTAACTTTGTCATTTCTTTCTGGATTTTAAAATTGCTAAGTACAAATGTTCACCACATCGAGACGATGTGTCATGCGCAAGACCCAGGTCCCTATCTCAAAGGTCAAGGTCACACTTACAGGTCAAAGGTTATATAGTCATGCAAATCGTGTCCGCTCTGTAACTTTATCATTTCTTACTGGATTTTAAAATTGCTTGGTACAAATGTTCACCATATCAAAACAGTGTGTCATGCGCAAGACCCAGGGCACCGTTTTATCAACGTACTTACGGAAATCGTAAACTTACGTTCAAATTTAAATTCAGTATAATTATTTAACAACTGTACAATGGGGGCAGCTATTGTTTGTAAGACATCATTAACTGAATCTTGGTTAGTATTACAGCTCGAAATTCCACATTTTACAGTTGTAACAGTAT
The DNA here is from genome assembly GCA_963678985.1 of Spisula subtruncata. NCBI lineage: Eukaryota > Metazoa > Mollusca > Bivalvia > Venerida > Mactridae > Spisula > Spisula subtruncata. Next base: position 12,753,838 of record OY787669.1, read on the forward strand.
TATTAAGAATTTTAATTTGACTGTAAGTTAAAGATTTCCATAAATGCTTTGATAAAACAGTGCCCAGGTCCCTACCTCAAAGGTCAAGGTCACACTTACAGGTCAAAGGTTATCTGTCGGTATGTTAGCATCGTGTTCGCTCTGTAACTTTGTCATTGCTTACTGGATTTTAAATTGCTTGGTACAAATGTTCACCTCACCAAGACCATGTGTCATGCGCAAGACCAAGGTCCCTATCTCAAAGGTCAAGGTTACACTTACAGGTCAAAGGTTATATAGTCAAGCAAATCGTGTCCGCTCTGTAACTTTGTCATTTGTTACTGGATTTTAAAATTGCTTGGTACAAATGTTCACCACAACAAGACCGTGTGTCATGCGCAAGACCTAGGTCCCTATCTCAAAGGTCAAGGTCACACTTAGAGGTCAAAGGTTATATAGTCATGCAAATCGTGTCCGCTCTGTAACTTTGTCATTTGTTACTGGATTTTAAAATTGCTTGGTACAAATGTTTACCACATCAAGACTGTGTGTCATGCGCAAGACCCAGGTCCCTACCTCAAAGGTCAAGGTCACACTTAGAGGTCAAAGGTTATATAGTCATGCAAATCGTGTCCGCTCTGTAACTTTGTCATTTGTTACTGGATTTTAAAATTGCTTGGTACAAATGTTCACCACATCAAGACGGTGATTATAATTATATAACTTTGTTTTGTACTAGTGTGTTACTTATTTTTTTCTTCATCAATTTTCACATTAGCCTTCAATCATGGTGTTTTTCAATCTCTATAGCAGCAGATTTCCATCAAATGTGTTGTTTAGACTATAATTTTAAATAATATTCCTGTGTCAAGGCGGTGCTGCGGAGGTATGATTCATCACTCCTGTGATAGCTCTAGTTTATATCTGTATAAATGAATAAACTATCTATCTATCTCTCTATAAATATCTATATAATTTCAGGAGAGTTCATGAAGCCTTTGACTTTATATATTTTAATTTCACACAAGATGGAAGAGAATTTCTCAAGTTGTGTGATTTTGTTCATCGTGTGTCGAAAGAAATTATTGATAAACGTAGAGAAGTGAATGTAAGTATTTACTGTCACATATTTAATAGGGGATTCATTTGCCTGAGTAGCGGGCCGATGTTAATCGCCATACCAATATCTGACAGTACTTGCGAGGTTTTAGCCCATCAAAATTTGGTCAGCCCTAATCGACTAAATTTTGTGCATAGGAACCTTACAGTGAATAGAGTTATTAATAAAACAAATACTCATTTAACGTCTTAATTTTTCGCTCATAAGTTATCTTTAATTGTTAAATGATGTTTAAAATTTTCCCTAGACCATAATATAACATTAAAATGTTTATACTAAATTTATGAATAAATGATGACGTCACTTCAATGACGTCACGTTATATGCTATGACGTTATGCACCAAAAAATCAAGGTCTGTATCCTCGCACAATGTTGTGAAGTAGTCTCGATTGATTTACATCACTTTCTTTGACATTACAACCATGGGGTTTGATTTTGTGGATTTCTTCGATGACCTCAAAAGTTCTAAACTACAAAATTAAATCCTCAATGAATAAGTATTACCAAGAAATATGTCAAGTTTATAAGTGGCTGCAATACTTGCTTTCAAGTTAAGTCATGTATATTGTGCTGTAAAATCATTTAATTTTGAAGAGATAAATTTCGTGGTTTTGGTGGGGATTTAATTTCAATGATACATTATACACTACGTCAGATACTGTAGAATCATTAATAATTGTGGGGATTTAATTTCGTGATTAAGGTCATCCAAGACATGCATAAAAATAAATTTCCTACTAGATTCATGAATATTAATGATTTTTAAGTATATGGCTGGCACTTTGGAAAGTTAGTTGGCATATCGAGGGTATGGAGCAAAACCGGTCTAACTCTATTTTCACAACTTTTCAGGAGAAGCAAAAAACTGATTTTCTCTTTACAAGTTTAGCCTATCTTCACATATTTTACATATGTTACATATATTCAAATAAGAAATTTTATGGTATATATAATTTTTTTAAATATTTATGCAAATTATGACTTTTGCTAGTTGGACCTATTTTGCACTGAAATATTTGCAGCAAAACTAGACCAACTAGAGTTAGTCCACTTCAAATCACTTAACACAACAATACCTTTTGGGGCAAAACTGGTCCATCTCAAGTTAGACCATTTCCTATCAAAATAATCTGATTAACGGTATGTTATTAAGATTTGGGTTGCGATAGACTTTTGTTACTTTTAATCAGATAGAGTAGTACATAAATTATACAATGTACTATAGATTCTTGGTAAATTTAATTAATTAGATGCTGAGTTTGCTGTATTTAATATTCCAACCATTTGTTCAGTGCTGCTTTAACTTTTCATTAGGTCTGGAAGGGGTAATGCTATTGCAATAAATTGAAAAGAAATGGCCCTTTATGGTTGAAATCTAAGTAAAATTAATTTTGATGATATATTTTAAAATAATTATAAATTTGCAGTTTTACTTGATTTCTCAAACTATTTGTTAAAAAAATTGCAGTTATTCTTGTCCTCCTTGTGGAATTGGTCAATTGGTCCAGATATATTCCCGACTTGATGGATCTGTTCAACTGATATTTTATGTTTTGATGGAAATTAGGAGATTCTTTACCAGATATCAGGGGGAAGCTTTGGGAAGTCTTGAGACATTTAGTGACATCAGGAGCATCAATGAAAGACATCCCTGCAGCACCCACAGAAATGAAATTTTGAGGGATACTTTCACAACAATAATGTATCTCAGGAGGCTCCAAACAGTCCCCTCCCTCCCCGGACACATATATTAATCTCTGAATATTCGCCTAAAATATTTTAAGTGATTCTGAAGATATCAGGCGAACTCCTTAGACCTGTCGTCCACTAGGACCCGGTTGGGTTACTGAAGCTGAAATTCACCTGATCTGGAAGGATCAGGATGGTACGGCATGTCTTCTGGGTGTTCTGGAACCCTTCAGCATCATTCCACAATGCTTTGGGAAGCGTTCTGGACCGAAGTTTTAAAATTTGGTAATCGGGAACCCATTGGCATTCACTTCGCATCATCGGGACGCCTTCTGCGAGGCTTCGTGATCATTTAGCTATCCCGAACTGTTCCCAAAGGAAAGCGGAAACGATACCGAAAGCTCCCCGATAACGCCGAAGGGATGAGTTCTACAAATGAGTTCTACAAACGGAAGCTATGCCGATGATAGTAAGAACACATGCCGGATAGTTGCGGAAGGCACCAGTTGATCCCGGAAGGGATGCCGAGTCGTTACCGTATATCCCGAATGCCAGCAGAAGCGATGCCGTCAGTTTGCCGACAAGTTGAGATAGTAGCTCGGCATTGTCTTTATACATCGGTAACCTTTCGGCAATCTATCGGCATCGATTTGTAAACCCTTCCGCATAATCCGCAATGTTACTGTGTCCTTTCCGCAATATCGGGAAACATTCGGGACTAACTCCTGAACTGTCAGGATTCAGTCGGGACACATTCGGCTACTTCAGATAGGCTTCGGCATGTATGCCGCCTGTATACTGCAACCATTCGCATATCGATCCCCGAATACTTCCCGAACAAGCACCACGACAAAGCTCCGCCAATTTTTATTGATAAATGATCCTAAAGGGTTCCCGAATCGAGCAGATTGTTAACGGAATCCCTTCCGCATAGCATCGGGGTCCAGTGGACGGCAGGTCTTATGTGTTCTGGGATGGGGCCTCTGGGATGTACTTCAATTTTCTTCAGAAACATCAGCAGTATAGGGAACCATCATTAGCCATTAGGAGAAATGATGTAATTCTACATTGCCAAGGAGAAATTCCTCAGTGGAATGTAGGTTTGACACACATGCTAGGTTCCGTATGATGATATGCATTGGAGTTATCCTGGTGCTTTTGACCTGCCATCCACATAGCCCCAATGTGATGCGGGACATCCTACTGCATTTTGCTAGTTTTAGAAACCCTTTCCGTATCATTTATAAAGAAAATGGGTAGAACTTTGCCATCAGCTGAATAAGGATGTATTCGAAGATTGGCAAACAGAATAATGTTGAACAAATTATGAAACCTATTTAGTGGAAGTAGCTTTTTTAAAATTCTTATATGCTGAGCATAGCCTTTATTTGCTAGTCAACTTTCTGCTGAATATGGCAGGCATATGTATGCCTCTACCGGGACTTGAACCGGGTCACCAGATTAGGCAACAAGCGTGCTAACCACAGTTAGGGAAGCCACATGAATGGAACATAATGTTCTGGAATTGAACCCTGAATGTTTCAAGACTACATGGAAATTCTGCAGTTACATTTCCTAACATACTGAGGCTGAATGGGTCATGGTCCCCCCTACTTCGTAGTATACTTCTCCGTACCTCGATACTTCAGTGTGTATGGAATTCTTTTTACCGAAGAAGTTTGATCCAATTTAGTTGGTAATGTTAGCTACTGCCATTTATTTGGTTTTATACAGCAGGGCTTCTTTTCACTTTGGGGGAAAGGGGTCCAGACCCTGAAGAATTTTCACTTCATTGTAAATTATCCTTAAATCTTAAGTTTGATTATGAATTGGTGGTGTTTCAAGCATGGAAGTTGAACACAAACTATTTTGGCCCATTCTGCATTTGTTCATTTATCAACAAATTTACTTACGCCAAATGATTGAAATTCAAAATTCATTCACCATTAGGCCCCCAGTTATATCCTAATAACTATATATTATACTAGTAGCACGAATGGCTGCTATTATAATCATTTGGATTATTTCTTTATCAAGGTTTAAGTATTGGTATACTTCTAATAATACTCCTGATTTGTTTATAATGATAAAATTTGCTATTTTACTATGAAAACATTATAAATGCACTTAATATACAGTGTAAACCTTCTCAAGATAGACTACTTGAATGCTTGTATTAAGCATATTATAGCCATAACATAAGTGCAAAACTAGACCAACTTAAGTTGAACCAGTTTTGCCCCAAAGAAATTGCTTGGTGAGAGATAGACCATTTTTTTAATTGGATATTATGCAATAATTAATTACAGTAGACTCCTAATATTTTTACAGAAGATGTATTTCAATATGATATTTAAGAATATGTAAAAAAGTGATTTTGTGAAAAAATTGAGTTAGACCGGTTTTGCTCCATACCCTCGATATATCAACAGGTTACAAAACACTTGCTATAAGAGTATCATTAGGTGCAGAAAATTCACCCTACTGGATTTGGGTTCATTATACTGTAGGGCGCATTTTGTTTATCTATCTGGGGTACATTACCTAAGCAAAGCGCTTTGGATCACCTTCAATTGGTTACCAGAAGGCATAACTTCAAAACTAAGCAAACTATGACTTTGAAACTTTACATATGGATAGATATCAATTAGGAGAAGTGCAGTGCACAAGAACCATAACTCTTTCTTACTTAATTTTTGAGTTATTCCCCTTTGTTAATTTTCTTACTTTAATTTTGTCCGGAGCATAACACCAATTCCAAAAGAGATATGATTTTGAAACTATACATGAGGAGAGATATCAATTAGGAGAAGTGCAGTGCACAAGAACAAGAACCCTTAATTTTTGAGTTATGCCCCTTTGTTAATTTTCATACTTAAATTTTGTCCGGAGCATAACTCCATTACCAAAAGAGATATGATTTTGAAACTTTACATGTGGATTGATATCAATGAGGAGAAGTGCAGTGCACAAGAACCATAACTCTCCCTTGCCTAATTTTTTAGTTATTCCCCTTTGTTAATTTTCATACTTAAATTTTGTCCGGAGCATAACTCCAATTCCAAAAGAGATATGATTTTGAAACTATACATGAGGATAGATATCAATTAGGAGAAGTGCAGTGCACAAGAACCATGACTGTGCCTTACTAAATTTTTGAAATATTCCCCTTTGTTAATTTTCATACTTAAATTTTGTCCGGAGCATAACTCCATTACCAAAAGAGATATGATTTTGAAACTTTACATGTGGATTGATATCAATGAGGAAAAGTGCAGTGCACAAGAACCATAACTCTCCCTTGCCTAATTTTTGAGTTATTCCCCTTTGTTAATTTTCATACTTAAATTTTGTCCGGAGCATAACTCCATTACCAAAAGAGATATGATTTTGAAACTATACATGAGGATAGATATCAATGAGGAGGAGTGCAGTGCAACAGAACCATAACTCTCCCTTACTTAATTTTTGAGTTATTCCCCTTTGTTAATTTTCATACTTAAATTTTGTCCGGAGCATAACTCCATTACCAAAAGAGATATGGTTTTGAAACTTTACATGTGGATAGATATCAATGAGGAGAAGTACAATGCACAAGAACCATAACTCTCCCTTTCTTAATTTTTTAGTTATTCCCCTTTGTTAATTTTCATACTTAAATTTTATCCAGAGCATAACTCCAATTCCAAAAGAGATATGATTTTGAAACTTTACATGATGATAGATATTAATGAGGAGAAGTGCAGTGCACAAGAACCATAACTCTCCCTTACTAAATTTTTGAGTTATCCCCCTTTGTTAATTTTCTCACTTTAATTTTGTCTGGAGCATAACTCCATTACCAAAAGAGATATGGTTTTGAAACTTTACATGAGGATAGATATCAATGAGGAGAAGTGCAGTGCACAAGAACCATAACTCTCCCTTGCTTAATTTTTGGTTTATTCCCCTTTGTTAATTTTCATACTTAAATTTTACAATTGGCTACCGGTACGGGACTTTCATTGCTTGGCAATAGTCTTGTTTAAACCTGTTTTTCTTTTTTTTCAGAATACTGATGAAGGTGTGAAGAAAAATTTAGATTTTCTGGACATAATTCTCACAGCTAAAGATGAGGACGGGATTGGTCTTACAGATCTAGAAATCAGAAATGAAGTAGACACCTTCTTGTTTGAAGGTGACATTTGTTTGTTTTTACGCCCCAGTGTCTACTGATGTTTAGGCGTGTATTGATTGCCCTGTCCGTAGACCTTAATTATGTTTTGGTGTCATTTAGGTCTTGGTCTGTCCTCTCGTCTGTCCCTTACAATACTTTCAAGTTGATTGACTTAGCTAGTTATTATGGACAAGGCTTCCACAGGGGCATAAGCGTTAACTAAACGCAGTCTTGGTTCTTTATTTTTATATACTGCTGTTTCTCAAATCAGTTCCTGTTATATACGGAAGCCGATTCATGTAGCAAATTTCCCCGGTCTGTGTTGGTTCAAATGCTTTCTAACTGTTCCTCGAGTAACTGAAAACTTCTCCACATGTGGAGGAAAATTAACATTGACTTTTTTGTCAAATTTTCATAGAAGGTTATCACCGGCTGTGACAGTGACTTTTATTAAGATATGCGGGGTTACCCGGGGTAGGAAATCCAATGCACTAACTAGTAAACCATAGCCTAGAACCTAGAATTATTTTTATCAAAATTTTGAATGGCACTTGCTAGAGCTCCTAGCTACTACAAAACATGTTCATGTACTGAATGATTTAAGACCCATTGTGAACAAATGTCTTAAAAGTTATTGTCAATAATTCGCAATACCTCATTCCTGGTGGTATCCACTGTCAGGAGGGAGATACGGCACACCATAATGGCATGCTTATTATTGTGCCCCCTCACTTGTTTGTAAGTGGGAGGCATGTAGCATTGGTGCTGTCCATCTGTCTGTACATAACCCAAATCTTGTGTGTTGAACTCCTTACTTCAAACTTTCACAGATTAAAAACCTTGATGTTTAGTTGACCGCAAAGAATGAAATGTATGCTGCTTGAATTTTTACCAGAGTTATAGCCCCTTGTTACTTTAACTATATACTGTAAAATCATTTAATTTCGTTTGTACAAAATTTCGTGGTTTTGGTAAAAAAAAAAATTTCGTTGGAACTTGAATTCGTGGATTTTGCATTTCAGGTAATAAAACAAGGGTTAAAATTAATGTTCGTTGGGATTAAAGTAAGTGGTTGAGATGAACCACGAAATCCACGAAATTAAATCCCCCACAAAAATTAGTGATTTTACAGTACCCCAATATACCCATTTCAATTGACACATTTCTATTTATAACTTATTTATCAGGTCATGACACTACAACATCAGCCATCAGTTTTATCATGTATGAGTTAGCAAGGAATCCCGACATACAGGAAAGATGTCAGAAAGAAGTGGACGATATCTTGAAAGACAGGGATACAGATTATATAGAATGGTTTGTGCTTTTGTCGTTAATTTTAGCACATTTTTCTGGCTTAGAATTAGAAGGTCGTAACTACTACTTATGACCTTTTAAGACTGATACATGTTTGAAATCTACATCATAAGGCTCTTCTTATATTCATATGAGTCTATTTTCATGAAAATCGGAACTTGTCATGTTGACCAAAATTAAGTTCAACTTGAAAAATCTCGTTTTTCCATAAGATAAGAGTACTTCAGACAGCTTTTTTTCTTGTTTTCTAGATAATATTGATTTTGTACTTATGACCTTCTCATTCTTAGCCAGCATTTTGATGAGTAGATGATGTTATGCTATTTTGATTTGCATGTATTTGGCGTGTAAATAAAGTTAATATCTTCCTTATATCTTGTTCACTAGTTTTCAACCGGAGGGGACTATGTGTTTGCCCTCCGTCCATCTGTCAGTTGGTCTGACAGTCAGGGAAATCAGGATCCTGCCAAAACTCAAACAGTTTTCAAGCGAGGTTTATAAAACTAGGTACGTGGATATGGACCAATAAAAAGACTTTTGCACATCTAAATTTTTTTTAATTCAGACAAAAATGTGGGTGGCATGGCACCAGAAACATTGACAACCTCGAAACCTGTTAGGGGACTTCTGTATTGCTTTCAATTCCTAGTTACTTGTTGAGTTGGTGTTTGTTTGAGGTTTAATTGATTCATTTACTTTGAAATTTACAGGAAGGATTTAGGGAAGTTTGATTACCTGACACAGTGTATCAGGGAGGGACTACGTCTTCACTGTCCGGTGTTCTTTATACAACGACAAGTTACTGAGGATATATCATTAGAGGGGTATAATATACCATCAGGGGCTCATATAGCGTTAGACATATTCAACCTCCATCATAACCCGTCCGTGTGGGGCGAGGATAGGAACGAATACAAACCTGAGAGATTCTCACCAGAGAACGTGAAGGCGATGGATCCATTTGCTTTCCTACCATTCAGTGCTGGTCAGAGGTATGCTGTATATACATGTATTTTTGTGGGTATTATAGTTCAATCAAATTAAACTGTTAAACTGAGGAGGTACTGTATGGTGCATAACAGTGTATGACAAAGATCTTCAATCAGGTGACTGATGAGCAGTCCTACCTTTGTCCCTAGGATCCTCAAATGTTGGTAGTTGGATGGTAACCTGAAGCCTGATGCATAGCCAAGGCGCTATCAAGCCCTATTTGGTAGCATTTAACTATTTCTATGCAGCAACATGCTAGCTGCGAGTGCTTGCCTATAGCAAACAAGTTTTTCACTTTGGAGAGATACTATATAGCGCTTTTTTGAAGCAAGCCGTTTCTTAGCGTTTCTTTGCTTATGCATGAGGCTCCTGAAGTTGCACCTTTAAAACGTAATTTGTCTTCTATTTCAGGAATTGTATTGGGCAGAATTTTGCAATGAATGAAATCAAGGTAATGGTGGCCAGGTTGATACATAGGTATGTTCATTGTATGTGTTTAATGAATTTAATCTGTGGCAACATATTTTACTCTACTGATATTCCAAACAGGACATCACATAATAATGAATTGGACTAATACGATCCGTCATGAGTTGTCTTTGGAGATCCACATTTCTTCAACGAGTCCAGAAAATAGAAGTTATTTAATAGCAAGCTTTTGGTGAGCTTTATCATTTGTTTTCGTGCAGAGTTTAAGAAATGTTGATCTCAAATATAACGAATGACGGATTCGTTTTATCATATTACCATAGTTACTGAGTCAAAACGACGTCAGAAATATAAGTTTAAGACGGCGACATTATGTTTTTTCTTCAAAAAGCTGGTGACCTAATGCTTTTGTTATCACACATGATGGAGAACATTGTTTCATCATTTGTTATCACATGGAATATCACGTTATTTATGTGATGAATAGATGTCTGTATTCAGCACTCACAGAAACCGCAGAGCATAAGAGGCATGATAGAGAACTCTCAGAATCAGAGAAAAAATGCTAAGTCTCTATAAAGTCGAGTATGGAATGGCCAATGATCATATTTTTGTGTTGTATCTTCAGATAATTTTTGCATCTGAATTTTTTCTTTGAATCTTCTCACATTATATGGTCTGCCACTAATTCACAGCTGTGTGTAATGTCTGGTGGATTACAGTAATTTGAGCGGCGTATCTTAAGTTTTTTACATTTCCTTATAATATTTTGTACCATTGGAAACTGGAAGCTGTTCGCTATTCAATGATGCATCTTGTATTTCATCTTCAGCTGGCACTCTCTTGTTCTGTAATAGGAATATGAGTATACGCCAGATGGTGTCCTGTACTTGAACGGAAGAAGAAGAATCTATGTAAAAACAGAACATTATATAAGTAAGAATCAGACAACATACTTTCTGTATCGTATCACAGAGTATCAAATTGTATCCTATCTGTTGTGGGTTTTTTTTCCAGATATAAGTTCACCTTGAAGCCTGGTATTGTTATGAGAAGACGTTTATCGGTTGTTATGAGAACAGAAGATGGTGCCTGGCTGCAAGCTAAACCAAGACATTAGATGCCGTACATTTATAAGTATTTTTTTATATAGTACATTAATTAGTACTTTTGAAATGGTACATTAATCATAACTATTGATACAGTACATTAATCAGTATTTTTGAAGTAGTACTTTTTTTTTTGATACTGCACATTAATCATTACTTTTGATATAGCAAAGTAATCATTACTTTCAATAAAGCACATTAGTCAGTACTTTTAAAATAGAACATTAATCAGTACTTTTGATATAGCACATTAATCCGTACTTTTGATGTAGCACAGTAATAAGTACTTTTGATATAGCAAATTTATCAGTACTTCAAAATTTGATAAAGTACATTAATAAGTATTTTTGATACAGTAAATCAATCAGTACTATTGATAAGAGTACATAAATCAGTACTTTCGATACAGTACAAAGGGTTAGAATTATTGTTGGTTGGGATTTCATTTCGTTGTTGAAGATGAACCACGAAATCCATGAAATTTAATCCCCCACAAAAATTAATGACTTTACAATACCCCTTTGGGAGTTTTTCTCCCTTACTTTTCGATGCTGGGACAATGAAATAATATTCTTACAAAATAGACAGTGTGTTTACTACGTTGTGCAGTATTATTAATAAAATTTAATTTTCAAATAAAAAATGGTTGTAGATAAATGTATTAACACACTATGTGCGTAGTTGAAGTTATATATATATAAAATCATGAGTATTATTAAAAGTATACCATGCCAATATACTGGGTAAACACTTTTGTGACAAATATACACTAATTAAAAAGAAAACAATATTACATTATTGTGCTAGTCTTTTTCTTATAATAACGTGGCCTTGGGATTTTTCAGCCCTACTTTTTCAGTATTACAGGGTGTTTTAAATGATGAAAATTAACTAAAATGGTTCTTTTTAATGGTTTACATTGGCATTGTGTACATTTCTGTCATGAACTCATTCAGGCCCCAATCTCCTGAAACATCTCAATTAAAAATCTCATCTAAAATTGAGATTTTGCTCAAATCAGAGTCATCATTTGAGATAAATCTGAAGTTCAAGCTCTCTAAATTTTACAGTATTACACTAGTGAAAATAGTGCTTTCTGTTTTGTGATACCAACTTTAAGTCCTGCCTTCAAGCCTCAAAGAAATCATCGTAATGACACATGTCAATTTTTGAAACGAGATTTATCTCAGATTGAGTTGTTTAGGGAGATTGGGGGCCAGGTTGATATTTTGACACTTTCTGTAACTGTGTCATTTATTACAATTATAGTTTATGATGAGCAGTTTTGTTATGTATCTCGAACCTATTATGTTGCTACAGTGCTTATAATTTGTTCAACCTCTCCAAAGTGACCCATGTAGAGCAACAACCTCTTTATAACAACTTACTGTAAAATCATATGATTTTTGTGGGGGATTAAATTTGTGGATTTTGTGGTTCACCTTGAACCAAGAAATCAAATTCCATTGAACAATAATTTCGACACTTGTATTTATAACCTGAAATGCAAAATCCACAAATTGGTCGAAATGTTTTTTTTACCAAATCCACAAAATTTTATCCCATCGAAATTAAATTACTTTCAGTAATCAAAATTCAAAGTTGTTATTTTCTATTAGTTTATACTCTGTAGAGCCGCAACCTTTTAAAAATGACCATGGAATGTTTGCAGCACCAAAACAAATGGTGTTGCTATTAGGGCTGTAACGGTATACCGCGGTATACATAATACCGCGGACTTCAGTCCCACACGGTTCATGATACAAGACTTCTAAATTTCGTTACGGTTCGGTATAAGCTTTTTTATGAGCAAAATAATATCCAGACAACGAAAACACCTGACAGCCTTCTGATTATATATAATAACCATGTATCACTCGTTTAAATTGTACATTTTTGTATTGAGATATGCTTCATAATGTCTAATTTCACTTAAAATAGTGGATAAGCGCATAATAATTGCTGTTATAGAAGCAACGAAATCATTATTATTTAAAAATTGTAGTATTTAAGCTGTTGTTAGAGAATATTGTATCATACCGAAATATACTGAACTGTTACAAAAATTGACGGTACGTATCATATCGTGAGGTGAGGGTACCGTTACACCCCTAGTTGCTATAAAGACTGAGGTTGTACTGTTTATTGTGGTATTTTAAACCACACATACCATGTGATATGCAGTTGTATTGCTTGGCTATTTTGACCTGAGCCTGACCTTTATGCAAGAATATATTACAAGGTTCTTGCTTTGAATATATCAATTTCCGCAAGCAAATCGTGCAATATCGATATTTTAAATTTGTGTTTGTATTACACCTCGAGCGTCTTCGCGATACTCCCCGATTATAAAAACATACAATCGGTATTGTAAACGTAGGCAATAAATCGACCGTTAAATTATGCTAATCAAAAGGTCAGGCTCGTGTCAAGTTGGCCAAGCTTTATTAAAGTTATTTGCAACATATTGTCCTTTTTTGCCTATGCAGTATTATATTGTGCCGTTTAATGAAATCCATATTCTGTTATTTCATAAATGTGCAGTTTCATTAAAGTTATTTGTAACATATGAGCCTTTGTTTTCTATGTTCTGCCAATAAGTGTTCTTTATTGATATGTTTTATTAAGCTAGAACTGTTACTGTAGTACCTCATAATGCTACATTTTATTTCAATTTCAAGAAATAAAAACCTTTTGAAAAAATATGTATCATCCTTCTATTTATTTATCTTTACCCCCCACAGTCAGGGAAAGACATATTTGTTTCAAGGTCAGGGAAGTCAGGGAATTTTGAAATTACTCGGGGAAATTGAGCAAAAGCAAAAGTCAGGGAAAAGTCAGGCAATTCTTAATTAAAGATCTTGATAATTGTTTTAAAAAAAATCCTCACTCACTAAGGATAATATTTAGTTATGATTACATGTCAATTAACAGCCCTGGCACTGTTACTTGAAACTTATTGGTGAAAAAGTCAGCCTGGAAAATTGCTGTCAGGTCAGGGAAAATCAGGGAAAGGTCTGGGAATTTTAACTTAGAATAATTGTGGGAACTCTGTCCTACCAATAAATCATATTACCAATAAACTCTCCATAATGAGTACATCTCACTTTCCTACTTGAACTAATCATTGAGCCTAGTGGCAAGAAGATCACTGCGTAGGAAAACAGCATTTGAAAGCATCATTCACAAAACATACATGCAATTCGAACACTGACATAATAAGTTATAGTCAATAGAAACAGTTCATATTCTTTTGGTGCAAAACAACGAATTTGTAGGCGTTGCGTTAAAGTAAGTTGGTGACAACACTCCTTTAGGATACAAAAGTAAGCATGCTTCGATTTTTGTGTCAGTTTTTTAATTCTATTTGTGTAAAACAATTGGTAGTTAAAAATAGCTATTTCATAACAAATATAAAGCCAAAGTTAGATCTTGTGTTTTGAGAATCTTCCCACAAATGATAGCATCATATTTCTATGACGTCTATGTTAGATCTGCCAATATACTTATATAATGCCAATAAAAAAAATATGTAACATTTGAAAGCTTGGTATACAACACTCAAAAATTAAACGTCTTCCATACAGAATACAGTATCTATTATCCAACTGCTAGAACTTATTTTCTGATTACTTTTCTGATGTTATGAGGAAGTTCTGAAGGAAATACATCTTCATGTTGTTAACCCCTGTCCGTGATTTGACTACAGCAATATTCTATAACGTCAGAATATCACATATAGTTAATATCGAATAACGAAGATTTTGTATAACGTACTTGTATCATTCATTGTGGAATTAGATAGACATGTGTACTCGTTGAATTTATTTATTCAAACACACATTCTATGAACAGTAACAGTGATTTTTTTTCTGGCCCTTCTGGACAAGTTGCAATAAGTTATAACATAAAAGGTTAAGTGATAAAAGCAAAAAAGCATTGAATATCGGCCGTATGAAAGGTGCATGTACAGTGTCAAAATGTTCCTTTAAATGAGCGGACTACATGTATAGGGTCAAACTGACACTTTTGTTATTTAGATCCAATTTAATAATTCACTACTCAAATAATAAGAATAGAGCAACAAGTAGTTAATTAAAACAATGAGATTGTCTCTCAAAGTTTAAGTTGCTATGGAATGTTTATCTGTATACTTGTATGGTTGCCATGGTTATAGTCACGTGGGATCAGTATATGACGTCATAAGCGTTTGGTGCAGTGAAGGAACGCATACTATACTCATCGTATTCATTTGATTCCTGAAAGTATACAACAAATCAATAGATTATGACGAACGCACAAATAAAATTAATATAAGCACTGTTACATCTTTGTAACACACATCGCTGAATCAGAAGGGCGTAACTACTACTTACGACCTTATAAGACTGATACATATTTGAAATCTGCATCATAAGATAAGCATATTTTCATGAAAATCGGAACTTGTCATGTTGACCAACACGAAGTTGTATAAGCATTTTTTACCATAATAATGACCAAGTTATAGACGGTTTGTCCTTGTTTTCTCAAAATATTGATTTTGTACTAATAAAAAAATTACGACCTTTTCATTCTAAGCCAGCGATATATTAAGACCTACAGTTAGACGTAGAGCCATATCATTTTATCTATGATTGACGTCATCGTGGCGTCTAGGACAATGACAATTATTGTTTTACACGAACGAATGTAGTTTTATTTTTAGGCAATTTACACCAACGGATATTTCATCAATTTTCATAATGTGTCTTAAAATACACCAATCAGTCACCGTGCATCCAACTTATCACCGATATAAGATCTGATCACACTCTGTATGGGATCATGTCGATGTGAACTTAACATAATGTAATCAAATTGCTACTTTCACAAATCTGAATGTGGAGCGAATCTCTGCGGTAGTTTACAGCCAGATGTATGTTTGAACTTTATGCATCTGTGCATAGAGAAATGGGTACCACTAGAGGCCCGGCGCCAACACACCAAGGCTGCCATGATGTACAGAATCGTCAACAACCTAGTGGATGTCCAAGCTCAACAACTACTCACCCCAGCAGGAGTTCATACAAGAGGCAACGCCAACCGATTCTTGGTACCATTTGCCAGCGTCAACGCCTACATATATTCCTTCTTCCCTTCTGGCATCCGCATCTGGAACAACCTACCAGATGTGATCATCACCGCCCCATCACTAGAAGCCTTCAAGGCTAGGATGGGCGCGCCAATGCCGTAACTCTGGAGCAGCATATTTTTAACCGTTTTTAACCAGCTTTCACTGCGTTTTTCCCTTGCGCATTTGTACATATAGTCACCATGTGCGACAATGCTCCAGAGGAGCGCTGCACAATATTTAAAGAAGAAGAAGAGTAAGTCAATACACTCCCTATACCTATTGCTGGCTTAGAATGAAAAGGTCGTAACTACTACTTACGACCTTATAAAACTCATACGTATTTGAAATCTGCTTCACAAGGCGCTTCTTATGAGCCTATTTTCATGACAATCGGAAATTATCATGTTCACCAAAACGAAGTTTAAAAAACTTGTTTTTCCATAGGTAAATATTACATTACAGACAGTCTTTTCTTATTTTCTCAATATAAGCCATCGATAAAGGTGATTAGCCAAACTACAATGTGCACTAGAGTGACCTCTTATGCGGTGTCGTCAGATCTAACAAACAACGTCAAGGAATGAAGTAAATGTAAGGATCTCCCTAACAGGATTCCGTAGGATCTATTTTAATAAGATTCCCGAACATCATACCAGAAAGTAGAATGAACATGATCTCACCATGTAGCTTACCTCCCTTTTAATGTAAACATTATTTGAAATAATAATTATGAGAGGTGTATAATAAGCAGCCTACCTTTAATGGAATCTTTTCACAGAACGTTATTCTGGCAAGTTTTGTGGCAAACACTGTACGTTGTTTGTAACCATAGCAACAAGGAGCAGGACATATTACTACGTTACGTACGGCCTTGACCCCGTTCATACAACATGTGAACTGAAATGGGAAGGAGAAAAAAGGATCATATTACAAACAAGAGCATTGTTCATTCTAATCATCTTATGAAATGAAAGGCGTTCGACCAACCACTCCCTTAAGAATGGTTTGTCCCAGTATCTTCAAACTTCATATGGTGGTTGAGCATTTACTGCTGCCTTAATGATTTTGTTATCAGATGGATAAAGGCCGAGGTCGAGCGACTTTAAACATATAAACATATAAAAGTAAACCAAATGGTTTTCGATCAAGAACCTAAGAAAGGTTTTGTCCAGGAAATTCAAACTTTACATGGATATAGGTTATTAACAGGAAATGACGTCAATTGATTTTAAGGTCCGTATGTGAAATATCAAGTTCTCTGAGACCTTTATCATATATATTACTAAAGTAGATCAAATGGTTTCCGATGGATATATGGCAAGAACGGGCGAATGTTACCTGATCGTCAGCTTGAGACAACATGACACAGCTCACCAAGCATATCCACGTCCAGGTTTGTATCCTCATCACTGTTGGCTGAAATGTATATGTTCAACTCATGCATAAAACATCTGTGATAACTTTAAAGAGGCGATCCCTATAACTTTGATCGATTAAGTCGATTCAGGAATATTATTCATTAAATGAGAATCATTATTGCTTAAAATCCTCAAGTTTTCAACAAAAAGCTCCCACTAATTACCGAGAAAAGAATAACGAGCCAAAATAGTCACGAGTTGTTTCCCTTTGACCACAAAATAATAAATCTATGGAAGAGATAAATTATTATGGGTGATTTAAATATATTTTTGACATTATAGTCATATTTGCGCACACTTTCTTCTGACAAATTAGGATAATTGATAGTACTTTGTACATTAAGCTCATTTTATGTGACAGTAGAGAAAATTATGCTACTTATAGGGAATGCCTCTTTAACGGACTTGGTGGGTGTCAAACGCCTTTTTTCCCGTCCTATGACGGGGTCAAACAATACTGTCATGATTGCTCATTAAACCAAATACCTCTATCACAGAACGCGAACGTTTCACCAATAATGTTATCGAACCACACTGTAATGCACGCGTATGTATGCACAGACAGACGGTTTCATCGATTTAATAAACTTGCACTATTTTCCTTTCTTCTTCTTCTTCTTCTTCTTCTTCTTCTTCTTCTTCTTCTTCTTCTTCTTCTTCTTCTTCTTCTTCTTCTTCTTCTTCTTCTTCTTCTTCTTCTTCTTCTTCTTCTTCTTCTTCTTCTTCTTCTTCTTCTTCTTCTTCTTCTTCTTCTTCTTCTTCTTCTTCTTCTTCTTCTTCTTCTTCTTCTTCTTCTTCTTCTTCTTCTTCTTCTTCTTCTTCTTCTTCTTCTTCTTCTTCTTCTTCTTCTTCTCCAATGTAATTTGCAGGGTCCACTCGTGGGCATTATCGCACATGTTAGAGACAGAGGTGAGATACAAGGAATCCGGAATAATAATTAGCTTATTAATATAAGTTCTAAAAGGAATATAGTTTTTTTAGGCTGGCGATTTCGCGCCAGACTATTACAATCCTAAAAAATGAAATCCACTAAGAAGAATTTACTCCCAAAACTGACAACACAGAATCTATACACTCGATGCAAATAGTTCCTCCTCGTTAGTCAGTTTTGCAAGATAAGAACATTCAACTTTCCTTGTTTCATTTATTCTGTTCGATTGTAATCTATTAGTTTCTTCTTGTAATGGAAGGAAATTGTATGAAATTAAAAGAATATGTGTTTAAATGCGTTGATAATTATTACTACGCGTTATATACTAACGCGATATAGCGCGCGCAACAATGATTTTATTATGGTAAATTATTTAGGTCAACATTCTCCAACGAGATCGTGGTCGAGTGGTTGAGCAACTCGCTTGGTAATTTTCTGATGCTAAGGTCCAGCGATCGAATCACGGCCGCGCCAAATTTTTTATATTTTTATTTTTTTTTATTTTTTGTTAAGTCCAGCACTTACCTCTCTTTCGACTTAGAAAACCACTTGATGTTATATAACTTGAAAAGCTATTGTTCCTTAGCAGTTCGCCAGCCTGTCAGTACTTTCAGTACTTTGATTTCATGCGAGTTTATTAAATCGATGAAACGTGAGTCTGTGCACGTACGAGTCGTATGTATACAGAAGCCATGAAAACGGATAGACTATGATACAACGATAATTGGAAGCCGAACGTTAGCATCTTGTTATTGACCCCCTGGATCAGGCACGGGAACATAAAACCGAACCAAAAGTCGAATAAAACTCCTTTATCCAATTTATAAATGAGAAATGCGAGTTATCTTGTTAGATTGTAAAATTAGGACAATACATTGGGGGGGGTGTCCACATTTATTGAGTTAGGTAAAGTGTTAAAAAGAGGAACTTTGTTAATATACGTTTGTACATGTATTTGTCTAAATCTTTTTCACGAGACCCAGTATAATGGAATTTAAGTTGTAAATGATAGATTATATTGTCATAGCATCGTACTATTTCTGTCATTTTCAATTTCAAATTTAGTTTGATGTAAACTCCCTAGGCAATGGATTATACCACCGTGGAAACTTTGTCAAGACAACTTTGACACTATTTACCAACAGTTTGTCATTTCAATTGGTTGTAGAATTAAATTATGTCGAGCATACTTAGCCTTTATTTGCTTTATTTCTCCTGGAATATGGCAGGCATATAATATGTACCACCTCCCGGACTTGAACCTGGGTCGCCAGATTAGACGGCAAGCGCACTAACCACTGAGCTACGGAGGGCACATGTATATGAATTAAAAACTAAAACAGGTCCGTTCTGAAAATTTCCTGAATGATGGTAGATTATTACATGTTCGTAGACAGCTCAGGCATATTGAGACACTTGCATTTGACTTGGCTCGATAAAAACTGAAAATTTATTTTTATCTATTTAAGTTTCTAAACAAAGAAAAGCATCAAAATGCACCCTTGAGCATATTTGCCTCGATACTGTTTGGCCACTGGATACGACTATGAGTTTTTTACATACGGAACAAGCAATGGAAAGATTACAAACGGTATCACAAAAACAACTTGAGCAGAATGTATTTATGATACCGATGGTGGACCCCGAGTTTGATCTGCCGCCCTGGCATTATGCCTCTGGTTCTAAAGTAATTACTGCATTAATTGATTATTCGACAACATTTTATCATAGGTAACTGTATCATTGATAAAGACAATTTGAAAACGAAAACATTTTTTTTGTAATATTCATATATATTAACATCTCGTTTTTCTTTCGTTTTCAACGATATATACAGTTGCCAGTGCATTTTATGCGGAGATAATTATTGTGACGTCACGAAAACTTGAACTTTTAACGTTAATTATAACTAGATAAACCACAGCTTAATTCACATTTTCATCCGGTATCAGTTTCCATTGCAGGCCCCAGTTGTAAATTGTGTTTATTGTCTATGCGCAATAAAATTCATGACACGTCTGCAGACTATTTCCTGCCGGTCATATTTCATTGAATAGAAAACATTGAAATTCAATGGAAATAATTATTGTAAAAAAATAAAATAATTATAGTAATTTCCGCTGCTTTATAAATGTTAGAATAACGAATTTTGAAACATGAGGCACATTTTGTATAATAATTCCATGTAATAAATATATGGCATTGATTTGTGCACGTCACAGCATATATACTCAGCACTGAACGACGGTCACAACCCAACGTTCTTGCAAGTGTGTGCTATCAACCGTCAATTTAAACGTGCGCACAATTTGGGAATCCGTACGCACTGAGTACCGCCTCCATACGTATTTGTGAGTACGCAGACACGAGGTAGCAATATTTGTATGAGGACCTTTCGCTGCGTTCGAGCTACCGATTCATAGCGCTTGTTTAGTACGGTAGCGTGACAATTGCATCGCGAGCTTTAGTTTACGCAGTACGATTAAGTACGTACAAACTCACATAACAGGTGTCCAAAGTACGGTATGCAAAGCCGCTCACGGCAAGACACAATCAAGCGTGTTTCGTGCGTTGACGTACGCCCTCCGTACTCTTCAAGTTTTCGAGAGAACAAACGTAGCGGCTGTAGCCCCCTAAACTACTTACGTGCTGAAAGCTGTTGTGACGAGGTTTGTACATAGTTAATTTCCTTCCATTTCAAGAAGAAACTAATATAATTAATTGCAATCGAACAAGGAAAGTTGAATGTTCTTATCTTGTTAAACTGATTAATGAGGAGGAACTATTTGCATTGAGTGTATAGATTCTGTGTTGTCAGTTTCGGGAGTAAATTCATCTTAGTGGATTTCATTTTTTAGGATTGTTATAGTCTGGCGCGAAATCGCCAGCCTAAAAACTCAAACAAAACAAAAATATTTTTTGGTAAATTTATATTTTTCTATAAAGGTAAAATTGTTCGTTAGTAGCCAGACTTTCAAGGTATCAAAAGCAAGAATTGACTATCTATGATATCTTCTTAAACTACAAAATGTAATTACATTCATACAAAGCATTGCTAAAACTACTTGCATGCCCAGTTCTATCGAAATTGATCCAATATTTAAAAAAGTTATTTTATGAAATGTATACTATGGAAAATAAATATAGCAACAACATTAAAACTTTAAAAATCGTAAATGCTAGAGATGGTTTAAATGATGATGATATTCTATTGATTGGGCAGTCTTCTCTTAAAATAAAAACAATTTATAACACTTAAAAAGCATACATGGTATGCTCCAGTGCACAATTAAGGAAAATGGCACCTAAATAGGGATGTGGGTTCGATTCAGCCTCCTGTCGACTAAAACGGAATGCTTATCTACATAATATGTCTTTCAGACTAGATTTTAAAAGTTGAAGTCACGTGTTTATTTCTGTTTATCAGGCACACACAAACAGCAGTAATGCTTTCAGGACGTGGATTCATATCTTCTTTAGCGCCCCGCCCCCCCTCAAAGAACTAACAGTACTTAATATGTAATTCTGGGGCAAAACTCATTGCAAAACTCGTTGCCGTGTTAAAACAGAACGCATCGCAGTTTTCCATAAACATAATTATATTAAAAGTACAATTTATTGAAACCCAATTGAAAATCAGGTAATTGGTAACGATGTGCTAGTCTAGCCCTTTTGTCTTTGCACAAACATACAGTTACAGACAGCCCTGCATTTGTCATAACGTCACGCTATCCCATTTCATTAACTATTACCATATTTTTAACGCCTTATCATTAAATCTAAGTTAATTGCATGAAACAATATATGTAACGACAGATACATCATTATTCGATAGTGAAAATGAACTTTCACTTTAACAAAATGTTTAATTAATAAGGATATTTCGAACATAATTATGCATGCCATTTGATAGTATAGTTTTCCGTATAACAAACTAGTTACATAACGCTATAAACCTTTGTATGTCTGTGTGTCGAAAAAAGATAAATAAATTCAATTTGTTAAATTTATTTTTACCAAATTTAGTATAATATTTTGCTAGCTATGTCACAACTTATAATTATTGTGACATAGCGAAGTATTTTCATTCCGTCAAGGGGGTTACATTTTTCAGATTCAATTTAAAAAAATATTCAAATTGACAGTATGTAGAATATTTTAATTAGATAATTATTCTTACCTTATTACTTATAATGAATGCCACCTCTTCAACAAAGTCACTGACAATTTCTTGAAATCACCAGACGTGTACCGATTCCACAAGTTATATGTATACCGATATTTCTACACTCTCGTGGAAATATTGTTGCTTTGTTGCCTGACTAATATATTCATAGCTTTCCTCATGTATCAATACACACTTGCGATAAAACGTCGCTACGCGCTTCGTTGTCAATGCTTGTTTCAATTATAATTAGATTTCCGGTATCAATTTATATCGATACACATGTACATCGATATCATCACAGTAACTTCTGTTTGGCGATTTTCGATGTGTACTTTTCATGACAAAATCAAAATCTTGGACTGAAATGTCAACGAATCCTGTACATAAATTCTGAATAAGCCAGACATAAACATTACGTGACACCTTACAATTGCGTGGAATTATCATAACGGTTGTTTTTTCGAAGAAATATCAATTTGCAATTCATAGTTTTTACGCATCGTACCGGGTTTTGTATACAAAACAAAATAACATAATTTACAGCTACTGAGCAATGTTGCTTTATTTGACGAGAAAGGCGAGGTTACTCCAGACCATATGAAATTACAGACGCTATAAAATCGTGTGTACATTCATACGCATACAAGTAGCATTTGGAGGATATTTTAGAGTATGAATATTCCTGGAATCGAAATTCGAGGGTTGCTAAGTTCTAAAAATATAACACTAAACTAATTTTCGCGGGTATTAAATTTAGATGATATTATTAGGTGTTATTTGTGTGTTTTCTTCAAATCTTCCATATTGACATAGACATCTATTGTTACGTTTATAAGATCGATTTTTGGAGGGAATATAATTTCACGATCAAATTCGGACGCAAAATTAATAAACTAGATAGCCATGACCTCTGGCAGATTACGTCGAGCCTCGGCGCACGTTGGCAAAAACCACAAAGTTTAATGTGCCAAATTACATCTAATCCCATAATGCATAAAGAAGAAATGATCTGTACTAACTTCAATTTGGCATTTGACCTCCAACCTTGACCTTTACAATAAGAACCTGGGGGTCAACCATGACATTCCGTCTCATGGAGATGTACAATCAAGCTAAATGCAAGTTAGATTCCAATCGTGTCCAGGCAATCAGTCATATCGTAATGATCAGGAAAAAAGCTTCTATAAACTAAGTATTGTGTATATGCTTTCCTAATTGTTTCAAAAACAACAGTCTTTGAAGAATGTGTTTGCCAGATTTGAAGACAAGAACCCGATCGATATTTATTACACAGACTAAATGACCATCTAGACGAATATAAAACCTACCAGATCCGACTCTGCTCACTTAAAAGTGAATATAATGGCGACTGTAGAATCGTTTTCCAGAACAGAAGTACCACAGTGACTTTGTTCGATAGTAGAATGGAACCAATCGTTATTAGTATGTGAAAAGGTTGTCGTGTTTAAATGTACACGCTTTTTAGCAGGGTGCGTGTACTCCTGTTCACGACAAGCGTCAAATATTTCTCCGCCAAGGCTGTGAAGCTAAAAATAGCTTCGAGTGGTCATTCACTGGAATGACTTCGGGCTTTATCGCCTTGAATGCATTAACTAGTTGCTCCCCTGTACCATCTGTGTCAATCAGTGACACATACGGGATCTGTTCAAGCTGCACACCTGTATTCCTTTGTCAGCGAAAACTTGAGATACAAGGAAGGAAAAACGGGCCGAATTAAGACATCTATATACATACCACTCTCGGAACTCAGGAACATGACATATGAGTTCTACCAGAGCGTTACATTGGTTGTTTCATCCATTAAAGCCCTAGGAAAAATGAAATAACACAAATGAACACAGAAATAACAAAACTATGCTGGTAAGCATTTCGATTGTCTGAATGAACTGAAAGCAGTGCGTCAGATTCACTATCGTGAATTACTAGTATAATCATTCATGACGCATCTACGAAACTGACCTCTGGGACTCCATTTTATATAGTATTTTGTCTGGGTAAAAATATTGTAAAGACAGCATAATAACAACACAATAAATATATTGAATATATACATCAATTTTAATTCCAGTTATAGATGCGCACACATACATACAAGTGCATTACTTATTATATTAACAAGTACAAACCAATGACATCTAGTTACACATACAACGTGACGTAATTCATGACGTAAAATCAACATATGTACAGACTGCCGGGTGATTCATGATATAGGCCACAGTTTCAAACAGTTATAACTTTGTGTTCATTTAACTTAATTAAGTACACTTGTTGACTGAAGTGGCTAGTTTGTTAATTGTCAACTACAGACCATGGGTATATTAATTAACAAACTGGTGTACAATTAAGAAAACAAAAGCAAAACAAAGGAACATAATGAAACGATACATAAAATTTTTTAAAGGCCTACTAAAACGCAGGTAAAATTTTAAAAGTAAATATAGCTTGACCACATTAAATTAAGACTATTAGCATAATTCATTAAAATCCGGTTGAAGTTATTCAAACATAATTACATCTACATGCACTTACAGCTGGCCTTATACGGAGATAACGGCATACAATAAATACGCGTACGAATCGAATAGAGCCGAGTATAGCCGGACACGCTTACGAACTTTGATGAATCTCGGTTTAATCTGGTCAAGCTATAGCATATACGACAAATTTTAATTATATACATGTTTAAATAATGTAGTCAATAAGAAATAATAGAACTGAGAATTACAATAAAATCTTGAAGTATTAATTATGAATAATATGTGTAGATAAATATGTGTACATGTACATAATTATCAATTTTCCTTTATTAAGAATGTTTAAACATATAATGTGAACTACTAAAATGTTCAATCACATTCAAACATCTTCACTACATCAGTTAAACAATGTAAATGGTAACTAACGTTCTATTGTACGAATACACAAGTAAATAACTCACAGCTATTTTATGCCTTGGTCCAAATGAGCAATTTTGGCATCGGCGATGTACTCCCGATTTGATAGGCATCGGGAATATGAATATCACAAAATTTCCAATGATTACACCGAAGCCTCCCCTAGACCGCGATGCCCATTTAAAAATGTATTCAGTCGGGAGAACATGGCCGAACCAAAACCATCTCAGTGTAACCAAGGCATTACCGAATCGGCATTTTGACAGAACATTGTATGTTTGATAACTCTAGTTCAAATATTTTCGCTACAAAATTGACACATATTCTATTACTGTATTATATAATATATATGTTTTACACATGTACACACAGAACCCACCCCTCTATATGTTCTCTTAGTATGTTCGATTACTCTAGTTCAAACATTTTCACCACACCACTGTTGCACATGGTGACAAACATTCTATTCAGTCCCTGGTGGAAACACACCGATAATGGATCATTAAACCCATCTCCATGCTTCACAACCACACCAACTTTCTTCCCATTCTCACTGAACTGTACGACATTACACGAAAAGCACCCAACTACAAACACATTCCCCCTACCAGCCACACATGCACCATCTGCACCATTTACGTCAGAATCTTTTATAGTGGAAACATAATTTCCGAGCCTATCAAAACGTACAAATCCATTCTCGAAACCCCCAACCAACAGTAAGTCTGCGTTTCGATTGAAAGTGATAAGTCTACTTTGGTTAAACAGAGAATTACCAGTGTTGTCTTGAGATATTTGCTTCAACTGTTTACCGGTCATATCATAGATATAAAGTGTTTTCTCATTATCGGTCACGTAAAGCTTATCATCATTGTAAGCAATACCAAAACACGAAATGCCTACTTTTATATCACTGGTTGGAGACAACTTGCCTTGAAGGTTTACGAACTGGATCTTCTTGCTACCCCAACATGCTACAGCAACTACATCTTTTCTGACACAACATACACCACATGGCTCAGACTCTAAAGTACAATAGTCAACAACTGACATCGTATGTATATCAATACGTTTCAGTTTATTATTCTTGTCATCAGTAACAAGTAATTGGTTATCTGGTGTCAGACAACATCCACGTGAACAACATGTCATACAATCATCACTCAACCTAATGGAAATATCTCGACTTTGTTTAATTTTGTAGAGGTCGTGTTTCTGTTTACCACGCTTCGGTACTTGACCAATTCCTTGTAAAGCTTTCATTGACTCCAACAATGTTTGGTCAGGAAGGAAAGATAGCTGCATGTCTGTGTTGTGTTGTAATTCTTGCTTGAACTTCTCATTTTCTGCTACCTTTATCAGTTATTCTCCCACTTTGGTACAAACAAACGTCTGGGCTCTATTTCCATCGGATTTATTCAACTTGTCGTCTGTCGTCTTCAAATCGTCCCGTACCTCATCAACAGAGTGCTTGTCTTGTAGAATTTCGTTTTCCAGTCCCTTGTGCGCGGCCAGTACTTCATTCCTTGACGATTCGGCAGCTTTCTTCAATATGGCTACTAACGCTTTCTCAAACGTTGTCACCTTATCCAGTACTTCTTGCTTGGATTTGTTCAAGGCTTTCAGCTTGGAATCTTTAGATTTACTTACGGTTGTCATGGATACCATCATGTCTTTCAGAAGGCTGTGTGTCTGTTTACTGTCTGACAGATTAAATAAGGTGTCAATCATGTCTGGTACGGAATGGATGTGATTCTCTTGGCAGGACCTGAAACAGCAATTGTGAAATTATGAGCATTTTGGTGTTATGTATTTTTTCTCACTTTAGGGGATCAAACTTTTTCCAGTAGAGAGAAGTTATTAGAAGGGACGGGTACACCAACACTACCTCCGAAAGTTCCTTCACACTCCTCAAATTATAAATTTCCTTCAACTGACCTACACTTATCACCTATTACCTTGTTGTTAAATGAGAAATTTTGAATGACACCATGGAGAAAACAATATTATCCACAATCTCATGACAACTGTAAGTACCGACACCCAAGTTAGTATGTAAGCAATTTATGAAGTGTGTATTCTTCTGTGAAGAAATAAATTTCTGTCACACTATCAACCATGGCTTTTCTTTAAAAAAATCCATGAACGAGTCATGTGATTCGATAACTTGCAAATCTACGAGACCAAAAATTTTTAAAAAAAACGAGTCCAAATAGTTCATTGAAATAAATAAAAGCAGCTTGTTAAAGAAATATTTAAAAGTGGCTTCTTTACACTACTCGCTTTTGAAGACCAATGTACTGATTATGATCAAAATATTACGCTACAAATTATTTGAGAAATTTATCTCAATGCATTATTGGGAATCACATAACTCCAACCTTTGCATCTTTTTTGGAAGTCCAGGGCCCGGGACTCGGAAATACAAATTACTGAGTTTGAATGTTCAAAACTATTATTCCTCCAAGTTTCGAAGGTATTGTGTCTTCCTTGTTAAGGTATTGTTTCTGTTTCAATTCGATCACGATGGTAGCAAGCAAGATAGCATGGATACAAATTTCATTATATACTTCAAGACCTTAAGGTTCAGTAGATCGACTCTATTACAAGATATCTTGAAATGTCTCTGCAAGCATTGCCAACCACTATGTCAGGCACGTAAACAACACCAGTGACTCAGAACGGCATGTACACCCACAACATCACATTCCGGATCCCCTTCATGAAATCTAACATGGACACCACACTCGAGGACTCAAGAGTACAGTTAATAAGACAGGGGATGACCTCAACCATGCTTAATGGCAACAAAGATTGCGAAAAGCATCTGCTTACTAACAGTTGGGTTGCTTTAAATGATGAGAGTAATTTAAGAAAATTGTTTCAAAGTGACTGTTCTGTGAATTTTGTTGAAGACAGGAACACTCTAAACATACTCCCCTGGTTGAATGAAGATCAAATGAAATCAGTTGATACAATTGTGTAATTGTCATGGTCGGATTTCATCCAGATCGTTTGATGCCCTCAGCTAAATTTCATGGATAGAATGGGATGTTTTGGGGTTGCAATATCCATCAGGAGCACTGGTATTGATGGTATTTGATTAAGATTACAGATTATAATTTATTGTGGAATAATATTCTTTCAAAAACGATTTCGTCTTCAAATTCAGTTCGATGAATAAAATAGACATTGCATTATGATCATATTGCATTTACTCTTGAGGTTAGACACCAATAAATTTCAAAAAAGCAAATTTGTTAAAAGCATTCATGACATCAATTTGATCGTTAATGTGTTCGTTCAACATGACTTTAACAACAGCCGAAGATTCTTGTCGGGGACATATTCAATAGTATAAGGAACAAACTCTTACAAATCTCCATGCAACATATTTATAAACTTGTATCATGCAAAACTTCATTTACCTTGCAAACCGAAAGTAGAAAAAAGGTAATGTTTCTTGAATATCTTTTAAAGCATATATTTTACAGTCCAAAACTAAATAAGTGTTTGCAAAGTTATGATATAAGCATGGTATGCGTTTCGCTCGTGACATTTGCCCATTTGCATGCTTGCTCAAGTGGACTGAAAGGCATTACCTTTGTTTTACCTTTGTAGACCGGTCATGAATAAGCTGGTAGCTTGTGTTGACCAATTGACGAGAAATCACTACTATATCCATTGCATGTGTGGTTATGTACATTATTAAAACTTATAGTCAAATTTATTGGATTTATGTTTCCAGGCTTTATTTAACGAGTTCTTGAAAATGTTCACGTTCTTACTTTGTACATACTCATCCGGTAGATCGTTCCAATTACTGGTTGTTCTGGTGACAAAGTTGTTCATACAGCTCTTATACATTTGTAGTTATGATGTCTTTGATTCAATTTCATATTATGTCCCCTAGTGTTTGCATTGGTATTCACAGAAATAGAGTTCAAATGCACCATGTCAAAATTATTCATAATTTTGTATAATTGCAGAACATCGGCCCTTTCCCTTCTATATATTAATGTCGGAAGTCCTAGATTGATTAGACGATCTTTGTAATCCATATGTGCAATTTCTTTTACAAGACGTGTAGCCCGTCGTTGAACTTGTTCAATCGCGACGATGTGTTTGTTAATCCACGGTGACCATATTACTGTAGCATATTTTAACTGCGGTCTTATAAGTGATTTGTACAGTATAAGAAACATACTTCTGTCCATATATTCAAAACTTCTCTTAATAAGGCCCAGTTTCTGATTGGCTTTGTTCACAATTTGGGTAATATGCTCGTTGAATTTTAGTTGACAATCAAATGTTACTCCAATGTCTTTTTAACTTTCAACTTGGACTGTTTCATTATTTGACATGTTATATTTATGTTTGGAGTTTTTACGACCCAAATGCATAGATTTACATTTTCCAGCGTTAAAACGCAATAACCATGTGTCTGACCACTCTTACAGATTGTCTAAATCTTCCTGAATAAGATCACAATCACCAGGTCCCTCAATGTTCCTATAAAGTTTGGCATCATTCGCAAATAATTTTACTGTAGATTTGACAACTTTCGGAAGATCGTTTATAAACACTAAGAAAAGGATCGGGCCTAACACTGATCCTTGCGGAATACCGCTTGCAACATCTACCTTGCTGGATAGAGCATTACCAACTCTGACGCATTGTTTTCTTCCAGATAGAAAGTTCCGAATCCATTTTAATATATTCCCACGAATCCCATAACTGTGTAGTTTGTTTAGTAATCGTTCATGAGGAACTGTGTCAAACGCTTTCGCGAAATCAAGATAAATAGCGTCAATGCATCCACCGTTATTTAATATTTCAAACCAATCATCAGTAACTTCAAGAAGCTGTGTAACACAAGAATGTTTCGATCTAAAACCGTGTTGATGCGATACAAATAGGTTGTTGAATTCCATATGGTGCACGATGTAATCTCGTAATATTGATTCAAAAACTTTACAGACAATACTAGTCAAACTAACTGGCCTGTAATTTTCTGCTTTTTGTTTATTTCCTTTCTTAAATAGCGGAACTACAACTGCCGATTTCCATTCCATTGGCAACTGACCAGTTTGTAGCGACTTGTTGAATAACTTAGATAGATACGATCCCAGAATTATCCTTCAGTATTTTCGGGTGAACTTGGTCCTCCCCAGGAGATTTCGATGAATTCAATTTGAGCAGTTTTTTCACTACAATTTCTTGTGTCACGACAACGTCCAATAGCTCAGTTACGAATATACGATCCTCGAGGGTTGGTACTGATTCACAGTTTTCATGAACAAATACACTACTAAAGAATTTATTGAATATGTCCGCCTTCTTTAGATTGTCATCTGCCAATGTTCCATCATTACACAACAATTAAGTCGCCGATAGATCCTTTTGATTTTGTTTGGGAACTAATATACTTCCAAAACGATTTTGGATCGTCTTTAAAGTTGTCCACTAATTTTTTTTCAAAGTTTTTCTTTGCATTCCTGCAAGCACCAGTCGCCATGTTTCGTTTCAATGTATAATTTTTAAAGTTTTCATCATTTTTACAGAATGAATATTTCTTGAATGCAGCTTTTTTTGCATTAACCATTTTCAACGCATGTTGTGTCATCCATGATTTTTTCTTTTCAGATTTCGAACTAGTTACCGGTATGCATTCATCAACCACTTTACGAATGTCGTTCTTGAAAAGATTCCACATATCCTCAGTTGAAGCATCATCTGTGGTGTTCCAATCATAATTAGAAAATAATTGATCCATTTTATCAGTTTCCGCTTTATGATAAGCATATCTAACAGGTTTTACAGATTCATCATCAGGATTGTA
The DNA here is from genome assembly GCA_963678985.1 of Spisula subtruncata. Lineage (NCBI taxonomy): Eukaryota > Metazoa > Mollusca > Bivalvia > Venerida > Mactridae > Spisula > Spisula subtruncata. The sequence continues at coordinate 12,785,022 of OY787669.1, forward strand.
ACATTTAACATAAAATGATAACATGACATGGTCGCTCTTTCCAAGAGGGCTTAAGTGCTCTATGTTGTCAATCATTGATTCATCATTGGAAATTACTAAATCCAGTAAACTTGGTTCGGTTCCTTGTCTGAAACGTGTGAACTCAAGAACATGTTGAAACAAATAACAGTCATTCAAACATTCAAGAAACGCGGTAGACGACTGACTACCTACACTACTTTTCAGTTCCCAGTTTATGTCTTTGAAATTAAAATCTCCGACTATAATTAGGTGAGAATCATTCAATTTTGCAGCTTCAACAATCAGTCTATTTAGATTGAAATTATTTTCTACACTAGAATTTGGACTTCTGTAAACGTTCCCTATCAATAGAGTGTCTGAGTTTTTCAACTTTATCCTGCACCATACAGATTCTTTAAAATCACAGTTCGAAAGATTTTCATCTAAGATAGCTCTGTATTTACATTTCACATATATGGCTACGCCCCTACCAGTATTAGTAGATGGAAGGAATAAGTCATAATTATCAATGTTAAATTCACTAGCCAAAATGTTTTAACAGTTCTTTGGTAGTACCTTAGTGAATATTAAAACATCATAGTCCTTTTCGGATAATAAAACCACAAGTTCACAACGCTTATTGAGAAGCGAGTCCACATTGGAATATAAAATATTCAAACCAAGGTTAAAAACATCATTATTTACACATTGTCTACTGTTACTAAAATACTTATTAGGAGGGGGCCGTGGAGGCAGCACCCGCCTTACGCTTAGGGACTATTTTCCCATTTCTCATAGCGAAACTGTCCTCACCCTCACTATTTTTCAATAACAGTTCTGCACGGAGATGTTTGTTTTCCTCCCGTTGTTTGACGGTAAGATCTTTAGAAACAATAATCTTACTTGTTATTTCATCCAGATCTCCTATCTAACTAGCTTTCTGAATAAAATGTCTCAACTGATGCTTGTTTTCAAGTACAATTTTCAACACTGTTGGATTATCTTCGGCTTTGTCACTTTTCAGGCGATACGCATTTTTGATGGAGAGTTCATCCACAGTACCAGTGATTTGCTGAAAAATACTATTGCATATGCCAATATCATGTTGTTTTCTCAATGAAGGATCCTTGTCCTTGCTAACCGGGACGTTGAATAAGCACGAGTTCATTTCACGTGATTTACGGTCATTCATTTCATGATATTTTGATTCTAAACGGTTTTCAATTTCGTCTGAGAGCTCAGTCATTATTTGTTTCTTCAGACCACTGACTTCACAGGATACTCTTTCACCAATACTATTTTCAACTCTATTGACCTGTTCCTCAACTTTATCAAATCTTTCGTCATTAGTAGCTTTCAAACTTGACAGAGTGTTATTCATTTGTTTGAGAGTAGGTAATGATTTCTCATCTAGTCTACAGACCCACTTGAAACCTCCCATATTTCCATCCGAACCTTTCAAGTGCATAAAATTGTACATTTCTTCAGGGACCTTAGTGCATGGCAAGCACACCCAGCTCTCACAAGTGTCACATTGAAGACTCTTAGTTTCGTCAGGAAATTGGTTAGAACAATACGGACATTCCCATGACAGTTTTTTACTTTTACCTCTCCCACCGGAAGTTGACGAATTTCGACTCATTTTTCCAAGTTATCACTTATTCAGTCCGGTTTCACTCAAATAGACATATGCCACGTGAAATTATTTAATACCAATGCATAAATATGTTTCAAATCAATCCAGAACACATCAAAAGTTCCAATTATGCGGAAAATCCAATATGGCGGCAGCCATGCTCTTTACGGCGGGAAAACGCTCTTGTAGATAAAATTGTCATTTACTCGATAAAAACGTAAAAGTAGATAAAAATACTCAGCCAATATGTCACTTAGCCTGGAAACTACCAATAAAACCACATTTTAAAACTTTATGAAGCTTATAGTCTTCAAAATAAATTATTTTCTCAGTCTCATCTCGGAGCTCCAAAAAAGTCGACCATCACTTTCCACGCATGCGCACATAATGCACATGCGCATTCATTCAAAAACACTTTTGAATTAGGGTGGTCAGTGTTTTACCAAGACGTTGGTATTCTGTTACGGTAATAGAATATACATTAAACACGTCTGTCTGCTTCATTCCTTTCATTTTTAAAAAAAATCAGAATTCTTGTTTACATCATCCCTCCCACCTTTGTTCTCACTCCGTCCCCTTAACATTTGAACAGATTCTTGTTTCTTTTCCAAAATTGTATCAATATCTGTGTTCTAAATAATGACCCTTTAAATAATTAAATTAATGTAACTTACTTGTGGTCTTTTGCGAAGCATACATAGCATCCAACAGTATTGTGATGTTCACAATACATATCCAGTACTTTACTTTTATGTATGCTACATCTTTCGGTAGGAAACTCCGTCAATATCGACTGCTGCCCGCTCGCTGTGGTCGAATCTGTGATATCCGAAATGTTGTGACCCGCCAACGCAGGAAAGTTCTTGTGCAAGTCCGTACACGGTTGGCAGCAGTACCCACTACACTCCACACAATATTTGACAGCTCCTACTGTCTTGTTGCTTCGAGCACATGCCGTACAGAAGAAATCAAACGTTTCCTCTGACATTTTCATTTGAGAACGCCCACCGAAAGCCATGTTTACGTGCTACTTTCGTTTTCAGATACACATTTACCTCCCTTGAGATGTGCTCAATATTATTCGTACACGTAATCGGACGGACCAATTATAGTTTTATCTAAAATCCGAGCACACATTTTATATATTTTGGATTCAATCGGCATCATAATGCGCTTCTTATGAGACTATTTTGATGAAAATCTGAACATGTCATGTTGGCCAAAATGAATTTGTAAAAACTTGTTTTACCATAAGTAAAGAGTAAATTTCAGACAGTATTTTCTTGTTTTCTCAAAAATAATTTGTACGTACGACCTTCTCATTCTAAGAAAGCGATATATGCCATTGAAAGCACAACTTATTCTATCTATATGAGTTATATTCTAGTATTGAAAGTGTTTCCATAATAAAATTAAATTCTAAGAGAATGCATATTATACTTATTCCCTATACCTAATTTGTATACGCTACGTCATCTTTTTACAGTGTTATCCCCGACTTCAATCAAACACGTATATAGTTGTATATCTTCGTCGGGAGTTTCAGATCGGTTTATTATTTTTCGAAGTCAAGACTTTTTGTGGGAGACAATCGTTTTGAATAAATCCTTTTCTAGTTTACTTGATATAGCCAATGCAAGGCAGTAAAATATTAACATGACTATTTTCATACGAGGTACTGTAAAACTTCGTTTTGACGAGCATCGGGTATTATACATGTATATTGCATGGTGGTCCCTCACACTAATTTGAATAGAAAATGTATATTAATATTTCCCTTTAAAGTTGCTACATGTACATACTCAATCGAGTACATAGAGCATTTGTTAATATGAATTGGATTATACTTAAGTCTTAATTACTTGTTATGTTACGTTCCAGTAAAACAGTAACAACATAAAATAGTCGTTTACATGCTGATGTCATATACTTCCGTCATAGACTTACGTCATATACTTAACACTGGTGATTGCTGTAAATCTAGTTATTGTAACGGTCTACAGTGTAAATTGTTTCTCCATGATAAGATGCATTTTGCTTAAGCCAAATAAACTTTACTGCATTTTGTTAAAATCAACTCTAAATCTTACAAAGCATACGACACGTGATAAAAGTTCATAAATTTGTATACAAAATGTAGGCTGTTATTAAACATTTAATATAGACATATTAAAATTGTCAATCACTATTCAACAAACATCGCATACGTATATATATAAACAGTCAATTTGGGGTAGTGGCTTCGTAGTGGCTTAACGTATAGCGGATTTAGATTGCCATTATTAATACAAGCCTCGGCGGTGAATGTGGAAAGAACAATTGATAACAAAATATTGAAAATGGATAAAAATATTACTGCTGCCATTGTTTTCACGATCATTGTATTGTCCGGATTAGCAGGTTCGTTGAATAAAAAATGCAATTACTTAAAATGTTTTAATCTGATTGGAAGTTTAAAAAATATGTCCATACTTTTCCGTATTTCTATTAACAAGCAGTAATGTCTTAATAAGTTGAACATTATCATGATTACAATTTACATCGAATGAAGAGATATAAAATTATTGGATCTAGTACTCGTTTGAAAGTATGGCAATAAATATTTATTAAATATAATTAATTTAAAATCAAGAGAAATGAGAATCAAATACATATAGTGAATATTTTCCTTAAAACATTGATGCTGCATAGATCAATTTATAAAAAAAAGTTGACAAAAAATGATTTATAAAACTGGTTGTATTGCGACGTATCAACGAATAAGGATCCGATCTCTGTAAGCCAAACAGTTCTAAGCACACGTGTTTTTAAAAACTTTGACAAAACTTTGAAATAACTATACTAGTTTAATATAATGTTAGTACCTCGGTAACTGTTCTGTGTTTTAAAAGCATCGTTATTTCGTTAAGGTTTATATTATTTTATTATTACCGATGAAAGTATTGACAAAGTATAATATATTAATCCACAGGAATATTAGAAGCGAAAATATGCTGGGACAGTACATGGTATAATAATTCTTCACCAACGAACAGGTAAATATTTATTGCAATTATGAGACATCGATTATAAATTGATTTACTTACCCGAATAATACATATTCATGAAAAAGACGTTATTTCGTATCAAAATTTATCACATGCCTTTCCTTGTATCCTGGTTAGTACAAAGAATACTTATAATCTTATATGACACATGTGAAGTATAAAGTTATACTACATGGTGTGTTTTTTCTGTAAAACGATGTATATTTTGCATTTTTAGTGCATGTGATATAAAGAATATATGACTCGTTGTCAATTAATATATTTGCATTAAATTCGTTCAGGAAATATTATTAAACTCGCCAGAGACACAATAAATTTTCTAAAATGCATTTAAAAACAAATTGATATCAATTGAAACTCGTGATAGATCCTCTATATACATATAGCGATTATGTCACAGATGGCACCAGAACATTATTGAAGAAAACAATTGAATACTAAAATGAATTTAATTAATTATATAATTTCTTATTTATTTGAAAGAGTTGTTACCTTTCGCATATTAGCCTAACTGAAATATTGCAGGAAATTCATTGTATTAAAAATTCAATTTGAAAAAAAAATGTATTGAAATTTCCTTGCCAGAATTTAAATATTATACAAGTTGCGCATGTATTGGTCGTATCAATTAGACAAATTCGTATATAAATGTGAATATAATTATATAATATATAATGTTATGTTTTTACAGATCAGAATATGAGAGTCTGCCTAAAAAATCCCTGGATGCGATATGTACCACCGGACCCGCCATAACAGCTCAGTGCAAGGATAATAGGGGAGAACCATTCACAGCTCATAAGGTCGACAAATTCAATGAGTACGAAGCGACGTGTGACGTAACACATGGACTCGAATGTCATCCATTTACAAACTCCACCAAGACATGTCCAGATTTTGCTATTCAGTATGGATGTGCATGTCCTAGTAAGTAAACATAACTTGTGAATTTACAACCTAATTTCACTTATGGATAGTTTATTCAAAAAAAAGGCATTTATATATGCCTGCCCTGCTACATGTACATATCGCTGACTTAGAATGAGAAGACTAATGCATGTTTGAAATCTACATCATAAGGCGCTTCTTATGTGTCTATAATCAAGAAAATCTTAACTTGTCATGTTGACCAAACTGGAGTTGAAAAGGCTTGTTTTGCTATAAGTAAAGAGTGATTGTCAGACAGTTTTTATTGTTTTCTCAAAATATTGATTTTGTAGTTACGACTTTCTCATTCCAAGGCCAACAATATATACAGTACAATTATATTAAAGTATGCATATTTAAGTTCTTTTCAGATAGTACTAAATTAAATACATATAAATTAATTCTAGTCTTTCGATCGGAATACCAGATATCGAACAATGTGATTGCATTTTGAATATCTTATATAACATCTATCAATTACCACATTATTGTAATCTACTGGACATAAAATACACAACTTATATCGGTATCACTAGACGTGCATGAACATATACAAATATATTATAATTAATTAATTATACAATTAACAAAATATACCTATTTACAAATGAGACAGTCACAGAGTTTGTGGTTGGTGTACGTAGACACTATTCATAAATAAATAGAGTACACGCTAAGAGCTACCTAACGTATACAGTACTTGTATTGTGAGTTAATGAGCACATGCCCATGTATGTGAACACTATACATAACTTCAATAATTGGAAAGAGAAAAACACACCATGGAGTTAATGTCCTGTGTGAACATTGCCCAATACACTACATTTTGATTTCCAACCAGTCATTCTCTATAGGCGCGGTCTTTATAAGGTCTGAAACACAAATGAAGAGCGTTTTAGGTATAATGTATAAAATATTCAAGTGTCATATCCGGGAAACGAACCAGGGATTTATCATTCTACCGAGATATATCTATCGTTCGATATACACGAGAAATACCCACTCTACCACCTTGTTATCCAAACCAGTCATTCATTCGGTAGGAGCAAGTAACCATTCAAGTATGACTCCTTAGCTCAAATACAAACAGTAAAAATTTAAATTACAATGCCTACGTACGTGTACACATTGACTTTATTGATACATTTTTTTTATCATATTTATTAAGGCAATTTGACAAGAACAGCATCAACACCGGGCAAAACAGAATCACATTCAACCAACACTGTTGGTGGCGGCGGTGTATCCGCAGGACCAACAGCGGCTGCTCACACAGGCAATTCACCAGCGCCCTCTACCGGTACCAGTGGTAGTGGGGGCAATAACAGTCGCCAACAGAAGGGAAGGAATCGAAATGGAGCCACGAGTGGACAACCATGCATTCTCGTCCTCACGTTGTGTTTGGTAATAAAACACGCGTTAAGTGGACGTGTTCGATAAATGACAAAGATAATACAAAGACCTATATTGACGTTATACGTATGTGTGTGACTGGTTATTGCTCATCGCTACAATGTGTTTTTGTCATAATTATTGTCCATGTCATTTATCAGCATATTATACACGGTATGAGTCCTGTTACATGACTTTTGAGTTCCGTCAGAGAATTGTTCTGTTTTCATATGTCTCTGACGGAACTGAAAACCGACGTAACGCTCTGACGGAACTCAGGATACATGACATTTGAGTTCCGTCCGAACGTTACATCAGTTTCAAGTTCCGTCAAAGCCATATGAAAACAGAACAATTCTCTGACGGAAATGAGAAGTAACGTAACACGTTTCATACCGTGTTATACTTCTATCGCATCCGGAATATTTCGATTGCTAAGAATGAGAAGGTCGTGAGTACACAATTAAAATGTTGAGAAAACAAGAAAACAAATATCTGAAAACTACTCTTTACGTATGGAAACCCCAACCTTTTGGACTTCAGTTTGGTCAACATATTAACAAGTTTCGAGTTGCATGAAAATAGGCTCATAAGAAGTGCCTTACAATGCATATTTTAAATACATGTATGTGAGAGTCTTATAAGGACTTACGACATTCTTATTCGAAGCAACCGATATAGGTTTTTTTATTTAGTTCAAGTTTTATAAGGGATTGTATTTACCTATGTTTGCAAACATATAATTATATAATGCATGGGAATAAAAGTCATATTTGTACAAATTTTGTTCCTTATTCATTGTTAGCCCTTTTGTATTATTTGCACGTGTTACATTATATATTTTGCCACAAGCATTGTCAAGACGATATAATACAAAATATAAGAATATATGCTGTATAACGCTTTGTATTTAATAAACGTTCTTTCCTGTTTGGTTCTGTCAATAGTTAGTACTGAGTAGTGCAGGGACGTTGGCAATCTACACTTAAACGATTTTCTAATTGGCCACTCAATGAAATATATTATGCGATATATTTAATCAATAATTCTAAAATTGTGTTTGTCTTCATTACATGCACTTATCTATCGATTTCAAGAAATAAATGACGCATGCATGTATAGAAGCATCCATGCGGAACAGCTTAAGTGCACGTGGTTCACGTGCCCGACATGATTTTTGAAATTAGTCCAAATGTATTCTGTGTCGATTTGCTTAATGGAAAGCATTGATACTGGCGAGAATAAGTAATATGGGGCGCGCCGAGGCCGTTAGAATTACGAGTACCAGCACCAAAATCCAGACATACACATGTACGTCAGATCGCGATATTTATAATAACGTGGACTTTAGCTCGAATTACTACGAGAAACATATTTCTATCATTACAATTGGACAGTATCGGGGTCTCGATTATTTGTATTGTTCTAAAAGCATTTTTTTTAAATTAATTTATAAAAACACGTGGCCAATCAGAAAGTCGTTCAATGTATGCATGTATCTGACGTCATGAGCGCGTCAAAAAAGTCAATCATTAGGGAATAAATTCATACCAAATACGATACTATTCCAAGCTGTGCACGAGGACAACATGTAAAAAAGCAATTTCACACCAACCGTTACGCATGGATGATTTTCTACATGGATACGCCATTTTTCCGGAAATCGATAAATTAGTGCGTGGAATGAACAAATAACACAGCCTAAGATTTATTTATACAATATATCAAACGATATAATATTTTTTCGGGTGGCCAATTAGAAATTCGGTTAAGTGTATAGTTGCCATACGACGATTAGGGGTATATACAGCTTCTCTGCCAGATTTGAAAGCAACTTAACTCCGTTTCGACGATAAATACCCATTTTGTAGAAGTTTTAATCACACAACTATGTTTTATGAATACATAGAGTATTCTGGCAACTTACCTTACGATCAAAGGCGCTATTGATAAAAAAACTCCCAAACATATTTTACCGTCCGTTAATTCAGTCACGGCTTTTCTCGGCATTCATACACTACTTTACACCGCAACAACGTTAAATAATTATATTACTGCGTTAGTCACGCAAAAGATTTTATGGGTTTTAAAGGTAATAACCGACGTAATGCGGTTTTTTGTCTTCTAGATTAATAAGTCCATATTTGTATATAAATGTATTAGGTCGGTCAAGCCCAGAAAATGTGATTTTGAGTGAAGGTTTTGTTAAATTTCGCCATTTACCAACTGGGGTTGAGTCCCTTTAAACCATGAGCTGACAAAGCACATCGCTGGCTTAGAATGAGAAGGTCGTAATTACAAAATCAATAGTTTGAGAAAACAAGAAAAACTGTCTGACAATCACTCTTTACTTAAGCTTTTACAATTTCAAATTTGGTCAACATGACAAGTTCCCATTTTCATAAATATACGCTCATAATTCGTGCCTAATGACGTAGGTTTCAAATATGCAAATAGTCTTACAAGGTCACTTACGACCTTCTCATTCTAAGCCAGCGACATTGCCACGACCAAGACATTCAAACATTGATGGATTTGTTTACCGCAATAAATGACTAAGCTATGAATGTACGAATATGTAAGTGTCTTCTTTTATCTTGAGTACACAGTGGTTATATACATTATTTTTCATCTATTGTAGCATTGTCCCTAGAGTGGGCACGTTGGAATCTGATTTCATTATTGAATTACATAGGTAAAAGTAAGACATTATTACGTTCATGTCCCCTTTCTAGATCAATTTTGGGGTCAAGAAATTAAAATAAGTCGACTCGATCCGTTGAACCTTTTGAGTAGGATTTTCGAGGGTACAACCGAAGGTTAGTTGATCTACCCAAGTGTTATTTTACTTCAGTAATCCCCCAATTTGTCTATGAAATAAACAATGGATAAATTGACGTTCATCCCACCACTCGATACTGACCGGAATAAAATAAATCATAGGCAAGCAAACACTTCCTCTGGTGGCCTGTCTCGCCCACAAATAACAAAACCACCGAATGTTTGCCCAGTTCAAAACACGAATCAATGTGGGCGATAATGTTTGAAACGGAGGATTGCCCATGCAGTGGGAAGCGGTGGCCTAGAGGTAGGGCGCGCGCTTCGGGGTCGAGAGGTCCCGGGTTCGATCTCCTCTGGACCACTGGTTAATTTCTCTTAGCAAGACTCACATGCTCCACTCCACTATGGTGTAAAATGGTACCTGCGAGAGCAGTGTCTATTCCTCGGCGCCGCAGATCGATGTTGGCTACCACTCTCACAGGAGAGAAATAGTTTCCCAAGGGAGACACGAGTGTAAGTTTTCATATGTAACCTAATGACCGGGGGAGTTAAAATGTCAAAGGGTGCTTGAGCGGCCTCACAGCTGAAAAGAGCCCTAGAAAATTGGTAACTTAACGTTTTTTTCAGTGTCAAAACATGAATGCGTCAATGCTGGTAAAAACTTCAGTGAAATAATCATAAATTTATTGCACGCTTAATTATTAATGGTCTTAAGTCTATAAAACAATCGGTCATACCAATCACTAGCCACTGCAACATTTATATTGAAAAACAACACGAAAAAAAACAACATTTTTTGAAAAATAAAATTATACTTTTCTTTCAATGTCCACTCACAATTACAGAAATTGACGAGCCGGTCAATGTGATGCATTTTCTTTTTCATAAAAACGGCTTAAGGACATTCGTTCCATTTCAGTTGAGCGGAAGTTTAAAAATCGCAGTCCCTTAGAAATATCTCGAGCATCTAACTACCGTATGCAACCCTGTGAAGACGGCCATTTTGGTTTGTGTTGAATGCACCAAAGTGATCGGTTTCGTAACAGTATCAACAGTTCATTGTATAACTTTTTAACTAATTGATCAATTTCGATCGAATTTGCTACGCAAGTTGTTTTAGCAATATAATAGAAAAAGTAAAGTAATTATTGATGAGTCTGAGAACCCTGTGCATAGGTAAATATCACATAAAACACATAAGTGGTATCGAAAATCGTGGGGTTACAATTTCTTTGACAAGTGTGTGGTTTACTAGTATATGGTTTTGGAATAGTTGACTTACTTATTTCCTCACCAATATGAATACCAGTATTGATACAGAGCATATCACGTGTTTATATAAATATATATATTATTGTGGATAATAGTATTATACTAATATATATTGCCGCATTTGTATCCACTTCATATTATGGATACTAGTATAATAATAATAATAAATACTGTCACATTTGTATCCGCTTAATATTTGAACAAAAATGTGGAAATAAAAAAACAATCATATCGTCAAGTATAAACAACTCCTTCAGACAAATCACAAAGTACCGCATCAAGTGTTGTTTGTATGTGATAAATGATACCAAAAGATTCGTTGATACTTTGAAAGTGTTTGTTTACTTCTGTAGACGCCACCATCTATCCTTTGATATTTGTTAAGTGTTAAAAATGACTTACAAAAAATGTACTTATATTATTTAAACAAAATCAATCCCTCAGCATCGCACAATATGCGCGACCGTGGTGCAAGGGTGGTATTCACAAAGCTTCTTAAGGGAAAACTTTAATAAAATGTTTTGACTTAAAACCTGAACAATGTATATGTTGCAAGGAACAAAAAATATCTTGCTAAAAGTTATTATTGTAGCGCTTTAAATACAAATAGATAGATACTTTATTTCAAACATAAGGCTGGAAACCCAACAGTTTACAAGTCTGTACAAATATAAATAATAGAATGCAGTACACATGCTGTATACAGACAATGTGACTTAAATCATAATATAATGATTATTCAAAAGGATTGTGATGATAATGGCAGTATAGTATCATTCAGCAAAATAATACACCGAAAGAACAAAACAATATTACAGTATAACAGAGAAAAGCATTATATATGGGTATACACAAATATAGGGCAGTCACGTAATTTAAAACTTTTGAACACAAAAACTGCCAGTTGCTTGATAGTACGATGCATTTCTGATGTTAAAAATTCAAAATATTTTGGTATATTTGGTCTTTGCCAGCAATACTTATCAATGTATATTTTACGTAAGCTATATGTAGAGTGGACATTCTAATATGAAGTGAAACTCGTCCTCTCATGAATGGCAAATTTTACATTTTCGTTCATTTATGGTGTCTTATTCGGTTTAGTCAATCATCCGCTCTCAATTTATAATCGATGACTTGACATTATAAGTTGAGAAAACTTTATTCTATACTTTTTTATATCTATAACATCTAAAAAAGATTTAAAACCAAACTTTCCTAGTAAGCAATAAGTGCTTGCACGTGATGATTCATTAATTTCTGCAGTCCGATTTTGTACAAAGATACCTAACGCTTCAAAACAATGCAATAAGCTGATGATCGTATTTTTGCCTATTTAACTGATACACTTAAGGAAATTGTAAGAATTTGAGCTGGGTTTTTATTCACTTGATCCGGGTTCAATTCTAGGATCGTGGAAAGTAAGAAGATAGCTTATTACCCAGGGTTTCGGCAGGCCATACTTGTGGAATAGTTGCTGGTTGCTAATTTGCAAAGGAAAACTCTGAATAAAATTCGGTTTACGTAATACAATGATTAAGTGATATTTTAATCCTCAAGCAGTAGGTTAGTATTGGTCTGGACTGAGGCTAATAACTATAAGATCAAGGTGATGAGACGAGCCGGGGTTATAAGGCCAGGATATCTGTTTATATTTATAAGTGCATGGACAGTCGTATGTATAACTGCGAAGTTCAAGTTGTTTAAAAACGGGGGTTAGATCAGTGTAAAACTTAGTTGACAACTAACGAATGTTTGACTCTACAGACAATTGAATAAGATACTTATATCACACAACCTCAGTCCATACATTTGATGTCAAAGTTTATATAAGATACGAACACACACGTAGCATTCCAAAGATATAAATAATAATTTATATACAGACGAAACTGCTACAAGTAAATCCCCCTTTTAGTTGCATCAGTTATTGGCACGTTCTTAATTTAAACTTTTAATACTTAAAAAAAAATTTAAAGACACATGAATTATTAAATTAATAAGATTTAAAAATGTAGCAACCAATGCATATGGCAAAATAAGTTTGTCGATTTTAGATTATTTATTGAATCTTATTAACTGAATTATATGATTACTTGTGTTGACAAAGGATTGTGTAAAACTTTTAAAAACGTGTCTACTTCTGAAAAGCGGCAAGTGCTTTTTCAACTGATGTTTTATGAACTCAAACTCTTTTGAAAGTGTCAGTTTGAAATGTTTCATTATTATCCTTTATAATAGTTGGTACTGTTTGAAACAGGAAGCGATTTGCAATTCAGTTTAGCCCATACTGTTGGTTATATGTTAGGAGCCAATGTGATAACCTTCACCACGTCGTGACAACAATGGTAAGGGAAGAGGGACTCATCTAAAACAGCCGGGTACATTAAAGTAACACATAACATGGCACAATTTTCAACATAGATGGGAACTTATCACTGAAAATCATGCGAATGAGTTCGATGGATATACGAATACAGTAAGACCAAGAAATCATTTGCAGTTTTACTGTTTTATATTGAAAATGGTCTATAATAACCATTGGGACCCTTGAAGAAAATGCTTAAGAAATTATATCACAGAAAAGCAGGGTTTAACATTTCCAAATTTTCACTCATCCATTAGCTATAAGAACATATTTAAAAGGTCTCTGTCCGCCCACGGGCTACATGAATATGCCATTTAACGCATAAACGGCCAAGAAAATGTTTTGGTGCAGGGGTTTAATTGTGTCTCTACCACACAAAACAATCAAAATATAAATGTATAAGCATTTAGTCGTGTTTAAGTTATAATACTCGTATCAGGTACTTTCGACGATAGCCGTTCCGGGTTGGAAGCTATTACCATGTTGTTTTGGTATTGACAATGGAAACAAAGCTGAACCGTTGTTAACCTGTCAAATATATTCAATATTGAATGGATAAAAAATGGTAAAAACTGTCGTTGGTGACACAGGGTGTCCAAAAAGAAAGTATACAGTTTCAGTGCATTTTAATAAAATCTTAACGTTTTGCTATCGCAAAGAAATTTAGCGCATGGTTAGTCAAAAGAAGATTTTTTTATCTGGCATCAGTTAAAAACTCGTCACTTAGAATTTTTTTTTTAAATGTAACTTTTCTAAAAATTACCGTATTCAGTCCGTGTTGTCATTTGAACGTTATTAACGACCTTTTCACAATTTCTGTATTTCTGGTTGTTCCCGTCTTGCACGCAAATCTTGGGAAATGTTCATTGCATTTCACTTATGTCTAAACTGATATTATTTATATGATGTGTCTCGTGTGCATGTGCATACTAGTTGGCTTTTAATAGGCTATTCACTTGCGATTCAGACAGCAAAATAGAAAGAAGTAAACCAATTCCGTTACTTGCAAGTTCTTTCTTAACTCCGCAGCGAATCCTTCGTTTTGCATGTTGTATGGTTCATGCAAGTGGAGTCAGATTCGCACATGGCAATGCACGGTGTTGGATGAATTACAAGAACATTTGGGGTCAAAATATGTTTTTGCAAATTCCACTGAAGTATGAAATGGCCCGTTTACAGCTCGGGACTTAATCCATGTGGTTTTTTTCTTTTCGTCTATCCGAAATCGCTCATACATGTGCAAAGTCAAATGTAAATTATATACAACTTTTCTTCTGATCAGCATCAAAATACAACGTAAGAAGACCAGTTTGTAGAAATATGTGTAAATGTAATCGACATTTTTGTAAGAGTTGGTGCAAAACGGGAAACATGAGACAGACAGCCGTAAAATTACGTCAAAATGACGTCACGGTCAAAATAAGGTATAATTTGAAAAGTGACATTTGTTTAAAAATTATTTGAGTTACAATCTTTAAACTGGTACCACAAATAACTTACATCTTTTGTCTAACCGTGCACATAATTTATTTGCGATAGCAGAACATTAAGAATTGATAAAAATATCCCGAAACTGTATACTTTCTTTTTGGACACCCTTTACAATTTCTTAGGCCTGTGCTTGAAGCAGGTCGTCCTACTTATGGACTTTGTCTTACATTGTATACTTAACGCGAGTAAGTTGTTTATGATTACCAGGGTACGTAACAGATTCGGGAAAACAAATTAAACTTGTACTATGATACTCACAAACAAATAAAATGTCGATTCCCCTTTAGCACACCATACCACCCGGCAGCTTTAAGACAGAAGGCAGCGGAAAACCAGGGCCCGAAATTAAAACCAATACTTACACTCTGCACTCAGCACTCAAATATTGAAATTCCTTCGTTTGATTTTCAAAGCGACATTTTTTAGAACAAGAAGTTAAAGTTATTATGAATAGGTGCTTAATATCATCATTTGTTTGTTTCCAATTGGAATTTAGTGTATTTGTAAGCTGTAAGACTTGGTGTAGTTAATCAGTCTCAGTGCAGAGTGTAAAGAATTATTGTTTGAATGTTGAAAAAAGCATTTGATACATTATATATGCAATTACATACTATTTATGAGACAAAAATGGAATTGTTGAATCTGAGTACCACACTCTGCACTTAGACTGATAAATTACACTTATAGCTTACATATACTCTAAATTTCAATTGGAAACAAGCAAATGATAATATTAAGCACCTATTCAATGTTTCTTCAACTTCTCATCACTTCTCGTCACTTCTCGTCCTAAAAAAATGTTGCTTTGGTCCTCAAAAGAAGGAATTTCAATATTTGAGTACTGAGTGCTGAGTGTAAAGTATTGGTTGTAATTTTGGGCCCTGGTCCGGTGATTATAAACATTTCTCATTCGAACTCAATGCTCCAACTCGAAAAATAGCTTTTTGGATTTTGCATCAAACCAACACCAACTTGTGGCAAATGGTCTAATTCAGAAAATGAACCACATTTCATAAATATGTTTCCATTCAGTAATAAAGAAGTTACAGCATTTTTGTAACAAAGAAATGCTCCAATTGTAGTACGGGGTATGAGTGGGAGCATGTAGTACGTTCTCAGACGTTTATAATCACTTGGCCAGGTCTGTGCAAGTGCAGTAAGGTTTGTACATTGTGTGTGTATTTTTTGTTGTAGGCCCTGTATCTCGTGAGTGACTCGGGTCGTTAGGTGACATACATGCTTACTGGATACTTGTCATTGCGACTTATTATCCATGTGTTAATCTACGATGTCATATGTGCTCAATATAGATTCTATTAGTTTCACGTGTGACCTTAACTTACATTACTCGAGTTATCTACAGTAAGTAGATTAGTTGGATCCACTTGCTTATAAACGTCATTTTTCATCAATGTTATCGTAGTTATAATCTATAATACTCAAGAATATTGTATATTACCGCAAAAATGTGAACTTTACCGAACTCTGTCAGTTTTCTTATAGTGTATGACATGTTAATACGCCAGTATATAAATGGATAATCCTTATTATGGTATGTAAATAAATACATAGATAGAATATAAATGCTCAAAATGTCGATCACTTGTATATGACACTCAACACCCATGACAAATTCAAAACACCAAAATACCAAATCAGTTCCGACTTGAACAATCGCCAAGTGATCTGTTTAAATTCAGTGTTTCTTCCGTATGAAAGAACAATCAGAAAATCGAATACGCCTAACCTCCAAGCACCAGTTCTAAGGTTTTTCTAATCAACTTTCCCTACAGTTTTGGTGTGTTCCTGTGATAAGGATCCGGTGTTAATTATTCAGTTCAGCAGTCAGTTAAATCCACACCCCCACCCAAGGGATGGACCTGTATTTTCACTTTGGATGTTAAAAATCCCCGCCCTTCCACGGCCCTGCGGGGGACAGCTAATGGTAATATCTCCGGTAAATATTGTCCCCGGGGTATCGGTTCGGAGAAAAAAATCCCAATATTTCCCCGGCAGTGCGGGGAAGCACGACCGGGATGGGGACCGTGAATGCATTATTTCCCCGGCAGTGCGGGGAAGCTGGAAGGTAAAAACACGACCGGGATGGGGACCGTGAATGCATTATTTCCCCGGCAGTGCGGGGAAGCTGGAAGGTTAAAACACGACCGGGATGGGGACCGTGAATGCATCTGATTGGTGCATTATTCTGTGATGAGACTTCGTTGGTAGCGACCTACTACGCAAGACGAAGACGCCACTATACCAATGCGATAAAATTATACCGCACACTGCAGATTGCACATTAATTTAATTTTATTAATTATTATTACTATCATTACTTTTCGCTACATTGGACTGGAAACAATGCGACCTTTTACAAAATACGTCACCTTGTTCACTCATCTCAAATCATCGCGCTTGTAAACATCCCACGCACATGAATTCTAATTCGTGAGCGTCCTTAAACAGTTTCTTACAATTATGTTGTACGGTTATGTTGCGAATACCTTTAATAAGTATCATTATGGGGTTCAAAATGGGAAGAAAAATGAAATTCTTTCAATTAAATATCTATTCAAATTGATTCGTCTTATTTTATGGCGGTGTTCAATGAAGCAGTAGGCCTACAAATAAAATCGATACTTCTCATTTTAGAAGCGTATTCAAATTGCAGGATGAAAAAGAGGAAAGATTATCCCACTAGGACCCTCCAGATTTAAAAAAAAAAACTCCAAAAAAACTCTAGACCAGTCCACTGTTTCCTAACAAAGTTTTAATTAATGCAATTTTGATACAGTAGGCCTTCAGTACCGATTTTAAAGAAATACTATATATATATATATATATATATATAAAGGTTATTTTAAAAGAAAACTTCCTTTAAAAATAACCTGAATGTCTGTAAGTACTGATCACAGGTTACAGTATCATTGAAAAAGACATTTAAAAATGAAATTGAAAAAAGGTTCTCATCATGTTTCTTTGTTATAGTGATTCTCTCTCATAGAAAAATTTCGTTTTACTCTTTTCAATGATACCTGTGATACTAATGGGCTATCCAATTTTTAATATTTCATCTTCATACAATTTATAAAAAATAAGAAAAATATAAAAACTTGGAGAATCCGGGTATCGATCCCGGTACCTCTCACATGCTAAGCGAGCGCTCTACCACTTGAGCTAATTCCCCATCTACCTCAAATCAGTACAGTTAAAATTTATATAGGCAAGACTGTGAAATAGTTGTATACATTCGGATTTGATCGCTGTTTCTAAACAGTCCAAGATAAAGAATATGTGCAGGAGGTCAGTATGGAATTTTAGTGTTCACTATTTTTATTAAAATAGTCAAAATGCACTCATATTGAAAGTATTTACTGTCTTTATGTGGATGACTAGTGTCTATATATTTGTTTTCATTATATAAATCGCTCTATGAATGTAAATATAATGTCAACCATGTTGTTTATAAACTGAAAGTGGGTGGGGTATGTTTGAATTACTGTGGTTTCGTCAAATCCCCGGTTCGTCAAAATGAATTTATAGTATAAACAAAAATCGGGTACGTCAAAGTGATAATATAGAGTGATTTACACCATCCATGTAATTACCATGTGTGTGTTTGTCATAGTATGATAAGCATGCAACGGCCAAACAAAACTGATAAACAGATGATAATTAATAATTATCATTTATCCTCGAGTTACCATAATTCGCCTACTTAAGCGTTAAACACGCAAAAACAATGGCAAACTTCATGCTTATATTAAATAAGGTCACTTACTTGGTAATATAAATCCTTCAATTTATCTAACTCAAATGTACACCAATAAAATGATAAAATACTCCAAGAATTGAATAAAGCAAACGTCATAGTAAATAAAAGTCGGCCATTTTGACCGTGACCTAAATACGTCACATGGCGCGCGCGATCAATTGGGCCAAAACTATTCACTTTAGCTAAACGTCCCAATTATGAAATTAAGCCTGAGCATTGTAAAATCAAATTAAGAAATAAATCTAGTGCAAAAACAGCATATTTGTCACTGTTAAGTGATATTTACTCGTCGTGTATTAATTCTGACTGGTCGTGCCACACGCCAGTCTCTAATGGGTAATAAATAGACTTTGGCTGCATTATAAACGAACTTTTTTTTCATTGCCATTACGGGCGTGTATCACTTAATGAATTTTAAGATTATCGCCGATAGTGATGTGTGATCTGCCGATGTATGGTCTACAGAAATACAGAATTCAATATTTATTTTGCTATTCTGACCGTAAGGTCGGAAGCAACTTTGACCGAAGATATTTTTGGTTTGACCTTAAAAATAATTTATCCGACCACGTGACTTTCATTCATGAAACTGTAAACAATGCAGACGTGTGAAAAAATATTCGATTACGTTGCACATAGCGTTTACTGGGGTATTTCAACTACACGACTTTTTGGGAATAGTGAAAATGGTATAGTTTTATGATTTTTTGTGAAAGTAATCGAAAATTACATGTTATGACCTCGTATTTTCAGAAAAAAATATTCCCGCTAAAAAAATACTATTTTGTAAACATTTTCTCAAGATATGCACGCGCATCGTCCAAATCTCACGAGACTAGAGCCAAAACAAAATGGCGGTCGATTCGAAGGTCAGAGGCGATTTTAGGGCTCTCTACGATAATTAAGTTTAAATTGTAATAACTGTTAAATTAAAACACTTCAACAATTACACGATTATCGCACAATATTACAAATAAATCAATCGCCAATCCCATACAATACAACCAAATCAATAAAAAGGTGTTTGTTCACACTTCTAGGTATATCAACTCAAATCCCTCTATAATTCAGTTTGACGAAACCACAACCTACTTAGTACAGAAAGTTAAGTTTGACGAACCGGAGATTTGACGAACCCATTGTCACCCGTATGTTTAACTTGATAAATTTTATCATATTTTTCATGGCATAGTTTACTGTTATAGACTCTAGTTATTTTTTTAACACACAGGTTTTGTTGATAGTTGAACTAAAATGGCTGCAATATGGAGAGGTCTGACATACTGTCGACAGGTGGCCTGCAGAGTGGCCTTCCAAAACACTGCCAGTTCATCATCGAAACAGGTAAATCACAAGTCATGACTGTTAAAACCATAGAACGATTTTACTTCGGCTTTCACTCTGAGCTAATCAGATGGTAAAACTGCGCAAATGCCCCTACCTAGACACGATTTTTGTCTCCTGTGGACTACGGAATTGCGATAGAACTGAAGTTGAGATTGTTTGACTATAGGCAGTGGCTATGATTACGGTACTGCGATCCTAGACCCAGAGGCTACGATTACGGATGTTCAGTAATCCTAGCGAGTCCTAGCTAGGGCTTTCTAGGAATACGGAAGTTTTTATATCTAAACATGTAGTCGCATTCTATGACATGTTGACATTAAAGGGACTGTGTCACGTTTCAGCGTATAGCAAAAATCAAATAAAATTGTTAAATATTCTCTATATTTTGGCATAGATGCCTGTATATCACATAAACAAGCACACTGATATATAATATAACTTGTGAAACATCAGGATTTTGTAATTATTTAAGTATTTTACCTCCAAATTCTATACCGTATTTAAACTACTCTCATCTAAATTGCCTGAAATTAACTCGCATGTGAATTTGTGATGAAAACGAATTTAAAAACAAACCAAATACTTCATAGATGTTTAGACTGAAGTTTGTTTATGTTACAGACCGATCTAGTGAATAATATTACTCAAACATCATGTTAAAAGTAAAACTTACGCTGTGTCTAAAAGGAAAAACACACTGGTGTGCGCGATGTCGAAAGTGATTAAAATCGATAATTTGCAATGAATATTTCTTAAAGCAACAGTCAACAAGGTTCTTTAATATAAATACTTGATTTGGTAAGAAAGTTATACTTATAAAAGAATCGCTCCATCTGTAAGACAGGCCCTTTAATAATTCATTCTAAATGAGTGAAATATTCATGTCCCTATTTCACCTGTGACCACTATTTTGGCATGCAAATTAGGTCCTTGTGGCATGAAACAAAAGCCCTGCCGCGTGCGTGAGGACATCTGAAAGATAAAAGCACGAAACGGTTCCCTGTCCTCCCATGGGGATGGGTGGTGTGGATTAATAGGCTGGTCACGTGCATAAACAAATGGTCATTGGGATAATGGAATATATGACTAATTGAAGTACATGATTTGTTTTAATTATTACCATGTAACTGTGGCGTGCCAAGCGTATGCATAGTGCACGTCTGGTTAATACATTTGTAGTATATAACATATACACTTGCTGATTCGCTTGTCGGTATACATGGTTTTCCAGCCATGACTGGTAATTGCATTCCTCATTAAATTAACTTTGTGCACACAATGTATGCAGACCTTGAATCTGCATCCCTCATTATTATTACTAATTTTTAAGTAGATTCTGTAGATAAACCAATTAAGCTTACATCAAGAATCAATCTCAACAGTCACTAGATGGCACGGTAGTCGAGTGGTAAGACGCTTGACTCCTGATCGAGAAGTCCCGGATTTGATTCTCGGACGAGACACTTGGTCATTTCAGAAAGGCTATTAAGTCTTTCCCACCCAACTAGAGATGATCCTGGTAGGAAACCCAGAGGTAGTCTCACATGTATCGGTATTTTACACCGGGCACATTAAAGAACCAAGAAATCTATTCGAAACGAGCTAGGGTATCGCACTGGATTCCTTGTATTTCACCTCTGTCTCTAAACATTTGCGATAATGCACCAGAGTGGGCCCTGCAAATTAAATGGAAGAAGAAGAAGAAGAACATAAGGTGACCATATTGTGATGAAATAAAGAGGAATTGTCAATTCATGATATGGTATAATTTATATAAATGTGTATTCTCTTTTCAGTTGGAGTCAATATTGTTGAATGCACAAAGTTGTTCTGTGTTGACATCATCAGTAAGAAACAAGACATATATTCCTCCAGATAAATTTGAGACTCCATCTCCATTCAAGCCTCTAGGTCCTGCACGGCATGGATTCAATCCAAGGTTATTTGACGGAGGTTTGTGTATTTGCCTAACTGTTAATGAACTGAAGAAATTCTTAATATAATGCAGTATAATAATTGTAGTATTATAGTAGTAGTATTGTATTTAGTCTATAAGATTTAGTTGTTTATAAGACATTTGCAGTCTAACGTTCCTCCACTTAGTCTAAACAGTGTTCTGCCTAAATGAGGGTTTTTACCCCCAAAATGCTTGCTGTACCTCCAGTTTTGATGCACTTTGCTATTCATGTATTACTGTTACTCCGGGGGTACAGAATGGTAAGAAGACATATGTTTGTACCCCAAATAAAAATCGTCAGTGGGAACACTTAGTCTGTAAGAGATGCTGAAAATAATTTCCATTTTGTGTCCGGGGCTTGACCACATCACAGGACTGGTAACTGTATCGTTGAAAACGAGAACAATTTTTTTTTGAAAATTTATATTTTATAGAAAAAATATTTTTTTAGAAAAATATAAATTTAAAAAAAAAAAACAACGATACAGTTACATGTGGACCACATTAGAATAATTATTTATTGAATATTAGTGGATAACTAATCCGATAAATGATTTCACATTTCAGGACCTTTACCTCGAGGTTTAGCTGAACCATTGAAGGACAAGAAAAAATATAAAAAGAACAATGCATGGAGTAAAAGGCGAGCAACGTATGGACAGAATGATTACATAGGTAGGTATAGGCCATGATAACACGATACATTACAACCTTACAATTCAAGTACACATTTAAGAAAATGACATACTGTCAAATAATTAATTTTCATGAGGGATTAAAATTTAAATTTCGTGGATTTTGTGGTTCACCTTCTACCATGAAATTAAATCCCATCGAACACTAATTTTGACCCTTGTATTTATTAACTGAAAGGCAAGATCCAGGAATTAACGTCCCATCGAAATTGTCTTTTTTACCAAAACCACAAAATAGTGTACCATCGAAATTGAATGATTTTACTATGATTCAAACGTTCAATTAGTCATAGAACCAGTTTCATTACTATATTAAAGTAAGGTACAATGGTATAACATAATGTTGTAATCATACACCCCCCCCCCCCCCCATTTTTGATGAGGGGGTACCTTGCTTTGCACATATCTGTCGGTCGGTCTGTCAGTAGACCAAATGGTTTCCATTCAAAAACTCAAGAAGGCTTTGAACTAGGATTTTCTAACTAAAAATGGGGGTTGGTCAGCAAAAGTAGATGAACCCTAATTTTGAGGTCAAAGGTCATTCATTGTGACCTTTACCATTTTCTACTATTTGGCTGCCATTCAATGATGAGGCATGTGTTTTACATGTCTTGTTATCTCACTTCACAAAAGCCATTAAATATCAAACTTACTGTTTAAAATATGTTCCATTTTAACCAACCGTATTTGTAATATGAAATATCTCTATGTTTCAGATATACTCGGGGACTCCACTGTCCATCCAGTAGATCTTCTTAAAGCTCCAGCTTGGCTCAAAGGTAAAGATCTCATTCATTTGCAAATAGCAATACCACATGAAGAATTTATGACTTCTAGGATTGAATAATGGTTGGCTGAAAGACTCCTTAAAGAGGCATTCCCTATAACTAGCATATTTTTCTCTACTATCACATTAAATGAGCTAATTGTACAATGCACTATCAATTATCATAATTTGTCAGAAGAAAGTGTATGCAAATATGTCTCCATAATGTCAAAAATACATTTGAATCACCAATAATAATTTATCGCTTTCAGCGATTTATTATTATGTGGTCAAAGGGAAACAACTCGTGACTATTTTGGCTTGTTACGGAAATATATTTTCATTTTTTCTCGGTAATTGGTGGGAGCTTTTTGTTGAAGATTTGAGTTTAGGCAATAATGATTCTCATGTAAATCAATGTTTAATATTCCTCAATCAATTTATACGATCAAAGTTATAGGGAATGCCTCTTTAAGTTAGTGACTTGAAAAAACAAAGTAGAGAACTCCTGACTTACTCTTGTGTTCTGTATTGAGAGTTGCTGCCAGCTCTTGAAATAAATATAAATAATCTTGTTTTAGGCCCCAAAAGCTAACAGTATCTTAATCATATGAAGCTTACCCAAATCTCAAAGTAGAAGTTTATTTATGGCTTTTCCATGAATTAGTGTTTGGAAACTTGCGAAATTTTTACGCCCCAGCATCTACTAATGCACCTGCTTGTAAGTTGATTGACTTAGCTGTTGTTATGAACTAGGCTACCACCAGGGCATGAGCGTTAACTGAAGGCAGTTTTGTTTTGCTGGATGCAGGTCGAAAGTGTTGAATTGTTTAGGTGGGTGGGTGGGTGGCAACAATTTCATTGGTTTTAAACTTTTTTATACACTTAAATAACAAAGGGTCAAAAACTTTACCCCTGTATTATCTTTATCTATTTATAATTGAAGGTTGAATATTGTATCTTTGGTTTGTTTTTGATGAAACTAAGTTTCCCCAGCGTTATTGTCTTTGTTTAAAAACTGATTTTCATGCAATTATCATGATGCTATTTTACAGGTTTCAATGGGAATGAAATGCAGAGATTAGTGCGAAGAATGCAAGTGGAGGGGCATAAAATAAAACAACTCTACCCCACCCAGCATGAAAAAATGTGGAAACGTATTAAATTCTTGTACAAAAAATACAACCAGAAACGGGGACGTAAACATCGATAGTTAGTGTGTAAAAAAAACTTGACTAAAAATCTTACTGTAATGTTATTGTTATTATTTTGGCAATAATTTCCATAAATTTTTAGTTTTTGTTTTGGATGAATGCTATTCAAATACATATGGAATTGTAAGTTACTTCATTTTGTACTTGGCTTTAACTGTCAAAGATGTGTTCTTAGTTCTTGGTTATTAATTACATGTATCTAATTTACTGTTAAACCTTAGAATTTATACTGAAGGAAAGATGACTATTGTGTAGCCTGTTTGTGGTTCTAAAATGTATACTTTAATATACAGGTTTGATTCTCGAATGTTTAACATGTACATGTTTCCATTTTTACAAAGAATGGTGGTTTCTTTTCCAAGGAAATAAATTCTTTGTTTAAAGTGATTCTATTCATTGACACATTCATGAACCAGTAAATAAATCGTGTGTTAACGAAACATGTTTTTATTGTTCTATTAGTTGTACTTTTACCAAGCTGTATGTCAGTATGTCACCATTAAGCTTTAAACAGCTATTTTCAAATTGAGCATTTTAGTTGAGTCCTAAAGGTGGAAAACAACATGAGATGAAAAAAATGAAAAACAGTCTCCAGTTGGGTTTTTGACAAAAGACATATTGTAAACAATAAATGTAGTGTTCAAGGGAAGCAACTCTTGCAAAATAAATATTCTATTCATACAATTTACTAAAATGTGAATTTTGACTGCTACAGTTATCATATTATGTTGCCAATTATTAGTCATTTGTGGAGAACATCCATATTTCCTTGCATTTGCTGGATGCTCAGTAAAACAGTTATGGGAGAGATAATAGGGTTTTAAACCTATTTGAATGGGCATTAGAAAATCTATCTTCACCTGAAGTATAGTCTAACCACTGATGTTGGAGAATGATGATACATTGACTTGCCTGATATCCTGGAATCTGTGTAAACCTACTACTACAACTAGTACTAACATTCTTGCAACGTTAGCATATCAATGGCTTAGAATGAGTACATACGACATTTTAAGACTGATACATATTTAAAATCAGCATCATAAGGCGCTTCTAATGAGCCTATTTTCTTCATGCGAATCGGAACTTGTCATGTTGACCAAACAGGTTTTACCATACACAGGAACAATATAATTCTAGAAGTTAAGACAGTTAGAATTATATTGTTCCTGTCATACCGATACCTATAGAGTATTTTCGGACAGTGTTTTTCTTGCAATCTTAAAATATCGATTTTGTAAGTACGACCTCAGACTCATTCTAAGCCAACGTTATGTGGAGGAAATCGTCCTAAAGTCACCAAAAACAACGTGTACAGTCAGTCATTGTCTGGCGGCGGTCGAGCCCACAGGTCCATGAAAAGTAACCTGACCCATCTACATAATTTTTTATATAGTACATGTACCAAAAACAAATTCATGGACCTATGATCGAGCTCCCCACAAGTTGGGTTAGAATGCTTCAAAGACATCTGCAAAATAAAATCTTGACGTTTGACTGTTCGACGCTTATAGTATAAAAGCATAAACAAGGGGTATAACCTAAAGCATGGAGATTGGTGGTTTAAGTAAGACTTTCCATGGAGATTGGTGCCAGTGGCCGATATTTTTATGTTTTTTGTCACTTGACGGACACATTTCCACCAAAGTAAGTTCATTGTCTTGTTTTATATGTGGCGTGTATGCGATAACCACCTAGCCATAAGTTTAAGCCACCTATCGGCGGTCTGTTTTAGTCCGCCAGTGCAGCGATAAAAGCCTGAAAGAAGGGATGGTGACATCGGGTATCCGTAGTCCGCATCTATTTTTATTAATTCTGAGGTATCCGGGGCATTCTGGCTGGTTTTATTGTGTTTGCTAGGTACTTCATGCATGTCTACTATGACCTCTCGGCAATGACCCCTTTATAAATACAAATGTAGTATACAAAGTATTTACTAGGGTGGCACTGTGGTCGAGCGGATAGCCCGCTTGACTGCTGATCAAAAGGTCCCTGGTTCGAACCTCGGCCGGTGCACTTTGTTATTCATGGAACGCTTTTCCGTGTTTCCCACCCAACTAGACATGCTCTTTTTGGAAGGTAACCCAGATGTAGTCTCGCATGTATCAGTGCTGTACACCAGGTACGTTAAAGAACCAATGTCTTAAGGGCAGTGTGCCCATATACATGGTAACACCATAATTTGTTCTCTACTTGCTGCCTCTTAAGCAAAAACAAATGACCTATTTGAAATAAGTGTCAAAGGTACAATGCATTTTACAAGATGAATGCATTATAGAGATGAGAGCGAATATTGAATTTCACTCTTATGAATGTAGCAAACAATAAAACTTCACTTAAAGACCACCTTAAAATTAAAACCTCCAGTTCGAAGTCAGTTCCAATGATTACATTTTGTACTCTTGATTTATAATACAACCAACTCTAAAATATGACAGTTTCAAGTATGATAACCCTTTATTAATATATAAACAGCGATGATAAGTATGTTTTAAAATAAATAAGGGTGGTCAAATAAGTGAGGTTTCATTGTGATGTTTTGAACATTGACATGCCACTTATAAACTGCTGCAATGGTTAACGCACAGTGTTTGTAGCCACCAATATTGGTTTGATTTCAAGTTGCTTCAATTTGTCAATGCTGGTTTTACTCCACATGTTGAGAAGTTGTTGGTTCCTTGTGGATTGTACGTAAGTGCTTGAAAGAATACTGATCCGAAAACTGTTTCCAAATCCTCTGTATCATAAATGTGATGCAGAAAACGGTGGGTGTTTCAAATACATGTGTATTTGAAACCACAATCTACCAAATTGATGTTGCCTGTAGCACACATTTCCGAAAAAGATAATATCCATCTAGTAGAGAAGACGGCTACTACTAGGCCTTTTGTCAGTTCAACTGAATATCATTACAGATACACAATGCACCAGTCCATTGAAACCCTTAGCATGGGGAAAGGAGGGGTTGACTTTTTAAACCATGGTAAAATCCCTGCCCGAGAACCTTAAAAAGGTAAAAATACCGCCCTTATCAGTGAAACATATTCTCGGTCTACGTATTTAGGTGGGGAGCAAAAGTCCTGCTCTCATTCACCAGTGAGGGGACACCAAAAGTTAAAAACTCGTGTCTATAACCCGGGGTTGGGGAGTCAGGGTTTGATTTGACTGGTGCATAAAAAACAGAGCACACAATTATAAAAAAAATCATCCTTTATTATTATATGCATATCTTTGAAGTACAAATAAGAAAATCACAACAATTATTGCAGTCAGGTGGTGTTGTCACTGTATACTATTTGGTTCCAATAATATGTTACTCGCCAAATCAAGACCCTCTGTAAGACAGTAGCCCTGAAATTGGCACAAAATAGAGATTACTTCAATGATTATAATACCATCACATATTGTTTACAAAGTAATAACAAGTCTCCATGGAGAGGGTCTTAAAGTTGACGAATCTCCATGAAATCGTCTTAAACGTTAAACATATACACATGGAGCCTCCTAAATAAGCAGAAACAGTATTGATGGTCACTTTTTGTGCAACCAATATAGTGATAATTACGTAAATTTGTTTGATATTTTTATTTTCAAATTGTAGTTTTAAAGGCTCATTAGCGCAGATGATCAATGTTATAAAGGCAGTTTGATCTGATGCTTTGTGAACCAAAATGTTCCAGGCAGTATCTTAACATATTCAGCAAGCATTGTTGAACAATAACATTAATTTTAAAGTAAACAAAAACAAAGAATACAACCAAAATCTGTGCTATTGGATCTTTCCAACAAAACAAAATAGACATATTATTTCATGTTCTTTTATAATTTTATAGAATCATAACCTTGAACATGTATTAAATTACGTGAATAAAGTGTTTTCATGAGTCTTTTAATACTCTATATTTATTTTCTGGCTTTTCACTGGGATTCTTCATGCCGATACAAATGACAAGGTGATGCTGAAGTTAATGGTTTTCTTTTTGATGACGAATATCTAAATGGTGACGGCGTATTTAATTTGCGACACAAAGCTTTTTAGTTACACTTTCATTAGGCAAAGATATTTCATTAAAATTTATCTTTCGTTTTCTTTTCTGCCACTTCCTCCTTGAATGAAGTAACGTCTTTTTGGTACGCATTCTTCAAACCAGGAGTCTGAAGAATAAATAGAAACTATATTTTTAATCAATGAAGATAACACACTATGGTGCAAAACATTTTAGAACAGAATACTTACATTGATTTAATTCTCCACAGTTTGGGTCTTAAAGTTGACGAATCTCCATGAAATCGTCTTAAACGTTAACAATATGCACATGGAGCCTCCTAAATAAGAAGAAACAGTATTTTAACCATAAAATCATGCATGAAGTACCTAGCAAACACAATAAAACCAGCCAGAATGCCCCGGATACCTCAG
Source organism: Spisula subtruncata (assembly GCA_963678985.1). Lineage (NCBI taxonomy): Eukaryota > Metazoa > Mollusca > Bivalvia > Venerida > Mactridae > Spisula > Spisula subtruncata. The sequence continues at coordinate 12,814,113 of OY787669.1, forward strand.
AATTGATAAAAATAGATGCGGACTACGGACACCCGATGTCACCATCCCTTCTTTCAGGCTTTTATCGCTGCACTGACGGACTAAAACAGACCGCCGATAGGTGGCTTAAACTTATGGCTAGGTGGTTATCGCATACACGCCGCATATAAAACAAGACAATGAACTTACTTTGGTGGAAATGTGTCCGTCAAGTGACAAAAAAACATAAAAATATCGGCCATTGGCACCAATCTCCATGGAAAGTCTTACTTAAACCACCAATCTCCATGCTTTAGGTTATACCCCTTGATAAAACCAATAAGAATTTATAGACGTTTGAAGAATAGTATAAGTGTACATGATCTCTAGAAAATACCCAACACGGTCGAAAGTTTGAGCTATAGTAAGAGTCGTTTAGTGACAAATACATGAAGTATACATGATAGTATAGTTCAGACATTTTTACTCAACAGAACAAGAACTATTACTGATTGTTATAAATTCGTCACTATGCGACTTAGTTTTCGCGGAGTAAGCGACATACAAACGCGAAACTTTGTAGCCACCGTTAGTATCCACTAAAGTCTCTTGGTTTACAGTATATACTTTCAACCTAATCTTTTAGAAACTTGGGAACAATGATCATCGGGAAAATACATCAGAAAACTATGTCACCAGGGGAACTTTTATTTACACTTTTATTAATTTAGATGTTGCACCATATTGATATCAGAATTGGCCAAACTTAGCAGTACAGTCACGGCTCATTGCGCGGAATTCATCTATATCAATATATACACATTTCGATGGCTTAGAATTAGAAGATCGTAAGTGCCACTTACGACCTTTAAAATTTCATACATATTTAGAATAAGCAACACAATGCGCTTCTTATGAGCCCATTTTCATAAAAATCTGAACTTGTCATGTTGACCAAAATCAAGTTGTAAAAGTTGGTTTTACCATAAGTAAAGAGTAAATGTCAGACAGTTTTCCATGTTTTCTCAAAATATCGAGTTGGTAGTTACGACCTTCTTGTTCTAAGACATCGATTTGATCATAAAAAGCGTATATATGGTGACGATGTTTTTTTATATTTGTCCTGTCAATATTATAATAAACCTTATGATCACTTATACGGTAACAAATATCATATAATCATAATGTATTGGTCTATAATTATTTGTGACTATAATTTCCAGGGTCGGACCTGTGTAGGGGAAGTATGTGATACTGCCTCCTCCATAGTTTTATTGTACATAGGGCGTCGGATTCGAGGATGGGATGTCCAGGTCCCGACCTCGGGTTCGGTCTCAGTCCGTGTCAGAGCAACGACGCAATACAATTGTTGTGAGAATTGCCCTTGCTTGCTTGATTCTCACAACAAACACAGTAAAAAGGGGACCTGTCTTCTGTTCTTACATACCCTCGTGGGGATCGATAACGTCACGAATGAGGTATCCAGAGTATTCAGAGGATCCAGCGACCCTGCCACGTAAAAAAGAGCTAGATACAGAAACCCTAACCAACATTTGGTGATGGCCTTAGGGGCAAACCAGCCCGAGGAAGACTAGGGCCGGTGTTTATAAAGCATCTTAAGTGAAAATTTTAATATTTTGACTTAAGTTAAAATATTGAGTTGCCCATATTTCACAAGAAATTAACGATAGCCAATGTTTTCCATATGATTATTGTAGCTCTTTACATAATGCTCAATGCTTCTAAAAAATGTAATGCATTGTTAATATTAGTGTTCGTATTTAACTGATACACTTAAGGAAAATTTGAGATTTTAAGAAAATTAAGTTTTCACTTAAGATGGTTTATAAATACCGGCCCTGGAGTAGCACAATAAAACATGACAAGCTACGCACCTGCACATTTTGCGACATTGGTACAATGATATAGCGTTATATGAGTATTATACGGACACCATGTGACGAGACGATGGGTGTTCCTAAACTATTTGGAGTTTATTTCATTATATTTCTTGTAAGTATTCATTTTTATTAAATTCGAACAATCCAAATATTGCCTCTATCGAATTTCAGACTTTTCAATCTTCATTTTCCCATCTTTTCTCTACAAGTCTGGTATTGTTTATGTCTCTGTCTTTTCAGGCTTTTCATTCAACACTTTTCTTTCCTTTAATTTTAAAAATTAGAGTTTCAGGCATTGCAACTTGAATCTTCAGGGCCTGACAACCATTGCTGATACCATTTGTAAATACTAAATATGGCATCGGAACATGATAGGAAATTAAACTACAGTAAAACTTAGTTATCTCGATGACTAATCGGGACAAGCCAAATGATCGAAATAAACCGGGAGCTCATCATAGCGGTGTGTATAACATAAATTTAGCTTATTCGCCGGGAGTTTGAAATTGTCTCGAAATAAGCGGGATTCTCGTCTTAACGAAGTTTTACTGTAAATCTAAATTACGACTTATTAAATTGTTCTTCCTTTCATCATAAAAAAAATGTTTAGTTACCATTTTCGAGGCTGTTTTCAGCCGTTCAACCACCCTTTGACATTTTAACTTCCCCCTGTCATTGAGCTACTTAAGAAAACCTGCGTTCGAAACTCACAGGGGATACTATTTCTCTCCTCTGTGTGTGTGACAGTCAACATCGATCTGTGGCACCCAATCACATGTACACTTTGGTGGGGTCGAGCATGTAGGTTATTCTTGCTCAGAGAAATTAGCCAGTGGTCCATACGGCGATTGAACCCGGAACGTCTGGATCCCAAAGCCTACATCCTACCTCTAGACCACCGCCTACTTCATAATACCATACGAGGGGGTGCAATAACTGCAATACTTCACTGGAAGTGTGCGATAACTTCAATATTTCATTGGATGAAAGGCGTGTGATAACCTTTATACTGCACTACATGTGGCACTTCAACCACGACTTCAGTTAAACTACATGCTGATGGTCACTACATCTGCCACCGATATGTATTTGAACAGTTTCAATTTGTGTAAACAGTAAAGTTCCGCTAATAAGACCAATTTGATTATTTTGAAATCATGCAGATTTTTGCGAGTTTAAGGTCCCAAAGTATTAAATTTAGAACAAATAAGGTCTGCTAATAAGACCGATTCGCTATAAAGACCACCTTTTGACTTATTAGCGGAATTTCACTGTAGTTTGCAAGGGCAAGTGTATTGTTTTTAAATAACACTTTAGTCCGTTCAAAGTTAATTGATTACGGTTGTAAACATCAACTCGTCCGACAGGTAAACTATTTTTATCTAGGTTTAACTGGTTATACATTAGTTAACCGTGGTCCTCGCTATTCTTTCATATGAGATAGTTCCCTCATTAGTATCACTTATTGAATCGACAGTATAATGTCGGTTTAATTGTAGACGCATATTTACATCATTAAAAGAGAAATTAATGTGCGAGATAATTGAATCCATAACCAAACAATCTAGAATGTTATCGATTTGTTATACTACATTGTAGACATCCGTACTCTCGGACATATTATGCATCGATGCACGTTGACAATAAGCAGGTTGACGGTGCACGTTGACAATAGGCTTGTTGACTATAAGCACGTTGACGGAACACGTTGACAATAATCACGTTGACGTTAAGCACGTTGACGGTACACGTTGGCAATAAGCATGTTGACTATAAGCACGTTGACAATAAGCAAAATGACAATAAGCACGTTGACAATAAGTACGTTGGCAATAAGCACGTTGGCAATAAGTACGTTGACAATAAGCACGTTGGCAATAAGCACGTTGGCAATAAGCACGCTGACGGTGCACGTTGACAATAAGCACGTTGACGGTGCACATTGACAATAAGCTCGTTGACGCTGCACGTTGACAATAAGCACGTTGACAATAAGGGCGTTGACAATAAGCACGTTGACGGTGCACGTTGACAATAAGCACGTTGATGGTGCACGTTGACAATAAGCACGTTGACGGTGCACGTTGACAATAAGCACGTTGACAATAAACACGTTGGCAATAAGCACGTTGGCAATAAGCACGTTGACAATAAGCACGTTGGCAATAAGCATGTTGACAATAAGCACAAAGTAAAATGTGCCAAGTTGCATCTTGTCCCAACATGTATAAAGAATCAATTAATGATGCGTACAAACATCAATTTGACCTTTGACTTCCAACTGTGACCTTGACATTTGATATAGGAATAAACTGGGAGTCAGACATGGCACTTCTTCTCCTTGGGAATAACATACATGCCAACTATAAGCAATATTGGTCAATGTATGATAAATTAATGGTCCGGATAAACTTTAATTGACCTTTGACTTCAAACTGTGACATGAATCTTTGAAATAGGAACCCGGAGTTTGACATGACACTACGCCTTAAGGAGGTGAACATTCATATAGGTAGTTTGCGATAGAAAAAAATCGTGTTTTTTAAATATTTCTCTGTAATTACTACACCTACAAGTATGAAATTTTGCACGAATAAATGAAATATATCTACCTAATACACACTGTAATTTCAGCAAGATCAGAAATGAGTAAAAAAAGTTTTGTTCATTAGTTCTATGTAACATTTTTATAGTTTTGTATGAAAAGTCAAGTTAGAAGACTCGCTACTTGCAACAGCCAATTTTAAGATAACGTGATACTCATAACGGTATATTTACGTATTTGCAACCTACTAAATTTAACACATGCGAGGCCCGTCCGTGAACATGACGAAGTACATGTTATTGCTGTTCATTGTTTACAAACGACACACCTAAATGAACTGAATCACAAGGGCCTCCTAAGTCTTATCTTTATAACAGCAATCTCAAATCCGCTGATCACGGACTGTAACGGTTAAATAATTGATAGTAAATCATCAATGGAATACCAGATTACCTCCCTGCGTTAAACTGTAAATACGCATGTAATTTCAATATGTAATAAAGAATAAATGTCTTTTAATGGTGACACAAAATTATGAAATTCAAAATGAGACTAGGTAGAAACTTATTGTAGTTCTGTGTATTTTTTTACCAAAATCTGATGAATAGATTTTCAGAAATCTTTAAAAAACACGATTTTTTTCTATCGCAAACTAGCTATACAAATACTCATGCAACTGATTATAACAACAAGGCATCACAAATCTGAAGCAAAATTTTCTATTTTTATCAAATTTTCTGAAAATTTTTCTCAAAATATTATGTCGACATAACAAAATCAACCATATTTTCCATAAAAATTGCATGAAATAAACTTTATATGAACTTAACAGTTTAACATACTTTTTGAAAACTCAACGTCATTTTTACCTTGCAAAAAGGGCAAAAACGGGCCTATAAAAGGGACTGTGGAGACAATCCCTTTTTAAAATAGACGCCGTTCAGCTTTGTTGTTGCTGATGTTGTTGCTAATGTTTGTACGTGTTATACTTACGGTTGTTTTAAACTAAATACACGTTATAACTGTATTTTGTGATATAATTTCTTAGGTCTGTGATATCTCACATTAATGATTATTTCAAGCATAGACTAAGTGTCGACTTTGAATGTCATGCATAATTGACCATTAGGGGGGGGGGGGTATTATGAATGATGACTGCACTGTAGACAAGTTTTCCATGAAAAAACATTCTCGGTCACTTTCGTGTTACAAATAAAGTTTTTTTTTGTTCCGCCCAGATATGTGGAAATGATTATGTTGAAAAATTGTAAATATGTTAATTTGTTGGCAAAATAAAATTTGCCCATTTTCAACTCAACATAGTGTTGTCTTATATTTCCACATACTAGTTTGTTGTGATCATCGTGTCCGGGTTTAAACAATGCACATAAATGTACATGTATACATATACATGTACCATAATCCCAGTGTCTGGGAAATTGACGACCAACTAGACTGTGGCACTGACTATAGTCACAGTCTGGTTTGAGTATGTGCGAAAAAGCCACAAACCCATATTTGCGATTATTTACGAAATTCATTTTCTGGTTTCTCAATGACTGGTGCCAAAAGCCAAAACCTCATGTAATATTTGCGTTCGTTTTTTTTTCGGCTTTGTCATATTGATCTTGCCCATTTATTAGTCCCCGTCATTATATTTGCGTTCGTTTAGTTTCAAAATGGCCGACACAGAACAAGAATAAAATTAAGCGAACTAGTTAGCGGTATTTCGACCATAGTTAAGGGCCTAACCACTTAACGTTTTCGCAGTTTCTTGTTTAACAAACTATGGTAATCTTAAAACCGAGACGAGAAGGACGCAAACTCGTATAAGTACCGGTATACATTATTAGACCTAACCAAAATATACTTTTCTCGCACATTTCAGGTACTGGTCATATTTTGTCAAGCGCAGAACGACGTTGTGTCACGTTCCGGTAGTTCCTGGAATGCATTAGCGAGTATAGCCGGAATTCAACGGAGATGGCCGACATCCTTGGCAAATCAAGGGAATGGCAAATCTACGTACGGTAAAAGTTACAACGCTCGCGGAAAGCGCTCAGTAGATGGATCATTGTCGGAAGTCACGAGTTCTGCAAGATTGCATCACGTGATACGAAGAAAGCGACAAGCTCCATCGCGCATGCGCCAATGGGACTTCCACCCGTCGTCGTTGCTTCGTCGTAGGATGTCCACCACGCATGAGAATCCCGGTAGCCGAGCTGCAGTAAAGACAATAACAGAAACCCGTCACGTGACCCGAGCCCCTTCAATGTCACATGTACCAGAAATGCGAGGTAACAGGCTGTTAACTGACCAGCAGCTCTTGACTGTCGGGGATATGATAAACTCAAAGCCCGCTGACGTGAAGGTACACCTTCCCGTATCTCAGGCCCACTATAAAGCCATGTTACTACAAGGTCCGGAACCTTTACATCACGGTATGCTTGGAGATTCCTCAGGCACTGTACCCCGTACAGGACATAGACCAAACATCACTCCAACAGTCACATTGGCAACAAGTACCATGACAAGAACCAGTCGCCGCAACATGGCCCCTCAACCACAGTATGTAGACCAAACATTAAACCATGCACCATCGCAACAACCCCCAGTGTACAGGGAAGGACCAAATAACACTCGCCCACGTGAGCCTGTCGGTCATCGACCACCATATAATGCCAGGTCAGCTCAGTTATTGTTAGGCAACGCGGTGCTGGACCAAATGGAGAAAATTATGGGTAAACCTAGATTGGAAATGTTAAAGAAATCGAGTCGTTCCAAACAAGATCGTCAAAGCAAAAACAGGCAAAGAACAAATATGGCTCCACGTCCACCTCAAAGTAAAATTGGAAGGTCTTCGGTAAACATGAATGAAATAAATCAACTTATAGGTCAAGCCACACTGATACTAGATCAATTCAATTCAACGTTAAATCAAAAACGGCTTAGGAACAAGCCAAAGAAGATGGGCAAAAAATCGCCGCCGTCGCCGATAAATACAGCAGGAACCCAACAAATACAAAGACTACCACCGACCACCAACAGCCAGACGCCCATTCCGACAACGGTTCATAACCAGAGGGCACAAATACCTGCACGAGGTAAGCTTTATAAAAATCAGAAACCAAATCGCATCCCACCATACTCAAACTCCAAATTATCTTTACTTGCACAAATAAGCGATCAAATCAAGAGAAGAGAGTCAACTAAACAACAAACCAGTCAACTAAACACGCAACCCAAGAGACGTCCGGTTAATCGACCACGCCAGCAGCCACCAGGACCTAATGTCACTCCTACGAGACCACCGGTCCAGCAACAACGCATGCAACCAACTCGACCACCGGTCCAACAACCAACAAGACCACCGGTCCAACAACCACGCATGCAACCAACCAGACCGCCGGTCAACCAACCAACTCGACCACCGGTCCAACAACCAACTCGACCACCGGTCCAACAACCACGCATGCAACCAACCAGACCACCGGTCAACCAACCAACAAGACCACCGATCCAACAACCACGCACGCAACCAACAAGACCACCGGTCCAACAGCCAACACGACCACCGGTCCAACATCTAACAAGACCACCAGTCCAACAACCAAGCATGCAACCAACCAGACCACCGGTCCAACAGCCAACACGACCACCGGTCCAACATCCAACAAGACCACCGGTCCAACAACCAACAAGACCACCGGTCCAACAACCAACAAGACCACCGGTCCAACAGCCAACAAGACCACCGGTCCAACAACCAACAAGACCACCGGTCCAACAACCAACAAGACCACCGGTCCAACAACCACGCATGCAACCAACAAGACTATCGGTCCAACAACCAACCAGACCACCGTTCCAACAACCAACAAGACCGTCGGTCCAACAACCAACAAGACCACCGGCCCAACAACCACGCATGCAACCAACAAGACCATCGGCCCAACAACCAACAAGATCACCGGTCCAACAACCATGGATGCAACCAACAAGACCATCGGTCCGACAACCCCGCATGCAACCAACCAGACCTCTGGTCCAACAACCTACCAGACCACCGGTCCAACAACCAACAAGACCACCGGTCCAACAACCACGCATGCAACCAACCAGACCTCTGATCCAACAACCAACCAGACCACCGTTCCAACAACCAACAAGACCACCGGTCCAACAACCACGCATGCAACCAACAAGACCATCGGTCCAACAACCAACAAGACCACCGGTCCAACAACCAACCAGACCACCGGTCCAACAACAAACCAGACCACCGGCCCAACAACCACGCATGCAACCAACAAGACCACCGGTCCAACAACCGACAAGACCATCGGTCCAACAACCAACAAGACCACCTGTTCAACAACCACGCATGCAACCAACCAGACCACCGTTCCAACAACCAACCAGACCACCGGTCCAACAACCACGCATGCAACCAACCAGACCACCGGTCCAACAACCACGCATGCAACCAACCAGACCACCGGTCCAACAACCAACCAGACCACCGGTCCAACAACCACGCATGCAACCAACCAGACCACGGGTCCAGCAACCACGCATGCAACCAACCAGACTACCGGTCCTACAACCACGCATGCAGCCAACCATACCTCCGGTCCAGCAACCACGCATGAAGCCAACAAGACCTCCGGTCCAGCAACCACGCATGCAGCCAACCAGACCTCCGGTCCAACAACCTCTCTTGCAACCGACCAGACCACCGGTCCAGCAACCACGCATGCAACCAACAAGACCACCGGTCCAACAACCTCGCATGCAGCCAACCAGACCTCCGGTCCAACAACCTCTCTTGCAACCGACCAGACCACCGGTCCAGCAACCACACATACAACCAACAAGACGACCGGTCCAACAACCTCGCATGCAGCCAACAAGACCACCGGTCCAACAACCTCGCATGCAACCCACAAGACCATCGGTCCAGCAACCAACCGGACCACCGGTCCAACAACCAACCAGACCCCCGGTCCAACACCCACACATGCAACCAGCCAGCCCACCATTCCAACAACCAACCAGACCACCGTTCCAAGAACCAACCAGACCACCGGTACAACAACCAACAAGACCTCCGGTCCAACAACCAACCAGACCACCGTTCCAACAACCAACCAGACCACCGGTCCAACAACCAACAAGACCTCCGGTCCAACAACCAACCAGACCACCGGTCCAACAACCAACCAGACCACTGGTCCAACACCCACACATGCAACCAGCCAGCCCACCATTCCAACAACCAACCAGACCACCGTTCCAACAACCAACCAGACCACCGGTACAACAACCAACAAGACCTCCGGTCCAACAACCACGCACGCAACGAACAAGATCTCCGGCCCAACAACCACGCATGCAACCAACCAGACCTCCGGTCCAACAACCTACCAGACCATCTTTCCAACAACCAACAAGACCTCCAGCCCAACAACCACGCATGCAACCAACCAGACCACAGTTCCAACAACCAACCAGACAACCGTTCCAACAACCAACAAGACCTCCGGCCCAACAACCACAAATGCAACCAACCAGACCACCGTTCCAACAACCACACATGCAACCAACCAGACCACCGGTCCAACAACCAACCAGACCACCGGTCCAACAACCAACCAGACCACCGATTCAACAACCAACCAGACCACCGTTCCAACAACCACACATGAAACCAACCAGACTACCGTTCCAACAACCACACATGCAACCAACCGGACCACCGTCCCAACAACCAACCAGACCACCGGTCCAACAACCACGCATGCAACCAACCAGACCACCGTCCCAACACCCAACCAGACCACCGTTCCAGCAACCAACACGACCTCCGGTCCAACAACCACAAATGCTGCCAGAGGGACCTCCAGTTAAGCAACGGCAAATGTCACATATAGAACGAATGTTGGAGACGGTGCGCACTCTTGGTTTAGCAATTGATCCACCAAAACAACAAGTCTCTGCTCTCTCTAAAACACCATCGCCCAGACAGACACCTTTACAACTTCAAACTGTTCAACAGACGTCTTATCTGGATCCAGTTCCATCGTACAATGTACTTCAAGCCCAGCACACCACTCCGAATGCAAGGCAGGTAGTTCGTGAACAAGCTTATCCTCAAGGACCAATCATAGCACAAGGAAAACCAGAATTGCCGAAGCTTTTATCTCCTCCGGCTGCTGTTCTTGCAGAGACTTCAATTAGAATGAAACAAGGGATCATGGTAACTTTCCCGACACCTTTGGTGGATGTGCCGACAAAAACACAACCAACAAGACATGGTGCGACAGAACCCTGGCCTTCGCTACCACCCGGACCACAAAGACGGCCTAAACAACAAAACCCTGGTGTCATCGAGCCTTGGCCATCCCTATCACCAAGCCCACCAAGACGGCCCAATAGGCGAACAAATGGACGAAAGACACCTGTGCCTGTACCTGTGTACTTAGAAAAGCTACCAACGACATTATCTCCGCCTGCTGTCCCACCAACGACAATAATAATTGCATCACCCGTGCGTAAACCAAGTAACACTCGACAAGTGTCACAAAAACCTAAACCATCCCCGAACGGTGTACATGTTCCAAACAGAGTTCTAAGAAGAAAAGTGCGACCGATGCATAGAAGGCGTCGGCCAAAGCAACGTACTGGTCACACATCAAAGCAACAGCCGAACCCTCTACACTTGAGTCCTTCTACAATATTCCCAATGCCAACGCAGCCACCGAAAGAGACAGTAATTCGGCAAACATTGCGTCCTAACTTTGTCCAAGAGCAGAGTAATGCTTTAGCTAATACAGCCGTTAAAAACCCTCTTGCTCCTATCAATGTTTGGCAAGCTGCCACTGCAGTACCCGCGGACAAACCCTTGTCGAATGTATACAAAGTTCAGCCCATGAGTCCCGTATCACGTGATATACATCAACCACCAACACCAGCCAAAAGAACAGTAAATGGAGGAAACTATGTAAAGAACTGGTTTCTGCCAAGACCATTCGCACCTGATAATCAAAACACCGGTGGTAAGCAGACTACAGGAAATAGCAAAACCACTGGTGTTAACAGTTCTACCGGAAATATACAAACCGCAATACAGTCAACCGGAAGCAATCAATTAACCGGAACTAGACACCCAGTCGCTGCAACCTTCCAAACAACACTTGCCCCATTACATCCTCCTGTGATCACAAGAACTAACAATGGTAGAAGAAGTGGTAAGCGGGTTCGTGTCAAAGTCTCCAAGAGGGTAAAAAATGGACATAGAATGGCAAAACGAAAACATCTAGCAGCGGTCATCCAGCAAAATAATAGGAACAAACCAGCACCGGTCACTCAGCTAAACAACAGCGGTACAAAAGCCCAGCCCTCAGTTATACACAATAACGTACCAGTTAAACGGCGAAACATGGGACCTGTCTCTAATAGACACCTTGCAGGAAGCGGAAGACGAGTGACCACAGGTAGACGTCGTATTATTAAAAAGCACAATTCAACATTGCCTCCAAACCTAGTTCCTACAGTAGGCCTACAACTACCAATTCCAGTCGTAACTGAAGGACCACCCTTGCTTCCAAAGGACAACGGCTCTCCGTTTGTAGATCATGTTAAACAAATACTAAATCACATACGAGGTGAACACGCTGCCACGCATGCGCACACAAACCAGGTGGTACATTCAGTGAGTACCACTACCACAGTCAGCCCGGGATTACACAGACACCACGTGGCACCTACACCAATTATCTCTAATTTTAACTCTGGCCATGCTAAACAACCACCAGTTGCTGGTGCAAGCTTGAATGTCAGTCTCGATACCAAAGCTACCAACGTCAGTACCGTAAACAAAACAACAAACAACACTAAAACAAGAAACAGGACCGTTTCAATAACAAAAACACAAATGGAGGTGACGAAACCAATAGACCAGGTGGTTCATCCAGTTGCACAAAATCGTCCACATCCTCCTATCAACTTTAACGTTTTCTTAGAATGGCCAATGCCAACACAACCGCCTGTTCAACATCATCACGTGCAATCACCAGTTCAACATCGTCAACACGTGCAATCACCGAGTCAGACAGACACATTGAGACTTCTAGAAGCATTGAAGACATTACAGGGACATATGGGTAGCATGTCCGGTACAACGAAGCCGCCGGTCAATATTATAGTACAAGTAGAAAAGGCGGGAAAATGTAAGTAAAAAATGCCTTACATTTTTTGTAATTATAAAATTATCAATATGTCATAATTATATTTATAAATGTTAATTTTCTGGCTTCGGGAATATGTTCCTTGTCACAAATGTGTTACTTTCGGAAATGGTAAATTTGAACGGACTGAAAACTACCGTCGGAAGAACAAGCTTTTGTTTGGAACAAATGACCATTTCCGATATTCATGAAAATGAGTTTATGAGGTACGCATTGCGATGTTGATTCCACATATATTTATGAATTTTATAAGTTCGTCTTTAGAACCCAGTATGCATGAACAAATCACAACTGCATTTCTATATCGCTGTCTTAAACAAAATAGGTAATAAGTGCTTCTTATATGACCCAGTGATGGTATTTATAGAGCAACTTAGTTGAAAACTTAAAATGTTCTTAAACTACTAGTGCAGTATTGAAATTTACTTCAGTGGCTCGGTTAAACGAGGCAGCCAAACATATTGGTTGTATACAATATTATCAAGCATTGTGTAGATAACTATAGCTTGACCAGATTAAACTGAGACTCCTAGCATTATTCATTCAAGTCCGAAGTTTTTAAACATATACTTAAGATTTTAGCCGGCCTTATACGGACATAACGGAACATAGTAAATAAACACACGAATCGATTACAGCCGAATATAGCCGGACGAGCTTACGGACTTTGATGAGTCTCAGTTAAATCTGGTAAAGCTATAGAATAATATATAGCTAGCTGAGTCAGGAAACACGTGTACATGTACTACACATATACCGATAGTTGATACTTTTATCGTCCTATTGTTAATGTTTGTGGTCAATCATTCTGCATACATTTATATAAACAATTAATTGACGATATCATTCAATTACATGATTGACATGTTTATGTCCACATTTTACACATAACTTTACTGCATTGTCCGATCAGTCACTGATTTTTTACGATCATTATCAAATAAAAAGCATAAAAAGCTGATAAAATGGACGTCTTACTAGACAAACTCAAAAACTTTCTAACCCTTATTGTGAGAGTTCATAATTATACTGTACGACATTTTGGTGCTTTTTTCTAAGTTTGTATTGTTTGCTGTATTTGTGACGACATGCTGCCAAGTGTGATACATGATTATAAAACTAAGTTCTTATATACATTAATTTTGTATACGAGGGGTATTTGGAAAGTTTCGGCACAGAATATTTCACTCAATACGGTCTTTCAATGCTTCTTTTTCTGACTTCAATTTCCCAAAGTATCTCAATCTGAGATAAATCTCATCTCAAATTTTGCCAAGGTCATTTGGATAATTTCCTTTATAGTTCGGAGTCAAAGTTTATATCACAAAACAGAAAGCACTGTTCGTAGAACTATAGTAAATTTAAAGAGTTTGAACTTCAGATTTATCTCAAATTCAGCAAATCTCAATTTTAGACGATATTTGTACTTTGGATGCTTCGTGAGATCGGGGCCTGAACTTGCCTAATCTATGTTTTCAGTGGCGTGCCGATGTTTCCCGAAGTCTGACGGATGTCCATACGATTTGAAGGAGGAGCCATTGATGGACATGTGTGACGTCAAAACAGAGATTCCATGCTGTGATGACAATTAATCAATAATCAATCAACTCTACGATGATTGATCAATAACACATCCATAATCAATCAATAATTAATTAACTGATAATTACTCGGTTATTAAGAATATAATAGTATACCTAACCTCACTAATCATCGAGAAAGTCATGAGTTCAAGCAAAAAACCAGCTTCTTGTGTAAAAATATATTTCGACAGACACTAGTAGATTACATACGTTCGATGAGAAAGGTGCCATATATGCGTTGCGTATACATGCATATCTTTTACAGCATTTGAGTTATAATATGGAACGCTTTTTTGCCATTTTTACAAATCATCCCACAAAAATGTTTTTAACTTTTTCATTTAAACGTTATCATATATAGGTTGGGCGATGTTGGCTGGATGGTAGTGGAAGGGGGAACGAACAATGTTTTATTTTAGGTACATTTTTTGTATATATAATATAGTATAAATTATACAAATCATGTTCGTGCATATTGAAATATATTTTTCCTTTATGTTCATCAAACAGAGGATCCACGGTGACAAGACTAATGTATTGGTCGGTTTAAGTATATAAACAGTATATATATGCCCATATCATGTAAATATATACCAATTATGGTCAAATATATTATGTACATTAGTGTGTATCAGCAATATGCAACGGTTATTAAATATTATTGTCTATGTTTTTTATTCTTGACTACTGAACTACATACTATATAATATGAGTATGAACATAGCAAGTTATTGAGACAGATCAGTAAATACTTTGCATTAGTTTTATGACAGCCAATCACACATGTCCATTACACAGTGTGACGTCATTTATGTACAGGAAGTGTTAGCATTGACAGTAATAACCAATATAAACAATATACACTGAGCGGCAATATATATTATCCACAGAATTAAGCTTTTTCCGTGAAAATACTTTAAGAATCACTCGTCCATAGCGGAATAGCCTTAAACCGCATTTTCCCGCGTGCTGATAGGTGGCTAGAGATTTGCTCGCACATTATGCAAGCATTTCGAAGAATATGGATGGATTAGTCGGAAAAACAAAATAACTAGTAGAAAACATGGTGCATACGTCAAATGAAGACTCCGAAAGATCGGCCGTTATGCTCAATTGTGGGGTATCCGTACTAATAATCAAAGTTTCGTTGATTTAAATTACCAATATCCTTATTTCATTTATTTAACACAAGTTTGAATACATATGTGCACCTGTTAAGAAAGCTAAAAATGCATTAGAAATCATAGGATGTAAGAAAAATGTTTAAGTCAAGTGCGATAACTCTTGGATAATTATACTCACTTTTTTAGATTAATCGCCACATTTTACACTAAATTGTATCACTAGATATTACTGAACTAGTCTACATGCTCAAGTTTTGATGTTCATTAATATTTAGACGTAAATTGTGTTTTGAGAATTAAGCACGCAATTCAAAAGCGCATTTTTCTCCATTGAGTGCAATAATCCGTCTTAAAAGAATACCTATAGAGTTCATGTAATTTATTTCCAGTTACAAATGGTAATACTTTCACCATCCTTGGGACAAATATAATACCATTTTATTAATCTCAAAACGAGTAGTTTCGAATATCCGTTTAGAGGCGCAAGATTCGAAGCAGTGTTATAAAGAAACTTGCAAGTTAATTATTCAATCATTTTATTACTCCAAGAATATCTCCCTTTGACCATTAAAAATGTACCATGGCTATAATAGACCAGGTTTTTATTATTTTAGTGGTTGTGCGCGAAATAGTGTAAAGGTCCCTAAAAAGTACCTGAAGTTTACATAGCCCTTCTGCAACAACGGCACAGCATTCAATGAACGTTTCATGCGATTAATACGCCGTGTGTACGCACGATGGATCGCTCCTGGCGGTGGTTTTATAAAATTGAAAAATGCGACTTTCTGTTTTATACTGACCCCAAAACAACTGGTAAAAAACTATGTTGCTAAACACATTTTTCTGATTCGAAGTGATATTCATGTGTCACTTGCATATGTTTGTTTTATGACAAAATTTCGCGATGCTTACATGCTTATCAAAAAATCAGTTCAGTAGTAAAAAAAAATAGACACCCCAGCAAGTCTAAGCTAAAAGGGATCAGCAATTGAATTATTAAAACGGAAACATTTTCTATTTTACTTATGAACATTATCCATCCAAAAAATGTAATTTATGGTGGAATAAATAAGTAATTCATTGTGTTAAAATAGTAATCAATTAATAGCTTCAATATCCACGCAAACAAATTTATTCATTTTATTAACTATCAGTAACTTGTCCTTTCACCTACATGGGAGAAATTTTATTCGTATTCCATTATATAGCCGGCTATCAACAAGGTTTTAAAAAGCTCCAAAATAATAATAAAAAAACCAGATAAATAAATTCTACTTTAACTTAAGTAATTTACACATATAGTGCAATATCTTAGCTTTAAAAGTTGCTTCGTTGCTATGGTGAGCAATTTTGGAAAAGAACTTTGATTGACAAAAAACAAAATTAAGTTGTTTAAACAGTTAAAAACCTTTATTAGAATGCAAATGCTTTCGACTTTGATACCTATTTTGAAAATTAAATCATAATTCTTAAACTTGATGTTATTTAATAACATCTTATGACAAATGATGCAATTATGATATATCGTATGTCTTACAGTAGCGTCAAATAACGTTTGAATGACATTCGCGACGTCAGAGAAAGAACTCTACAAAAATAACTGTTTTAAAATTCCTCAAAACTCAAGATATGAACACAATGTCTTTTGCATTTTGCTTCGTTGGTATTATTCTTCAAAACTGAAAATTCTCAAAATTATTATTCCTGTCAAATAGCAGGTTTTCCTGGAGACTGGCTCATAATAATCAGTGGCAAAAGGGCTGTATACAAAGTCAATATCATTAGAGCATGATGCGTTTTCGAGAATATTGTGGACGAACTCGACCATATTGGAGCCAACTTGAAATTACATTGTACTAATCATTTTCCAGTAAACAAAGCGCATTTCTGTGTAGGTTTTTTTTTCATTTCGGGAAACCGTTCGTCCCGTTGGTACAACAAAGTTGTATCTTACAATATACCGAGAATGTATAGCTTGGCTATTTTGACATGAGCTTGACCTTTATGCAAGAATATCTTACAAGGTTATTGCTTTGAATATATCAATTTCCGCAAGCAAATCGTGCAATATCGGTATTTCAGACGCGTGTTTGTATGGAGTATATTACAAGTCGAGCGTCTTCGTGATACTCCCCGATTATGAAAACACATACAATCGGTGTTATAAACGTAGATAATATATCGACTGTTAAATTATGCTAATCAATAGGTCAGGCTCATGTCAAAGTGGGCAAGCTATACTACATGTATATAGAGAGATACAACCTTGTTCCACCAAAGGGACAAAACTGTGTTATACAAATAATTTTGGACGACAAACCATACTAGTAAATCGCGGTTATTCATGTCGTCGTTGTGGCGATTTAAGTCAATACATGGATGAAATTAAATGTCCACAAACACACATCACTGACTTTGGACAATCATGGAGATGGATCATATACAAAGTGGTCGTAAATTATCTATCATTATGTTATTATACGAATTTAATGACCATCGATGGATGAAAAACAAGTCTTTCATTTCTTTTTTTTAATTTATGGCGGTCGTATACTATGAAAACTATGTCCCCATACCAGTAACATGTCATTGGACGTTCATGCGCAACTGGTGAACACCTAATGTGGGATCCGGGCGACGATCTACATCATTTGTACACGTTTTACGTTATTTGTGCGGATCATATATGGCAATAAAATACGTTCAACTTAACTAAACTTAACATATAATTTTCATTTGTATCGAAGTGACCAATTGCAAAATTATAGTAGATCCTCGATTCGAAATGCAACAACGTTTTGGAACTGCAGCAGAAACACCCATTTGGAGCTGCAAATATAACACACATTTGGAGCTGCAAATATAACACCCATTTGCGGAGCTGCAAATATAACACCCATTGGCGGAGCTGCAAATATAACACTCATTGGGAGCTGCAAATATAACACCCATTGGTAGATGCAAATAAAACACCCATTGTGAGCTGCAAATATAACACCCATTGGGAGCTGCAAATAAAACACCCTTTGGGAGCTGCAAATATAACACCCATTGGGAGCTGCAAATATAACACCCATTGTGAGCTGCAAATATAACACCCATTGGGAGCTGCAAATATAACACCCATTGGGAGCTGCAAATATAACACCCATTGGGAGCTGCAAATATAACACCCATTGGGAGCTGCAAATATAACACCCATTGGGAGCTGCAAATATAACACTCATTGGGAGCTGCAAATAAAACACTCATTGGGAGCTGCAAATATAACACTCATTGGAAGCTACAAATATAACACCCATTGGGAGCTACAAATATAACACCCATTGGGAGCTGCAAATAAAACACTCATTGGGAGCTGCAAATATAACACCCATTGGGAGCTGCAAATAATATACCCATTGGGAGCTACAAATATAACACCCATTGGGAGCTGCAAATATAACACCCATTGGGAGCTGCAAATAATATACCCATTGGGAGCTACAAATATAACACCCATTGGGAGCTACAAATATAACACCCATTGGGAGCTGCAAATAAAACACTCATTGGGAGCTGCAAATATAACACCTATTGGGAGCTGCAAATATAACACCTATTGGGAGCTGCAAATATAACACCCATTGGGAGCTGCAAATATAACACCCATTGGGAGCTGCAAATATAACACCCATTGGGAGCTACAAATATAACACCCATTGGGAGCTGCAAATATACCACCCATTGGGAGCTGCAAAAATATACCATTTGCAAGCGGAAAATGATACGTCCATGGAGGTTACGCGCCACAAAAACCAACTGTTACTAAAATCTTACAATGTCCAACTTCCATGTATCAAATTACAACATTGAAAATACAAAAATGTAGATGCAGCAGTATCAACTGACATACACTATTCTATGTATTAAGTGATTATACAAACAAGTGGTTATACAATCACTGCGGTATAACGTACACCGGATATTGCTCGTAAAGTGAGTAATATTATCAATTTTAAGGACTTGAAATGGAGACCAGGGTAAGTTTAGAGACGAAATTTTCCAAATGACTGACTTCTTATCCATATCCCAATTGAGTTTTAACTTCTTCGGGCATTTTGGTAACTATATAGCACACTATCGTATATCAGATATTCACAGAAAGGTTAAAATGAACCAGCATTATGCCGTTACTCACTCGCAAATATTGACAGTAGGACTTTACAAGCTTCTGGAATGGCTGTAATACCAAATTGTAGATTTTTTGAACTGGCAATTTTGTTTATATTGAACTCCAAAATGTTGTGACCAAATTTCATAAATATTGTTTGAATAACAACTAAGATACACCCCAAAACAGATACGCGTGCGTGTACGGAGTATTGCTGTTTAGTGTACGGAGTATTGCACATATGCTCAACGTTAGTATACGGAGAGTATGGCATAATAAAATGAGTAAATAAAGTATGTAAATGGACAGTTTTATCGTATTATTACGTCTGCTCACAAATATGGTAATGTTTTATGGGTTATACGATACAATAAGAATATTCTTAAATGATTATGTTAAAATATTTCAACTGTCAGGCAGATGAATGTGATTAACAATATAGAATGCTGAATTCTATGCATAAAGTGTTCTTGTGAGTAGTACAAAGGTGATATTTAGCTTGGATATATGCAATTCTTTGAGAGTCATACTAATGGTCAAATGGCAAATGAGGGCATTCACATCAATATATACAAAATGTACACACCAAGGTTTATTTTATAATCTCTCAACTATTTCAGATACTGTAATGAGGTTCCTTTGCTATGATTTACGTTCAACGTTGCTAATTCAAAGTATTGGACATTGTAGTAGTTTTGTGTTTGTCAAATGCAATCGCTCAGC
This sequence comes from Spisula subtruncata, assembly GCA_963678985.1. Classification (NCBI taxonomy): domain Eukaryota; kingdom Metazoa; phylum Mollusca; class Bivalvia; order Venerida; family Mactridae; genus Spisula; species Spisula subtruncata. The sequence goes on from OY787669.1 coordinate 12,834,349, forward strand.
TATTTCTCTTTACTGTATGTGAAATACACGGTTACTAATAGAAGTTTCCCATAAAATTCAGGGAGGACTTGGAGCTAGGATTAGCTTGTTACATTCATTTGCTTCATGCAGTCCATACAATCCAATCTAATAGGTACATATCTATATAATATAAGGTTTTTTTTTATAAAATAACGCTGCTTATACCTTGTATTTATTCGATTTTAGTGACAAATAGTCACTGTAAGTAAAAGCAATACTCTGTACACCAAACAGCAATACTCCGTACACCAGAGAGCAACTATATAGCAATACTCCGTACACTAAAACCTGCATTTATTCTCACAATGCACCGTAATTTTCGATTAGTTTCGGATACTACATTTGCAATATAATCTTTGTAACAAAAATGACAATTCGCTCGATTCAAGTTGAGTATTTTAACGCAAAATATAAACAAAAACATCTTATTTCGACAGATCGAGCTTACTTTCTGCGTGAGTAACGATACGAGTTTGGTCTTTTAATCACCCTTTTAAGAAATTCCTGGCAATTTACCAGTTGCACAGGCTAGGAAAATTTATGTTGAAGATAGCTTTGTATAAAATGTACATTAAAACACTCAGAAAAACTAAAAATCATCTCTCAACTTACCCTTGTCAACACTAAAATGTCGCGAAAATTGATAATATTACTCATCTTGCTAGCAATATCCGGTGTACGTTATACCGCAGTGACAATACAATGTAACTATGCTCAATGCGTGGGTGGGTGGAGGTGTCAACTAATGATATAAAATGTAAGCGTATCATGAGTGTCGTACACATGTGTGTCAATAAGGAAATGCAATGTAGGTTAATTATGTATAAAATACTGTAAGGACACATGTCTGTTTACTCCATAACTTGGTCAATATAGTCAGGTCACAAACGAACTGTATGGATATTATTCTAATTATATTGCGATTCTGGTAACATGCTGTAAATATAGGGTATGTATGCATAGGAAACTGTATCATTGATACAGATTAAAACGAGAAAAAAATGTAAAAAATATATTTATAAAAATATCATTTTTACCAAAAAAAAAAGTGTGTTTTTTTCGTTATCAATAATACAGTTACCAGTGTAGGTATGTGCAAGAGAAAGCATTTTCTCCGTTTTATTTACAAAATGAAGTAAGACCGGAACCACTTTTGTGTTCGATGGATATCATATTCGCGTGTGGTAGAAACCAAAGGTTACTGCAACATTTTGAATACGAGAAAAATATCAATTAATTTATCAGAAGCTAGAAGAAAATTTGTTAACAACCATGGTAGTGGACCACTTAAAAATGTTACATACCAAACAGCATTGTAGAGTAATATACATGTACTACTTCATGTTCATGTGACTATGCTTTGAAGTCATATTAGCTATAGAACTATGTGTTGTCCTCAGGTGAGCTATAGAACTGTGCTGTCCTCAGGTGAGCTATAGAACTGTGCTGTCCTCAGGTGAGCTGTATATCTATATTTTGTCCTCAGGTGAGCTATATATCTGTATTGTGTCCTCAGGTGAGCTACATATCTATATTTTGTCCTCAGGTAAGCTTTATATCTATATTTTGTCATCAGGAGAGCTATAGAACTGTTTTGTCCTCGGGAGAGCAATATAACTGACTGTGCTGTCCTCAGGTGAGCTATAGAACTATGTGTTGTCCTCAGGTGAGCTATAGAACTATGCTTTGAACCCAGTTGAGCTATAGAACTATGTGTTGTCCTCAGGTGAGCTATAGAACTATGTGTTGTCCTCAGGTTAGCTATAGAACTGTGTTGTCCTCAGGTGAGCTATAGAACTATGTGTTGTCCTCAGGTGAGCTATAGAACTACGTGTTGTCCTCAGGTGAGCTATAGAACTACGTGTTGTCCTCAGGTGAGCTATAGAACAACGTGTTGTCCTCAGGTGAGCTATAGGACTACGTGTTGTACTCAGGTGAGCTATAGAACTACGTGTTGTCCTAAGGTGAGCTATAGAATTATGTGTTGTCCTCAGGTGAGCTATAGAACTACGTGTTGTCCTCAGGTGAGCTATAGAACTACGTGGTGTTCTCAGTTGAGCTATAGAACTAAATGTTGTCCTCAGGTGAGCTATAGAACTGCGTGTTGTCCTCAGGTGAGCTATAGAACTGTGTTGTCCTCAGGTGAGCTATAGAACTATGTGTTGTCCTCAGTTGAGCAATCACTGTTAACAGCCATTCAATTTTCATTGGCTAAGGTGAACAATTTTGCGACATTCATCCAACACAAAATCAGTATGTCCCCCACTGTTCGAGAATAAACAACAATTGGATGAAAACTGGGTATTAAAATAACTCTCATGATACATCCTATAGAAACATAAAGAGATGTTTGTGAAGCACATATGACCCATGGCAGCCCAATAGTCGAAAATGGTAAAGGTAACAGTGGCTTTATGACCTTAAAATCAATAGGAGCCACCTACTGCACCTGGCCAACCTCCATGTAAAGTTTGATGCTCCAAGGGCAAAGTGAATGGACACCAATTGGTCTTTCGACAGACCGAACGACTAAAAAATCTAAAAGAACAACAAACCAGCCTCCATGTTATTTCAATTATATATTTATATCAATTTTATACCATTATGAGAACAACTTATCACTAACAATATTCAATGTTAAAATGTAACACATACATACAACACAATATGTAAAACCTTCTATCAAGAGGCCAAACAAGAATATGTATGGTTAAGGTAATGCAGACTGCTATGTTACAAGAAACACACCTATTTTTACATCAGCCTTAAGGTAATATTCCTTGTTAATTATTGGACCCCGAATAAGGAATCGAAGAAACTTAAAAGATTCCACAAACCAAATTTTCAAGCAAATGACTAGCATGCTGCTGAAAACTACTTCCAACACAACACCATAGACAATCTAACACAATGTATAAACATTCTGCCTAATTTCATGATCAAAGATTTTTTCAACCCATTTCATGAACTAAGATTTTTCAACCTATTTCATGAACAAAGATTGATCAACCAATTTCATGGACAATGATTTTTTCAACCAATTTCATGAACATTTTTTTTTCAACCAATAATTCCAATTTCATGACCAAAGATTTTTTCAACCTATTTCATGAACAATTACATTCAACCAATTTAATGAACAAAGATTGTTACAGCCCATAATGAATATAATGAACACAGATTTTTTCAACCAATTTCATGAAAAAAATGATTTTTTCGACCAATTTCATGAAAAGATTTTTTCAACTAATTTCATGAAAAAATGATTTTTTCAACCAATTTCATGAACAAAGATTTTTCAACTTTAGATTTATGATATATTCATAAACATAACGAAAAATTTTCATCTATCTCTGATACTGTTTATTGTCCAGTTCTTTTTATAATTTGATAGTCCACAACATCATATGAACAACAATACTAAATTCTAACTACATCAAAACAAACACACACTTTTAAATGATTTAACTGTTTATCTGAATATCTGAGTCTATGTTTGGCAGTATATTATGACAAGAGTAAGTTTACACAGTAAATGATTTACTATGCCACCTTTCACTACGATACCACATAGCAACAACTTTATATTGGTGCATTATAGTGCGCCCAGGGTGATGTGATATTTACAAACATTGACCGGAGTTGCCTACTGTTGAAAAATTTGTTTCTCAAGTAAACACATATGGTCGATTATATACTAAAATTACACAGATAAATCATGCACACTTAGTTAAACCACCTACGTGGGCTATATCAAATTTTCCTGCCTTTCACATTATCCTGGGCAGACTACACATAATCCATCAATGGAATTAGGTCAAGTTTGTTTGACCTGTAACATCACCAAACTCACATTGATCGACATCTTTAGAGAGTGAAGCTGCTCTGGTCAATCACTTTGATCAACGACCACATACAAACCCAGAAGTATCGACCTCTTTCAACAGTGCTTCAACAACTTTAACTATTTGACTCTTCACCTTTGAAGGTCATAATGCAACCTTCATAAAGTCAAAGCCAACTTATGTGTCACTGTGCAATATCAAGGTCACCACTATATTCCATACAACAACTGGATGACATCAAAAGGTCAACGCTACATTCCATACGTCAACAGCTGATGAACTATCCCTAGGTCACTGCTCTTTTCCATACTTTATAACACCTGATTTATAACACATCGCGATTCATACTTTCAGTACACAAGAACTATACACTCTGATTTAATCATGTCTACACTATACGGTTCACTTCCATCAACTCTCGGCTCCAGGTTTAGGTTTGGGTATAGACATTGACGCAGCTTTCGGCGACACTTGCGCTGGTTCTGCTGTTTTATAGAAAGCCTGATCGTCCTGCCATAATACTTTCTTCTTATGGGCGATCAAAGAGTCTTTAACTCTTTCATCGATAATTTCTTCAGTTAGGATACCAGACTCTGAGGCATAAGCTGACGCCTGAAATAGACAATAGACAGAGATACTAAAAGGTTGACTACTTTAAAGAGGCATTCCTTATTACTAGCACAATTTTTTTCTACTATCACATTAAATGAGATAAATGTACAAAGCACTATTAATTATCATAATTAGTCAGAAGAAAGTGTGCACAAATATGTCTCTATAATGTCAAAACTATATTCAAATCACCAATAATAATTTATCGCTTCTAGCGATTTATTATTATGTGGTCAAAGGGAAACAACTCATGACTAATTTGGCTTGTTACGGACATATATTTTCATTTTTTTCTCAGTAATTGGTGTGATCTTTTTGTAGAAGATTTGAGGAGTTTAAGCAATTATGATTCTCATTTAATGTATAATATTCCTGAATCAATTTAAAGGATCAAAGTTTTAGGGAACGCCTCTTTAAGAGCTTCAGTTCATATGGACCATATTGAAAATTTGGTCTTAATTGAACCAGATATGTCATCCACTGTAAGTATGTTGTTATAATTCAGTTCCATGAAGAGGAAATCCACTTGTTAATAAATTTACCAAAAGAGATGAGAGGCAGTTATTCTGAAAAGTTGGCAATTTTTGGAATCTGTCTATGAAATGAAAAGTGCCCACCACTTTTAACAGAAGTCTTTCAATACATTGGCGATGAAAAATGGTTTCAAGTATTCTTAAATCCAAATTAATTATTATTAATAATTTAATCACTCTTTAAACTAAAAGGTACCCTAGTTTTAAGACATATTTTACTGATACAGTAGAAAGTGTAGTACAATTTGTGAAAAAAGGATGGTTGTGAAACAGAAATTGTAGTTATTCAGGAAATATACAATTTAAAGTTAATTGTTCTTTCTGGAACAAAATTGCTATATTGCTTATGCAAGGTTTTTGCTCTATTGAGGGTTGCCCTGAAGAGGTTGCACTGTATTTCAACGCCTTGAACATACACCTAACACATGTAATGCACGCTACAGGCTAGACTGACTGCTTAAAATTCATTTTTGGTCGGCTGAAAATGTAAAATTTATACACAATTTTAAGAAAATAGTTGCACTTAGGACCTTAACAGGCCTGTAAGTTAAGCATTTAGGCCTGCTAGGTTAAAACTTATTGAGAACCCTGTAATGACAGTATTAATAAATATAATGCACCTACCTGCCAGGCAACACCTAATTTAGAGATTTCTCGACCAGATAATCCTTCTATTCTGTTAGCAATGTCTGTACATTTCTTGTCATAATCAAACTCGTCCACTTTCAATCTCCTGAAATATGTAAGTAAGTATGTATTTTTGGTATTTATTTAAGTGACATGTGCAATATTACAAATTATATATACAGTGATACAGTAATCGAGCGGATAGCCTGCTTGACTGCTGACCGAGAGGTCCCGGGTTCGATCCTAGACTCGATCCTCGACTTGGGCACTTGATCATTTCTGAAACGCTTTTCTGCGTTTCCCATCCAACTAGAGATGAACTGGTTAGCAACCTAGAGGTAGTCTCACGTGTGTCGGTGCTGTACACCGGGCACGTTAAAGAAACAAGGTGTCTCTTCGGAAAGAGCTAGGGCATCTCGCCCTGTTACCTTGTATCACCCCCACTGTCTCCTCTACTTGCTGTCCCTTCAGCAAAACACAGAAGCCATTGGAAATAAGTGCTTGCACTTTCATGGGTTATCCTTGACCGAAAGGTTTAAATTACTACAACATATATATACACAGAGCTCCAGATAAGGTGCGTGGAAAAGTGATTACGCATTGAAATTAACGAAAAACGAATTATTTCTGTGCGTCGTACAATGCATTGAAAACGACAATCACGCATTTCTGATCGATTCCGATGCGTGAAAGGGAAGTAACTCTTCTGTAATCCGGTCAGTTGTCTTGGTTTTAGACACTATCAATCCGGTGTACAGGTAGAAAAATCCACTGACAAATGTCACTTTGAAACAAAAGTTATCAGTAAATATGCAGGATTCTAGCTCTCATATGCGTGTGTTTCAAACCAGATGTGGTAACACGTGAGAGTATGTACGACCTTGCGTATAATCGAAGATGCTTTGATGAGCTTGAATTGAAACTTTCCAGTGCAAAATAGTTGAAAATACATGCATGACAAACGTAATTGACAACTTGTGAAAAATGCGAGTTTCACGGTTAGTTAAAGTCGCTGTTATGGATAGATCTATAAAAATTATTCTACCATGTAATTTTTAATTCACGAAACAAAGTGACTTTATTAATTTGAATGCAGATCATTTGATATAATTGCTTCATAGTTCATTTACACATGGACAATTTTTTTTTACTAAACTTTCAACTTTGTCAATATGTTGATAAGGGTTTAACTACAATGAGACAGCACATGCATTCTAATAACTATCATTCACTCTGTGTTTAAAGCCGAAGTCATTGATATTTTGTGTCCGGAGTGTTTCACTCATTAGTTTTGTAAACAGGGAGTGAACGACTCATTGCACCTAAAAATTATCTGGAGCTCTGTATATACATGATATAATATCACAAGTTTACTGCACCCAGCCCAATGGGCCTACAAGTCACTGACAATTAAACATATGGTAATTACATATTTATACAAGTAATGGTATGTGAGAATATCATTTTATTTTTTTATTTTCAATATTGTTGAAAGCCAAGGATCAACAGTATTTTAGTTTCCCAGACAAACAAGTAATACTTTTCCAACACTGGGCCAATGCAACCAGCAATTTGGAGGAACTGATTTTGCATGCTGAGCACCAAGCCTAGCAGACAGACCAGTTGTACAGTGATCAAACTTTCTGTCCTCAAAATGAACACGGACATATTGTTTGTTGAGGATTGTATACATCAATGGTAAAATATGATGAGTAAAACTCAAACTGTCTCAATAAACCCCATGCATTGGCAAAAGTATTATTCCAAAGCAAATGTAATCCTTCATGCACATCTACATTTCATGGAACATTTGTTTTGTATCATTAAAAGTTTAGAAGCATAATCATTTATCACATACCCCATGGCCTAAGGTAACAGTGCTGTAAAGACATGCAAAAATTGAAGGAGTTGTGCTCACAAGAATCTGTCTATGGACGGATAAACTGACTGACGGACAGATAGACAAGCTGAAAACAGTATACCCCCTTACTACTTCTGATGTGCAGGGGGTAAAAAAACAAGAAATTCAATTTATAACTTACCCCTTTGCTTCAAAAGCTGGTTGGAGTACATATTTATCAAAATATTGCCGCACTAATCTTTGACGTTCAAACAAATCGGGTAACTCAAACTCGACCATTTCATCCAATCTGTCGTTGATGGCCCAATCAAATTGTTCCGGTGTATTACTGGCTAATACAATCATAAATCTGAAACACACATACACAAGTATGTAAATAATAGCACCCCCACTTCGACCCTGGACCCTAATCATACATACAGTATAAGAGGGTCAAGATGTGCCTGGATCACTCATCTGTGACCAGGATTCTATAAATACATTAAAGGCCAAAATCTGTGAACTAGTGTGTTAAAAGGTTTTTCTATTTAATATCACTTTGAATACTTTCTTAAAATATATCATTATGATATTTATTAAATTGTAACATGGTTGCTTTGTAAAAAGTCCTTTTCAGCGCAAAATATGCAAATAGAACTCTTCCTTCATATATATGCCTGCTAACAGCAATAATCATTATGACTGCCATGTGTTAGTCCACTTATAACTAACTGCACCAAATGTCAAGAAGGTTGTTGGAATTCTAGTCGCTCTCTTTGTTAAGCCCCAACCACAATAGGTAACATACGAGGGGGTATCAAAAAGTTCGTGGACTGACCCGTTCATTTTGATATGCGTAATGCGATTGAATTATTTATTTTATCATATTAAACTACATTCAATTCTGTACTGAGAAACAAATAAAAAGTTGATTAAAAAATAAAATCAATTTAATATTCTAACGATTTAAAATATGACCAACAGCCACCCGGCGCACTTTTACGACGTTACGACGTCATGCAACGTCAAAACTCCTGCAACTTTTCGATCGTCTAAAGAAAACAAAACTCATAAACCTGGATTGAACTGTTCTATTGCCTACCAGAATACTTAGCTTTTACGTAATAACCCTTTATTCATGAAAAAGATCTGTCCGTTAATGAAAGATTCGACAAAATAATTTATTCCAGCGCCAATAATCACACTGTTCATGCAGTCTAACCTACTGATATTAGCATTATTGAGCTCTCATCGCTACATCTTTTGTACCATTTAAACAGATTAATTTTCGCAAGACAACCTTACTTTTATATACTTGGGTGACATGCTCTAATCTGAGATCAGTATTGGGGTATAATTTAGTAAAAGGGCAAAATGCAACGGACGATCGATAGTCCGAGAGTAACGTCATGTCGAAAAGTGCGCCGACGTCATGAAATGCGACGAAAATCAGGCTACACAAAACGGCGTGTTTATAACGTCACATCAGTATCCGTGACAACATCGCTTTAATTTATACACCAGGATGATGCTACAGTCTTAATGTTCATGTCGACGTTTTTATATTTCCAATCGGATAACGATTCACAGAATTATAGGTATATGTCGGAGTCCAAGTGAATGCTATTTTTTAAGTGCGCCGCGGAGCATAATTTAAGTTACCATAGTAACCGCCGCATACTCGGAAAAAAGTTAAATGAGCTGGAAATTTGCAAATCAATTCAAAATACGTTGTTTTAAAGAATGTGTGATTTTTACGGAATTCGGTCAACAACTAAACAAATGGCAGGCGCAGTCCACGAACTTTTTGATACCCCCTCGTATAGCCAAAAAAAATTTGCTTGTTTCCACTACTGGCTTTGGTAGGTAGGGAATTTTTATTTTATTTTTTAGGGAAAAAAACAGAAATAACCCATATGCCCTGATAGAATAGGTCAATTCAAAGATTAAAAAAAAAAGAAAAAAGTTTAGTTACCAATTTTCTAGGGCTCTTTTCAGCTGTTAGGCCCTTCAAGCAACCTTTTACATTTCAACTTCCCTTTGTCATTGGGCTACATATTGAAACCTACACTCGTGTCTCCCTGGGGAGACTATTTCTCTCCTGTGGTGTGGCAGCCAACATCGATCTGCGGCGCCCAGGAATAGACACTGCCCTCACAGGTACCATTTTACACCATGGTGGAGTGGAGCTGTGGGTCTTGCTCAGAGAAATTAACCAGTGGTCCAGAGGAGGATTGAACCCTGGACCTCTCGATCCCGAAGCGCGCGTCCTTCCTCTAGGCCACCGCTCCCCATTTTGATTTTTTCCTAAATTTTGTCCAAAAAAACACTAGGGTAGGGGGCAAAAAATAGGGTCTGTAGGGGGAACGGAAACAAGTAATTTGGGGACGGGCTGTGAAGTACTTACTTGTTTGATTGTTCACCAGTTCTGTACAGGAATGCATTCAATGTGGCCCTCATATCTTCACTTATCATCTCCTATAATACATGAACAAGAGGGCCATGATGGCCCTATATCGCTCACCTGATTATAAATGAAGCCCTGCACAATTTAGACTAACAAAGGTAGAGCGTAAATATAGAAACTGGTGGCCCCCGGGGCGGGGTCAATTTTGACCTCAGGGGCATAATTTGAACAATCTTGGTAGGAGACCACTAGATGGTGCTACATACCATATATCAAAGCTCTAGGCATTGTAGTTATAGAGAAGAAGATTTTTATATGTTTTCCCTATATAAGTCTATGTAAAACGGTGACCCCCGGGGCGGGGCCATTTTGACCTCAGGGGCATAATATGAACAATCTTTGTAGGGGACCACTAGATGATGCTACATACCAAATATCAAAGCTCTAGGCATTGTAGTTTTAGAGAAGAAGATTTTTATATGTTTTCCCTATATAAGTCTATGTAAAACGGTAACCCCCGGGGCGGGGCCAATTTTGACCTCAGGGGCATAATATGAACAATCTTGGTAGGGGACCACTAGATGATGCTACATACCAAATATCAAAGCTGTAGGCATTGTAGTTTTAGAGAAGAAGATTTTTATATGTTTTCCCTATATAAGTCTATGTAAAACGGTGACCCCCGGGCCGGGGCCAATTTTGACCCCAGGGCCATAATTTGAGCAATCTTGGTAGGGGACCACTAGATGATGCTACATACCAAATATCAAAGCTGTAGGCATTGTAGTTTTAGAGGAGAAGATTTTTATATGTTTTCCCTATATAAGTCTATGTAAAACGGTGACCCCCGGGGCGGGGCCAATTTTGACCCCAGAACCATAATTTGAACAATCTTGGTAGGGGACCACTAGATGATGCTACATACCAAATATCAAAGCTCTAGGCATTGTAGTTTTAGAGAAGAAGATTTTTATATGTTTTCCCTATATAAGTCTATGTAAAACGATTAGTAAGGTTGCATAAGACTATAATTACAGCTTAATAATTGTTTAATAGTTTGTAAACATACAATCACTGTAAACGATGATAACCCTAATATCCACATTCTGCATTTGATTTAAATTAAAGCCTCAAAGCTGCTAACAAGTACACATTTGTAGTTCTACAACTAAAATATAGTAAGAGAGACAACTCTTACATGATCACAACCAGTATAATTACAGAGTACACTCCCTTTGATAGAATGAAAAACAAGGTTTTTCTATTACTTGACCTAGTAGCCTAATTTTTGACCTCAGATGACCCAATATCGAACTTGACCTAGATTTTGTTAAGATGATCATTGTGACCAAGTTTCATAAAGATTAGGCCAAAATTGTGACCGCTAGAGAGGACACAACCCAATTGTTGACGGACAGACGGACGGACGGACGGACGTACTCATGAGACGGTATTTGTGGGGTTTTCTTTTGTTCTTTCTTTTGTTTGGTTGCAACCCACAAGTAGCATTTTGCACCCCACAAGTGACGGAATGAATGGAATCTTAAAATAGCCTATTGTTCCACACCCCACAACTACCGGTGCATTCGTACGGACGGACGGACGACGGACGAAGAGTGATCACAAAAGCTCACTCTGTCACTTTGTGACAGGTGAGCTAAAAATGAGGCGTGAAACACAAGGCATGAAACACAAGACAAGAAACACGTGACATGAAAAAACAAAACTTGAAAACTTCTTAAAAATGCCAGCTGACCTGAAATTTACCAGTCAAAATTATAGAGTATAATGGTGTGTGACTCGCTAATCAGTTAAAACAAGAGATATTTGTGAAACATGAATGCACCCATGGCAACCGTTGAGTGAGCCCAATTGTGAAAATGGTAGAGGTCACAGTGACCTTGACTTTAACCTAATGACCTCAAAATAAACAGGTGTCATCTACTGTTTCTGACCAACAACCATATAAAGTTGGAAGATCCTAGGACAAAGCTTTTGTCCTGAATTCAAGTTCAGAAGCCCTTTTGGCTAGTGGGCTAGTAGGTTATCATACTCAACATTAAATGGATAGAATCAGGCATACGTTACAGATTAAAGGACAAATTCAAATATTATCACGTACTCTATTTCTTTTCCGTAAAAATGCGTCAGCTTCATCCACAAACAGTAATACTCTGAAAATGAGGAACTTAAAATAATACAAAAACACAAAGTGCAGATCAAATATGTAAATTCCTTCTGTTTTTTTTTTGTTTGGTTGGCTTTAAGATGTTTTAAACCACATTTTCAATTAACATTGTACAGTGACTGACTCCCAAAGCAAAGGATGAATTTTCAAAATAAATTAGCACTCGCCTGAAGCTCTGGTGAGTAATTGTTTGTGTTGATTTTCTGTTTGGAAGAGTAACTTATTCCATAGAAGTGATTTCTTTATGAAGGATTACTTGACAGAATGACAGGAAATATTCAAAAGTTAATTTCAGTGACCCATGTTTAGAAGCATATCAGCTTACCCTTTTTTACTGGTTTGAGCCCAGTCAAACACCTTGTGCATTGCACTAACCCCATCTTTACCCATAGGGGCCACATCACCACCTGTCATTATAGCATAATCCATGCCCGAATGTTTGGCTAAATTCTGAAAACAACAGAAGAATTAAAACTGTTAACTCACTCTCATTTAAACTGTTTTAAAACAAGATTGACCTAACTTCTGATTAGATTGTTAGTTTAGCACTAGCATTCTTTTGGGAGGCTATAGCTGCTACATTTTTGGAAACTGTGGGATAAATATACTGAGTATTTCAATGCATGTCACATGCACAGTTCCCCTGGCCATGAGTGACTGTGTATATTGTATGTTGTGCACATGAAAAAGGAATTGAATGTGTTTAGAGTGTACAATCTCCCTGCAATTGTACTTGCACATGATTGCTGCTTTTGTTACATTCAAACTAAACAGTCACAACCAAATTTGATTTTTTTCAGTAACTACATCTATATAGTTTTTTTATGTTTTTATGAATGTCCTCATACCCAAGTACAAACAACATCCTATGGACTTCTAAGTGATTTGCGTTACTTCTACAGTCTTCGACTTTAAAGGGTTGCCCGAAGTCCGGGACAAGTAAATTGCCGGTCGGACAAGTGAAATTGTTGTTTTGATATTATTAATTTTGAACTATGGGTTTTGTGTCGTACTCATGTTGTTTTTCTTTTTTTGTGTATCTAATTCTAAATTGAACATTTGACCCCAATTTTATTCGGGCAAGTGAAATGAATTTCGGACAAGTGCTTTTTAGATGTTGTCTGCCCGAATTGGCAAGTGAATTTGAAAGCTTAGCCTGAAGTCTGCTTCTATCTCAGACAATCAAATACACAGACTGACTTCTAGAAAGTACCCATTTTCGCCCTTGCTATTGTACAATGAAACAGGACACCAGCTAGAATTGTCCTCATACTAGATTTGAACCCTTTCAACCTAGCATTCAGCTCCCTGTCCCGTATAATGCAATATATAAATGTTTGCGTCATGTTTTTATCCTTTCACAAAGTTTTAGAATGGATGGACGGAGAGATATTGCAAGAAAAACTACCTACATAATTTGAATTGAAAAACATTGTAACAGATTTACTTATTTACCTTCGCAAACATTGTTTTTCCTGTACCTGGAGGTCCATACATTAATAAATTTCTATAAAATCCTTTATTCTTTTTGGTATGACTAGTTGCAATTGCGACATCTCTTAACCTTTCCTCTAGGGCCGGCTGAAATAAAGAATCATGTTGATAATGCATTTTTCAGTTTTTAACCCAGTTTTTTGCAAGACAGTAGTTCATTCCGCATTTTTCAGTCTTTTACCCAGTTAAATTTGCAAGATAGTTGTTTGTTTTGACAGAATAATTTTAAGTCCAGATATTTGCAAACTGATCCTTGTTCCGGTGGTATATAAATTAGACACAACCTCTTCTAGTTTTCAGAAAATAGGCTCAGAAAATGCACCTTAATTTTCACATTTCGAGAATATATGTTGGAATCTATTAAGAATTTAAGATTGTAAGTAGCACTCATTCTTCTTAGTAGACTATTTATCAAGAGACAATAATGCTGCACGTGTATATATAATTATATTTACCCTCAATATAATACCACTGAGGACTTCTTCCTTCTTTGTAAATAATCTTTTACCAATCTGAAATATATATTACACAATAAATCAATCAATTAATCAATCCAATTGATCAAATCAATCAATAAAATTGATCAAATCAAATCAATCAATAAAATTGATCTAATCAAATCAGAAAACCAATTTAATCACTAATAAACCTGTCAGTAACCAATCCATCAATCAGTTACCAATAAATCCATCGAGGGGTTATTAGGTTAAATATTATTAGACTTCAAGAGTCTTATTTGGATAATGTTTTACAATTTTACAGCAAAAATGCATCTTAAATTACAAAAAACTTTAATTTGACTGTTGAAATCAAAAAGGATTTTAGGGGTCAAAGAGTCGGTTTAAGGGTCAAATAAATTAAGTGCGATACTGACCTTGATTGGATGTTTTATAGTTTCCATGACAGATATTCTAGACGTTTCTCGAACGAGCGAGGGTTTCCCAAGTCTAGCTTCCGTATACCTGGCTGCCACACCGATACTATATTTAGCTCCATAGATACCTGCAGCAGCAAGTGTAAGACCCGCAGCCTGAAACAAACAATGTCATTTATGTCTCCAATGTAACATTATTCAGTAGAACCTCTCTAATCTGAAATCTCTTTTTTAAATCCAAAATCCTCGGAGTCCATAAACCAAGCTATTCTCCCATTATAGTCAGGCCTCGACAAATTTTTCAAAAGCCAGTCGTCCTGCCGGACGAGCGGTGCCAAAAAACCACTCGTCCAGCAGCAAAATCAACTCGCCCGTATTTTTCAGTCAAAGAAAAAATCTGGAAATCTGTTTTTGAACGATGTCATTCTCGTCTCAAACTGTCAATAAAATTGTGAAAATACAAATGTGTTCCGTATTTCTGCTCCTTAAGCAGACAACTTTTGATCAGCTTGATTGGTAAATACACTGTGTCTATATGAACTTTATTCTTCACGTTATGACCACTATGTTGGCATCAAATTTTGTCCTTAATTACGCAAACCGATGGAGGGAGTTGGTTTGTTAATCCATTCATTCATACATAATATTCATTTTGCGCACTGTGACGAACCGAAAACGTCGCTTTAACGTTAAAAAATTATGTTTCGATCGATTAAACTAAGAACAGTGTCATTCATTAATCGAGCATAACCGGGGAATTCCCGTGACGTCACAGCGCACTCATGTTTTGATTCTTCCAACTTTCGTTTTTGACTGACAGATGATCTGGCGTTTGTATCGAATACGAGATGGTTTTTTTTATCGAATTATGTTGTTTAATGCGCGATTAATTACTGAAACTTGATTGTTTTCTGCCAGAAATTGCGCTCGTCCTACAGGACGAGCGTTGCTGGATGTTGACTCGTCCGATGTGAATTTCTACTCGTAATTACAAGCGGACGAGTGGATTTGTCGAGCCCTGATAGTTATTCCTTCTTTTATAGGTTTTATATTTATATATTAATACATTGTGCTGCAAAATCACTTAATTTTAATGGTATTTAATTTGTGGATTTTTGGAATGATAAAATTTCATGGGATTGAAAAAACATTATTAAAACATTTATAAAGAAGAAAAGCACTGGCAGTCTGCTCAGAATTTCGATAGTCAATAAATTAGAAGTAAAATCATGATTACTTTTAACTCAAAGATCTACATCTTGCATAACTGTTCTATTATTGTGAAGAGACAGACAAATACTTACTGATGCAGTAACTTTATCCCAGTCTGCTATAAACGCCTTAAAACCTTCACCTAATACAGCTCCGGCAGTTCTGAAAAATACGTAAACAGAACATAAAACAAGAGTACCGCCTATGAGTACTGAATGTTTGAATTTCTCATTTTTATAGTAACAAGGGCAGACAATTCAATAAATATAGGTAACAAGGTTATTAGCCTTATCAGTATGGACTCCTCTTGTGATGGTGAATAACTATGCAAAATTTCATGTTGATACTTTTGAAAGTCTTTGAGAAATATGACTCTGATTATAAACTTAATCAACGCAGGCGATCCAGTCACGACAATAGCTCAACTTTTTTTCTTTGAAAAGTCAAGCTAATTATAATATTTAACTTGGTTAATATCATCTGTATAACAAAGACCATACTTTGTTGATGGCCTATACAGTAAAGGTCGATTATGCAACAATTGTGAACACATGTAAAGTTACTACAAATGAGGTTTTCGGAAAAATTCGAAAAAAAAACTAAATCAATGAATAGAGAAAACAAGCTAAGACAAATGTGATCAACATCAATTCAGACAGATGCACCTGTAGCACAAAACCAATACCTCATCTAGTTATGGTATATTTATATATATAAACAGACAAACTTACTTAATTGACTCTAATCTTGTTTGTCTGTCTTCCTGAGCTTTTAAACGAATGTTTTCTTTAACAATATCTTGGTTTTCACGATCAATCTTAGCTTTCCCTCTCAACTCTGCCTCGATTCTTTTCATGTCATTCTTGTGGTTCAATTCTGCCTGATAATCCATAGTTCCTAAAAACAGAAACATGCAATAATAGAATAGTTACTAAAATTGATGGCTGATTTTATAGCTGAAAATGGGCTATGTTCCCAAAGGAAAATCACATCTTTTTTCCCAATTCAAAATTGGTAAATATCGAGTAATCCGTAAGGTAATCTATGTTTATCTAGGTTTAACTGTGTATACCTGAGTAAACGATAGTCCCCGCTTTTCTTTTGAATGGGATAGTTCCCTCATTAGTATTACTTATTGAATCCACTTTACTTTTATAATGCATCCATCCACCTCTGTGGATTATTCCAATATTTCCCGCCTTCCTCATTATCCTGGGAGCACTTCACTGATATTCACAATTATTCTATATAAATGATTAAGCCAAGACAAAATAATGCTGTGGTTCAGGCTAGGAGCCCAAAAAATTTTGGGTAGGTAGGTAGGGAAACGTTTTAAGTAAATTGGTTTTTAATTTTCAAAAAAATGTTTTAGGGTCGCAGCATAATAATAGGGTAGGTAGGGAAACCTGAACCCCAACATTATTTTGTTTTAGCCTTACCTCGTTTCATCTGCTCCTGTTTCTGTACAGACTCTTCCTGTTTCTTTAGATTCTCTTCATTCAGTCGTGCCTTAAAGTGACAACATTTTACATGTTAGACTAACTAGAGCTGTCACCATTCGGCAGACTTATATACTCCCACTGACAAAGGTCCATAATTATTGCTTATATAATTGCAGAACAAGTTCTGTCCAAAAGGTCCATAATTATTGCTTATATACTTGCAGACCAAGTTCTTTCCAAAAGGTCCATAATTATTGCTTATACAATTGCAGACCAAGTTCTTTCCAAAAGGTCCATAATTATTGCTTATATAATTGCAGACCAAGTTCTTTCCAAAAGGTCCATAATTATTGCTTATTTAATTGCAGACCAAGTTCTTTCCAAAAGGTCCATAATTATTGCTTATATAATTGCAGACCAAGTTCTTTCCAAAAGGTCCATAATTATTGCTTATGTAATTGCAGACCAAGTTCTTTCCAAAAGGTCCATAATTATTGCTTATATACTTGCAGACCAAGTTCTTTCCAAAAGGTCCATAATTATTGCTTATATAATCACAGACCAAGTTCTTTCCAAAAGGTCCGTAATTATTGCTTATATAATTGCAGACCAAGTTCTTTCCAAAAGGTCCCTAATTATTGCTTATATAATTGCAGCCCAATTTCTTACCTTCATGGACACGTACATGTTGAAGTAGTTCATAAAAGTTTAAAGTAGTTCCTGCAAAAACTGTAGGAGTTGCTCACTATATACTATGTTACATAATGAATAAAAGTACATAGGGCCATAATTCTGACAAAAATCATTTCAGCGTAGCTACATATCATTATAATAAGGTTGTTTATATATGAAGGTTTGAATAAAATCCTGCAAAAACTGTAGGAGGAGTTGCATCCACATGAATACTTCTAAGGATGGACTGACAGGCTGAAAACAGTATACCCCCTTATGACTTACGTTGTGGGGGTATAATTACCACTTCTAGGTGTTAATATTTTCCTGTGTGTTTATTTATAAAGAACTCATTACTCATTATAAGTTGAAAAGTTTTAGAAAAAAAACAACATTATTATGTAACATATTAATAACTGAATGCAAAGCAGGTCGATTGACACATTTTTAACGAAAGGCCAAAACCATGAAATCTAAAATCTGAAAAAAAACACATTATGCAAAAAAGTGAACATAAGTCGAAAAGAAACAAGACTTGCTTTCAGTAAACGCTTATGCCCCAAAAGGTAGCCTTATGCATAACAAGTAGCTGAAGGATTGTTCATAACAAATAGCTAAGTCATTCAGGGGCCATAATCCTGTTGAAATGTTTGATAGTGTTACATGGCTTTGATAATGCTAAGTGATTATGGTGGTAAAAAAGTATGCCAAGTTTGAAAGCAATGCATTGGTGGACTTCAAAAATATTTGACTTTCAACATTTTGTAATGGACGAACAGACAGGACAATCACTATATGCCTCCTGCATCAGTAGATACTTGGGCATAAAAGATTAAACTTGAACCAAAATCACTTGTAATGACAAAAGGATATTTGTCTAAAAATCCTAAAAACATAAGAACTTATACCTAGGACTTAAGCAGCTTACGGTCATTCTCAGCCTAGGTGAAATAAATTGTGCAAATTAAGCTGTCCCTTGTTTTGTCACATGTATAGAACATACCATCTAATGCTGCTTTCAAACAACTTTCAGTGATATTGAATGTTATCAATATTTAAAATATTCCATTCTCGTCATAATTTTATTTGGTCCTTCAAGATTGCACTGGCCCCGGTGCCAGGGAACTAGTGTTAGTGTCAAGGTATGTCGGTCTGTAAGGTGGTTTAGGAGAAGAAGTCCTTTGAAGTAAATGCTGGCTTGAATGTTATCATTATTTAAATATTTTCCATTCTCATCAGAAACAAACTAAAAACTGAATTATTTACACACACAAACGCTCTAGGTCGCGCACCTGTCTTAGTATGAGGGGGGGAGAAATGGTTTTATGTAGCCAGTTTATCTTAAAAATAGCTGGTTTTATTTTGGATAAACAGGGGTGGACACTGTCACTCAGGTCCAACAGTAAAGAAACATTAAGTTTACAAGTAAAGAAAATAATTACTGGTCTGACATTATTTTATTTGGTCCTTCAAAATTTTCACTGGCCCCGGTGCCAGGGAACAAGCAGGGCCTTTTTTCCAAAAATTGGTAAGAGGCCTTAGCCTGTCAGTTTGGGAAATTCAAGCGCGATTTTCGGCCAATTTGGGAAAAAGGAAATTAACTTAAGATACATCAAAAGGGAAACTGCAGTCCACATACATGTTAAATCATCCAGGGCTTTCATGTTTCATTATAAAGTTAAGAAGTCCAAACTTTCCATGAACAACAAAAGCCCCATTCTAATATAGCCCACAACTGTCACCTTTAGTTTCTCTAATTTATCATCATTTCTTTAAAGTTCTTTTTCAAACATAATATACCTTTCCATTGTATGATGCTATGAGCTACGATTTTTGTCCTTGATATTTCAATTCTGAACATATTTTCGGCCCGGATACGAACGGTACGGTCCCGTATCGGACTTTAGCCATTCTTCATAACAAAATGGCAGCCGTGTCGTCGAGTCGCTTTCCATGCTCGTAGATAACAAATGCAATATTGCTTCCGCGATGTCGCACTCGTAATTAATTTAAAAAATAAATTGACTGCCGTTTGTTTAATTGATTAGTAATGCCAATCGAATGATACTTATTTTTTCATTCATTTTAACTGAACAGTGGATAAACGCCATACCGTTCCGTACGAGCAGTTCCGTACGAAATTTCAATACATTGGGAATTTAGCATTGGTTTTTTTGGGAAATTCTTTTACAAAATTGGGAAAAAAAGAAGCTTTTTGCGATTGGGAAGTCACCGAAGATCGGCCTCTGTTTTAGAAGGAAAAAAGGCCCTGACAAGTGTTAGTGTCGAGGCCCGTGAGGTGGTTAAGGAGAATAAATCCTTTGAAGTAAATGCTGGCGGACGACAGATGCATGTAACGAGTGATAACAAAAGCTCACCTGGTCACTATGTGACAGTGAGCTTAAAATTTGGTTCAAGGCAAATCGGCCACAATTATGGAGTTGAAAATTGGCCGTTAATTTCGTCCTTAGATCATGATCACTTAAGTGATAATTGTGTACCTGTTGAGCAAGTTGATCGTCGTATCTTTTTCTAGCCAGCTGATCCTGATACTGTGCTTTCTGTTGCTGTAGTTTACTATCCTCACGCATCGTTTGTCTTTTCTCTTCCTCTAACACACGAGCTTGTTCTAACTTCATCTGTACCATATTGGCCTCCACTTCCTAAGTAAATCATAGAATTTGTTATGTTTAAATTACAACAGGCCTATGCTTGCTCTATCTTGAGCAAAAAATGCTCTAGAGCATGCTGAAATATACTACCTCAATCGAATCTTCTTTGCAAAAACAACATTTATAGTAGGTCAGGCAGAGTCTGTACCATTTTGTTCCAAGCCTAAAGGGCAACTAACCACCACAAAGGGCCATAACTCAAGTAATTATCATTGAACATTATAAAAATATCTATAAAACATCATCAATGCTAAAATTTATATGTGAATACAATAAAAGAAGAATGAAATATTATTTACTTTGATTCTTTCCTGATGTTTCATTTGTATCGTATTTTCTTGCATTTTTGACAATTCCAATGCATCTTTAGCGTGAGCTGGAAAAAAAGACAGCATGTCATCAAATGCTAACTAACTTTGGTGGGGGTAACTGGAAGCATCAAATTTAATAAGGAATGTTTGTAGAACATGTATGCACCCATGGCAGCCTTATATTAAAATATGGTAAAGTAACAGTGTACACATATCAGTGTATAATATATACAAATCGGGTGATATAATGCAACAGTCTGAGTCAGTTGCAACCACTGCCCCCAGTCCAGGGTATAGGTGGTGGATAGCCGGTTGCATTTTTACATTCTTACTTCCCCCTCAATGCCGGGGAAATGTGGAGGTTTTGTCTCTGAACCAATAGTTGTCAGGGGCGGGGAAATACTGGAGATTTCCCATCAGCCGTCCCACATAGGGCGGGTTTGGACATTGACAACCCAGTAAAAATCCCGTCTATGGGGAGGCTATGGATGCAACCGACATACGCAAAATAGACCTGGTTAATTATAGTTTTAAGGTGTAATTAATGAAGGTATTACAGAAAAGTATGGGCATACGGCAAATGACTATTAGTATTGAGTATTAACCTTCAGCATAATTCTTGTAGGTAATAAGGTGCCAACGTTTATTAATAATCAATAAGTATACTAGTCTAGTTACAACTACCAGACTACTAGATCTAGTGGAAAACAGCACTGCCATATATTTATCATGATACTAATGCGGTGACAGCTGGCGGTAAAATCTCTGGTATTTCCCATGCCCTTGACAACTAAATATTGTCCGCGAGTTATTGGTTCAGATAAAAAATTCCTGACATTCCCCGGAAGTGCACGGAAAGCTGCCCGTTTTACCTGGCTAACCACCCGTCCCCGGATGGTGGATGCAACTGACTATTTATAAGCTGAAAGGGGCAATATAAACAATACTTTTGTATTTGAAACTAGGTTACTAGTCAGACAATAGAAAACATTGCATGCTATCGAATAGTAGAAATCTACTATATTATAAACAAACAAGACTTCACCCACAAATGACCTTCACTCTTGCAACAGATTTCATAACATTGAGAATTTGACCCAACTGCATCATTCCAGCTAAATACATGAATTAAACATTGCATGTGATGGAATTAAGAATATAGAAATGATGTACTTACGCGATTTCTCGAGTGTTTTAGCGGCATTTGCAGCCCGTTCCAGAGCAGCGGAGTCAAAACTGTACGCATCGGACCTCGATTTGTCAGGTGTCTTTTTACCGTCATCCCCGCCGCCTGCACCACCCGCACCCGGTGGTGGGGGAAATCCTGGGGGGAGCTGACCACCTCCCTGACCTCTGTTCGATCCAAATATCCATGACATCGTGTATAACAGCAAAAATCTATTTGACAGTTTCTCATGCAATCCAAAATTTACAACGGAAGCCGGTAGTCGCACGTGTGTGAAGCAGTAAGAATAACTACGTTATAATTTTTGCTCTCCTTGTAATTCGTCAATTTCCGTCTATGTTCGTAAGTTTCCGTTAGAGTGCGAAATGTTTATAAATTAAAACTGTAAGTTAGTTTACAGGATGAGGACAGCCCAATGAATCTATTGTAGCAAGTTATTCATTAATTTACACAAAGATTAATAAAGAACAGCATTGTTTAAACTTTAGGCCTCCTGTCACCCGTGCAAATTTTGGCGGGGAAAAATACATGTAAAACCCGTTACCCGTACCGTACCGTACTAGACTTCTTATTGATTTAGTCAGCATATTCGATAATAAATCAGCATTCATTCAGTATCCACTAGATAATGGCTATGTACAGCAAAATTCATAAGTATTATTTGCATTTTGCCACAGTTAGACTCTATTTTCTTCTTAAAAATTCAGTCAAAATTTTATCAAAGACCTAAATTAGTTAGAATCTATTACTGTTATTTTATTTTTAGGTATATTTGCAGGGAAGTATAATCATAAGAACCCGATATTTTCATATAATTGGCACCAAATCACTCACTATCAAAGACCCCGCTGAAAATACATTTTGATAGTGAAGGCTTAATTCAACAATCCCAAGGCTTGAAGCAATTTTTGACTTATCCAAGTAGTTTCTTAATTAAAATCCAAGTGACAGTTGTTCTAGCAAAATGCAGATCAAGAGTTATATGGGTCTTGCTCTCCAGATATTGAAGTTGAGATAGAGTTAATATATAGTTTCAAAGCAATAACTTTGGTAGTTTATCAGAAAAAATACATAAACATAAAACTTTACCAAGTAACTCCGTAGTAAGTGAGTAGTAAAGTAAGTAAGTAAGTAACGCCGACGCACATCAAGTGTGCCAAAAACTCATCTTTTTTTCAAGAATCAACTTGAGCTAAAATAGTTTTGCTCGACTTGTTCTTTTTTAAAATCAAACTGTTTTACGGGAAACAGAATCATATAATAAACAGAAATAATCTTGGTGGAAGATCATATTTTTTCACTCATTTTCAAAGAAAAAGTTTCACTCGTGGCTAGGTACTAGATATAGATTCATGGTACTACTAGACTAGTAGTGAAATATGGATTTCCATGATCCATCGGTGAAATAAAATACGATCCTACACCATAAACAATTAATATATATATAATTCTCTAAATATTCAGTGAGAAAATCCTGACAACTAAGCCTAGCATTTTATCATGTTTATCTATACATAATAAATTTAATAATGCTTATAAAATAACACTTAGTAAAAAAAGGACACATAGTTACGTATACATAATATGTAGACTACTACTACTATTCTGCGTATTTTAAAATGTTCATCAACCGATAATCACACAAAAACACGACTTTAGCTAGTAAACGAAGGTATAGGTCGTGCAGTCAAATTCTATTCACTTCGGCTTTTTTATCATTTCAAGGTATTTCATCCGGCATTCACTTGATAGCCACATGAATATATAGCCATTTATGGTTTTATAGCCAAAGGGAAGGTAACTAAGATTATATTTTATGATGTATTTTTCATTGAGTTATCTTCCTTTCGAGAAAGTGAAAACTTGACGAAAGCGGAAGTAAATTCTTTGTTTCTCGGGCTCGGGTTTAATTTTAGTTGAAATGATGTCATTTGGTATCGCCAAATTGGGAAGAAAATTTCCACTGGAAGAGATGAACAAATTTGGCTTTAAAGTAATATTTACTTCTAACATATCACTCCAGGTTTGATAATTTTATAATTCCGATTGGATTGATTTTAACATTGTTAGTGTGCAGCTGCTTTCCATGTGAATTTTCTTTAGTCTTTTTTGTAATTAATTAAGTACTTAATTTTATCTAATTCATTTTGTAAAGGCATTTACATATTTATTTCCGGTATTATCTCAATTTTTCGTGAACTAATACTCATGGTAATTAAAATGGCTGTTACCTTAAATAAGTGAATGATATTGACAGGTAATTTATTTACGATATTTTCATAGTTAGTTTCATTATAAAAAAGGATAATTCCCCATCATTCATATTAATATAGTTCTTGTGTGATATGTTGTCACCAACGAACCATTCTTCTTGGCCTAATATAGTGTCTTTTTGTAAGACTATTAAGACCATATCCATAAGTTCATTGCCAGATTAGAGCATCGGGTAACATAATTATTTAAAACTATACAGTATAATTTTATACATGTGTGTGCACAATGTTTTCAGGAACACTTTGTTGCACATATTATATCCATTTTTGTGGTCACATAAACTTGAATACGTACCATATTGTACAGAAAATACGCCGAAATATATTAATTTCATTACAAAAAGAAACGTTAAAAAACTATATAAACTATACATGTGCAATAAGCCGTAGCTCAATGGTTAGTGCGCTTGCCGTCTAATCTGGCGACCCGAGTTCAAATCCGGGTGGAGGTACATATATATGCCTGCCATGTTTCAGTAGAAATAAAGCAATTAAAGGCTATGCTCGGCTCGGCAATAAGTTAATATCAAAAACCGAGTTACATACATAATTCAACATTTCATACTACATTAGATCAATATTTTTACATTTTGTCACATGTTCCCTTTGATCAAACAAACACGGTAGCATAAATATAGATAGAGTTAATTCTAAATCACTGTATACTCTATAGTGTGCATGTTCTGTATATATCTTGCAGGATGGCTGATGTTCAAGAAAACCTAGAATACCTGTCCCTGAAATTATCAGAAGTTCTTGATGAGATAGGTGTCAATGATGGAATGATAATGAAGAGACGTACATGTGCTTTGTTTAGAGAATCTGCAATTGGTATTCGTTTGTTGATAGATAACGATAATACACCAGAGTATTTGTTTGGCAGTCAATCTGAGGGTAGTACCACCGTAGGCATTAATTCTGATCTTGATATGTTGTACTGTCTGGATACACACCACGTGATCTCATACTGGGCCGAGTGGAAGCACGGTGTAACGAACATGCTGATGGTTCAAGACGACAATACAGCTCCAGGGTACTGTCTGTTACAACGGTTGCGGGATGATGCACCTCTTGCTGTAAACTATGTTCCGGATGATACGTATCATGTGGATGCTAAAGGGAGAGTTCTGATGAAACACACGGTATTTGAACCTCTGTTCAGATATTTAGGTGTTGAACGTCATGGTCCAGCTGGGCATAAACCACAAGGAAACAATGATATAGAGATCGATTATGTTGTAGCACATTATTGCGAACAGTGGCCACTGGAGGGAAGACCTTGGTTACATCGAAGAAGTAGAAGTGGCTGGCCTAGTGAACGATTGAAGTCCGAGTGCGAGAGTTCTGGATGTTTCCTGGTACCAGTAGGCAGCAAGGTTAGAGGGCTTGGTGAACTGGAATGGAGAATTTCAACTTCATTGGCAGAGCGGTATCTGATGTTCAGTTTAAATATAACACAGCTGAGATGCTACGTATTAATGAAAATGTTGCTTAAAACATACCAAGCATTCCACGATGTGATATCCAGTTACATGTGCAAAACTGTTTTGTTCCATTGTATAGAAGCGTCGGATCCCGCTTTCTGGCAAGAACGCAATCTGATATATTGTCTCCATGAAATACTGCGTGTATTGTATTGCTTCATTTACAACAAAAACTGTCCTCATTTTATTATACCCGAAAACAACCTAATGGAAGGGAGAATAGAAGCTGAACAACAACATTACCTTTTAGAAGTTATCCACTATATCATAAACAATAAGGGTAGAATGTTACTTGAGATAGAAATAGATGCTCTCAGTGAAAGATTACAGACAAAGTTGAACATACTACCAGTCCGACCTCGGGAATTACTTTCAGGCGTAGAAATACACAATCGGATCTCAGGTCAATTATGTCATCGGTCAGCAGCAGTTATCCTCAAACAGTTTATCATTCAGGCACAGCATAATAACAACAACAATGTTCATGAAGCGATTCAAAAGTTTCTGGGTTATTATGTGAAATGTAATCAGCAATATCCAAACTTCAATTGCTTAGAACATGCTGTATACAAATATATTGCGCCACTATTATGTTCTGCGATAGGATCACTTCTAGCATCTTACCATAAAACAATCAACCGACCATTGACAGACGATGTGGTGATGTGGTTGAAGCTTGGTCTGAACTCTGATGTATCGTCTGGTTTGTTGAAACTTGCGACTGTTTGTTACAGTTTTGGCTGTATGAATGTGACAGAGAAACTCTTACGTCGTGTGGATCAGCGGTATGATAGGAATGTTGTTATGCCTGTTAGTGGATGCCATCTTGATATGCTATGTAATCTGAAACAAGGTTTCCGCGATGTGGCTGACCAAACACAAGTCATTGGTTTCAAGCCTATTGTATCATACAGTGTGGTGTTTATGGATTGTGAGGGCAACATTGTACCCGATGAAATGATGGAGGAATACACCCGATCATCACCAGAAGATATACAT
Source organism: Spisula subtruncata (assembly GCA_963678985.1). Classification (NCBI taxonomy): domain Eukaryota; kingdom Metazoa; phylum Mollusca; class Bivalvia; order Venerida; family Mactridae; genus Spisula; species Spisula subtruncata. Next base: position 12,861,041 of record OY787669.1, read on the forward strand.
TTTAGAGGTCGACTCGATGGTTGGATGGATCTTGCAGTGATAGATTCTCTCCCCTACTTGTATTTCCTACAATACAAAACATACGGACGTCTGAGAAAACGTGGAGAACAGCTGACCGCTCTACACAAACTGCATCAAGTCATAAATCAGGAACCACACTTACTTCATAAAGAGACAGCACTGAATATCCTAGGACAATGTATGGAACAAGAGAATCTACCGAATGAAGCATTCCATTGTTACGAGCGATCTCTTCAGATTCGACCGAGGAATAATGCAGCCAACTACTATATGTCTAGACTCCTGAACAGATAAATGTGAATATTGTAGACATTGGTTATTCTAACATTTGTTACTCATCATGTGTCTACGCCAAATGTCGAGAACCATTTTGAAGTATTGATTGTATTTTAATTACAACTGTTATAATTTTGACCCTACCAGTTATGAAATCCCACTGACGTCTAAATGTGAATTAAAGCTGTCAATTTTCAACGGTAACCAACCGTTTTTCGTACATTAAATACTAACGGCGGAGTTAAGAATTGTGTTTGTTAAAATACAACGGTTGTTTCGTAATGCCTCTATAATCAACAAAGGACATGTTCAGTAGTGGTTTGAAGTTGATGCAAAAACTCTTTCCATACTAGTATGTGTAATCAAATTGTCAGTGTGGCCGTTTTACATTTTTATTATACATTTATAAAACGTTATTGCAGATGACTCACACTTTTGGTGAAACTTATTTGAAAAAGATAAAATGAAACATACATATGTATTTTGAGCACATTTTTTTATTCTCATCTCTCACAAACAATAACGTTTAATAGACAGTCTCACTACATGTATAACAAATACGTAACAAGAAGCATGTAAATATTTAATGTATGTTCATCAAATATCAATTAAAATATATTTATGACACAATTGTAAAATAATTTAATGACTAAAATTTGAAAAACATAAATATAATTATGCATAATTATAAGAATACATCATTTCAGGAATGATGAGCACCCCGTTGAACCGCATATTTACACAGGTATGTTACCAGTGCGGACATACCACGTGATAAGTGAAGTAATGTTTGGTTTATCCTCGGCTTCAGCATCGAGAGTATCTGGTTAAAATCAACCAAAATAACAATTCTATATACAATGTACATTTTTTTCGATTGATTTCAGTAATATTAAAGCAAATGAGTTACAAATTGTTAAAAATATTAGCCATTAAACTTGTATGTTTTGTCTTCGTCTTCACTTTAAGCAAAACGTTTCTTGAATTATACGAGGTCACAAAAATATGTATTGAATAGTAGTGAACACTTTGAACAAACTATATTTACTCAAATAACCAATAAACGGCGTATAAATGAGCATGCACACATATCACATAACAGTCAATTACGTTGGTGAATCAAACGGTTCGTAGAAAAATATCTTAACTCACAAAGAACAGCTCCAAATGCTTTCAAATTTTAATCTAACCTGATCATAAGTATAACCAGGATCTTTTCTATAAATATTGAAGAGCTCCTGGTGTAACAAAGTACTTTCAAATTGTCAAATATCATTGAATTAGTAAAAACTACGCCATTCTTACATGAGTAACTATGACGACAATAACTCTGAAAATAAAAAAGTTAAGGCAAAATTCTGCGAACTTTTATAATCACCCACAAATGTATGAACACATATCAACTTGTATTTCAATTATCTTCATCAATACTGGCCACAGCTTGACGTATATCGTCTATCACTCTGTCAATATCACTTTTAGTTGTACTTCTTCCTATAGATATCCTCAATGCATTTCTAGCAATGGTTTCATCAATACCAATAGCAAGAAGAATAGGGGAAGGTCTGAAATATATCACTAATTTGTTAAAAACTTTTCTTATTTTGAGGGTTATGGTTGTTTATTTTCCTCGTCAATAGGTGTGCATGGGTCGAGGGCATCCCAGTTCACACCTTACAAGTCGTAGGTTAGTAGTAATATTGATTAGTTTGTTAAAAACTTAAATGCTTCCCTAATTGCATTCATTAAGTTATTCACATTACCTACTGACAAAGGTCCTTTCCGATAGTCAGAAAAGGCTCTTTGGCACACAGATCCTCAAACCCAGAATCTTGGAACCTTCTTATCACGATGTAGGTAGGTGCTTATATATGTGTTCTGTCTTAGGTAATAAAGGCTTGCATAAAGTGAAACAAGAAGTAATAATGTGGTTTTCACTACTACGACTGTTTAAGAACATCTTGTGGATCATCCTTACGCATTTGCTATGTATACATGTTTACTACGGATTTATTGAAAGAAAACACATACTTTCACCAGCAAATTGATATTGAACATTAAGTAAATGCAAGTATCACTGAAATAATTTAGAACATATTGCTGTAGATCTAATATATTTGTGAGTTGTGTTATGCATGCGAATTATATTGCATTTATGTTTATCTCAAATTATATATTTCATACATTTGTATTTGTATATGTGTGTATGTCAAATAATTCATGTTGATCTTGGGCCGGTGGCCATTATGTCAAATAAACTATTGTCATTGAACTCACATGATGCTAAAAACTAAAATCGAAATGTCAACACTAACCTGTTTTGTGAATGACAAGCTGCTCCCACGCTAGCTTGTAGCACCTTACATCTTGATAAGACTTTATGACCTAATTAACATAAAGAGATAAACGTGCTAGCTTAATTCCTTCCAGTTTAAACAGAAACTTCCTGGTTCCAGTTAGTGAATTCACATGGGGAGCGGTCGCCTAGGTAGGGCGCGCGCTTCGGGATCGAGAGGTCCTGGGTTCAACCCCCTCTGGACCACTGGTTAATTTCAAGTGTCTTCTCCAGGGCGCCGCAGATCGATGTTGGCTGCCACACCCACAGGAGAGAAATTGGTTTCCTTAGGTAGCCCAATGACCAGGAAAAGTTAAAATGTCAAAGGGTGCTTGAGCGGCCTAACAGATGAAAAGAGCCATAGAAAATTGGTAACTTAACTTTTTTAACTTCATAGAACTTTACAGTTACAAATCGTATGTTCGTAGTCAACATTGGATAATTCAAAATAACCAATAGTGTGGGACGTTACATAAGCAGTTTACATAATAACACCACTGACAACACACGTACATAACACGTTTACTAACCTTGATACCTGTCTCCCAAAATTGACACATTGCACGTATTGGGCAATCTTTCATTGCCTTCCAATTTCCCATTGAAATGTATCATTCCTGGGAAGTTTGTCTGTAATTAAACAAGAATTCAACGAAAGTGTCTATTTCAACTAAAACTTTAATTGGAACTTCCAGTTGACACCTACACTAGGCAACACCATTAAAGTCCATTGGCAGTCTAGGGTTGTGGCGTTGGGATTGCGTGTCCATGAAATACGTGAGTCATCTACCTTCACACCATTAACCGTGTAGTAACACTATCTTATACATGTATAAAGAAAAGAAATTTGTTCAAGGACAAAATTGTTCTTAATTCAGTTACATGTGTTGTGCATCCACAACATTTTGTATGATTAATTAGAAAACTCCAAGTCGATGTAACGCCAAAATAGTTACCAATAGTTTTTCTTCTAAATAATCCCTACATTCAACCATGGACTTTTTGTAAGCCTGAAGGTTCAAAGTAACCAACTCACAAGCCTGAATAAAAAACATGAATACAAGTCATTAGCAATACTTTGAATAGTTATAATTCAAACTCTTCAAATAATACACCCTATCCACATCAACACCAAGATTCTTAACACGGTTGCAAGGTAAAAGACTAAGTCAAGTTTGTAATCGTAAGTTTTTCATTAAGCAAGTAAGTAAGTTCAGTCTCTGTTTTGGGAGACAAACTAACATATTTACAACAATGCCATATAAATGCCAACAATTCACTTCAATCAACATAACCAATTGCGCTAGTCAGACAAAAGAAAGAGCATAACCCCAACTTCATTGAGGCATACAATGACATTTGTAATTAAAAGTTACGATTACAAACTTAAATAAAAGTTTAAAGACTCATGAACATACATGCATTACTTAGTTTTGTTTAAAAAAGTGGTTTTATACAGAAGTTACCAACCTTTCCTAAGCCAGCAATCATACCAGTGTTTTCTGTACTGCAAGACAAACCACACACGTCATGTCATAATGAGTTTTTAGGACACTACTTATATACAATATTGTTCAGTAATGTGGAAAATACTTATCTATCGCTAATACAATATTGGCAATTGCTGGACATCCACATCTTGTTTGTATCTTGAATTGTAAAAGCAGGATTACATATTTAATTATGCTTCACAAAACAAAGGTTGGTGACAAATTGACCAGGGGGATAGTGGGCCTCTTTTTGGCAATTTAGTTAACTATTGTCATATAGGTATTTGACCTAAGCATACAGTGTGTGAATTAGTTATGTGTAAATATCATTTTTATTAGTAAGTCATAAAAAAGTTTGTCCTTAAAACCAAATATTATTCAAGCTGACCAACTATACAAAAATCCACAAGCCCCATGTCCACAAACTCAAATCTATCATCTTACAAATTGTTAAACACATTTATTGTGTTACTCTAAATAGAAAATTAATAATGTTGATTTTGCCAATACACATAAATCAGTTCTTCAATCTTGTTCATAAATTGCATTCTTCTCATTATTATTATTACTATTATTATTGTACTGTTATGGCTATGTATGTACTATGTATTATTACATATTACGCCGAATAAACTTATGTTACGTTATGTAAATACAACATGAAATAATACTGCATATACCCTGGTCTCAAATTTCTCTCTTGACCACCACCATAGAACATTGGATAAAGAGGTACTGTATGACTGTCTAGATTCCTGACATAAACAGCACCGATTCTAGGTCCATAAAACTGTAGTAAGAAACAACAATCAACATTACTTATTTGAATTTATTTCCACACTAAAGTTTCCAAACGAATTGCTGACCCTTACATGTCAGCATATAGTTTTCTGCTTGTCATAAAAAATTGTTTAGGATTTTAAACATCACCAAAAAGAGTTAACATATTCCATGTATAATATTCTCTCATTAGGTCTTTTCAGCTCCTTTGGGGCGAAGTATGCTGTTGTATTGCTGGCAAAGGTGTTACAGAAACAAACACTGTGAAAGTATCACACATATGTAAATTAAATTGTGACCTCTCGGCTCTGGAGAGTTAATTTTTACAGTCAAATTGTCGACACTGAAGACACGCGTTATATTGTAATATGTAACTACCAAGATCTCACCATTAAAGAATATAGGAAGGCAAAATTGGTGTCTTTATGGGCTATTTTTAAAACTCAGTGTACAATCAAAGTGCATTGTTAGTCATTAGGCTTCTTGATTAGTCTAGGGTTACTAGTAGTTTACTGTGAGATATTCATGCTTGTAATTCATGTTTTGTTGTTGTTTTGTTAGATGACTTACTTTGACTTAACGGGCGTTTCAAGTTAAATAAAGTTATTATTATTATTATGATTATTAATAAATTGTTATACTCACTTTATGTCCGACTATTGTGAGATAATCTACACCAAGATCCGCGACATCTACATCAATCTTCCCTACAGCTTGAGCAGCATCAGTATGGACTAGTATTCTCTTTGTTTCACCTTCATGACGAGGTAATGCCTTCACACTTTCACATATTTCCTTCACAGGCTAGACCACAATATCACATTCATGATTGTTAAGATTACATTATTAAACAAAATATCACATTCATGATTGTTAAGACTACGCAATTATAAACCAAATATCACATTCATGATTGTTAAGACTACGCAATTATAAACCAAATATCACATTCATGATTGTTAAGACTACAAAATTATAAACCAAATATCACATTCATGATTGTTAAGACTACAAAATTATAAACCAAATATCACATTCATGATTGTTAAGACTACAAAATTATAAACCAAATATCACATTCATGATTGTTAAGACTACGCAATTATAAACCAAATATCACATTCATGATTGTTAAGACTACAAAATTATAAACCAAATATCACATTTATGATTGTTAAGATTACATAAACCAAATATCACATTCATGATTGTTAAGATTACACAATTATAAACCAAATATCACATTCATGATTGTTAAGATTACATAATTAAACAAAATACCAGTATACTAAATGTCAATACACTACAAATATATAAATTTCAGCAATGCTAGTGGTATTTAACTACCAAAAGCAGGGAAATAATTTGGACATTAACAAACACATACAATGTACTAACAGAAGAAAGAGAAAAAAATTTGAGTACATCGTAACAGAATGAAGGGAAATAATTCGATTTTGGGGCACTTACTAACTAAAGGAAGGGAAATAATTTAGACTGTAAGAGCACATACTAACTAAAGGAAGTGAAATAATTTAGACTGTAAGAGCACATACTAACAAAAGCAGGGCAACAATTTGGACTGTAAGAGCACATACTAACAAAATCAGGGAAATAATTTGGACAGCAAGAGCACATATCAACAAAGGAGGGGAAGTAGTTTGCACTTGAAGAGCACATAGTTTACTAACAAAGGGGTGGAAGTAGTTTGCACTTGAGAAGCACATTCGAACACAGAAGGGGAAATAGTTTGCACTTGAAGAGCACATAGTTTACTAACACAGAAGGGGAAGTAGTTTGCACTTGAAGAGCACATTCTAACACAGACGGTGGAAATAGTTTGCTCTTAAAGAGCACACAGTTTACTAACAAAGGAGGGGAAGTAGTTTGCACTTGAAGAGCACATAGTTTACTAACACAGACGGTGGAAATAGTTTGCTCTTAAAGAGCACACAGTTTACTAACAAAGGAGGGGAAGTAGTTTGCACTTGAAGAGCACATAGTTTACTAACAAAGGAGGGGAAGAAGTTTGCACTTGAAGAGCACATAGTTTAGTAACACAGAAGGGGAAGAAGTTTGCACTTGAAGAGCACATAGTTTACTAACAAAGGAGGGGAATTAGTTTGCACTTGAAGAGCACATTCTAACACAGAAGGGGAAATAGTTTGCACTCGAAGAGCACATGGTTTACTAACAAAGGAGGGGAATTAGTTTGCACTTGAAGAGCACATAGTTTACTAACAAAGGAGGGGAATTAGTTTGCACTTGAAGAGCACATTCTAAGAAAAGGAAGAGAACGATTTGGACTTGCAGGACATGTACAAACAAAAGCATGATAAATAATTTGAATTTTAAGAGAGAGCACCTGCTAACAAAAGCATTGGAAATAATTTGGACATTATTACAAAATCAAGAGAAATAATTTTGTCTTATACGTAGAGCACATAAAACAGGTTAGAAATGATACACATTTGTACTGTAAAATCATTATTTTTTGCGGGGGATTAAAGTTAGTGGAAATAAATACAAGGGTCAAAAATATTTTTTGAAGGGATTTGATTTCATGGTTGGAGTAAACCACGAAATCAAATTCCATCGTAAAATATTTTTGACTCTTGCATTTATTTCCAGAAATGCAAAATCCATGAATAAACGTCCCATCAAAATAGTCTTTTTTACTAAAACCACGAAATTTTGTAAAATCAAATTTAAATGATTTTACAGTAATATATACCTGTATAATACCGGTTTCATTGTTAGCAAGCATCACTGTGATCATGATAGTGTTTGGTTTGATGGCATTTATAACATCTTTCACTTCCAACCTTCCAGTCTTGTGTGATAATGGGACGTATGTTATATCTATATAGGTGTCCAAATATAACAAAATATATTAACTCATTGGACAGGGATAGGGAAGGCAGCATTGAACAACAGTAACAGCAGAACAATTATTCATTGACATTTCATCAAAATCTGACCAAGAGAACGCTTTAACAATAGCTGTCGCAGGACAGCGCGCTCCACTATTCTCAGTCACATCCTTTAATAGTGTAAAATTTATTTCTTTGATAGTGTAAAATGTATTTCTATTTTCTTAATCAAAAGGGGCATAATTTGGTCAAAATGCTTCATAGGGCTACCTCCTCTTGGGTAACATTATTGTCCTGATGGTGAACAACTGTGCCAAGTTTCAAACCAATCTGTTAATGGACTTTGAAAATATTTGAGGTGATATGTAAACTTCAAAAAAAAATTCTAAATCGAAAAGGGGCAGAATTTGGTCAAAATGCTTGATAGAGTTACCTCCTCTTGTGTAAGATTTGGGTCATGATGGTGAACTAGTGTTCAAAGTTTCAAACCAATAAATCAATAGACTTTGAAAATATTTGAAAAGTGGAGCTAAAACATATAGACAAATTTGGTAACATATCCATTAATGTGTTCACAACAAAATAAGTGAGTAAGGTACAAAAAACGTATATAACCTTTCAAACATGGAACAATGGTTTTCACTTCAATGTTTTGTAAAACCACAAATTGACCACCCCACAATTTTTTTACATTCATACAATAAACTTTTTAAAGTCATGAAAATATAATACATGTGTTGCAAGACTGTCTAACCTGCCTGTTTCGTGTTTTCCAAATGTTTGAGATATTCATTGACTGCTGGATGTTCCATATGCGATGACAGTATGTGAGGTAGTGACTTGTTGTTTGTACCATCATAGTCCTTCTGGTAATAGTCCACTGCTGTTTGAAGTATCATATTGTTGGCCTGTAAAAAAATAATACTTGTATCCATAAGTTACAATGGAATTTTGGCAGTGAAAAGTTAGTTCGGATCTGGCAAAGTAAGATGACAGAACTCTAGATCAACAATAGGCAGGCTCAGATTGACAATCAAAGATATTTAAATGGCACACAAAATACATCATAGCCAGATTCAAGGCAAGGCATAAATAAAGTGTGACTTAAAATAAAACTGATAAACAAAATACTTTGTCAGATTTAAGACAAAGAATTCATAAAGGGTGACTTAAAATAATACAGATGAACAACATAGTAGCCAGATTCAAAGATTTAAGACAATGCATTCATAAAGAAAGACTTAAAATAAAACAGATGAACAACATAGCCAGATTTAAGACAAGGCATTAATAAAGTGTGACCTTAAATAAAATTAATGAACAACATAGACAGATTTAAGACAAGACATTCATTTAAGGTGACTTCAAATGAAATTGATAAACAACATAGCCAGATTTAAGACAAAGCTCTCAAAAAGTGTGACTTAATATAAAACAGATGAAAAACATAGCCAGATTCAATGTAGGGCATTCGTTACAACTGATGAACAACAAAGCCGGATTCAAGACAGGGCTTTCAATGCCGTGAAAGTAACAAAACCAATTGTGGAGATTAAAGGGAGATAATTCACTAGTTTGATCTCTATCATTAGAATACTTGCCTCTGTTCCACCGGATGTAAACACAATGTCTGAAAAATCAACAAAATAGTAAAGTAAACAATGCAACTCAATTTTTTTATTATAACATGGTAGTTGGATTATACACTTTTTCATATTAAAATTTTAAGTAATCTTTGTATTGATATGCAATACATCTCCATAGCAACCAGTGTAAAGCAACAACCTCTCTATAACAACATCTACCATAAAACATTTCCCATATTATAGCAACAGCTTCCATACAACAATCAAAGTCGCAGTCTGGTGTTTTTCAAAGTTGGTTTCTCTGTATAGTTATGATGGGTGATCAATATAGGATATCAGTCAGTGAATTTAGTATTTGAAACTACTTGTGCTTGCTCGAATAAGCAAACTTTTATAGTTTTCCTCTATACTCCAAATATTAGCTAGGTGTTACTGAAACGCAGTTGATTAGGTTGATGTGATGACTGATGGGACATTCTTTTTTATTTTGTTGGAGATCTCTCCCTCTGAATGATGCTCATTTGCTTTAGATCCTTGCTGACAAAACAAAATTGCAGCAATGCTACATGGAAAGTTTGCAAATATATGTTGTAAAATCATTAATTTTCTTGGAGGATTAAATTTCATGGATTTCGTGTTTCACCTTATAACACGAAATAAAATCCCATTGAACAATAATTTTGACTCTCTTATTTATTACCTGAAATGCAAAATCCACAAATTAATGTCCCATCGAGATGATTTTTTTTACCAAAAGCCCAAAATTTCATCCAATCGAAATTAAATGATTTTACAGTATTCATAGTATGTACTGTACAAATGATCTCAATTCAGTGGGGTGAACAGTTTTACTGTATGGTGCCTGATTTGACACAGTTCATTTCACACATAGCATACTTACTTGTTGGAACAGTACCAATCATGGATGCTACATTTTGTCTCGCCTCGTCTATTATCACTTTTGCCTTTTGACCTACACATAAACAGTGTATATAAAATTATAATAAGAAATATCAATTTGAGACATAATTCAATTCAATAAAAAATTTAGCACAGCTAAAGAGAAAACAATGTATATGGGGCTGAATTGATGGCCAAAGCTTATTGACCGTATGATTCTACTTCCTTCTCACACAGCCCGTGTAATGTTGCTCCTATATGTACCAAAAACGTTTTACTTCCATTATGCTGGCAATCACCACAGATTATTATTTTTTCAATGCATTAATTTTATAAAAGTTAGTAATAAACTTATCTATTTAAAAAATGTTATAAATCATGATGTGATATATTTAACTTACCTGCATCGTGCACACTGCTTGGGTTCCCCCAGGCATCGGTCAGAGCCGATACTGTAGCATGTATGACTTCTGGTTCCAGTGGAGTGGTAGCATTATAGTCCAAGTAAATCATCCTACAACTTGAATCAAATATAACAAGACTTAATTAATGCACAATGTATTAGTACTGTGTAATATATTTTTATCTGAAGAAAATGTGATTATTGGTCCAAGCAGATTTCAAGGTAAAGTTGAACATGTTTTAAATCCAGACACACCATGACTATTTAACCAAAGATGAAGAGAATTAAAGGACAATGTAGACAGTCTGGTAAAGAGGATCACACGTTTGTCAAAGTGGATCAAGAGGATCACATGCTAAAGTGGACCATGGGGTAAAGTGGATCACATGCTAAAGTGGACCATGGGGTAAAGTGGATCACATGTCAAAGTAGACCAATGGATTAAGTATATCACATGCCAGAGTGGCCCAAGGAGTAAAGTGGATCACATGTCAAAGTGGACCACATGGTAAAGTGGATCACATGTCAAAGTGGACCAAGGGGTAAAGTGGATCACATGTCAAAGTGGACCAAGGGGTAAAGTGGATCACATGTCAAAGTGGACCAAGGGGTAAAGTGGATCACATGTCAAAGTGGACCAAGGGGTAAAGTGGATCACATGTCAAAGTGGACCATGGGGTAAAGTGGATCACATGTCAAAGTGGACCAAGGAGTAAAGTGGATCACATGTCAAAGTGGACCACATGGTAAAGTGGATCACATGTCAAAGTGGACCAAGGGGTAAAGTGGATCACATGTCAAAGTGGACCAAGGGGTAAAGTGGATCACATGTCAAAGTGGACCATGGGGTAAAGTGGATCACATGTCAAAGTGGACCAAGGGGTAAAGTGGATCCCATGTCAAAGTGGAACAAGTGGTCAATAGGATCACAGGTCAAAGTGGACCAAGAGGTTAAGTGGATCACAAGTCAAAGTGGACCAATGGGTAAAATGGACCTAGGGGTAATGAGGATCACAAGTCAAAATGGACCAATGGGTAAAGTGGATCACAAGTCAAAATGGACAAAAGTGTTAAGTGGGTCATATACCAAAGTGGACTCAGGCACTAAGTGGATCGTAGTGTATAGATGTGGATGCATGTATATGAAAAACTTAAATAACCTAGCGATAAATACGACGCAAATGTAAGTCTTTAATTAAACTCGTGGCTTATAAATGGGTCGAAACAATAATGGTGCGAAAAGTTGGGGCGAAATATATTAGGACGAAAACTCCAGCAACGTACAGCCTCCAAGTCAACAGCAAATCAGCTTACAAATACCATCTGATTTATGTTATTTCAAACAAGATGTTAAGTGTTTTATTATAAATCAAATAAATTATTAATTTACCTAAAAAATAGACAGAAATTGTATAATAAAATTCTCACGTTGAGGCGGATAAAACGGAGCAAACTCCTCCAAACTGAAGAGTTCCAAAAATGTAAACAAACTAGAAAATGACTTGGACAATTGTGTCATGTTTATTGACATCTGTCAAAGCTGTTTGCATTGTGTGCACTGAGACAATATGTGCAATATATGACTGGATATTCTGTCGACCGAAAGATATAACCAATGACATTGTTCTGATCACTGGTGGGGGTCGAGGCATTGGCAGAAAACTGTCGTTGGCATTTGCCAAACTCAATCCTAAACACGTTCGTATTTAACAGTTTAACTGTTTATATAAGTTTTATCATCCTATGTATAATTTACTTACGGATGTTTGGGCTTTCCTGAATGTATGCAGTGGAACCAGGATCCTAATACACCAGGCCCCACCCCTGGGGATTGGTAGCCGGGGTAAACGGCCGTATCATGTGTTTTTGCCTACCGGCTTCCCCTAGCTGAGTTGCCGGGGAAATGTTGGGAATTTTTTGTCGGAACCAAGTCCATTACCCTGGGGACATTATTTAGTTGTTAGGGGCTGGGGAAATACTGGAGGTTTTAACATCAGCTTTCCCCCGCAGGGCCGCGGAAGGGTGGGGGTTTTGACAACTCAAGAGTAAAAATTCCAAACCATGCCCGACGTTGAGTACTGTTGATGCAAGTTACGAAACCGCTACTAATCGACCGCTCCATATGATATATCCCTGTATGCTAGAAACGGCTTGCTTCAAGCTGGCAAAGCAAAATATTTATATTGCTATTGGTGAGCGATGTCCAGCAGCAGATTAATTGCTACCAAAGCAGTCCATTGCGTAATAATATTCTTGGTAGCTGGTTGGTAGCGATCGCCTAGCAAAGTGCGGAGAAACTGTTGAACACTGCTCGCGGGTTACGTGATGTTGTGTGGATGTAGTTAAACACTCACAAAAAGCGCTTACATTCTCGCAGGTTTCAAGTTAGAAATTGATCTGTATAAATTATACAACACCATTTATTTGTATATTTTCATTTCTCAGATTATAATTTGGGGGAGAAATGAAAAATGGTTGAAGAAGACTCAAGCTGACATACAGGAACTTGGTGTAGACTCTACATACTTTATATGTGATGTTAGTGATCGTAACTTGATTTATGAAAAGGTAACTCTTTCATCTCATGATGCCTTTTATTGGATAATTCAGTGAATTGTTCCGCCAGAACTTTTGGCTCTAATTTTGCTTGGATATTTTAATCATTGTCCTACACTTGAACTCATCAAACTATATTAATAATGGTATTGTAGAAATCCATTTTCGTTCAACCAGCACATCTTTTCATTCAGAAACATAGATAGTCTGGGAACTTATTTACTTGACTTGCGATGGGCTGATACATGTATGAGTATGGTAGAAATCAATCACTTAAGATTATATATATCTCTAGTGATGTATTAAATATCAGAGACTATCAAGTCTAAAGATGTCTACAGTGTCCAGTTAGGGCCATTGCCACTTAGCTATAAAAAGTTGCTAGTACGATAAAAAGTTGATAATAAGATAGTGAAAACTCGATATAATATTGAATTTTCATCATCATTGTTTCGTGTTTTCATTATCATATTATATTTTTCACTATTGTACTATCGACTTTTCATTAGCGAGTTTCGTGTTTCGATTAAACCATATTAAATGTGACACCGTAGATATCTATGTGTCTCTGGCTATATCGAAAGGGAGTTGACTCATGAATGTCTCTAATGATATGGTATAAATATATGGTAAAGGGAGTTAACTCATAAATGTCTATAATGATAAAGTATAAATATATGGTAAAGGGAGTTAACTCATGAATCTTGGTATCTTTGGTAAAGGGAGGTAATTCATGTTTTCTAAAACAATTTATATTGCGGTACAATCTCCATAGTGCGGCCCTCTGTAAAGCAACACAATATCTATAACAGCACCTTCATAAGTTCACTAAATCAATATTTACAATAAATCTAAATTTAATCTCTGTAAACCAACGGCCTCTAAACAACAGCTAATATTTGCAGCTCACAAAGGGTGTTGCTTTACAGAGATTTTACTGACTTAAGATTATTTTTTTTACCAGGCGAAAGAGATCCAGAGAAGTATTGGTAATGTGACAATGTTGGTGAATAATGCTGGTGTGCTCAGTGGTAAACCTATCATGTTTCTACAGCCATATGATATTGAAGAAACATTAAAAGTCAATACTCTTGCACATATATGGGTAAGTAACAGTATTAAGAAATTCAGAAAAAGTGGATGCAATTGCACATAAAATTTTGTATGTTTCACTTAGCACATATACTGTATAATTAAGTTACAGATAAATGTGTTTGTTATCCCCCCTGAGACAAAGGGGATATGGTATACGTCATTCTATCCAACAGTGAGTAGAAGTCCAGCTGAGCGTCTTTGTGAAACACCTACATTTCTGTAATGGATTTTGATGAAACTTTCACAGATTAACCACAATGAGGACCTACAGGGCATAAAGACAGGATTTTGTGATTCAATCATTTTTTTCTGAGTCATGTCCCTTTGTTGATTATCTTCTCTCTGGCAGGGGATTAATGATGGGACATGTTTCTTGTTCGTACCACTAAACAATAACTTTTCTCAACACCTCATTCCTGATGGCATATTTTGTCACAATTGAGAAGGGAGCATGCTTGGCCTTAAAACTATGCCAAGTGTCCTAAGAGAATAATTATTTAATGGTGCCATTTTTGTTTCATCCACACATTGAATGTATTTCTTCATTTTAAAGGAACTTACCTAACAATATGCATATGCATGTTATATTATTTGAAATTGTAACCATACTTATACATTCATATATGTATCATATACTGTAATAACAGAGTGTTATAATATTAATGTGTATAACCATTGGCTGCAGTACAGTGGTAAGTGGGCTTGTTACTGTGCTATGCATATTAATTCCCGATCTGGGCAGGTCACATAAAGGGTCATAACCTTCCATGAAAATTTGACATCATTGTTTACTTTCTTTTCTCCACATGTGGAGATGTGGTGGAATGGTTAGTTAGTACTGCTGCAAATAGTCATGGTAAACTTGATAGGTGAAATAGCTGCCAAATATTCTTGAAAAATTGTTGTATGCCGGTCTATGTCTTGAGGTTCCACCCTTGTCCTCAACTTTCTGTCATTAACATTGACGGTCATAATAGAGCATGAGTGAAAGGTGAACCTTTGCACTATGGTTTGTATTTTGAAGTGGTCTTTGTTCAGAGGTGATCTTATTTATGTGAGGGTTTACTGGATATAAAATATGTACTGCATGCATTTATTTAGAAATTTTGATATTCATATATATTTCAACTCCAGCATAATTATCACTGTAAAGTCATCCAGCATATTATCACTGTAAAATCATTAATTTATGTGGATTTCTTGGTTCACCTCAACCACAAAATTTAATTCCATCAAATAATAATTTTGACCCTTGTATTTGTTACCTGAAATGCAAAAACCACAAATTAACATCCCATTGAAATGGTCTTTTCTACCAAAACTTTTATCCCATTGAAGTTAAATGATTTTACAGTACATGTATACATTTTTAATATGTTTACAAATAATAATTCAACTCATTTATATTGTGTTCATATTTTGATATAAATTATATCTCAATATATTTCACACAGACTATAAAGGCATTTTTACCGGCCATGATAAGCCAAGGTGAAGGTCATATTGTATGCATGAGTTCTATACTGGGGTTACTAGGATTGAAAGGAGTTTGTGATTATGCTACCACCAAATTTGCATCAACAGGTTTGTATTATGTAATCTATAACACTTACCCCCGGTCTGATCTCTGGAAACAGGGTAAACTGCTAAACTGGTGTATTATGCTCCAGTCAATATTATTCCCACCCAGGGTGGGGTGATACAGGGGGAATTAGACAAACAAAACTTTCCGACAGACGGGAATTCGACAACCTTATCGACTCTGAGTCCCGGGAAAAAGACTTTGGTCTGGTTCCAAGACCCGGGAATTACTAAGTGATTACATGCATCCCCCAGGGATTTAGACAATAAGCATTTCTCCAGTTTAGGGATTTATACATCAAACTATTAAAAATGTCTATTTCCCTGGAAAACTGGTGCATCAATCCTGGTTTTTCCTGGCTACTTTTTCCCTGCATGGGAAAATAAAAGTCTGTGCGGGAGAGAGAATTGACTATACTGAATATCATCCTCCCTCTGATAAGTTAGGTCTGAACAGGGAAAAAACTTGGTTAGTCAATGATTTTAGATAATTTTGGGTTGTTTTGTGAGATTTGGGAAAGCCCAAGTGTCTTGTGTAAATAATAAATTTAGAACTAATACAAAATGTATCAATCACATCCTCTATCACAGTTAATTATGATATTCTAACTACCTGCCAAGTACTCCTATTAAAGTGGAGTTACTCCTATTTTCGTCGTTAATTTCTGGTTTTCCAAGTTCTCCTAACTTTGAACAAAAGTACATTAAATTCATTTTATGATCTTCTGTCCCATATTTATAAACTCTTAAATTAATACATTCCTTGTTTATGCAGCTAAATCCCTTTTAAATCACATTTATTATAATAAGTGCATCTTTTGAGTGACAGACATGTTTTGCTTTATCACTCCTAATTTGGATTTAAAGAGGTGTTCCCTATAACGTTTAAATCGATTCAGGAATATACACATTGCATGAGAATCACTATTGCTTAAATTCTTCCAATCTTAAAAGAAAACTCCCACAAATTACAGAGAAAAAAATGAAACATATTTCCGTAACGAGCTAAAGTAGTCACGAGTTGTTTCCCTATGACCACATAACAGTTAATCGCTGGAAGCGCTAAATTATTATTGGTGATTTGAATTTATTTTTGACATTATAGAAACATATTTGCGCATAGTTGTTTTATCTTCTGACAAATTAAGATAATTGATAGTGCTTTGTACATTTAGCTCATTCAATGCGATAGTAGAGAAAAAATATGCTAGTTATAGGGAATGTCTCTTTAACTAGCTTGGCAGATATTGGACTATATTCCAGGGTTGATGGAGAGTGTGATGTTAGAGTTAGATGAGTATCCAGGAATACATACTACAATTATACACCCCTATCAGGTAGATAATGGTATGTTCTCTGGAATGACTGTCAGGTAATTGCTCTACTTCCATCTGTCCGTCTGTCATCTGTTCACAATTATACACCCCTATCAGGTAGATAATGGTATGTTCTCTGGAATGACTGTCAGGTAAGTGCTCTACTTCCATCTGTCCGTCTGTCATCTGTTCACAATTATACATCCCTATCAGGTAGATAATGGTATGTTCTCTGGAATGACTGTCAGGTAATTACTCTACTTCCATCTGACCCAGGTCACAATTCAGTTTAAACACATTTATTACTAATATTTACAGCATAAGTATTATAAACAATTAACATGGTCATTGCTGGCTTAGAATGAGAAGGTCGTAACTACAAAATCATTATTTTGAGAAAACAAAAAAAACATTCTGACCATCACTCTTTACTTATGGTAAGACACGCTTTTTCAACTTCAGTTTGGTCAATATGACAAGTTCTGATTTTCCTGAAAATAGGATCATAAGAAGCACATTATGATGTAGATTTTAAATATTATTCACCTCATTTAAATGAATTCAATTTGAAAAGGCACTTCAATATCAAATTCAATATCCTGTATTTATTATTAATTTCAGATTTCCAAAATTATTCCCAGCATTACAGGAAGATTATGTTACCACAGAAACTATGAAAGCAGTATTAACCAATAGGAGACAGATAACCCTACCTTCATATTTCTATATGGTGCTTTTCTTCAGAAGGTATACCTGTACAATATGTCTCATATCTTTGTACTTGGCATATTGTTCAACATTTCAATTTGATTTCATGTCATACCTGCCAAGTACTCCTATTTAAGTGGATTTTGATAAATTTGGGTTTTCCAATTCACCAACCATTGCACAAAGGTACATTTGATTCATTTTGTGATCTTCTGTCCCATATTTATAACCACTAGAATAAATACCTTTCTTGTTTCTGCATCTAAATCCCTTTTAAATCACATTTAAGTACACTTGTGACATACTACACTTTATGACTCCTATTTTGAATTTAACTATCTTGGCAGGTATGTTTTATGGTCTCAGTTTTACTAAGGCCTGGTCAGTGTAACAGATAAAAAGTCTTAGTTATACCAATTTTCATTGTAAACCTGAGCATAACCAATGTCTTAGTTCACCCAAGGTCTCATTGTAAACCTGAGCATAACCAATGTCTTAGTTCACCCAAGGTCTCATTGTAAACCTGAGCATAACCAATGTTTTAGTTCACCCAAGGTCTCATTGTAAACCTGAGCATAACCAATGTCTTAGTTCACTTAATGTCTTATTATTGTGAGCCTTAGCATAACAAATTTCTTAGTGATACGATAGTCTCATCGTGAGACTTAAGTGCTGGTGTAAGATTTCAGAAAATATGCCCAGTGATTATAAACATTGGAGTATGTACTCCATGCTCCAACACATACTCCGTACTCCAATTGGAGCATTTCTAAGTTACAAAACATGCTGTAACTTCTTAATTACTGAATGGAAACATGTGAAATGGGGGTTAATTCTCTTAATTAGATCATTTGCCACATGTTGGTGTTGGCTTTGATGTGAAATTCTGAAAATAACCGTTTTCAAGTTTGAGCTTGGAGTATGGAGTTCGAGTATGAGAACGAGAAATGTTTATAATTACTGGGCCATGTTTTGTCATATAATGTCCATATAGAGAGTAAACTAAATTCTTCTTTGTGTATATATTTCAGTATATTACCTATACAAAGTATGCGTCCAGTGCAGACATTTTTAGGCTTAGATAAAGTGATGGAGAGATTTAGATGGGAGGTTATGGATAATGAACCAGTGACGTCATCATGTGATACCATGTAAAATCCAGCACCCACTGAACTGTTTTTGCATCGGTGATGTACTCCCAATTGAAATGAAATGAACTTCGGGACCGAGCTCCTCTGGGCAAGGGGAAGCTTGCTTCGTGAAAGCCATGAGACATAAACTTTATTGATATCACGATGTAGTTCTATATCGAGAAATGTAAATTCATGTTTTTTAACTTTAAGTTGCCGATGAGGATTTCCTCAATGGGAGCTAGGCTTAACCAACTGTGATAACATATTATATAATCTTGCTTGAATTGATATCTTCCATTAAAATTATTTTATCTCAAAGAACTGTTGTAACCCTGTTTTAACTTATGTAATAGCTTTTATTTCATTTTGTTGATAACTTCAAAACACTTTTTCTGTTTAAACCAGGCTTCTTTTATATTGTTCTATGAAATAAGCATCTCACTTACTAGATGTATAATAATATACATGTACTAGTTAGTAGTATACATACATTTGAATCATTTGACCTACAAACCTTAGCCATCTATGCTAAGTAATAACTTAAGTCTGTTTGTGGAATTGGGACCAGAAGTTGAATGAGGATTTTATTAGGGTCGCTGTTTAGACAGCTGTATAGGTGGTTAAGTTAGCAATGTGGAAATATTAGCGAATTTTGTTTATTAAACATGTTTGCCGACATACTACTCCATTAAGAAAGTTTAAACATTTCTTATGTCATTGTCATGTAAAAATATGCAATAATTTATCTGTCTCACTACAGTGCTGTGGCCTTATTCACCATCATTGTAAGTCTTAAACTAAGACTTAGACTTTAAATTGCCAAATGTTCTATTCACTCTCATGTTGTTATAAATGTACCGATTTTGATATAAATTTGTACCCTGGATTATGCATGTTCAGTGGGTAACAACAAATACTCAGGCAAAAAGTTCACATGGGTCAATCCAGTAGCAAAGAAAATAGCAGTGATAATAAATATTGTCAATTCTAAGTCTTAAGAATTAGTCTGAATTGCAGTCTTATGATGTTGGTGAATAAGGCCCAAGATATTATTTATATTGCACATTGACCATTGGTCAGATCTCAAAATAACTTTACATAACCCATTATATAGACGTCCGGTAATATGGGGGTGTCGGTTAAAAAAATTTATGAGTGATTTTTTTTATGTTTTAGTGAACTTCTTGGTTTTTTGAGGATAGTTACGCTTTGTAACTAAGAGGAATGTTTTGATGGACATATCTTTAAACTGTGGAACTGTGAAATGTAAGGTGTAATTCGTAATTTAGTATCTCTTTCTGTGTGTTATTGATCAGTATTGAATTGATTAATTATTGTTCGCGACAAACGTATCTACTTCAACTTTCTTCTTTTAATTCTACTCTATCATATATAAGAACAATTACAACCGATTCTTGTGCTTCTACTTCCTATAACTATAATCACTACTTGTATACTATCCTCAAAACCATCCTGTATCATGCACATTTTTAGCTGACCTGTCACATTGTGACAAACAAGGTGAGCTTTTGTGATCACTCTTCGTCCGTCGTCCGTCCGTCAACAATTTGCTTGTGTTCACTCTAGAGGCAACAGTTTCAATCCAATCCTCATGAAACTTGGTCAGAATGTTGTTCTCTATAAAATGTAGACCAAGTTCGAAACTGGGTCATGTGGGGTCAAAAACTAGGTCACTAGGTAAAATCTTAGAAAAACCTTGTGTTCACTCCAGAGGCAACAGTTAACATTATAATTACTGGCAAATTACAAACTAATTGTTAGTCTATAAAGGAAAAGAACTCAAATAAGATTTAGTCTTTCATTCCAATCCTTTTCGATATTTAAAATGTCATTGTAATTATTTGTTGTTAAATGTGTTCACGTGTAAATATTGGGAATAAATATGTTTAAACTACCAATTACTACCAAGCAAGAATAGTATGAATAAAATAGTGTAGGCTAATCTTAATTTTGACAATTTTTAAGGTTGTTATTTTACTCCGGTTATTTCTCTGTCTGCACCGGTCGGTCATGCAAGCATATCTTGCAACGGAATTAAGTCACTATCCCTATCTCCAGTGATAGTCTTTTATGTGGAATGTTGGCGAAAATATATAATCTAGTCAACTTGTTATACTTAAATAATTGCGTTATAGATTGATTTTTATGATATTGGAACTTGTTTATTTTATTTGTTATTATTTTATATAATAGTTTGGAAACGGTTTCCTGTCACCAAAAGGGGACAATTCTCTATTTTCTTTATCTTTAATGTTGTTGCAATGAAATGTAATTGGTACAATTACTTATAACCATCGTTATTCATCTGTACTATAGCACGAGTACTTGGACACGATCATGTCCTTTGTGTATGAATATTTATTATATGCTTTCAATGGATTATGGCGATTTTCAGTGAAAATAACAATGACAAATAACAGTGAAATTTAAATAACATTTTTGATAATTCACTGTTTTTGACGGAACTACTTTCTTCAATGAAAAATTAAATTACCTCCCTGGATTGTTTGTTTAATTACATATTTACCTCCTTGATTATGTATTCTACTTGACAGCTGTCAAAAATGGAGTATTTTACTGAATCTGATATCAAAAGCTTTGAATTTGAAGCCTTTTTTTGGCATTTATTCGAGCCTCATTCACAGATATCGTTGAAAACGAAAAAAAAAACGAAAAAAATATAATAAAAAAAAAATATTAACCAGGTTATTGTGGTGAATATATATGATATATATATGTATATAACTTTCCATAAACAAAGGACATGATCGTGTCCAAGTACTCGTGCAGTATTGATAAACCATATATTTGTATGTGAATGTATAAGTGTGTGCTTGCAATACTATGTATATGTGTGATGAAAATTAAAATAACATTGAAAAGCAGTATATATCGGTCTTATAAAGATTTTGTCAATATCATTCATAATGAAATGGGCAGTAAATTGAAGCATTAGACAGTAACATGTTACTAAGAAACAAACAATTAAGACTCTTTGTAATCAGGGTACTGTCCCATACGAAAAAAGGGGGAATAAAACACTGTAACAAATTACTAACAAAATATATGTTTTGTTGATGTTTTATTAGTATGGCAAATCGCTTGCAAATGAGCTAACAAAACATTAACAAAACACTACTAACAAAATACTAACAAAACACTGATTTGCATATGAAAAGGGATAGTTCAACAAAACACTAACAAAATACTGTATGTTTTGTTGGTGTTTCATTAACGTTGCTTAACAAAACACTAACAAAACACTGCTAACAAATAACTAACAAAATTTTATATGCAAATGAGTTAACAAAATACTAACAAAACATTGTAAACAAAATACTAACAAAACATATGAGATGCAAAAGACAGCATCCAGTTATGAGGCTTAATAATGTTCCTGTGTTATAGCTTTGTCCATATTGATATGTAAATCAACTTGTTACGGACCGACGAACAGGAAATCACTATATACCTCCCCATCTGGCATCAGTATATATGTACCGGCCGGGAATTAAAACCGAAAAAAGTTACATTTAATTAAGATTTGCCAGTAGAAATGCATATGCACGTAGAAATGTGTAATTATATACTATATATATTTGAAATGGGTGCCACAATTCAAATAATTAAATCAAAATTGCTCAACTGTCATGATTTTTAATTAATCCAGGTTTCCAAGCAAATTCAATCGGTATACATGCTAGCGTGTAGTTTATTAAACAGAAGTGTTAAATGTATTTATTTGTCACTTTGCTCATCTCAAATGTGCATTTATTGAAGCCTAGCTTGTATGATGAAAATCATTTTATTGGAATTTGAAACAATCAATATACCAATAGAAAGTGATCATGATTGTTAACACCTCTAGATATTATAACACTGTACCTGCATGTTGATTTCAGTCCAACTGTCACATATCATGTCACATAATTCCTTCATATTTGTGTCCACAAAATAAAAACACTGGCCACTTTTCTGTTGATACTAAACCATAGACGTTACAAACAGAAATTCAAATTTCCTTTGTGTGTGTGCACATTAGTCTATTAGCCAATGGAATCGCTGCTTTGTAGAGATAATATTTTATTACCCAGTGACCTGAGAACCTCATCAGTCTGCATCTTGATTATAAACAGTTGGACCAGACAAGTTCAATGCGTGACCAACACTATCTTCATTTAGTCAAGTCCAATGAAACATTAACAAAATATAGGATGAACAAGTTAAAGTGTAATGAAATACTAACAAAACATTGCTTTCATTCTATTAAGTGTAATGAAACATCAACAAAACACTGTTCATTTAATGAAACATGAACAAAACACTAAACCCCAAAATCCAGAAAGTGTTTCATTGGTATTTCGTTAAATGCTGTACTAACAAAACATACTAACAAAATATAAAACTATGTTTTGTTAGTGATTTGTTAGTATTTTGTTAGTAATTTGTTGATTTTCTTTTTCGTTTGGGGTTTTATCAAAGCATTTACGGTAATCGTAAACTTACGCTCAACTTTGAATTCTTTATAATTCTTCAACTTTTACAACTATTGGTAATTCGATATGTGATATCAATACTTAATTAATTCAATTAATGTTATCAAACAATATATTTTCCCAATTTGAAGATGCAAATACTTGATAAGGAATTTAGATTTGAGCGTAAGTTTAAGATTTGCGTAAGTACTTGGATAAAACAGTACCCAGATGATTTAACTGAGTTATGATCAGCTTTGTGTAAAGCTAAAACCAATGGCTAAAGTGCAAGTCAAACGAAAGGTCTAACCTTCGGCATGTATATGCAGAAAAGAACGCGTGTTGATAATAGTGTCTAACTGCATGGAGAGGCATCAAGCAAGCACAGACTGAATAAGAATCTGCTATAGATTCAGGTGAATTTTTGAGCCCTTGGGAAAATTATGTGGAGCATCTGTGCACGTTGAAAAAAATGTACAAACTTAAATATGCAAAGTTACATCTAATCCTGTCACATAAAGAAGAAATGATAATACAAGTGTACAAACTTAAATCGGCCAACTGTGACCTTGACCTTTGAGAAAGGGGCCAATGGTTGCTAATAGCAATCTGATTAATAGAGATCAATGCATGATGAAGTTATGATCCGAACAAGCTTCAATTTGACCTCCATCTGTGACATTGACCTTTGAGATAGGATCATAGAGATGGTGGACACGCATGACACTCCGTTTCATGTCAAATGTAAGAAATAGTAGTCAATGCAGGACAGAGTTATGATCATGACAAGCTTCAATTTGACCTCCAATTTAGCCATTGGCCTTTGCGATAGGATTCTGGATGTTGGGCATGACACTTTGCCTCGTGGAGATGAACATATATTTAATGCCAAATGAAAGATTGATCAATACTTTGCAAAGTTATAGCCCGGACAAGCTTTATTTTGACATCCAATCGTGACATTGACTTTTGAGATAGGATCATGTGCGTTGGGCATGCCACTCCGCCTCATGAAGGGTGAACATTTATGCCAAATATAAGAAAGATTGGTAAATACATGACAAAGTTATGGTCCCGACAAGCTTCAGTTTAACATTCAGCTGTGACCTTGATCTTTGAAATAGGAACCATGGGGTTGCAAGATACAAAACAGTGTTCCCTTGACCATGCACCTTATTGAAATTTAATTTAAGGGATACTGTTCTCTAAAACGTGACATTGGTGGATACTTTTCTCGACAATTGGTCACATGACACGAACTATACATTGATCGTAGAAAACACGTCCATTCAATATACATATATCCACTGAGCAAGTACATTTTTTTCTGGAGAGAAGAGACTTCGTTGTCTATGATTTGATTACGAAAATGCCTCAGCATGTTTCTAAACTCGCCGTATGGTGTTGCTGAAGATCAAATGTCATTCAAATAGTAGTTATGAGACGCAGGAGAAACTATTTTGTCTTCCACGTCGCTGACGAGAAACTCCCTGAAAAGGGACCTAAGTATAAGGGATACAGCTTTAAACCTACCAACTAGTAACACATTGGTAAGTTGTGTTACAGTTTGATTGTTGGTGTTATAACATGTTTAGTGACATTAAAACATTGAAACATTGAACATACTGTACAGACCACAAATAAATTGGTTACTAAACACCTTAAGCGAAATTACAAGTTCATTGACTTAAAAGAAATGACATCAGTTTCATTGAAATGACATTGATGTGTTTATAATTTTATCCTAGCCAATGAAAAATCGACCCCTACGCTGATATGGTAACACGTTTCAAGAACTCATATTTTCATTGGTCGTTCAGGAAAGTAGTGTGTGGCTTGATTTTCGTCGGAGGACATATCATTTATAATTGCCCCATCCTGGACCATTTTGCTTTCTTAACATTCGAGCATAACAACGTGATACAACTTTGTAAGGATGAATGTTTTGAGTATTGCGGTAAGCCATTTTCTGATTTAATTAATAATTAATCTAACTTAAGAATAATGAAAATGTACATGTTGCTGTGTTTTATCACAGAAAGAAGCATGGTCAGAAGTTCGGATGCGTTTTTATTAATTTATAAGTGCGTAGAGCTATTGAATTATTGTAAACATTCTAACAAGTGACCGTGCTTTATTAATTACGTAGAGGATCTTACATGGATGTCTTTTCATATTGAATTTATAAAGCGATTTTTATCCTGTTTGTCTATGTATAAATTTTGTCCGCGCGTATTTAATACATAAAAATTGATCAACCGCCTCGAACACACATGTATTTCATTGGCACAGTGTTGATATAATAACTGTTAAAATGACCTTGACATATCGGATCATATTTTGTTTCAGATTGTGCTTGTCGGTTGGGTTACATTTACGAAAGCTAGCAGTCATTTCGTCAACTGCCTTGAAGATCCAAGCAACGTAAGTAATTAAATACCCATTTTTTATTGTGTTACTTTTCTTGTCGTATGTGGTATTTATTATTACCGACATGGGCGTAGGAGCGTCTTCAACATTGGGGGGGGGGGGGCCAAACATTTGGCAACTTGGGGTAAAAAAATTTTTTTGTTCGCTACGCTCGCAAAGTAACTTCCTTATGTCAATTAGTCAACACGCAATAATTGCACAAAACTATTCTAGACAAAAACTGTACTCTTAAATGTCCAAAACACTCCTATATCTATATACTAACTGTCAGTTCATGGTTCTGTGGTCATTTTGGTTAAGTAATTACGTCTTAACTGGAAGTTAATCCGTTCAAGTATACACGGGTCAGCCCTCCGGAATTTTTTCAAAACTATGGATAAATCTAGTGCATTCTAGGCGTTCTGATATACCTTATTTTGCATTCAAAAAGGACCTTAATGCAGGGAATTTAAGTTCTAACAAAAACACAATTAAGTGTTTGCATAAAATTTAAATTTAAAAGGTGCAAACGTTTGTTTCAAAGGCTTTATATATAATTGACAACGTCCCAAAGTCATATAGGAGGGTTGGGGGACATTAAAAGCACAATTCATGGCACAAGTGTATTTTTGAAAACAATGGGTGATGAGGTATTTGAATATAAGGAAGTTATTTTGCGAGCGAAGCGAGGAAAAAAAAATTTGATACGTTTTTACTGAGATCTGAAGGCAAATTGCCTATAACGAGATATATTAGGTCGTAAATTATAATTTTTCGTCTGAATTATTGGGGGGGCCAAAAGATATGTTGCCCCCCCCGGTCCAGACATTGGGGGGGGCCTGGCCCCCCCTGGCCCCCCCTGCTCCTACGCCCATGACCGATCATTACTGATATCGCTGGCTTAGAATGAGAATGAGAATGTCGTAAGTACAAAATAAATGTTTTGAGAAATAAGAAAAAAAACTGTCTGAAATTTACTCTTTACTTATGGAAAACCCAACTTTTTGGACTTCAGTTTGGTCAACATGACAAATTCCGATTTTTACGAATATAGGCTCGTATGAAGCGCTTTTGTGATGCTGAATTTAAATACGTTTGAATCTTAGAAGGTCGAAAGTACTACTTATGCGTCATATATACGTGTACATGTACATATCTGACTTCAAATAATATGTAGGAAACTATAAAGGGAAGTGTCTCTTTGAAAGTACAAATTTTGTGAACATTCATTAACGTAACATTTAGCCTTGGGTTTTACAATAACCGCAAAAATAAATTATGTCAATACAAAGATAAAACAACTACAAGTTATAAGTTGAATTGAATTGAATAGTTAAATAGTTATCTTGTAAGCGAACCCAAAATACCGTCCGGTATTCGGAGTTCTGGGGGTCCGGTATTGCGGAAGCTTTTTAAGTTGGCTTGATAAGAAGAAAATACGGGACTTAAGACATCGTCCGATTTTACGGGGATTCCGGTTTTGAGGGAGTCTACTGTATTTCATTCTGCGACCGATATTGTACAAGAGACAGCTTCGATGATAAAGCCCAGGGTCGGTATTTATAAAGCATCTTAATTAAAAACTTAAACTTTTCTTAAAACATTGAGATTTACTTAATTGTCTCAGTTAAACAAGACACAAATATTATAAATTGTGTACAATGAGTTTAAGCATTAAGCATTAAAAAGTTAAAAGTGCCACTTGCGACCTTATAAGAATAATGCCTATTTGAAATCTATATCATTAGACCGATTTATATGAGCCTATTTTCATGAAAATCGGAACTTGTCACGTTTACCAAACTAAAATTGAAAAGGCTTGTTGTACCATAGGTTAAGAGTGATTGTCAGACAGTTTTTTCAAAATATTGATTTTGTAGTTACGACCTTCTCATTCTAAGCCAGCGATTTATGCTAATGGTCTTAGATTAACATAACGTCATACTCCACGTAGTTCGTCCACATGGATAATACTAATACTAATGCAGGGACATAATAGTGACTGGTCTGTTGTCCGCCCAGAAATGGTGAAACCCGAATATTTTGAAATTCCATCAAGGCATTTATATTATCTTGGCTTACTTGCTTACCACCATAAATACAGTGTCAAAGCTATGTATCAATATTTAACTTTTCAACATAAGTATGGCCACTGATTGACTTAGCTAGTTATCACTGGCAAGGCTGCCATCGGGTCATAAGCTTTTAAGGAACTTGTATTGTTTACAAACTGCATACACGTATTTCTCATAATGTTGCATTGCTAAGTATAGTCGATTCAATAAGTAATACTTATGAGGGAACTATCCCATTCGGAAGAATAGCGGGGGACTACCGTTAACTCAGGCAGGTATACCCAGTTAAACCTATATAAACGTAGTTTACCTGACAGACGACTCGATGTTTACAAATCGTTCTCATTTAATTTTGAAAGGTTATAATATTAATAGAGTGACGCAGTGGAACAATCCACTATTACCGTGTAAAAACAAGTATAAAGGCTCATGCAATCTAAACTCTACCTGTTTAAACAAAGTTTTTTAAATATTTTGGGTACACATAAATGTTGCCGTCACTGTCAAAATATCCTAACTGGACTATACAATCAATTCTTTTCAACAGCACTTGAAAGAGTGTGATAATGGTGCTATATGTGCATGGAACAAATGCAACTGTCAGCAAGGTAGGAAAGGATGTACCTTGGTATGTACGAACAAAATCAAGCAGTGGTGTAATGGTCTGTCAGAGGGAGATGTAAGTATAAACGTTGTATATCAATTAGGTTGAAATTCAGAATTTCGTCTTCGGTAAGACTCGGCCAGTGATCGAACCCAAGACCTCCCGCACTTGAAGCGAACGCTCTAACGTTACCACTAGGCTATCGAAGGGGCGGTAGTTCAACTAGAGACATAGGTATAAGCTGCATGTATGTTCTAACTATTGCTAGTTCACTTTTTTCCTATTTATGTATACTCTTGTCATCTTGGTACTGGACACGTCCATGCTGAATGTAAGCAGTGCCTGAATACACGGAATAAACGGAATAAAGCTGAATAGGTTTCTAAAAAATATTAGACATAATTAACTAACCGACTGTCGAATCGTCCGTGCGTTAAGGACATACAACCCCACATAACATAAAAAACACTGATGTTTCGCATTGTTTTTCATAATTTAGTAGTTCTTATATTTAGTTGGCCTAACATATTTGGAAATAATCCTTCATATTTGCTATGACATGTATAGAAAATACCGTTAGATAGACCAGAGGCGACAGTATCGATTATACATTTTTCTGTATATTTTAACAGTGTTGGCAGCTTTTATACTATAAAGTAAATTATCATAAAAACTAGGTAGTCACCTGTGGGTTTATCAACTAAAACACATAGTCGGTGCGCACGAAGTTGGTCAGATAGATATGTCTAATAATTTTTGGGAAACCCTTCAGCTTTGATCCGTTTTTTCCGTGTATTCAGTTCATTCAGGCACTGATAAAGATTCAGTATGCAATCGTAACTACTCGGGCATTTCCGTAACTGAGAAATAGGCACTTTCGTTAGATAAACACAGAGGAGTTCCGATTAGCGCAGATGATCGAACCAGATCTGACTATATTTAGTTTGTACCCTAACCCAACATAGATATATTTTGTATATCTGTTGCGAGATAATATCAAATTTTAAAGCATTTTGTTTTGTAGAGATGCATCGCTTCTAAACCCCAGTGGGAGTGCGTGAAATATGGCAAAAAGATGACGTGCTTGCAAAATCCCCTGGGACCAGGTTAGTACATACATGTATAACAAACGACCAACCACTGTAGAGCAAAACCCTTTGAGAGCAGAGCATATTTACAATTGTATAGATGTTGCTATATAGAGGCTAAATTAAAAGTGAATATCGGCATAGGGAAATGTTGAAGGTGTTGGTATAGAGACGCTGATGCTCTATAGAGATTAACTGAAAAGCGAAAATCAGGATATGGAAATTTTGAAAGAGTTGCTATAATTATAGAAGTTATTGCCCTATACAGAGGGTCACTCTCGAAAGGTTAAATTGCATTAAATGAATACAGTACGTTTTTATTATTTATCCAATTTTTGATGATTATTTGAACACGTACGAGTTTCAGGTCACAAACCACTAAATAAATTTGTTCTTTAGCTCATTGTAAAGTTACAATAGTCAGTCCCAGGTTGATACATGTTAAAGTCTATGGCCAGGTGGCAGACATATATCAATGAAAAGAAGGGGCTACCAGCTTTAAGAAAATACAACAAAAACAGGGGGTCACGTATCATATAAGAAAAATTTTGTCCGTCCAACGCGGTGAACATATTTTTACAGGTGCGCGGACCGACCAAATCCGGGTTTTACCCTACCCTACTTTCGCTTTGGTATTTTGGCCAAAATCTCAAAATATGTAAAATAAAACAGTTTCAATACATCACATACATGTATACAAAGCCTGTAAACCCAATTAGATGATTCCAGTTCCACCTTGTCAAAGCATACTACCATTTAAACCCAATCACAAGTTTATTTAGGGACTATTTGAGTGTATCCTATTTTGGTTCGTGGAGGCATTTAGTGGTTTGTAACCTTTATTAGCATAACGTTTTGTCATGATATTGTGTCCACTCGTTTAATTACACTCGTGTGTAATTAGCATTCATTCACTTTAGGTGGTAATGGTAACTTGACGTTACCCTTGTCCTTTTTGAGGTTCACATTCAGTAACTTTTCCTAAAGATAATCAAATCGTTGTTCACAACTATTTTATTGTAGCAAAGTATTTCTTTATACCGTGCCTCCCAAGTTTTATCTTGCATTTCCCATACGGAAAAAAAGGGGGAACAAAACACTGTAACAAAATACTAACAAAATATATGTTTTGTTGATGTTTTATTAGTACAGCAAATCGCATGCAAATGAGCTAACAAAATACTAACAAAACACTAACAAAACACTACTAACAAAATACTAACAAAACACTGATTTGCATATGAAAAGGGATAGTTCAACAAAACACTAACAAAATACTATATGTTTTGTTAGTGTTTCATTAACGTCGTTTAACAAAACACTAACAAAACACTGCTAACAAATTACTAACAAAATATTATATGCAAATGAGTTAAAAAAATACTAACAAAACATTGTAAACAAAATACTAACAAAACATATGAGGTGCAAAAGACAGCATGCAATTATGAGGCTTTAATTATTATGCCCCCTGTGTTATAGCTTTGTCCATATTGATATGTAAATCAACTTGTTATACATTTTGTTACGGACCGACGAACAGGAAATCACTGTATGCCTCCCCATCTGGCATCAGTATATATATATATACCGGCCGGGAATTAAAACCGAAAAAGTTACATTTAAGATATACCAGTAGAAATGCATATGCATGCACATAGAAATGTGTAATTATATTCTGGTATATATATGGAATGGGTGCCACAATTCAAATAATTAAATCAAAATTGCTCAACTGTCATGATTTTTAATTAATCCATGTTTCAAAGCAAATTCAATTGGTACAATTGATTGCGAATATTTTATTAAACAGAATTGTTAAATGTATTTATTTGTCACTTTGCTCATCTCAAATGTGCATTTATTGAAGGCTAGCTTAATTGTATGATGACAATCTTTTTATTGGAATTTGAAACAATCAATATTCCAGTAGAAATTGATCATGATCGAAATTTATCTTGACAACAAGTATAGATATTATAGCATTGTACCTGCATGTTGATTTCAGTCAAACTTTCACATATCCTGTCACATAATTCCTTCATATTTGTGTTCACAAAATAAAAACACTGGCCACTTTTCTGTTGATACTGAACCATAGCCGTTACAAACAGAAATTCAAATTTCCTTTGTGTGTGTGCACATTAGTCCATTTAGCCAATGGAATCACTGCTTTGTAGAGATAATATTTTATTACCCAGTGACCTGAGAACCTCATCAGTCTGCATCTTGATTATAAACAGTTGGACCAGACAAGTTCAATGCTGTACTAACAAAACACTATCTTCATTTAGTCAAGTCCAATGAAACATTAACAAAATACAGGATGAACAAGTTAAAGTGTAATGAAACACTAACAAAACATTGCTTTCATTCTTTTAAGTGTAATGAAACATCAACAAAACACTGTTCATTTAATGAAACATGAACAAAACACTAAACCCCCAAAATCCAGAAAGTGTTTCATTGGTATTTCGTTAAATGCTGTACTAACAAAACATACTAACAAAATATTAAACTATGTTTTGTTAGTGATTTGTTAGTATTTTGTTAGTAATTTGTTGATTTTCTTTTTCGTTTGGGTTCGTTTCGGCAATATGGTACTCATGATGGGAGATTTAATAGCTTTGATAAAAATTGTTGTCATATTATGCATGGTTTGTTTTTACATGTCTTTTTTGTATATATGCATTCTCTGTACGTTTTCATGTATATTTTTGTATTTATTGAGCTCTCCAATCCTGGAGGTTATAAAAGTGTTTTTATTATTATTAAGAAAACTATATTTATCTAGGTTTAACTGGGTGTAGAAGCCTACCCGCGTTAACGGTATTAACAGCTATATGAACAGCTATTCATTTGAATGGGATAGTTCCCTGATTAGTATTACTTATTGAATCGACAGTATGTACATGTATACACTCAAATTATGGAAAACAATAAAAAATATACTAGTAATGTTTTGGTTTTACATTGTTTGTATACAAGTGGCAAAGACTTAATGTCGATTTATAAGTAAGACTAACGAGGGCACTATCCCTTTCGAAAAAAATAGCGGGGACAATATTTAACTCAGTTACACCCAGTTCAACTTAGATAAACTAATAGTTTACCTGAGGGACGAGCTTATGGTTATAACCGTTCTCGTTTAACTTTGAATGGACTGTAGTAAAAACTTAAAACTGTATTTTTCAGTTTGTGTGGACAACGGAAACGCGTACTACGAAGGACAAAGTTACATGAACGATTGTAACTCCTGCCAATGTGTCGTTATCGGTGGCGCTGGGGTGTCTTTGTGTACCTCACAGGAATGTACCGACTAACTCAAACATTGCATTTCATGTTCAGGGGTGGTATTCAATATTAATTTAAAAAAAGTTATCAATTTTCTAGGGCTCTTTCCAGCTGTTAATCCGCTCAAGCACCCTTTGACATTTAAACTTCCCCTGGTCATTGGGCTAAATATGGAAACATACGTTCGTGTCTCCCTATGGAGACTATGTCTCTCCTGTGAGTGTGACAGCCAACATCGATTTTCGGTCCTCACAGGTACCTATTTTCACCTTGGTGGAGTGAAGCATGTGAGTTATTCTTGCTTCAATGATAGGACAACCGATCAGATCACACCGTATTTTAAAAACTCTTGTTCTGTAACTTGCGATATGATTGGCCATCCTTATCCTCCAATTGAATAATATCAATATTGAATACCGCTCTAAAATAAACATCTATCGATATGTTGATAAACTTCTTGTTATGAAATGTGTTTTTCGTACATGTATGAATAAAAAAACATTAAAAAGATGTAATCTAGGTGTCACACTGGTGAATTTGCTGCCATTCCAATATATGCAAAATGACTCAAATTCGCATCTCTCTCTCCGTTTCTCTGACATTCCGGATGGTTTTCTGTGGCCGTTTCCATAAAAAGCAAATCTTGTCATCCAAAATAAGCTGGAGAAAATGACATGTCGACCGTTTCGTTTTCGAGCTACTGCAGGTTTTCGGGAAAGACAACGCTTTTTTCCATGCCCCAAAAGCTGGCTCGACCAAACCACATTGTCAATCTTCAGCCATATTTTAGAAAAATACCAATTACATACTCTTAAAAGTTAGCTAGCAAACAATATTTGAGCTACATTCATGTAATTAAGTAAACAGTCAGCAGTTTCCACCATAAAACAGTACTTAAACAGACGTAATAAATGTTTTGAAAAGGGAATATTTTAGCATACCGGAAGCACTTTCTACCGATGTGACCCAAATGGTAGCCACAATCTGATCACCTTGGACTTTATGCTTTGCACTTTGGTTGTTTTTCTTATTCTGCAGATAAAAAATTCAACATATTTGACTATATCGATTTTTATTTAATTTATAAAACGTATAAAACACTCAGAAATTCAAACATTCTACATGTAACGTTAGTAAACAGTTTAATGTTTGTATTTTGTATAACCTCCAGGACTTTGTGGTATCCCCTGTCATCTTGTTTATAAGATATCTTTGGTCTAGAAATGAGAAGATCGTAACTATAAAATCCATATTTTGAAAAAAACGAGAAAAACTGTCAATCACTCTTTACTTATGGTAGCAAGATTTTTTAACTTCAGTTTGGTCAACATGAAAAGTTCCAATTTTCATGAATGTATACTCATAAGAAACGCGTTATGATGTAGATTCCAAATATGGATCAGTCTTATAAGGTCGTAAGTGGCACTTACGACCTTCTTATTCTAAGCCAGCGATATGTATACACGTACATTTGTAAACGTATAAATCGAAACTCATGTTTCGCTTCCGCCTATGATGTGTTGTATATTTGTTTATACTGTTTAAAACGTATAAAACACTCAGAAATTAAAACATTCTACATGTAGTAAATATTTTTAAGTTTGAAATTCGTAAAACCTCCGGGACTTTGTCATATCCCCTGTCATCATGTATATAAATTTATAAACCAAAAATCAAGTTTCGCTTCCGCCAGTGATGTATTTTGGGTTAGTTTATACTCATTTATTTTGGCTGATTAAAAAACCTTATGAAATATATAAAAGTTTCTACGTTGTATCATTTTCATAAGTGTAAATTAGATTAAAATACGGATTCCTTATAAAGCTTTCACTATGATTATACCTGCATCTCTACAAAATGGTAATTTGAAGAAAAATTGTTGCTATTTTCCCCAAGAAAACTATTTTCGCCTTATCAAAATTAGAACATGTATATAAATTTTAAAATGTAACCCACTTTCCGTCGTCGCTCTTAGTTATGTAAGTGACTTTATGCATTTGTAAAAAAACGACGTCGACCCGTAAAAGTTGACGTTTTTGTGCGTTACGTTTATACTCTTTCCTAAACTGTCCGTGGTTGCAAGGATATACAAGTAAGATGCCGATACAGATAGGGGAAGAAGAAGATGACGATGCTGAAGTCGTAAAATCAATCCGTCTTTGTTATCTAAAAATCTAGCAACAAATTCAATGGTACAATCAGATTTTGTATTTCGCCTTTGATATGGGACTGTAAAGGCTCAAACCCATAGTTTCGTCGATTGTTTGATTTTCTCTAGAAATATTATATTCAAGGTTTCGATCTTGATTGGGGTTGTCTGTTTTTGAACACCAATATGTATTTAGTACTTGTTAATTGACTTGCATTTTTGAAAATATGGTATAGAATTACATAGAATTGTTTCGTTACTCGTTGGCTAAGAATGAGAAGGTCGTAAGTAAAACATAACAGAAAACGAGAGAAAAAAACAGATGGACAATCACTCTTTACTTATGGTAAAACAAGCTCTTTAAACTTCAGTGTTGTCAACATTACAAGTTCCGATTTTCCTGAAAATATGCTCATACGAAGCGCCTTATGATGTAGATTTTAAATATATGCATTGGACTTATAAGGTCGTACATCTGTAAGTGGCACTTCGTACAACCTTCTCATTCCAAGCCAGCGATTTATACCTAATAAGAATGATAATAAATTATATTGTAGTGTAAAAAAGAAAGTACATGTTTGTTACATACTTGAAATGAACGGGGTTACCCATCTGGGACCCGAAAAAAACAACTTTCTTTTCGGTTATTAGATCATCTTTGTATGAACATATATTTTAACATCACAATTTGAATTTAAAGGTTTGATTAAACACGTGCTTATAATGAGCAAAAACACAAAGTCAAATTAAATGTTCATTGGAGAAAACACGGTGATTGCGGGATGGTCATAGCCCTCTGGCCCTTAATTAACTGTACATGTATGTATTAATTTGTCGTGAGTTTGTATGTTTAAAACTTTTAATACATTTTGTACAATCTGTCATTTTCATTTACTAGGTGGTTATATGTTTGAAACAACCGCAGTTATTCAAAAGGAACGAGTGTCCTTAAACACGATATTTGATTACTTTCAACTAATGTTGTAGCTATGATGAATTCAACATTGACTCCAATAATCAGTGTAGCCATATTATGTACTTGTTTCTCGAATGCCTAGTGCTATAGCGTCTCCTTCGAGTGCGTAGGTCCCGTATTTGAACCCCGGTCGCATTTTACCAAAGATGAAATAAAACTAGTACCAGAAAATTCTTTGCCAGACGCTCAGTATATAGGAGACAGGCTTTTCTTCTCTTATTAATTCACTCAACGAAACAATGAACAATTTATCGACATTAAACATTTTACGAGATGTGTGATTACTTTTACATAATTTTGACTAAACACGCGGTTTATTATCATGTTTGATTTTTTTTTACATCTATGTACATATTTCCGTTTGTTACACACAGTTTTTATTTCGTATTTCAAAATCACCCGAAGACATTAAGGGACGTAATTGCTGTAAACAGTTTGAAATAATTATAGTTGTTTAATTCATTGGTTACCTCCCCTAGTGATGAAGAAACCCATTAAAGTTTTGTAAAGTTTCTCGCCATTTACAATATTTATAGTGCTTAATTTTAAATAAACGAGTGAACTTCCAGTTATTTCAATCAACCCTACACGTTAGTTTATTGAGTATCTCAATAAGTCAGACAAAAACCGTTGCTCACAAATAGTCATTCAGGTTGCAGTATATAGTCTCCCAATAAGTCATACAGAACCGTTGCTCACAATAAGTCATTCAGGTTAAATTGTATTGTCTCCCAATAAATCATACAGAACCGTTGCTCACAATTAGTCATTCAGGTTAATTTGTATTGTCTACCAATAAATCATACAGAACCGTTGCTCGCAATTAGTCATTCAGGTAAATTTGTATTGTCTCCCAATAAATCATACAGAACCGTTGCTCACAATTAGTCATTCAGGTAAATTTGTATAGTCTCACAATAAGTCATACAGAACCGTTGCACGCAATCATTCATTCAGGTTAAATTGTATAGTCTCCCAATAAGTCATACAGAACCAGTTCCTCGCAATCGTTCATTCGAATTGAAATGACTATATATATAGTCACCCGATAAATCATACAGTGATGTGATTTATTCGTTATGACCGTGTTACTATGAAATTAGATGCATAATGATGACCACACGCCCTATAGGTAGAATTTGACATCTGAGCCATGCTCCGCAGGTAATCACTATAATATCATCTATATACTGCTAAAAGTGCAGCCTCAGCTCAAAACTCCGTTTTGATCTACAGCATAGCGATGACCAGCGATAACTTATGTTTATCAATCCCTAATTCTAGTCGTAAACATGATTAAGTCGAGTTCCAAGCATACATATTCCACTGAGCATTGTTTTTGTCGCTGCGATGTAATACCGATTTAGATACAAACAATTTCGTCATAATATAGCATTTATTAAATATTCCATTTTTTATGTACTCATTGATGGTAATATAGCTATATTTTAAAAGGTCATGTTGAAAGACGCGATTATTAATTTTCAAAAGCTACATTCATATATCTGGTTTAGAATGAGAAGGTCGTAAGGTAAGTACAAAATAGATACTTTTAGAAAACAAAAAAAACTGTCCGAAAATTACTCTTCACTTATATTGTAAGATAATTTTTTTCAATTTCAGTTTGGTCAATACGACAAGTTCAAATTTTCATGAACATAGGCTTAGCATAAGAAGCGCCTTAGGGTGTATTTTTCAAATATGCATTATTCTTATTCTAGGTAAAAAAACACCAACTAGAATTGTCTTTTAACTCAATGTAAAGTCCCCAAGGACAGCCAAAACAAAAAGTCACCATATTGTTGATTGTACCCTCTCAAGATATTAAGTTCAATAGAAATAGCATCCAGCTTCAATAAAATGAAAAAAGTAGTGTGTCATGTATCATATAAGAACAAAAATTGGTTCGACAAACGCGGTGAACAGATTTTCTCACACGTACGGATTTACACAATGTCCGTTAGCCCTAACCCTACTTTCACTTTCATAAATTAGTCAGAATGCCAACTATGTCTGAATAAAAGCATTTCACTAGATCACATACATGTATACAAAGCATTTAAACTCTGATGCTGATTTGTCAAGACATACCCCCATTTCCAGTCGTTTCAAAGTTTTTACCGGACAATTAGACTGTATCTGACTTAGGTCCACGTAGTTTTTAACCTCTAAGCCAGCAATATGCGATGGAATGCTCTTCATACACATACATGTTAGCTTGAAATAAAATAAATAAAATAAAACTTAGATTTGATCAATTAACCCGATAAATTGAACAACATTTACTTATGACGTAGTTTGACGTCATTGCCATGAGTTGTCCCATTTCCGTTGTAGCATTTCTACTTTTCCAGGTAATATCGCTGGCTTAAAATGAGAAGGTCGCGACAACAACTTCAATATTTGTGAAAACAAGAAAAAACGTCTCACAATCACTCTTCACTCATTTGTAACACAAACTTTTTCAACTTCAGTTTGATCAACATGACAAGTTCCGATTGTCGTGACAATGGGCTCACAAGAAGCGCCTTATGGTGTAAATTTCAAACATGCATTAGTCTTATAAGGTCGTTAGTGGCACTTACGACCTTCTCATATTAATGAAGCCAGCGATTTGATCATCTTATTTAATAAAACAGCACAACCTTTGTAAAGTGCATTATGTAGTCAAAGGGGTTTGAAACGACTAAAAATCACACTCTATGCATTACATATAGAAAGGGGGCTGACCCTGAAATACTCAACTCAATATTATGTCTCATATTTTTGGATTTATTTACCACATTCACTTCGGACAGGAAACACCTAAATTTGTATGAGCGCTTATTTATTATTTTAAAAAAAGAAACATTGAACATTTTATTGCAGCATATCATAGGTAAGAGGAAAATATTTGTCAAATTTAAAACCACAATGGATTTGATTCTGATTAAATTCTTAAAATTAATGGCGATATATCTTACCCCAACCACTTTATCCAACAAAGCAAGGTAAAAAATCTAGTGTTTAAACATATCACTATGTTGCAATCATGTATTCTTCATGAACAAAGAGACATATTCAATCCATAATTAACAAGTTGAGTAAAAATGCAATTTCGCAAACTATCCGATTTTTTTTTATTTATTTACCCCACCCACTTCTGACATAAAACACCTCAATTTGCATAATCGCTTATTTGTTATTAAAAAGAAACATGATAAACATTTTAGTACAGCATATCATAGGTAAGATGAAAAGATATGTCAGATCTAAAACAACCATTGATGTACTGCTGAAAATATTCTAAAAATTAATGGAGATACCTTACCCCACCCACTTTATAAAACTGAACTCGAACAACCAAAAATAATCTAGAAAAAACATTAATACTTACATGTGGATAATACATCTAATTGTATCATGATAATTAAAAAAATGTGATTACTAAATAGCTTCATTTTTTATTTTTTGTATGGAGTAACTTCTCGCGCTTTGTACCTTTAGCAATTATACACACAACTGCTTACTTACTGTATGTGAAAAATCAATTAATTGTCATCTAAATAAAACTGTTTAATGAATAAAATGATTTAAATGTAAAACCCCAAAGTAAATATTCCCGCTCATCTCCTGGGGTCGGTGGCGTGGATGCAACAGACTGGTGTATAAAGGAACGTTGGTTTCTATCAGACGACGTGGTCACCCTGTCTGATCCAATCTATACAGTCATTCACGCCTGGTCATTCAAGTTCGCCTTTCAATAACACTCCTATATTATTATAACCACATCCGAAGCTTGCACCGTACTTCTGTTGACTGTACTTTGACACTTTATGTCTAGACTTTTTACCTTTGTGTAGTTACCAATGGTTTGAATGAATTGTTTTAAGCAATATCCACATCTACAGATGTCGTCGACAATATGCCAATCAAACACATATCACCTGACTTTCCTTGTACATACATGTTAGTATAGCGAGTACGTATAATCATATATAGCTTGACCAGATTTAACTGACACTCATCAAAGTCCGGCTATATGCTCGGTTGTATTTGATTTGTAAGTTAACTTACTATATACCGTTATCTCCAGACTTTTGCGAATTATGCAAGGAGTCTCAGTTTAATCTGGTAGGGCTATACGTAACGTGTGCAGTATAAAAGCTATACTACAGTCCAGTTAGGATAAAAATCCAGTGACGCAGTGGAACAATCCACTAGTACGATGTAAAAACAAGTCTAATAGAGGATTATAATAACAGTTCAATACCAAACTAAACTCTACCTATTTAAGCAATGGTTTTAATCTTTTGGGTACACATAAACGATGACGTCACTGTCATTTTATCATAGCTAGACTATACATGGGTGTGTTTTTTTCCAATAAAACTGTGCGTATTTTGCGTTGTTAGTGTCATATGATATAAAAAATCTATCACTCGTTGTCAGTTGATATATTTATATTAAAGTCGATCAGGAAATAGTATTCACCATTCAGCCACCAAAGAAGTTTTTAAACTGTATCCGAATCTAGCATATGTTGTACTACTAGTGTTCCAGTCGACTGGTGCCTGTTACTGTAAATACCAACCACAAAGTTTATTCTGTCAATCATAAACTGTCCCAGACATCTTTGACAAGTTTAAAAATCAGTTCCTCCCGTACAAGGCGTCATAGCCAACAACTGATATCTGATCATTTGTAAATGATAACCACAAACTGTCAATTAAATACATGATATATCACACCACACAGACATCTTTTTTAAAACCAGTTCCTTATTTAACAGACGTTAAAGCAAACAACCAGTGACTGACAATTTGTCAATGACTACTTTTAACTGCTTATTACATGTAAACCTATCACGTGACTTCCAAAACTTATAGCCGTCATTTGGGAAGTTTTTAAGTCATATATTCTCGTTTGGCAGTCATTGTGTACATATGTCACAAACGTGCTCTACGAGTTTTTTTCTTCTGTAATATTGGTTTTATAAGTGACAAAATAATAATAACAACGACTTTTTTTTAAAGAGGCAACAGTTGAGCAAGCCCATTCTTCCTTGTGAGCCTCTATGACAAATTACAAATTATGTGTTTTCAGAAGTATAACAAATCATTAATTAATAATAGTAATATACAGCCCGTTCAATGTTAAGTGATACCAGTTATAAACATAAGCTTGTCTATCAGGTAAACTATGTTTATCTAGGTTGAACTGGTTGTGCAGTCTAGTTAGGATACGAATAGAGTGAGGCAGCGGTAGAATTCACTTTAGCGCTTAACTCATTTTGAATGCATTTATGGTTTCAATACATATATTATATATATACTTGTACTCGGGAAATAAATTAAGGATTTTAGACAAAGACAATTTTTTAGCTCAACTGTGACTAGGTGAGCTTTTGTGATGAATCTTTATTCTGTTGTTCGTCCGTCCGTTCGTCATCAGTTAACAGTTGATTGTGTGCACTCCTGAGGCAACATTGTTGATAGTCGTGGTCCGTTTTTGTGCTCGGTTGTTGAAGTTGAGTGCTGGCTTCCCTGACCGAATTATATTCGTGCATGATCTTTATAAAGTCGAAAACTAATTCGTTATTTCTGTGTTAGTTGTTTTGAAATTAAATTAATTGAACTAACCAGACGATATTGACAAAGAAGTCACCAGACGTTTGGTTCAGTAATCGTGACTGTGGTGTCTTGACCTCATCGTTTGCATATGGTTAATTATACGCAGGACTTGGTGTAGCCATTTATTGGTTGTTGAGGGAAACGAACATGGTAATTATAAAGTGTAAACTTTAATATTCATTGGTTGTTTTGGGGAATAAACAGGACCTCATGTCTCTATTCATTGGTTGTTTTAACTTGCACGTTCGGAGCATATAATACTGGCTTGGCTTAGACCTGAATCAGTTCGTCTTGGATGTTAAAAGCGGAACTGCGAAAATGGTGAATATATTTGCTATTGGAGTAAGTACTTTTTTGTCATAAAATATGTAATTGTTTACCGTAATAGGTAGAGGTGTTCTATATCAACTAATATTATTCGACGCTGTTGTAAATGCCTTATTTAGCATAATACTTAATCACAGTAGAAAACTGTTTTGTTACATGTAACTCCTTAGTCGTAATTGAACGATTGCGCTTACATACAAAGTATCAAAATGTAATTCATCGTTAGTCAAAGTTATTGCATAAACATGCTTGATTATTCCACTCAAGATAATACATAAACAATATCAAAGTACACTATTAGTTAGTTATCTGCACGTGTGCTAGTAGTTATTTTTAAGATGAGTTCTATCTACAAATGCAATATATCTAATTATTCATTTTACAGTTTAACGAAATACCCATTACCCGGTATCAGATTTACGATTTTCCTAATTTTGCATCTTAATCTGCTTTAAAAAGAAACATTAATTTAAAATTTTCATACTCGTGGACGCTCTGGATGGATATATTAAAATTAATACTTTATAAATATTAATATCTCAGTAATTAAAACGATTATAACTTCAATACCTACAGACCTATTCTCTTCGTCCCCTTTGGGACATAAGGCTCTAGGTGTAATCATCACAGCCAGCACCGATGTTACCGTTCTTCGCCAGGCATTTCGTGGTCTCTCTCTTTCCAGGCGGTGTCCAAAATAGTGCTGTTTTAACAATGCCTTGCGTAATTTGGTTTTCTTGCTGTAATTGTATGACTTTCAAATTGGTTTTAATATGGCGAAGGTACCCCTGGATTATGCAAGTCGGGCTTCAGTGTATTTACCAGCTCCGTTTTCTGTGCTGATTCTACAGTCAAGGTAGACACAATCTTCAACGTTTGCAATTCGGTTGTTTCCTATTGTGATCCTACATTTTGTTGCGGGGACTTAATTTTGCTTTCAATGATTACTTTTGGTTGTATGTGGACATTGCTCCGTTTATTTGTGTTGTGATGTTACTACTTTCTGTGCTCGGATGGTTAAGTTCAGTGCCGCCTTCCATGCCCCATTTCCTCATATCCTTGCACGTCGATTTTCAGTACTTTAGTCTTATTGGAGTTTATGTTTAGTCTAATTTGTTTAGAAGCTTCATTTAGTAAGGTGGTCTTTTCTTGTAGATGGCTGCTTGTAGTTGATAATTCAGCAAGATCAGCTGCGAAGTCAAAGTATTCGACCTGACTGAAAAGTGTCTATTGGGATACCTCTCCTTTTGCCTGATGTTGTTTGTCATTGTACTCACGCTACTACAAACAGGAAAAGTGCAACCTTTTTTTGTTCCCGATTTTACTTCAAATAGGCGTGTTTACAGAGTTCCCTTTGGCTACGTTGTATTTAAAGCTGTCAAAATGCCTTAACCATGTTGCATAGTTTGTCTGTGATTCAATATGGCGTCATTATGGATGCTGTCAAAGGCTTTTGGAAATTCGATAACATTTATACAAATGTGCATATGCATGATATGGGTTTTTTCACTGTTCGATGATATTTCTGAGTGTGAAGATCTACTCTGTACATCCTCTTATCCTCTCTAAGTTTGGTATCATTTTCTTCTTTCAGTGTATTGTATGTTATCCTTTCTGGCACTTCTTTACCTTTTTAGCTCATCTGAGCACAAAGTGCTCAAGGTGATCTATAGTGATCACTCACCGTCCGTCGTCCGGTGCTCAAATTATGGCCATGGAGTGAAAATTGGCCCTGCCCCAGGGTCACCATTTTACATAGACTTTTATACGGAAACATCTTCTTGTCTAAAAGTACAATGCCTAGAGATAGGATATTTGGTATGCATAGCATCAGCTAGTGGTCCCCTACCAAGATTGCCACACTTTTGCCCTTGTGGTGAAAATTGGCCCCGGCCTGGGGGTCACCAGTTTTACATAGACTTTTATAGAGAACACATGTAAAAGTCTTCTTGTCTAAAAGAACATTGCCTAGAGCTTTGATATTTGGTATGTAGTATCAGCTAGTGGTCCCCTACCAAGATTGCCAAAATCTTGCCCTTGGGGTGAAAATTGGCCATGATCCGGAGGTCACCAGTTTTACATAGACTTATATAGGGAAAACATATAAAACTCTTCTTGTCTAAAACTACAATGCCTAGAGCTTTGATATTTGGTATGTAGCATCATCAAGTGTGGTCCCCTACCAAGATTGTTCACCAGTTTTACATATACTGTTTCTACCAAGATTGTTCCCAAATTATACCCTTTGGTGAAAACTGTGTAGGGATTCACTTATAATCAGATGAGCGATATAAGGCCAACATGGCCCTTTTGTTTTCTATATGACTCCTTTAAATTGTCTAACTGTCTTTTGGGTTTGGTGCTGTTTATTTTCTTTTTAATTTCTTTTGTCTCATGAATTTTCTGCAATGTCTCTGTTGAAATCCGTTCCTTGTTCTTGTGA
The DNA here is from genome assembly GCA_963678985.1 of Spisula subtruncata. NCBI lineage: Eukaryota > Metazoa > Mollusca > Bivalvia > Venerida > Mactridae > Spisula > Spisula subtruncata. The sequence goes on from OY787669.1 coordinate 12,905,567, forward strand.
TTAATAAAGCCTACCGATTTATCAGCAGTGTCTGTGAATGTAGTTTGGATGTTATTCCATTTCTCTTCTACACTTTCCAGTTCTTGATTTAAGTGTTGCAGGGCTTGGAAATGTCTATATAGTTCAATGGTTAAGGTTTTCTTTTACTCTTGGTAGTTTAAGTTTAGCATTGCCCAGTTTCTTTCTTACATTTTCTTTATGTGTTGCTTTCTTGAGTTTCCGTTTAATTGTACCTCTCCGAAGATAATGATCATTGTTTACATTTGCACCTCTTCAACTCTGACGTCTTGCAATGATGTTCCCCGTTAGGCTCACGTGATAGACTGGGCTTGCCCAACTTTGTTGCCTCATTTAATAAGAGCGTTATTATTATTATCATATTATTATTATTATAGCTCTTGATTATAAGGTGGTCGATTTGATTTAGAGTACTGCCATCTGGGGTTTCTTAGTTAGTGAGTGTATGTTTTTTGTTGGAAGATGGTTCCTTTGGTTTTCGGTACATAAGTCGTTCGCAATTTTCATTCCTTGTTCCACATCCATGTATTTAATTCCCACAACATGTTCGATATTTTATATTGAATTTCCCACTTTAACATTGAGGACACCTGTTAAACGCAATATATGTTATGCTAGTGTGTTCTTGTTATAAGTGCTGTCTGTAGTTGTTCATACACTTAACCGCTTTAAAAACGCACCACTATTGAAAATTATCAAATTTTGTCAAAATACATATTTTGCTAAAATTGATAGTTTACAGGGTTTGTTCAGTTCATAAGCTTGACCTAATTAAGAAAACGATTTAATTGTCATTCGGAATACCTCGCCCAGAGAACTTTTTTGATTTTGCATGTTTTGTGCGTGCAGCTCGATCTCGTCGACCTGTGTGATCAGTATTAACTTTAAACTGTACGCTGTTGATCTACACATTGAAAAAACAACATAAGCAATATTGGCTAATTGTATTTTTATGCTGCGAATATCTCGAATATTTGTTATCGATGATTGTGCCTTCGCTTCCAACTGAAAAGTGCCTCGGTGCCTTAGCATGGCGGTTCAGCTGCCACCATAAAATGATTGTGGGCTTAGAACATCGATTCCTGGCGAATGACACCGTCAAAGACCGACTTGAATGAAACCAGCTAAAGGTATTGAGTCCGAGCGAGGAGGAAACAGGACGCAGGTTGCGTAACTGTAATTGGTTCCACATGGCTGCACACAGTGTCAAAATAATGCCGGGTGTCAACCAACAAACCAAAACTACATTATTGCATTTTCATAATTATTTCTTTCATAATTGTCAATAAAAAGGAAAATTATTTTAGTACATTTTTTAATGACTTTTCTCCCGTTTAGAACCTAAATTACAACCTTTTTGTCTTCAAGCTCCTTCATAGTGTTGATATGGGGTGCCATAGAAGCACCATGGACTATGTCCTGACAGTCTGATGCTCATAACCAAGACGTCAAGTTTAAATAAGGCTTGAATCCATCTTAAGTTCGTATAATGCGCATATCTGAACCGCACTCGGTCGTATGGTATTAGCCAGACAGCCATAGTCACATACCATTTATAATTCAAGTTAAGCTTTGCTTGAATGGTGGGAAACATCACGTCGAACATAATTCTATCCTATTACGTAATTAATGTTATGCTTTAGGAAGAAATACCACGTGCATGCATCAATGTAGCGGGCTCTTACACTTGCTTTTGAAATTGTGACTTTCACTTTCATGGGTCTCAGTGTTATCTATATCATAATTCATTTCAAACTCGTAATAATGGCTTGGAAATCACACACATCGTTGAATATAGACTGAAGATTATTAATCCGAAAATAAACAACCATAAATGGACGTTTTCATCACTTAAACCGATATGTCATAATTATGTGGTGCGTTTTTAAAGCGGTTGAGTGTACAATCATCTTGTGTGATAGTATCTTCAGCATCATTTGTTGGCGCGTAACTCTGTTGGATGGTCAGTTTGGTTTTTCTTGCAACTTTAATACTATATTCTTACCGTTTTTTTCTGTTTGAAAACTTTTATTAGGATTAATGGCTTAATTAAGTATGCGGAGTATGCAGTTCAACCGAATCTCTATTCAGTTTGTGACTTGAAACAAGCCATTGCCCAACCTAATCTGTTGTAAAATATTTAATTTGATGGTATTATTATTTATAATATTGTAATGAAGTAAACAATATCAGAGTTCTAGAATGTGAATACCATGTGTTTTTTCAATGTCCAAAATCTCAACTAATAAGACAAAATTTTCTTTTAAATTGGTATACCTCGAGTACGAGTATTCAGGATTTCTATAGACTTGTTAGTTCTCGTGACGAAAAAATGATTCGCAAAGTCGCTCTATACATTGAAAAAATTCTCAAAACATATTACTAATTTGGTTACTTCCCTTTAAAAAGATATTTAAAAAGAAATTTAACATATCAGTTTACAAAAAAAAAAAATCGTATCCACTGACTTGTCTACTTCATGTTATGTTTTTTTAGATGTAAAAATTGGGCTAACTCTTGTTTATTTATGTATCACTGTTTGTATTGTTATATTTTGGGCCGGTGGTCTGTACTATTTGAAATAAACTTATCTATCTATCTCTATTTGTATAGTAGTTGTTCACAGAACTATCAATATCATAATACAGAATCACCAAAAGTTCAAATTTGATACTAGTACGTCCATTACTTTTTTAAGATATTTTGAATAAAGTAGCTGTATACTTAGAAAAGTTGTCATGTACATTATATGTATAGGTTATAGATCATTATTAGATTTATAAACAAGTTAGTGCAAGGGAGCACTAGCGACTGCAGTACTAATTTCTTTATAATTCTAATATGTGATCTATAACCGGCTTATAGTTTACCCGCCCACTTTTAGTGACCCTTTCTATGCAAACAATAGCATGCCCATTTATGGGATAATGAGAGTGAAATTGCACAAAATTGATTTTTTGATTGTTGACAGAATAACAGTAAAATTATGAGGTTAGGCGGGTCTAGTTTTCCATATTTGGAATCAGCAAAATTGTCCTAATAAACAGATTAACTAAATAGTTATTATGTCCATTGCAAAAATAAATGAATAAGTGGTTCAAAAATTTGAAAATACCTTGCTTTTGATTGGACAAAGAAGTAGGGTAAACTTTAAACAAATGTAGTACGTTTCACAATGTAAAGCTTCTGACTAGTGAGATAGAGTAATCGCAATTGATAGCAAACCGTGTTATTGTTTACAGGTTGTGCTTCTCACTTTAGTTACGATCACTGATGGGAGGTTCGTTAACTGTACTGAGCCAAAACATGTAAGTACACAGTACTATGTGCTTTTGTAGCAAAGTGGTTAGTGCGTTGAAATCACTCCGATTTTTTGGCTTTCTTTGTCAAAGCGATGTATATCCGATTTATCATAGTTTTCATGTTGTTGTACTGTGTGAAATGCAATTTGATTTTTCACAAAAAGCACAAATTGTCTGTTTCATTATAATGCCACATTTTCTCTAATAATTATAAACGTACAGTTCCGATAATTGACTTAGATAGGCACTTCCTATAATGTCGATAGTCTAAATTGATTTGAAACACATTAGATATTTATTAGAATTATAAATGCTACAAAACATACAATTCCAGCAAATATTTCCTAACAGTTTTCGAAAAATATATAAAAATATAATCTTGTAACAAGTCGGCTAGGTCGCCAAAATACTTATTATACATGAATGTAGCATGTTAGATTTCATTGGGTATGACTAAAACATGAAAAGGACATTTTCCTAAAAAAGGACGAACAGAACAAAAAGAACAAAAATGACAAAAAGAAGATAAAATACAAGGTTAAAAAATAATTATTTTGATGTACAAGACAGATATTTTTATAAGATGATATTGAAGTTGATGAAAATCTAAATCGAACATATTTTATTTTATTAATTTGTTGAGATTATTTGCGCGTAAACAATAAGAATTTGACAAAAAAAAAATTAATTTCCATTTCGGTAGTTCATGTTTTTTCGTGTTATAGCTATAATTATAGTCCCGCTGCTTTCCGTGTAATTGTTGAATAAAAAGCTAACATAGATTTATTATAATTATAAAAAGGAATAACGTGTTACTTTTATTATAATTATATATTTTTGTCATTATACAAACACATTTCGGCACACGATGATCTTACATATTAAAACGAGTGCTTGTTTTTGCACAAATATTTCATTTAGGACCTAAACGAAGCACAATTCAGAGAAACGAAACACATCAAAGTTAATCGATTTGATATGCGGGTACTCTGTGCCTATTATGCATTTGTGATTCAATCTCTAACTATGCACATACCTGTATTTTTGGCTCGAGTCGACGATTTTGACCGCCATTGTATACATGTTATGTACTGTAGCGATCACGTGATTCTCCCCTGTGTAAGTTCAATTAAAAAAATCTAGCCGAGCAATCGTCATGAAATTTGCTATAAAACTTCTATAAGTGTTACTGTACTTGTTGCATATACGAAAACCGTAAGTTGTAACAACGATTTTTCACGTAAAACATATTTTAAAAAATACATATTTTAAAATATTATTTAAAAATACAAATAACTTACGAAGTATATAATAAACTTCGCTGCTTGATTCCTTACATGCGTAATTTCATGTATGCCAAGTTTTATGCTTTTTGAACCAAAACTTTTTCGGTAAAATACATTTTTCAGTTTTTAGGGGTTGTCCCCTAAATCTATGAATATTTAAAAAACTAGCCAAGCAAAACTGTTTGGAACTTTCTAAATGATTGGCATTGATCTGAGCTTCATAAAAATAACAGGTTTTATAATTATATAGCTAGTTTGCGATAGAAAAAAATCGTGTTTTTTTAAACATTTCTCTGTAATGACGAAACCTACATGTATGAAATTTTGCACGAATAAATGAAATATATCTACCTAATGCACACTGAAATTTCAGCAGCATCAGAATTCAGTTAAAAAACTTTTGTTCATAAGTTCTATGCAACATATTTGTAGTTTTGTATGAAATATTAAGTTAGAAGACTTGCTACTTGCAACAGCCAATTTTACGGTCATGTGATACGCCTAACGGTATATTTACGTATTTGCAACCTACTTAATATAACACACACGAGGCCCGTCTGTGAATCTGACAAATTACATTTTATTGTTGTACATTGTTTACAAGCGGCACACCTAAATAAACTGAATTGTACGGGCCTCCTAAGTCTCGTCTTTATAACAGTAATGTCAATTCCGACGATCACGGAGTGTAACGGTTAAATGATTGATAATAGATCATCAATGGAATACCAGATTACCTCCCTGCGTTAAATTGTAATTTAACATGTAATTTCAATATATAATAAAGAATAAAATTAATGTATTTTAATAGATGACTAAAAATTATGGAATTCGGAATCGGAGTAGGTAGGAAGTTATTGTAGTTCTGTGTAATTTTTTACCAAAATATGATAAATAAATTTTCCGAAATGTTACAAAAACACGATTTTTTTCTATCGCAAACTAGCTATACATTGTACAGAAAAGTTCAAAAGGAACGAATGTCCTTAAATGCTCTAGGGGTTAATTCTATAGTAGATATAGGAAGTGTATATTTAACTCAGTTGTCGTTATGCCTCTTATTCTTTTCTTTTTCTCTCTTGTGGCTTAGTATAATTTAGCATGTGGAGTGAGATTGTGAAATTAACAAACGTTACATTTTACTTTGCAAAATGACGTTGCCCCGCCTACCGGTTTCATAGGTCGGCAAAAAATATTCTGAAATAATTATTGTTTCATTTATTGACACAGTACTTCTTACGATTTCTTGTAACATACATGTATGCAAATGTCACCACATAAAATATTTTCGGATCATAGAATGCATTAATCAAGTTATATAACATTGATCATCCCTCGTATGTACAGCGGGGACTTGGGTTGTGCATGTTTTCGTAAGGTTATTGTTCCGTTTTTTGTGACGTTTTTCTATTTTCTGCACTGGGCTGGTTTAGTGCCGCCTTCCCTTTCCGATGTTTTTGCTTTCTGTATCTGCTTTGCAATGGGAGTAAACTTATAAACACACACACATTGCAAGTATTTGAAATGCTACATAATAATAATTGTATAGTACATTTATTGTTTAATTTAGCATTTGCGTCCATGTGCGTTCGGAAGTATTTGTGCTTGGAACAAGTGTCATTGCAGTCAAGGCAAACAGGACTGCCATTTGGTATGTCAGAAAAGTATCCGACAATGGTGCAATGGTCTATCGGAGGGAGATGTGAGTATGCATATATAGTTTCGCAATATATCAGGTGGTGTCTTTATACCCCCGCAAACAAAGTTTGAAGGGGGTATACTGGAGTCACCATGTTGGTCTGTCGGTCTGTTGGTCTGTCGGTCTGTCGGTTTGTTAGCATCGTGTCCGCTCTGTAACTTTGTCATTTCTTACTGGATTTTAAAATTGCTTAGTACAAATGTTCACCACATCAAGGCGGTGTGTCATGCGCAAACCTAGGTCCCTACCTCAAAGGTCAAGGTCACACTTACAGGTCAAAGGTTATATTGTCATGTAAATCGTGTCCGTTCTGTACACACATAACTTTGTCATTTCTTACTGGATTTTAAAATTGCTTGGTACAAATGTTCACCACATCAAGACGGTGTGTCATGCGCAAGACTCAGGTCCCTATCTCAAAGGTCAAGGTCACACTTAGAGGTCAAAGGTTATATAGTCATGCAAATCGTGTCCGCTCTGTAACTTTGTCATTTCTTACTGGATTTAAAAATTGCTTGGTACAAAGTCATGAAATTTCAAACAGTGATGCATATGATGTGTAATAGTGTGTTACTTCATTATACCCCCGCAAACAAAGTCAATTAATTATGAAGTTACAGTTGATCAGCATACTGAATGACATATTTTTTTCAACCATATACCAATAATATTCCTGTGTCAAGGCGGTGCTGCGGGGGTATGATTCATCACTCCTGTGATAGCTCTAGTTTTATATAAACTGAAAATCAATGCACTATCCCAGTTTGGTCGGATATATTGGAGTGCTACATAATACTCTTGACTGAAAATCAATCGATTGCATTTCAAAGTTTTATCCATTCGTCGATAAATGTTAGTGTTGGAATGGCTATCCAGATATGTATTACAAATAAGATCTATCAATCCGTCCGTCTGAATGGTCTTAGCAGCAAAGCTTTAGTCATAAGAAACTTCTGTCAAGCCTGTGTAAGTTCGAATCACACAACTACCATCATGTTTTTATTTCCAAATCGGCCCTAGTGGATGTTTATTGCACAACCAAACTAACTAATGCACTGCAAATACCCATATGTGCCCTTCAATAAGAAACTACAATATGTCTACATTGAAACGATCACATTGTCAATCTATTCGTTTGACGCATGAAAGATTGTATACATAGCTTGTTTGCGACAGAAAAAATCTAGTTTTTTTACATATTTCTTTGTAATTACTACACATACCAGAATGAAATGTTGCACGAAAAAATGAAATATATCTACCTAATGCACACTAAAATTTCAGCAACATCAGATATGAGTTGAAAAAGTTTTTCCATATGGTAGTTTTGTATGAAATATCAAGTTAAAAGACTTGATAGTTGCAACAGCCAATCTTACGGTCACGTGATTCACCTAACGGTATATTTACGCATTTGCAACCTACTTAATATAACACACGCGAGGCCCGCCTGTTAATCTGATGAAGATAAGTGCGCACAGGATAACGAAAAACGCGGCAATTATGCAACAGTAGGGGTACCCCAACAATAGACCAATATAGTCAATGTTTGTAAATATCACATTATCCTTGGCGAACTATACATGGTGTAGATGAACCATGTTTTTGAGCCGTGACTAATTCATGCAGGGATGTTTATTTGCCCTCAAAGGGACGTATAGGTATAGGGTATGCATTAAGACTTAAGGTGATTCACCTGTGTTGGATTTTTCTGTACAAGCTATATAAATCTGTTATATTTATAAAAAAAACATTTACAGCAATCATCTGTAACATTAACTGTCTTATATTAGCAAACAGTTCGATAGTATGTCAATATCGCAGAACATACATGCATGCGACCACTATATAATAGCAAAATTTATATATGTATATAAATATAAAAGATGAATATATAATGACAAAACATTAACATTGTATGTTAATAAATGGGCGATTTGATACTAGCCCTGATATTTGTTCAACGTCTGTCCCGAGGACAAATAACATGGGTTAATATAAAATAACCCATTGACAATTAAATTAAATAAGTATCAATTATTTTAAAATTTTCTTCGCATGTAACTGCGAAAAATTTCAGATATTTGCATCCAAATCAAAACCAAACTGTAGCAAATGATCTAACTAAGAAAATGATACCCGTATGGCATGTTTCCGTTCAGTAATAAAACGTTATAATATATACATTTTAGTGAGTAAAAATCGATTCTCTATAATTTCAGCTGAAAATCTATATAACTTTTTGGCATGTCTATTAGCCAATCAGATTGCTTTATATAGGCAGGCAAATATCAATATCACTTTTCGGTCGCACGCATTTATTTTCAGCGATATTGACATTATATCGAACTGTTTGCTAATATAAGACAGTTAAGGCGTTCCATACATCCAAATTTTTCCCGCTTTGGCGCACTACACTTAACCGAATTTCTAATTGGCCACCCTAAAAAATATCATATCATCTGATATAATTATATCAATAAATCTTAGGCTGTGTTATTTGTTCTTTCCTAGCACTAATTTATCGATTTACGGAAGGAAATGCCTTTTTCATGTACAAAATCATCTATGCGTAACGATTGGTGCGAAATTGCTTTTTTACACGTTGGCCTCGTGCACAGCTTGGAATAGTATCATATTTGGTATGAATTTGTTTCCTGATGATTGACTTTTCTTAAAACACTATAATTTGTGAGAAAGAGTCATGTGGAACGCGCTCATGACGTCAGATGCCTGCATACATTGAACGAATTTCTGATTGGCAACGTTATTTTATAAATTAGTTTTTAAGGAATGCATTTAGAAGCATACAGATAATCGAAACCCCGATACTGTCCAATTTTATTGATAGAAAATATGTTTCTCGCAGTAATTCGAGCTAAACCCCACGTTATTATAAATATCGCTTTTTTTCAAAATGACGTTTTGACGTACATGTCTGGATTTTGGTGCTGGTACTCGTCATTCTAACGGCCTCAGCGCACCCAATATTGCTTATTCTCGCCAGTATCAATGCTTTTAATTAAAAGCCAATCGACAGAGAATACATTCTGACTAATTTTAAAAATCAAACATGTCGGGCACGTGAACAACATGCACGTAAGCCATTTTGCCCCAACGGTTCCGCATGGATGATTTTCTACATGCATGCGCAATTTATTTATTGAAATCGATAGATAAGTGCATGGAATAAAAATAACCACAATTTAAGAAATATTGATTGAATATATCGCATAATATAATATGTTTTTGGGTGGCCAATTAGAAATTCGTTTATGTGTATATAATGTCAATTTTTTTCTAGAGATGTTTGCATCGGGAGCCTCAATATGAATGTATGAAATGTGGCAGAAAGTTGATGTGCCTGTTTAATCCCCTTGGACCTGGTATGTATGTGTATATACAGGGTATTAAGTAGCCATCTTTATTAATATTAATATTCCTAATTGATTAATTTAGTTATGTACCAATATCAGTGACCTTAAAACAAAGTATACCTTCCGCTTACATATAAGCCTGTCTTAAACTTTAAGGTGCGCACACACAGTAAGTGTTGATGTTTACATCTTGACCTATGTTATTTGTAGTTAGGTTAAGTGGTATGAGGGAAATGTATGAGCGTGCCGTACACATGGCAAAGCGTATAGTTCAATTTTGAACCCTGAGCCATGACCTTTTCTTAACACGAGTCTATTTGGGCGGGTAACCCGTGATTTATTGATTTCAATAGTCATGGTTTAAAGATATGATACTTACTAATATGTGTAATTTATCAATTGGCAATTTAGCGCAGTTAGTCAATGCCGTAACAAGCTTTATTGGCGAATTTATTAAACTTTAAAAGTGCAGTCACGGCTCAATGCTCGAAATCAAACTATACATCATCGACTTTTACATCAAAACTTACTGTGTGTACGCACCTTTATGAGACCTTTTACAATTTCGTGGTACCGGTAGAAATGCTGCCAATTCTCGAGGGCTGTATTCACCAGTATAATCATCCTTTTACATTTTAACTTCCTCTGGTCACTGATATACCTAAGGAAACATGCGTTCTAGAATCCCTGGGAGGTTATTTCTCTTTTGTGGATGTGACAGCCAGCATCGCTCTGCGGCGCCCACGAATATACACTGTTATCAAAGGTATCAATTTACACCTTAGTAGAGTGGAGCATGTGGGTAATTCTTGCTTAGTGAAATTTATCTCGGACCCTATATCTAGGCCATCGTTCCCCACAAAAAGCACTTGTACACTGAATCTGTTAAGTGATTTTTGAAGGGTTTGCATTGTAAGAACTTCAAAACAAATGATGAAAGGGTACCCAGAAATTCGTGATATCATAAATCAATCGATTGTTTTATTTTCATTTCAGTATGTGAAAGGGAAAAACTGTACTATGTTGGTGAAACATATATTGGCAGCAGTAGCGGATTTCTTTGCATTTGTCAAGAAAATGGGGGATTTCAGTGTCAACCTTAGTAAAAATGTATCATGCCAACGTATATAAATAGATTAAACTATTTGTTGCTATGAATAATCAATGAAACACAGAACCAAACACGAAAATAAACGAGAAGAACGCCGTCATCTGGAATACCTTGCCTAAAGATATATACACTATAATATTATAAAACGTAAATTATTTAAAAAACAATTATATTATTTTCTGTGAAATAAAGATTGAATTTAAATTAAAGAACTTCACGTATATATTTACCCGTATCTCGGTCAACAACAAATCCGTCCTACTTTGAAAGGACTGTTTATATCGAACAATCAGGGAACAAGGATACACAGATGATTACATTAACAAATTAAAAAGTTAATGTAGCACATTTTAGGTCGTTTATCTTGTTGGGAAACAAATGCAGTAGTACATTATATTCCATAGCATTGAACGATAAGCAAGGAACACAAATAACATCTGAGAATGAACAAGATAAAAGGTGGAAATAACATTTTGAAGAGGTTTTGAATCGCCCAGACCCAGGCCCACATGACATAAAAAGACCAAACTTAAGTTTAACATATCTACTGAATTTACAAGGACATATATTTGATCTTGATCCTGATTCTGAAAGCTATATCTTTGTGAACTTGGGGCCTGATATTACTGCAGACATTACAGAAGCTGAGGAAGATTTAGACATTGACGCATGGAAAGAGAAAATATGTTAAGCTGACAATGGACTGAAAATAATAAATCCCACGGTAAAGACCAGTTACCAGCTGATTATTTAAAACAGACCCTAATACTCTTGCTGCAGACATACGCCATACAATATTATGTAAGATATGTATTACAATTGGGCGGGCACCGGTATTCAACCAACTCTACGAAACAGAAGAAGTTGAAAATTCCAGGCATAACACCTTTTTCGACTGGGATGTTACTTGGAGCAGGTTTCATCCCAACATTACTAAGTACAGTTTGTACTGTAATATTCTATTATAATAATTGGGACGGGAACCAGACTCTACGAAACAGCCCGATTGATAAGCCCTATCATTATGTTGGGCACTGGTTTTTTAACTTTAAAATTTGTTGTTTTTTAATTCTATAGAAAACTCTCAACATACTGTAAAATCATTTAATTCCAATGGGACAAAATTTCGTGGTCTAGGTAAAAAAGACCATATCAATGTTAATTCGTGGATTTCGCATTTCATGAAATAGATGCAAGGGTCACACTTCTCGTCCGATGGGATTTGATTTTGTGGTTAAAGGTGAACCACGAATTCCACGAAATTTAAGCTGCCACGAAAATTAATGATTTTACAACATTTGACAGTTTATATTGAATTTCATCAAATATATAAAATCTATAAAACACTCAGAAATTTAAACATTCTACATGTAGTAAACCTATAAAGTTTGTATTTCGAATCACCTCCGGGACTTTGTGGTATCCACTGTCATTTTGTATATACATGTAGTTATACGTATATGCGTACATGTATAAATCGAAAACAAAGTTTCACTTCCGCCTGTGATGTGTTTTGTGTAAGTTTATACTCATTTATTTTGCCTGATTGTAAACCAGATTTCACGAGTTATAAAACCATTCCTGACACCTCTTTCCTGGTGGTATCCGTAGTCGCGAGGATATACAAGTTAGATGCCGATAAAGAAGAAGAAGAAGAAGAAGAAGGAGAAGAAGAAGAAGAAGAAGAAGAAGAAGAAGAAGAAGAAGAAGAAGAAGAAGAAGAAGAAGAAGAAGAAGAAGAAGAAGAAGAAGAAGAAGAAGAAGAAGAAGAAGAAGAAGAAGAAGAAGAAGAAGAAGTTACCCAGTCTCTATCTGATCAATATTTCGTAGGCTTAGAATGAGAAGATCGTTTTATACTAAGAAAAAATCAATATTTTGAGAAAACAAGAAAAACTGTCTGACAATCACTCTTTACTTATTGTAAAACAAGATTTTTCAACTTCAGTTTGGTCAACATGACAAGTTCCGATTTTTCTGAAACAATGCTCATACGATGCGCCTTTGTGCGGCTTTGGTTTGTGCCCTACTATTTAAATAATTATGCATTGGTCTAATACTCATTGTAGGTCAACGATTTAATTCCTTCGCTTATGAACTCCAAACCGTGATATATTGGCCGGTATATCACGAAAAACTAAGATCTATTTTCTAAATTAAAAACCATGAATACACGTATATGCTATACATTTGCAATAAATGGGTGTAATTACACATCAGAGACCCGAGTAAAACCATTCTTTTAGTTATTAGATCATATTTGTATGAACAGATATTTTAACATCGCAATTGGAATTTAAAGGTATTTCAATGAGCAAAATACAACGTTAAATTAAATGTTCTTTGGAGAAAACACGGTCATTGTGAGAAGGTCATAGCCCTCTGGTCCCTAGTTAACAATACATGTATTACTTTGTCGTGAATTTGTATGTTTAATTACATTTTGTAAAATCTATCATTTTAATTTTCTAGGGGCTAGTTTTTACAGGTTATATGTATGAAACAACCACAACTATTTAAACACGATATTTGATTACTTTCAACTAGCGTTGTCACAGTTGTAGCTATCAAGATTTTAACTATATAGTTCATAACTAATTCACTCAACGAAACACTGGTCAAAAATAAAAAATCTCAAAATGAACAACTTATCGACATTAAACATTTTACTAGATGTGTGATGAATTTTACATGATTTGATTAAACACACGTTTTATAATCATGAAATGTTATATTTGAAAATTCTTTGAATATCTATGATCTTATTCACGTTTGTTACACACGAATTTTAACTTCTTATTTCAAAATCACCCGAATACGAGTATATTAAGGGACGTAAGTGATGTGATCGGTTTTGAAATAATAAATTGTTTATCGTTGGTTACCTCCCCGTGGGATGAAAAAAAACTTTTTGTAAACTCCCGCCATTAGCAACATTCAGGATATATAAACTAGTCAACTTCCTGTTGTTGTAATAAACCATACAGGTTGTATTAATTATTGTGAAGCCTCACTTGAATAGAATAGAATAGAATATATTTTAATTCCAAGTATGGGCCATTTCTGGCATACAATTAAATTATACAAATACAAAAGTGTACGAAACAAGGCATAACATAACAAAGGCTTGATTTATGATTGGAAACACAAATAACTAAAAGAGAGAAAAACATATTTAGCAAAACAACAACATGTAATCTTGAACATTAGTGAAAAAAAATGAAGTACAACATAACAATAGAAACTTATATTTGACGAATATCATACAATCAGGCACACATTTCCGGTCAGACTCAGGGTAGTGAAAATATTGTTGGTATTAATCAAAGGATATAATATCACTTGTACAACACGTCATGCAGAAACCGATGCTCACAACCAGTCACTAAGCTTGAATAGTAATGTCTCCTATTAAGTCATACAGTGATGTGATTTATTCGTTGTCTTCGTATGTAATTTTAATTAGATCTAACCTTTCAAACATAATTGCAACGTTTGTAGTGCGTGTGAGGATCACGTCAATTGAGTCCGCACAATGACACAAAAGTTACATAACGATGACCACAAGCCTAGATATCGACGGTGCCGAACCAAAACACCGTAACTCAATTTTAGCGCGAAAACTTTTTTTGCAGCATCCGCATCTGAATGACGTCCCGCGCATTTATGTCGCAATTTAAATAGCAAATCGCTTTACGTATATGGCGACAAGACAGAAATGCGCGGGACGTCTTGCGGATGCGGATGCTGCAAAAAAAATTTTCGCGCCAAAATTGAGTTACGGGGTTTTGGTTCGGCATTGTCGATATGTAAAATCTGACATCTGAACCATGACCTCTAGGTATTCACTATAATACAGCATCTACTGCTTAAAGCGCAAACATAGCTAAATACTTTGTTTAATTCACTTTGGTGTTAGTGTATTTTAGTTGATTTATTATGACATAAATACACTGCATTAACAGAGGAACACGGACTTAATACTGCACCTCATAAGTACCTAGACAACAGAAACATGATAACCGTGTTTCGATCTAAACTATAGCGATGATCAGCGATGACTTCTGTTGAACAAACCCTGCTTCTAATCGTAAACATGCATGATCAAATCGAGTTCCAAGCATATTACATATAATCGGCATATTTCAAGCCTAGGTCCCACCGAGCATTTTTGCCTCGGCGATGGACTGTCGATTTATATAAGATACATAAAGAGACATTCCTTATAACTAGCATATTTTTCTCTACTGTCACATTAAATGAGCTAATTGTACAAAGCACTATCAATTATCATAATTTTTCAAAAGAAAGTGAGCGCAAATATGTCTCTATAATGTCAGAAATTTATTTAAATCACCAATAATAATATATCGCTTCCAGCGATTTATTATTATGTGGTCAAAGGGAAACAACTCGTGCCTATTTTGGCTCGTTACGGAAATATGTTTCATTCTTTTCTCTGTAATTAGTGTGAGCTTTTTGTTGAAAATTTGAAGAGTTTAAGCAATAATGATTTATAATGTAATGTATAATAGTCCTGAATCGATTTAAACGATCAAAGTTTTAGGGAACGCCTCTGTAACTTCCTTCGGGAGGCATTGGGAACAGGAATTTCATATATTTTCTAATCACTTACCCAAGTTTCCCTTTGAGCACGAGGACCGTTTTCCCGATGCTGTTTGATATAGCTAGTTTGCGATAGAAAAAAATCGTGTTTTTTAAACATTTCTCTGTAATTACGAAACCTACATGTATGAAATTTTGCACGAATAAATGAAATATATCTACCTAATAAACACTGAAATTTCAGCAACATCAGAATTCAGTTAAAAAACTTTTGTTCATAAGTTCTATGTAACATATTTGAGTTTTGTATGAAATATCAAGTTAGAAGACTCGCTACTTGCAACAGCCAATTTTACGGTCATGTGATACGCCTAACGGTATATTTACGTATTTGCAACCTACTTAATATAACATACGCGAGGCTCGTCTGTGAATCTGACGAAATACATATTATTGTTGTACATTGTTTACAAGCGACACACCTAAATAAACTGAATTGTACGGGCCTCTCATAACAGTAAAGTCAGTGCCGTACCCAGACACGAATTTTAGCCGAGGCAACCTTGGGGCTGGACATGACCGTAACTAGGAATTTTCCAAAGTGGTGCGAAATCGGGTCTTGATTGGGTGACGGGGTATTTACAGGAGAAGTCGTCCAAATTCGTTCTGTATATGCTATTTTGAATATTTACAATGTATTTTGCGAGCGAAGCGACCCAGAAAAGGGGACTATTTGTTGAAGCTGACACAAATTTAATTTATGGGAAATATGCACTATTTGTCCGAGCCCACACACATTTTTTCACATGATATTATTAATGCTCATAAATTATTTGGCGAGCGAAGCGAGCCACAAAAATGCACTATTTGTATCAGCCCACACATTTCGTTCTCATGGTGATAAATTATTTGGCAAGCGAAGCGAGCCAGAAAAAAAACTATTTGTACGAGCCACCACGAAATTCGTTGTCTACATGCTATTATTAATGTGCATTAGTTATTTGGCGAGCGAAGCGAGGCAGAAAAAATGCAATATTTGTCAGCACAAACTCGCGTGGTGTGATTAATCCTTAAAGATGCATGATTTGCCCTAGCTCACACAAACTGGTTCTCTTAATGGTATGATAAATCCTCACATTATTTACCCGAGCTGCATGCCACATGAATTCGTTCTCTACACGAACTTATGAAGCATTGATGTTATGTGACAAGCAATGAGAGCCAAAGAAAATGCACTGTTTCTCCAAGTTGCATGTCATGCAAACCAGTTATCTACATGATATTTTAAACGAGTAGTTATTTGGCAAGCGAAAAGATCATGATTTCTCTGAGGTTCAGGTAACACAAACTACTCTCTACATGACGTTCTTAAATATGTGTTCAATTCAGTTGGCGAGCGAAGCGAGCCGAATTTATTTTCAAATGTAAAACAAATGCACTTCTAACCAGGAACACTTAAATTGGTGTAAAAGGGGTACGTTTGCGCCCGATGCAATCCTTAGTTATGACCATGTAGTGGTCCGGTGTATTTGTTAACCTAGAACGTTTCTGAAAGCACGCAATTAAACCACCGAATACACTATCAACATTAACAAAATCAGAAAAGTAGCATAGCAAAGCGAGCTAGATAAACATTATTTATATTATTTGAACACCATGCCAAAACATATATTGTATTTGATAGTATTCACTTAGATTTATCTATGAAGCCTTCTTATTGATAATAGTCACTGATACAGCTGTGGTGAAGGCGAAGCCAGCTAGAAAAAACATTATTTTCTGAAGAGCGCCATTGGCGACAGGATCGTTTTTCTATTCGAGACACCTTTCATCAGCATATCCTACGAACTCGAAGGCTGCACATTTGTGTTAAGGGGAAGCTTGAGCGATTTGATTGCAAGTTAATTAAGGGATCAATGTCATGCTCCATGGGAATTTTAAAACAAATTCATCTGCTACATTCTGTGGTCCCTTGTTTTGGTATTGAAACGGAACAACAACAAAATTCATAGCAATTTTTAAACAAGAGCTCAAAGGAGAAAATACTTATATGCACATGCTTATACTCTTAAATGTGTAGCCCACCTCAATATTAAATTGATTGTAAACAGTACCATGCGAGCGTAGCGAGCGAAAATTGGCATATTAACTATTTTTACTCTCAGAACATTGACCTGGATTGCGGCGATATTAAGGGGATGGTGTGCCGGTGCCACTTGCTTTCTATATATAATAAAGGGAAAGTGTCCGGTATACTACCATTAAGGTGCAAATCTAGTGCCTCAAGTTGCACAATGTATACTACCATTAAGGTGTAAATCTAGTGCCTCAAGTTGCACAATGTATACTACCATAAAGGTGCAAATCTAGTGCCTCAAGTTGCACAATGTATAGTACCATTAAGGTGCAAATCTAGTGCCTCAAGTTGCACAATGTATACTACCATTAAGGTGCAAATTTAGTGCCTCAAGTTGCACTATGTATACTACCATTAAGGTGCAAATCTAGTGCCTCAAGTTGCACAATGTATACTACCATTAAGGTGCAAATCAAGTGCTTAAGTTGCACAATGTATACTACCATTAAGGTGCAAATCTAGTGCCTCAAGTTGCACTCTTTGTTTATAACTTGCGACAGCTCGTAATATTTTTTATTATTCAGGCATTTTATTTTACATATAAGTTGAAGACGAAGTTTCCACCAAAAGGTTAGGTGTGCAAATTTTAGGCGAGACAGCTGCTAACCTAGTGCCTCAGAATAAATTGCCTCATTGTTTATTACATGCGACAATTTGAGACATTTTATTTTAAATATATTAAGGGATATTTCATTACATGTATATATTAATAACAAAAAAAATGTTTGGTCCGCAAATTTTAGGCGAGGCAACTGCCTCGCCTGGCCTCAGTGTAGTTACGGCGCTGGTAATGTCAATCCCGACGATCACGGAGTGTAACGGTTAAATAATTGATAATAAATTATCAATGTAATACCAGATTACCTCCCTGCGTTAAACTGTAATTAAACATGTAATTTCAATATATAATAAAGAATAAATGTATTTTAATAGGTGACTAAAAATTATGAAATTCGGAATGGGAATAGGTAGGAAGTTATTGTAGTTCTGTGTATTTTTTTACCAAAAACTGATGAATAGATTTTCAGAAATGTTACAAAAACACGATTTTTTTCTATCGCAAACTAGCTATACTCATTTATTAAATACCGATAGAAAAATGCTCATTGGGACCTAAGCATCACCCACGCGACTGATCCATTTATTAAAATGCATCCACGTCATTATCGACGTATTGATTTACACAACATGAATGAACAGGAATAGTTGCATCGATTGAAGTAGACACCACGAGGAAACTGTTTTCTGATTTTATTAAAAGTAGAGAAATATATTGACAGACGCATGCGGAATCAATAATGTAGAGTATAGACTTAGCTCTCTCTCTCTTATTGAGCACTCATCTTAAGTTCTTAAAATAACCACACCGTGTTAAATACTCGTGCATTCCGTGGATATACTGATTATGAATTTGAAATTAAGTCGCACGGATTATTGTTTTCTTTCTTTTGATGTGCAAATTAAGTTATGATTAATATCGGATAACATTACCGTCAAAGTATAGGGTGATGTGCGACATTATTGAATTTGAACGAACTATTCTACTATACTTTTACTTCTTAATTAAAACATGTTATGTCGACGGAAAAGCACATACCTTTTCATGAGTTTTAATTTAACTTTGATCCGCTATGTTGTGAAATCGTGATTTATCTTTATAATCTTTATAAGGTCAATTTATGGTTCTTTAGTGTTAATGGTTTGATATGGTGACGACTATTCAAAAGAGTGCAGGGTCTCAATTTCAAATGTATCGTCCACAGCATAAGGGTTATTGTATATTTTATTGACAGTGTGTGTACCGGTGTATGTAGATCTTATTGACAGTGTATGTACCAATGAGTGTAGATCTTATTGACAGTGTATGTTTCGGTGAGTGTAGATCTTATTGACAGTGTGTGTATAGGTGCGTGTAGATCGTGTTGACAGTGTATAATTCGGTGAGTGGATATCTAATTGACAGTGTATGTATCAATGCGTGTATATCAAATTGACATTGTATGTATCGATGCGTGTATATCTAATTGACAGTGTATGTATCGGTGAGTGTATATCTTATAGACAGTGTATGTATCGGTGAGGGTAGATCTTATTGACAGTGCATGTATCGGTGAGGGTAGATCTTATTGACAGTGTGTGTATCAATGAGTGTATATCTAATTGACAGTGTGTGTATCAATGAGTGTAAATTTAATTGATAGTGTATGTATCAATGCATGTATATCTAATCGACAGTGTATGTATCTATGAGTGTAGATCTTATTGACAGTGTATGTATCAATGAGTGTATATCTTATTGACAGTGTGTGTATCTATGAGTGTAGATCTTATTGACAGTGTATGTAGCAATGAGTGTATATCTTATTGACAGTGTATGTATCTATGAGTGTATATCTTATTGACAGTGTGTGTATAGGTGCATGTAGATCGAATTGACAGTGTATGCTTCGGTGAGCGTATATCTAATTGACAGTGTATGTATCGGTGAGTGTAGATCTTATTGACAGTGTATGTGTAGGTGAGTGAAGATCTTATTGGCGGTTCATATATAGGTGCGTGTAGATATTATTGACAGTGTATGTATCGGTGAGTTTAGATCTTATTGACAGTGTATGTATCGGTGAGTGTAGATCTCATTGACAGTGTGTGTATCGGTAAGTGTAGATCTTATTGACAGTGTATGTATCTGTGTGTATAGATCTGATTGAGAGTGTATGTATCTATGAGTGTAGATCTTATTGACAGTGTGTGTATCTATAAGTGTAGATCTTATTGACAGTGTATGTATCGGTTTGTGTATATCTTATTGACAGTGTATGTATCGGTGTGTATAGATCTGATTGACAGTGTGTGTATCTATGAGTGTAGATCTTATTGACAGTGTATGTATCAGAGAGTGTAGATCTTATTGACATTGTATGTATCAGAGAGTATAGATCTTATTGACATTGTATGTATCAGAGAGTATAGATCTTATTGACATTGTATGTATCAGAGAGTATAGATCTTATTGACATTGTATGTATCAGAGAGTATAGATCTTATTGACATTGTATGTATCGATGAGCATAGATCTTATTGACATTGTATGTATCGATGAGCATAGATCTTATTGACATTGTATGTATCAGAGAGTGTAGATCTTATTGACACTGTATGTATCGATGAGCATAGATCTTTTGACAGTGTTTGTATCGGCGAGTGTAGATCTTATTGACAGTGCATGTATCGATGAGTGTAGATATCATTGACAGTGTATGTATCAATGAATGTATATCTTATTGACAGTGAGTGTAGGTGTAATTGACAGTGTATAATTATAAGTATGCATATAAATGTTGTTGACAGTGTATAGATCGGTTAGTGTAGATCATATTGACAGTGTTATGATACGTTGCGAGCAGAACGGTTGTGTAATTCATGAGCAAACAAAACACAAACTACATTATTTATTTGCACATATCTGAACTATTCTGTTCAGTTGTACTGGTTTCCAATCTTGATCAGCCTATGAATGAGATTTGTAACCGACATTTGTTCGAAAATGTATGTGTAACCTCATTCTTAATACAAATATCAGCAACAAATCGGAACATTTTGAATTTCAACTTGATAAAACTATGATGTTTATTGAAATTATCTAGCGTCAATTATAAACAAGTTTCGCTTTGCTAGTAACGTTTATAATATGCTGTGGGAATCTATCCTGCTGTGGATTGCACGTGAGTTTATCGGAAATATGCACATAGATTGTAGATAACATAATTACAAGATCGTTAAAATACGTGAGAAATGTTTAGAGATGTTTAAGCTTCGATATTTTATAATAATGTGAATTCGGCGTAAGTTTAATAATCGCAACAATATCACGTAGCAATTTTGGTCTTAATTGTCTTAACATGTCTGTTGTGAAGTATATGGTGTAAGCCTAATCACGTGTGAGTACTAATGTAGAAATTATGCTTACATATACAATTACAGAACGCAATAGTCTCTCTTACTAGAAACATAGGGGTCTACATGTAACGTCTTCCACCCCATTCACTGTTTAAGAATAACAATTATTCTTAAACAGTGAATGGGGTGGAAGACGTTACAGACCCCTATGACTAGAAACTGAAGTTAACGCCTTTAAAGACACACTCGTGACACCAGTTGATGTTGTGATTACTGAGCACAGTTGTCTCTCTTGCGAGAAACTGTAGCGGACGCCTTTAAAGACACACTCGTAACATCCGTTGATCTTGTGATTACTGAACGCAGTCGTCTTTATTACAAGAGACTGTAGTGGACGCCTTAAAGACAAACCCACGACAATACACTGGCTTATAATGAGAAGGTCGTAACGACAAAATCAATATGTTTAGAAAACACGAAAAACTGCCTATCAATCACTATGTACTCATGGTAAAAGAATATTTTTCAACTTCAGTTTAGTCAAGTTCCGATTTTCATGACAATATGCTCATAAGAAGCGCCTTATGATGTAAATTTCAAATATCCTTTAGTCGTATTAGTAAGTGGCACTTACGACATTCTCATTCCAAGCCAGCGAGTAATTACAATTGGAATTACTGAACTCGCAGTTGTCCCTCCTCGTATCGCTGGTGTGTGATAAGCGCAGTTAGGTGATTTGCTAATTACATGTTATATTGTTGGTGATATTGGAAAAAACCCAGTAGAAATAGGAATCATGATTCATGCGGTGATCAGCCATCACCTGTGGTGTTATAGTGTGTTATAGTAGTGTATTAGTAATACAAAAAAACTAGTTAGTTATAGTGTGAGTCTCTTCACGCGCAAATACTCTATAGTTAGTAGGAGCGAAATAGTTGAACAATGAGTGTTGGAATTTTTAATTACTAGATTTGTTTTCTCTTTACTTGTGAAGTCGTATTGGACAAAACCTCGAACATTATTAATAGTTACTATTCTCTCGTTAAAAGATGCACCGACGAAAAGGTGGAATAGCACATTGTTATAGTCAGTAGTAGCGAAATAGTAAAACGATGAGTGTTTGAATGTTTAATTACTAGATTCATATTATTTTTACTTGTGACGTCGTATTGGACGAAAAGTGGAATAAAGTTACTATTCTCTCTCGTAGGAGGATGCATTGACAAACAGGTGGAATAGCACATTGTTGAAAGGGAAATTAATTCTTGTATACCAATACTTGTTGACATTTAACCGTACTATTTACGGATAACGTCACATCGAATAAAAGTGGATTAGCAAGCGAAATATTTGCCTGATGATTGTTGATGGCTTTGTTTTTGATACAGATTACTTATTTACGTAATACTGCCTACGTGGAATAATAATAATCTTTTTTTTCCTTCTAGAAGTGAACGCGTTGG
Organism: Spisula subtruncata; assembly: GCA_963678985.1. NCBI lineage: Eukaryota > Metazoa > Mollusca > Bivalvia > Venerida > Mactridae > Spisula > Spisula subtruncata. Next base: position 12,928,420 of record OY787669.1, read on the forward strand.
TGATTAAACTGGTGAGCGTTAAATATTGGCCTGGATTTTTAAAATAGGACGAATTATAGATTTGACTGATGAGACTGACTGTCCTAAATTTTAAAAGAGGACAAACTATAGTCAGTGATTATTTTATTGTAGCATACTTCCTAGTGACACATATTAAACGGTTGCCTAGGTCACTGTAATTGTGTTTTATGGGGGTTAATATAAAACTGACTTGGTATTTTGATAGTATTCGAAGGGATGCGTGACTTTTATAACTAAACTAGTAATTTAATCCAAGGAAATTGAAATTTTATCTCTACATTTTTGTATTAAGAAAAAAGAGGGGATTTTTAAATGTGATAATGTGAAAAGTATGAAGGACGGAATGTGCCATTGGTTGTGTGGATACTTCCTGGTTAAATACTATGACACGTGACGGAATAAAATTGGATTAACATCCATGTGATATAATTACCGGATTAAAATTGTGTTGGATGAATTGAAGTGTACTTGATAAAAAAAATTGTTTTCAAAATGGGACAATTTTGGACAAAAATTTTCAAACATAAAGATGTGAGAATACTATTGTTAGGTGAGTATGACGCTTTTATTCAGAATTCTAAATTCATTTTACTATATCTATGTTTATTAGGTATTCTTATTACTATTTACTGGGTTCTATTTATACCATTTCACACAGTAAAATCAGTGTTAGAGAACAAAGACTACTTTTACAAATCATGACTTTAAATAAAAACACATTACACCAAACTGATCACCAATCATGTTTAATATTTCTTTACTTGTTAAAACAGATCACCTGTCAACAAAGTCTACTATAATGAGGTTCCAGTATGGACGGCCTTTGAAGACCGGATTGACAATAATATAATAGTACTTTCTAAGTATGTGGGGCTAAACAACTACAGTAATGGGTAGGGTTAGGGGTTATCTATTCGTTTTTTCCTAAAACTCACATATTTAAATTAAATTTATAATAGGTGAACTTTTCCATGAAAACGTTTATGGTCCGTCTTCATGGTCTTAGAAAGACAGAAAACTGTTTTACATGTATAATAAAACTCATTCTATAAAATTATAACGTAATCAGATTGAAACATACTGGCTAATTAAAGCAGACAATAAATTATTGTTAAATAATGTGACAACTAACACAAACTTGGCTCTACTTCGACTGGTATTTAATGGTTTTGCAATGAGCATGAAGACTATAATACATTAATTTTGTACATCTGACGAAACGGTAAAAGTGTAGAATCACACATTTTCGCGATGTACAAATTACATAAAACTACTTTCACAAACGTTCTCGAGTTCTAAATTCTGAGAATTTGTAATCCTGGTGGATTTTTGCAAGGTCAGATACTATTATTCGATGTTTTTCAGTACCAGGAAGAAATAATTCATGTGTTTAAGTTGACAAGAATAATTGTATCTGCAAAATGCGAATTTCGCGAAAACTTAATCTCTCGAGAACATGTTTAATGTTGCAGTAAATCTTCACTGGGAAGACAAGAACATCTGGTATACAGGTACACGTTTCCAGCTTTATGATTTACAAGACGCCGGAATCTAACTAGACAATAAAATATATCGTACAGTATATTCTCTGGCGAATGTACATTGCATTAATGGCACCGACGTCAACAACATTGAACAAAATAGAATAATTTGTACGCATGCGCAGTGAAACATGTGTTAAATGGCACTATATAATGTCTGATTAAGCGGACACCAGTCTTAATTGAATAATTAGTTGATTACCTGGGGTAATATTCGACATTGGTCGTATTCAACTGTTACCAGATGAATCGCCAATCACATCACCTGTCACTGACCAAGAGTATAATATGGTGTCAAAAAACTAACCTCTCGAGAAATTTTCTGATAGTGCACAGCAGCACTATAATCTATTTCACAGTCATGGATTTAGTTAATTGTTGATCGACCGATACGTCAGCCTATGACAGGTTACACCAGGACTACATTCTGATAAATTAACGAGCAGTGATTGGTTTAACCAATACTGTAAACCAATTTACTTTCGCGCATACTTACTTTCGCGTTTTGCTGATCGTCGACATATTCGCGACAACACAATTTCGCGTTTTTGAAGCCTCCTGGGATGTCCATAATTTAGTATTTAGAACACTTTCGCGGCCATTTAATTTCGCAAATTTCTACCACTCGTGAACTCCGCTAAATTAAATCGTGCGAAATAATTTATTGGTCTATAACCTAACCAGCTTTCTATCATCTTCTATCACTTCTCCATTGATTCATATCTACTTCTCCCCAATTTTGTGTAATTCCTGATCTCAATCACCGCTCAGTGATACATTGCATCTGTCTTGGTATTCGAATTCGAACACAAATTCATTCCTGACCCCATCGTTATTTAGTGACACTTTCATGGTGTAAATATTTATGCATTGGTCAAGTACTGTTAAGTGCGGGCCCAATCTGGGTATGTTCGAATTAGTATCTTTACGATATATACACGTTGGAGAGAGAGTGTTTATTCGCTGTCGGATAGACCAGCTGCTGTACTGAAGCTCTCCGTTGATTTTGCGCACGTTATACTGTCGTCTTTGCATTATTATGTTGTGGGGTTCGAACCCATTCCGTACCGCGCTATCGACCACTAACACACATTTTTGTCTCATTACCGATCCCATTGTATATTGTGACACGTTCAAAATATGAATATATACGAAGTAGGGCTTTTTCGGTATATAAACGTCGGGGAGAGAGTGCTTATTTTCTGTGTGACGGAGCTCTTCTAAAGCTATTAATATATTTGCTGTACACTATACTGTCGTATGTGCATATTTCTGGGATTCGAACCCATTCCGCTATCGCCTTGACATGCGAAGTAATGCTTTACTAAATCTACTTACAGCGGTACACATCAAGTGTTCTACTCTTTGCCTCTATCTCCACAAAGATGTAGCTTGCTCCTATAGTTGGCTCCGAATCAAAACTTTACCGCGCTGTCGTCTAGCAGTGAGAAGTTCAAAAGCGCGGTACTGACTAGGTTCGAATCACAGGTACAGTGTTGCTATCAAAAAGCGATATCTAGCGCTTTGTTATAATATATGTATGTGCACCAGCATGTTCCAAGCGAGAATAGCTTGCATTTTGCTAGACGAACGCTATCGGGCACTTTTCGGCAACTGACCTCTTTTGCGTAACGATCTGCTATCCACGAGTCCTCGCCGGGTATAACTCTAACGCGGTATTTGGACCTGTGCCACTTAAAATAAACAGGCAAATCAGGAATGACAACATAAGGATATTTGAAAGGGGATTCTCTTTTCAATGTGTATAGCTTGGCTATTTTGACCTGAGACTTTATGCAAGGTTTTTGCTTTGAATATATCAATTTCCGCAAGCAAATCGTGCAATATCGGTATTTCAGATTTGTGTTTGTATTACATCTCGAGCGTCTTCGTGGTACTCCTCGGTTATGAAAACATACACTCGGTTTGTAAACGTAGACAATATATCGACTGTTCAATTATGCTGATCGGTCAGGCTCATTTCAATGTGGCCAAGCTTTACCGTTATTTTAATACAAGTGAGCAGGTAAAATAAACTTCCGCTCTCCCTAAATCGATGTAATGATCAGTGATTTCTGTTTATATTGACATTGCAGAATATCGCGTAAGAGTTATAGCATTATTACAGCTGTGTCCACTACGTAGTGTATTTCTCCAAGCTTTAGTAGTAAGCTATACATACGAGAATTTAGTAAGCGATAAGAACGAGCCCTGATAACTATCAAATAACGTACACCCAGTATATTAGAATACAGAGAGATTATCTGTATGTGCATTCTAGACATTGTATGCATTTGTTGTGCATAAATACGTGTTGTTCCCATCTGCAAAACCAATACTTCCAGACAATAAGCGTTTACAATACAGCTGGTATATACATCCCAATGCACCAACGTCTATGTTCTGTAAAACCTCAACAATAATGCCATCTTGAGGACCATGGTTTCATTTTTTGCAATTTTCTTTTAGTTTGGTTAACTAAGTTAACTGAAATGTTTTAATCATTGACATAACATCTTGCAGAAGATTTTAGTTAGGCAACTGTTTTGGTTGGTGTTTGGTCGAATTTTACTGTAGCAAAGTAAATGTTTAAAAATATGTGTTTGACTTTTATTAGTATTGGAAACATGTCGCATGTTAATTATTTAAAACAGGCATTGAAAAATTGAAAACACCCAATATTTCCTATGACCTACAACTTACACGTGCATGCTGGGCGAATATTGATCAACACATTGTTTCAAAGCCAAAGGTCTTGAACAAGACAGATATTTTTCAAACATAGTGAATTCCAGTACTTAGTAATGTTTAGTACCGTTGCTGTATAGACTTGGAACAGACACTCCACCAGGCAATAGTCAAATACGGCATCATGAATCAAGTGATGTTTGGTATGTAAGCGAACTTGACATGAAATCGACTTTAGTTCAATAATCGGTAATGTGTCTGCTTTATATACTTTCAATTTATCATACACTTATGACAAAAAGTAACAAGCATGCTGTCTATATATTTTCTCCATTAGTCTACATATTAAAAAAAACAATGTTCTTTTGTCAGCCTGTTATTTTCTTCGTCACGTCATTATAATTCTAGAATTCTAGAAGTAAGTGATTATTACAATATGCAGTTTCCTAGAACAAAAAAAATTCATGGCAAGACAATAATTTATAGCTTATAAATGGATATTTCTATTTAGTAGTATCATCTACATTTAAATAACCTCCACCACTAACCAAAACAATACTCCTACAATAAATATCACTGACTTAGAATGACCAGGCTACTAACGACCTTACAAGGCTGGTACATCTTGAAAAATCAGCATCCACCACAAGGCGCTTCTTTTGAGCATATTTTCATGAAAGGTTGATCAAAATGGAGTTGTAAAAGCTCGTAAAGAGTGCATTTCAGACATTTTTTTCTTGTTTTTCTTAAATTATTGAATTTATATTAAAACCTCCTCATTCTAAGCCAGCAATATATAGGCTGTATATAAAGTAAAACACGTTGTTATGGTAACCTCGACATCCGAATAACCAGTGGTTAGTCAAGTCTCCAGACACAGAATGGGTAACCTGAGTTCAACGACTGCTTGTCTTAAAGAGACGAATAAAATGAATATTTTTTGTACAAAATTTTTAATGATTATTGAACTCATGTTACCATAAAACACGTTGTGCTATTATACAGCGTGCATATGTATACATCGTTTCTCTCCCGCAACATTTCTTACATAATTGCAGGTAACAAAAACTCCGAGCATTCATGTTACACTACATTTGTACTTATCGGTAGACATGTATTATGCCTTGGTCCCATTCAGCTTTGTTTCGCCTCGGCGATGTACGATTGTACTCCCAATGGAAATGAATTTCTAAAATTTTCGAATGACTTCGCCGAGGCTTCCCCTAGACATCGAATACCCTTTCCCCATGCCTAAGTTCATTTATTAAATCGGGAGTTCATCGCCGAGGTAAAAAGTGCTCATTGGGACCAACGCATTAATTAACCGTGCGCGAAATTACATATCCAGCTTTTGGAAGCTGTCCCAAATAACAAGTTATTTGAAGTAAAATATTAAGAAGTAATGACATCATTACAATTTGCCACATTAATTTGCTATAATTAATCCAAACGAAATTCTAACAATTTGAGAAATTGGCAAAAAGAATGTTCAATCAATTAAACGTAATAAACAGACACGCTTGTAGATTACTTTATCACTATAACTAAGTGTTGTCGTTTTCAAGTAGAGACCAAATGTTCCCGTTTTTTATTCAGAACAAATATTATCTGTGTTTATGTGTCATTATTTTAAAGAAGGCGAACATAATATTTAGCGAACATTTCGATTCAGTGAAAATAGAAAACATTAAACCCTCAAGAACCTTCCTATTTTTTATTCTACAAATGGGTATTACTCGCCTGATCAACTAGCCCTTCGCATGTGTTGAAAATATTAGTTGAAAAACTGAGTAATGTTAAGAACGATACATCAAAGTTCATCTTTTCAGGTAAATAATAATGAAAACCTTAAAATGTGGTTATAAAAGGTCGATATTATTTGATGCCAATCCACGTCATGGCATGAGGTCTAAGAATATTATGTTTTCTTGTATATTACAATGTGATATTAAATAACTGTTTCCCTGTAGTAATTATTGAGATCGGACGATAGAAGATTGAATCAAGTGTTATTACTATGCCATGTGCGAGAATGGTACAGGGAGAAGATATTAAACTGAACGAAACCTTTACGTGTGCATACATGTATACACTGAACAAAATTTCTCATTGGTCACCTAACATATTGCCAAAAATTCAGTCAATGATTATTCAAAATATAATTCTGTCAATAGTAAATGTAAAAGAAATGTGTAAACAACACAGACATGAATATTTGATACAGATTCTACTATTCTCACTCTCAATTATTTGAGATACTAAACAACAACCCTCAGAACCAGAAATCACGTAAAATATGGATAAATGCTTTTATAAATAACCCTATTTTTAAACATAATAAACCATAATCTCATATGGACGAGTAGGCAGTAATTTATTTAAATGACAAAGTAAAACTCCAATAGGTTGTACGGTTGAGGCGATGGAATGAAATGAAAAACATCAACTTTTAAGATTTATCTGGATTTCTGACAGTTACAATGTAATTCTCCATAGGCAATCAATGTCGCCTCTAAAGCTGAAACGCACTGATAACTTGCCATAATTGAAGTACAAAGAAGATAATTAATGAAAGAAAGAAATGTACAAAATTTGACTCATCTATCACTCGCGTGTATCGTTTATTTTGAGGAGTTAATGTTGTTCTATTTTCAATTAAAAGGGAGGTAATTTCAGAATTTTCAACTTCAAAGCTGTATAACTTTTTAACGCCCAATTATTTTAGCAATACTGGTTGTTTTTCTGTTATGGCGATCACAAATTAGTTTATATTTTTACAGTTTATCACATTTCCACTGACAGGTTTTGCATTACGCATAAAAACACTGTTTCGTACACAATGGGCCATAACTCAGAACAAGTTACGAGGCTATGTAAAACACGAACTGAATTTGATTAAGACCTTAAGTCCAAATGAGTTAAGTACAATTAACATATTTCTCAGTTGTTATGTACAAAAATATATGAGTTTAAAAAGTGACAAATTAGAAATTTTGCTGAGTGTATAAGACACGACTTAGTGTTTTGTGTAGAATATATTTTGCGATGAATATTATTTTTATTTATTTAAGCGGGATTATCGTGCACAATATGTCTTTAAGATTGCATTTTATTTGACATTGAACCTTGAAGCTACTATTAAAGTTCGCTAATAGAATACCGAGGGCCTCGTTAGAATTTCCGAATTATCCTATTAGTAGCTTCTTGCTTTGAATATATCGCTGGCTTAGAATGAGAAGGTCGTAACTACAAAATCCATATTTTTTACTCTTCACTCATGGTAATACAATCTTTTTTCAACTTCAATTTGTTCAACAAGATTTTCCTGAATACAGGCTCATAAGAAGTGCCTTATGGTGTAGATTTCAAATATGGATTAGTCTTATGAGGTCAATAACGACCTTCTCGTTCTAAGCCAGCGATATCCATTTCTGCCAGCCAAGCGTCCAATATCGGTGCGTTAGATTTGTGTTTGTAACGTTATATTCCAGCTGATCAATTTTTATACTAATAGGTCCATGCTCAAGTTAATAGTTCCATACTATACTTCATCTCGAGCCATTAAAACACAATATAAAATGATATTCATCGCCAATACATGTGCAAAGTCTGCGTAATATAATCATTGTATAATAGCAATATATAAAATGTATATTATATTGTAACTGACATTTAATGTTGTTTTCATGTTTGTGGGGGAATACAAACACTGTATAGTAATTTTAATAGTTCCAAAACATTACGGGGGTAAGCCAATACACCAACATGTGTAAAATAAGTCAATATAATTCTGCTATGTTTTGTGCAAGTTTAATGATTAATGTATGACCAAATGTATGATTATTACATGACATAAGTCGATCGATTTACTTGCAACTAGAATAAACTAATGTTCGTCTAAACTGCCTCCTCGACTAAACGCACGCAAGTTGAAAGTTTTAGTCGAGGAGACAGTTTAGACGAACATAAATTAGTCGTCATATGATGCTGATGGTCTTAAGGATGGTGCTGGGTCTTGCCAAAATAAATATGACCCGTATCGTACGTCATAAATTAAATCTCACTGACACTGACATATCATTAATGTAAGTAGTACTTACGACCATCTCATTCTAAGCCATCAATAAACAGATATTCGACCTTTTATAAAAAAAAACTCAGGTATACCCGGTTAAACATATACATTTATAAACAAAGTTTAGCTACCGGACGATAGTATATTTACAACGTTTCTCAATTATCTTTGAAAGACCTATAATGCAAAATCTACTTGTTGTTGTATTTTAAGATATGACCTTGATCGAGCAAAACATTGTTACCCTACTTCTCTCGTTCTTGAACGTTTTCTGTGATAAAGTTCTGATTTTTGTATGAAATATTGCTTAACCATTCAAAGATGATAATTATCATCAATATCGTTACCGGTTTCAGTTATTATCACCACGCTACGATTTAAAGTGCATCTTTGCAAGCAACAAATTGCGCGATGTGTGCAAAAAATACAAAATTAGTGAAATTGTTCGTTTTTTGCTTGGCTGCTTATATTACACGTACATCCATTGCTTGTTGTGTTTTCTGTGAGGCATAGCAGAAAGAAATGTTAATATATGTGTAGAGCATTCCTCATTTTTTACATATCAGTTTTTTTATATTATTTATGATATACCGTATCAATATACAATGCAATTACAAAAAACACAAACGTTGAATTGTTCCCTGTAGACTTACATCTGTAAATAAGCGACCATAATGATGTAAAAAGAAAGAAAAATACCCGAACAAAACAATAAATGTATTTCAAAATAATTATCTGGCGTGTTTCAGATGTAGAGACAATATCACTTTGTGCATCAGATAAGTATATTTCCGGGTATAATGCGTTTAACATGCAAAAATCGCAGCCAGGCAACGGTTTTATATTTTGTGTGTTTCTCATGCCGATGCCGAGCGTATCCTTGATTAGCCAGTCAGCTCTCCGCATATGTGAGCCTCCACCCGGATTTGAATCCGGTTCGCCGGATTAGGCAGCAAGTGCGCTTACCATTTAGCTACGGGGGTCACACAAGCCAATACCAAACTCAGTTAACCCAAAGTTGGAGTATTTCATGAAGCCCAATTACCTACATTGCAAAACGCCACAGAAATATGCCAACACATGCACGACAAGACATTGATAGCATAACCATATTCTTACCATCGTGTAACATTTAACTTGACCTAAGCCAAGCCAAGAAAATCGAATTAACCCCGAACTCGTGGTCGACGACTTAATTTACTTGGAAAAGCCATTGTTATAAATGATATCAAGGGTTATCAGCTTCATTAATTAAGTTAATCACTAGTTAGCATTGGGTGTTTTCGTGATAAAAACCTCACTTCAAAGTCAAATAATCATGTCTCAAGTATGACAATATATTTTAGTGGTCTGACACGTTTTAATTAGAAGTGTTTTAGTAATTATACATAGAAACAAATGGAAGAACTGCTTATATTTTCCCCGAGTTCATTAGAAGAACCCATTGGATGATTTCACTGAACATTACAATACATTTTAGTAGCCCCGAACCCTTTAATCAAAATTGTTATTATTATTATCATTACTGGCAAGCGACCGTAAATCCGGACAGTCCTTCAAATCCGGACGGTCTCAAAAACGCTTTTTGAGGCCAATAATTTAAATCATCCGTTGTCAATCATTTAGACGCTTGGTTTTTGACAATACCGCGAAGTTACAACGATTTAACTTAAATATTTAACAAGAAAAGCTGAATTTATTTTCGTCTGCACTCGCAAAGCTTGTTTACATGCGAGGGGAAGTAAAAATATCTTCACTGCGCATGCGCAATATTACTGAACGGCCCTGAAATGTAATCTACGGCCCTTGTGCTAAATTTGGAGGTAAGCTGACGAGTTGTTTGTTATCAGTTTGATTACGAAAATATCGCTTTAATAAATACTTGCCGAGATTTAAAACGTCATTCAACGTCAATTTGTATCCAAAATGCCCGCTACGGAAAGCGTTGGTTTCAGATTTTGCCGTGACAAAATTGACATCGATGTTTTACCAAATGTAAGGGAGATAACCCCTACAAATTATGTTTTTTGAATGCAAGAGTTCTTCCCCTTAAAAATTATCGTTAACGTTAATATGTACTATTAAAATGTGTATATTAAAAACGTAACATCACGCTGTCCGGATTATAGGACCTGTTAGGCTTAAAAAATAGTTGATAAAGTGGCCCTTTTATAGGCCCCATAAAACCCACTTGACTTCGTTTTAGAAATAAACAAATTAGCTCTACAGTTGAGAGACGAACCTAGCTTGGTTCAGATGAAATTTCAAGAATTAGATTTACATATTTTCCGAGTATTGTTTAAAAATATGCCAAAAGTGTCCGGAATTAGGACTCCTGCCAGTATAGAAACACATTTTATAACTGTCAGTATTTGTTCTGAGTTCTTGTTCATTCTGAGTTTCTTGGCAAAAAAGTAGTTTAGTGATGTCAAATTTAATAATGTAGCTCAGTGGCCTGACACACTCTTATCAGAAGTATTATTGTTATTACGAGTGTTAACGAAACACATGTAAGAAAAAAGCAATGATTATATGTTCGAAGTTCTGAGGTTTGCTATGATGATAAATGCATCATGAATCAGCAAATGCTTCCAACATTGTTTACATTTGGCATCTAGAACGAGTAAAACTTTCAGAAAAATTATGTTTCCTCAATCATATTCACTTTGGAAAACACACTTTCTGGAGATACGAATTTTAAAGACCTGTACTGATTTGCACGGCCTTAATTGCAAATCTATTAGCACTGATCGACTCTTCCACAATATAACTGTTGTCATATTTTCCACATATGGAGCGGCTCTTCCACAATAACAGTAGTTATCATCTTTTCCACATCTGGAGCGGCTCTTCCACGATAACGTTAGTTCTCATCTTTCCCGAATGTGGAGCGGCTCTTCCACAATAAAGGTAAATTGTCATATTTTCAAACATGTGGAGTGGCTCAACTGTTATCTTTCCACATGTGGATCGCTTAGTTGTATGTAACCAATGAGATTACTAGTTAATAAAACTAATTTGTAAAGAGAAATAGCTGTCTTGTGCGTGTGACAACAATTTCGTATTTACCTAACAAAACACGATCTGTGAAGTTCGCAGTTATTTTTTAGCTGTTAACCCAGAAGTTAAGTCAATTTGAGTTAACTTCTACCAGACGTTAGTCAGAAGATACCTCAGAAGTTAAGTCGAAAATTTCAGTTATCTCTGAAGATAAGTAAAAAATTGAAAATTGTCTGTTAACTTCTGACAGAAGGTAACTTAGAAGTGTTTCAGAAGTTAAGTCCAAAATGGAACATTTCCAGCTTACTTTTACCAGAATTTTTTCTCAGAAGTTATATCCATAGTGAGGCATTTTCAGTTTTCAGTTAACTTCTACTAGATGTTATCTCAAAATAACAGGTTCACAAAACTCTTACCCTCTTACATATTTTGCCGAGCATTCATGTTACACCACATTAGTAAATGTCGGGGAAGTATTAACCATATGCCAAATTAGAGTTAGAAAAACACATATACAATTCTTGGAAGCTGTCCCAAATAACAAGTTGTTTGAAGTAAAACATCTCGAGGTAATAACACCATTAGAACTTCCATACCATTACATTTGCAACATTAGTTTGCTATAATTAATCCAAACTAAATTCTAACAATTTAAGAAATCGACAGAAAGAACGTTCAATAAATTAATCTTAATAAACAGCCACGCTTGTAGATTAATTTATCAGAATTATTTGTTGTGCTCAATCAATTCGCGAGGTCAAATTTTCTCGTTTTTTAATTCAGAAATATATTGTCTGTTTTTAATTAATGCAATTATTTCAAAGAACACCAACAAGAATTTTCGCGAACATGTTATCTGCAGTATATATGCCAACGTTCAAGTTCATTAGAAAACACTTTACGAAGTTGTAACGAAACAAAGCTCTTCGTAGTTTTTTTTTACAGTAGTTATTAGTACTTATTGCTCACCAGATCACATAGCCCTTCGCATGTGTTGAAAATATGAGTTGAAAAAATGAGTAATGAAAAGAAAAAAGATACATAACATATTATGTTTTCACGTGAACAACAATTGAAACTATTACACGTGGTAATACAAGGTCGATATTATTTGATGCAAAGCCACGTCAGGGCATGAGGTCAAAGAATATTACGTTTTTTTATATTACAATGTGATATTAAATAACTATTTCCGTGTAGTAATTATTAAGATCGGACGATAGAAGATTGAAACAAGTGTTATTACTATACCATGTGCGAGCATAGTACAGTCGGGGAGATATTAACATGAACCAAAGCTTTATGTATGCATATAATTATGACATGACTTAGTGTTTTTTTGTAGAATATTTTTTTGCGATGAATATATATATATATATTATTAATTTGAGCGGGCTAATCGTTCACTAAACTAAGTATGTGTTTTATTAAACATACAACCGTTTGCTGAAATAAGAACATATACTCGGGGTAATAAATTTATACACTATATCAGAAGTTTTTAAAGTAAGCTTTAAAAAAATGCCGAGAACGAGGCCACGTTCTCCCGAAGCATCTCAAGTAGAAATCTCAACTCAAAATAAAATTGCTATAATCAGAACAAGTATTATAGATAAATGTGAAGTTCCAACTTTTAAAATGATGCTGTAATAAACCCAAAATAAAATTTATGCATAATGATGCTATTTTCCAGACAAGCCTTGTATTGAAATTAACATAAAGACATGTCACTATTTGAGATGAGATCTTTCTCATATTGAGTTGCTTCAGGAGATTTTGGCCAGGTTAGAATATCAGTATAACTCGAGTTGTAGCTTAATGCTTTGAAAATATAGATTTCTGCCAGTCCAGCGTCCAATATCGGTCCGTAAGATTTGTGTTTATAACTTAATAGACACCATTTGTCAAGTTATTATAACAACAGGGCGAGGATCAAGTTATATTCTCCAGACTTTAACATACATCGAGCCATTAAAACACAATAAAAATGATATTCATTGCCAATACATGTGCAAAGTCTACGTTATATAATCATGGTATAATATCAATATATTATACTGTAACGGACAATTAATGTTGTTTTCATGTTTGTTGGAGAATACAAACACTGTTCAGCAATTGTAACATTTCCAAAACAACACGTGGGTAAGCCAATATAAATATCCCAACATGTGTAAAAAAAGTCACTTATTATTCTTCTACCTTCTTTTGCAAGTTTAAAGATTGATTTCTGACTAACTTGCAACTTGTCTAAACTAACGTATGTTCGTCTAAACAGTTGCCTCCTCTACTATTACATGTTGTAAGTTTTAACCCAGAAGACAGTTTAGACGAACATGAATTAGTCGTCATGATGCTGAAAGTTTTAAGCATTTTGAAGGGTGTTGCCAAAGGGGTCCGACACGACTACAAATCTATCACTTTACTCTGTATAGATGTAAGGTGATATATATTTAGTCGCGTGGAACCCCTTTGGGTGTTGCCTTTTCATATGACCTGTATCGTACGACATAAATTAAATCGCACTGACACTGACAGATGCGTGTTTTCGACCTTTTATGAAAACGATTTACGCTGTAAATTGCATTGCTTTGAACCTTATTCATCTTCAAAACACGCTAATAATATACCTGTTCGTTTACAATGATCATAAACGTAGTCTTATTATTGATGTTTTACAGTAATGCCAAATCAACTTTTGGTTGCACTTTTAGATATGACATTGATCAAGCAAACCTTGTTACTCATATATAAAAAAATTAATGCCGAGCACAGCCTTCATTTGCTTTTTTTTCTACTGACAAAAATATTTCATAAAATATTGCCGCAACATTGCATAACGATGATATTATCGCCAACAACGTTACTGTTTACAATTATTATCAGCACCGTAAGCTTTAAAGTGCATCGTTGCAAGAAAAAAACAAACTTTGCGTTTTGTGCAAAACAAATAAAAAAGTGAAATTGTGCGTATTTTACGTTGGTACTTATATATCACACGTGCATTCATTGCTTGTTAGGTTTTCGTTGACGCATAGAAGAATGAAATGTAAATATGTCTGTAAAGCATTCCTCGTTGTTTGTGCATATCAGTTTTTGATATATAATTTATAATATACCGTATCAATATAGGATGTAATCACATAAAACACAAACGTTGAATTGTTCCCTGTAGATTGATATCTGTAAATAAGCGAACATAATGACGTAAAACGCAAGCAAAAATTCACGTACAAAACAATGAATGTATTTCAATATAATTATCTGGCTTGTTTCAGATGTAGAGAAAATATCACTTTGTGCATCAGATAAGTATATTTCCAGTAAGAATGTATTTAGCATACAGACATCGCAGCCAGGCAACGGTTTTATATTTTGTATGTTATTCATGCCGATGCCGAGCATAGCCTTTATTAGCCAGTAAGCTCTCCGCACATGTGGGCCTCCACCCGGATTTGAATCCGGGTCGCCGGATTAGGCAGCAAGTGCGCTTACCATTTAGCTACTGAGGCCACACGAGTCAATACTTTTTTCTACCAAACTCAGTTAACCCAAAGTTGGAGTACCTCATGAAGCCCAATTACCTACATTGCAAAACGCCACAGAAATATGCCTTCACATGCAGGACAAGGCGTTGATAGCATAACCATGTTCTTACCAACGTGTAACATTTAATTTAACCTCAACCAAGAAAATCGGATATACCCCGAACTCGTGGTCGACGACTTAATTTACTTGGAAAAGCCATTGCTAGAAGTAGCACCAAGGCTTATTAGCTTCATTAATCAAGTTAATCACTATTTAGCATTGGATGTTTTCATGATTAAAGCCCCACACCAAAGCCAAATAACCATGTTTCAAGCATAACAATATATTGTAGTGGCCTGACACATTTTAATCAGGAGTGGTATGATTATTATTCACAGAAACAAATGAAAGAACTGCTTATATTTTTCCCAAATTCATTAGAAGAATCCATTGAATGATTTCACTGAACATTACAATATATTTCAGTAGCACAGCGCCCTCGAATCAAAAGTGTTATCATTATTATTATTATCATTACAGAAACACATGTTATAACTGTTATAATATTTTTTTCCGAAATCTACTTATTCTGATTCCCCTGGAAAAAAGTAGTCAAACGGTTTTAAACTTTATAATATAGTTAAGTGGCCTGATATACTCTTGTCAGAAGGTTTATTGTTATTATTAACGAAATACTTGTTGAACATGAAATGATTATTAAAACCAGGAGAATGTACGCAGTTCTAAGATTTTCTTTGATGATAAATGCATCATGAATCAGCAAATGCTTTCAAAATTGTTTACATTTAGCCTGAAGCACAAGTACATCTTTCAGAATAATTATGTTTCCTCAACAATATTCACTTTGAAAAAAATCTTCCTCTAGTCATGAAGTTTGAAGCTCTTTTTAGTAGTTGTTTCCAATACACAGTTTGCTAAACTTGACCGATTTGCAAGACGTAATAGATATAGTGGCAGTCATAATTAAGATATCTTTGAATCTTTGTTCAAAAATGTATGCATTACATTCGTCTCTATAAGACATTAGGTCGTTGAGCTCAGATTACCATGAAACACGTTTGACTGTAAATACAGTGTACATATCGCTGGCTTAGAATGAAAAGGTCGTTAATACTTCTTATGACCTGATAAAACTAATACATATTTGAAATGAATATTACTTTCTCGAGGCTTCCCCCTAGACATCGATGGCCCTTTTCACATACATTCCGAAGTTCATTTATTAAATCGGGAGAACATTGCCGAGGCAAAAGTGCATTAACCATGCGCCAAATTACAATTATAAAAACACATAGACAGATTTTGGAAGCTGTCCCAAATAACAAGTAATTTGAAATTAAACATCTCGAGTCAATAACATGATTACAATTTGACAGATTAATTTACTATAATTAATCCAAACTAAATTCTAACAATTTGAGAAATCGGCAAAAAGAATGTTCAATAAATTAATCGTAATAAACAGACACGCTAGTAGATTATTTTATCAGAATACTTGTAGTGCTGTAGTAAAAACGGAATTTCCAATCAAGTTGTTCTCAAGTTCTTCGCGATGTCAAATGATCCCGTTTTTATAATTTAGAAACAAAATATTATCTGTGTTTTAGTTCCATCATATTTAGAACACCAACAAAACTTTTCGCGAACATGTCAGTTAAATATTTGCAGTTTTGGAAAAGGCTTCTATCTGCCCTCGCCCCAGTTCATGAGAACACACTTCACGAAGTTATAACGAAACAAAACCCTTAGTATGTTTATGGCCATCAAGTGGTCTTTCTAAGAAAACGAAAATGTTGAGCTTGTTAGACAAAATAAATAACTAAATAAACAATGTCGTTAAAGAGCTTTTATTAAAGCCGTAACATGATAACACAGTATAGAATTGATAATAACGAAATACATTTATTCTGCAATACATGTAATTATTACTCGCCAGGTGAATCGTACCTTGCCTGCTTTGAAAATATGAGTAATGGAAAGAAAAAGCGACACATCAAAGTTCATGTTTCAGGTCAATAATAATGAAAACTATTGCATGTGGTTACGAAAGGTCGATATTATTTGATGCCAATCCACGTCATGGCATGAGGTCTAAGAATATTACGTTTTCTATATTACAATGTGATATTAAATAACTATTTCCCTGTAGTAATAATTAAGATTGGACGATAGAAGAATGAATCAAGTGTTATTACTATACCATGTGCGAATATAGTACAGTGGGGAGATCTTAACCTGAACATAACCTTTATGAATGAATACAATTATGACATAACTTAGTGTTTTGTGTAGAATTTACTTTGCGATGAATATATTTTTTTAATTAATTTGAGCGGGGTGATTGTGGACAATAACTATCCGATGTGTTTTATTACTCATCCAGCTCTTTGTTGAAATGTTAACATATAACAGGGGTTATAAAATTATGCAATATATCAAAACCTACTGTTTTAAATTATGCCTGAATAGAATGCCGAGGACCAGGCCACGATCTCGCCAAGCATCTCAAGTAGAAATCCCAACTTAAATTGAGATTTTGCTATAACCAGAACAAGAATAATAGATAAATCTGAAGTTCCAGCTTTTCAAATGATACTGTAATAAACACAGAATGTAATTTCTGTATACGTGTAGTGATGCCATTTACGGCCAAAAAAGGTATGAGAAAGCCTTACATTGAAATTAACATCAAGACACAGGACAATATTTGAGATGAGATCTTGCTCAGATTGAGATGCTTCGGGAGATCGGGGCCATGTTACGAGCTTAATGCTTGGAATATAGCAATTTCTGTCAATCAAGCGCCCAATATCAGTCCGTTAGATTTGTGTTTGTAGACACAATCTGGTAAATTATTATAATAAAAGGTTAAGGGTCAAGTTATGTTCTCCGCACTATACTATATCTCGAGCCATTAAAATATGTAATTTAAATGATATTCATTGCCAATACAAGTGCAAAGTCTGCGTAAGATAACCAACGTATAACCACACTATAAGCGTGTGCTCGGTTACAATGAAAACTCGGTTACAGCGAAATATTTTTTATACCCCCTGGCATTTCGTTATAAGCGAGTATTACTGTATTCTAACAGAAGGTCGAAGGTCACGTTAATTCCTTCATAGAATGCTATATCTCGAGTCATTAAAACACAATAAAAATGATATTCATTGCCAATACATGTGCAAAGTCTGCGTAATATAATCATTGTATAACAGGAATATATTGTACTGTTACTGACATTTAATGTTGTTTTCATGTTTGTGAGAGAATACAAACACTGTAAAGTAATTGTAACAGTTCCAAAACAACACGTGGATAAGCCAATATAAATATCCCAACACGTGTAAAATAAGTCAGTTATAATTCTGCTATGTTTTGTGCGCGTTTAATGATTGATTTATGACCAAATGTATGGTTATAACATGATATAGGTCGATTGACTTACTTGCAACTAGTATAAACTAAATAATTAAATGTACATGCATGTTCGTCTAAATTGTCCCCTCGTCTTAAACGCATGCATGCTGTAAGTTTTAGTCGAGGAAAAAGTTAAGACGAACATGAAGTAGTCGTCATAAGATGCTGCACATTGTGCAGGGTCTTGCATTTATTACCCGTATCGTACGTTATATCGCTTATCACTGGCTTAAAAAAGGTCGTAAGTACAAAATCGATAGTTTGAGAGAGAAAACTGTCTAAAAATTACTCTTCACTTATGGTGAAACCAGCCGTTTCAACCTCAGTTAGGTCAACATGACAAGTTTTGATTTACATGAAAATTCGCTCATAAGAAGCGCCTTGTGATGCTGATTTTAAATTATGTCGTAGGTCCTTTCATTCTAAGCCAGCGATATACGGATATTATTCAATGCTAAGAACAAGCTAATAAAATACCTATTCGTTTTCAATGATCACAAAGGTGGTCATACCATTGATGTTTTTCCGTAATGCAAAATAGACTAGTTGTTGTACTTATAGATATGACCTTGATCGAGCAAAACATTGTTACTCTACTTCCCTAGTTCTTGAACGGGTTTCTATGATGCTATGTTCTGGTTATCATATTTTTTTAATGCCGAGCGTAGCTTTTTTGCTTTATTAATACTGAAAAATTATTATACGAAATATGGCAGCAGCATTCCATGACGATGATTATCATCAATAACGTTACTTTTTTCAGTTATTATCACCATCGTATGACTTAAAGTGCATCTTTGCAAGCATAGCAACAATTTGTGCGTTTTGTGCAAAATATGTAAAAGTAGTGCAATAGTTTAGTTTTGGCTTTACTGCCTAGAACACACGGCATTTGTTGTTTGTTTGGTTTTCTCTGAGGCATAGCAGAAAGAAATGTAAATATACCTTTAGAGCATTCCTCATTTTTTGTGCATATCATTTTTGTATGTCTATGATTTATAATATACCGTATCAATATACAATGCAATCACATAAAACACAAACGATGAATTGTTCCCTGTTGATTTACATCTGTAAATAAGCGAACATAATGACGTAAAACGAAAGCAAAAATACCCGTGCAATACAATGAATGTATTTCAATGTAATTATCTGGCGTGTTTCAGATGTAGAGAAAATATCACTTTGTGCATCAGATAAGTATATTTCCAGTAATAATGTGTTTAGCATGTAGACATCGCAGCCAGGCAATGGTTTTATATTTTGTGTGTTTTTCATGCCGATGCCGAGCATAGCCTTTATTAGCCAGTAAGCTCTCCGCACATGTGGGCCTCCAACCGGATTTGAATCCGGGTCGCCGGATTAGGCAGCAAGTGCGCTTACCATTTAGCTACTGAGGCCACACGAGCCAATACTTTTTTCTGCCAAACTCAGTTAACCCAAAGTTGAAGTACCTCATGAAGCACAATTACCTAAATTGCAAAACGCCACAGAAATATGCCAACACATGCACGACAAGGCGTTGATAGCATCACCATTGTCTTACCTTCGTGTAATATTTAATTTGATCTAAGCTCAGAACCGAACTCGTGGTCGATAGCCTTGTTCTTTGGCGAATGAATTTTTTGTAAGCCATTTTTAGAAGTGGCATCAAGGGTTATTAGCTTCATTAATTAAGTTAATTCCTATTTAGCATTGGATGTTTTCATGATTAAAGCCCCACTCCAATGTCAAATAACCATGTTTCAAGTATTGCAATATATTTTAGTGGCCTGACACCATTTAATCAGGAGTGGTATGATTATTATTCGCAGAAACAAATGGAAGAACTACTTATATGTTTCCCTAATTCATTAAAAGAACCCATTGAGTGATTTCACTGAACATTACAATATATTTTAGTAGCACATCGCCCTATAATCAAAAGTGTTATAATTATTATCATTATAGAAACAGATGTTATAACTGTTATGATATTTTTTCCGAAATCTACTTATTCTGAATCCCTTGGAAAAAGGTACTTTAACGGTTTAAACTTTACAATATAGTTAAGTGGCCTGACACACTCTTGTCAGAAGGTTTATTGTAATCATTAAAGGAACACATGTTGGAAATGTTTATATTTTTTTCTGAGTTCTTTGGAAAAAGCAATGATTATTAAAACCCGGAGAATTTACGCAGTTCTGAACTATGATGATAAATGCATTATGAGAAAACACATGATTTCAACATTGTTTACATTTGGCATCTAGCACGTGTACAACTTTCAAAATAATTATGCTTCTTCAATAATATTCACTTTGGAAAAAACTTCTTCCTGGAATTTGTAAAGTAAAAGCTCTTTTTTGTTGGTGTCTTGAAAATGATAGAGATTTGGTACCTTACATGTATTGAGTATTTATGAGTAATGAAAAAAGGATGTATCAAAGTTCATGTTTTAGGGCCAATAATAATGAAAACTATTACAATCAGTCACGTGGTTATACAAGGTCGATAGTATTTGATGCCAATCCACGTCATGGCATGAGGTCTAAGAATATTACGTTTTCTATATTACAATGTGATATTAAATAACTATTTCCCTGTAGTAATTATTGAGATCGGACGATAGAAGATTGAATCAAGTGTTATTACTATGCCATGTGCAAGAATGGTACAGTGAGAAGATATTAAACTGAACGAAACCTTTACGTATGCATACATGTATACACCGAACAAAATTTCTCATTGGTCACCTAACATATTGCCAAAAATTCAGTCAATGATTATTCAAAATATAATTCTGTCAATAGTACATGTAAAAGAAATGTGTAATCAACACAGACATGAATATTTGATGCAGATTCTACTATTCTCACTCTCAATTATTTGAGATACTAAACAACAACCCTCGGTTGAGGCGATGGAATGAAATGAAAAACATCAACTTTTAAGATTTATCTGGATTTCTGACAGTTACAATGTAATTCTCCATAGGCAATCAATGTCGCCTCTAAAGCTGAAACGCACTGATAACTTGCCATAATTGAAGTACAAAGAAGATAATTAATGAAAGAAAGAAATGTACAAAATTTGACTCATCCATCACTCGCGTGTATCGTTTATTTTGAGGATTTAATGTTGTTCTATTTTCAATTAAAAGGGGGGTAATTTCAGAATTTTCAACTTCAAAGGTGTATAACTTTTAAACGCCCAATTATTTTAGCAATACTGGTTGTTTTTCTGTTTTGGCGATCACAAATTAGTTTATATTTTTACAGTTTATCACATTTTCACACACAGGTTTTGCATTACGCATAAAAACACTGTTTCGTACACAATGGGCCATAAATCAGAACAAGTTACGAGGCTATGTAAAACACGAACTGAATTTGATTAAGACCTTAAGTCCAAATGAGTTAAGTACACTTAACATATTTCTCAGTTGTTATGTACAAAAATATATGAGTTTAAAAAGTGACCAATTAGAAATTTTGCTGAGTGTATAAGACACGACTTAGTGTTTTGTGTAGAATATATTTTGCGATGAATATTATTTTTATTTTTTTTATCGGGATTATCGTGAAAATATGTCTTTAAGATTGCATTTTATTTGACATTGAACCTTGAAGCTACTATTAAAGTTCGCTAATAGAATACCGAGGGCCTCGTTAGAATTTCCGGATTATCTTATTAGTAGCTTCTTGCTTTGAATATATCGCTGGCTTAGAATGAGAAGGTCGTAACTACAAAATCCATATTTTTTACTCTTTACTCATGGTAATACAATCTTTTTTCAACTTCAATTTGTTCAACAAGATTTTCCTGAATACAGGCTCATAAGAAGTGCCTTATGGTGTAGATTTCAAATATGGATTAGTCTTATGAGGTCAATAACGACCTTCTCGTTCTAAGCCAGCGATATCCATTTCTGCCAACCAAGCGTCCAATATCGATGCGTTAGATTTGTGTTTGTAACGTTATATTCCAGCTGATCAATTATTATAATAATAGGTCAATGCTCAAGTTAATAGTTCCATACTATACTTTATCTCGAGCCATTAAAACACAATATAAAATGATATTCATCGCCAATACATGTGCAAAGTCTGCGTAATATAATCATTGTATAATAGCAATACATAAAATGTATATTATACTGTAACTGACATTTAATGTTGTTTTCATGTTTGTGGGGGAAGACAAACACTGTATAGTAATTTTAATAGTTCCAAAACATTACGGGGGTAAGCCAATACCCCAACATTTGTAAAATAAGTCAATATAATTCTGCTATGTTTTGTGCTAGTTTAATGATTAATTTATGACCAAATGTATGATTATTACATGACATAAGTCGATCGATTTACTTGCAACTAGAATAAACTAATGTTCGTCTAAACTGCCTCCTCGACTAAACGCACGCAAGTTGAAAGTTTTAGTCGAGGAGACAGTTTAGACGAACATAAATTAGTCGTCATATGATGCTGATGGTCTTAAGGATGGTGCTGGGTCTTGCCAAAATAAATATGACCCGTATCGTACGTCATAAATTAAATATCACTGACACTGACATATCATTAAAGGTCATATACGCAAAATTATTTTTTTGCTGTTTTAATAAGTTTATGGTATATATATATGATTACATCAATCTCTACACTTCAGATATGACTATAACACACAATAAACGTCATCTCTTATTTCGATTATCTTATTTTGTGAATAAACTAACCCGAGTTACTTCCCTTAGCTTGTGACGTGTTTTTGGAACTTCTGATTAACACAGAGGCTGTATACTATTAGTGTATATTCGCATAAATCTTGATCTCTATTGAATATGTTCGATTTAAATTCATAAAAGTTACATGAAATGCATGTGCTATTATGTAATAGTGGGTCAAATATAAAGCACAATCATAAAATAATTCTCCACGGGGGTTATACATACATATACACAGCGTCGATCTACGAAGTGTCATACAGTTAATCTTGGTACATTATGCACATCACGGGGGGTTGTAACATGCCATACACGAGATTATAATCAGCTGCTGACCGATTTGATGTTTAATTTAATTGTTTCTGTGCGAAAATTCCTAAATCGGTATGTGTACATAGATTAAGTTAACGGTCAATGCAACTGGAGACGCGTGTGTACATTACGCGTGTTATAGGAAGATGTTGTAACCGGCCAAGTATTAATAATATATTTTTGTCAATCAAAATGCAAAAAGAACAGTGTATTAGACCAGATATAAAATGTTTATAACTCGGTAAACGTTTCATTAATTTATTTATTTAGTATGGATCCATAAATTGCATTTTTCTAAAACGATATAGATCGATCATTGGCATTTGAATTCAACTGTGTGTAAACTAATGATTCTTCCTAGTATGAACCTAGATCCACGTATCCATCTCCCGTTATATACCCCAACAAGGAAGTACATAACGGGAAAAAATAGATACGCACAGTTGAAATCATTTGCCTATGATATAGATTTTAAAAGTTCGTGTTTAAATTGTGTATCGTTTTGCTTTATGGGTAATTATTAAAAAATACTGTCAGACTATCCGAAATAGAACGTTGGATATATATTATATAAAAAATAGAGCGGTATTAAAGATTTATTCTTTGTTTGTGCTGTTCTGCATGTTCTGTCCACTTCAATTGTAGAATACTGTATGGAACAACGCATGGGCTCGTATACATGTACAGTATTGTTTATGTATATGTCAAAACGTGGCGTGTCCTTACCCAGTGCGAGCATCGTGGATTTAACAAAATACAAACAACATACATGTATGTAGCGAACTCCACGGTTGGTAATCTGCTTCCTTAATATAACTAAATTCTTGTTACAAATCACAAAATAATACTTGTCTGAGAGTTCAAACACGTGCCTCATTTTCCAGAATTTCAACGCACGGTCAGATATTTTGATCCTACAATTTAGACCGGCTTACATTTAAAGACTAAACATCAGTAAAATGCCGACACATATATGACACTGCACTATAGGCCGCCAAAAGCAGGCGGTCTATTATATATAGATCACATGGTATCCAGCTCTTGGTGTGATCGTTGGCCCTGCCTGGCCTGCCATAGGTCATGCAGGTGCAAGGGGGGGGGGGGGCGTGGCGAAATTATTACAAACCAATTTGTATTCGCCAATCAAAATAACGCCATGAATTGAAATGTAAGTATTAATTATGGTCAGTTGAGCAAGTGCGTAAAAATATCTTCAATGAATGTGCGTAATGAACCAAGTTTTTGTTTATCAATTTGAAACTTTTTGAAAATGACAAGCTTAGGATTCGTGTAAACTCTAATATGTTTTCTGGTGTAATGGAAAGCTTCAAAAAGGTAAAAAAATATGTTCAAACTTCTGTGTAAGCATCGCACTATAATACTGTCACTTTTCAATGATACTGGATATAGTTAATAAATTTTACCATGAGGTGTCATTAAAAAAACATGCTTTTTATTACATGTGCATTGCAATATCAACAATATTGAAAAGATCATAACGCCGATTATTGTGTTGGAAATGCGTGAGTTTACATTTCCAAATTACTTAATTTTCAGCGCACTTGTTCTAACGTGTCATTGTTATGCACCTGTCAGTACTTAGCATCCACGGTACCCCACTCCTGGGGATGGGCTTATGGGTTGTCACCCCGCCTTCCACGGCCTGCGGGTGACAGCTAATGGGACAATCTCCGGTATTTCCCCGGTCCCTGACAACTAAATAGTGTCACTAGGGCAATGCGGCGGAAAGCTTGAAGGTAAAAACACGACCGTCTATCCCCAAGGGTTTGGGGCGATGATGGAACTGACTGGTGCAGTATGTAATGTTGAAAAAAGTACCAATCGATTTAGTTAATGATTATAACTCTCATTTGAATTTGTATCCATAATTGAAAATGATAAAATGGGATTAACTCGGCATCCAAGAACTATGGACAATGTCTCTAACTTTACCGGTTATCTACCGACTTTTTTTTCAAATTTTCCTTTTACAATTTTTTGTCAATAATTTCCTGTCTAGAATTATAATGTTCATTTCTCAATTTAGGAATTCAGTAACTCAATTATGGCTAATTTATAAATTCTTTACAATTAACGACAGAAACTGCCAACTACGCGTCATTTCGTGTGTACTACAAATCATGTATATGTATGTCTATAATACATGCGTGTACAAATACGCAGCTAAAGTCATTTCTTGCGAACATACTTTTTTCCTCATACGGAATGCTTTACTTATTGTCTGTTACAAAACCTAACACATAAATATACACAATAGTGACAGCTATATATATATATATATATATATTTAAAATCAATCACCGATATGTATACACACACGCGTCAAGTGTATAAACAGCATGATATTTATGCCCCCTGTAGCGCGCAGTTTGCACTGCTGCGTTTGTAATGTATAACACGCCCAGCAGTTGAAGTCAGTAATGTCCACATTAGTATGTGGTCGTTGTTTTGTTTCTTAAATATTGAAGGGAATTAAAACGTGATTGAAATGACAACACATACAATGCTTAGAACATACCACATTGTAGTAATTTCCGTCACTGATCATGAATTTAATCCGATAAAAAATCGACAGGACCCATTCAAATTTAGTTAAACTGAAGAGGAACAGTTCCACTTGTGTCCAAAATGACGTCACACCGTCTAAAAGTCAAAGGAGACAACCAGGTTGGGTTTATGTTGTAATTTTGTTATCGTCAACTTTATCGTTATAAACTATCTTAAATATTGCAATTATGTGGATTACAAGTACGCCATGTCATTTATATGATATATATCTATGGAAATGTGTTACTTTAGTTAAATTAAGAAATTCTATCGTATTTGACCTTTAATGTAAGTAGTACTTACGACAATCTCATTCTAAGCCATCAATAAACAGATATTCGACCTTTTATAAAAAAAACCTCAGGTATACCCGGTTAAACATATACATTTATAAACAAAGTTTAGCTACCGGACGATAGTATATTTACAACGTTTCTCAATTATCTTTGAAAGACCTATAATACAAAATCTACTTGTTGTTGTATTTTTAGATATGACCTTGATCGAGCAAAACATTGTTTCCCTACTTCTCTAGTTCTTGAGCGTTTTCTGTGATATAAGTTCTGATTTTTATATGAAATATTGCATAACCATTCAAAGATGATAATTATCATCAATATTGTACTGGTTTCAGTTATTATCATCACGCTACGATTTAAAGTGCATATTTGCAAGCAACAAATTGCGCGATCTTTGCAAAAAATATAAAATTAGTGAATTTGTTCGGTTTTTGCTTGGCTGCTTATATTACACGTACATTCATTGGTTGTTGTGTTTTCTGTGAGGCACAGCAGAAAGAAATGTTAATATATGTGTAGAGCATTCCTCATTTTTTACATATCAGTTTTTTATATTATTTATGATATACCGTATCAATATACAATGCAATTACATAAAACACAAACGTTGAATTGTTCCCTATAGACTAACATCTGTAAATAAGCGACCACAATGATGTAAAAATAAAGAAAAATACCCGAACAAAACAATAAATGTATTTCAAAATAATTATCTGGCGTGTTTTAGATGTAGAGAAAATATCACTTTGTGCATCAGATAAGTATATTTCCGGGAATAATGCGTTTAACATGCAAAAATCGCAGCCAGGCAACGGTTTTATATTTTGTGTGTTTTTCATGCCGATGCCGAGCGTATCCTTTATTAGCCAGTCAGCTCTCCGCATATGTGAGCCTCCACCCGGATTTGAATCCGGGTCGCCGGATTAGGCAGCAAGTGCGCTTACCATTTAGCTACGGAGGTCACACAAGCCAATACCAAACTCAGTTAACCCAAAGTTGGAGTATCTCATGAAGCCCAATTACCTACATTGCAAAACGCCACAGAATCAGCCAACACATGCACGACAAGACATTGATAGCATAACCATATTCTTACCGTCGTGTAACATTTAACTTGACCTAAGCCAAGCCAAGAAAATCGAATTAACCCCGAACTCGTGGTCGACGACTTAATTTACTTGGAAAAGCCTTTGTTAGAAGTGGCATCAAGGGTTATTAGCTTCATTAATTAAGTTAATCACTATTTAGCATTGGATTGTTTACATGATAAAAGCCCCACTCCAAAGTAAAATAACCATGTTTCAAGCATTGCAATATATATAAGTGGCCTGGCACATTTTAATCAGGAGTGGTATGATTATTATTCGCAGCAACAAATGGAAGAACTGCTTATATTTTTCCCGAATTCATTAGAAGATTCCATTGAATGATTTTACTGAACATTACAATATATTCTAGTAGCACAGAGCCCTCTTATCAAAAGTGTTATTATAATTATTATCATTATAGAAACAGATGTTATAACTCTTATAATATTTTTCCGAAATCTACTTATTCTGAGTCCCTTGGAAAAAAGTAGTTTAACGGTTTTAAATTTTACAATATAGTTAAGTGGCCTGACACACTCTTGTCAGAAGGTTTATTGTTATTATTAACGAAGCACATGTTGGAAATGTTTATATTTTTCTGAGTTCTTTGGAAAAAGCAATGATTATTAAAACCCGGAGAATTTACGCAGTTCTGAGGTTTGCTATAATGATAAATGCATTATGATATAGCAAATGCTTTCAGCATTGTTTACATTTGGCATCTAACACGTGTACAACCTCCAAAATAATTATGTTTCCTCAACAATAATCACTTTGGATTTTTTCCCCCTCGAGTTATTAAGTTTAAAGTTCAATTTAGTAGCTATTCCCAATACACATTCATACTATGGTTTATACCCTGTCTGATTTCCTCATACCTTTTTTGCTTAACTAACTGATTCGCATGACCTAATAATTACAAACCTAATGGCATTAACTGACTCTTAAACAATTATAGTTCGTCATCTTTTCTATATGTGGAGCGGCTCTATCTCAATAACATTTGTCATGTTTTCCACATGTTGACAGGCTCTTCCACAATAAAAGTTGCCTTCTTTGTCACATTTGCAGCGCTTAAGTTGTATGTAAACAATGTAATTGCTAGTTAAAAACGCCAATTGTTAAAGAGAGATCTGTTTTGTGTGTGACACGATTGTTTCTTATTTTACTTTATGATACGGACCTAACAAACATATCCCTGTATACTTTCAGGTTTGGATGGGGCTGGTAAAACGACGTTGTTGTATCGTCTGAAACTGGGAGAAGTTGTCACACACATTCCTACAATAGGTAAGGCTTCTAACAACTGTAAAACTTTCACACAACTATACCTTAATTATACAAGGTGAAAGTAACATTTTGAAATACTCTTGTGCAACGTTACGTATCAACGATTTGAACTAATGTTGTACATGATTTAAAAATGGTCGGACAATATGTTGTTCGTCCTTACAGATAACGCTTGTATGAAGACACTTTTGATCAACAACTCGTCCTGTATATATTACAAATTGTTATAGGATTAAACGAATGTGTGTTGACGTTCACTGGCGTGTAAACATCTTCAGGAATACATTGAATAAAGCCCCGAATGCAGGGATTTGCTCACTTTGGGATTATTAATTTGTGAAGTAAAATAACTAAATCCTAAAGTTAAAGTCAATAATTCAAGAAGTTAAAATCGTGAATTCATGAAGGTGAAATGTCTCTCCCATTCTCCCGTAGACAGTTTAGAAACCTGAGAAATTTGAAATTCAACAGACGGATTGTTTTAGCAATGTTAAAGCACGTTTTTATAAACTGCATCATGCGTATTTGTTTTAATAGATTTTCCCATAGAGATTGTTTCCACAATGTAATCAGCCTAGAATCATTGATGCTGTACGTCGATGAAGTAGAATATTGAACAATCAGATGCATATACTAGAGTTGTTGAACAATTCATTTAATGCGTAGCTGCGTCTGTTACATTCATTGACATGGGGCTGTTTGTTGTTCATTGTAAACGCCTCCACAATCCGTCTGTTGTATAATTGTAGGAAGTTGTATACAATGTAAAGGTATATTGGAAAGAACGCGTTCAGTCCAGCATGTATAATGCTACCTGAATAAAAGAAACTCTCACATTGAGCAGTAAATATTAATAAATATCGTGTATACACCATTTTATTAAAAACATGTATGTTGTTTAACAACCATCGATCTACTGAATTAAAGTGGTCAAGACCGACAATGTGACATGCCCACCTGTTCTCAAGGTGCGTTCTCAAGGAATACATGGTCTTAATTTCTGAAATACACTGTTAAACTGTAAAGCATGATCTGAGTTGAAAGATATGTCTTTTCTTCCGGATATGACTGTACTAGTATATCATTTGGCCGTCAATCCGGTAAGTGATGTTGGTTGAGATCGAGAGGACTATGGTTCGATTGTATTATGTTATAATATGCCCTACCAGGAAAATAAAACCTGTATGTATGTTTAGGGTGATACACATTGCTCTTCCTGTCTGTCGACTTTGTAATGCAGCTTTCACAATAACTTTTTTAAAACTACGAATCCTGAAAGTTCCATTCGGTCCAATGCGCATAAGAGCACTTACTATTCTATACACTAGTAAGCGGAATAAAATACCATTATACTATATTCTGTACATGTATTACTTGACCTTTGTTCATTTTGTCAATAGGGCAAAAAAGAATTGCTCGTTTCCGCTATTCAACCCTATTTTGCCTTCTATCTAGTATTTTTTGGACAATATTTAGAAAAAATCTAAATATTTGAATTTGACCAATTCTATCTGGGCATTTCGGTTCTGTATTTCTTTTTCAAGGAAGGTGTATGTGAGTATTCTTTAAGTAAAATAAAAGTGGATGATTTAAAGGTCAACTGATTATTTTTTCTAAAAAAATATATTATTCCATACCTACCTACCATATTTTTTTCAAAACCGGTAGCCGAAACAATATATACTTTTGCCTAACACCACAGTATTTTGATCCTATATTTCAGGATTTAACGTGGAACAATTAACGTACAAGAATATAACATTTACAGCATGGGATATTGGTGCACGTGATAAAATGGTAAGGGTCATTGTACGCCATTTTGACTGAAGTGCACTTTCATGCAGACCTATCAGTTTGTATACCGTTCTCCGTGAGCTCTGTTGTTTTCTGTTACGTTTTGCAAGACTTCCATGTGCGAGTTGTTATTTATTGTTCAGTCTTTCACAAAAGCGATATTGAGAGGCTGAGGGTTGGAATTTTGGTACCATGGTGTTTCGTTTGGGAATAGACATTTTTTTAGATATACGTGGGCCCATCAATAATTTCGTGAACTAATTTTATGTAGCGAGTATAAATAGACTTACACACTTTTAACCTTAAGACATTATTAAAGTAACATCCCGTGCACAGATTGCATTTATTCAATTGCTCGACCCATAACCGGAGCACGTGTTACAGGCCGTCACGTGACATCTCCCGCAATGTTTTGTTTATGACGTACCCAACTTCTCTCGGGGCTTGTATTTCTAACCATGCAGGGTGTTTTTTGAGTAGTTTTGGAAATGGCCAGAAGTAGCCCATAGTCTATTCTGTGTTATAGGATGGGTGCTGTAACAGTTTTATATTCAGGTCCTAGATTGTGTCCGAAACAACGCTGCGGCTACGGATTGGCGAATTTTCATGGTATATCAGAATTTCATACATTTGAAGTTGTATGTGCTTTTATTTAATAGCCGATAACAACTGAGATTTAATTATTGCTACAATAGTTTCTAATAGCAGCAGCTTTCGGAGAAAAACAGTAATTACAAGTTATTATTTGTATGTCGGAAAATATTATGGTCAATACACTTTACCGACCGCCAATTTTAACAACCAATGGCCGGCGAATATGCTTATCGTCTTTGTTTGCTAATTTATTGTCCTTTACGTTCTTCTTCAACAATGAAAATGCACTATTCGATTACCATGAGTCCACATAAACTGCATGCAAGTTTTCCTGAAGGTAGAGGACATATTGCCTGAGTAATGTATAAATCATTTATACAAATCGTTACTCGATCATACCACGCGACGCCATTTTTAATAACGAACACCAATGACATGACGTTAGAATATTGCTATGACGTCATAAATAGTGACGTCATCAATCACTTTTTATGATTAATAAATTGGATAATAAATTATCTTTGATCATGCAAAATTTCAATAAGCTATGTCAAAGCGTTATGAAACAGTAGACTTAGTTCACGAAATTATTGATGGGCCCACGTACTTGGGTTTTAGTTAGCTGTAAGGACCATTGTTTCGAGTTCGGGATTTTCGTTGGCAATATTGCAGCTTTGTATTAGTCGCAAGGAGCTATTGTTATAAATACCTTCAATATTGAAATGGTTACTTTTAATAAACGGACACGTATTCATATATCCTCTTATGCTGTTTGATATTCCATTCAAATATTGTTGTACATTGGCATATGATAAATAGTGCTTATACTTTATAGTGTGTATCACTTACCAAATTGTATATGATAGAAACATGTGTTTGAAATACAAAGCCCCATAATCCAAGACAATAACGACGCAAGCACGTGTTCCAACGGTGTGTGGTCCCATTATGATATGTGTATATGCAGGCATGTGCATACGATGCAAGCCAAGGCATAGAACAATCCTAGGATATTTATTGTCTATAGATTTATGGAAAATATCCACCAGGTCATTTAGTGATTTATCTATCAGGGACTCATACACCACGAAGTTCTTTCAATAAAACCAGGCTAACTGGTGCCCTCGAAGACGAATCAGTCATATACTTTGTTTTAAATTAATTGATTTTAATACTTTCGTTATTCACCATTAGACACATATCTTAAGTTATAAAATAACGCATCTGTTGTTAGAGGAGCTGAAAGTTTCAGATTAGCTTTACGTAGTTAAGTTAGTTTTTCTAGAATTTTTGTTGGCTTTGTATTCGATTGCATCGATGTCCTTTTTGAGAGACACATCGAACTCGAATTAACATGTTGTCTGTGGCTCTGAAGAAAGAGCAATCTGGTATTAAGTAAACTGATCACCGAACGTTTAACTCCCTTTATTTTCTGTTGAATTGCGCAATTAATATTTGTGAAATGTCTGGACACAATGCATGCATGTTTTATTAATATTACAGCGGCCATTATTCCGACATTACTACAAAGGTACGGACGCTGTTGTATTGGTGGTTGACTCTTCAGACAGAGAACGATTGGAGGAGCTTTATTGTGATGTACTTAAACCCGCTGTCCATGCTGAAGAGCTTGCAAATAGCGTCTTCCTATTCTTGGTAAATAAGAAGGATTTACCGGACACCTTGACGAAAGAAGAAGTGACCTTAAAGTTAAACTTGAAGTCAGTGAAACACACATGGAGTAAGTAAATAGTTTTATCACACGACGTGCGGTCTGAGAGTGTCGTAAAGCCGTGCCGGATATCGTTCGGCACTCCTAGCCTGTTACATAAATATGCAAAAAGCTTGTAGCGATGATAGCCAATGGACATTTTGGTTTGATCCACGAAGTCCATGTATCACGCTCCAAGTACATGTACCGCTATTTTTTGGAAACCTATGCAGCATTAACAGGATGGACATACCACGTTACTTTTTGGCTAATTAGTCTACAAGTAAAATATGTAAACAAAAAGTTTAATTTAAAAAAACAATCATCAGTATATGATTCTTTGACCGATATTTACGAGATTTGTTCGGCGCTCAAGCTGATTATGAGCACTACTCGCATCAACAGAAGGTCAGTTTGTGCGCGAAACCTGCTCAACAGTTACTGCTTTACACGCAGTTTATGGGGTTTCGGTCATAAACTGTGTCCTACTTCAAAAAACTATTACGTGTAAAAGTAGTAGTGGATATTTCGTTTTTTAAATCAGAACATTGATCAAGTAGTTACTGTCAATCAACCCCATCATGTGAAATCAATGTGAGTAGTACTACTTAGTACATGTCGTATATTTCATATATTTCAGACATAATAGAAACGAGTGCCACACTGGGAGATGGCCTCACAGACTGTATGGATTGGTTAGCTGGTAAACTAGGCTCAAACTCAAGCCCAGCCCGGAAGGTCACACCACAATCATTATACCAGAAGTCACACAGAGAAAACTCACCGGCCAAGAAAGTAGTAATGCAAAACATACCTAAATCATCGAACGAAAATTCCCCGACACATTGTGATAAAAATATCGACATTAAAGATAAAACCGCTCATCACAAAGATTATTGTACGCGAGCATATAGTGCATTCAAATGTTTCTTTATAAGACCGAACGTTCCACCGGATGTTGCGGATTGATATTGTGACGTCATTTCACTGTCGTGACGTCATGTAGTATGATGTATACTAGGCCTACAATCAAAGTGAGTTAATTGTGTTTCGGGTCAATTAGCATAATTCAGTGGCTTTAAAATCGTCATAATTTATATAACTATTGACGCATGCGCATTGATGTACATATACCGAGGATTCTTTCAAAAATGTATTTATTTGTCTTATTTATAAATGCACATGGCTATAAATTATACTGCAATACGTACGTGTTTGTGCGTGTGTGGTGGACTGTGCAATGTGAATATGGGATTCTCTGTACATTGGATATTGATTTGTGTTGAGAATCCATTTATGGACAATGTGAAATTATCAATACGTTTCCTGTTGTTTATAAGAAGATACTAGAAAATTGGATATGGAATGCAGCACCCTAGGGTGTTTCATTTTTTGAAAATTTTCTCCTATCAAAAACCTTTTTTGCCCAACTGTGACCATCCTCAAACAATGCATATATACAAAATTTCAGCTAAATTGGTCAATGGGAACACCTTGCCCTTCCGACTCGAACTTTTGACCCAAGAGGGTCTTAGATCCACTTTCGGATTATTTCATATTTTTTCAAACTTGTACAAACTATGTGATGTTGCATATCATTTTGAAGGGAGTGATCACAGGAACAATGCTATAAAATAATTAATAAGATTAGATACGTTAAAAAAGAGTTATGGCCCTTTGAATTTTGCCAAAAAATGGCTTTTTTACCAATTTTCCTTAAATAGACTTATAGTTGAAGTACATTAAACAAAGGTCGATAAGCATATCACTGGAAAGGTCTGAAGAAGGCACTTTCACTGGGACTAACAATACAACGCATATTGTTCTGTGAAAAGTTATGATCACTTTTAATAATGCTATAGTAATTTGTAGATTTTCCTTTATTTTGATGAGTGACAGTCACTCTATTGTAGCTCGCAATAATAATGAAACACTTCCGCTCTGCAGTATTTGAATAGTTGTTTATGTCCCCCGTTCCTCATAGGCAGGAACCAACAGGCAGAGCAAATGTGAAACCAACAGAAAGAGCGAAAGTGAGGAGCCACTGCTTTTGAAAACCAAAAATTTGGCATCGGGAAAGAGCAATTTCCCCTGATGATAGATGATCTTGCAGTGGATTAGTTAGGACCAAGCTCATGGCTAACTTTTTCACCTGTCACAAAAATGTAGTTACTGACTAACAATGCCTACTCAGCAATGGGATTTGGATCGGCTGTAACTTAAAACCCTTCTTCGTCTTCTAGATAAAGATCAGAATAAGAGAGTCCTCAGAATTAAATGGACTTTGTAAAGCTCAGTGAAACATGTACACAAATGTCAGACAGAAATCAGTTTAAGATTTGCTCCTTGAAAACTGATTAAAATCATATTCAGTAGATGATGTTGCAAAATTAATCAGACTTTGAGTAGTGTGATCAATATGGCAACCTTTGTTACAATCGTGTTCCTTCAGCTGGTCTAGGGGTGAATGAGGTTCCTACTCCTATGATCATGTTATGGGGGCGCTCCCGGAAACTTGTGTGTGAATCTTCAGATTTCAGTAGCTAGCTTCACTGAATGTCAACAAGTCTTTAGTTAATATAAAAAAGGACATGTTACCTGGCTTGTCTTCGACGGCTCTCCAGAAATGCCCTCCGAGTGTCCTCTAGTATCGTCGTGGCGCATACAGGGGTTTTCGTCGAATAGTCGTAAGTGATAAAAGTTGCTGCGTGCGTTTGCATTTGTTCAAGGTCTCGGATGTTGTTCTGGGTAGCAGCTGAATGCTCTGTTGTGGGCATGGCTATTGTTTTGTTAACAACTGTCTAGAATTCTGATGTTCACTTTGGCACGTTCCGACCAGGAAAATATTCCGCAATTTGGTTGCCATTATTATCAATGTCGCAAACATAGGTGCCCAAGCTCAATTAATTTGAATGCTAGTGTCATTCGTAGAATTCCAACATTTAGTAACAATCTGATTTCATCAAGCTTGCCTCTCGTAGATGTATTTATACACATTTTGTTGGATAGAAGCTCATTTTCCATTTACTGTATCAGGATCGCCAAGAGTGTAACTTTGTAAGGTCTTAATGGAGGAAATTGGTGTCGTCGTGGCTATGGATGTATTTTATACTGTCATCGGCAACAGTTTGGAAGATATCGTTTATGTAGACCAGAAATAGTTGTGGGCGTAAACAGACCCATGTGACACTCAGACATTTCAGATTTGCATCGTTCGACTATGCTCCGTACGTTGACCAGTAGTCATGACTTGATCCTGATAAGAGTCTTGTTTCTGATATCATAGTGCTTCATCTTTAGAAGCAGACTATTATGTGGAACATTGTCAAACGCTAGGACAGATTCTAGCAGAATCGAAAAGATACTGTTTATAGTGGACTTGAATTGTTTGTAAAGGTCAATGCTGAAAGGGGATGGGTGTGAGTGGGGGGGGGGGGTAAAGAACATTCAGAACTATGCAAATACTGCAACAAATGGGACCCACATTGGACGCATTTATCATAGTTTGTAACTGCTGTAGAGTAAAAATCACTGAATTTAGAAAGAACATAATGGAAGATACATGTACCCTAATCTGATAAATAATTATACAAGTATCATGTGTGACTAAACAGTAGATACAACTTATAACTAAGCATTTTGTTTTATATCATTATGTCCCAGTGAATGTGCCTTCTTGCTCAATGGATAAGGTATAATACATGTACTGTATTTTAATGTACATCATATCTAAATATATGTCGTGAAAATTGGTTAAAAAGCCGATTTTCTTTAATTTGCAAAGGGCCATAACTCTTTATGAACGTATTTAATCTTATTAATTCTTTTACAGCATTGTTCCTGTGATCATTTCCTTCAAAATGATATACAACATCACATAGTTTGTGCAAGTTTGAAAAAATATGAAATAATCCGAAAGTGGATCTAAGACCCTCTTGGGTCTAAAGTTCGAGTCGGAAGGGGAAGGTGTTCCCATTGACCAATTTAGCTGAAATTTTGTATATATGCATTGTTTGAGGAGGGTCACAGTTGGGGAAAAAAGGTTTTTGATCGGAGAACATTTTCAAAAAATGAAACACCCTACAGCACCCAGCCGAGCAAAGAAAACTGAGCTTTGATATTATGTTGCAACGGGTCACATTTGTTTAATGAGGTAACTGCATGTAAATGTGTCAGGATATAGAGGATCTATCACGAATTGTCAATTGATATAAATTTATATTAAACGAGTTTTGGAAATTTTATTAAGCGAGCCTCTGGCGAGCTTAATAAATTTTTCCTGAACGAGTTTAATATAAATATATCAATTGACAACGAGTGATAGATTCTTTATATCACATGACACTAAAAACGCAAAATACGCATTGATTTATTGGAAAAACTCAATTCCTTATACTAAACGTGGTACGTATAACTTTATACGTACTGGCTATACTAACCTGGATACCAGGAAAGTCATGTGATATTTACTGGCTTTGTTACAAAGTCGATTACTAAAAACCATTGACAGAAAGAATGTGCATAAAACAACACATTGGTTACACAAAAAATGCATTTTTAAGTATCGTGTTCTAGATGAAACATGTTCACGAAATTTGCACTTGATATGCAGCTGTGTTAAAAAATGTATGTATCCATGTTCATAACAATTATACCTTTTGGCAAAACCATTGAACGGCCACACGTAAATGTGTTATATACCAGGCCCCGATCTCCCTAAGCAACTCACTTTGAGCAAGATCTCATCTCAAATATTGACATGTATCGTGATGTTAATTTCAATGCAAGGTTTTACTGGAAAGTGGCATCACTATACAGAAATTACATTCTGGGTTTATTACAGCATCATTTCAAAAGCTGGAACTTCAGATTTATCTATAATTCTGGTTCTGACTATAGCAAAATCCCAATTTGATTTGAGATTTGTACTTGAGCTGCTTCGGGAGATCGTGGCATGTAATACAACCATCTGTTTAATACGGAATACCGTTAGGGCCATCGTGGTTACACATTAAAATCCAGAGGGCGACAATGCGATAGTGCGATAGTACGATGGCGACAATGCGATAATACGATGGCGACAATGCGACAGTACGATGGCGACAATGCGACAACGCGATAGTACGATGGCGACAATGCGATAGTACGATGGCGACAATGCGACAACGCGATAGTACGATGGCGACAATGCGATAGTCATATCGTACTGTCGCCATCGTACTATCGCATTGTCGCCATCGTACTATCGCGTTATCGTACTGTCGTCATCGTATTATCGCATTGTCGCCATCGTACTATCGCACTGTCGCATTGTCGCCATCGTACTGTCGCATTGTCGCATTGTCGCATCATGGCCCTCTTGTTGAGTAATTGTCCTTTGTTATTTAAAATACTTATTTTTTTGTCCGGAGCATATCTTTAAAAGTATTTGAGATACTGACTTGAAACTTGATACATATATAGATCTCATTGTGTGGAGTTCTAGTTAGCTTTACTATTCAAGGAATAGCGGAGCTCTTCTTACCACGGTGTTGTCGTTGGTTAAAATTTTCGTACCAGTCCAATTTTTAGCACACCTGTTACACTGTGACATTGTGAGCTTTTGAGATTTTGTGGAAACTGTCATCAGACTGTCCATCCATGTGTCCGTCAAACTTTTGCCTCAAATTACAAAATATACTTCTCCTAAACCTCTGGGTCAATTGGTACCAAATTTGGTAGAAATGATCCTTTGGTGGCCCCATTTCAAAGTTGTTCAAAAATGGAATTTCATGAGGAACTCTGGTTTCCATGGCAGCCAAATTTTAAAAAAATCTTCTACGATGCAGCAAGGCCCAGAGCTTGAATATTTGGTGTGAAGCATTGTCTAGGGGACAAGTTTGTTAAAATCATGACCACCGGGTAAGATTGGCCCCGCGGCATATATGGTTTTGTATAGGAAAACTCGAAAATTGTTCTCCAGAACCACAAGAGCCAGAGCTTAGATATTTGACATGTAGCATGGTCTAATGGACCTCTACCAATTTTGAAGTTTGGTTAAATCATAACCACAGGGATCAGATAGACCCCTCCTCGGGGCATCTCTGGATTCGGATGGGAAAAACTAAAAATCTTCACCAGAACCACATTTCCTAGACCTTAGATATTTGACATAAATTGTCCTTAAATTCAAGTCCTTCAAGATATTGCCTTGAAACTTTGCATACGTGTTTATGATCACACTCCCCATCAAAAGGCGCGAGTAGATAACTCTGTGAATAATAACTGAAAAGAAGTGGGGTATACTGTTTTGCAAATGTTGATGGGCCGGTCCGTAGACCTTTTTGTTCTGATCAATAACTTGGCCTTGACCTAGGGTAGTCAAACTTAACAGGATGGTTGCTTGTATTAAGTAGATGAAGCCTAATGTTTTTGGGATCAGTAGATCAAAGGTCAAGGTCCCTGTGACCTTACATTAAAACACAGTTGCAGCTAAATAACTAATGAACAATTTGACCAATGGAAGTGAAACTTCATAGAATTGTTGCTTATATTCAGTAGATGATACTTATCAGTCGAAAAGTCAAGGTCACTGTGACCTTATGATAGAAAAGGATTTTGGCTCAATAACTGGAGATTACATTGACCTTAGGTATTCAAACTTCATAGTATGATTGCTTGTATTAAGTAGATGAAACCTACACTTTGGAGTTAGTAGGCAAAAGGTCAAGGTCACATGACCTTACATTGAGCAAGGTTAGTCAAACTTCACAGGATTATTCCTTGTATTGAGTCGATGAAACCTAGTATTTGGACTCAGTAGTCGATTGGCGATAGTCGACAACGCGATAGTACGATGGCGACAACGCGATAGTACGATGGCGACAATGCGACAGTACGATGGCGACAATGCGACAACGCGATGGCGACAACGCGTTAGTACGATGGCGACAATGCGACAGTACGATGGCGACAATGCGACAACGCGATAGTACGATGGCGACAATGCGACAACGCGATGGCGACAATGCGACAACGCGATGGCGACAATGCGATAATACGATGGCGACAACGCGATAGTACGATGGCGACAATGCGACAGTACGATGGCGACAATGCGACAACGCGATGGCGACAACGCGATAATACGATGGCGACAATGCGACAGTACGATGGCGACAATGCGACAACGCGATAGTACGATGGCGACAATGCGATAGTACGATGGCGACAATGCGACAATGCGATAGTACGATGGCGACAGTGCGACAACGCGATAGTACGATGGCGACAATGCGACAGTACGATGGCGATAGTACGATATGACTATCGCATTGTCGCCATCGTACTATCGCGTTGTCGCATTGTCGCCATCGTACTATCGCATTGTCGCCATCGTACTATCGCGTTGTCGCATTGTCGCCATCGTACTATCGCATTGTCGCCATCGTATTATCGCATTGTCGCCATCGTACTATCGCACTATCGCATTGTCGCTCTCTGGATTTTAATGTGTAACCACGATGGCCCTAACGGTATTCCGTAGTTTAACAAAGTATTTTCAGACTCTTAGTTGATACATGATTATGTTGATACGTACGTATACCGGTGTATATTTATTACGTATTGTGCCAACATTGTGATATTTGGTATTGAGAAATATGTATGTTCGGTAATCAACTAAAGACAAATGATATACATTTTAAATGTTGAGTTTTATATCGTGGATAGTAGACATGCCTTATCACGATCGGTTTGACGTTTGTGTGCTCCAGCAGAACATTTTGACGTGTAGCATATAATGCTTTGCAACTTTGTGTTATGCAAACTATAGCTGTTGACTTAATATATGTACCTCGTGTTGTTTTATTTATCTGATTGTTTGTATGTAATGTTCTGTTGTGTATATATAAAATTAATATATTTGTGAGAAGAGATGTCGTAGATTTATCATTAGATAAATTATGT
Source organism: Spisula subtruncata (assembly GCA_963678985.1). Taxonomy (NCBI): domain Eukaryota; kingdom Metazoa; phylum Mollusca; class Bivalvia; order Venerida; family Mactridae; genus Spisula; species Spisula subtruncata. The sequence continues at coordinate 12,969,019 of OY787669.1, forward strand.
ATTTTCAGCTAATACGTTTGTTTTTTTTTGTCTCAAAACGGCGTATCCGTTGAACATCTTTATAAATATTCTTTGAAATTCCAAATTCGACAGGTTATGTGTTTTTGCATGGAAAAGGGTAGATGTAACCGCTAATATTCTGTCTCGCATACCTTTGTGGCGATGGTTGACATCATAATTGAGGCGTTGAAACAGTATGTAGAAATTAATATATAGAGGATATTTGTATTTTTCCGTGTATGGTCGGCTGATAATTTACCGAGTGAGCAGCTGATGTAATATTTTCACGAGTGGCGTAGCCACGAGTGAAAATATAAGTCAGCTGCTCACGAGGTGAATTATCAAACGATCATACACGGTTAAATACTAATATTCTATTTATTTCATGCTTCAAATAGCTTAAATGATGGAAATATTCCATTTTATACACGAAATGTTTAGCGTGATGTCGTTTTCCCGCCATTCACGCGTCGAGTTGCAATCAAGTAGTTCTTCTGCAATGGCTTCAATTTCGTCCATTTGTTTTACATTTATGTAAATATAATGTTCTGCTATTTGTTAAAGATTAAGAGAGCAAGTGAAAATGCTTATTATTTTATTTTTGGCGGCTGGGAAATTTGTTTTAAAAAAATAGTCCGTTTGCGTGAAATTATGAACTGTGAAATTATGAACAGTGAAATTATCGGGGAATAATCCACCGTTCTTCCGCCGTAAACCACCGATAAGCATGAAATAAAAGTACGATATTGATTCATAGCAGGACCAAACTAACATCAAAGTTAGTATAAATAAACTAAACTTCTGGTTCATTGTTTAACATGACAGCAGGACAGCAGGACAGCAAGACAGCAAGACAGCAGGACAGCAGGACAACAGGACAGCAGGACAACAGGACAGCAAGACAACAGGACAGCAAGACAACAGGACAGCAGGACAACAAGACAGCAGGACAACAAGACAGCAGGACAACATGACAAAAGGACAGCAGGACAACAGGACAGCAGGACAACAAGACAGCAGGACAACAAGACAGCAGGACAACAAGATAGCAGGACAACAAGACAGCAGGACAGCAGGACAGCAGGACAACAAGATAGCAGGACAACAAGACAGCAGGACAGCAGGACAACATGACAACAGGACAGCAGGACAACAAGACAGCAGGACAGCAGGACAACAAGACAGCAGGACAGCAGGACAACATGACAACAGGACAGCAAGACAACAGGACAGCAGGACAACAAGACAGTAGGACAACAAGATAGCAGGACAACAAGACAGCAGGACAGCAGGACAACATGACAACAGGACAGCAGGACAACAGGACAGCAGGACAACAGGACAGCAGGACAACATGACAACAGGACAGCAGGACAACAAGACAGCAGGACAGCAAGACAACATGACAACAGGACAACAGGACAGCAGGACAACAAGACAGCAAGACAGCAGGACAACAAGACAGCAAGACAACATGACAACAGGACAGCAGGACAACAAGACAGCAAGACAGCAGGACAACAAGACAGCAAGACAACATGACAACAGGACAGCAGGACAACAAGACAGCAAGACAGCAGGACAACAAGACAGCAAGACAACATGACAACATGACAACAGGACAACAGGACAACAGGACAACAAGACAGCAAGACAGCAGGACAACAAGACAGCAAGACAACATGACAACAGGACAGCAGGACAACAGGACAGCAGGACAACAGGACAGCAGGACAGCAGGACAGCAGGACAGCAGGACAACAAGACAGCAAGACAACAGGACAACAGGACAACAGGACAGCAGGACAACAGGACAACAGGACAACAGGACAGCAAGACAACATGACAACAGGACAACAGGACAGCAGGACAACAGGACAACAGGACAGCAGGACAGCAGGACAACAGGACAAGTCTTAGGCATATTACAAATTTTATTTCGAAACAATTCTGTTCATGCTTTAACCAACAGCTACGTTAACCATTTCTCTGAAAAAAGCAATCAAAATAGGTTAACATATTAACTAAACATCTCTTTTAGATCCACTGTATTTACATTGCAACTGTACTGCTTATCTACACTATAATGTGACAAAGATAAATATCTTCAAGTGTCAAGGTTTTCATAAATGTTCTAAATACTGACGTTGTTGCTAATGCGATTGACAAAAGCATTTGCAATTGTTTTAATATACATTGTATTGGCATTTCACCAGTACATATCTGCGCTTTAATTGGTTTGAAATATACATGTATTCTGACACACGACGTTGTGTTAGTCTTTTACAAAGTTTCTTGCATCTGATAAGTTGTTCAACAGCCAGTCCACCACTTTCTTCAAACATTTCAACTTTGTCGAAATTAACATTATGCATACAGGATTAATTTGGTACGTTTTACAAATCGCGAACAATCGTCCTAGGTAGAAAGATGAGTGCACCTACTTTACCCGAACATAATTTTAATGCTAGGTTCACACAATGAGTGGTCAACTTTCCAGAATGTATTTTTGATCTGAAGTTTCGAAGATACGTTCTAGAATAATATTTAAATATAAAAACAACTTACATTTCACAAACATATGCCTGTTTATTTTCACAATGTGTGTCTGACCATTTGCCAACCCCCTCCTCGTAGTAGTAATATACGCAGTTCTTGTCAAAGGCTGCATCAGGTTCCCCCTTACCCCAGTATCCAAGTCCTGTTGATATCACATAATGTAGTATCATTTTATTTACATTAAAAAGATTATCTGAACAAAACTGACATAGTTGTTACTTTAGCCACATATAGAAGTTGGCTACATTTGCTCCGATTTCTAAATCATACATTTTTACATCAAAGGTGACTGTAAAGAACCGCACGCCAACAAGTCAGCAATACTTACTTCTTAATGATAAGACGCGCGTTAATATACACGGTATGACCACACAACAACAAAACAAATGAAACATTTTCACCGTCTTTCATTTTTTGGAAGTTTATCAGAGAAAATGCTTAACATATTTATTATTTCCCCCATCTTTGGTGAGGGGTATGTTGGTTTTGTTCATGTCCACCCGTAGGTCCGTTTGTCCGTGCACTAAACTGTTTCCGTCCAATAACGCAATAATCCTAGGATCTTCAAACCTTATATGTAAGTTGTCCAGTAACAGCAGATGACCCCTATATAGTTTGAGGTCAGTTGGTCAAAGGTCAAGGTCACCGTGACCTTAACCATTTCTGCCTGTCGGGCTGCCGTTGGGGACATACGTGTTTTACGAATATCTCTTGTTAAATTATTTTACAATACGATTGGTACTTTTGGTACCTGTTACATCAGGTGCACAATCATTTGATCGATAAGTGTAGAGCGAAAACTACCACTAGAACGTTCTCATTTTAAAATGTACCTCTCCAGAGCGGTCATCTGTAGAACAACGTCTTAAGACAATATTTACTATAAATTTATCCTCCGCGGAGCAATAGCCTGTCAACATCGGTCAATATTTGAAGTTCTTTAAGGGTTTTCTCCATAAGCCTTGAAATGTACATTTTTTACTTTGGTTCGAATCTACGATAAAGGGTTCTAAAGACGTGTTTGAACAGGATAAGTAACATTATACGTACCACTCAACAATTCACCACTAGGTTCCCACACATATTCCCCGTCTACCAACCTGTCATTCAAACCAATCCAATAATATTCTGTAACAAAATGAAACATCATTAGCTAGTGTGTTCAAATTTACTTACGGGTCAAAATAGATTTTTCTAGATTATATCCGGAACTTTTAGCAAGGTGGTTTTTTCCCTTAATTTTCATGTAGGTACAAAAAATATCTGGCCCTGGTAGACTGTTTTGTACTCATTATTATGCAAACACAACTGACTCCAACTCTATTGTCCAAACATGAATATTCAAGTGACACAATGATTATAACGGAAAAATATGTTTTACCTACATATTATTGGAGATCCGGAGTATGTCTATTGGTAAACAAGTTCTCAGAATAGAGATTTGGGGTATATGAGAGAGAAACCACTGTGTCCCTAATTATAAAGGGCATCTATCAACTATATTGAACCCCATAACGCCTTCATTGGAAGCGGACACTCTACCACTCGGCTATCTATATTTTTATTATATCGTAGAAATTGGCTTGTTCATTATATTGTTTACAGAACAAGACGAGATATAACTAAGGGAGACAACTAAGCTTATATGTTCTCAATTTTATATTACTACTTAATAACTTGTTAAATCCCCTTTCAACGCATACATTGGACCTAACCAGTTTGTTATGAATCAATTATTAAAGCAGAATCCGATACTAGAATCAACTTTCCTTTTCCAAAGCAACAGCCAACTTCTCCACGGTTAATTATTACAAGCTATACGTCATTGATAAATACTGCGAAATACAGAATACAATCAAAAGGTACTGGTATTGCGTGTATATTTCGAGAGGGCCATTTTCGCTACCAACACTCTTTTTATACATTGCTATAAAGTCATTTCGGGCCCTACTATTAGTTTACAAAACATGAACCTTTTGACTGCTTCGAAGCACATAATTCTTTATAGAATCAGCCAGGTTAACTCAGTTGGTAGAGCACAAGACTTTGATGTTGTTAAGGTTGTGGGTTCGAGACCCAGGGCGGACAAACTAAAATTTACTAATAGCATTTTGGATGAGACTTTAAACCTACTGTGTATGGGTGCTATACATCTGACATGTAAAAAGAACCAATGGTGTCTCTAAAACGAGTACAGTTCACCTCCTGCATCTGAACCATCCCCTGAAACCTAAAATGACCAAACTCTTCTAGGGGGCCTTACCCATATGGATTATCTGGTGGCGAGGTAAATTAAAGCAGATAAAAAGAACCTATTTAAGTAACAAAAAGAAGAGAAATATTACGATACCCTATGACAATATAAAATTACCTGCCAAGTAATGTTAGTCCTATTTTCATAGTTAATTTCTTTTTTTTCATGTTCACCTAACTTTAAACAAAGACTCATTTAATACATTTTATGACATTCGGTCCCATATTTATAACCACTAAACTTAATAGCTCCTTGTTTATGGATCTTAATCCCTTTTAAATCACATTAAACGCATCTAGCGACGTGATTTCTTTATCCCTCCTCTTTTGGAGCTAACTTTTACTTGGCAGGTATGGTGTATGATGAAAGTTACATACCCCTGTCTGTTACTGATCTAGCAGCAATATATGCATGTTCCGTATCCCCGTCTATCTTAGCCAGATGAGCATTCTTGTTGAAAAACATACAAGATTCCTGTAATACACCGATGTTAACATTGGCTATATTATATTTATATATAGATGTACAGCAAGCGTCGAGGCTGAACCCATATAGAGAAAGAATACAATTGAATTTACGAGTCACGTCTCGACGCTTGTTGGATCTATACCGTACAGAACAGAGCAGAGCAGAACAGTACAAACAATTTATTAAGCTTAATCATATATACAGCTCATCGCAATTAACAAAAATTACAATAATATATACATGGAAAAAGTACAACTTAATAAAGTATATAAATGCAATATTATTTATGGAAATTTAAACAATATTATTAGTGAGAATGTTTTATGTTATGAAGATTATTTGTACGATGTAAAATGTGTTCGACAGGATTTGATTTCGTGGATTAAGTGAACCACAAATCCACGAAATTTAATCCCCCACGAAAATTAAAAATTTTACATTATGTACTTTACCTCTGCTTCTATCCACGACATGTAACCATGGCTGAACATATAACACGATTGTTCATTTTGTACAAACCCATGTGGACACGAACCCTGGCTGTTCACATCTACAATATGTAGAATAATGTCATGTGTAATGTGTGAGAAACCAACTAATAATTGTATGTGGTGTAATACACATCGCTGGCTAGAATCACAGGTGACAGTATCAGTGTTTGGTATGCAAACGGTTAAAAAAATAAAAATATAAAACTATCTTAAAAAATCCGTCACTGAGCTAATATACTATCAAGGCATAAAGCGTACTATATGTCTATATGCCACAGATTGTGGAACATTGCATCTCGTTGTTTCAGCATAAAATACGGGCGCTGAAGAAAAATCGCTATACAAGTCAGTCAAATAAACTATAAGATATTCATTCTTACCGAAAATCTCATTCAATTGTATCTTATAACTGCGAAACAGCAAAACAATGTTACTTTCGTTATTTAACTTCGCTCAAGGTGATTTTATTTATGCGCTGGTTACCCGCTGCGCTCACATTATCGTAATTATTGTTGTGGACCAAACCTATTGTAAGATGCGATGTTCCACTACGCTTTATACCTTGATACAGTAGTGTAACGTGTTATTAGCTCATTTTTTATATTTTTTTCCAAACACTGATACTGCCACCTATGGCTAAAATGAGAAGGTTACATTCGTTATCTATAGGTCACAAACCACTAAATAAATTTGTTCTTTAGCTCAATGTAAAGTTACAATAGTCAGTCCCAGGTTGATACATGTTAAATAAAAGTCTATGGCCAGGTAGCAGACATATATCAATGAAAAGAAGGGGCTACCAGCTTTAAGAAAATACAAAAAAAACAGGGGGTCACGTATCATATAAGAAAAATTTTGTCCGTCCAACGCCGTGAACATATTTTTACAGGCCCGCGGACCGACCAAATCCGGGTTTTACCCTACCCTACTTTCGCTTTGGTATTTTGGCCAAAATCTCAAAATATGTAAAATAAAACAGTTTCAATACATCACATACATGTATACAATGCCTGTAAACCCAATTAGATGATTCCAGTTCCACCTTGTCAAAGCATACTACCATTTAAACACAATCACAAGTTTATTTAGGGACTATTTGAGTATCCTATTTTGGTTCGCGGAGGCATTTAGTGGTTTGTAACCTATAAGTACAAAATCGATATTTTAAGAAAAAATGAAAAAAAAACTGTCTGAAACTACTCTTTATTTACGTATGTAAAAACCAACCCTTTGAATGTCAGTTTGGTCATCATGACATGTTCCGGTTTTCATGAAAATAGACTTATAAAAAGTGCCTTGCCATGCTATTTTCAATTAGTATGAGTCTTATAAGGTCATTCTATGAGCCAGCGATATGTCGGGGTTTCTTGAGCTTTACTACAGCCTGGTCTGGTTTGATTATTAGCGCATGTCTTTTTTCAAAAGCAAAATACATTTTGGTAGTTTCAAGATGTCGCAGATGAGACGGGAATAAAAGCGAAAAGGCAATGTTTGACCATAGTTTCACTAATGCGGGTTCCACAGTCTCTATTTGACCTATGGTGACCATGGTTATCGCCAAAACTCTGTCAGTACGTAACCTATTGTGACCGAAAATACTCAAATCCTAACATAAACTCATATTTAAGCTTCAGGGTGTTTATACAGTTTTTTTACTTCTATGGCAGAACTTAAACAACCATTACCATAGAGCAGAACTCAGGTTACACGACATATTTATCAAGTCCATCCGAACGTTATGATGGTGTTAGTTCGGTTATAGCATAATATTGTACAAACTCCCTGGCGGTACTGAGAAGGGGCGTTTAGCGTCGAATTTGAGCGAGCATTTGAACCAACTACCAAAAATGAGGAATACATACCTGCAAGAAATAAAATTCCCAAAGCACAAAGAATCAACATTATGCCTATGCCACGCTGTTCCAAGCTACACTAGTTGCTCTTGTTTGCAATCTAGCCCGGACTTATCTTTATATATGTATGTCAATGTCAGTCTATATGTATATAAATCTTATCTATGTAAGACTGTGTCAAATACAGGACAAACCGTTAGCATAGCAGCACAAGGACACAACCTTTATCAATCGTATTTATTTCATGATTTGGGGAGAACATAATATCGACGATACCGAACCAAAACCCCGTAACTCAAAACTTTTTTTGCAGCATCCGCATCTGCTAGACGTCCCGCGCATTTCTGTCTTGTCGCCATTTCAGTAACGCGATTGGCTCTTTAGATGGCGACAAGACAGAAATGCGCGGGACGTCTAGCAAATGCGGATGCTGCAAAAAAAGTTTTCGCGTCAAAATTGAGTTACGGGGTCTTGGTTCGGCACCGTCGATATACAAAAGTACACTTGTCCTTTTGCTATTCGATATCACAGGAAATTGTTAACCGAGGCGAAAGACTTTTAAATCGATTCAGGAATTCTATACATTGAATGAAAATTTTTATTGCTTAAACTCCTCAAATCGTCAAATTATGATAATTGACAATGCTTTGTCCATTTAATTCATGTAATGTGATAGTAGAGAAAATATGCTAGTTATAGGGAATTCCTCTTTAAGTCACGACAATTTTAATCAGTATTAAAAATGTTCAACTGAGTCTATATACATATTTGCCCCCCCCCCCTCAAAAAAAATAACAACAACATTTACATACGAGGGCCAATCAATAATTTCGTAAACTACTTAATATATGTTGCGAGTATAAATAGCCTTACACAACAGCTTCTAGTCCTTTTTAAAGTACGAAACATCCCATGCACAGTTTGCATTTATTCCGTTGCTCGACCCATAACCGGAGCGGGCTGAAATAGATAGATATTATATATATTAGATGCATCAATATGGCTAAATTTAAAATACGTGCAATTCAGAACCTCGCTTACTATGCGTACGCTGGAGTAATTCATTTTCCTCCATTTTTTTTCACGAATTGATAGCTACATAACGCAATCGCATCAGTCATGCTCAGTATAAACTGAGAAAAAGTGCACCATCATCTTGACTAAGTGTTTTACTAATACACGCTGTATATTAATGACAACATATTTTTCAGCTTTTTATAAATATCAATGGACTGAGTTTGATAGCAAAACAACCACAACTACAGCATGTTCGTGACAGTACTTACATATACTTACTAGTCGGTGATATAATAGAATTAGACACTTATATCAGGTATGGTTTAATCGTGATAGTTCAGTCGGTCTAAATGTTCACCTTATCTAGGGCTATTTTGATAGTATAAACAAACGCATTACGAAACTAAAAGGAAATGTTTACGAAAAGAAACGAGTAGGTTTACATAATGTACCGACCATCGTTACGGAAACAAAATATCATGCTGCTGAAGATACGAATCGTGAAACATAGAAGCTCATCCATTATGCAATTCTAAAGCACAATCTTTGAACTAATCCGCTCAAGCATAACAATGGATTCACTTAAGGATGTGGAAGTTGCAATACATACTATAAAAAAGTTTGATAGTTTGACATTTCTAAAAGAACTACGAAGCCATAGTCCAAACATAAATGTCTAAAAATTTTGTTTGTGGACGAATAAACTGCTGTAGCGTCGCCTTATTATAGTTATTACATTTGTAGGATTTTGATAAGCCAAATCGGCTTGTTACATGTGACGTTAATTCAAAATATGAAACATGCATTAATTTTGTCATTTTCTTATTATGATTGAATTGTTACATCTTCATATACTTGATGAAACTGTTGTTGTATACGTATATTTTTTTTATTATGTAAATGTTGTTTGAGGAGACTCGTAGGAAAGACTTGACAGACGCCTGTGTTTCCTCTATAAAAAAGTTCATCATTATTATTTATTGCGTCATGGCATGCTCGTAATCGTTTCTTATACATAAAAAACCTGTTTGGAATTAATGTCAATTTATTTTTTACGATATATGTACATTTCGCCGCCGATGCTCCTAGCCTCGTTTATAAGCAAATAATGATATAAGTCATTTAATTATTACTCCAATATGAAATAAACAAAACGTAAGTCATTAATTAATGTCATACATGCGCAAAGTACTAGTTTATTTGATATGCAAGACATGCCACAGCATGATTATTATTACAATGTTTTGATTTCATTTTAGCGTTAAATCTATTTTTAGAAAACATGACTTTCATCCAATCCATTCCATGTTCAAATGCAATAACTCGATAGTCCGTGAGGTCAATCCGCGCGTAAACGTGCTTATTTCCTTCACGTGCTGGCCTTAACATGTTTTCGTGCAATATTTACTTTAACCAACATAACTTTCTCATAAAGCAATCGGTCTTGACATAATTATCAGCCGTGTAAATTGTAAATCAATTAATAAAACTGTTGTCAAACAACATATTTTCAATCATTATGACCACATTATGCGTGTTGTTTTTGTCAGATCCAGATTTGTGACCCATATAAATAAGGTCGGAGTTGAACTGTTGCATCGTCATTTGAGTTTTCTACACAAGCGTTTGCATCGTCTTAGAACTGTTTCAGCATCGACACATCTTGGAGCAATATGAACAAGTTATACCTTGCGCTGTTGTTTGTTGGGTGCTTAACTCTGTTGACAATTCCTGCGGCCGTTGAAGGTACGTTGAAACATTATTTTAACATCAAATATATTTACAATTGACATACGAATATAAATACTTCGACTGGTCGTTGTTTCGTAACAGAATATTCATTTGCATGCTATAGACAAATCACTAGTATGGTTCATACTCATACTAGTATGAACCATACTAGTGTGTTATATAACTATTCCCTATGGAATTAAATCAGAGATATAGACAAATCGTTAATTAATTTTGTATTCAGCATAAGTGACAGTTTTAAGAAGTTTGTAATCACTTTTATTAATTTATCTATACTGGCATTTGATAATATATCACATACTATTAGGTCCAGCAACCGTTTATTAGTTTCAACAAATTGTATACATTATTTACAACATTTTATGTTCCTTTTACCGGTATAATCTATTTGAATGTAAATGGTTTAAATTCTGTACAATTAGTAAAGTAATATTGTTATCATTTCTGACATAATTACATAGCATATCTGTAGCTCAAACGAGGTGACAGGTAATCATGCAGAGTTAATGTTATTATTAACAATGCATTTTTATAATTGAAAAAGTATATGAGCCATTCTCCGGGAAAACCGGGCTTAATGACATTGTATTGTAATTATACAATAAGATTTAGAAAAATGTCTAAAATGAGAAACAAACCTGTCATTTGATTTCATATTTATGTAGTTGGATAGTACAGTACTATTAGTAGCTTCAAGTTTTCTTTAGACTTGTGTTAAAATAACTTCTGTTGTTGCTATGGTGATCGGTTTCTAAAAGCATTTTTTCCTGTAAGCAAACACTCACACATTGGACACGTTTTATTAAGATAAGAATATGATTCTAAAATATGACACGGATCTTTGAAATGCCAATTTACATTACGTCAAAAACGTAGGGAATGACGTTCGCGACGTCTCTAATAAAGAAGGCGATAGTGGTTGGTTTAAAAAGTATTTAACTTTGTAAGTTTATGGAAAAATGTGTTCCTATTTTCAGAAAGTCTTCATAAGAGTCTCCTGTTTCGAAACGTATATTAGCAACATTTACACACTTTTTTCCACTAAGCCCGGTTTTCCTGGAGAACGGCTCATAGTTTTAGTTTATTTTCAAATACAATAGATATATACAATCCATGAGTATAGAACAATTTTACATCATCAATATCATCCGAGTGGTCAAAAACATATAAGTATATAGTATATAATCGTTATAAATATTTCAACAAATATATACATACATTTTTTTTCAAAGTTTATGGTTTCCCTTTCATATATACAAAGTAGCATTTAATAAAATAGTTTAGTATAATCTAAACATAGCATCAATTTAATACAGTGTTACAAAGAAAAAAAAACAATAATACTAAAAAACAATACAAGTCATAGAGAAACAGCGAGAGATCCATGTAAATTAATATATTATTTAAAATAATAGTAGTAAATGTTTCTTTGACTAAAAGCTTTATGACAAAATATTGCTAGGTTTCTATTTGTTTTTACATTTTCTGATTTCATTAATTCAATGAATTTTGGTATATTTGGTCTATTCCAATATTATTTATCTATATATGTAGTTCTTATATCTTTGTATATCGGGCATTCTAATATAAAATGAAATTCATCTTCTAAAGTATGACAAAAATGGCATTTTCTTTCTTGAAAAGGTATGGGTGCAGGTTTGTGCCACCTACCAGACTCTATTTGTAATCTATGAGATGAAACTCTTAATCTGCAAAGATCAATTCTATATTTATTTATATTCACATCTGATAAATAGGGTTGAAGCTGAAAACTAGAAAATAGTGTATACGTTTTTGCTCTTGTAGAATTACATTAATCTGTATACCAGTTTTGAATAAAAGCATCATTTATCCTAGATTTTACCAGAGACAAAAATATTTTCTCATTTCCTACACCTTGATTTATCCATGCAAAATTAAGACCTAATGATTGTAACAAACTACGCACAGATTTTGCCCATGATTTACAATTCGGGTTTGTCTCTAAATGTCTACACATACAGCTATACATGGCCTTTACATATTTATTTCATCCATTTTTATAACTTTCAGCCAATATCTAACAACATGTACACTTCTAATAGTTAGTAACGAGGTTCTTCCGAGTTCTCCATAAATGAAGTTATTTTGAGTTTGAGTTTTTACACCTAGTATTCTCTTACAAAAATTTAAGTGTATTCTTTCTAAAATCATAGAGTTAGTTAATCCCCAAACTTCACAACCATAATTTAAAATGGGTAGAATTAATTTATCAAAGAGATCTAGTTTACTCTCTATATTCATGGTAGGGAATTTAATCAAGTAAGAATTCAATTTAAAAATTGCTTTTGAGGCCTGGCCTGCCAATGTTTCGAACGTTGTTGCAAATGAACCTCAAACAGTGAAAACAATTCCTAAGTATGTAAAGGTCTTGACTATCTCTCAATTGTTTCCTTTATATGAAAATGATACATTTTTTCGAAGTCTCCCTCCCTTTTTAAAACCATGACTTTTGTCTTATTAATATTTACAGTTAGTTTCCATCTATCACAATAATTTTCCAAAAATAACAAACCTCTGGTCAATTCATCTTCAGTTTCTGCCATGATAACAATATCATCAGCATACAGTAATAAAAACAGCTTCAAAACTCCAATATCTACACCACTAAAACCATTCAAAATATAATGTTCCTCAATATCATTCATATACATAGAAAACATCCAGATGGTCTGTTGACTAAATGACAATTTGTAAGCAATCAATGCATAATTTACAGTCTAAGGGGAACAACCTTGCAAAATAAGTATATCGTTCACCATACACTTTACTTAATTATATAAAAACGATGTGATGCCTACTATTTCGGCTGATACAGTTGAACATTATATCGTCGAGTATGGGTCATTTGTTAAAAACAGACTAATAGTTATATAATTCATAGTATTTGATAGGATGATCGGAAAATAGTTACAGGAGCGATAATGTGGCCTTAAATTGCATATAAACCAACGGGCGAACTTAAAAATTGTAAGATGAATAAGATTCGTAGTCCTTATAATATGTCGATGGCTTAGAATGAGAAGGTCGTAACTACTACTTACGACCTTTAATGATTCAAACATATTTAAAATAAGCATCACAAGGCGCTTCTAATGAGCATCATTTTCATAAAAAATCGGAACTTGTCATGTTGACCAACACCAAGTTTAAACCTCTTGTTTTTCCATGTGTAAAGACAAAAGCACAAAATACGCTTAGGTGGCAACGAGTGACCAACTCGGTCAAAAAGGGTTAGTTTAGTTTAAGAAAATAGTTTATATGGATAATTACTTCTTTTTTTTCAGCCCAGGGCTACCACGGTGGTGGTGGTGGTTTTGGCCGCTGTAGATGTCGAAGATACCATTGTTACCAATATGAATCATGGAGTGGACGATGTGGCTGGGGACGTGTAAGATGTTGCAGACGACGTCATCGTCCGTGGTATTAATCAAAGGTAAGCTGTCTTATGATACTTGTTGATTCACATTAAATACTGTAGCGTCCAGACAGTCCAAAGTCACGTATATACTGCGGCGGCATGCAGTCGCCATCGAACGAACCAACCATATCCACTTATATTGATATGACATGACAGCCCATATACCCACTAAGTAATGACTGACATACTATAATGCAATGGTTGCCTGGTTGATACGACAGTCTTGCAGAAAACCCTCAAATTATATGTACATTGTAATTTGAATTTGGTGCATAATTAGTACAATGTAAGCAAGTAAAGACTTTTTATCGACGCTACAACTTGTTGCACGTATATTCCATAGATGGGCATAATGTTAATAACTTCACTGGAGGGAAGTGCGGATAGTAATTTTGTATAATAGTGTTTGTAATCTGGTCAAGTTTTTGTAGGAAACTATTTCGAACAATTACAATGCGACCTCTCTAACCTGATCTTTGAACTTTTTAGCATGATTAAAAGTTCCCTGTCCGTTCTCATGTTTGGCAAAAGCAGAGAATATCGATCGACTGACTGTCGGGGTGAGATGTTGTGTTATTGTGACATGAGATCTGTGTTTTAATGTTAGTGTGTATTTGTGTCTAGTGGTGCTCAAGTGTTTGTCTTGAGTGCTGCCTTTCCTACCCGATTTGATAAACGTGTAAATCATACATTTTTATGGACAAATAAATGGACAGGGCGATTTCTACCTTGACAATAATTAACTTGACAATTGTCCATGTTTTAAGCACATATTTGTTTCAATTTCAGGTGTATAAAGTAACGGGTGAAGCGGATGTTTTGCGATGAAATTCTTCATCTTTAACTTCATTTTATTTCAAAAAGAAAAGGCCTTTATTATAACATGCAGTCAGAATATTAAATGTTATAAGAAAATAAAATTATACGTCATTATATCAGACTCGTATTATTGTGTTCATGAAATAAATCGCGGTGATAGAACAGTTCTAGTAATCCCTTATCAAGCCAAATGTCTTGTATTGGACATGACAACAACGTAACATTTATTGCACCCATTTACTCTGATACATTGCACAACATTGCTAGTCTATGCTTGCTATATTATGTTAACATATTAGGTTTTACGAAACAATATCACAAAACAGTGGATTTCTGTCTTCATGATATGAAATGTCTTGAGTGAACACTATTCATGTTATTCTCATTGCCTTTAATCGTAGGCTGTTTGTTTGGTTTTCGACTGACACATTCGTGCGTGCCTATGCATTATCTCTTCACCATGCCCAACTTCATGACTGTTCCTTCATATCTCATATAATAATCATTAGCAACGTATTTGTGCAATCTGAGTAAAGGATAAGCGTATAGCGGATGCATTAGTAAGTCAGAATCTTATATAAGAGATTACAAGTTTACACATGTTTAAGTGACTATCCAGTCGCAATTATACGGAACAGCAAAAAGTAAATATTATACCACTGGCTTAGAATGAGAAGGACGTAACTACTACTCACGACCATATAAGACTCATACATATTTAAAATATGCTTGACTAGGCGCTTCTTATGAACCTATTTTCATAAAATCGGAAATTGTCATGTTGACCAAAATGAAATTTTAAAAACTTATTTTTATTAGTAAAGAGAAAATTACAGACAGTTTTCTCATGTTTTTTCTAAATATCGATTTTGTAGTTACGACATTTTCATTATAAGCCAGCGATATATACAAATAGGATTGTCTTACAATGTATAAGCCAACATAAAAAGTAGACACATTTGACATTAGCCAATCAGTTGTTCATAATAAGTTGATATCACTGAAATAGATGAGCATATTATTTTAGAAATTCGAGCTAAATTCACACGGAAGAGTTTTACTTCACTAACAGTTTATATTTGTTTGGATAAACTATGCATTTCATACACATATGCATATACACGTACTAACTCTGGAACGAAAACATCACTCTCAGTTAAACGTATCCAGCACGTTCTTTGCCAATTGAGAATATGTACTACGAGAACTATCACTTCCTTTGCAACAACGAGATCTTAAGAGTTCTTTCTCAGTCTGCATCAATTGGGGATTGCATGACTATATTTTAAACAAACATGTTAACAAAACTGATAACTAGAGTAGAGAGTAATTGTCAGACAGCTTCTTTCTGGTTATTGCTAAGTATTGACTTAAAGTAAAATGCAAACACCAGAACAATTTCGAAGATGAATGAATGCAAAAATAAGACACTTTCGCATAGCAAATATTCACAAAAGCATTGTTGTTCATCATTGTTGTTTAAATTAATGTGCTATAACTTAGTTGTAACACCAAAGTTCTTTCGTTTCATGAATGTGCATTTCAATATACATAATCCAAAAATATGTGTTTACCAAAGTTAACAAGGAGCATGATCATCAAAAATGGTACCCTAGTCCAAAACATTTTTCCTATTTATTTATTTAAATAACTTTAATGCACGATAGACGACACATTCACGACATATCCTCGAGAGACCATACATCGCCTACTTAAGCGTTAAACACGCAATAAACAATGGCAAACTTCATGTTTATATTAAATTAAGCCACTTACTTGTAATATAATTCCTTCCATGTTATCTAACTCAAATGTACACCAATAAAATACTCCAAGAATTGAATAAATCAAACGTCATAGTAAATAAAAGTCGGCCATTTTGACCGTGACCTAAATACGTCACATGGCGCGCGCGATCAATTGGGCCAAAACTATTCACTTTAGCTAAACGTCCCAAATTATGAAATTAGACCTGGGCATTTTCAGAAAAAAATATTTCCGCTAAAAAAATACTATTTTGTAAACATATTCTTAAGCTATGCGCGCGCATCGTCCAAATCTCTAGATAAGAGCCAAAACAAAATGGCGGGCGATCGAAGGCCAGTGGCGATATTAGGACTCTCTACGATATAATGAGCGTAAAAATTTATACATATGAATTAAAAATTCAAATATTTTAAATTGTTTTCTTGAAAGAAAATCTTCATGTTGAACTTTTTTTCGGTTGGCTTCCGTCACGCGCTAATAGTAACACAATCACAAATGGTAAAGCAGTTTTCAAGCGCGAAAAAATAGGTTTTTTTATTTTCGAATACATGTACATTTGTACAATTCTTATTTACTTGCACTTTGTCTGTGATACAAAATACACATTTAGTTAGTCCAATAAGTAGGCAGTTCACGCATAATTTTATGGCAAAATTGGTTATTGTGAACATACACGTGTATGTAAGACGCTAGAGGCCGGTGTTTCCCTAAAATACTTTGTGCCAGATAAAGTTGAAGTGTCTCTATCATAATAAGACTGTTGTATCATCTCCAACAGATGGGCCGTGTACCGGTATATGATGTTCCAATCGACAACAGGTCAAGGGTCAATGCCGTTGACCTAGACCGGCAATGCTGCTATAATTTTAGAACTAACCTCAACGGCATTGTTCTAGCTTATTTGTAGTCCAACCAACATTTCAATGTACCTTTTATTTTGTGTTTTATGACCAGGTAGCTGTTTCTAAAAAGCCAAAATATCGTACAGACTATTACGACCTCGTTATTATTGTCTGGTCAAAGGGAGGTAATTGTTACCTCCCTTCCACTGTAAAGTAGTAGCATACCATTATGTGTATTTTTGAATAATTGGTTTGTGTCAAATGTGGTACATTTGCATTATTATGTATCAATACATATCTTAAAATCGACAGTTGTCATGGATTGATATCAAGCACATATCTCTCTACAGATATGCAGTTGAATCATTGTGAATTAGTTGGCTATTCTAATAATCATACCCACAATACAGTTCTTGTTGATTTTTTAGATTTGCTATGGGATTGCCAAACTAATATCTAAATTTCACATCTTCACATTTTGGTAGGATTGTGTATAATAAATTTTAAGGTTTCCAAAAAGTATGGTGACGTCATATACACCCTATTGGAAAATGGAAATAAAATACACATATCTATTTTGTTGGATAATGGCACATTATGGATGTATGAATCTATTTCGATATACACATTAGTTTGATATCTTAAACTGTCTTCAATAGATCCCTACTACTAGGTTTAGTAGGGTCCCGTCTTCTGGGTTAAGTAGAGGCCCGTCTACTGGGTTAAGTAGAGCCCCCGCCTACTGGGTTTAGTAGGTCCTACTTTTATATGTTATGTACATTATATACATATACTGTTTTAACAATGTATTAGTCATGATTGTACAGCACTTTTGAACGTGTGTATACATGAAAAAAGCGCTATATAAATATGGTATAATAAAAGAATAATAATGACATATAAATGTTTATGTCTATGGCGTAATATACCTGTCTTTGGTGTAACAATATGGAACATGAATTTAGTCTCTTAGAATGAGATTGAAATGAAAACATTCTTTAAAAATGTATTTATCTTAAAGATGACCTAATGGGAATGTTACTAATATGAAAGAAAGAGTACACAATCCTATTTTTGTAATATATTATTATACTAAATGGTAATATACAATGAGCAGTTTGGTAATAGGCTCACCAGGAAGATGAGACAGACGTCTAACTATGTTTCCTCTATAAATAAAGTTTTTTTAAGTTGTTATTGTTTACTTTATGTAATGCTCGTAATGTTTCCTTATACATAAAACAAGTTAGGAGGGAATGTCAGTTTATGTTTTGCGATATAATGTATAGCTTGGCTATTTTGACCAGAGCCTGACCTTTATACAAGAATATATTACAAGGTTCTTGCTTTCAATATATTAATTTACGCAAACAAATCGTCCAATATCGGTCTTTCAGATTTGTGTTTGTATTACACCTCGAGCGTCTTCGTAATACTCCCCGATTATAAAAACATAAACTCGGTGTTGTAAACGTAGAAAATATACAGACTGTTGAATTATGTTCAGGTTCATGTCAAAATGGTCAAGCTATACATATCGTCGACGATGTAACAAGCTAACTAACAAGCAAAGATTAATCATACTGATTATAATACTCAAATATATATAAAAAAAAGTTGTTTTGTTATTGTTATTCTGAAGAAGGCCTCGGCCGAAACGTAAATATAATAATAATTCTACAAAATACGTGTTGTTGTTGAACTAATTCCCAATTATAATACTCAAATATGAAATATTGAAAACCTAGGCTATATTACAAGGTATTGTCGATTCAAAGATCTCTGTCAAAACCACCAGAATGTTCCATTTCAGAATAGCTAAATGCAGTAAGTATAACCACTACGCTATATGACCATTAGAGTTTGAATCATATAAGTGTATTTATGATGGTAGAATTTAATCATGAGAAACCTGTAATAATCGACCGGATTGAATGTTTGTTTACGCGGTTGTGACAGAGATCTTTGAATCAACTATAGTACATGCACAACGTATTTGTTACACAAGACATGCAACAGCACGATTATCATGTAGCGGTTTTATTTTATGTCAGCAGTAAATCTTTTAAGAAAACATGACTTTCATCCAATCAACTCCTTGTTTAAAATGCAATAACACAATGGTCCGTGATTTTTGCCATTCCGCGGTTAAACGTGCTTACTTCCTTTACGTGCTAAGCTGTAACATGTTTTCGTGCGATGTTTGCTTTAACTAACATAACTTTCTCATAAAGCAATTGGTCTTGATATGATTATAATCCGTGTAAATTATAAATCAATTAATAAAACTGTTGTCTAACAACATATTTGCAATCAATATGACCACAATATGCGTGTTGTTTTTGTCAGATCCGGTTTTGAGATTTGTTATAAAAGATATCGGAGTTTAACAGTTGCATTGTCATTCGAGTTTGCTACACAAGCATTCACATCCTCTTCGGTTTCAGCATCGAACTATCTTGGAGCAATATGAATAAGTTATTCCTTGCGCTGTTGCTTGTTGGGTGTATCACACTGTTGACGATTCCTGCCGCCGTTGAAGGTACGTTTAATAAAATAAATATTAAATTAAGGTATATTCAAACATTGTTTTAACATGTATTATATTTACAATTGGTATGCGAATATAAAGACTTAAGCATCACATGTCGTCGTTGTTTTGTAATAAACTTATTTTAAAAAACAACGACAAATATTGAGTTGACATGAACAAAAGAAATTCACATTCGCACTTGCCATCAATGGCTATTTTATGAAAGGTGGCTTAATATCGCACATTGCTTGACTGACCCAATGACAACTTTGCTGCGTAATACTTGTATTTTATATAAAGTTTCGGACTACGTATAATTTTCACGAAAATATGCTCATAAGAAGTGCCTTATGGTGTAGATTTCAAATATGCATCAGTGTTATAAGGTAGTTAGTGGCACTTACGACCTTCTCATTCTAAGCAAGCGATATACACTGTAATTATAATACATGATATGATCAGAGTTTTATATAGTTATCCCGTACTGTTCATTAGAACTACAATCAAAACAGAAAACACTTTGCTATTATATTCATACTTTATTTATTTAAATAAAACTTAGTGATATATAAGAAATATGTGTGTGAATTTGGTACTCCATTGTCTTATAATGCATTTAATTCCAGTTGGTTATTATCTGTTTGTGTTATACTTTGGTAATTATATATTTGAACGGCAGCAATTTTATTAGCTCTTATGTATTGTCGATAACAATCATGTAACATAGTGTAGTTTGGCTTCAGGCAATTACCTTGAATATGTGTTGTTTCGAAAATGTAGGTACATATTGGGTGAGCAAAGTTTGTTGTTATATGATAAACATTTAATATTAACAAGTCATATGTATAAGTATGCATACGCTTAGCAATAATTTTATCAGCGCTCATCATTTTGAATGTCAATTATTACTGAATTATTTATATTGGTTTGTCGAAAACATGCATTTAAAGTGCGCCGACGATAGCACTAGCCCTTGTATTTAAATACAACAATGAAAATAAAATGCACCTTCCATGTAATTTTTTTTTATTATTGAGCATAATAACTTAAGAAGGATAATCTTCTTTTCAACTTGCACCTGAAGCTAGTGGATAGATAACTGCACATAGTTAATGTTATCGTTTGTAATTGTAAAAAAAGATATACTTTTCTATAGGGTCTACCATGAGTTTTCTTTGAGATCAATATTTCTTAAATTGGTCAAGAAAAAAATATACTAAACGAGCCTCTGGCGAGCTTAATAACTTTCCTTTTCGTGACGAATTTAAGAAAACGAGTGGTAGATTCTTTGTATCACATTTAAAATATGTTTTACCAAAATAAGTGACCCCGCTTCGGAATTCGGCCAAAATATGCACCGAGGAACACCTTCGAGCGTCTCCTCGTAAAAGGTAGTTCCAACTTGCTATCTGTACTAAAACGACGCTTTAAAAGCTGCAAACATTTAACATTTATTTAAATTACAATAATTGAATTGTTTCAACATATTATTTTGAATTTATAAGGAACATAACTCGTTACTAATTCTGTGAATTTTGTGTATGAATTATGCAATTTTTGTTACCACACGTGTTGGAGAACAATGTTCTTCGATTTGTTCTCACGTGGAATATCACGGTGTTTATGTGAAAAACTTAGTTTTTTCATCGGTGGTCTGTATGCCTGCTGGTATAATGTACCCATTTAAAAAGTATTGACTTTTGGCGTTAAAAAATTTATTTTCTCACTCTGTAGGTATACTGAAAGCCAACTAAATGTTGAAGTTGGTCTTTATGTGAGATCTTATCCCGCCTGGTATTGGTGTATGAAAGTTTGTGGAGATCCAAATATTGGTTAATTAATTAATATTTATTCGGTATGAGTAGCATGTAACATGGCATATCATGAATATCACAGAATATAAATAAAATATTTATTTTTAAATACTATTACAAAAATAAAATATCAATTTTAAGAATTTGCAAAAAAAATATTAAAAAAGGCCATGTCAAACACACCCACACCAAGGATATCGCAAAAAAAGAGGGGACCTCTTATTTCCATTGCAGTCCTTTAAGGTGAACTGACACAGAGAGTCATTGAAAAGTATTGCACCTATGAAATATGAAAGAAATTTGTATTGTAAAATAAATAAAATAGAAATCTCTCAAAAGATATTAATTGAAAAAAAATAAAGTTGTAAAAATAAAGTTACACCACGCCAAGCAGATATTTTTTAATTCCAGCCTTAAAACTAATGACACTGGTACTGTCCCTGATACCAGATGGAAGACTATTCCAAAGACTGCATACTACGCAAGAAAATGTCTTCTTTCTGAAGGACCCATGGAAACAAATAGACTTATTTTACCTAAATCACATAAACCATCAGATCACTACACAAACAAGATGAGATATTGATTAAGTATCACTGATATCATATTTTAAAGATGTTGAAAATATTATGTTTTCAACCTAAGGTTCAAACAGTTAGTACATAGCTAAGTGTCTTAATTCCATAAACTACGTAAGGAACAACCTACAGAATGTGTTTGTTATATTAATGAGGCGTTCCTTTGAACACATTCTGTAAAGATAATGGACATTATGCTTTCAGCCCAGGGTGGGAGCCATGGTGGTGGTGGGTTTGGTCGTTGTAGATGTCGCAGCTATAGTTGTTACTATGGAGAACAATGGAGTGGAAGCTGTGGTTATGGACGTGTAAGATGTTGTCGTCGTCATGGTCCGTGGTAGTAATGAAGGTACGGTCTCATACGATAAACATGTAGTTCAAACAGCACTGGTTTATGTTCGTCCGTACAGACATTAAGATGTCCTTGAGTATAAGTTATTGACTAAGTGTTAACATCGTATTAACCGAATCATTATATGATTTATCGGAAAACTATAAGATGCAACTTGTACCATTTATTGCAAATTGAAAGCACATGTAAAGTATGATCACTGTACTCATTATTGCCTTACTTTATGAATCAACATGTAATCATTATTGCAATTGCCGGAAAACGACTCGTTTATAAATACGCAGTGGTGTCTGTATCGGAGTTGCTTTGAAAATGTTAGTAAATTAGTCCTTTATTACGTACACATCGGTCTGATTGGCTAGCCAAATTGATAAACCTCATTATGTTATTGTGGCTTATTTTTATCTAAAACAATGACTAGATAAGTCATACCTATATCGAAACTAAATTTAGTTCGTAAACATATTACCACAAAAATGTCTGTGCTACTTAACAGTTAAATATCTATAAACATATTGGAAATAGTGACCGTATTTAAAACACAATCTTTTATTTTTCAGGTTCGTGACGTAATGGATGACTCGCGCGGGCGTGTTGCGGTGGATTATTTTTCATTTTTAACATCAGATTATTTCAACAAAAAGATGCATGCATCAGAGACTGCAGTCAGAATATTAAATGTCCAAAGAAAATAAAGTTAGTCATCAAAATATCAAACTCGTATTATTTGTGTGCTACAAATTATTTTCCCGTGCAATAGAGCAGTACTGGTAATCCCATATAAAACCGCAATTCTAATTGTTTGAATTTGACATTGTAACACACCCATTTACTCTTACATATACCACTATGCCAGCCTAGGCGTGCTGTACTCCGTAACACAGTGTGTGTATTGCAAAGCAGTGGACGTCTGCATCAATGATATGTACTGTCTTTAGAGAGCAATATTCATGTTGACCACATGGCTTAAGTTTTGTGTTGATAATTTGTTTTTAAATGAGATATCGTAAACATGATTATATTTCCGCCTACATATTGACCAAAGACATTGATTTCGTACTACCCAGTCAGTCATATCATACATCAGTAACGACCGTCCACATGCAAGTTTGACTGCTCATATCATAGTTCCTTGTTATAATTACTTTTCTCAAAGCAACATGTACAAGAAAAATGCAAATTAAGTCAAGCGACGTCGTGAAATAGTCAACATTTATTTGTAATGACAAAGAAAAACAAAGTGCACATCTGCTTTACATAGGCGTTATTATAAGTCAAAATCAAACATATACATAAGCATCATTTGCCAATCAGTTGTGGATTATAAGTTGATATCACTGAAATAGTTAAACACACTTTGAGAAATATATACACTACAATTACACTGGACTGTTTTTCTTCTGAAACAATTAATATGAGTTTGGATTAACCATGATTTAGATACACATACATATACTGCCTTTGTAATGACGATACCATTTTCAGTCCTTGGTAACGTGTACATTCAAGCACTTGTACTGATGCCTTTGAAGAGCAAAATTGTAAAACATATTATGAAATCTGCATCATAAAGCGAACGTCATGAACCAATTTTAACCAAAATCGGAATAGGTAATGTTGACCAAACTGATTGCAAGAGTAGAGAGTATTTTTCAGACAGTTTTGTCTTGTTGTATCTAAATGAAATTGTATGTACTTGTAAGCGACCTTATTCATCTCAGCCTGTGATGTGTGAACAGCTAAATAGCACTAACAATCAATCTTAAATAAATAATATTAGAAATACACAGAACAAATGCAAAAAAGAACACACACAAAGAAAGAAAACAACTTACGATATTGGCATAAAGGTGCCTGTACGGTCCCAGTTGACGTTCCATATACAGTAGTAGCACCACAAGGCACATCGTCCCAGACACCGTTCTGGTACGGTACAAATATCACACAATTCTCAGCGTATCTGTTACCTACCTGGTTACCTATATGTCCACTTATAAAGTTTGTATAAGTAACCCGAGCTCCTGAAAGATACGATATCAGAATGTTTTTCTCAGAAGGTTTTCAATTTTAATCTGCCTCAATACAAAGCTAAATATTACATGTTTACTCAAACAGTTGCTTTATTATCATCTAAACATACCAGTATTTCAAAGCATACTTTCTCCATTTTTTCAAAATGAAAACAAACATAATTACGATAACCTTTGTTATTCATTGACAAATACAATGATCCTTCCTACTGAAAGTATTTAGTCATTTCCGATTTTTTATGATACGAATAAACGTTTTACCTGAAGTCCACTGGTAAAATCCCTCACTATTTAAGTCATGTAGCCCAATCCAAACGGCCTCCCGTGGTAAATATTTTGTCGTAAAGGCTTCCACAAAGTTTTGATCTTGTTGACTTTGTATATGTAGAAGAGTACCACCCCGATTTTGACACATGTTCTCAGCTGTTGACCATGGTATGTACTGGCCAACAAATAACTCATAACACCAACTGCCATGCTGTGCAAGATGTATACCATTATACCTCAACGATTCGGAGTAGATGTGCGATGGACAAAGCCGGGTATTACCTTAAAGTATTATACAAACACCTGCACAACTTTGAAGATGAGCGAAAATAAAACAAAGACACGTTGGCATAGTAATATAATCACAAATGCATAGTTTTGCACTAATGTTGATTTAATATAAAGGTATGTGGTATGATAGCCATTCGAACATGAATATAACTCGGTTGCAACACCACAGTATTTTACGGTTTATAAGTGCGCATTTCAACATACATACTATTTATCAATCTCATTAAAATCACACCATTATTACGCTAAGCTACTTTACACTGATATAGGATCTGACGACACTCCGTATGGGGTCATGTCGACGTGAACATAACGTCATCCAATCCAATTTCTGCTTTCAAAAATCCGAAAGTACAGCGAAACTCTGAGCAATTTGAAACTGCATTAGATTAGCGAACTACTAGTACGAGACTATACGGAGTATCGTCAGATTTCTAAATTTCTAACAGCGTAAAGGATTGGAGCAAATGTTATGATCTGATTTAAATGAGATTGGGTAACTATTTAGCCAAGTGAAAGTTGATAAGGTGCATTATCATAAAAAGTACATAAGCCTGTAACATGTTTTTCTTATTTATATATAAACAGAACATAAAATGCATGTCCTACACATGCCATGTAGTAAATTAAATACTTTAGTGATTGTACGAGGGTTATTCAATATATTCGTAGACAACCGTTCTCATTTTATTATATTTATGTTTAAATAGTAATTTCTTATATCATTATAAACATTTTTCTATTAACTACCGTAGATACAAATTTATCTTTGATTATGCCACACAATTTCATGTCATCAGCCGTTGTATTACCATAGTAACGCGCTACCACCCCCGACCGACGTAACGTACCCTTTTCACTAGATCAACTAGTCATGAATTCCGAATTAATAAAGTTACATTCCCATATGTTTGCCAGATTATTGCTGGATATTATCATAATATTTGGTAAAACTATTAAGTTGTTTGGACGTTTGAGTTTGGATTAAGAAGTATTTGATCCATGCCTGTCACGTTTTCATTTACGTCAAATTGCCGATGAATTTAGGCAAGGAAATTCATGCAACTATTAAATCGTGCACTTGTCTTGAAAATACACAACAAAAACACATACGCTGCTAATGAAAGCAAGAGGAGAACAAACAGTATTCAGTGCCACTGTGTTTTAGTGGTAAAATCAAATTTCTGAAGAGTAGCATGGTATAAAAATTATACAAGGATCGAACGAAATTTGCAAACGTAGGGACGTTTGAGGAAATGCCAGTCAAAATTTGCGAGGCGTTTCAATTTAGCATACAACCATTAAGTCTAGCTTATAATAATCCTTTTACTTTGCATACATAAAATGTTGTGGTATATCTATTTAATAATAGACCACTTAAATATTTATGTTTAATTCGATATGAATGACATAATTCAATTTCGGGTTTACCATTTGAGAAATAGCATAACGTCAATAACTTCGGTGACGTCCAAATATATTTGCGTTGTGTGGTGGTTGTGGTAAAGTGCTACTTTTGTTTTAGCCATATTTTCTTTACAAGTGCGTCGTTTCATGCAATATTTTCTGCACTTGTGTCAGAAAGGCTGTAGTTTAGTGTGATATAATTAGTTATTCTCTGTATCAATGTGTATTAAATTGACGAGTCCAGTCCACGAATTTATTGAATGACCCTCGTATTGATTATTTATATTAACAAAAACTTATAGGAAAAAAAAGTTGTGTACCTTCGTTGAATACTGAAGATGGTACCACTGTTGTAGGTGGTCGGGTCAATCGTGGTTGGGTTACTGGTGGTGATGTGGATGGACTGTTGTGATCACTGACTGCATCTGAAACATTTTGATATAATTTTGTAAGGAGGCGTACTTACTAACTTACTAGCTTTCTACTTAAAACTGCACTTTTAATAATTTCACTTATTTTCGTAAAATTAGACTGTTGTGATCACTGACTGCATCTGAAACATTTTGATATAATTTTGTAAGAAGACGTACTTACTAACTTACTAGCTTTCTACTTAAAACTGCACTTTTAATAATTTCACTTATTTTCGTAAAATTAGGCCCTACATTTAATTTCGAGGGTTGGTAAACAGGTGGATTGGAAGGCACAGAAGGGAAAACCCTTGCTGCATTATTAAGGTCAATTTATCATTATGTCCTGATTTAGGTGTGTAAAGACCAAACAGTTCTCTGCTACAAATGATAACATTGATGTCTTTTAATAATATATTAAAAGTAACTTCAGTCTTACAGGGAACAAAAGACACAGAGACACAGAGACAAAATTGACATTGCACAATAGAAACAAAGGCTGCATCATAATGCACCAACGGCTAAGAATGAAAAGGTCGTAACTACAAAATCAATATTTTGAGAAAACAAGGAAACCTG
The DNA here is from genome assembly GCA_963678985.1 of Spisula subtruncata. Classification (NCBI taxonomy): domain Eukaryota; kingdom Metazoa; phylum Mollusca; class Bivalvia; order Venerida; family Mactridae; genus Spisula; species Spisula subtruncata. The sequence goes on from OY787669.1 coordinate 12,996,562, forward strand.
TACGACAATTACTCTATACTTATGGTAAAAAAGATGTTTCAACTTCAATTTGGTCAACATGATAAGATTTTCTCATTCTAAGCCATTAACATGTACATCAACTTACCAAATTCACAGAAATACATAAAGCTATTCGAGCAATCTTGATCCACCCATTTCGCCGATCCTGCTTCAATGACGACACAATCCTGCAAACCTTGAAACCTTGGATCACGACTTGCACTATGCCAATTCTGGTAAGTAAACTGTTTTCCTGAAAGGTGGTATAGCTAGTTTGCGATAGAAAAAAATCGTGTTTTTTAAAGATTTCTAAAAATCTATTCATCCGATTTTGGTAAAAAATTACATAGAACTACAATTACATCCTACCTAGTCTCATTTTGAATTTCATAATTTTTAGTCACCAATTAAAAGATATTTATTCTTTATTACATATTGAAATTACATACGTATTTACAGTTTAACGCAGGGAGGTAATCTGGTATTCCATTGATGATTTACTATCTATTATTTAACCGTTACAATCCGTGATCAGCGGGATTGAGATTGCTGTTATAAAGACAAGACTTTGGAGGCCCTTGTTATTTGGTTTATTTAGGTGTGTCGCTTGTAAACAATGTACAACAATAACATGTACTTCGTCATATTCACAGACGGGCCTCGCATGTGTTAAATTAAGTAGGTTGCGAATACGTAAATATACCGTTATGCGTATCATATGACCGTAAATTGGCTGTTGCAAGTATTAAGTCTTCTAACTTGATTTTTCATACAAAACTACAAAAATGTTACATAGAACTTATGAACAAAACTTTTTTAACTCATTTCTGATGTTGCTGAAATTTCAGTGTGTATTAGGTAGATATATTTCATTTATTCGTGCAAAATTTCATACTTGTAGGTGTAGTTATAACAGAGAAATATTTAAAAAACACGATTTTTTTCTATCGCAAACTAGCTATAGTAAAAAACAATAAATCCAATGAACAAATATAATGTTGACTTTAAAAATGTTTTATAGACAGGGCAATCATTATCTATCTACAATATTTCATGTTTAGTCTATAACACAACATCTTCAAACATTTTCTGAGCCCATATTTGCTACAAATTTAAAATTTAACTTTTAACTAAAGCCAGTATTTACAGCTCCTATACATGATGTTCATCTTCAGAGATTATACTGTACAATGTTTACTGGCAATTGTTTCTGGTATGAGAACTAATTTATATGCAATAGTATTAACAAATATACACGATCGTGGACTTATACCACTGCTTCCAACAACACCAGTATTTCATCCAAATGTTAACATTGTTTAACATCGCAACATATACTACATACGATAATCACATCGCGTGTTTCTGTAACCATATATACAACTAAATTATATTGACCGACGCAGTTGAAATAAGACTGACTAATATTTGACAACAAGTCAGTGACATTTCGATAAGGCAACTTACAGGTATGAAAAAAAGCATATCCGATGGTTTGACGGACATTCACGGAGTTAATAGTTGGGCACAAAGCAAAGCCACACTACTACGACGGCAGCGCCTAGACACACACGCAAGAGTCAGACATAGTACAAGCCATCCTATCCCCAAAAATGGATACTTCAAGCGAACCTTATATGCTCAGTCACTCGGCAATAAATGACACACTGCGGACTTTGAATTTTGTGCATCATTAGCCGTTAAGTGAGGTAATTATTAGTGATAACTACACTAAAGTGAAGCACGGGGCGACTTTTTACAGCCGCCACACAGCACTTAACACCTGAAGTTGTGTTTGTCAATACGATATCATGCTAAATATATTTTGTAATAGAAATGGAACAGTCCAAACAAATTTTACAAAAACACAAACACCACAAACCTGAAACCCATTGAAAATGTCCCTCTGTTGCTTGATCATTTAATCCAATCCAAGCCGAGTATCCATACTGCTGTACGTAACTGTACAATATACGTTCCTCAAAATCGTCGTGTATAGTTGCTAGGTGACCACCTTTCCCTACACAATCCCGCTCGGCGTCGTACCAATTCTGTGCGGGTGATTTGATAAATAGATAACACTTTCCGTGATATGGACTGGCAACAATATGGACACTTTCGTCAAGACTAGCCATTAGAACATTCGTTGGACAAGAAATCTGACCTAGAAATAAGAAATAGTATTACTCAATTATCGTTGGGCACATATATACGAAGAACGTACTTGTTCATCACACAACACAACATCATTTTGTAACGAGTAAACGTTAGGGAAACATATGGTCAAAACTGAAGTTCGGGCTTTAAGTGGATAATCCGGACACAATTACAAATACAATGTATAGGAAAAACCTGAACATAGTTTGAATTTGCGCATATACGTGTGTTCAGGTATACAGCAAACGGACAACTAACGAAAGAAATAACATCTAAACAAATTACTCAAGCGCTAACTAGAGTATAAGACTCATACCAAACGTTGCAGCAGTTGTTGCTTGTATTGTTGTCGTAATGGCAGGTTGTGGTGAAGATGTTGTTACTGGTGGCAGTGAGTGTCCAGATATTTCTCCATCTGATATAACAACATAATAAATAAAAAGAAATTCAAAATGTAACGGTCATAACAAAGTTGAAGCAAGATATATACATTGTATTTCCTTATTGATGTTTTTCTAGTGTATTATTTACATGTATTTGTAAATAGTGATTTCGATACCGTCATACTTAACGATTTAAAAATACATAACATATATCATTAAATCAGGATTGAAACAATATTTCACGACCATCAACAGGATTAATGAAATAAAACATCATTAACATTTAGAATAGTTCATAATAAAGACATAATTAATCCTTTCTACATAAACTCCAAGGAAGCTACTGCGTTAACTAAACCAGCAGCACATGAACAATCCAAATACAGTGACAAATATCAAGGACTCATTTAGGGTTCAGAATAAGCTTTTTAACAATTAAATCAACTACTATAGGTATTATTCGCTGGCTTAGAATGGGAAGACTGATACATATCTAAAATCAGCACCACAAGGCCCTTCTTTTTTCATGAAAGTCGTTTTACCATAAGTAAGGAGTATTTTTCTGACAGTTTTGTTTTGTATTCTAAAAATATCGAATTTTGCTTACGTCCTTCTCATTCTAAATCAGCGAATTATTATATGACTCACCGTATTCACAAATATAAGACATTGGTGAATCACAGTGGATACTGTACCATGCTCCAGTCGTGTGCTCCATTACAGTACAACCATTAGTATGCGGCTCATTTGGTGCCCACTTCGTCATTAGCATCGGTTGACCTAAATGTACAAACACTCAATATAATTAGAGTTTATCAGTGATACATGTACCGAATCCAATAGCAATTACAAAAAAGCAAATTCATTATAAATATTAGCTGACAAATTTGGTCAGTTTATGTTGAAAGTTGTCCTAAACCTACCACAATTACAAAAAAAACACAATATACATGTACCCTCATTACATTTATTATTCCCTATTATTAAAATTTTATTATTATAACTACAACTTTCGATATTCGTCCAATGAGTGACATTATATGCAATTGAAAGCTGGTTTCAAATGCATGGGGTACATATGAAGTAATTTTAACGTACATGTATATAGCAATCTTAAGTGTTGTAAACATATGCGACAGTCCCATACGGTATACTTGTACTTTTGCTATTATAATACAAAGTTTCACAACACGTATTGCTATTTGTAAATACATTTATACTCCGTCATGCCCACTGACTCCATTCATAAAGTGTACATTATTTCTGTAAATGTACACTTTTGTGAGACATTTTCTTAGAAAATGATTGGTCAATTTAAGCTTCAAACTATTTTAGATTTGCTTAACCACATACACAGTTAAATAAATGTCACTACTGATTGCCTGAAGACTAAAAATTGTAAGAACACACAACGAGGGATTAACATGACTGTGCTACTGTAAACTAATCAAATTTGCAGCATTACATTTTAATTAGTGTCTTTTGTGAAACTTAATAATAAAACAAAGAAATGTAGCGTTGATTTTTTATATTATATTTTTAGTCTTGGTTGAACTAAATACTAAAACAAAATAATCACAATTTATCTACACCCCAACAATTATAGGGCAATGGCTAATCCTTTAATATTGCTGTCCACAAAGTTGAGAGCAAAGTCCATCAAAATTGAATGCTTTTACGTTATTGGTTATCAGGAGGAATACAGCAAAGCTATAAACAATGTATAAAAAAATAATATACATTGTGCAACCGACAAGAATCCTGAATTATTATTATACAATGATCGAAAGCAGTTATAACTTTCTATTTGTCTTCATGAACATACGTGATGCCACTTAGGATCACTCGAATACAACATTATATTGTAGTTAGTAATCATCAAATTATGTAGCCCTATGAAAATGAATGTTTAAATTAGAACATGTGTCAATTCATTACGGCGCTATTATAATACATTTTTTTAATATCTATAAAATAAAACACACGGTCTTAACATAAACTGAGCAGTTAAGATATATATAAGAATCGACTAACATGATCCTGTTTGAAAATAAACATTAATTTAATAAATAATTCCATGACAATCATCTATTTTTTAAAAAAAAACAAATGAAGACAAATAATATGCTATATACCTTTGTACATCAAGCCTTAATCAATGAATGTGTAAAATAATTGCTTGTGTAATCTTAGCGTTTATATGTTGTATAAATAGTTCCTTGATTTACTCAATCTATATGTCAGTTACTAGTAATCCATCAGATGTGTTAGGCTAAGGTTATTATGTTCCATAGAGTCATATTTTCTAAACTTCAATATGTGTTCTGCTCATGAATTGTGCCAGAATTGATTGTGCCAATCATTGTCTCTCTGGTGATCATTTACTTTTTGCCGGAGTATAAGTAAGATAAAGTACAATTTTTTTATCAAAGTGTCCTCTTATTACAAGCGTTATAGGATAGTTCTGTAAGTCCGAACAACAAATTATCCTCGGCTTCGCCTCGGACAATTTCTTGTTAGTCCTTACAAAACTATCCTATAACGGTTGTAAGAGGACACTTTTGATCAAAAACTAGTACTGTATCTATTACTTATCCGGTCATTTCTGGCCAAATCGGCCTGTTAACAGGATGCCTGATAAACTTTGTGATATCACGTCGAGTGACCATGTGACTTGCTATATAGGTTCGCTAAAATCTTACCAGATGTCCATTCCCAGTTTCCTTTGTTTGTGTTGACGTTTAAACCTATCCAGGCGGGTAGAGAAATGGATTGAATCATGGCATGTACAATTCTCTCTTCTACAATGTTGCTTATGGTCATCAAATGTCCTCCTTTTGACTTGCAATCGTTTTCAGCGTACGACCAAGTGAGCAGTGGGTGTTTGTTTAATTCATAGCACTTTTGTGTTGAGCTGCTGACATAGAGTTCATGGCTGCTATTGCCATATAATACACTCCTAGGGCATGTCAAGGTTCCTAAAAATGTTGCTTAATATTTATAAATAAATCAAATGAAACACATGAGTACAGTTACTCAATCGATTAATTAACACTTAATCATTTGAACAAATACAAGCCGATGGCTTAGAATTAGAAGGTCGTAAGTGCCACTTACGTCCTTTTAAGATTCATGCATATTTAGAATAAGCATCACAAGGCGCTTCTTATGAGCCCATTTTCATAAAAATCTGAACTTGTCATGTTGACCAAAATGAAGTTGTAAAGTTTGTTTTACCATAAGTAAAGACTAAATGTCAGACAGTTTTACCGTGTTTTCTCAAAATATCGATTTGGTAGTTACGACCTTATTGGTCTAAGCCATCGAAGTGCATATGCAATTATGATATCAGACAAATGTAAAATGTAAATGACCAAGACAAATGTAACAGGTATTGCTCCGCTATTTTACTGCTTGCTATAAAAAAAATAATCAAAAGAGCCGTTAAGCAGTCGATCGAGCTTAAATTAGAAGTCCATTAGCTGATAAATTCAACGTTTTTAAGTTGAACATTACTAGTCAAATAATCAAATATGAAATGACGAACCATAAACTGATGTAGAATTCGTAACACTAGTAGTTGTTGTAGGTCTTTGCGTCGTTGTTGTAGTTTTTTTCGTCGATGTGGTTGGTCTTTGCGACGTCGTTGTACGTTTTTGTGTCGTCATGGAAGGTTTTTGTGACGTCGTTGTAGGTTTTTTCGTCGTGGGTGAAGATCTTTGCGTCGTTGTGGTTGGCATTCGTGTCGTCATGGTTAGTTTTTGCGTCGTTGTTGTAGGTCTTTGTGTCGTCGTCGTTGGCCTTTGCGTCGTTGTTGTCGGTAAATGTGTCGTCGTGGTTAATTTGTGCGTCGTTGTTGTAGTTCTTTGTATCGTCGTTGTAGTATTTTGAGTCGTCTTTGTAGTTATTTGTGACCTCGTTGTAGAATTTTGTGCCGTTGTTGTAGGTATTTGTGTAGTTGTTGTTAAATTGTGCGTCGTCGTTGTATGCCTTTGTGTCGTCGTTGTAGAATTTTGAATCGTCGTTGTAGGCCTTTGTGTCGTCGTTGTAGAATTTTGGGTCGTCGTTGTAGGTGTTTGTGTCGTCGTTGTAGAATTGTGTGTCGAGGTTGTAGGTATTTGTGCCGTCGTTGTTAAATTTTGCGTCGTTATTGTAGGCCTTTGTGTCGTTGTTGTAGAATTTTGAATTGTCGTTGTAGGCCTTGGTGTCGTCGTTGTAGAACTTTGCGTCGTCGTTGTAGGTATTTGTGTCGTCGTTGTAGAATTGTGTGTCGTCGTTGTAGGTATTTGTGCCGTCGTTGTTAAATTTTGCGACGTTGTTGTAGGCCTTTGTGCCGTCGTTGTTAAATTTTGCGTCGTTGTTGTAGGTATTTGTGCCGTCGTTGTTAAATTTTGTGATGTTGTGGTTGGTTTTTGTGTCGTTGTTGTTGGTATTTGTGTTGTCGTGGTTGGTATTTGTGCCGTCGCGGTTGGTATTTGTGTAATCATTGATAGCCTTTGCCTAGTTGTCGTTGATTGTTGAGTCGTTGTTGTCTGTCGGAACGACGTTGATTTTGGTACAGATATAGACGTCACGTATTGTTGTTTTCTCGTTGACATTGGCTTTGACATCGCATTTGTAGACTGGTCTATCTTCGTTGTTGGTAAATGTGTTTTTGTTGTCTGTACAACAGGTGTTGCTGTTGTTGTCACTTTATTAAAAGATAACTGAGTTGGTGATTTGATATTAACGTGACAGTAGTTACGCTTAACAACCAGCGGTTATATGTTTACTGCCAAAACTGTTTCTAATTTTGCTACACCGAGCATTTGAAATGCTTTGATATTCTAGGATGTCGTTTTGTAGTCACATGGTAAGACGGTTGGATGGATAAAGAAATTATTGTGAAGGGCTAACTAACTATTATTGGATAATCATTGGGCAATGTGTGGAAATGCTTTCAATCAGATATTTGGATTACCAATGTCCAATCCTCGTATAGGTTTATGAACATTATAATGCATGATAGGGTATTGTAGCATTGCCACAAGTTAAGTAACCTGGGTTATATGATGACATCCAAACCAAACAAGAGATGTTTGTAAAAAATGTATGCCACAATGGCAGCTTAATAGTTGAAAATGGTAAAGGTCACAATGGCCTTACCCTTTGACCTACTGACCTCAAAATCAATAGAGGGAATCTACTTTTGCTGACCAACCTCCATGTAAAGTGTCAAGATCTTGAGCTATTAAACGGAAACCATTTGGTCTACCAACCGACAGACTGACATGAGCAAAGCAATATACCCCTCATCAAAGATGGGGAGGGACATAATAAGATAGTATGTTAAATAGGTTTATTATAACTCACATTTATCAGCCTTGGGTACATCTCCCGAGCATATCTGTACAGCGGTCTGATCATCTCTATGTATATATCCTATCTAAATGACACATAAAACATTATCTTTTTTTAATTATGTGAATCATATGTGTAAACATACCGTAATACAAATATACTTAATATCTTTTTTCTTGTTTATGTGATACATATTGTACTCTTAAATGCATCATAAGATTCCATGAATATTTTAATTTTTCCACTCAGATTTTTGTGGTTACTATCATGGTACCTCCGAGCCAAGAGGTTTTACTTTTCAGTTTCAGTTTATTAGCATAAGAACATTATTTATGTTCGTCGCCTTAAACAAACAATAGTCGGCATGCAATCGACACAAGAAGAGCATGTACAAAGTACAATGAGCAATGTGAACACAATAACATAACAATAGTCCCAATATGTACAAAGAATATAACGATACATGTTTATATACCAATTAATGATAACAAAAATACTACTGATTATCTAAATAAGAGTTACTTTTTTGAAATGCTAGGTGTGCATATTTTGCTAATTTACATAGTATCATTTTTTTAGATGAAGACATTAATCTTGTAAATTTTTGGACAGTAGGCCAATGACAATAATAAGTTGGTAAAATAGTTCTCCGTAAATGACGATAGTAAGGACAAACCAAGACATAATGGTATTCGTCTTCCACAACACACTTACTGTTCCCGGATCATTTGATCAACATAGGGAGTATTTTTTTAGAAGAGTCTTACCTGATGATCGAATGCAATCTTTGTCCAGATGTCATCAACCAATAGAGGTTTGCAGTCAAATTCATACATATAACCAAGTGGCTGCCCAGCTACAGATGCCTGAAATGCACAACTATACCGTATAAAAGGATAGCACATTTTATTCTACTGGCTGAACATTCTTCGGATTAAGTTAATCAATGATGTGTTTAACTTTCTGCGTAGATTCTAGTTCATTCCATCGGCGATAGAATCTGATACAAAATTTACCTTATTTCTGCAGTCTCGGTCTCGTAAATGTGCTATATGCATTTAACTTGATTGATACACTTAAACGAATTTCTAATTGGCCACCCTAAAAAATATTATATCATCTGATAAATTGTATCAATAAATCTTAGGCTGTGTTATTTGTTCATTCCACGCACTTACTTATCTATTTCTGGAAAGAAATGACGTATTCAAATACAAAATCATCCATGCGAAACGGTTGGTGCGAAATTGCTGTTTTGTACGTTGGCCTCGTGCGCAACTTGGAATAGTATCGTATTTGGTATAAATTTGTTCCCTGTAGATCGACTTTTCTTTAAACACTATAATTTTTGAAAATGAGCCATGTGGAACGCGCTCATGACGTCAGATGCATGCATACATTGAACGAATTTCGGATTGGCCACGTATTTTTATAAATTAGTTTTAAAAAAATGCTTTTAGAAGAATATAATAAAGATTAATTCACATATGCATTAATCTAATTTATTACGGCGGAATTTCACGGGATCTCCGGGTATTATATACACATGGTGCGTTTATCGCTACCCGGCGACGCTATCGTTTCCATGGTAATTCTCGCGTGAATACGATATTCACTGAGCGTGAACTCACATGATTGCCACGTCGGCTCACTTGCTTGTTCGGCAGCAAACGACGAACTTTAAACCCACCCTACCGCACCCTTCAGGCAATATCAGTCATTATTATTAATTATCAATGTTAATAGTCTAACTATGTTTAATGGCAAATAGCAGTTACTATTATTATGCTGTATGAGTCATTTTTCTGCCGATCCGTTTGTTGTTATTTCAGTTTGATATTGAGAGAGTCAGTAACATTGGCATACGTAGGTTGGTCAGAACAGACACATGGTCACGTTGAGGTTGTACTGGAAGTAAACTACACAATATACGACACAAGATGGTTCAATATGGTAACTATGAGGACAGATCCGGCATCAGATTGCATCCAGTCTTCATGGAATTCACGTATAGGAACTCTTCGTGTGCAAGGTGATTCTTACGTACGGGAATAATGCTGATAATGTGTTTTTGTGTTGTGATTACCATGGTATCAGTGTTAATTATGATAATATTAGTGTTTAATATGATGTTCTTAGTGTCGTGAATGTGTATATACTAGATGCTGAAAAGGAAAAGACATGAAGCCTATAATGTGAAGTTCAGAAAGTACATTTGTAGCAAAGGACGTGATAGTAGTCGTTCTACCAGTGACCAGAACTGTGTCTTAACGGCGATTTAATAGCCAATAAACAATTAATAACCATATCTAGATATAGCACTTGCCTTACTCATGCATTTATCTAATTATAGTAGATATTCTATCATTTATTACATACATTGTCATGTTGGCGTAAAATTCTGTAGTGGGGATGCAACCGAGGGCATATCTATTATTTTTTATTAAAAATGAATCAATACAAAAACATATATTTTGCATTTCCATGGGTTATCTCTCGGTTTCGACAGCTGTTACCAGTCGAGACTGAGGTTCCTGTGGTTACAAAATTCAGTCACTTGACTGTAGTTTTTTATGAGCGTTTAAGACTTGTCCGAGCGTTGACTCAACTAGAAAAATGGCATCTCTTAAAAGGTCTCATCTGTTTAGATAAGTCACATTTGGTTAAAATACATACTTACTGTAGACATGGTTCTTTATATGGTGCCTGGAGCGTACCTGGTTTTATTACGGGGTACCTGGAGAGTACGTCCCGGTATTTTATGGGTACTCGGAGTGTACTCGGTATTTTATGAGTACCTGTAGCGTACTCGGTCTCTTTTATGGGTACTCGGAGTGTACTCGGTATTTTATGAGTACCTGTAGCGTACTCGGTCTTTTTTATGGGTACTCGGAGTGTACTCGGTATTTTTATGAGTACCTGTAGCGTACTCGGTCTCTTTTATGGGTACTCGGAGTGTACTCGGTATTTTATGAGTACCTGTAGCGTACTCGGTCTCTTTTATGGGTACTCGGAGTGTACTCGGTATTTTTTATGAGTACCTGGAGCGTACTCGGTTTCTATGTGTAATCGGAGTGTACTCGGTTTCTTGTTACAGTAAATTAATGTTAAAGTTTGATAATAAATCTTATATGCCCTCGGTTGCTACCTTGCGTAAGGCGTTTTCACCTCTAACAGCGTTACCTGTTAGAGTACAAGTCAACATGGCCATTCTTCGCCACCTTAATTTAATTCATAATCGCAATAAGGCAAGTCTATATATATTACATGTATTATAAACAATATTCGCTAATCATTTTGTATATAAAGATAATTATAAAATTAAATTGTTATTACTGCTGTCAGTTGTTGTTTTGAAATTTTATCTTGGAATAAATAATCGAAACCCCGATATTGTCCAATTGTATTGATAGAAAATATGTTTCTCGCCGTAATGCGAGCTAAACCCCACGTTATTATAAATATCGCTTTTTACAAAAAGACATTTTGACGTACATGTCTGGATTTTTGTGCTTGTACTCGTCATTCTAACGGCCTCAGCGTGCCCCGTATTACTTATTCTCGCCATAAGTCAATTAAGTCAATCGACAGAGAATACATTTTGGCTGATTTCAAAAATCAATCATGTCGGGCACGTGAACCTCGTGCACGTAAGCCATTTTGCACTAACTGTTCCGCATGGATGATTTCATACATGCATGCGTAATTTATTTCTTGAAATCGATAGATAAGTGCATGGAATGAAAATAACCACAATTTAAGAAATATTGACTGAATATATCTCAAAATATAATATCGCATTGGGTGGCCAATTAGAAATTCGTTTAAGTGTATAGTGCTCTTAATAGTACTTACAATTTTGCTACTGTAATCATATGTTGATTGTGCAAATACAATCAGTCCGATGAGTTATTAGACCTGTGGCACCGCTTTTAGAGAAAGTAAGCATTTGCAAGAAAAATAAATATATGTTCAGTTTGCCTATTAGTCGGATGATTTACCTAAACATGCTTAGGTAAATCACTGTTTATTTCCCTTCTCATTTAGGCTGATAATGATCTAAAAAAGCTACCTAAATGAGAAGGGAAAAAACAGTAGATGCTTTAGTTTCATGGGAATAATCACATAAAGTTAAGAATATTACTCATTATATGCACAGCTGACATTACGTCAGACCAAAAATCGCTCCATCCGAGTGTTTGTCGAAGGATGCTTGGAGAAGGTTTTCAAGTGAATACATTGGACCATGTTGTTATAATTTATCGTTACTATTGTTTTTAAGGGTACATGTAGACAACAGGTGTCCGTTGCCTAAGCAAGGCGCTACGTAACAATTTCCATTGGGAGATAATCCATGCCTTCTATATTTAATTGAACGGGGGGGGGTAACTGAATGAAGACGCTCGGTAGCGCTTCGTGTTAGGCAACGGACACCTGTACTGGCGTTATGTCAATTAGAGGGATATAGAGAGTTAGGTACTTACAGTCGGGTAAACGCTGAGTTCAATATTGTAGTTACATATACAACCATAGTCCGACCTAACACCACCGACATACAACAGTATCAGATAAACGATCATATCTGCAGTATTATACAACACAAACCGCAAAATAACGGCATTATTCAATAGATAACAACGACAAGCAGTGCTGAAAATGTAGGTACACATATACGATAGATCTACAATAATCTTCGAGGCGTGGCCTCAATAGAGATAGAATACTGAGTGTTTACTAGTCACGCCTCGACGCGTGTTGTAGATCTATATATTTGTAAGGGACACTAACAAACAAAACACTATAGATAAGCGATGTTTTTTTAGCCGTGACTAATTTATGCAGGAAGGTTGATTTGCCCTCAAAGGATAGATATAGGGTATGTCTTAAGGCTTAAGCAATATATGTGATCAATGACAGTAACCAATACATTGCTCAAAGAGATTTTTACCAGGTATATTCACATACCATGACTAAGAAGTGTAACCTTCCGTCACGGCTAAAAACATGGTTTATCTATATATTTGTATACAGTTGTACTTGGTTCTTTTCATAATAAAAACAAATTCCTGTTATACATTAACTTAAACGCGCAGACATGGCAACAGTTTTTCGCCATGAAGAAAGTTAGTGCAAACTAGTATTTAAAGGTTTTGAAAAGGTGCAGTAATATTGGCCAATCAGTATGTAATGCAATGCCGTTCACATTTATTTCGTAATGGGCATGCTTGAGATAAACAATTAGAATAAACAGTTGTCATAGTAACAAAACATAGTTCTAGACGTATTATTGAAATGCGTACCAGCAGTAGACGTTATAAAACAAAATAAACAAACCTCTTTGATAATGTTGATATTAGAAGTCATCCAAACAATGTACACTGTAGTGCTATTTTTGATAAGATACCGTATGACCCAATTATATATAAGGCGATGGTAACTGTAAAACACTGAGTCAAGATAGAACTGGCATAAATAATAATCTCCGAAAGAACACACAAGTGTAAATGATAACAGTTGACGCAGTGGGATTGCATTGCATGTTTTATTTACTATACTAGTATAGTATTCTAAAAGTTTTGTATTGGAACATCTTGGCAGGCGCGAGTGTGTGTTCGGTTGTTTGTTTTCATTCATGTGTGTGTACATTTTATAAGTGACACAGATTTGCAACATTAAATGTAAATAGCAAATGAGTTATAAGTTAAAAAAAGTTACCAATTTTCTAGGGCTCTTTTCAGCTGTTAGGCCGTTCAAGCACCCTTTGACATTTTAACTCCCCTGGTCATTGGGAAACCTACACTCGTGTCTCCCTGGGGAGACTATTTCTCTCCTGTGGTGTGGCAGCCAACATCGATCTGCGGCGCCCAGGAATAGACACTGCCCTCACAGGTACCATTTTACACCATGGTGGAGTGGAGCTGTGGGTCTTGCTCAGAGATTTTAACCAGTGGTCCAGAGGGGGATCGAACCCGGGACCTCTCGATCCCGAAGCGCGCGTCCTACCTCTAGGCCACCGCTCCTTATCAATCTAAGCAAAATATAAAACTCGTATAAGAAAAAACATTCAAAGTGTATAGAGCTATATCGGACGATATTTCCGTCTATTTTTCGACGAGTGAATCAATGTACACGGAACATATTCAAAGTTTTATTTTGCAATTAAGGTAGTCTAGTATCATACTTAAAACGAAGCAAGTAATTATTTTGATATTAAATGAATGTTAGAATATAGCTCTAAACCTTAAAAAAAACCCCACAAATTATCAAACATAAGTACGCTAATGTTTCTAACTAGGGAACATACTGCTGATTGTACGAAATACATAACGACAACAAACTATTGTCTAACTGAATACGCTTTTAATGCGATACAGTCATATATACATACAAATTGTTCATTTCCCAATCAATTGCGCATTATGTGTAGATATCGCTGAAATAAATAAAACAAACAAATTCTGAATGTTATACTGACTTTCTGAAGTCATACAAAAACTGCGACATATCCTAGCAACACACACAAGAGACAGGCATAAGCCAAAGTTTTGCATAACTCCTACCTCACACATTGCATGGTACACTGCGCAGTTTCTTACATAATCATATCACCACCATGAAAGGTCTTTGGAACGGATAATGGAGAGCAAAATAAGTATTTCATATATAATAATGGTTCATTTAATAGCCACACAGTTTTCGACAATATGCCTTTTCTAAATTCCATTTTTAAATTACAAATACTTGCTTATAAATGAAAAAGTTACGCGTAGGCGTACTTGTTGCCTATAATAACTTACGAAACTGACAGAACGTGGTTTGTATAGCATTCCAAAAAAACTAATAAAAACTTATATCAACTTACGATACTGACAGAACGTGGTTTGTATAGCATTGCAGGGTATATCGTCCCATACACCGCTCTGGTATGGTACAAACACCACACAATTCTCCATATATCTGTTACCGACCTGGTTACCAAGATGTCCATGTTTGAAGTTAGTGTAAGAAACTTGAGATCCTATAATAAACAATACCAGTTTCACAATATCACTTAAATCAGAGCCTAACATTTGCTCCATTCCTATACATTGTTAGTAAGATATGACTACACTACCTAATGGGTCACGTTCAAATGACCTCTCGAATGCATGTTGCATTATTGCTGTTCGTCTGTACGTATAGAGTGTTAACTCTCTCTTGTTGTAAACTATAGCATTGATTCTCTGCACTTTCAGATTTGTGAAAGTAGCGATATAATTGGGTGCTGAAAAGTTCACATCGACATAACACCGTTTTAAAGCAGCGTCATCAAATCCAATATCAGTGTAAAGTATTGGCCTGATTTCAATGAGATTGCAAGTTTCACATATCATCCAGTAATTCAAACATTCATCTTTATGCAATAATTTACACAATATTTATATAACAGTTCATTGTCGCAGTACGACATGCATTTGTGTATAATGTACATGGACATATGTGTCATTTCTTATGTGCAAATGTTCAATAATACGAAAATCTGGTCTTATAAATATATATAATTATGCTAGTATACAAATTAAGAAGAATAAATTTCAAGGATCGAGCGGTGACCTGAAGTAAGTTTCCTTATTCGATATACATGCACATGTGTGTGACGTCATATATCATACGCAAGGAACGTAAAGTTAGATCATTTTATCTTGTTCATAACCATTTTCATTGTATATTACAAATGTTTATGTGCATGGTAAAACAATGTAACGTTTTATACAATTTTTACCTGACGTCCATTGGTAAACTCCTTCACGAAACATATCATGTAATCCTATCCAGACAGTTTCTCGTGGTATGTATTTCTTTGTAAACGCCTCCACAAAGTTTTGATCTTGTTTGCTCTGTATATGTACAAGGGTACCACCTCTACTACGGCACGTGTTTTCTGCTACGTTCCATGGCACGTGTTGACCAACAAATACCTCGTAACATGAAGTGCCATGCTGTGCTATATGTACACCACTGTATCTCAACGATTCGGAATAGATGTGTGATGGACAGAGCCGGGTATTACCTTCAAATACAATGTATAATATTTACAGTAGATCTTCGTGCAGAATATTATGTTTAAATCAAGGGACTAACGGTATTTCGGAATAAACAAAAGCAAGAAGTAAGATGTACACATAAGACATATCGCTGGCTTAGAATTAGAAGGTCGTAAGTAGTAGTTAAGACTCATACATATTTGAAATTTGATTCACAAAGCGCTTCTTATGAGCTTATTTTCATGAAAATCGGAAATTGTCATGTTGACCAAATGAAGTTTTAAAAACTTTTTTTTGCATAGATAAAGAGTAAATTACTGACAGTTTTCTCATGTTTTTTAAATATATCGATTTTGTAGTTACGACCTTCTTATTCTAAGCCATCGATATGCGGTTTGTAATTACACAATTTATATTCTTGCTTGTAAAACTGGCGACAGTAACATTTCAATGAAGAAATATAACTAGTAATATATAACTTCTAAAACATAAATACCGTAAACTGATGTTGGACGTGGTGTGGTTGTTGTAGGTCTTTGCGTCGTCGTTGTTGGTCTTTGTGTCGTTGTTGTTGGTCTCTGGGTCGTTGTTGTTGGTCTCTGTGTGGTTGTTGTAGGTCTATGTGTGGTTGTTGTTGGTCTATGTGCGGTTGTTGTTGGTCTTGGTGTCGTTGTTGTTGGTCGTCTCTGTGTCGTTGTTGTTGGTCTCTGTGTCGTTGTTGTTGGTCTCTGTGTCGTTGTTGTTGGTCTCTGTGTGGTTGTTGTTGGTCTTGGCGTCGTTGTTGTTGGTCTCTGTGTCGTTGTTGTTGGTCTCTGTGTCGTTGTTGTTGGTCTCTGTGCGGTTGTTGTTGGTCTTGGTGTCGTTGTTGTTGGTCTCTGTGTGGTTGTTGTTGGTCTTGGCGTCGTTGTTGTTGGTCTCTGTGTGGTTGTTGTTGGTCTTGGCGTCGTTGTTGTTGGTCTCTGTGTGGTTGTTGTTGGTCTCTGTGTGGTTGTTGTTGGTCTTTGTGTCGTTGTTGTTGGTCTTTGTGTCGTTGTTGTTGGTCTTTGTGTCGTTGTTGTTGGTCTTTGTGTCGTTGTTGTTGGTCTTTGTGTCGTTGTTGTTGGTCTTTGTGTCGTTGTTGTTGGTCTTTGTGTCGTTGTTGTTGGTCTTTGTGTCGTTGTTGTTGGTCTTTGTGTCGTTGTTGTAGGTCTTTGTGTCGTTGTTGTTGGTCTTTGTGTCGTTGTTGTTGGTCTTTGTGTCGTTGTTGTTGGTCTTTGTGTCGTTGTTGTTGGTCTTTGCGTCGTTGTTGTAGATCTTCGCGTTGTTGACATCGTTGTTGTTGGGAGAGAGGTCGAAGTTATCAGCTTTGCGGTTGTTGTCACTAGTTATTGGAATAAAAAGAGAACATAGTGTTACGAAGATGCTCGAATAGTTATGTAACTGTATACTGAGCGTCAAAAGTTCCGCAAACACTATATTATGCTTCTTATTTATTAGAATGACCAAATAATTAATGATCATTCAACGTAAAGCGATGGGTGCGTGATATAAACCCATGACAATTATCTTTTTTTAAGATATGTATTGATCCGTAATAAATACCACATGTGAAATACACATAACGATATACTACTACTTTACAGTGGAAGGGAGGTAACACTTATCTCCCTTTGACCAGACAATAATTACGAGGTCGTAATAGAGTCTGTACGATATGTTGGCTTTTAAGAAACAGCGCCCTGGTCATAAAAACGCAAAATGAAAGGAAGTTATCCATACATTTTAATGTTGGTTGGATTACAATAAAACTAAAACAATCGAAGTATAAAACCTAATGGAAAAAACTGTAAACTCACCTCTATCGGCCGCGGGTACGTCGCCTTGACACACCTGTACCGCCGTCTGCCCGTCTTTCTTCACATATCCGACCTAGAATTGATGCAGCTTGGCTATTTTGACCTGAACCTGACCTTTATGCAAGAATATATTACAAGGTTCTTGCTTTGAATATAACAATTTCCGCAAGCGAATCGTGCGATATCGGTATTTTAGATGTGTGTTTGTATTACATCTCGAGCGTCTTCGTGTTACTCACCGATTATGAAAACATACAGTCAGTGTCGTAAACGCAGACATTATATCAACTGTCAAATTATGATAATCGATCGGTCAAACTCAAATCAAATAGGGCAAGCTATAATTTTTGTGTTTTAACATCCTGTCTATGCATGACGTTTGAACAGACGTGGTATAGGCATACCGTGATACTATTCATAATCTTGTATTACAGCCAATTGTCGAAAATAAAATATGAATTATTCTATTTCGGCAAAGTTAAAAGTGTGTATTTCATATCCCTCAAGCGATTATGTGGAGCACAGGAGTCCGTACCATTTATTTTCTACTCGTAAACTACTGCAGTACGAAATTCAATGTATATCACCAACCAAGAATCTTTATTAATTCTTGGAATAACACATGTCTAGTTTAATCATATTTTATTGCATGAATTTTTACAACAATTACAAAGGGTTTGCATATATACAATTAATTACAAGAAATAGAATCATATCATAAATGTAAACCATAGAAGCTTTAACAATTTTATATTCATTACAAAAGGATCGGGCCACAAGTTATTTCAACATTAGATATCGGCCCTCTCCAAATAATGTTTTGTTAACATAAAGTGGACGTTTATTTGATTGTTGATTTTGAAATGAACTAAGGGTTAGAATGGGTAGGAAAATGTCATTGATATATATGTTATTTTTAATTCTAACCACATGTTGAGATTGCAGAAAATAGAAGATATGAACAGACTAAAGAGTAAAAAGAACTCGAATATTACATGGAAGATGAAAAAAAATAAACAAAAAAAAATGACAATAAGGAAAAAGAAACATAGCTATATATAAAAGAACAACAATTTACTGCTAATCTTGAATGTGTACTAATGAGTACCCTACCCTAGCCAACGACCCAGATGTTAATTAGATATTGAAATTTCAGGCAATATAAATATTTTGTAAATCAAAAGCGTGTGTGTGTTCTATGCTTAAAATCTATTTGTTTCTTTTATATACCGTTGCACCGATTTAAATATCGCAGAGTTGTCTTCATCATTTAAGTTTTGAATACCGAATAGTAATTTGTCAGCACTTAACGGATGATATTGGCGGGTGTCTGTAAACAATGTTTACCTTTCATTTGTATAACGAGGACATCTAAAAAAATAATGCTCCGCGTCTTCATTAAGATGACCACAGTCGCAAATTGCAGTTTCACGTATATGATTCCTGAATAAATCTGCATTTAAGTTACTACAATAATTCCTTATTCGAGCATGATGGACTTGAAGAACTCTGTCACCATTTAGAAAATAGTTTGGAACTTCTTGTGCTTTATATAATGTTTTTATATTTGACTTAAAGGACGATATGGAATTACTGTTTCTAATAGTAGGATCAAGTTCATTCCACATTTTTACAGAAGAAAGGATCGATGATCGAGCGTATATTTCTAATCGACGAACAACAGTAGCATAGTTTTCGTTATTCCGCAATTGGTAATTGAATAACACATGTCGTATTTTATAATAACATTAACACGTGATAGCAAAGCATATTATTGTAAATGATTTTATAAAAACCTATAAGACCAAATTTTACAATTGCGCTGAGATTTGAAATGTTTGTAATTATTTTAAACCGTTCTGTCAAGGATAACCCATTTTAAAAAAATCAAGCCCTTATTTCCAACTGGGTCCCGTGTTTTGCTGAAGGGACAGCGGGTGGAAGAGACAGTGGTGTGATACAAGGTATCTGGGTGCCATGCCCTAGCTCTTTCTGAAGAGACACCTTGGTTCTTTAACGTGCCCGGTGTATAGCACCGATACTCGCGAGACTACCTCTGGGTTGCTTACCAGTTCATCTCTAGTTGGGTGGGAAACACAGAAAAGCGTTTCAGAAATGATCAGGTGCCCCGGCCGAGGATCGAACCCGGGATCTCTCGATTAACAGTCAAGCAGGCTATCCGCTCGACCACCGTACCACCCATCCTTCGAGAGATTCAGACGAGAATTATGATTTCGAGCTTCAAGCTAGTCCTAAGTTCGTATAACATTGTGGCTCTATGTTCCTCTATTGCATGTCTGAACTAATAGATGGATATTATTACCTGGTGTTCAAAAGTAATCCTAGCCCAAGGGTTGTCATTCAGTATTTGTTTACAGTCGAACTCATACATATAACCTATTGGCCTTCCTGTCGTAGACGGCTGAAATATACGAAGTCAGGACATACAAATAATGTAATATAGTAATACGAAACCCAACAGTTAAAATTTAAGAGTATACCAAACTTTCTAATAAGAAGCAAGCCCGTATGCTAAATAGCATTTTTGTTCCTATCAAATTATCTATATAAAATATGATTTCAATTTCGGCAATGACATATTTAAGAAAGCCCTTTTATGCTCATAGGTGGTTGAAAAGGAAACAGATAATGTTTTATTTTATGCCTTAGACAAATTGAAATCAATGTTTAGACGGTCAGTTTAAAATTTTAAAGGGAGAAAATTTATCTAACAACTTTAATATTTCCATGCATGTGCAATTATTTATTTTTCTCGGTATTTGGTCAGAGCTTTTTGTTGAAGATTTGAGGAGTTAATAAATAATGATTCTCATTCAACTTATAGTATTCCTGAATCGATTTAAACTTCAGAGTTATAGGGAATCCCTCTTTAAGCTACAATAGAGCATACGGAAAGTCAGGAATATATTACTTACTGTAGGGTAAACGCTAATTTCAACATTGTAGTTACATATACAATCATAATCAGACCTAACGCCTCCAACAAATAACAGTGTCAGGAACAGTATCATGTCTGAAACAACCCAAGAATCACATCATACACATCCAGTAAGAGAGATTCAACAGTAACAATATATGTTTATAAAAAATATTTGTATGGGTAAATGGCAGCCCAATAGTCGATTATGGTAAAGTTCACGATGGCATTTGACCTATTGATAACAATTGTCTTTTGCTGTTGCTTGCCAACCAACATGCAAAGTTTAAAGATCCATTAGTTATGGAACGTAACCACTTTGGTCCATCGCCGTTGTCATTTAATCACTCTAGTTGAATTTGAAAACATAAGGAAACGTAATTGATAATGACTCCAACAATTGACTGGAAACTATTAAACTGGAATCTCTTGACGATGTTACGGTGTGATATACAATAAAACACAACAATAATAAATAAACTAACCTTTATAATGCAGATACATGCCGACCGGGGAAATCATGTAGAAGCGAAAATATGCGAATATGACAGTATAATTATAGAACTGACGGTATTGTCCGATAAGATTTCACCTGACCTTAGGGCCTAGTTTAAACTTGTGAGAACTGTCACGAGTAAGGCTCACAAACTGGACACATTGCTTAGGTAAGCACTACACGTTCTTATGCCATGAACAATATAAGACACAAGCCTCATGACATAAATTTCTTACGGGCGACAACTATTCCAAATGATAGTCAGAACTTATCTGTGCTTGTGTATACTTACGCAATGCGGGAGGGTTTTTTGTTTCTATTATTCTCATTGGTTGGGTTGTATGTAGTATGGTCTGCATGATGTTGGAAACACTGTGTGACATTTCACGTCACTGTCGCCTTTGTCGTTGCCCGTGCCCTGGCGAAAGGAACATATTCAACCTTCGTCTATGTATGAGATGTCCACATTTTATATATGCATGTGATGTCCACATTACATCTATGTACGTGATGTCCACATTTTATCTATGTACGTGATGTCCACATTTTATCTATGTATGTGATGTCCACATTACATCTATGTATGTGATGTCCACATTTTATCTATGTATGTGATGTCCACATTTTATCTACGTATGTGATGTCCACATTTTATCTATGTATGTGATGTCCACATTTTATCTATGTATGTGATGTCCACATTTTATCTATGTACGTGATGTCCACATTACATCTATGTACGTGATGTCCACATTTTATCTATGTACGTGATGTCCACATTTTATCTATGTATGTGATGTCCACATTACATCTATGTACGTGATGTCCACATTTTATCTATGTATGTGATGTCCACATTTTATCTATGTATGTGATGTCCACATTTTATCTATGTACGTGATGTCCACATTTTATCTATGTATGTGATGTCCACATTTTATCTATGTACGTGATGTCCACATTTTATCTATGTACGTGATGTCCACATTTTATCTATGTATGTGATGTCCACATTTTATCTATGTATGTGATGTCCACATTTTATCTATGTACGTGATGTCCACATTTTATCTATGTATGTGATGTCCACATTTTATCTATGTACGTGATGTCCACATTTTATCTACGTATGTGATGTCCACATTTTATCTACGTACGTGATGTCCACATTTTATCTATGTACGTGATGTCCACATTTTATCTATGTACGTGATGTCCACATTTTATCTATGTACGTGATGTCCACATTTTATCTATGTACGTGATGTCCACATTTTATCTATGTACGTGATGTCCACATTTTATCTATGTATGTGATGTCCACATTTTATCTATGTACGTGATGTCCACATTTTATCTATGTACGTGATGTCCACATTTTATCTATGTACGTGATGTCCACATTTTATCTATGTATGTGATGTCCACATTTTATCTATGTATGTGATGTCCACATTTTATCTACGTATGTGATGTCCACATTTTATCTATGTACGTGATGTCCACATTTTATCTACGTATGTGATGTCCACATTTTATCTACGTACGTGATGTCCACATTTTATCTATGTACGTGATGTCCACATTTTATCTATGTACGTGATGTCCACATTTTATCTATGTATGTGATGTCCATATTGTATCTATGTATGTGATGTCCACATTACATCTATGTATGTGATGTCCACATTACATCTATGTATGTGATGTCCACATTTTATCTATGTACGTGGGGTGTTCCACAATTAATAGGACTTTTTTCATAGCAGCACGGCAAACCATAAATTAAGAAAACTAATTGTATATAATTAAATTTTGATCTTTCACTGACAGATATGCCAAATATCAAAGTAATTGGATGAACAATAAGAAATTTATTAAACATTAAATATGCTATGTATCAAGGAGGCGGGTCGCACCGTGACGTTATTATGACGTTGCATTTCAAGCACAGTATTTTGATATAAAGAAACTTTTAATATTTTTGTTTATAGCCATCCTGACTTTCTAAACAGATCTAATAACACTGTCCCGAGTGTTTAGATGTGTTTCCGTAATCCTGTTCACAAAATGTCTTGCAATGATGTTAGAAATTGCTCAAACCTTGGAGCGTCTATCAGGGTACACACAGTGTTTATTAACGTCAACTTAATTGTCTATTACATCGCCTGTGCTTACTTGTAAGTTTATAAATCAGCGATCTGTTAACAGTTTGGGCCAACAGAATACAAGTGACTGCTTAATGCCACTACATTTTGTGATTTTCATCCATTCATTGGTTAGCACTGTTTGTTTTCCCAATGTATACCATTATTTGACAATCGGGCGGTTTCTGTTTCTTTGCGTTGACGTCATTTTCACCCATGACGCGCTTGCATACATACCCTTGATTACTGATTTGTGATAACAAACATAGATCGATTTCATCGAAAGTTTGCATGTGCATGTCAAAGTCATCCACGTAATACCATACAATTAGGCGTTAATATTTATCAAGGGGTTATTGAGATATTCACATTTTTAATAAGGATGGTAATGACAAATAATAGTGTGACCCGCCTTGGTGTTACATGGTTTCTATGACAACGCTTTGTACGCGCATCATCAGCAACAACGAAATTCTGTTGCTACCAGTATGTAAAGCATACATTGCTAAGAATGTGAGACAAATTTCATTAAAATGTAAGTGTTGAGTAAGAAGTTATGAGAAATGTCCAATTATTTCTGGAACACCCCTCGTATGTGATGTCCACATTTTATCTATGTATGTGATGTCCACATTTTATCTATGTACGTGATGTCCACATTTTATCTATGTACGTGATGTCCACATTTTATCTATGTATGTGATGTCCACATTTTATCTATGTACGTGATGTCCACATTTTATCTATGTACGTGATGTCCACATTTTATCTATGTACGTGATGTCCACATTTTATCTATGTACGTGATGTCCACATTTTATCTATGTACGTGATGTCCACATTTTATCTATGTACGTGATGTCCACATTTTATCTATGTACGTGATGTCCACATTTTATCTATGTACGTGATGTCCACATTTTATCTATGTATGTGATGTCCACATTTTATCTATGTACGTGATGTCCACATTTTATCTATGTACGTGATGTCCACATTTTATCTATGTACGTGATGTCCACATTTTATCTATGTATGTGATGTCCACATTTTATCTATGTACGTGATGTCCACATTTTATCTATGTACGTGATGTCCACATTTTATCTATGTACGTGATGTCCACATTTTATCTATGTATGTGATGTCCACATTTTATCTATGTACGTGATGTCCACATTTTATCTATGTACGTGATGTCCACATTTTATCTATGTACGTGATGTCCACATTTTATCTATGTACGTGATGTCCACATTTTATCTATGTACGTGATGTCCACATTTTATCTATGTATGTGATGTCCACATTACATCTATGTATGTGATGTCCACATTTTATCTACGTATGTGATGTCCACATTTTATCTATGTATGTGATGTCCACATTTTATCTATGTATGTGATGTCATATATGCAATTTTGTCATCCTGTAAATGCATTTCGTTGTCTAGCACATTGCTGATTCGTTTCGTTCAAAGGGTCGAATATATCTCTAATTGGGATGGACACACTAAAGCGCGTTGCCCAAGGCGGTCGAGGTTCGAGTCAGGGATAACTTATTTTTTTATCACTGGATTATTTCAAAGTTTGCTTTTTAGAATCAAAACCGAGTTGACTCATGATGTTGAGTTGCTGTTCTTGAGTTGTTGTTGTTTAGTTACTGATAGTGTTGTTGTTGTCGAGTTGCTGTTGTTGAGTTCCTGCTGTTGTTCTATTTAAGGACCCATTTGGGTAATCCCGTTTATTCACAATTGTTCACATGGTAATAATATTGTACAAAATATAATAATCATAAAAAGTATTAAACTGTATAATAATTCTTGGGTTTCCAAAATGTGACACTTTTTGTGAAACTTTATAGGATATGAAACTTAGATTGTCCGAATTGTTTTTTTTTTAAGTTTCCATTATTGTTTTCTGTTTTCTGTTCTATGATTGTGTCTTGTAAGTGATTATGTCTTGCGAGTTCCTGCTGCTGTTGAGTAGCTGATGTTGAGTTGCCGATGATGAGTTGCTGTTGTTGTTTAGTTGCTGCTATTGTTGTTGTTGCGTTGCTGTGGTTGAATTGCTGATGTTAAATTGCTAATGTAGAGTTGCTGTTGTTGTTTAGTTGCTGATATTGTTGTTGAGTTGCTGCTTTTGTTTAGTTGATGATATTGTTGAATTATTGATTTTGAGTTGCTGATGTTGAGTTGGTGTTGTTGAGTTCTTGTTGTTGTTGAGTTGCTTAAATTGTTGTTGTTATTGTTGAGTTGCCATTGTTCAGTTGCTGATGCTGAGTTGCTGCTGTTGAGTTGCTGATGTTGTTTAGTTGCTGTTATTGAGTTTATGTTGTTGAGTTGCTGTTATTGAGTAGCTGCTGTTGTTTAGTTGCTGTTGTTGTTAAGTTGATGTTATTTAGTTGCTGATGTTGTTGAGTTGCTGTTGTTGAGTTGCTGTTGTGGAGTTGCAGTTGTTGTTTAGTTTCTGTTGTTTAGTTTCTGTTGTAGTTGAGTTGCTGATGTTGTTGAGTTGCTGATGTTGTTGAGTTGCTGTTGTTGTTTAGTTGCTGCTGTTGTTTAGTTGTTATTGTTTAGTTGCTGATGTTGTTGAGTTGCTTATATTGTTCAGTTGATGTTGTTGAGTTGCTGTTGTTACTAAATGCAATGAATGATTAATTTAGTTGTGTTTGCATAGACTGGTAATCATTGCTGTGAGAAATTGGCGGCTCATTTTCAAATTCAATAATTAGCATTATTCGTCATTTCGGGGACGCATAGGTTTATATGTAGAATCATAAACTCGAAACTTGATAGCATTATAAGTGATCATTGAGGCCCTACCAAAAGGCCCTACCCCAAGGTCCTACCCCCAAGATCCTACCGCCAAGGTTCTACCCCCAAGGTCCTACCCCCAAAGCCCTACCCCAAGGTCCTACCCCCAAGGTCCTACCCCCAATACCCTACCCCAAAGGCCCTACCCCCAAAGCCCTACCCCAAAGGTCCTACCCAAAGCATTACCCCAGGGTAGGATCCTAGGCAAGGGTAGGAACCTATCCCCATGGGTAGGCCCTACACCCAGGGTAAGACCCTACCCCCCAGGGCAGGAGTCTACCCCTGGGCAGGACCCTACCCACAGAGCAGGACCCTTGCCCCCAGGGCAAGACCCTACCCAAGGGTAGGACCCTACCCCCAAGGCAGGACAACTAATGAAATAGATCTTAGTTTTTCGTGATATACTGGCCAATATACTTACTTACTTAGGCACCGCTTGGGAGCATAGGTCATTGACGAATTCCCTCCATCTGACTCTGTTTCCTTGCAATTTGTTCCATAGCGTTCCAGGTATTTCCACTCTCTTTAATTTCTGCATCGACATTTCTTCGTCAGGTGTTATGTTGAAGTCCCTTTTCCTTCTGCCTTGATGGTTCCATGTTAGAGGTCTGCTTTGTAATGTTCGTGTTAGGTTTTCGTAGTGTGTGCCCTATCCATCCCTATTTACGTATTTTTATCTCTGTGTTGATAGGTTCTTGGTTGGTGATGTACCATAGGTCTTCGTTGCGAACTCTGTTGAACCATTTTATCTTTAGTAATTTTCTTAAGCGATGTCGGTAAAGCTTTGAAGTTTAGTTACTATGGCTTTGATTGTTTTCCATGTTTCTGAACCGTACAAGAGGAATGGTTTCACGTTTGAGTTGAATAATTGTCTGGAGATTGGGTGGAATGCAACTCAGATAATAAATAGCCCAACTGAACTGTTCTTATATAACCCATTTTGATGGAATATAACAACATATTAAAAACAAAATATGTAGCCCACTTTGGTGGAATGCAACTCATATAATAACACAACTGAACTATTCTTATATAGGCCGCTTTGGTGGACTATAATGCTCGTAGCACAACTAAAAAGAAATATATAACCAAATTGGATAGAATATAATAACACAACTAAACGGTTGTTATATAACCCAATTTGGTGGAATATAACATATTCAACAATAATTCTGTTTACAAACAAATCACTTGCGATGGACAGTGGCTGTGAACTAATTTAGCCGATAGAAGTAATTATTTCCGTCGGCGCTATTAATGGTGGTGACTGTTTGTAGTTTCTCGCACACGCCAGAGACAGAGTTATAGTTGACAGCAATGCAATCGTCTAACACCTTGCACCTTGATCGTTTAAATCGATTCAGGAATATTATACATTAAATGAGAATCATTATTGCTTAAACTCCTTTGACTTTCAACAAAAAGCTCCCACTTATTACCGAGAAAAGAATGAAAACATATTCCGCAACGAGCTGAAATAGTCACGAATTGTTTTCCTTTGACCACATAATAATAAATCGCTAGAAGCGATAAATTATTATTGGTGATTTGACGATATTTTTGACATTATGGAGACATATTTGCGCACACTTTCTTCTGACAAATTATGATAATTTATAATGCTTTGAATACTTAGCTCATTAAATGTGATAGTAGAGAAAAATGTGCTAGTAATAGGGTATGCCTCTTTAAAAGAAGTCTACAAAAAGCTTGGTATTCCATGGTTTTCATTTTAATTCTATCTTTGCGAGTCTTCAAACGAGGTCAAAATTTTATTCATTCCTGTGACTTGAATATAGAGTCTGGAGTTATGTATAATTTAAATGTTTGTTAACCTTGAGGATATTTATCTGTGATTCCAGAGCCTTTCAAAACGATCGATACGTGGATGACTAACTTTTCATGCATCAAGCATGCATGTGATATGAAATGCAAGTTATTGAAGACCAATTAATGATTAGCATGTCAGCCAAGTTGGTAATGGTTAACATAATCATGTATATGCCATGCTGCTGGTGTTTCAATAAAATACTTTCTGTAAGATATATTGTACATGTCTTTACGATAATAAGAATATGGTATCAGTCTCAACAGACGTATAGGAAAAGTAATGTTTGTTTATTATTTTGCCCCCCCCCCCCCCCTCCTTCGATTGAAAGGGTCCGTCAATTCTGACTTATGAGACACTTATCTTTCATATATACATGCCAATACCTCCCGAATAATTGCTCGTAATGTCGGGCGTCTGTTTGACATGGATTGTCGGTAATCCTATATTATTTAACTAGCTGGCGGCTTACCAACCGGTCCATTCGAACCTTCAACCTCCCACTCCCAATAATATAACCACCAGCCAACGGTTCATACAAATCCCTCTTTGGTGGAATACAACTCGGATAATAACCCAACAAAACTGTTCTTATATAAGCAACTTTGGTGGAATATTATAACACAACAAAACTGTTCTTATATAACCCACTTTGGTGGAATATTATAACACTACTAATCTGTTCTTATATAACCCACTTTGGTGGAATATTATAACACTACTAATCTGTTCTGATATAACCACTTTTGATGGAATATAACAACGCATTAAAAACAAAATATGTAGCCCACTTTGGTGGAATGCAACTCATATAATAACACAACTGAACTTTTCTTATATAACCCAATTTGGTGGCATACAATATTTTTAACAATAATTATGTTTACAAACAGATCACTTGCGATGGAACAGGGGCTGTGTACTAATTTAGCCGATAGAAGTAATTATTTCCGTCGGTGCTGTTAGTGGTGGTGACTGTTTCTAGTTTCTCGCACACGCCGGAGACAGAGTTATAGTTGACAGCAATACAATCGTCTAACACCTTGCACTGGGCTACACACGATACCTTCGATATTACTTGAGTTGTACCTAGCAGATATCCAGTGCCAATCTTGCCTTCACCATTCTTAAATTTCACGACTGTTTTGAAGAAAACAATAAAATAGAACTACATACAATAATCATAATGACTTTGTTTGTTTCTCCTTTGTATCAGTTGATACATATACGTGTTGATTTATATGTCATCTAATATCTTATCTTATAACTAGTATGACGTCACTGGCCTCGTTCTTATAACTAGTATGACGTCACCGGCCTCGTTCTCATAACTAGTATGACGTCACCGGCCTCGTTCTCATAACTAGTATGACGTCACCGGACTTGTTCTCATAAAAGTAAACAGTGGATAGTCTTTGTATATTTAACAAAATCTTTATTGTATATGTACTCACGAGGCATGTAATATTGTGTGTCTAATATAAATGATAGATCTACAACACTTACCAATACTCTTGTTTTCCTACAACTGTTTAAAGAATATTGATTGATTTTCCCAACGGATAAAAAATGGATAATAATTTTCACTTACCATTTAATATTTCATCACCCATAACCATCACTTCACATAGTTGTAGTTGATCATCTTCAGTACCAGGAACGCGTGTGATCTTCACCCACCGTGCATAAACACCCGGTGCCATTTGAAATGTATAGTTGGCACCGATTATCCCGGCATAGTAGCCATGTAAAACGTACTCTTCCGTATCAAATCCGAAAAACAGCTGGACTTGTTTCAACCTTTCCCCTAGAAACAATGTTTTAGATAGGTTTGTGAAGTTGGCAGTTATCTGTTATGTGGTAACTCGGAAGTTTAGTCAATTTTATTTATCTTCTGCCAGAAGTTAACTCAGCAGTTATCTCAGTTGTTAAGTCAATTCAAAATGTTCAGTAGTTTACTTAAAAGATAACTTCTGAGTAAACTTCGAATAGAAGTAAACTGATTTTTTATTATTTACTTAACTCATGAGATAACAACTGAGTTAACAGTTAAGTGTGAGAATGCGCCAAGTGTAGGCTGCAATATTTTGTGCTCTGTCATTTTGGATGGAATCAACAGAAATACTGCAGTGATTGCTGTGGATTTTGCTGTGAATGTTTATGGGAGTATTCTTTTTGTATATGTGTAATTTTTGTGTTGTAATTGTTTGTAGATTTTGTGAAATTTTGAGTTTTGTGTAAATATTTTACAATTTTGTACAATATTCAACTGAAAATATAAAGGTGTATTTGCCTCGGGCAAAAATGACACAATGTATACCAGGGATTATACAATACAATAGGTATAGCCTGTATGAGATTGGGAAATTATCACCTACAAAACCTGATACCCATACATTGGCAACATTTAAAGCCACAATAAGGTTCCGGAACGACATACTTTCTATAGATAGAAAACACAAATCTTTGTTACTGATTTGAAGACTGATACATAATTAACACATCATGCTATTAAAACACGCTCTTACTGTCATATATGTGAAATAATCTTCACTTGAAGATTGGCAAAACGAGCCCGGTTTGTTTACAAATACGGCGTTTAACAGCATCTCCGTCACTTTCCGGAGACTACCGAGAATTTTTCGCCAGTTTCTGATAACCAATGGATGGATAGCACACCTATGATAACGTAGGGTGCACACTATAACCCGGTATTTTCCAGTACCTTCCGGTATCGTATATAGTAGGACCTGGTCCCCACGCCAGAAAGGGTATGTCACCCCTAGTAACAATAACTATATGGAATACCTGCGTAGTACCATGATTCCTATATGGCAAAGAAGTACAGAAGATCTCATCACCAGAAATACTGAAACTCGAAAGATATCAGAGGAAAATCCTCAAACATCTACAAGGACTACCTACTACTAGGACTCCGACTGCTGCTGTGTATACCCTACTTGGGGGAAAACCAGTTGAACTCCACCTAGACTGTAACTACCTATCTTTATTTATGAACATCATCGGATTCCTGATTCTTTAGAATTCAAAATTCTTAAACGTCAACTAACGATGATAGATTTTGAAACCAACAGTTTCATTTCAAATGTATACAATGCTTTGGACAAATATAAACTCCCAACACCTGAGGTGCTCATACATAGTGTTCCCTCTAAAGAGCAATGGAAAAGAACGCTAAAAAATGCTACTAACACATACTGGGAGAATCTCTGGAGAGCTGAACTACCAAAGATGTCCTCAACCAAGTACATCCAAATACAAAAACCAGTAATCAACAACCCCCACAACCTGTGGAAAGTTATAGCACCCAAACTACATGACGTTCGACGAGCAGAAATTAAAGTACGAATACTTACTGGCACATACATATTCCAGAGTAACGCTGTCAAATTCAACCAAGAAAACGTTTCGCCAACATGCAAGCTCTGCAATCTAGAAGACGAAACACGAGAACACTTTCTCGTCAGATGTCCAGCATATACTGATATAAGGACAGACAGTATGCGTAAACTGGCAAACATCATTGAAGATGACACAATGTTCATTACCATCACACAGAACGAGGGACTGCTTATCCAGACAATTATGGATTGTACACACGATGAGTTGAGGAGTGTAGTATCACTTTCCAGGCAACAACTGGTGCATATAGAAAGATGGTAGCTAGTCTTCTGTGAACGCATCATCACTACCCGTGTAAAGAACCTCCAGTCATGCTGTAGCGAAAATGGGTATCTAAATATAATACGTTAACCCTGTAACTACGCAAAAATATCATGGTCCTCTAAAGTTACTGTTTAAGGGTTACATAAGTATTGATCAAGTTATCCAATTAAAGGCCGCACGCGTATTTGAACGAGTACGTATTACTTTGTTCCCGTAAATATACATCAGAAAAGACTTTTGCGTTGATTGTTTGTACAGAATGTGTTAATTGTGAAGAAAATCAAATATTCATCCTCTACATATGGTGGATGGAGTGCTCCAACAACTACTGGAGGGAAGTACATGAACAACAACAACAACAACAGTAGCCCGGTATTGACATCTAATCACGTTGTGTATTACCTTATATTGACATTAATTAATGGAAACATGCCAGAGGCGGGGGATTAACTATGCGTATGCAATATAGATAGTGCAAATGGCTGTGTGCAGATGTATTAATTTCACCGATAATTATTATATTTATATTTTCATGTACAATAGAATCTACCATAAAAAAATAATTGTTTACTTGTACGTATATAAATCTGCATGTTCAATGTACACGAATGTTGTGAGTTATTTAATTTTCATAAAAACGTGTCAGTCATTATGAAGATCAATGAGGTGGCCTTTTCTTTTAATATCAATATATACGTACGGCGTTTCAATAATTCCAGGAAAAGTGCTCTATAATATTTATCTGTGACCAAATTACTTCAAACTTTGCATTTAAATAGAACAATTCATAATACATAGTGCACGATAAATCGAACGCATGAGTGTGTGTCATACAAAATGGCACGGTTGACACAGTAACGTCAACAATTGCTACCCGGCGCAACGTTATCTCTGGTCGTACCTTATTAACATATTCTGACTAAATCTCACCCAGTCAGTCAAATGACACACAAACTTCACCGGTTACAACAACAACGATGCTTTATATTCTCAAAAAGTGCCTTGCTTCAAGGTATGCTCTTCCTGTGTCCCTTTGCAAAGCATTCGAAAGTGTCACAAAATCAAGCAGAAACGTTCAACGCAACGTCTAGCGTCTGATTCACAACTGGCCTTACCTTCCTTTGATCATCTGCAGCAGTACAACTGACAGTCTGGAAGCGCTTATATTATTCATACATCCTACCCAGTGACATACAACGCTCTTAACAGGCTGTGGTTATTAAATCTACTGTTTCAAGTCTTAATTTTCCTGCCAAAATACAAAAACTGGTCAAATTCCAATGATTTACCGACATTTGACGGGCGATTTTAATACGGCGACAAATAAACCTGAACACAACTGCGGGACTATTTAAACTATGGCATAAATTGATCCAAATGATGTTATACCGCCCTTCGCAAATGTTCCATGCAGTAATTTTAGGTCGTAGTGAATTGGTAGCTGTTTGGTTGGAGTCAATGTGTTGGTAAGTTTGACGATTTCTACGACGTGACGTCAAATTTGGCCCGGGTAGCCATTACTGACGTTACTATGGCAGTAGTGCCATTTTGTATGACACACCCTAAATCGTTTGATATATGGTTCAATATGTATACTGAATTGTTCTATTAAGATGCAAAGTTAAAAGTAATTTGAAGATACGATACACATTATAGAGCACTTTTCCTGGAACTTTTGAAACGCCCCTCGTAAAACGCACAAACATGATCATATGAATGGAAAATTAAAATATATGTTATATCCACATTCCCTCAAATTTTCCTATGCATATGTTTTTTTACTGTAGCTAGCTACATTTTGTTTATTGTCTGATACAACATAATCTGTAATAAAATATAAAAAAAACTACAATGTAGATGTTTTTGTTTGTCCTTATAATTTTATATCGCTGGCTTAGAATGAGAAGGTCGTTAGTGCCATATCTGAAATCTATATCACAAGGCACTTCTTATGAGCATATTTTCATGAAAGCTTGTTAACCATAAGTAAAGAGTAATTTGTCAGACAGATTTTTTTATTTTCTCAAAATATGATTTTGTAGATACGATATTTTCATTCTAAACCAGCGATATGTTATATATCATGGAGTTAATGTGCTTGTCTATATAATTCCATGATTATATTAAGTGATATATATTCATTCACATTTCTACACTAATCCTTTCATTGGATTATACATAGCCATTCAATTAGGTGTCAGTCGTGATATACAATAGGATACCGGCAGATACCGGTGTATCGGGTTTTGTGCGTATACTTACGATTATTGACGAAATCTTCAAAATCGTTCGGAAAATTAAAACGTAAACACTATTGAGTATTTTGTACGGAGGACAAAATACTAAATAGCGTTTTCAGTTGATTATTTCTCAAAGAAGGAAGCGCGACCTGAGGCAGATATGGGTCCCTTCTGCACCATTTTTAGTATAATTTAATATCTCAATATTTCGATATTCTTTTTTAGATAGAAAATACTACCATTTTAAACCTTATTGTGACTTTAAACAGTTAGGAATACTTAAGTTTAGGGGTACTAGAGGGGGTCAGTATAAACGAACATGGGACTTGAATGATGGTGTAAATTTAAAAAACATTCAGACACTACCCCAAGAAATACCTACTATAGAACCTATTTGTACTTTATCTCCTAATGCCAATCCTGAAAATCCCAGAACTAATTATGAAAACGAAAATAGTTCCCAACATCATGATTTAACTAAGATCAAATGCGAATCAATCACTGTTTGCAAAGAGCAAAAATCCAAGGTCAGTCAAAAACAAGAGTCTTGGCCTTTCAGATTACATATTATCTAATTATTATGATATTGTTGCTGTAACTGAAACATGGCTGGGGGGACCCTCCGATAATCTTGCATTGCTCAGCTTGTTCTTAGTGGTTACAAAATAAAACACGTTCCTCGCTGTGGACGTGGTGGGGAATTGCAGTTGTGTACAAAACTTCTTTAGATATTCAAATACTAACTTCTACTAATGATAAGATTTTTACTACTTTTGAACACATGGAATGCACTGTATCCATTAAGAACTATTCTCTGCGTCTAGCTGTTGCGTAAAGACCACCACCAACTAGTAAAAATGGCCTTAAAACTAGTACTTTCCTGGAAAATGAATGGCCATCCTTTCTGGCCAAACTTGTAACATCAGAAAGTAACATCATAGTTGTTGGGGATTTGAACATCCACCTTGACAACCTAATGCATTTAGACACTGTAAAGTTCACAAGTATTCTTGAATCCTGTGGCATGCGACAGCACGTTACTGGGGCAACCCACGTGGCTGGCCACACATTGGATGTGGTAATCACAAGAGACACTGACACTTATGTCTCACATGTAGAAATATCTGATCCTGGTCTACCTGACAACAGTGGAAAAACCTCTCGTGATCATTTTGCAGTAGTTTTTAAAACTTGCGCTGCTAAACCTGCACCTATAAGAAAAACAGTGAATCTACGAAAGTTAAAATCTATTGACATTAATGAATTCAAAAAAGACATTGAATCCTCAGATATTTTGGAAAGTGGACTGCATATATCAGACGTTGATGAACTAGTTGAGGTATATGCCCATGGGCTTTCATCACTAATTGACAAACATGCGCCCTTAAAATCCAAAACAATAGTGCTAAGACACTCATGTCCGTGGTACACTGAAGATCTACATGATACTAAACATCTCAGACGAAAACTTGAGCGAAAATGGCGAAAATCTAAATTGACAATAGATCATGAAATATATAGGAATCAATGTTCGGTAGTCAACAAAATGTTGAAACAATCCAAAGTATCCTATTATACAGATAAGGTAGAAGCCTGTGGTCGTGATCAGAAAGGGTTATTCAAGATAACTAAACATCTGATTGGTGAAGAAAAAGAAGTTGTGTTACCAACTGGTAAACCTGCTGAAATGCTTGCACAGGACTTCAGTGACTTCTTCATTAACAAAATTGAAGCAATACGTACTGAAATAGCCTCCAGTATTCAGTCAAACCAACAAAACGACAGTGTTGAATTCGAAACTCCTTTCGAAGAAGAGCAACTGTCCGAATTTTCTCCAACATCAGAGGATGAAATCCGAAAACTGATAAATAAATCACCTAGTAAATCATGTGAACTTGATCCAATACCAACGTGGCTGGTTGAATATACTGAAAAATTATAGACCTGTGTCAAACCTACCCTTCATTACCAAAGTTCTTGAGAAGGTAGTCGATGTTCAACTGGAAGAGCATTTAGCACTACATGATCTCCACGAAGAACGTCAGTCAGCATACAGAAAATTTCACTCTACTGAAACGGCTCTTCTTCGTGTAAAATGACATCCTTTGCTCTCTAGATCAGAATAAAGCTACGGTCCTTGTAATGCTGGATTTGTCAGCACTATTTGACACCATTGATCACAACACTCTACTAGGCAGACTTAAAAATCATTTCGGTATAACAGGCAAGCCATTAGAGTGGATGAAATCCTATTTGTGTGACCGCTACCAGACTGTCTGTATAGATGGAGAGCTTTCAAAACCTGTACTAATGAACTACAGCGTACCACAGGGATCTGTGCTTGGTCCAAAGAACTGCATCATGAACACAAAACCAGTCGGTACAATCTGTAGAAAACATCAATTGCAACATCATTTCTATCCTGATGACTCGCAATTATATATGGCGTTCAAACCAAAAGATTGTGTCTCGCGGGATGAAACCCTGCAAAGAATCGAAGCCTGTCTAAAGGATATCTTGCACTGAATGAAAGATAATTTGCTGAAACTAAATGCTGACAAAACAGATGTAATCCTGTTTGTACCAAAACGGAATGCCAGCACAGCCGAGAATCTCACGGTGACAGTTGGCGACGCTGTAATCAAACCATCATCGATGGTGAGAAACCTTGGTGCAATGTTGGATTCACATTTGGACATGGATAAACATGTAAACTCTGTTTCAAGGTCGTGTTTCATGCAGATCCGACAAATAGGTCAAATCAGACAATACTTGACTGTTGATGCAACAAAATCCCTGATTAATTATTTAGTAACATCGAGACTGGATTACTGCAATTCATTATTATGTGGCACCCCGACAATCATTCTGAATAAACTACAAATTATTCAAAATACAGCTGCCCGCCTCATCACACGGACACCGCGTTACAATCACATCACTCCTGTACTGAAGGATCTTCACTGGCTACCTGTACAGTACAGGGTAGAGTACAAGGTCTTGACTCATGCTTTTTAAAGCACTACATGGAAAATCGCCTGGTTACATCAGAAGTATGTTGGAAGTATATACTCCACAAAGACAGCTAAGGTCTCAAAATGATTCTGTTCTTCTAGTTGTGCCAAGGACGAGGACTGCTGCACCGAAACTCTGGTATGCACTGCCAACAGCGCTCAGAGACAGTAAAAAACTACCGTCCTTCAAGAAAGCCCTGAAAACGCACTATTTTACTATAGCTTATTTATGCTGAAGTTCATGGTTAAGTAGACGCCCGTCTACTGGCTTAAGTAGAGCCCCGTTTCAGAGTGCGGTAAGGTCTTGAAGAAAGTATGTTATTTCTTCGACCTTTTATGGTAAGGTCTTGAAGAAAGTATGTTATTTCTTCGACCTTTGTAACTCATATGATGAAAGTAACTTTATGTCATTTGTGAGTCATCCTCCTTTTAAAGGAAGTATCACTATTCCTTTATTGTTAAGGACATATGGTAATAGTACTTGACGTTATCCTTGTCCTAGTTGAGGTTTACTGGGTTAAGTAGAGCCCCGCCTACTGTGTTGAATAGATCCCTAATTCTAGGTTAAGTAGGGCCCCGTCTACTGGGTTAAGTAGAGGTCCGTCTACTGGGTTAAGTAGAGCTCCGTGTACTGTCATCAATAGATCCCTACTACTAGGTTTAGTAGGGCTCCGTCTACTGGGTAAAGTAGAGGCCCGTCTACTGGGTTAGTTAGAACCCCGTCTACTGGGTTAAGTAGAACCACCGCCTACTGGGTTTAGTAGGTCCTACTTGTATATTTTATGTA
Source organism: Spisula subtruncata (assembly GCA_963678985.1). Taxonomy (NCBI): domain Eukaryota; kingdom Metazoa; phylum Mollusca; class Bivalvia; order Venerida; family Mactridae; genus Spisula; species Spisula subtruncata. Next base: position 13,034,253 of record OY787669.1, read on the forward strand.
CATTATATACTGTTTTAACCATGTATTAGTCATGATTGTACAGCACTTTTGAACGTGTGTATACGTGAAAAAAGGGCTATATAAATATGGTATAATAAAAAAAAAATAATAATAACTGTAAATTTTCATTTTTTTTTACTTAACAGCTTAGATAACTTCTTAGTTTACTTCTGGCAGAAGATAGCTCAATTTGACGTAACTTCTCCGTTAACACCTAGCAGATAATTGCCAACTTCACAGACGCCACATATCATCATATCATTACATAGAAAAAATAAAATTAATTACACGAAACTAATTGCTTACTGGTAGATTAATTGGTTTAGATTAAAACACTAATTAGTTTGTAATCTCATGTTGACATCAAATTACATAATCAAATGAATTATGCAATGGTAACTGTTGTACCAAAGCGGTTGCTCATTTTCCAGTCCCTATTGGGTAACCCTATTTATTTAAAGTCACATTAAGTCTTAAACTACTATTTTATTAAGTTATAACTTGGTAACCTCTCTGCAGAATGATGCAATTATTTGAGCACTTCAGTTGATTACCAAATGCGGAAAACACCATAAGATGGAAAAAATGTATAAACTTCTTGACGGTTTGTTGACAAAATGACAATTTGTAAACAAATAATGCGTGATTTAAAATGTATTTAGGAAAAATGAAATTTCTCGGAAATTGTGCGGGCAATTTTTAAACAAAATTGTTACCGACTTTTTCATTCGAAATAAAGTCACTTTACACTATTGAGATCACAATCCATGCCTACTTTGTAACATTTAATCTTTAAACGTCATATTTTATCACTATGCTACGTTATTTTTCTATAAATGTGTGTGTGTTTAGATACAAGGCTCTTTCTTATTACTAGTTAATAATGAAACTAAAACATATTGTAAAACTTTCTAATGCAATTGTCATATTGCGTTGTCAATAATAATGTATAGTATAATGCACGTGCATGTACTATGTAATTGAAAATAACTATTTGTTTGCAATTAATATCAACATACTTTTCTTTTTTTCTTATTAATGTATTTAATTATTAATTGATGCTCGACCAAATGCAGTTTCCAATCGAGTGTAATGATTTTGCCGAGCATCAATTAAAAACAGCTAAATATAGAGCGAACTCGGTACTTGCCGGGTATTCTTACATATACAGAATGTACTTTAGGCTATATAATATAACCATATTAAATGCACGATCGTTATAATCAAGAAAAACCTCACCGTTAGCAGACGAAATCGCAATAGTTTTGAGCGTAAAACCGCATTCATTTGATCACGTGATTCTGCACACTGTTATCCATACGTGGCATGTAGTGCTCTTTCAGTTATTGAGGACATGAACCCCGTGTATTCATTTAAAATTAGTTCAATTGTTTCGCTATTTTATACCAAATTATAAAAAAACATAACACATAGTTCACATGTCTATTGAAGAAAGATGGAGAGGAGAGTAGTCGGAATGTTGCAATCAGGTGTTCCTTTGAGACAGGTACGTTCCTTAAAGTTTCGATAATGACTTGCGATAATGGCTTTCGATAAATATTTTCTCTTAGACAACATGCCTTATTAATCATTACAAACATTCAATAACAGTTCAGGTTGAACGTCGCATAATTTTATAAAAGAAGAACGATGTGACTTTATTGTGAGGGGTGGCATGTTACTCTGCTAGTTTTGTAATTAAATCTTTTAGAATTTAATGAAATAACACTAGTATTTTGTCCGAAGAGTAAACTTTAATTAAACAAGGAAATTAAACGATTGTTATATTTATTGTCTTAATAATGATAATATATCAATAATATCAGGTGGCAGTGTATAACTTGGTTTCAGTGTAGAACATAGTCTCGTTACTTATCATAATGTTGACATATCAATCCAATGGCGTAGCACCATATACATACGCGATTGACAATACCCCGGTACCTCACAATGCACAGATTCTCCAGGCCAGGACTCACCCCTCCACATGTGTATATCAAAGCAAGAGAGGTTATATAACCATATACGTTTTTATCTTTCTCAAACTAGTAGACGAAGTCTATAGTCAGGTAGACGGTAGTCAGAAGTGGACTTTCCATAATAATGCATAATTATTCATATAGCGCTTTTTCCCAAATAATTTCACTGTCACACTTTGGCGAATATTTTCAAATCATAATTATGACACATCATAGGGGTCAAAATATCAAATATCATTGTTCACTTTGCATAGTTATTATTTCTAGTTCACTGTTCATTGTTCAGGATTTATGGAAGATTGATACATTGTATTAGTATTGTCAAAAAAGTTTCCTCGTTAAATAAAGTATTTATTATTATTATTATTATCTAGTCTTCTGTGTACACGAACGCTGCGCGTGTTGATTTAGTCACCAGGGCACTGTTTTATCAAAGCATTTACGCTAGCGTAAACCTAAGATTTCCTAAAATATTGCGTACGTCGATAGTATTTGCGTAAATGCGTTTTACAAAAATATTTTAGTTTACATTCTGTCGTAAGTTTTAGCTTATTTCTACGCCAAGGATGGGCAACCCTAAATGGCAAATATGAACGTAAGTAAAGAGTTTTTAACACGCACGGATGATTTGTTACCGTCGCATGTTATTTTAGACCGTCGTTTGTTGTTTTAGACCGCCACTTGTTGTTTTAGTCGTGATTAATCATCAAATCTTGACGCATATTTATTCCTTCTGGTACCCGTTATATTTGTTATATTGGTTATATTGTGTCCCGAATTACGTTCAATCTTCAATATTTTTTGCGTAAATGGATGCAAGTACTTGCGATCGTTTAGTAAAACACACTTACGAGTTTTCGTAAGGTAGATACCTATGCGTAAATATGTCGCGTATATTTACGCATAGCTATCTACCTTACGCAAACTCGTAAGTATAGGATAGAACACGAGTAAGTGTTGGGTATGAAAACTAAATCGAGTTTGCGAGATTTTATGTTTTCATACCCAACACTTACGAGAGATCTATCTGTCTTAGACCACAGCTAAAAATGTTAGTTTCTCAGATACAATTTGCACAACAATCAACTACTTAATACTATCATTAATACTTAGTAAACACAATATCCCCAAATCGTTTACATTAGCCATTCATAAAATAAAATCAAGGAATGTTTGGTGCACGGGTATTTTGTGTTTTCGTTGGTAACATTCCATTGGTCAACTTTCTTTCTGTTTTGTACATATTTTACATATCTTTTTTAAAGCAAGTGTACATGCATGTGCTTTTAAAAACAAGTAGTGGAATTTGATTTACTTGATGAAACTACTACAACGATGGCTTAGAATAAGAAGGTCGTTACTACTACTTACGACCTTATAAGATTCATGCATATTTGAAATCTGCTTCACAATGCGCTTCTTATGAGCCTATTTTCATGAAAATCTAAAATTGTCATGTTGACCAAAATGAACTTTAAAAACTTGTTTTCCTATAGTTAAAGAGTAAATTACAGACAGTTTTCTCTTGCATGCATGATGTTTTCGATTGTGTAGTTATGACCTTCTCATTCTAAGCCATCGACATGTAGTATGTTTGTGGAGTTTGAGGACGTAACCGCGGTTACGCAAATCAAGCATCTTCCATCCTGAGACCTTTTAGTCAAAGATCTGAATGAAAATCAAAGGTTTAAGGACGTGCAACCGCATTCAAAACAGCGTCTGCTGAAAGATACCAGAAAGCAAGATTCTTGGACATGTTCAGCATACGAGCAATATGCACAATGACGCAATTCTAAGATATTACCAGGACTACATTTTCATCATTTAAATATACATGGTATCCGTCTATATGAAAACAATTTGACGAACAAGCAATAATGGCACGCAGTGGGCATAGAAGCACTGCTGTGTATTATTATGAACAACCGTTAGAGGCACTGCAGTGTAACTTATCATCCAAACTCCACCGAAGACGCCTCCATCGCCCCAGTCTACAGCTGGACTAGTCGTCTCGGCAACGGTTATCAAGGCCGAGTCTGCTGGCTTGCCAGACCCAAATGCTATTGTGATAGAAGTACCTGACAGTATATCTGCTATTATAGTTTTTCAAAGGCATCAGAAAGATGTTGATTACACTGTAAAATCACCAGTCGAAACATTTGTGTAAACAGCAGTAAAATGTAAAAATGTTATTCACTGCAAGTTTTTTTTTCATTTTTGGCATACCGATTTTGTAAAAGAGCAGAAAACTCTTATGTTATAACTGAATAATTCATTAATTAACAATGATTTAATATTTTTTTAGATATACTTAACTGCTTAAATAGTATTTAAGTGCATGTATATGTTTTATAATCGATACTATTGTAATTCTTACTGCTTCAGCAATAGATTATTTTGTATTTTAATGATACTTTACTCTAATTACACAAAATATAGATATAAAGTAACATAACAATTTTAAGCCATTGAAAACGCCGCTTCATCCTCTTTAAACTCTATGTTTGATGTTTGTATTGGATATATGCATGTATAGTGATTGTTAATGCTTAACTTCACTGTTACAATCACACTTGTCGATGGATTGTGTTTACAATAAAGCTATAAATTCCTGACTTGATGGATTACTTTGCTTGGCCTAAATAGTATTGGATAAATCAATGTAAGTTTATATACAACACTTTTTCTATATACCACAGAAAAGTGTTTTTTAAAAAAATTATGGGATTTATTCATCACTTTTTCTGCTCGTTGATTGGTCAGTTACAGTAAGCTGTGGTCTAAGTGTGTTTTACTAAACGATCGCAAGTACTTGCATACATTTACGCAAAAAATATTGAAGATTGAACGTAATTCGGGACACAATATAACCAATATAACAAATATAACGGGTACCAGAATGAATAAATATGCGTCAAGATTTGATGATTAATCACGCCTAAAACAACAAACGACATTCTAGAATAACATGCGACGGTCAAAAATCATCAGTGCATGTTAAAAACTCTTCACTTACGTTCATATTTTCCATTTAGGGTTGCCCAGCCTTGGCGTAGAAATAAGCTAAAACTTACGACAGAATGTGAACTAAAATATCTTTGTAAAACGCATTTACGCAAATATTATCGACATACGCAATATTTTAGGAAATCTTAGGTTTACGCTAGCGTAAATGCTTTGATAAAACAGTGCCCAGGGTACCATATTATCAACCTACTTACGGAAATCGTAAACTTAAATTCATGGTAATTCTTTAACAACTGCACATTGGGGACATATTTGTTTGTGGAATATCATTAACCGAATCTTGATAAGTATAACAGTTCCATTTACTGGATTTTATAGTTGTAAAAAACTATAAATAATTTAAATTTGATCGTTAGTTTAAGATTTCCGTAAATGCTTTGATAAGACAGTACACTGGTACTCATTATTGAATAAAAATGTACTACATTGCAACCTACCACAACAGTCCATCCTGTTATATAACGTCACGTGATCTATTGCGTAAATTTTACCCAAGTCGACTTTCCACCATGCATTATCTGATGTGGCCGTGTGGGCACACGAGCCGGCGCTAATATTACCATTTGTATTTCCATCTACGGCGTTTTCTGGTCGTCCAACTTGGTGTGAATCCTTCTGTGAAGCCGGTTTACCGAGGGCCAGATTTTGCAGTGCTGAAATAATGGACATTTTAGATTGGTATACAAAGAAATGTGTACTAAAAGAGGCGTCCCCTATAACTTATATCGTTTAAATCGATTCAGGAAAGTTATACATTAAATGGGAATCATGATTGCCTAAACTCCTCAAATCTTCAACAAAACGCTCCCACCAATTATCGAGAAAAAAATGAAAATATATTTCCGTAACGAGCCAAAATAATCACAAGTTGTTTCCCTTTGACAACATAATAATAAATCGTTGGAAACGGTAAATTGTTATTGGTGATTTGAATGTATTTTTGACATTATAGAAACATTTGCGCACGTTTTCTTCTGACAAATTATGATAATTGATAGTGCTCTGTACATTTAGCTCATTTAATGTGATAATAGAGAAAAATATGCTAGTAATAGATGATGCCTCTTCAATACGGTCATATTCCTAGCATTACATTCACTTATGACAGGTTCTGCATAAACAAATTGTAGAATACCGGTTTGGAGTTGTGGAGTTTTTGGAGATTTCTTTTGTTTTAAGGTTAAATTTATCCAATACCAGACATACCCAAAGGGTTTCGACACGTTTAAAACATCTATCACTTTACATTAGTCAGAGATACGGGATTCAAATCGATGGCAGAAACAGAAATACCTAACTCAATATGATGTCCAATATTTAAAACAAGTCGAATGATTTCATTTAATGTGTACTTCACACAATAAATTATCATACACCAAATAATTTAATCAATAACAGTATAAGGGACGCCGAATCAACCCTTAAGTGTTCGAAAAATATCCCATTTTTAGTCGTGTCGAACCCCTTTGGACATACCTCCATTACTGTAAAGTTTTATATTCTATCAACTGTGACCATTTTAAAATACGTTTGTAAAATAAAATATATTTTGTATTTATTAGCATTATGCCGTATTTCTAACTTATGAAACATAATTAAACAATCTGACGTGGCAAAACCTTAGGTATGGGGAAAGGGGAGTGGTCATTTTATTTATTTTATGATGCTGTTATATTAAAAAGATGATCTCTCCTGTCAGTAAATAACACGTCACATCCCGTTTTGTAATTTTTAGTAAACTAGGGATGTCAACCGGTTAACCATTCGAACGTTCGGTTATCGGTTAGCAAAATCGCTAACCGGTTAATCGGATTTTTTAAAAAAGTTTATTTTGAACTTTCATTCAAAACAAATCGCAAAATAAAAACCCGTCGTCAGTCAAGTTTCATAATTGCCCCATTCGGTGTTACCGTAAATCGAATAAACATCCAAGTCTGCAGGTGGTTATGGTTTATAATCTGCAATAAACAACTGTATAACAACTTGTTTATTACGTAAGACAGTCGAAGTACTCGGGTTTTTCCGTTGACCGCATATTGATGACACGCAATATTTTCACGCGTTTCATTTCGATTTTATTTACACAGTTACATAATTATGAATATATATTACCATTATCTAGACGCAATATAAGCTTTATATTTCAATCGAACCAAAAAGGATTGTTGAAATTTTATTAAACGGCTCGCGCATTTTAAGTTTAAAAAAGGACCGCAGTAAATCACTTTCCGTGGAGAGTTTACTCCCCTTTGAACGACTCTTCAATCTCTGATATGTCAAAACAAGATTTGTGAGCACGTTACCTCGGACTCCTGTGCATTTTACGCAACAGCTTTGAGAAAACTAGATAGATATATACTTTATTTACCTCCACTTGGGAGAGCTATCATCATTTTCATACAACGAAGCATATTCATACAATTACAAAATACATATTTCAACAAAACATAATTATATACATAGTGCAGTACAATGTGTCATTTCATATATTTTAGCATTTTCATTAAATACAGTAATGCATAGCAGTAAATACACGAATATACCAAGCAGCATAGCACAGTACATACACAAACATTTACATAAGCATACCCCCTATATCTGAATATGTACTTCACTTTCCAGACATAAGTGTGCGCACCAACAGAATGCACGCTTACATACATAAAGCACTCACACACAAGCACATAGAAGCACTTACACGCAAGCACATATATATCATACACATTTCGTAACCTTTTGTATTCATACACACCAGGCATTCACACAATCATTCACAATACATAGCTATATTAGGATTGGTACAGGATACATATATACATATTCATACGCACACACAAATATACCCACGTCGCACCAAGTTTATATCACGCACTAGAATGTATGATAGTAAACAGTATTTTAACCATAAAAGCATGCACGAAGTACCTAGCAAATACAGTAAAACCATCCAGAATGCCGCAGATACGTCAGAATTAATAAAAATCAATGCGGACTACGGACCCCCGATGTCACCATCCCTTCTTTCAGGCTTTTATCGCTGCATTGACGGACTAAAACAGACCGCCGATAGGTGGCTCAAACTTATGGCTAGGTGGTTATCGCATACACACCACACATAAAACAAGAAAATGAACTTACTTTGGTGGAAATGTGTCCGCAAAGTGAAAAAAAACATCAAAATATCGGCCATTGGCACCAATCTCCATGGAAAGTCTTACTTAAACCACCATTCTCCATGCTTTATGTTATATCCCTTGTCAGAAGTTATCTCAAACGTTAAGTAAGAGATTGCGAACGTTGTGCCAGAAGTTAACTCAGAAGTTATCTCCGATTTTAGGTCAAACCTAGAGGGAAAACCCAGTTAAGTTAACATCTGCCTGGCTTCGCTGCTAAAATAAGCACTTAGCAGTTAATATCAGATTAGATACAATCTGGAATGTACACTGTTGTGGGTTTTCGAAAATTTGCATGCGGAACAAATAATGTCGACCTTAATCCTTGCTAATGCTATTGTGATTTAAGTAAGCATCGCCCATTTCAATGGTTTATACATGAATATTTATCGTACGAAAACATGGATAACGGTAAAAGTTGTTTGTACCGCGGGATCAGTGTGGATAAACCAGACTGCATTGAATTCCGGAGTATATCTTATAGACCTTGTAAATATTCTAACTGATATTTTAAGTGTGTAGAATCACGTGATCAAATGATTTGAAATGAATAACGTTCGCACTCAAAAGATTTGCGATCTCTTCCGCTATCGATGAGGTTTTTTTCTGGATTATATTTATCGTGTACTTTATATGAATATATTATACAGCCTAAAGAAGATTTCATTTATGTAGGAACTATAGACAATTACCTATTTTGCTCTATCTTAAGCTGTTGTTAAATGATACTCGACCAAATTATTACACTCAGTTGAAAACTGCATTTGTTCGAGCATCAATTAAAAACAGCTAAAGATAAAGCGAAATCGGTACTTGACGGGTATTCTTACATATGCGGGATATACTATAGGCTATATAATATAACCATAATAAATGCACGATCGTTAATCAAGAAAAAACTCACCCTTAGCAGACGAAATCGCAATTGTTTTGTGTGCGAACGTTATTCGTTTGATCACGAGACTCTTCAGACTGATTATAATAGGTGTATTACAGTACAGTGTACTCACCATTGACTAAAGTAAAATATCCACAGACCAGAATGAATAACACATGAAACATATTCAAATGTCTGGAAGGTAGACGGTGCATCGTTATAGAACACGTCAAGCTGCCATCATACTGCGTCAACTAATTCTAAAGTAGGTGTAATTTATATTAATGGCACAACGTTTTAAGTGGAAGCTGAAATGAGCTAAGAACATATTTAATGTATCAGTTGCATTGAGCGGGTCATAAACCACTACGTTCAAGTCATTTATGATTCATATATCGTGTGATGTTCATTTCTTATCATTTGTTATAAGTCACTGTCTGAATCACTTGATTATAGGCGGAACAAATGCACGTTTAAATCTGTTGTCTCAGAGGGTTTATAATGAGGATTACGAGGGTTGTTTAGAACGTGTTTAGACAAACGCAGTATAACATATTAAAGATGAACGTCCGAACAAGTTGCAACTTGGAGGGAACTTGTCCTTGGAAGTTAATTTCCTCTGTCCTCCTTTTAATGTCCACGGCCCACCTTTTTTCATCAGTTGTATCTTGCGGAGATGCTGGATGTGATACTTTTTAATTAGGTCACTGTGCTGTTTGATCACTATAATAAACCATTTAAGGCATATATATTTTCGCCCTCTTTTTATGTCCAACGCCCACCCTTTTTATCATCAATTGTATCTTGCAAAGATGCTGGATGAGATACTTTTTAATCAGATCACTGTGCAGTTTCGTCACTATGATAAACGTTTTTGGCATATATATTTTCGTACTACATGTAGCTAAATATACTATTAGGCGATAATATTAGGTCAGGGGGTGGTTGTGCCTCATTTGGTCGCCGTTTTGCCACGGCTTTGTGCGGTTGAGTCACCGTGCAGCGAGGCCTTGGGGAACTTGGTCGAGTATTGGCTCCATTTCATTCGGTCTCATGCAATAACAACTATTATATAATTCCTTCGTGAAACTGGGTAATCCTGCAATTTTTCGGCGGGAACTTAGATTTTTAATTGTTTCTCCGGCTTATGTGTGGGCATTGCTCTGTGTAGTTGCTAGAAAAATGTAATGTTTTTCCCCTACCCATTCCTATCTTGCCCAGTATTCTAAACTAGGTCAAGTCGTAGTTGTGCCTCTTTAGGTCGCATAATGTTAGGTCACTGTCCTTAGTGTTTTTACTAGGTCACGCCCCGGTGTTGTTGTTTTTAACTAGGTCACGCCTTGGTGTTGTTTTGCCTCATTTGCCGCATTCAAAATTCGTGTGTCAGCATACATAAAACAAAAGATTACTGTACATCAAATGTGTGAGACAGTCTAATTTAGAATTCATTTTCACCAGCAGAACTGTATTAGAAACTGGATACAATGTATACTTTATCTAACAAACGTAATCAAAGGTGTATGAATGTTTACAATGATGATCGACATGCAATCATAATATCATTGACTGACATGACAATATCCACAGACCACAGCAAATACGTCTATAAGCATGCACAGTCACCAAAGCCCAGGGGAAAAACATGCTTGTGATGGGCGGCGAATTTGATGTTACGTATATAAATACATGTATATATTTTCTGGGAAATGTTGTAGTTGTGAAAATCATTAAGCGTATCACAGTGTTTAAGTCAGATTATATCATATGTAAATGCATAACTGGGGACCCCCAAGTAAAAGTAAAACCATAGATTGTTTTAAAATAATTGTTTTAATTGTGTTTTTTTTTATCATTTCTTTTCATAGAACTTTCTGAACAGACCTCCTAAGTGTTATGAAATATGTATATTATACAAGGCAATTAACAATATCATTGAAATGTTCCTATATTATTCATCGGTGTACATCGTGATAATTATTATTACCAATACAAAGAGATGTTTCTATTAACCAACCTGATAGTATTCCCAAAACGCTTCGTATGGACACAAACGCCTTGATGCTTTAAAGTGTATAGAGCTATATCGGAAGATATTTTTTTTAAAGTTTCAAAAGCTGAAAAACAATTATGCTTTCATATCCATTAGATCATTTTTCGCTTCAGCTTTAACAGAAACTTTCTCTGTGATTTATGGGACATGCGAGCTGTCCATTTTCATACGAAAGTGTTCTAAAATACCCTATGAAACTATAAGAATCGTCTATTTTTCGACTATTGAATCAAATGACACGGAACCCATCCAAAGTTTTAATTTGCAATTAAGGTAGTTTAGTATCATACTAAAAACGCTGCAATTAATTATTTTGACATTGAGTGACTGTGAAAATATAGCTCTATACACTTTAAGGCCTAAAGCACACCGAAGCATCAAAGCATATAGACAAGCAACATGAACATACGTAGATCAATTTATAAACACATGCAAAAATGATTCTAACACAACTATTAATTCCGCAAAATTGGCAGTTCCTTATTTCATAAAAATATTCATTAAAGAGTTCTGAGAAAGATCATTGCGCAGAGGCTACTTTTTATTCACGCGTTGTCAATGCGAACTACATTTTGCATTTTTATCACTTGTTTGTATTCGTCAACATCTTATGAAAATATGTTCATCGGCAACCAATATTAATTAATTTAAAATGATCTACTTATTAAATAATATGTTAATGTTGCTTGTCTGTATGCTTGACTGCTTCGGTGTGCTTTAGGCGCTTATCGATTTTCTAAGTGCGCATCAACGTGGTTTTGTTCATACGACGCGTTTGGGGAATACTATCAATTTTAATAGAACCATCTCTTTATATTGGTAATAATAATGTTCATGGTGTACATAAATGAGTAATATAGGAACAATTTTAATGATATTGTCAATTGCCTTGTATATTGTACAAATTCCATATACACTAATAGATAGGTACGTACAGAAAGTTCTATATCTGAGCAAGAAACTAGCGTAAACATACCAAAACCAAAATAATAATTTTCACCATTTTTATTTCATTGAATTGTAAGAAATTTCGGAATGAATGTGGTTTTCGCCGCCAAATAGTACTCTCAGTGCAATGGACAAATGACTGTTATTGTTTTTCACTCAGAGTTGGAACCGTTTATACATGCACTATGCAGAGCATCGCCTTATTCTTTTTGTGGGTTTTTTGTAGTTTTTTTATTTAATGGTAGATTTGCATAATCAGACAATTTTCATTTTGTATTTTGTAGGATTCGGCATCGAAGTTTGACACGTTCTTAACAACCCTAAAAATCCTCACTGCAATCCATCTGGGACAACATATTTAAACGGCCACTAAGAGCATGTTGTTCCGTCTGTCATCCATTGATTTAGACAGTGACTTATAACAAATGCAAACAAATGAATATCAAACGATATCTGAATTATAAATGACTTGAACGTGGTGTATGACCATTTCAATGGAACTGATACAGTAAATATGTTCTTGGCTCACCTTAGCCTCCTTTGAACTTAGTGTCACCTATATAGATCTACTTTAAAATAAGTTGACGCATTATATGATGACAGCTTACACTTGTTCTAAAACGACGCACCGTCTGCATTTCGGACGTTTGAATATGTTGCATGTGTTATGCATTTTTGTTTGTGGATATTTTACTTCGGTCAACGGTTAGTAGACTGTGCTGTTGTACACTTATTATACAATTTGTAATATCAGTTAGAGTAATTACAAGATCTGTGAAATTGACTGTTAATTGTGATAATATAGAAGTTAAGTCAGACAGATGTCAACTGTTTCTCCCTTAATTTTCGACTTAATTTTTTAGTTAACTTCTGGCACAAGTTAACTGAAAGTTCGCAATTTATTTTACATAAATTCTGAGATAACTTTAGGTAGAAATTAACTGAATATTTTGGCTAAACATCTGAGTTAAATTTTCCAAGAAGTTGACTCGAAGTTACTTAACTTCTGAATTTACCCATACATGTATCAATTTGACCAGCCAACTTTTCAGACATATGATTACAATGGTTAGTTCGATGTTTATTGTCATAGTTTATTCGCTTCCCTATATCACAATGCTGATTTGATGTCCACACCATTAGGATCGAAGTCAGAACATTCTCTTCTATATGAGTATCCTACCAAAGCTTACGAACTTAATCTATCCGATATTTAATTCATAGCTTGAGAAAGGGCTGTTAAACCCCGTTTTGTAATAAAGTTGCAAACTGTCATAAATTTTCAAAATCACGTTAAAAGTGTATAAAAATCACAACATGGAGTAGGGAGTGTTAATTACTGACAAAAGAGAGCCTCTTTTCGATATAACAGCAACAGAAAATAAATAAGAACGAATACCCTTCCTTGTTACCTAAGGTTTCGTCACTTTTGATTGTTTAAGTATGTTTTATAAGTTACAAATACGGCAAAATGCATATAAATACAAAAATTATTTTATATACAAACGCATTTTTAAATGGTCGAAGCTGATAGAAAATAAAATTTTACAGTAATGGAGGTATGTCCAAAGGGGTTCGACACAACTAACGTTGGATATTGATTAAAGTTTTTCAAGTATGATAATTTATTGTGTGAAGGTGCACATTGAATGAAAACATTCGACTTGTTTTAAACATTGGACATCATAATTATTGAGTGAGGCGTTTCTGGTTCTGTCATCCATTTGAACACCTTATATCTGAATAGTGTAAAGTGATTGAGGTTTTAAACGTGTCGAAACCACTTTGGGTATGTCTGGTATTGGATAAATTTAACCCTTAAACAAGATAAATTCCCAAGTTTACCAAACAAGTATTCTACAATTTGTTTTTTAAAAACATGTTATAAGTGAATGTAATGCTAGGAATATGACAGTATTAAGTACACAGTACTTTGTTTATCAATCTAAATGTCCATAATTTCAGCACTGCAAAATCTGGCCCTCGGTAAACTGGCTTCACAGAAGGATTCGCACGGTCTTGGACCACCAGAAAACGCCGTGGATGGTAATACAAATGGTAATATTTACGCCGGCTCGTGTACCCACACGGACACATCAGATAATGCATGGTGGAAAGTCGACTTGGGTAAAATTTACGCAATAGATCACGTGACGTTATATAACCGGTTGGACTGTTGTGGTAGGTCGCAATTAAGTACGAATACATTTTTGTTCAATGTATAATGAGTACCGGGTGACTACAAGGACACACACAGAACACGACGATATCAATATAATGGGTCATATTTAGGACAACCACCTTCTGACTACATGTTCCGTCTACCTGACCAAAAACGTCGTCCACTTGTTTGAGAAAGATACAAGACTGCGTTTGATAAACACTTATGACCCCATGGAAGCCATGTCCATAAAAAGCTAAGTCCAAAATAAGGTCAAGGTGAAGGTCAAAATGGAGTCAGGTGATACAGGCATGTGGAGAGTAGTCATATACAACATCCATGCATGTTTGTAAGCTTTGTAGCAAGCCATGTTCATGCTAGAAGAAATAGTCAATTTGGGTTAACCAGGTCGGACGGACGGAAGAACGGACGGACGGACAGGTTAATCACTATAAGCCCCCAGATCCATCGATACGGGGGCATAAAAAGTAGTATATGGTTATATTGCCTCTCTTGCCTTGATATACACATGTAGAGGGGTGGGTCCTGACCTATAGTATCTGTGCATTTTGTGGTACTTGGTTCTTTTAAATCGTGTATGTATATGGTGCTACGCCATTAGATTAATATGTCAACATTTTGCTAAGTTATGAGACTGATGTTCTATGACCTAATTTCATAATTAGTCACAATGATTTTCTAATTATCATAGGAGACTATTTTAAATTTGTTGATTGATTATTGTAAACACTGAAGTCCGACTGATAAGATATCAAATTTTAAGTTTTGTTCTCCAAGCTGTTATGGTAACCATACTGAGAAATATCACCGTAACAACACACAATACAAGTACAGTAATGGATAAAAATTAAAGTCTAGTTTTAAAGTCACCTTATTGCTCCCACAACGTTTTTCGATCATCATTTAAATATGATGTATTATGAAACCATTAGACTGTTTCTTAACAAATGACAAATTCTCAACAATAGAATGTTAATTTTATCCAACTATCGTATTTAGCAAATTGTATGGTGCACAAAATACTCATTTTGCAACAGTTAGCTTTTCAATCAGGCGTATATTGTTTACAAATTGTCATTTTGTTAACAAACCATCTGGAAGTTTTCTTCCATCGTATGGTGATTTCCACATTTGGGAATCAACTAAAGTGCTCTAATCGCATCATTCTGCAGAGAGTTTTTCAAGTTATAACTCAATAAAATGGTAGTTTAAGACTTAATGTGACTTTAAATAAATAAGGTTACCCAATAGGGACTGGAAAATGATTAACCGCTTTGGTACAACAGTTACCACTGCATAATTCATATGATCACGTATTTTAATGTGAACATGAGTACACAAACCAATTAGTGTTTGAATCTAAACCAATTAATGCACCAGTAAGCAATTAGTTTCGTGTAATTAATTTTATATTTTACTATGGAATGGTATTATATATTTAGCGACTGCATAGTTAATAGTTGATCTACAATAGGTCTGTGAAGTTGGCAATTTGGTGTTAACTCAGAAATTAAGTCAATTTGAGTTAACGTCTGCCTGGAGTTAACTAAGAAGTTATCTCAGATGTAAAGTCAAAAATTGAAAATTTATAGTTAACTCAGAAGTTATCTCAGAAATTATCTCAGAAAATAAGTAATAAACAAAAAGAATCAGTTAACTTCTATTCGAAGTTCACTCAGAAGTTATCTCAGAATTTAAGTCAAAAAGTGAAAATTTTCAGTTAACTAGAATTGACTTTACATCTGATATAACTTCTGAGTTAACTTCTGGCAGAAGATAACTAAACCTGACTGAGTTAACACATAACAGATAACTGCCAACTTCACAAACCTATCTAAAACATTGTTTCTAGGGGAAAGGTTGAAACAAGTCCAGGTGTTTTTCGGATTTGATACGGAAGAGTACGTTTTACATGGCTACTATGCCGGGATAATCGG
The DNA here is from genome assembly GCA_963678985.1 of Spisula subtruncata. NCBI lineage: Eukaryota > Metazoa > Mollusca > Bivalvia > Venerida > Mactridae > Spisula > Spisula subtruncata. The sequence goes on from OY787669.1 coordinate 13,050,426, forward strand.
TGCCAACTATACTTTTCAAATGGCACCGGGTGTTTATGCACGGTGGGTGAAGATCACACGCGTTCCTGGTACTGAATATTATCAACTACAACTATGTGAAGTGATGGTTATGGGTGATGAAATATCAAATGGTAAGTTATACTTATTCTCCATGTTTTACCCGTATGGAAAAGTTTATCAATACTCTTAAAACAGTGCGAACACAAGAGTATTGGTAAGTGAAAGTGTTGTATCATTTATATTAGACACACAACACTACATGACTCACGAGTAGGCCAAATACACAATAAATATTTATTTTGTTAAATAGACACATTTCATGTTTATATATCGGGCCATTCATATGCGTTATTGGTCAGTGACTAGTTTCTATTGTTTATTCAGCCAATTAATGTATGGTGGAACATGGATGGCGATTATCATATGAATGGTTTCGTCATACTGAAATGTGTCTATATACAAAGACTAACCAGTGTCATTGTGTTTTTATGAGAACGAGTCCGGTGACGTCATACTAGTTATGAGAACGAGGTCGGTGACGTCATACTAGTTATGAGAACGAGTCCGGTGACGTCATACTAGTAATAAGATAAGATATAAGATGACATATAAATCAGCAAGTAAATGTATCAACTAAAACATAGGATGAACAACATATCATTTTGATTATTGTATATAGTTCTATTTAATTGTTTTCTTCAAAACAGTCGTGAAATTTAAGAATGGCGAAGGCAAGATTGGTACTGGATATCTGCTAGATACAACTCAAGTAATATCGAAGGTATCGTGTGTAGCCCAGTGCAAGGTATTAGACGATTGTATTGCTATCAACTATAACTCTCTCTCTGGCGTGTGCGAGAAACTACAAACAGTCACCACCACTAACAGCACCGATGAAAATAATTATTTCTATCGACTGAATTAGTACATCGTATGTGTTGTTTTGGTAGACAGAAGTAGTGTTGAATCTACTATATTCCACCACAGTGACCTATATAAGAAACACTAAGAATAGTTTAGTTGTGTTATTATATTCTAACAAAGTGGGTTACATAAGAACAGTTTAGTTGTGTTATTATATTCCATCAAAGTGGGTTACATAAGAATAGTTTAGTTGTGTTATTATATTCTAACAAAGTGGGTTACATAAGAATAGTTTAGTTGTGTTATTATATTCTAACAAAGTGGGTTACATAAGAACAGTTTAGTTGTGTTATTATATTCTAACAAAGTGGGTTACATAAGAATAGTTTAGTTGTGTTATTATATTCTAACAAAGTGGGTTACATAAGAATAGTTTAGTTGTGTTATTATATTCTAACAAAGTGGGTTACATAAGAATAGTTTAGTTGTGTTATTATATTCTAACAAAGTGGGTTACATAAGAATAGTTTAGTTGTGTTATTATATTCTAACAAAGTGGGTTACATAAGAATAGTTTAGTTGTGTTATTATATTCTAACAAAGTGGGTTACATAAGAATAGTTTAGTTGTGTAATTATATTTGGTTTGCCTGTTCAGAGCAAGCGTACAAAATTTATCCATCAAGACTGTGATGCTTAAAATAGATTAAAGCGGTCATTCGCTGGGATTAGATCTGCTGTCCACTAGACCGCGATGCTATGCGGAAGGGATGCCGATTAAAATCTGCTCGATTCGATCCCGATATAGAACATCTTATCCGTGTAGGTGTGTACATCTCTAATAATAGAGATGTGCACACCTACACGGATATGAGATTCTATATCAGTTAACGGTTAAATGTACTAGAGGTTTAATCAAAGGTATGCATGACTATTACTAGTGCAATGGATTGATTTACCTTCAATACGCAATATTAAATTCGTCTGTTTTATATTTTATCAAAATTAATTTCAGACAATCCCTCAGGTTGTTAACGCTTAACATTTACAGATATCCATACATGTATATGTCTGGGTGTGCACATCTATATTATGTGGAACTAATAATCGTGTTAGAATCATTATTAAATGTATTTGTGCACAACATTTTGTGTGTGTATATGCTAGGTTTTTCTAAGTTGGGCATTGTCTTTGCCTTTTTAGTTATGTCATATTTACATTTTTGTTTACCATATATAGAAGTAAAGAAATTGAATAAGGTCTATTGTGTTAAGCATAAAGTTTGTTATTATAGGTGAAAATCTATATTCTTATTTATAGACATTAATTATGTTCAAAGAGTTATACATTGACAACAGATGTATGAACTCATCATGTATTTGTGCTATTTATCGAATGGTTATGTGTGTTTAACACACGAAGAGACCTTTTTAAAATACACAAACCATTAACAAACTGCAATGTGTAAAATGAAAAATATTTTTATGGGTGTCGAAATGAATTCGAGTCTGTTCTGGTTGAGGCCGATTGTTCACACATTCTGTGGAGTGAAATCATTCACGTAGACGAAAGACTGTGCATGGGCTGCCGTGTTACTGCCGACACGGTCCGATACTCTACATCCGGCTTTGAGTATGTCAAGATCATCTTGGTATTCAATGACTCGCTGAACGTTACTGCGCATATGAATGCCCAAGAAAGAAACATGAAACTGGTCTATATACCATGCATTGTATACCTGTTTACCAATATGAGTTTTTTTAAAGAAGAAGCAACGAAATCAATTCAACTTAAAATATTTTATTTGGTCAGTATGTTTGGATTTCTTACAAACGATAATTGGAAATCACATCAAATTTAAATACATGTATATATATAATTGACATTGTAAACATGACTGGAAAAGACACTTATTGAAAACTATAATACCCTCGAGACGAATGGTATTAACAATGTACCTAAAATAAATATTAAATAAATAAGCTAAAAAATACAACAAAACATTCTTTTAACGACACTCCTAATTTACTGCGCAGGAGCACTGGCTGGATCACATAGATAGATGGTTAGCTCCTCAATTCTTCCTTGGAAGTAGTCGAAATTTTGTGCGGCACCAATAGTGAGGTCACACTTGACACTGTTGAGGTACATTTCAGTTTCCACACTCTCTGATTGACCATTGACTTCACCAGTGAGTTGATTGTCGTTAAACCTGTACTGTAGATGCTTCAGTGTAGAATTGGAAGTGTCAGGTTGTGGGATTGTTACGTAGGTGATGTTGCTGTCCATGTTCGAGGCACCAATGGTACCAACAACCATTGTGACATCCATGTCGTTCTCTAGAACACTCACCGATGGTTCAGTATTACATCCAGCGTCATTGGACAGAATACCACGTGCAGATGGGGAGAGATCGTCGCTGTAATATTTTATATCTACGGTGATTGTGCTCTTGTGCTCGATGTTGTTGAATCGAGGGATAACAATAGAACTGTTCACTCCATTGAAGACGCCGGTGCCATTTTGCACATCAACGTTCTTAACTTGAACGTAGAATGCGTTATTGGATTTCTCTACTACTTTTCCGTCTTCGAAGGTCAGATGGATTTCAGGTCTGCACTCCCTAACGTAGGTAGCTTTACTTACAAAGCAGTCAACTTCGTCGTAGGTGGTACCAGCCGGGCATGGTCGTTCTATCTTAACACCGTGAATTACTTGGTAATAGGAATCAGGTTTGTTTGGAACTGCTGTGAATGGACACAACCTGACTATTGGATTCACGTCAATCTCTGTACCACTCATTATTGCATTTAAAGCTTCGGTCTCGTTCATAGCGGCTGTTTCATTGAGAGATAGATCAACGCCATCATCTAAGCATGCGGTATCGGTATCGTTGCATTCATTTTCCTCAGTGATTTCAACACAATCTTGAAGCTCAACTGAAAACCTCTTGTTTACAGCACAGCACTTGGCAATGGATTTTTCACCACTGCATTCCCAATATGCTCGGCAGTTTCCATCGTAACCTCTGACTTCTCCATTGGCTTGTCCTTGGCATTTATCATTTCGACATTCAACATCCTCAGCGCGTACACAAGCTAGACTTTCTTGGTCCCAATATTGAGCAAAGCCACATGGCATTTCTTCAGCAGACAAGCGACCAGTGACGTCATCGACCTTACAGGTTACATAATGTTCACAATCATAGGCTGCGAAATACGAAACACCAGCTTGCAAGCTATCCACGGGGCATTTCATTGGCAGACTATTTACCAATGCGAACCCTCCAATCAGTAATATCAACATTGATCTCATTTTGAATGTTCTGAAATGAAATAAAATAACGTCACACATAATGAATGTTTACCGCGATATTTCGTTTATCTAAATGAATACTAGTCTAGTATAACATGACATTGTATAAAGTCAAATGACGATTCGTTAATAATATCTTTGAATCTTGTAGGTTATTTTTGCATACTGGTTTCATCCTTCTACACGGTTTCTTAAACATACAGCGAAAACGATGCTCGCAGTTTTATATAAAAATCCGCATTACTCTGTTCGGAAGACATTTCACATTCTGGAAGTTACTAAGCTACAAAATTATATTGGCGTTTAAACTATTTAACAACTAGTTTGGTCGGATGTAGCAATGGTGTACAAAGTATGGTAAAACGCATAATAAAATCGTCATTACCCTAATTTTAAATGATAAAACACTTATACAAATATACCTTAATTTACAATAACATTATGAGTGCAAACTTCTTTTAAATATTCGAGTTTCTCTCTTATTGCATTAGGGTAAATAGTAGCTAAACATTAGAAATGAAATAACTTAAGTTGAAATAAATATAACAAAATTTAACTAAAATGAATTTGATATTTTACTTACATATTATTCAGCTTCGTTTCTTACTGTGTTGTTTGTACGAATAGTTTGCTGTTTGTTGCATTTATGATTTCAAACAGAATCATCTGCTCTTATATACGCTTCACCATACCGTTCTGTGACGTCACACAGTGTTTACACCGCACAGGCGTTAACGCCTACAGATAACGTACTCTGCGTTTTGTGGTATTCCACGTAAACCCGCAACCGTAGTATTAGAGTATTTTAAACGCTTCGTTGAGTGACGCTTACGTAATAATGTATAATTACGAATCATGGTCAGCGGATTTTTAAGTGTGTGCACGACAGCGTGAAGAATGATGTAAGACACATAATATGTTTGTGAAACGTAAATTATTTTCATTCATAATTTTGACAGATAGGTCCGGGCTGCTGTATACACTAGATAAGACATATGAAATGCATTAAGCGCGTATTACGTATTTTGTTGTGAAAAATAACATGTTATTGGTTTAAAGGATGAGTTTCCAAAATATTGTAATTAATAATTTTAGTTGAAGTTATTTTTTCGAAGATTTCGTAGGGTGTTTTGATTTCGTGGGATCGTTAATTCGTTGAATAAAATTTGCATGTTAAGATCTGTATGCTTAGGTTAACTTCCCGCGTTGATTTAATTTACATTCTTACACCGTTTTGTACCATATTTAACTTGGGCGTGATTTATTTCTGGCTTAGAATGAGAAGGTTGTAAGTAAACGATCGATATTTTGATAAAAACAAGAAAACACTGTGTGAAAAATTACTCTTTCTTTATGACAAAACAATCTTTTACAAACTCCTTTTGGACAATATGACAGCTTCCGATTATAATGAAAATAGGGTCATAAGAATGCAGAAGCCTTATGATGCAGATTTCAAATATTTATCAGTCGTATAAGGTCGGAAGTAGTAGTTACGACCTTCTCATTCTAAACCGGCGATATATGGTTAGGAAATAGGCACTCTCAATATGGTATTACGCATGTAAGGTGGAATATTATGGGTTATCTTTACTCATATGAATTTAAATGCACCAATGGTGCAGACATTCCTGATCACAAAATGGCATACCCCCTGTCCACCACTCCCTTACTTTGGTGTAACGTCGATGACGAAGTGATGTAGTATATTAGGTCTGGAAATTATTGGGTCCGATTGTAACGTTTTAGTTGTTCGAAAAATAATATATAGTTATATCTTTAATCTCGTCGTCGAAATCAACGAAAATTAGTCTCTTATGAAGTTCAAGGATTCGACTTTACAGCAGATTAATTGGTGGGTTTTTTTCAAACCGCTAGTATGCACTTTAATAATTATGGTGGACGTTTCAAATTGTTGAGAAAAAAACAACTGAGAAAAAGATTATGTCTGCGTATTGTCTGTGGTATTGTATTTTACATTGTTACAATTTTATGTTGACTATTATATTTTTGTTTACCAAGAATTCTAACCAAACATACTCAGATTATGCCTGCGTAATATGATTGTCTGCGGTTTTGTATTTTTACATTTTTACATTTTTGGTGAATATCATATTTTGCTAAAACCAAACATTGTAGCCAGAAAATGTTGGTTTGCTTATTATTAATTAATATAAGAATTGGTTAAAAAGTGATGTATTTAAAGGAGAGGAACCCGTGTCGTTCATATCTTAACTTGTAAACATAATAACCAGTTACAAGTCATCGGGAACAAAATTGCAGAAGATCAAATGCCTACATTTGTACGAATTGTGTTTAACAAACTTTTTAAACGCCACCTGAAATGAAAAGCATGAAGCTAAGAGCAAAAAACCTTGTGTTGAACCGGCATTCAAACCGTACATGGCTAAACTTAAATGTCCTAGCTAGTGGTCAAATTTTTGAACCTCACATTTGAGGTCTGCTCCATAACTTCTTAACGCCTTAGGGAAATGCATGAAACCTTTACAAATTTGAAATTTATGAAATCGGCATGCAGAACCCAGTTCAAACCAAATTGACTGATATACGGTCAAGGTCACTGTTCAATATCAAGGTAACTGTTCACGGCGAGGGATTATACCCGTTTTGTACTCTGCCTTGTTAGGGGGTGACACCTTCGTAAACATAGATCAACATCCGCTTTAATGGTTGAAATCACGTAATTATAGTTTCTAAGGGAGAGATGAATGCTATTTAAAATAATTAGTTAATTAGTTAGACTCATTTATACTGGGCTTTTAATTTTTGTCGAACGTTCTTTAAAAAATTGACACCCACAATTTTATTTTCGAACGAATCAGCAATGTGTTGGTGTTACACTTAAAGCCCAACTAACGTAGTATGTTTTACTCTCGCTCGCATACACTATGATTTTCGTCCGTTCAGTTAGCGTAGTTGGTTTTTGTGCAATGCTATAATGTCGATCACAGGTGGCAGTATCAGTGTTGCAAAATAAATTTTAAAAAAAAATGAAAAACAATTCCGTCACTGACCTTATACACTATCAAAAGTATATAAGCTCAGTTACTTTTTTTATTATTATATTTTTAATCGTTTGCGGACCAAAGACTGGTACTGCCACCTGTGTTGTCGATTGGCTGACACGTGTTCTCGTTTCCCGAGTTGTGTAGGTTATGTTAGTTTCTCTTACGGCTTGTGTAACCTAGGTAGATCATTTTAGCTGCAATATGTAAGTTGGAGCATTTGAAACATGGATGTATATCAAGTATTTGACTTGGAACTTGAACTATGAACATGTTGCATCTTGGAGAAAATCAGTGACCAAGGACAATAACTCTCATTTAAAGAGTTTAGAGATATATCTGACAATATTTATTTTTTAAAAATCATAAACTGAAAAACAATTATGCTTTCATATTCATTAGAGTATATGGTATCTATTTCATAAAATGAAAAATATAAATAAATTGATTATCAGAAGCTTTAATAAAACTTGGTTTCTAGGGTATATTGGAGTTTCTAAAAATAGATGCGTCATAGATGTAACACTGGATTCTCGTGCAATTCGCCTTGTCATCGTGACTTATTGTAAATTTTACTATAAAGTTTACGTCCCTTCATTCATAAATATGTCACGTGATACTGGGCGTAAATAGAAACAGCCAATTTGATAAGTATGTTTTATGGGGGCAATAAAACATGGTTCGGTTCGTTCTTTGTGTATAGGATTAATCCGCGAATCGTGTTAGAATATCATACTAAAAACGATGGAAGTAATTATTTTGACATTTAAATGACTGTTAGATATAGCTATTTACACTTTAAACTTTATCCCTTCAATGAATATCCTTAATGTGTTACCGGCGTTTTTCAAGAGCCCAAGCATAGTTACACTCGGTATTGGCTTGAAATTTCAAATATTTATTTTATAACATGTACAATGTTAGTTGAAAACCCATTACCATTTTACATATTCTCGTTCTGAACAAGCACTTGGCAAGGGATGGGCAAGTGAACAATGCTCTCGTTAACTACATGTTTATATTACTAAGTAATCACTTCTTACTAACATTCATAAAGATGTATCATAAAAAAATAGCTTTTGTTTTGAAGCGCTTGTTTAAATAAAAAATTGAACGTGGTGAATTTGGATTTACGAGATTAAACATTATTGGTGTGCAGTATTTATACAAAGCTGTACATTTAAGAAAAGAGCGTTTTCTTCATAAATTTGTAATTGATCTGTTGTTGTTTTGTTGTTGTTTTTCAAAGACTGTAACGGTGGTTTTAAAAAGAATTAATTTAGTTTTTTTTAAACAGTACCACCCTCTCCAGTGGTGGTATAGCCTTGAAGCTCATGTAGCCGGTGTATCAAACGAAATTGACACAATAAATATAAATCACTAACTCCTCGACACATTAAATTATTTTGTTGGAAACTGCTAAAATGACCTTTAATAAAGCTGCAAAATCACATCAAATGACCTTTGGAATCGGAAAAAAATACATGTCAAATTTTCAGGAAAGGGAAATAACCCCATGTAGCCGGTGCAACAATAACATTTGCCAAGTTAATTTGGTCCAGTTTGTTGACAAGTTGATTTTTTCCCGCCAAAAGTTGCACACGACCCTTTTTATCAATAAAAAAACGTCATAGCTGATAATTACACAAGCTCGATTGAAAAAATACATGTCAAACATTGCCTATTAGATAAGGATTTACTCGTAGTGAAGGTATGGTGTAAGTTTTCGTTGTGATTTCATTCAGAAATTGGTCCATTTCGTATTTATTTATTTAATTTACTCGTCAGTTATTGTAAACAATCCTGCAGAAATGTCACGAGAAACAGAATCTACGATTTCATGAGAAAATTATATACACCGGTACCGTGGATACACCGGCTTCATGGGGTTTCACAATATATCATTGATAAGATCAATATTGAAAACCATGCCTGAGTACAGACTGGTGGTGCAATTTTAGGGTCTGGCCTTAATAAATATATTCCCAAAACTCAAAACATCTAAATATATTTATTTGCCAGACCCTTCAATCGGACAGAGTGCATGTGATCCAGAAAGCGACACTAAGTAAAGCAGCAACAACTCCAATTCCCCTATCCTATATTTACTATAAATGTGTTCTCTGTAGAGCAACTACCTCCAAAAAACGACAAATATTTGAAGAATTGATATATTTATATGTTCAGTTAAACAGGGGTAGTTTTTCTATAGTTTATATTGTTTATATAGTTAATTTTATAGGCAAGTATATCGCCAAGGGATGTGTTCACGAGTTCACAAGTGTATTAACCGAGCGTCAGGGGACTTGCTTTGTGATTTAGGGAAATATTCTTGTTACACTAGCACGTTTTACTTCGGGAGGCATCGAGAGAACTCTCCACATGTGTAACCGAAATTATGTTACCTGTCCCACCGCATTCCCGATGGTAATTAGGACAGTCGGGAGGCATCGACAACAAGTTCCACATACATCTTTCGGAAGCTCCATGATGTACTAGTATCAAGGAAATTATTTGGAGACTTGAGACAGCTTGCGACATCAGGATAATAATGGGAATTTTCACGATCACTGTCGTGAATATGCAGGGGAGGTAACTCCGAGTTTTGCAGAAATGCTTTTAGCTAATTAGTTGCCTCCCTATACAATTGCGATGTTCCGTTATGGGTCCGTTCAGTGAATCAATGACAGCCTTTTTACAGAAATATTCCCGATTATCAGATTACATCGCGGAATTTTCGATGAAAACTGCGTTTACAGTTTAGAAAGTACATTTTGTGTACAAAGAAAAGCAATACTTATGAAGCAAACATTCGTTCCCTCGAAAAACAAGTATACAATGGAGCTGTAATCTCTAGAACATGTTTGGAAGTGGTGTTTGACGCCAATAGGCGCGTGTCCGCTAAATAGCGCTGTGAGTCTATGACGTAGAATATAACGTATAAAAGATATGATTAAAATAAACACACCAACATGAAGGAAAGACACTAATGATTGTTTGTACCAAGTTTCAAGAAATTCGGTCGACATTTATTTTTCCCGAGGAACGTGTCCTTATGTACCTTAAGATACAAAGTTTCAATTTTATGATTGAGATCATTTTCCAGTTTGCCACTAGTCTTAGAAACTTCGAGTGGTAATCATTTTCCTTGTTAACACTTACTGCTGTCACTAACAAATACAACATAAGACATGGGACGAAAAAGTAAAAACCATTTTTTGAAACTTGATTTTTTTATCGGATTTGGCTAAAACTGCCGTAATTAGAACAAACGATTGCTATAAAATTGTCGCTGATAATTAATCAATATCCTTGTTCTCCAATTATATAAGATTAAATGTGTACACCATCCCAGCTGGTATAATAATTGTAATTTTGAATGTCAACACAAGATATCGCTGGCTTAGAATGAGATCAACTATATTTTGAGAAAACAAGAAATAATGGTCTAACAATCATTCTTTACCCATGGTAAAACAAGCTTTTTCAACTTCAGTTTAGTCAATGCCTTACGATGCAGATTTCAAATATGAATTAGTCTTATAAGGTCGTAAGTGGCACTTACGACCTTCTCTTTCTAAGCCATCGATATGATGATTGACTGATATAAAAAAGCCTTTCTATCTTTATTAACATAGACACAGAGACCCATTGCATGAACCACAGTCGCTGCTTTGTGACTGATAATTGAATTGCCTGACAACAAGTACAAACCCTACCATTGCAGCGCCATCAGCGCTTTGATTTACGAAATGCTGACAAATAACGTGTTGTGTGATGTCATAGTCACGTGGTATTGCCACACTCGATGTCAAGGTGAGTAATAAATGATTTCACTAGTAAAATAGCGATATACTAACCAAACACTTCCAGGGTAACTGTAAAACCATTATTTTTGTGACGAATAATATTCGCACATTGTACTTTGACGATAAACTAAAGCAGAACTTCACCCTCCCACCAAACCACAGGCCTACTCATTACCTCTAAAATATAATTCATACTGTACGCTATTGGAATGATCACTTTTTAAACATTATACACAAATTAATAGCCACAACCTGCCCTCAAGATCACCCCAGTCGAAAGTGTTTTCAACCGCGACTCACAAAATACGAGTAGTTACAGCGTACTAATTCTCAAATGTCTTGATTAAAAGTTTGAGTCTATATTATGCTGTGCATTGCAAGACTTTGTATTGTACAGGGTACTGTTTTATTAAATCACTTCCGGTCATCGTAAAGTTACGCTCAAATTTGAATTCTTTATAATTCATTAACTGCTACTAATTCTGGTAAAGCAATATGTTATATATATAGCTAACTAATTCAGAAAATGATTTCAAGCAAGATCGTTCCCCCATTTGTAGATGCAAAAGCATTATAAGGATTTTAAATTTGAGCGTAAGTTTTAGATTTTCGTAAGTACTTTGATAAAACAGTACCCAGGTATATAAGTCATTATATAATTCCAACGATCTCGAAAAGATTAAATTGAAAAAAGTAGTTAATCAAATTTAATACCTGCACAAATGATGGACTTGACAGTAGATTAATATAGCGCCATGTTACCATACTATAGGGAGGTCGTGTTTGCGTGGCGTGTGTTCCTAAACGTTGATGTAATCATCCTACTATAGCCTACGGCTGGTACGTACAGCACGCATGCCCCCTGTTTGTAACGGCCAGTGTCAGTAATGAGAGAGACTGAGTAATTGTTTATGACAATAGGAGCGTGTCCTAGATTATATGAGAATACATGATGTATCTAATATGTTCCTGTCTACATTGCTTGTGTGTTGATATACGAGAAGAGTTTCCGGATAATGTACATGTTATAATGTCCGCTCTGTTCTTTTCTGATCTATAATTCAATTTTTCAGTTGGAAGCGATTATTACGGATTTTCTAATTTCATTGTTTTTGCTTTAAATTTGAAAGACTGGTTTTCAAACCACAGCGCAATAACAGAAGTTCTAACGGAATCAGCGGTGCTTTTCATTTCAAGTTTGATTTTCTGTCATATTACAAAGCAAGATGGCGGACACTGACCACGGAACACCTCGGACTTTACCGTTAGTATTTACGCACCGTATATATGAAACAAACGTCAGCTGTATATTTGATAACGATTCGTACACAGGTAAGTGGATATTTTACTACAGTCCTTTCAAAGTCAAATGAGAACGGTTGTAACTGTCATATTGCATACTGAATTTGTAAACAACTTTTATTTTGTAATATTCAAAGATCACAGGCATCGAACTTATATCACAAAATAGAGAGTTTTGACATACCGACATTTTTTTCTTTTCACGAAGCACTTTTAACATTCTTAGGCTGGCGTGAAATTTTATGTATTTGAAAATCGTTTGAACTTAATTTCTTTGATCTATACCACTATGTCTGATAGCATGGGGTATAATCCCATTGTTTGAATCATTGTAATGCCAATGCAACATAAAATATAATATTATCTATATACTAGTATCGCATTGTTAGGTGACAAACTGCACATTATTCTGTAGTATTTCTTGTATTTTTTATAATGCAATTGATAATGGTACAAGGGGAGCCTAGCTGTACCGTATCTAAATTGTTTTCCTCGATCCTTTACCTGTGCATTTCGTATTTTAATGCATTATGCATTATTGAAATTTCACATTTCCACAATTTGGTAGAACTTTGTAATTTTTTAATGTTTAAGGTTTATAATAATAATAATAATGTGTTATTACGGTTAGTTTATTTCATCACCATTTACCATTTATTATAGCAAATCGACATATAAATATACCTTTTAGCCATTTACATAGAAAACAATATTGCCTAGGTAAACATAGACACATATAAACAGCAATTAACTATATCAAAACCAGCATCAATATAATTGTAAATAACAATATAAAAATTTATGAATCAGCAACCATTGACAGCATTTCCTGTCTCAATTTCATAGAACGAAAAAAAAATGACTTTATATATAGAGGCAACGTAGTTAGGCATTTGCCCAATCTTCCCAACGAGCCTCTGAGAGTTTCAAAATTTCATACACTTTTCGTTTTTATTTTGAACACCAAAAGACTTTTACGTAGGAAGATATTCTGATATGTACGTATCACAGTTAAAATGATAAAATAAGTAATAGAAAGAGAACGCAAACGCGAGGTTGTCTTATTTCGTCGAGGGCGGAGCCCGAGACTAAATAAGGAAAATAAGGAAACCGAGTGTTAAGTTTCTCTTTCTGGCTTATATCATTGGCTGTCAAATTGTATTGGGTGTGGCTAAATATCACATAACGGTACATTGTCCTCGCCGACCGATTAAAATTTCCAATACCACGTTGTGATATTAAGGGCACGGAGATTGTGCATGTTTTTCAAGAAAATTACACCTTTTCTTCATTCGGTTTGCAAGGTCATTGCAGTTTTGCATGATACAAACTCATGAATGTATTTTATAATCATCTCTTTGTAAGATTTCGGTCCTTATACTGCTGACTACGTCCCCAACAACAAACTTGGTCTTTTAATGTCATGTTTACTTTGATTGTGAACGGGCAATATTTGCAATCCAATTGCTGTCATATGTGTCAACAAATTTGAAATTTATTTGTGTCTAACCTCAAGTGCAAATGTAATATGATCATAATACAATGCCTATTTTATCCGACAAAATAAATTTGAAAGAAAAAAAACATTTTTGAAACTTTACTTCACTATAGATTACACTCTATTACCTTAAAGTTGTATACCCCAGTTCGTACTTTTCAAGCACGGACATCACGGATTATTTTACAGTTAACGTATAAACAATGGTACACTGCAAAATCATTGAATTTCGTTGGGTTGAAATTTCGTGGTTTTGGTAAATATGACCATTTCGATGGGACTTTAATTCGTGGATTTTGCATTTCAGGTAATAAATACAAGGGTAAAGTTTATTGTTCGAACGGATTTGATTTCGATGTTGAAAGTGAACCATAAAGTCCGAGAATTTCATCGCCCACGAAAATTATTGATTTACAGTATGCGTGCGACAACTTTCAGTGCAGGATAATATTATCATGCACTGCAGTTATTGCACTCATTCCTTTGAAATTTAAGTCCCACCCCTCGATTATCATTGGATTTAGCGCCACCCCTTCAGTTAACATCACGTAGCCATGATATAATAATAATAAATTGTTATGACCTGGGCGAAACGTCGCCAAGTGAATAAATTAACGATACATCTTAAATTATACGTGTTTGGTGGTTGATTTTCTTATTCAGTTAAAATTATCGAATGCCTGTATGTTTTATTGCTATTTAAATTGATTTATTCCAAAAAAAATCATCCTTTTGTTTAGATTTTGGAAGGTTTATGATCATGCAGATCTCAATTTCAGCCCCAGCCTAGAAAATTATTTTTGATTTCTTAAACTACAAGTTGCAACATACCTTTTACAATTTACTATTGTCCTGATAAACTATCAATGGCGACGATATGAGCTACAAATACAAAAAACCTGCTTTACTTTTATATTTTGTATGGTTTCACCCAAAATACTCGACTTTCACAGACAAGTACAGACCTAGATTTTAAGTATGTTACAAAACATCCAAAATGAAACATCATCCATCGTAAGTGTTTCTCGAAAAATATCTGCTTTGCACTAACTACGGCTTTCCCAAATAAAGCTGTTTTGGATAGGTTGGACATCGCATGGCAGAGTCTAATAAAAAATAACCTATTAAATATAGTTCTTTACAAGACTTGTCAGCTAGCAGTATATGTGAATCGATGGCTTAGAACAAAAAGGTCGTAACTACCAAATCGATATATTGAGAAAACAAGAGAAAACTGTCTGACATTTACTCTTTATTTATGGCATGGAGGTATAAACTTTTACAACTACAATTTGGTCAACATGACAAGTTCAGATTTTTATGAAAATGGGCTCATAAGAAGCGCCTTGTGATGCTTATTCTACATATGTATGAATCCTAAAAGGTCGTAAGTGCCACTTACGACCTTCTAATTCTAAGCCATCGAAATGTGTGTTGTTTAGATCAAAATATACAGATTATTCATTGCATTGTAAATTCTAGTAGCAGAAAAGAAATTTAGAAATTTAGGTATATAAGTACATAATATACATGACGTTTATTCGTACAATTATAATGTTCTGAAATGATGTGGTGATCCCTGGTGAACTCCGGAATCACTTCTCGGAAACTCATTTACATATTATGCTAATGAGGTTATAATCACGTGTCAATATAGACAGTTCATTGTTCCGAATGATTGTACCCATTCAGGCTCGTCTGTATTTCTCATTCCGCAGATCGTTAGTGAAAATGACTTAAAGGGCCTGTCTCACAGATGGAGCGATTTTTTTAAAAGTATAATTTTCTTACCAAATTAAGTATTTATATAATAGAACATTGTTGACTGTTGCTTTAAGAAATATTCGCAAATAATCCATTTTAACCACATTCAACATCGCGCACACCAGCGTGTTTTTCCTTTTAAACACAGCGTAATTTTTCATTTCAGCATGTTTTTGAGTAATATCATTCACTAGATCGGTCGGTAACATAAACAAACTTCAGTCTAAACATCTAAAAGTATGAAGAATTTCGTATGTTTTTAAATTCGTTTTCAACACATGCGAGTAATTTTCAGGCAATTTAAATGAGAGTAGTTTAAAATTCTATACAGTATTAATACGGTATAGAATTTTGGAGGTAAAATTCTTAAATAATTACGAAATCCTGTTGTTTCACAGGTTATATTTATATCAGTGTGCTTTTTATGGAATTTACAGGCATCTATGCCAAAATATAGTGAATATTTAACAATTGTATTTGATTTTTGATAAACGCTGAAACATGACACTGTCCCTTTAACAAATGGTTGGGAAATAACATTAACACCAATCATGGTTTTACTTCCATTTTAACCAAGCAAACCAATGTATTAACTTTCTATTTTTACTTCGTGCCTCTTTGACCAACAGAAAACATATGATATGTAAAGCGTTTATTTTGCGGCTTCTAGAACTCATTATTTACGAATTATTTTCCTATTATTTTTTCTTGACAAACAAAACATACCTTACTAACAGGTTTAACTTGACAGTAGTGATATGAACTGGGCATTTAAGCGTTTGTTTTGTCTGGTTTTGGTCTGATTGAGGAGAAAACACGCAACATACAGGCCATAATTCCACGACACAATACGCAATTGAGCGAGAAAATTAACTTAACCACTGAATTAAAGTCAATGCTTCAGATGTCAAAAATCTGAAATATATCTTCTTCCAGCCGATTCGCTCACGTGAAAACCTGTTAACAGACCGTTCAACGAATTTTAGGTACGAATCAGAAGCGATACGTCATGTAGTCATAAAGTCAATCGTTGAACGCAATACTACAATGCTCAAGAGTATCACATTTTCATTTTATTAATTTAAATGTGTTTATTTTTCAGAGATACTAAATGAAGAATTTGACTCCTATGTGTTGAATCCCTGGTCATGGAACCAGGACTTGGAGGTAGACAAGACAAAGATGTCTCTGATACCTATAGCAGCCATAACCTTGTTTACCAACATTCTGGTTATTTTCATATTTGTCCGAAAGAACTTGTTGTCGGCTTTGAACGTGGTTCTTATTGGTATATCAGTGTCGGATACACTGACGGTTCTTGTTCCGGCCATTGCCGTTCTTTTCTCCTATGTGGATGGGATATCACCGGATTATATACGATTTGAAAATTGTCGACTTTGGGGATATCTAACCAAGTACCTACCGACAATTACCCACAATGCTTCAGTGTGGTTGACGCTTATTCTCGCGTTTGACCGTTACCTAGCCATACGGCATCCGTTTCTAATCCGACGTATGTGTTTACCGCGCACCAGCGTAATAATCATCGTTCTTGTTTATGTATGTGCCACGTTGGGGAATATATGTCGATTTATCGACACGGAATATGTACCAGTGAAAATTATATCAGCCTCATCAGTGTACGAAGGCTTAAACGCAACAAAAACTGAACTATTGATAAATACCTCTACCGGAAGTGACGTCAATGGTACATACAGTCACGTGGATATTGACAAGCTTTGCCAGGAGGCTGATGGCATCGCGACATGCAGGGCAGTGTACACGCCATTCTTCCAAAGTTTTAAACAATACGAATTCTGCTACTACTGGTTTGTGATTTTATTTGTGAAGTTTCTACCATGTACCGCTATGATAGTTCTAGACACTTTAATGATCAAAGGTCTCCGGCACGCAGAGCATATTCGTCACGTGATCTCTACTCAGTGTCATAGAAGGCTTGATAAAAACGCTAGACGCTCGTATATTGAAAGCAGACGAATGACAATGATAGTTATCGTTGCCGTCATCATTGTGATCATCGTGGAACTCCCAATCGGCATCATTCTGATGTTATGGACGTTATATGAAGTACACGGACAGCATATCATTTCAGAGAGAACGCTGTCGTATCTAAGCAGAGCAGCCAATGGAATTGTTTACATTAGTTATCCAATAATATTTCTCTTATACTGTTCAGTAAGTGCTCAATTTAGGAAATCATTTTGTAACCTGTGCCCATGTAGAAAGTTGCTCACCTTTGTTAAAACGTCAAGGTCAAGTTCGGACACGGGTAATACGTCTGATGTATGAAGTTTGATGGTTGAATTCAAGACTTGGTGTCACACCGGTGGAAAGTGCTTCCGGGTCGTAGTATGCTAAAATAGTCACTTTCAAAAATTTGATTTATGTCTGTTTAAGTCCTGTTTTAGTTTGGAAAATGCTAACTGTTGACCAAATTACATGAATGAAGCTCAAATATTACCTGCATGCTAACTTTTAAGAGTGTTTCATTGATATTTTTCTGAATTATCTTTCCCTGGCTGAAGACTGACAATGTATGTGTGCTTCTGTCGAGTCAACTTTTGGGGCATGGAAAATAGCATTGTCATTCCATAAGACCTGCAGTAGCTCGAAAACGAAACTATCGACATGCCATTTTCTCCAGCTTACTTTGGATGGCAGTGATTGCTTTTTATGGAAGCGGCCATAGAAAATCACCCGGAATGTCAGTAAAACTTAGGAAGCGATGCAAATTAGGGTCATTTTGCATTGATTTGAATAGCAGAAAATTCACCGGTGTGACGCCACTTTGTTTAGGAAGATGGTAATAGTTTATGACTGGAACTGCGGTCTTTGTGGGCAGTCATATTAATGATAGCATACATGGAATAAATAGCGATGTGTATGAATTTACACACATCAACAAGCACAACACTGATTGCTATGTACTAATAGTATGTCATACATTACTTCGGGTATGCATAGACTCCGTAGTTCTGTGGTTAGTGCGCTTGCCGTCTAATCTGGCGACCTCGGTTCAAATCCGGGTGGAGGTACATATATAGAGAGTGTGTATTCCCCGGCCCATTGACTAGCGAAGAGAGAATTCGGGAGTGATGTGACGGCCCCTATGGGCTTTTTTTTTATTTATGGACAGACTTTCAATATGTTATGATCAAATTAAAGATAAAGCTTTCTATTTTGTAAATATATAAAATAATAGAACTTATTTAAATGCAAACATTAATTATATCAGTTCAAAGTCAGACTAATTTTCAGAAAAAAAATCTACATAATTTTATGTTCGAATTCCACGGCCCTCTTCTTTTATTTTTTTTATTTATAAACACATTTTTGTAAAATTGATGGCATAATAAAGATGAAACTCTTTAGTTTTAGAATATGTTAACATATTGAACATCCGTTCAATAATAATGTAATTATAACTAATTGAATATTACACATTTTTTCGGCCGTGAATTTCTATTTTCAATGTGTTCGAATTCCACGGCCCCTCACGTTTATTTTTAGCTCACCTGAGCACGAATGTGCTCAAGGTGAGCTTTTGTCATACCGAGATGTCCGGCGTCCGTCGTCGTCCGTCGTCCGTCGTCCGTCGTCGTCGTCGTCGTCGTCGTCGTAGTCGTCGTCGTCGTCGTCGTCGTCGTCGTCGTCGTCAACAATTTTTCAAACGACATCTCCTCCTCAACCGCTTGGCCAATTTCAACCAAACTTCACAGTAATGATCCTTGGGTGACCCTCATTAAAAATAGCTGAAATCGTTCCGCTCCGATAACAAGATGGCCGCCAGAGCTATAAATAGAAAAATCTTTAAACGACTTCTCTCCTTAACCACTTGGTCGATTTCAATAAAACTGTACAGGAATGATCTTTGGGTGACCCTTTACCAAAATAGCTAAAATCGTTCCGCTCCGATAAACAAGATGGCCGCCAGAGCTAAAAATAGAAATATCCTTTAAACGACTTCTTCTCCTTAAACACTTAGCGAATTTTAATAAAGCTTTACAGTAATGATCTTTGGGTGACCCTGCTTAAAAATAGCTAAATTCGTTCCGCTCCGATAAACAAGATGGCCGCCAGAGCTATAAATAGAAAATTCTTTAAATGATTTCTTCTACTTAACCGCTTGGCCAATTTCAATAAAACTTTACAGGAATGATCTCAGGGTGACCCTTAACCAAAATAGCTAAAATTGTTCCGCTCCGCTAAACAAGATGGCCAGCAGAGCTAAAAATAGAAATATCCTTTAAATAGCTTCTTCTCCTTAATCGCTTGGTGGATTTTGATTAAACTCTACAGGAATGATCCTTGGGTGACACTTATTCAAAATAGCTAAAATAGTTCCGCTCCGTTAAACAAGATGGCCACCAGAGCAAAAAAATAGAAATAAACTTTAAATGACTTCTTCTCTTTAACCACTTGGCCAATTTTGATAAAACCTTACAGGAATGATCTTTGGGTGACCCTAAACCAAAATAGCTAAAATCGTTCCGCTTCGCTAAACAAGATGGCTGCCAGAGCTAGAAATAGAATTCTCCTTTAAATGACTTCTTCTCCTTAACTGCTTAACGGGTTTTGATAAAACTTTACACAAATGACCTTTGGTTGACTGCTAACCAATTTAGCTAAAATATTTCCAGTCCATTAAAGAAGATTAAATAGAAATATCCTTTAATCGGCTTCTTCTCCTGAACCGCTTGATGGATTTTGATAAAACTTTACAGGAATGATCTTTGGGTGACCTGTAACCAAAATAGCTGAAATCGTTCCGGTCTGTTAAACAAGATGGCCACCAGAGCTAAAAATTGAAATTTCCCACATGACTCAGGTGAGCGTTACTGGCCCCTCAGGGGCCTTTTGTTTTATTTTCCATTCAATTCTAGATTTCTTTACATCATTATAAAAATGAAGCTCTCTTGTTTTTGAATATGCAATTATATTTATAATGACACCAATATTAATGAAATGACAATGGTAAGAAAAATGTGATATTTTACGGCCGTGATTTGTTTTGTCACACCATTGGTGATAGTTTCCCACATACGGCATACATGCATTTATGTATTATGCACTTACGTTAAAATGTGTTTAAAATGTTAAATTTGTGTTTCAGTCATACGTAGAACTGTGAACATTAATCATTTCATCGTTTATATAAATAATATAAACGAAGTATTGTTTATATTAATGATATAAAGGAAGAAACGAATTGATAAAGGATAGACAAAACGCAGGAACGCTTGGTATCTTTTATTGCCTGTCATGTTTCAGTAGAAATAAATAAAGCAAATAAAGGCTCTATGCTCGGCATAGACGATACAAAAAGTAGTTGGTCGCTTTACGTGAACTTGATTCTTAACTTGATTTTGTATTCACGAAATCCTCGATGTTTTTTTGCGAAAGCGAATGATTTGAACTGTTTACTGGTGGTTTTCACTGTTAATACATTAACATGAGTTTATGTGATTATCTTTGATTTAATTGAATGTATGTTCTTAAATTATGAGACTATTTTCAGAAAAATGGGAACTTAAGCTTTTTTGTCATATTGACCAAAATGATGTTGGTAAAAGCTAGTTTAACCATAAGTAAAGAGTAAATTGATAACATTTTTTCTTGTTTTCTAAAACAATTGATATTGTACTTGCGACCTTCTGATTATAAGCCAGCGATATGGTTGTCGAGGAAGATCCAAATTTAAAATCACCTGGGTTTTTATCCAATGGAAAATATTTACCGGAGACGAACGGAAATGTCCGAGCTTTTACGATTGGAAGAACCACTAAACACATACTTATTTGTCATCTTACTGGTGTAGCCACTAAATAAAAGTAACATGCAGAAATCACCGAACCTCTCGTAGCTTGGCATGTCTTGTCTCATCGTCGGAACACACGTTTGCTCCATTACGTTAAAATGCTGATTGTCCAACGGCTCTCGATAGCATGCTGTCGATTTATCGTTTTACTCCGCGAAGGGAAATAACTCCTTATTAAGAAATCTCTCAATACAAATGAATTATCTTGAACTGGATAGTAAACGAGATTTCGTTACAGGTTTTTTGTTACTATAAATAAACATTATATGTGCATTATAGGTGGAGTTGTAGATTGAATCGAATGCAGCATATAACATGTAATTTCAATGACTAAGCTTCCACACTGGAATTCCAGCGGAAACCAATGAAATTGTACCATTAATTTAAAACATTTACGATGTTTTCCAGCCAATAGTCTCACTGCCAATAGCATGTAGTGTAATGTAATAGATCGACCTAGATGACCGACGATGATGTACAAAACTGTAGTTAAATCGAGGTACATTGGATATTCGGCGATGGTCTTGTCCATGACTGTATACTGGTTGTTTGTGTATTCTCAACAATAGCTCATACATGCTGCCCATTCTGTCGATTTTGATCGACAGCTGGCGTCAAGCAATCGTAATTGTAGATTGAACTTTTCACGTCGCCTGAGAATCGAATACGGACCACCGGGTAACTGGTAACTGGTTGTCCTGGATGACCAATGCAACACGATATTTCAATGTTCAACGGTTTTCCATACTTCAAGAGGATCGCAAGGGCATGTTAAACTGGGACGTTTTCCTAATATAGAACACAACAGTCCTACGCATGAGTGTATGTTGTAACCTTATCATAAAACATCAAATTACCACGTACTACATACGTAATGTTATATTACGAAAGGCCATCGGTACGGTTGGCGGTCGTGAGTAAATGGTCCTACTTTCTGTCACACCCATTTTATTAAATGAGGTATAAAGATATGTGTCACGTTGTATGCATGTAAATTACTAAAAAGCATTATAACCCATTACAAGACAGCCATTGAAGTTCAGGTACAGGTTGTCCAATACGAGAGTACATGTATACAATTTCAGTGACTGTTTATAAAAAAGTAACCGCTACCTTCACAACGAAAACGTTTTCCAGAAAAATGATATGTAAAAAGACCATGCATTTTGATCATTTTGAAATCATGCAGATTTTTGCCCGTTTAAGGTCCCAAAAAATTTAATTTAGAACAAAAAAGGTCCGCTAATAAGACTGATTCTCTATTAAGACCACCTTTTTGATTGGTCTTATTAGCGGAACTTCACTGTATCCAAGTTATATTCTTAATCTGGTACCGGAAAACGTGTACCTTTTTTCGATATATCGATGGCTTAGAACAAGAAGGTCGTAACTACCAAATCGATATATTGAGAAAACAAGAGAATACTGTCTGTAATTAACTCTTTTCCTATGGGAAAACACGTTTTTAAAACTTCATTTTGGTCAACATAAAAATTTCAGATTTTAATGAAAATAGGCTCATATTGTGATGCTTATTCAAAATATGTATGAATCTTAAAAGGTCGTAAGTGGCACTTACGACCTTCTAATTCTAAGCCATCGATATGTGAATAATTTCGTTGTGATAGAAGAACGTAAATATTAAAAATTTTGATAAAAAGGCAGTGATACTGTATACTTTGTTTGTGGACACCCTGTACACATGACAGTAACATACTTAATACTTAACGATTTTTGACAGTTGCGTCATTTTGTAAACAATCTATAAATAAAAGTTCTGCGGACGGGGTTCGAACTCGGCATGTTTTTATTTCTAATACTGCAGCGTTATCCTCTCGGCCATGATTTCATACAGATTATAGGTAAAGAAATATACTGATAATCCACATTTTTGCAGACGATATATAAAGTAAACATTTGATTGTAAACACAACATGGCGTCATTGTCGGACTGTATGTTACTGTACATAATTATGAAAATGTGCTTTGATTAGAATTATACAAGTCATTCATCATGTACATTACGTACATTAATTAATTGTAAACTACAGTGACATTAGTGCATTAATGTCATGAACAGATGGTGCCATATGTTGTAAAAGGTCATCAACCGTTCAGTTACCACAGTATATAAACGAGTCATTTCCCGGCTATAGCAAAAAGTCATACAGGTTGAATTATTTAGTATCCAAATGGCTATCGCAAGAAATCATACAGGTTGATAGTCTTCAAATTGCTATCACAATAAGTCATACATGTTGATTTATATAGTCTCCCAGTGGTGATCGCAAGATGTCATGCAGGTTGAATTATACAGTCTCCAAATGGCTATCGCAAGGAAGTCATACAGGTTGAATTATACAGTCTTCAAATGGCTATCGCATAGAGTCATACAGGTTGAATTATTTGGTCTCCAAATATAAGCCATACAGTGATCAAAAGTTGCAAAAGATCAAAAATAAGTCATACATGTTTATAATAGATATTGCATTGTAAATAGTATGGCAAGAAAATATGTAATACAATTCCCAGCAAAAATAACTATACAGAGGTTACTAGTATTTCCCAGTCACGTGCCAGTGTAACTTTATTTGCAAAACAGAAAAGCAACTATGTTTTTGAAGGCCATGGATCTTTTTTGTTTATCAAGTCACTCAAAGACCATAATGGTTCTGTGGACAGAATTCACGGGCTCGATCCAAGTCTTGACATACTTTGTACAAGTTGTACAGAATGACGCAATTGTTGAGCTCCTTCGATAACCAAATAAGAACAGTTCAAGGAACAGATGAGTCGGTGCCAGGATTATTTGAGAGTGTAGTCTCTATATAACTGAAGCGTCGGCCTAGAGGTAGGACGCCCGCTTTGTGATCGAGGGTCCCAGGTTAAATTCTCTTTTGGGCCACTGTTTGATTTCTCTGAGCAAGGATAACTCACATGCTCCACTCCACCAAGGGGTAAATTGGTACCATTGAGGGCAGTGTCTATTCCTGGGCGCCGCAGATCGATGTTGACTGCCACACACACAGGAGAGAAATAAAGTCTCTCCACGGACACACGAGTGAACGTTTCATTATGCAGTCCAATGACCAGGGGAAATTAAAATACCAAAGGTAGCTGAGCGACTGAACGGCTGCAAACAGCCCTCGAATATACAATTAAAACTATAGGACAGTTATTGAGCACTTTAATAAATACACCACATGAAAATCACGAACGAAGAACTTCGGAGGTCAAACTTATAAATAGCATGACAATTTATGCAACAAGGGCGATGGTAAACATATGCTTGGACCATGCTGTACTGCAATGACTTATTGTTATAAATTAAAATATGTATAAACACAAAGTATAAACACAAACACACGAGTGTAATAATGGTATAAAATGCACAAGTTAGTTACTCATCGAGGTCTTACGATTTTAATGGAAAACTTTGACTGGACAAAAATGAACGCTGGTTTGTCCAAAAAGAAATACAATGTACAGTCCACTTGGGATAATTTGAGTGTGACGTAGCAGTTTATGTGTACCTAAAAAAGTTCAAGCATTATCTGAACAGGAAGGGTTTGTAGTTTAGAATTGAAATTATACTGCATGTTTTTTATTAGCTTATTATAAAATTGGTACTAGTATTACATCGTAATAGTGGATTCTACCACTGCGTCACTCTTTAGGTGTCATTATAAAAACTATATATATTACTTGTAAACTCAATTATTATACACCTAAACATATGATTTAGGTGTCAATATGAAAACTATTACTTGTAAATTCAATCATGCATTGGTGTAAACATTGTTTTGTGCATATATGTGTTTTTGTACATTTCTGTATATGTTTCATGTTCATGTGGACCATATTGAAAATTGGTCTAGAACCAAATATGTTATCCACTATAAATAAAGTCGTTATTATTATTATTATTTTTATTATTATTATTGTTGTTGTTGTTGTTGTTGTTGTTATTATTATTATTATTATTATTATTATTATTATTATTATTACTCCTAGCTGAACTGTAATGTGTGTGAATGTTTAGCCAATAAGTTTCAATATAATTAAGTGTTTCTGCTATTATAATTATGCTATGTATTTCTCGATAATTTATGCCAAACCATCCTTACACTCGTATATAGTCAACAAGACATAATATGATACCAAAATAATTGACACTTCGATGGCTTAGAACTAGAAGGTCGTAAGTGCCACTTACGACCTTTTAAGATTCATACATATTTAGAATAAGCATCACTAGGCGCTTCTTATGAGCCCATTTTCATAAAAATCTGAACCTGTCATCTTGACCAAAATGAAGTTGTAAAAGTTGGTTTTACCATAAGTAAAGAGTAAATGTCAGACAGTTTTTCCGTGTTTTCTCAAAATATCGATTTGGTAGTTACGACCTTCTAATTCTGAGCCATCGACTTATCACAACATGACATAGTGGCTTAATCCATTGCTACAAGAAAGTTCATTTCGACAGACAAGACATTCCATACTTGCATTTTTCAGAACTTATCAAGTGTCATACACCTACATGTCCAACCAAACTCTACATTAGTATTATCGTTCAAGGAACGTCAGATATTCTAAAAATAGACATCTAAGATGTTTGTCTAGATGTTTAAAAACTCGGACGCGCCTGTCAAATTAATGAAACTTGGACCGAGTTATATTAGGGAAGAAATAATCGCATGGACGGTATGATATTCAAATCAACTGGTCTTCTCTCAACGTTCCATTCAATATATCAGCTGCAGACACGATATATTATCCAATCAAATTCATCCATTTCCGCGGGATTAACTTTTCCGTGGAGTTTATCATGCTTCATTTCACCGACTGTCACCAGCACGCCACTTGTTCATTTACGTTGTATAATGTCGAGTGGTAGCATTAGGCAAACAAATTGACGTCCAATCTTCACTTTAACACACTCTCCTACTGATGGGGGCTGATTGTAAATGCGCTGCGTCAAACATCAATAACACCGAACGCGTAATAATATTACAGCGTGTGCGATAATTTCGAAGTTTCGTGCGCGCAATAAAATAGATCGGACAATAAAACATTGATTTCTAATTTGTGATCGGACTGTACTTGATATTCCGTCAGCATTTAGTGAATAAGTCTTTAACTGCATAACTTTATCGAAACAAAAGTAGTTTTATCCGAGTGAAAAAAATAAAAAATAAACTTCTTTGGAGATGTACGCGCCACGTACACTCGTGTAATCTTTTATTTTACTCGAACGAGTGATGTCCCTTGGTAAACAAATAATATGGAATATTTCTAAGACAGATATGAGATTTCAACATCCCGATAATATTGCGGAAACCGGATGTGACGTCATAGAGGTTCATTATAAATATATTCTGTCACTGGACAATGGGTTCCTACAATTGATTCCACACTCTGAGAGAACTAGGTGAGGGATAATTAACTCGTTCTGGAGGTAAGTCGGCATTTGAATTGAATTTTAATACAATTTAAAATAACAACATTCTTATGTTTTTATTTAAATTAACGTCAAGCGATATAAAATTGTGCTTGATGTAATAATTGTTTACAAGTTTCAAATAATAGTAGTGCAAGGTTGTTGGAATTGCTTTAAAAATATTGCTTTTAATATATTGCGATCCGATGCTTGTGAACGACATCAGTAAGCTTGGTCCAAATGTATTAGGGCAGGGAATAGTGAGAATGATACACGTATTATATTAATATATTTACTTAAATGATTTTGATATGGAAACCAAAAACCATAAAAAAACGTTTTAAAAAGAATAATAACAAAAGTCGAAAACATATTCAGTTAGAGTGACTTGAAAATGATTAAAAGTTAGTTTAAAACTTTATGAAATGACAAGTATATTAAAGACCATGATGGTATTGCGATACTTATCTTATTGTTTAGATTTGACGAAACGTATGGTTACTAATATTTTCCCGGAAACATTGAGTATAACGTAACTAGCTTTTTTAAGGTATAAAAACTAGGGTTTGAATATAGCTCAACATCAGTGCAGTCAACGGCAATGTTCATTTTTAAAGATTTAAGGACACGGAAATGTCTAGTTTAAATAGTTTTCGATACAACCATGTGCGTATGGTGACAAGTCCTTGTATACGGCCCATGAATACACTAATACCTGAAAAAACCGATGGGTTTAATGTTTTTAGGAATGGTATACTTTATAATTATAGAACTAATAATTTAAAATAAGGATACAGAAAATGTCTCAACCTTACATTCAGAATGTTTCTTGCCAAAATTACTTGTCCCAGCATTATTATGATACAAACTCAGGTAAGGGTAGACTTGAGTTTAACAATTTGATTCGGACAGGCCCCTTGAATACTTATAATTATAATGTTTTGTTCGTGTTCAAATCAACTTGACCACAAAACTTGCCTACTAGCTCCTAAAAAAACAACAATTAAATATTCTCTACTTATCACATAAATCACGGTGTGTGAGTGTAATAAAGCCCATTACATAAAAACGATATTACACTGCTCATCAATAGAATAACTATTCAAATGAGGGGGCTAATCACTATACTTATGTATTCATACGCGCTGTCAAAAAATTAACAAACATGGCCGACCGTGATTTGCGGCGAGTTGGGGAGACTTGTCTACGATATTTGCTCGACATGCAGCAAGATCACACGACACCACAGGTCATCGCCCCGACAAAAGACATAGCGACTCGTACATACTCGTCGATACTCGTGCAAATCTCGAGAACATGTCTCCGATTGTCAAACAGATGTCGTGCACATATCGTATATATCTCGGTTAAACTCGTGTTGCATGTATTATCGTACTAATGTCGTGTAAATGTCGGAGAGAATTTAAACTGCCCTGGACCAACTCGCGCACATTAAGGCGAGTTATAACTCGCCACAACTCGTACAGAACTCATAGCCCGAACTCGCCACTGTGTGACAGAGTCTTTACTGGCTCTGTATATATTGATAGCCACTGCCTTTGGTGAATCCGATCGCTTTGGGTTTCTCACAGCCTCACAGAGCCTTGTAAGGGAGGCATAAACATGTACTAAGAGGCACGCACTACCAACCAACCACTCTATGTCATAAAATAATAGCTTACTCTTTATCCCTGAAATATAAACTCATCAAGTTTTATTTTACATTGTAATTTTTCTTTTTTTTTGGAGGCAAAACATTTGGTCTGAATTCCCACATAGGAGATGCTCGTTTTATCAAATGGTCTAGGGTGCATGTCAATCATCGTTATTGGTTCAAATCGAAAATCAGGCTAAAGTCTATATCCGGGGACCCAGATTCATTCTGCACCATTCCCCTTTCGGAAATCCTCTTAAACATATTGTTAGGTACGGTTACGAGTATCTCATAGTGGTAATATCAAGGTATGACATAGTATGCAAAAGATAAATATAAGAGTTTAACGACCCATAACGGGCCTTAATTAATCACTTAATTTCCAATCTATATCTTAGTGGTTTAATGGAAAATAAACAATTTACTTAAATTTAATTATAATATGAATTAAGTCCAATATTTAATGCATTTTTGTATAATTTTGTTTAATTGAACATATTTATCATTTCCATTTTTTCACAGTCTTCTTTATTTCCTCATTTATCTTTTTTAAAATGTAGTTCGTGAACATTTAAATAACACTTTTCTAACAATAATAGTTATGGTTAAAGTTGCATTCCGTAAGGTTTAGTGAAATAACTTGACATAATTTCGAGTAATTTGGACAGCAAGTTCTTACATTTAATTTTAACCCTAGCAGGGCCTCAATTATATTAATCAAATTGTTGATTAGTGTTTGTATTTGTCAACGCCACTCAATTCAATATAAAATATATTCAAATAAAAATGTTCTGACCATCATTTACTAATCTAATTCATTCGTTAGTCTAATAATGGGTCTCGTTTTAGGTGTAACCCAAAGTTGGCCTCATTTTCACAATTTACTATTACAAAATTAATGTTATTAATTGTATACACACATTAATAGCAAAATATAAACAACATTTAGGGTGTTTTGCAACGCAATACTTAATACAACATGAACTTCATTTCATGTGTTTTGCGTTACATCTGAGTGAATATAATAACTTATATGTGTTCAAGCTAATTATTTTGATAAAAATCTAATGTACCCATATGGGGCCTCATTTGCTTAATGATGGCATGGACTCATTTAAATATTTAGCTATGTTCGTACTTACCAATGTCACTGAATTCAATTCGAATAATAGATAAAATGACATATTTGTTTAACATGCATCATTTACTAATGTAATTTGTTTGTCTAAACGCGGGCCTCGTTTTATGTGTAAATCACGAGTGGGGCCTCATTTTCACAATTTACTATTACAAATGTTTATAAATGGAATAAACACATAATTTGGCATAATATAAGCAGTATCTATTGTGTTTTTCTGTACATTTGATACATTCACGAACATTCATATACCCCCTTTGGGGCCTCATTCTGAGAATTGCTCAATGATGACAAGGTTGCATCACTCGGATTCTTGTATGGTATGGTCCAGAGAACAAGAAAATGCAAAAACATTTTGTATTGAAGATATTGCACGGTCCCTTGCAAGTTCTGCCGGACTACAAGGTTTAGGTGTATTTATTGTGCTCTAGCAGAATAATTGGCCATATCGATGGCTTAGAATTAGGAGGTCGTACGACCTTTTAAGATTCATACATATTTAGAATAAGCATTACAAGGCGCTTCTTATGAGCCCATTTTCATAAAAATCAAAACTTGTCATGTTGACCAAAATGAAGTTGTAAAAGTTTGTTTTACCATAAGTAAAGAGTAAATGTCAGACAGTTTATCCGTGTTTTCTCAAAATATCGATTTGGTAGTTACGACCTTCTAATTCTAAGCCATCGATAAGTATTCCTATTTTGTGCAATCCATGCCAGATCAGTTTGTATTTCTATGTCGACTATATCAACCATAACTTCCCATTTTACATACACATATAACAAGAAAATTTATGCCCAACTATTAGTGTACGCGTTCCTTTCACCAGGGTAGTAGAGTACTAGGACAGTAGCCTTTAGTGCAATATTTCATATTTTCAGGATTCCATGAGGATGAAAGCGGACATTTCATTTTTCTCCACCTGCAAAACATATATAACAAACACAGTTAAATAACACTGTAATTTTTTTTCAAAAGATTTGTCATGATTGAGACGATGATTGGTTACTATGGTATACCTAAAATTAGTTTATAAAATTTAAAACCTAATGTATGGCAGAATAGTGTATGATCAAAAATATTTATCATAAATGAGACTCTCATAATAAAATCTCCACTTCGAGCGCAGTTCTTGATACGTGACGTTACGTTGACGTTTGACGTCGTCGATTTAATTAAGATTATGCATGTATACACTGGGTTGACAAAAAATTACTTATCTTCACGGTAAATTGTCAGATTTCTTTCAAATAAAAAGCAAAATACTGACAAATAAATGTAGTGTAAAATGAGCTGAACAGCAAAATATCGTCAAAAAATGTCCGAGTGTCCTTTTTCTCATGACGGCGCCCATATGATAGTGCCAAGTAAGCAAACTTTAGGATGTATGTACTCGTGCATGTGTACTAATAATACACAACTGTACCATGAAACATTAACTATATTAGTACGTTATTGCATTAATGAACGTTATTTCAGTTAATGATATGTATCTACTATTTCTCGGTGAATTTAGCAATGACAATTTAAATCATACAAAATAATGCTGAACTTACCGGATTTACTTGAATATCAACAGTTAATTTCGATTAAAAGAACACCCATCAACATCCACGCCGTTCAAGCAAAAGGCCCATACATTTATTTATATAATGAAACAAAGCCTACGTCTAACGTCACAAGTCGAAAGTCACAAGTCACAAGTGCCACACAGGGCCTCCTCAAGTCACAAGTCATAAGGCATAAGTCACAAGTCATAAATGTCTGCCAGGGCTTTCATAATAATATCATCATAATTACCTTACATTGCCAGCGACATTTCTCCATTAAAATTCAAAGACTCATATAAACGACAGAACAGAACACACTGTTTAATGAGATTATCATATTTGTTTACAGGTATAAACTAACATGTCCGCCATTTTGAACACTGCGGTGATCGATTGTTCAGGTGCTGCCAGACCCAAACTATTGTAAGATTCGGGTCGGTGAACCTTACTGCAGTTACACCCAGTTTAACCTAGACAAACACAGTTAACCTGAAGGACGAGCCAATGTTTATACCGTTATCATTTAACTTTGAACGGACTGTATTATGTCTTATTATTTTTTGTAGCCTTTTTGCATATATTTCAGGAAATTGTTTTGATAAAACATGAACGCTGACGACTTTGAGCAGTACGGTACAGATATGGTACGGTATATAGCCCAATATATGCGGACATTGCCAGAGCGCCGGGTTAGCTCAGATGTTGAACCCGGTTATATGAGAAACCTACTACCCAGACAAGCACCGGAAAAGGGTGAAGACTTTCAAGATATCATGAAAGATGTGGAGAAAATTATTATGCCAGGGGTAATACTTTCACGTTAATATCACTCATTAATTTATTATCCTATAAAAGAGGCATTCTCTATAACTAGCATATTTTCTCTACTATCACATTTAATGAGCTAAATGTACAAAACACTATCAATTATCATAATCTGTCATAAGAAAGTGTGCGCAAATATGTCTCTATAACGTCATAAATATAGTCAAATCACCAATAATAATTTATCGCTTCCAGCGATTTATTACTATGTGGTCAAAGGGAAACAACTCGTGACTATTTTAACTCGTTACGGAAATATATTTTCATTTTTTTCCCTGGTTATTGATGGGAGCTTGTTGTTGAAGATTTGAGGAGTTTAAGCAATAATGATTATCATTTAAGGTATACTATTCCTGGATCGATTTAAACGATCAAAGTTATAGGGTACGCCTCTTTAACTTGCTAGTATACAACTAGTTGTACTGGTACATGTACTACCACTCTGGAACTTTACTTAGCGATTTCACCACTTACAACTAACTAACTCTACCTCTACAACTAAGAACACTACCTCATTCATACAGTATTGTGAAATTTCATGCTGGTGGGCTGCAAGGGCGCCAGACTGCCAACTGCGTGCCGTTTGTCAACTTCACACCGTTTGTTCGTAAGACCACGAGCCAGCCAATGTACTCGAATATTTTGTTTGTTGTAAATTATGTGATAAGAGAAGCATATTTTGCCGTCTTCACTGATTATTCTATTATAACTACTACCATGTTAATTTCGTGTTCAGTATCACAGTATGATGCGACCTGGGGTCGAACCTATGCGTATTTACACAGACACACGAAGAGGGCGTTCTACCACTACGCTATTGATGCGTGTCAGTGCATATAAGCGGTGTTTTATGTACTACAAGAAGCAGTGATAGACAGCCATATCCCTCACCGAAATGAAGATAATCAACAAAGGATCTTAACTCAGACAAAAAAATAGTCGAATCACAACTTCCTGACAATATGCACTGTAGGCTCTCATAGTAGTTATTCTGTTAAGGTTTTGTCAAGATCCCTTCAGGAGTTTCACATAGAAGCTCGGACGGACGGACGGACGGACGGACGGACGGACTGAATGACGCCTACCATGACCATGTCGCCTTCGGCTCGGCAAGTGATAATAAGTGTACTAGACTAAAATAATTATTAATATTTCAGGTGACACATTGGCAGCATCCACAATTCCATGCATATTTTCCGGCGGGCAATTCCTACCCTTCGATATTAGCCGACATGTTATCAGACGCTATAGGTTGTGTGGGATTTTCATGGGTACGTACATAAACAAAATTATATTATTATCATTATATTTCAATTTTCTCGTTACAAAAAAGTAAAGTTTTTGTGTCATGTGTACAGCCGTTCAAGTATTCTTTTAACATTTTAACTTCCCCTGGCCATTGGACTACCCAAGGACAGTAGATACAGTCTATCTATCTCCATGGACTACCTAATGAAACCTACGTCCGAGTCTCTCTGTGGAGACTATTTCTATCCTGTGGGTGTGGCAGCCAACATCGATCTGCGGCGCCCAGAAATAGAAACAGCCCTCACAGGTACCGATTTACACCTTGGTGGAGAAGAGCATGTGGGTCATTCTTGCTCAGAGAAACTAACCAGTGGTCCTTACTATGGTTGAATCCGGGACCTCTCAACTCCGAAGCACGCTCCCTACCTTTAGGCCACTGATCCCGCGGTCGAATAAAGTGTGTTAACTGTATGTTGGCCTGCCAACAGTTACTTTATCTGACGTGACACCTACTTTCGGTGCACATTTACCTTCCGAGTTCAAACGTTCTATGGGTCATTTGACAAATCCCTCCTATAATTTCAGGCAGCCAGTCCAGCGTGTACAGAGTTAGAAATCGTAGTTCTGGATTGGTTAGGTACGTTTAGAATATTATTGTTGTATAGCTTGCCCACATTGACATGAACCTGACCTATTGATTACCATAATTTAACGGTCTATATATTGCCAACGTTTACAACATTGATTGTATGTTTTCATAATCGGGGAGTATCACGAAGACGCTCGAGATGTAATACAAACACAAATCTTAAATGCCGATAGTACACGATTTGCTAGCGGAAATTGATACAATCATGAAAAAAATTCAAAGCAAGAACATTGTAATATATTATTGCATAAAGGTCAAGCTCAGGTCAAAATAGCCTAGCTATACATTGCATCGAATTGAATTGTAACTAAAACTACTAGCACAATTCATTAGCGGATATCTCATATGCTGTAGTCAAGCGTGTCCTACAATTTAACATTCGACTAGGTCTACCTACCTGAAAATTATTCAGACTTGCAACCATAATGACAAGGTCAAGTTCTTCTGTGACGTTGGTTACGGTGACCTTTTTCACGTTTTAGGAAAATTGTCAGCAACTTTTGCTTGTAGAACAAGTTTAGACTAATTAATAACTGCATTTCTATAGGAGTTATCAAGTCATCTAGCTCTGTCTATGATGTCTGTATTCTATTTGTATGCTCTTATAATTGCAATTGTACTTGTGACAACAATTTCTCTGTTATTTGTTGTCTCCTTAGCATACCTGGCCTCGGCAAAATTCATCATAAGTACTGACGCCAGCTGACTGGCTTCAAACACTGAATTCAAAGGCCAAATTTACATTCTAGATATTACACGGTTCGTGTGTCTGTTAATTAAAACGTCATAAGTACGTAGCTTTGTTTTGTTGCGTCATAAAATATAGGGACGAGTTTGGATGCGTAGTAATTAAATAACGAATTCGTACTAGCACCTTTGTTTTTTAGCATCCAAAATGAGTGCCTATATTTCATAAAGCAACACATGACAGCTATAATTATATTCATTCTTTTGTTTAACATTGCAACGTTTTCGTGTTTTTCCTCCGCACCGTTAAACGTTTCGCGCCCTCCAAATTTACTCCCCATATTTTGACTATAGATTTATCAATTTTATACGCTGTTGTTCTGTATTGTTGTCCATTACATTATTAAAGAGGCGTTCCCTATAACTTTGATCGTTTAAATCGATTCAGGAATATTATACATTAAATTAGAATCAGTATTGCTTAAACTCCTCAAAAATTCAACAAAAAGCTTCCACCAATTACCGAGAAAAATGAAAATATATTTATTTCCGGAACAAGTCAAAATAGGCACAAGTTGTTTCCCTTTGACCACATAATAATAAATCGCTGGAAGCGATAAATTATTATTAGTGATTTGAATATATTTTTGTCATTATAGAGTCATATTTGCGCACACTTTGTTCTGACAAATTATGATAATTGAAAGTGCTTTGTTCATTTAGCTCATTTAATGTGATAGTAGAGAAAAATATGCTAGTTATAGGTAATGCCTCTTTAAGATGAAGACATATACAGGCCAAGTGAGATGAGTTTGGTAGTACTTGTTTAATAATTAGGTTACATTTGCAGTCCATGGGCTATGTTAGAATCGCAGATGTTAGGCCTATACAAAAAAATAATGTTCATGTTTTGTAATTATTGTATAATTATAGTTTATGTCAAAGGGTGCTTGTGCGGCTTAACAGCTAAAAAGGGCCATAAAACTGTTTTAACTTATTGTTTTCCAAACTTTGTTGAAGGAAAACTAATCAAGTTACCATCAGCGTTCTTACATGAAGGAGGAAAAGGTGGCGGTGTAATACAGGTTAGTGTTCTCATTCAATAGTAAGTCACCAATAGTATATGGACTCTTATAAGCACACGAGAAATTACTTGTTGTAAACATTTAAACTCAGTATCACACTTTTTTATCACAAGTCGAATATAGAATTATACACTTTCGATACCAGTTTTAGTTTCAGTTTATTAGCATAAGAACATTATTTATGTTCGTCGCCTTAAACAAACAATACCCATGTTGTTTGTTATTTTACCCGGGGTCACATTTATGCTGGACTGTTAGCATGAACGACAAGAACGGTTTGCTAATACACTGTTCATTTCGTAACATACATGGTTTTTGGTACAAATGCAGTCATATAAAAAAAATACCAAAGTTCTACGCTTAAACGATGATAAAAATATATAAAGACATCCAAATTTCATTTTGAAAAAACATGCAATAAATTTAACACACATTGGTAAATATATCATCGTTTCACAAGTAAGTTATAGAAAGAGAACGCAAACGCGAGGTTGCCTTATTTCGTCGACAAAATTATTCACAAAATTATTTACAAAATTCTGCCTTCAAAATACATTAACTTTGCACATCTCCAGGCTTTGCTTCATGGACCATTTCTTAAGGATATCATATATATCACATGACTTTCCTTGTATCCAGGTTAGTATAACCAGTATGTATAAAGTTATACGTACCACGTGTAGTATAAGGTATTGAGTTTTTCCAATAAATCAATGCGTATTTTGCGTTTTTAATGTCATATGATATAAAGAATCTTTCACTCGTTGTCAATTGAGACTCGCTTAATAAAATTTCCAAAACTCGTTTCATATAAATTTATATCAATTGACAACTCGTGATAGATCCTCTATATATCATTAAGAAGAAAGTATAGGAGGCGTTTATACTATAATTCTAGTTCCTCTAATTTTCGAACAGAACTGAACGTGAGATTATTCAAACATTTATTACAGAGTTCTGCGAGTGAGTGTGTATTAGTGACGTTACTGGCATCCAGACACGCTGCCATAGAGAAAGCTAAAGCCTACCCGTATATAGACGATGGGTATGTGCTGTCCAAACTAGTCGCTTACTCCTCCAAACTGGTAAATAAATTATTTGTTTAGTAAATGTCCGGTTATTTTAACTTGGAACACATACTATTCGTATAGTTTGTAACGTTATTACATGAGAATGTTCTAAATTGTTGTAACAACACGAAGTTCATGGAAAAGCCAATATGCATTTTAAGCTTGACTTTTCGAAGAAAGTTGAGCTATTGCCGTTACAGAATGGTCTGTGTCTGCTTCTGCGTTGGATTATTTTAAGTTAAATGTCAGAGTCATTTTCTCATAGACTATCATATTTATCCACTTGAAACTTAGCTTAGTTATTCACCTTACAAGAGGAGTCAATACTGACCAGGCTGATTACCCTGTGACCTATATTTATTGAGTAATCTGTCCTTATTACGAGTACTATAACAAAAACAACTCAAGAATGGTTTTAATATAAGCCAAGTCTACCATATCGTTAAATTAGAATTTTCTGCGAGACTGCTGTGATTTATCTAAAATAATAAGTCGATTCATGCTCTCTCGTGGGCAGCCATCGTATTGTCTAGCAGACATGTATGGTCAAATGGAACTAATGGCCTTTTCTGATAACCCAGACTCGAGTGTGTTTTAGAATAAATTAGGATTGTTTTCATGTACGTTTCGTAGATAGCTATGTCCGTACAATAACGAACGTGGAACTATAATAGCAAACGTCTTGGCATCTTCAGGAGCTATTGCAGAGTAAGATTGTGTAATTACATCATGTGTCAATCGGGGCACCTCTGACAATTATAAGACGAATCATCTTTCGGACGTTAAATAGAACGTCATCATTATTCAAACGGTTCTTAACGGTTTTTAGCGAAGCCAGAACGGTTTTGTAAACAGATTAAAAATGGAACTTGCGGCACTGTTTATACATCTTGGGCATAAATATACACTTAACTTAGCATGTTTTATGTAGTTATGTTCTTTAAAAACATCATAGATAACATATGCAATGGATATGTTATGGTTTATTTTCGGGCAAACCGCATCACACATGTGTGACCGAATCACCGTGTGGAATTTTTCCACGTATCACTACACTACATACATCCGAGGGAGCTTGCGGATTCATCACGGAAAGACTCCAGTAGTTACGATCGATCATGTGTTTTATTGCGTCACGCGTCTACGTGTGTGTCAACGTGATAGGAATGTTATGTTGCCTATATGAACGTGGACTAGTGTATTTTGAAATTATTTTTGTTGCGATGTATCAGGTAGATACAATGTTCTTATTCTTATTGATAATGTACCGCAATATGATAATTTAAGTCTAGGTCACAATTAGCATATTTTGCCTCGGCGATGTACTCCCGAAGTAATAAATTAACATAGGAAGGCATCTGGAAAAGAGTCATTGTGGTATAAGGGAAGCCTCTTCGGAGTCATTAGACAACTTCCCGCTCCCTTATGACTCCTGAAACAAACTTATTTCCACCGGGGTAATATAATCGCCGAGCCAAACATTGACCAGTGGAACAAAGGCTTTACTTTTACTTGCGTTCGTACGTTATCGTTGTAGGCCCATTCGTGTGTAGAAAAAGCAGGGATGATAGGTCTGGTGAAGATGCGACAACTTGACGTAGATGAGAATTATTCACTCCGAGGATATACACTAGAAAGAGCCATCGAGGTAACTATTAATGCCACTTCTACATGTATTGTGAAAACTGTACTAAAATCTCTCTATAGAGCAATATCTTTTGGAAGCAGCAAATGTTGACCGTTGTTTAGAGGTTGTAATTCTACATTTGTTAAATATATACAGTAAAATTCAGTTTATGAATTTTGGAGGTGTTTAAGTAGGCTACAGTGTGAGAGAAGGTTAAAGAGAAGAGGTTGCTCTCCAGAGGGCCATTCGAGGGGTACGTCACTCTGTATGTAGCCGGCACCGTGTTGTCAAACCATTTTAGAAAGGTTAAGAACTGCTGCAATCGGGATACTCATCCAAACACACAACTACGGATTGTCAAGGATAGTTTGCCTTTAGAAAAGTGCTCCTTTGATTGTATGCCGTTCTCTATACACCTGGCATCAAGTTATAAGGCTTATTATATTGTGTATTTGTGTGGATTTTTTTCATACTGCAACGATACTTAGTTTTCATAGACTGTATCCAAAGTTCCATACCAGTTCTAACTTGAAGATACTCGTCCAGATAACCCTTTCACAAGGAACACGAATCTTCTCCACATGTCAATGTAAAA
Source organism: Spisula subtruncata (assembly GCA_963678985.1). Classification (NCBI taxonomy): domain Eukaryota; kingdom Metazoa; phylum Mollusca; class Bivalvia; order Venerida; family Mactridae; genus Spisula; species Spisula subtruncata. The sequence goes on from OY787669.1 coordinate 13,089,410, forward strand.
CGACAGTGTTGTCAAATCACTTTGGACACGTTAGGACCTGTTGCAATCCGGTAACGTATCTAAACTTATCCAAACACACAACGGATTAGGTGTAGTCTCTGTCCGTCTTGTCAGGATGTTGTCAAGGATAGTTTCTTTACAAAAGTTCACCTTTTCCATTTTACATATACTAACTTAGGTAATCGCGTGCAGTCATTATACATGTACGCGGGTTTGTAATTTCACCAGCTGTTCCTCGCCATTTAACAAACATATTGTCGTATGAATGGCCTGGCCTGGTAATTATAAACATTTCCCATTCTCATACTCAAACTCCATACTCACATTCTCACACTTGAAAAACATATGTTTTTAGAATTTTGCATCAAAACCAACACCAACTTGTAGCAAATAATCTAATTAAGAAAGTGAACCCCCATTTCATATGTTTCCATCAAGTAATAAAGAAGTTACAGCAGTTTTTAGGCTGGCGATTTGCGCCAGACTATTACAATCCTAAAAAATGAAATCCACTAAGATGAATTTACTCCCGAAACTGACAACACAAAATCTGTACACCCAATGCAAATAGTTCCTCCTCGTTAATCAGTTTTGCAAGATAAGAACATTCAACTTTCCTTGTTTCATTTATTCTGTTCGATTGTAATATTGAAATGGAAGGAAATTGTATGAAATTAAAAAAAAAGATGTTTAAAGGCGTTGATAATTATTACTACTCGTTCGTATACTACGCGTTACGAACGCGATATATAGCGCGCGCATAAATGATTTTACTATGTTAAATTATTTAGGTCAGTATTTTCCAACGAGATCGTGGTCGAGTGGATGAGTAACTCGCTTAGTAATTTTCTGATGCTAATCCAGCGATCAAATCACGGCGGCTCCAAAAATTATTTTTTTTAATTATTTTTTTTTTGTTAAGTCCAGCACTTACCTCTCTTTCGACTTAATAAACCACTTGATGTTATATTACTTGAAAAGCTAGTTGAGTGAAGTTGGCACAACATACGACATTGAACATTGAACATTCGATTTTTGAACCCATTTATGGGGAATACCATCGCGACATTGAACATTGAACATTCGATTTTTGAACCCATTTATGGGAAATACCATCGCGACATTGAACATTGAACATTGAACATTCGATTTTGAACCCATTTATGGGGAATACCATCGCGACATTGAACATTGAACATTCGATTTTTAAACCCATTTATGGGGAATACCATCGCGACATTGAACATTGAACATTCGATTTTTGAACCCATTTATGGGGAATACCATCGCGACATTGAACATTGAACATTCGATTTTTTAACCCATTTATTGGGAATACCATCGCGACATTGAACATTGAACATTCGATTTGTGAACCCATTTATGGGAAATACCATCGCGACATTGAAAATTGAACATTCGATTTTTTAACCCATTTATGGGGAATACCATCGCGACATTGAACATTGAACATTCGATTTTTCAACCCATTTTTGGGGAATACCATCGCGACATTGAACATTGAACATTCGATTTTTGAACCCATTTATGGGGAATACCATCGCGACATTGAACATTGAACATTCGATTTTTAACCCATTTATTGGGAATACCATCGCGACATTGTACATTCGATTTGTGAACCCATTTATGGGAAATACCATCGCGACATTGAACATTGAACATTCGATTTTTGAACCCATTTATGGGGAATACCATCGCGACATTGAACATTGAACATTCGATTTTTGAACCCATTTATGGGGAATACCATCGCGACATTGAACATTGAACATTCGATTTTTCAAATCATTTATGGGAAATACCATCGCGACATTGAACATTGAACATTCGATTTTTGAACCCATTTATGGGAAATACCATCGCGACATTGAACATTGAACATTCGATTTTTGAACCCATTTATGGGAAATACCATCGCGACATTGAACATTGAACATTCGATTTTTGAACCCATTTATGAAGAATACCATCGCAACATTGAACATTGAACATTCGATTATTGAACCCATTTATGGGAAATACCATCGCGACATTGAACATTGAACATTCGATTTTGAACCCATTTATTGGAAATACCATCGCGACATTGAACATTGAACATTCGATTTTTGAACCCATTTATGGGAAATACCATCGCGACATTGAACATTGAACATTCGATTTTGAACCCATTTATGGGGAATACCATCGCGACATTGAACATTGAACATTCGATTTTTGAACCCATTTATGGGGAATACCATCGCGACATTGAACATTGAACATTCGATTTTTGAACCCATTTATGGGGAATACCATCGCGACATTGAACATTGGATTTTTTAACCCATTTATTGGGAATACCATCGCGACATTGAACATTGAACATTCGATTTGTGAACCCATTTATGGGAAATACCATCGCGACATTGAACATTGAACATTCGATTTTTTAACCCATTTATGGGGAATACCATCGCGTTATTGAACATTGAACATTCGATTTTTGAACCCATTTATGGGGAATACCATCGCGACATTGAACATTGAACATTCGATTTTTTAACCCATTTATGGGAAATACCATCGCGACATTGAACATTGAACATTCGATTTTTTAACCCATTTATTGGGAATACCATCGCGACATTGAACATTCGATTTGTGAACCCATTTATGGGAAATACCATCGCGACATTGAACATTGAACATTCGATTTTTGAACCCATTTATGGGGAATACCATCGCGACATTGAACATTGAACATTCGATTTTTGAACCCATTTATGGGGAATACCATCGCGACATTGAACATTGAACATTCGATTTTTCAACCCATTTATGGGAAATACCATCGCGACATTGAACATTGAACATTCGATTTTTGAACCCATTTATGGGAAATACCATCGCGACATTGAACATTGAACATTCGATTTTTGAACCCATTTATGGGAAATACCATCGCGACATTGAACATTGAACATTCGATTTTTGAACCCATTTATGAAGAATACCATCGCAACATTGAACATTGAACATTCGATTATTGAACCCATTTATGGGAAATACCATCGCGACATTGAACATTGAACATTCGATTTTTGAACCCATTTATGGGAAATACCATCGCGACATTGAACATTGAACATTCGATTTTTGAACCCATTTATGGGGAATACCATCGCGACATTGAACATTGAACATTCGATTTTTCAACCCATTTATGGGAAATACCATCGCGACATTGAACATTGAACATTCGATTTTTGAACCCATTTATGGGAAATACCATCGCGACATTGAACATTGAACATTGGATTATTGAACCCATTTATGGGAAATACCATCGCGACATTGAACATTGAACATTCGATTTTTGAACCCATTTATGAAGAATACCATCGCAACATTGAACATTGAACATTCGATTATTGAACCCATTTATGGGAAATACCATCGCGACATTGAACATTGAACATTCGATTTTTGAACCCATTTATGGGAAATACCATCGCGACATTGAACATTGAACATTCGATTTTGAACCCATTTATGGGGAATACCATCGCGACATTGAACATTGAACATTCGATTTTTGAACCCATTTATGGGGAATACCATCGCGACATTGAACATTGAACATTCGATTTTTGAACCAATTTATGGGGAATACCATCGCGACATTGAACATTGAACATTCGATTTTTTAACCCATTTATTGGGAATACCATCGCGACATTGAACATTGAACATTCGATTTGTGAACCCATTTATGGGAAATACCATCGCGACATTGAACATTGAACATTCGATTTTTTAACCCATTTATGGGGAATACCATCGCGACATTGAACATTGAACATTCGATTTTTGAACCCATTTATGGGGAATACCATCGCGACATTGAACATTGAACATTCGATTTTTGAACCCATTTATGGGGAATACCATCGCGACATTGAACATTGAACATTCGATTTTTGAACCCATTTATTGGGAATACCATCGCGACATTGAACATTCGATTTGTAAACCCATTTATGGGAAATACCATCGCAACATTGAACATTGAACATTCGATTTTTGAACCCATTTATGGGGAATACCATCGCGACATTGAACATTGAACATTCGATTTTTGAACCCATTTATGGGGAATACCATCGCGACATTGAACATTGAACATTCGATTTTTCAACCCATTTATGGGAAATACCATCGCGACATTGAACATTGAACATTCGATTTTTGAACCCATTTATGGGAAATACCATCGCGACATTGAACATTGAACATTCGATTTTTGAACCCATTTATGGGAAATACCATCGCGACATTGAACATTGAACATTCGATTTTTGAACCCATTTATGAAGAATACCATCGCAACATTGAACATTGAACATTCGATTATTGAACCCATTTATGGGAAATACCATCGCGACATTGAACATTGAACATTCGATTTTTGAACCCATTTATGGGAAATACCATCGCGACATTGAACATTGAACATTCGATTTTTGAACCCATTTATGGGGAATACCATCGCGACATTGAACATTGAACATTCGATTTTTCAACCCATTTATGGGAAATACCATCGCGACATTGAACATTGAACATTCGATTTTTGAACCCATTTATGGGAAATACCATCGCGACATTGAACATTGAACATTGGATTATTGAACCCATTTATGGGAAATACCATCGCGACATTGAACATTGAACATTCGATTTTTGAACCCATTTATGAAGAATACCATCGCAACATTGAACATTGAACATTCGATTATTGAACCCATTTATGGGAAATACCATCGCGACATTGAACATTGAACATTCGATTTTTGAACCCATTTATGGGAAATACCATCGCGACATTGAACATTGAACATTCGATTTTTGAACCCATTTATGGGGAATACCATCGCGACATTGAACATTGAACATTCGATTTTTGAACCCATTAATGGGGAATACCATCGCGACATTGAACATTGAACATTCGATTTTTGAACCCATTTATGGGAAATACCATCGCGACATTGAACATTGAACATTCGATTTTTGAACCCATTTATGGGGAATACCATCGCGACATTGAACATTGAACATTCGATTTTTGAACCCATTTATGGGGAATACCATCGCGACATTGAACATTCGATTTTTGAACCCATTTATGGGAAATACCATCGCGACATTGAACATTGAACATTCGATTTTTGAACCCATTTATGGGAAATACCATCGCGACATTGAACATTGAACATTCGATTTTTGAACCCATTTATGAAGAATACCATCGCGACATTGAACATTCGATTTTTGAACCCATTTATGGGAAATACCATCGCGACATTGAACATTGAACATTCGAGTTTTGAACCCATTTATGAAGAATACCATCGCGACATTGAACATTGAACATTCGATTTTTGAACCCGTTTATGGGAAATACCATCGGGACATTGAACATTGAACATTCGATTTTTGAACCCATTTATGGGGAATACCATCGCGACATTGAACATTGAACATTCAATTTTTGAACCCATTTATGGGAAATACCATCGCGACATTGAACATTCGATTTTTGAACCCATTTATGGGGAATACCATCGCGACATTGAACATTCGATTTTTGAACCCATTTATGGGGAATACCATCGCGACATTGAACATTGATAATTCGATGTTTGAACCCATTTATGGGGAATACCATCGCGACATTGAACATTGAAATTTCGATTTTTTAACCCATTTATGGGGAATACCATTGCGACATTGAACATTGAACATTCGATTTTTGAACCCATTTATGGGAAATACCATCGCGACATTGAACATTGAACATTCGATTTTTGAACCCATTTATGGGGAATACCATCGCGACATTGAACATTGAACATTCGATTTTTGAACCCATTTATGGGGAATACCATCGCGACATTGAACATTGAACATTCGATTTTTCAACCCATTTATGGGAAATACCATCGCGACATTGAACATGGAACATTCGATTTTTGAACCCATTTATGAAGAATACCATCGCGACATTGAACATTGAACATTGGATTATTGAACCCATTTATGGGAAATACCATCGCGACATTGAACATTGAACATTCGATTTTTGAACCCATTTATGGGAAATACCATCGCGACATTGAACATTGAACATTCGATTTTCGAACCCATTCATGGGAAATACCATCGCGACATTGAACATTGAACATTCGATTTTTGAACCCATTTATGGGAAATACCATCGCGACATTGAACATTCGATTTTTGAACCCATTTATGGGTAATACCATCGCGACATTGAACATTGAACATTCGATTTTTGAACCCATTTATGGGGAATACCATAGCGACATTGAACATTCGAATTTTGAACCCATTTATGGGGAATACCATAGGGACATTGAAAATTCAACTTTTGAACCCATTTATGGGGAATACCATCGCGACATTGAACATTGAACATTCGAATTTTGAACCCATTTATGGGAAATACCATCGCGTCATTGAACATTCGACTTTCGAACCAATTTATGGGAAATACCATCGCGACATTGAACATTGAACATTCGATTTTTGAATCCATTTATGGGGAATACCATCGCGACATTGAACATTCGACTTTTAACCCATTTATGGGGAATACTAATTAAATTTCACGCTCAAGATATCTAGTAGGTTTTCACCAGTGTGCCTTCTTGTTTTGATAAAACGACCCACAAACATCGCATTAAACTGGTTTTCACGAGTATATATCTTTCTGTGCTAATGTACTCTATATTATGTTTGTAAATTAAATTCATGATACCTAGTGATTTTTCAACGGTATGCCTTCTTGTGCCATATAAATACAATTTTGGTTGTGATAACCGACCCATTAACATCACATTAAATTGGTTATTCACGAGTATATATCTTTCTCTGTTAATTAACTCTGTATTATGTTTTCGAATTAGATTTCACGACCATGATATCTAATGGTTTTTCACCGGTATGCCTTCTAGTGCCATGTAAATATATGTTTGGTTGTGAAAATCGACCCACAAACATCACATTAAACTGGTTTTTCACGTGTATATAGTTATCTTTCTGTGCTAATTTACACTATATTAAAAAATATGCTTGTGAAATAAATTTCAGGAACATGATATCTAATGGTTTTTCACCGGTATTCATTTTCGTGCAATGTAAATTCATGTTTGGTTGTTAAAACTTATCAAAAAACTACACATTAAACTGGTTTTTCACGAGTATATATCTTCCTGTGCTAATTTACACTATATTAAAAAATATCCTTGTGATTTAAATTTCAGGAACATGATATCTAATGGTTTTTCACCGGTATTCATTTTCGTGCAATGTAAATTCATGTTTGGTTGTTAAAACTTATCAACAAACTACACATTAAACTGTTTTTATACGAGTATATATCGTCCTGTGCTAATTTACACTATATTATGCTTGTGAATTAAATTTCAGGACCATGATATCTAATGGTTTTTCACCGGTATGCCTTCTAGTGCCATGTAAATTCATGTTTGGTTGTTAAAACTTATCAACAAACTACACATTAAACTGTTTTTATACGAATATATATCTTCCTGTGCTAATTTACACTATATTATGCTTGTGAATTAAATTTCACGAACATGATATCTAATGGTTTTTCACCGGTATTCATTCTCGTGCCATGTAAATTCATGTTTGGTTGTTAAAACTAACCCACAAACATCACATTAAACTGGTTTTTCACAAGTATATATCTTTCTGTGATAATTTCAACTATATTATGTCTGTTAATTAAATTTCACGAACATGATATCTAATGGTTTTTCACCGGTATGCCTTCTTGTGCTTTCTTAATTCATATTTGGTTGTGAAAAAAGACCCACAAACATCACATTAAACTGGGTTTTTCATGAATATATATCTTTAAGTGCTAATTTACACTATATTATGCTTGGGTATTAAATATCGAACCTACTGCTGACAGAAGATTCGAACCCAGTTCGGTATTGGAATTCTTCTTAAGTTAAATATCAAACCCGCTCCTGGCAGAAGATTCGACCCTAGTTTGGTATTCCTTATATTTTCGAGTTGAATATCGAACCCGCTTGTGGCAGCAGATTCGAACCAAGTTCGGTATTCGTCATATTATCGAGTTGAATATCGAACCCGCTGCTGGCAGAATATTCGAACCCAGTTGGGTATTCGCCTTCTTTTCGGGCTGAATATAGAACTCGCTGCTGGCAGAAGATTCGATCCTCGTTCGGTATTCGCAATATTATCAAGTTGAATATCGAACCCGCTGCTGGCAGAAGATTCAAACCCAATTCGGTATTCGACTTCTTACCAAGTTGAATATCGAACCCGTTGCTGGCAGAAGATTCGAACCCAGTTCGGTATTCGCCTTCTTTTCGAGTTAAATATCGAACCCACTGCTGGTAGCAGATTCGAACCCAGTTCAGTATTCGTCATATTATCGAGTTGAATATGGAACCCGCTGCTGGCAGAAGATTCATACCCAGTTCGGTATTCGCCTTCTTTTCGAGTTGAATATCGAACCCGCTGCTGGCAGCAGATTCGAACCCCGTTCGGTATTCGCCTTCTTTTCCAGTTGAATATCGAACCTGCTGCTGGCAGAAGATTCGACCCCAGTTTGGTATTCGCCTTCTTTTCGGGTTGAATATCAAACCCGCTGCTTGCAGAAAATTCGAACCCAGTTCGATATACTACCTCTTTTAAAGTTGAATAAAGAACTTGGTGCTAGCAGCAGATTGGACACCAGTTCGATATTGGCCAAAGGTTGGCGAATAACGAACTTTGTGCTAGTTCGGTATTGGCTATCAGTTAGAAATTGAATATCGAACTTCTAACTTGTAACCCGCCGCCAACTTCACGGAGCTCCGATAAAGCCGCCTTCAAAGCTCGGTCGTTAGATGCGCTGTGGATTTTTGTTCAAAGGCTAGCTAGTCGGTTGGTAGTTTGGTGTTAAATGAACGAGCACGAGAAGAGCTTTCCAACGCACCCAAACTTGTTAGGATCAGAGCTCATGTGAAAAAGTTTTCCCCGGGGTGAAATTTTGGAGGGCTTGGTAGAAGGAAAATCCCACCGATAAAGCAGCCTTCAAAGCTTTGTCGTAAGGCGCGCTGCGGCATTTTTTCAAAGGCAAGCAAGCCAGTTGAGTTTAGTGTTAAATGAACGAGTATGGAAAGAGATTTTCAACGCACACAAACTTGTTAGGATCGGATCTCATGTGAAGAAGTTTTCCCCGGGGTGAAATTTCAAGGGCTTGGTAGAAGGGAAATCCCGCCATTTAAGCCGCCCACAGAAAATCGGCCGTTTCAAACTCCACTCATCATCTTTATGACTTTAAAATTTCATTTTAATACATTAGAAATAAAGATTTTATAGGTATTTACGACTTAGAATCTGTACTCCATCGAGTACGAGCTCAGGAAGGTTTATAATCACGGTTGTAGTACGGTACTCCATGGAGTATAAGTTAGCACTTGGAGTACGGAGTTGGAGTATGAGATTAAAAAATGTTTATAATCATCGGGCCTGGTCCCATGACTCCTACCTGATTTGTGGCATTCGGGAGCATTTTATGGTTATTTTAAGTGCTCATTCGCCTAGTCAAAATATTTAATAAGTTCATTGCTATTTCTGGTGGAATCTTTTACAAGATCTGTATTTACAGTTTATAAGTATACGTTTTTGAAGACATACTGTCAGCTAGTTAACCCACGTTATACGATAGAACAAGGATACTTATGTACATATTTTATTTTCAAGACAGAATTATATCAGTCTAGTTTTTAGAAACGTTGTTTTTATCGCCAAAGTCATCACATTCTTCCTTTTTTGAGCCATGTGAAGCAGTGTAACGGCCGCCAGTGGTTACGTTGGCGTCATCACAAGTAACCACAAACGTGACATGAATATTTGGCAATAATGAACAATCTGGGCTCGTCGTAAGAAGGATCGTTCGCAAACGTTGATTACGGTGAGATATGGATATTACTTCATTCTCTGCAGGCTAGCAAAACGAGTAAACATCATATCTATGTTCGGTTATTTTCTTTCTTTTTATTCAGGAACGAATTGAAGTGTGCCTGTTCAATAACTGTTTTATTCTCTATTCGTTTTTTTAATCTCAGCCAACTAGGGGAATGGGCCCCCGTGACCAGTGCCTAGATCCGTACCTGGATGAATTTGTGTGAAGTTAGCAGCCAGTTGCCAGTTACCGATTCAACTTTTTGAATCGGCAACTGGCAACTGTCAGCTAACTTTACAATCCAGCAGCCGATTCGTCGATTTCGAAAGTTGAATCGGCAACTGGCAACTGTCAGCCAGCTGACGATTCAAATTTCACTGTATACTCGAATTGGCAACTGGCAACTGTCAGCCAGCTGACGATTAAAATTTTTCGGGAAAATCGAATTGGCAACTGGCAACTGTCAGCCTGCTGACGATTCAAATCTTTCGAGAAAATCGAATTGGCAACTGGCAACTGTCAGTCAGCTAACGATTCAAATTTCAATGTAAAATCGAATTGGCAACTGGCAACTGTCAGCCAGCTGACGATTCAGATTACACTGTAAAATCGAATTGGCAAATGGCAACTGTCAGCCAGCTGACAATTCGAAAAAAAAAGAAAAAAATTGTGTAAAATCGAATTGGCAACTGGCAACTGTCAGCCAGCTTTTTTGTGAAAAATCGAATTGGCAACTGGCAACTGTCAGCCAGCTGACAATTCGAAAAAAATATTTTTTTTTGTAAAATCGAATTGGCAACTGGCAACTGTCAGCCAGCTGACAATTAGAAAAATTTTTTTTTTTTTGAAAAATCGAATTGGCAACTGGCAACTGGCAACTGTCTGCCAGCTGACAATTCGAAAAAAATTTTTTTTCAAAAAATCGAATTGGCAACTGGCAACTGTCAGCCAGCTGACAATTCGAAAAAATACTATTTTTTTTTAAAAATCGAATTGGCAACTGGCAACTGTCTGCCAGCTGACAATTCGAAAAAAAATTTTTTTTCAAAATATCGAATTGCCAACTGGCAACGGTTAGCCAGCTGACAATTTAATTTTTTCTGTAGAATCGAATTGGCAACTGGCAACTGTCAACCAGCTGACGATTCAAATTTCACTGTAGACTCGAATTGGCAACTGGCAACTGTCAGCCAGCTGACGATTCAAATCTTTCGGGAAAATCGAATTGGCAACTGGCAACTGTCAGCCAGCTGACGATTCAAATTTCACTGTAGACTCGAATTGGCAACTGGCAACTGTCAGCCAGCTGACGATTCAAATTTTACTCCTAAATCGAATTGGCAACTGGCAATTCAAATTTCACTGTCGATACTCCCAGCTACTTTGGTCCGGAAAAAGCTCCAGTGAAGCTACCTATGATCTCCGTGGTCTCAGCATAATAGGTCATTATCAGCAACACCATGTAATTCATACCAATAAACTGACTCATTAAAAGTGTGCAGGGCGTAGTTGGGCATACGCAAATACGCAAGATACGTACGCAGTTGGAATAACTGACAAAATTAAAGTGATATAAAAAGCAATAAAATGCCATGCCTGGTGAGGAATGTTTTACATGTGATAATATATGATTTATATAGACAACTCTATCTGCCTGTGTTCGAACAATCGACCCCCCATGCAAACGCTCAAATCACCCGACCACAGGCGAGGTAAACAAGTGCGGTTTCAGTACATGAACCTGTCGGGTATGTACACTTTCTATCACATGGACTGATTACTAGGTACATGGGAATAAAATGATAGACCTACATTTTCTCTATCTCCAGTACCGGTTAGTTTCAAGCATGTCATTTAAACATAATTCAGCGGGAATCATTTCTTTTATACAGCAATGATACATGCCGGAGTCGGAGAAACACACATGAAAGCGCTCTCGTGTCTACAATGGGATTGCCTACAATATCATACATATTAGTACAAATTAAAATTCTATGACCATATAGAGCAAGCACATGTATTAAACAATTACCTAAAACCGACACTTTACGCATCTATAGTTATACGCAGTGCAACCTATGCATATTTAGCAACTCTAGTATGAGCATTATCATATATTGCAGAAGCTGTCTCTCACTATAATATATCTCTTACCTACATACAGCAACAGCATCTGAATGACCAACAATATGTGTGTTTCCGATTAGTTGTCGTCCGAGAGGTGTTACTGTATATAATATAATGAGCTAGGACAAACTTTATCTTGTAATTATTTCTATAATGCAACAGCTACGAGTAGATAGTTAGCTTTTATTCAGACATTCTACAAACATATATACAAATATGAACTTGTCATAGAATCCATCATTGTGTATGGTACGGAGTCTGGTTAGTGCCAAATGAATTATCGTGCCTCGCATCAAGAGGGCGAGGGGCGAGACGCGAAAATCGGGCGACACACGAAGCAAGGCGCGATATTCAAACACGAGATCTCGCTCTGTCGCAGTATCAATACCACGACATTTCGCGGTAAAATATCGTGTCTCTCTTGTTGTGTCGCGCGATTTTCGCATGTTGCTTTGTGTTTCGCACGATATTACATCGCCCGATTGTTGCAATCGCATAAAATGTTCCAACCGCGAGACACGACACACGAAGCGAGGCAAGAGAATCGCGCGATACACGAAGTGAGGCGCGGCATTATGTCACGCAAATATCAGTGTTAAAGTAATTTTCACCACTATATGTCCTAGCAAACAATAAAAATTGGTATGATAAAAAGGAGCATACTAAGGCAACCAGGCTCTTTGATCCTGGAAGACCGGATATGTAGATGTAGGCAGACTGGAGGGAGTCGAACTATACCATCGCTAGGCTCCTATCTTGGGGCTGAAAGAGGGGCAAGATCCCCAAACTAGCTGCTAAAGCGGTATGCAATTGGCGACTTTGGATGGATGCGGGCCCGTGAACAGCCCAAACCATGCTGTGTGACCCCATCGAGTCGAACGAGACCCATCTGCACGTACCTATCTTGGGGCTGATAGGGGCTAGAGGACCTGATCCCTTGGTGCCTATAACAGCAGTGTATTAAACGTTGTTTAGGGCCGGTTTCGGGCCCAAACATAGCCCAAACCAGGCTCTGTGACCCCGGAAGACTGGGTATGTAGATGAAAGTCAGGCTGACGGCAGTCGAACACGACCGTCGCTAGGCCCCTATCTTGGGACTGAAAGGATGGCCAGATCCCCGAAATTAGACAAAATAGCAGTAAACCATAGGCGACTTGTGATGGGTTCGAGTCCGTATGCAGTTATCACATAACGGGAAAAGTATAATAACTGAAATAATAGCGGGGAAATCGTGACAAGTTGTATAACGTACGAACGCGGTTTTTGAGCTGCCCGGTGCGAGGGTTGGCCCACCGAGAAAACTGACTGTCGAAGCTAGGTTTACAGACCAACTCGATGGCAGATTTTCACATCCAAGCTAACCTGTTAAACAAACAGGTATGTGAAGAGATTTCCAACACACCAACAACTGGTCGAATCCAAGCTATTTGTGAAAGTGTTTTCCCCGAGGTGTAGTTTTGGATGCTTGGTAGAAGGGAAATTCCGATGAAAAACGGCTTGAAGACAATTGGCCGTTAGACGCGCTGTGACCATTTTTTTCAAAGGCATGCTAACCAGTTAATTTGATGCCAAATGATGGAGCACAGGAAGAGCTTTCCAACGCACCCAAACTTTGCCGGATCGAAACTTATGTAAAAATGTTTTTCCCGGGATGTAATTTTGGAGGGTTTGGTAGAAGGGAAATCCCGCCGATAAAGCCGCCTGCAAAGCCCGGTCGTTACAAAGGCAAGCTAGCCAGTTGAGTTTAGTGTTAAATGAACGTGTATGGGAAGAGCTTCCCATTGCATACAAACTTGTTAGGATCGGAGCTCATGTGAAAAGTTTTCCCCGGGGTGAAAATTTGAACAGCTTGGTAGAAGGGAAATCCCGCCTATAAAACCGCCTGCAAAGCTCGGTCGTTAGACGCGCTGTGGATTTTTTCAAAAAGCAAGCTAGCCAGTTGAGTTTAGTGTCCAATGTACGAGCATTGAAAGAGCTTTCCAGCGCACCCAAACTTGGCCGGTTCGGAGCTTATGGGAAGAAGTTTTTCCCGAGGGGAAATTTTGAAGGACTTGGTAGAAGGTAAATCCCGCCGATAAACAGCCTTCAGAAGCTCGGCCGTTAGACGCTCAACGACAGTTTTTGTTCAAAGGCAAGCTAGCCGGTTTAGGTCGGTGTTAAATGAACGAGCACGGAAAGAGCTTTCCAACGCACCCAAACTTGTAGGGATCGGAGCTCATGTGAAAAAGTTTTCCCCGAGGTGAAAATTTGAACGGCTTGGTAGAAGGGAAATCCCGCCTATAAAACCGCCTGCAAAGCTCGGTGGTTAGACGCGCTGTACATTTTTTTCAAAAAGCAAGCTAGCCAGTTGAGTTTAGTGTCCAATGAACGAGCATTGAAAGAGCTTTCCAACGCACCCAAACATGGCCGGTTCGGAGCTCATGGGAAAAAGTTTTCCCCGAGGGGAAATTTAGAAGGACTTGGTAGAAGGTAAATCCCGCCGATAAACAGCCTTCAGAAGCTCGGCCGTTAGACGCTCAATGGCCGTTTTTGTTCAAAGGCAAGCTAGCCGGTTGAGTTTGGTGTTAAATGAACGAGCACGGAGAGCGCTTTCCAGCGCACCCAAACTTGTAGGGATCGGAGCTCATGTGAAAAAGTTTTCCCCGAGGTGAAAATTTGGACCGCTTGGTAGAAGGGAAATCCCGCCTATGAAGCCGCCTGCAAAGCTCGGTCGTTATACGCGCTGTGGATTTTTTTAAAAAGCAAGCTAGCCTGTTGCGTTAAGTGTTCTATGACCGAGTATTGAAAGAGCTTTCTAACGAACCCAAACTTGGCCGGTTCAGAGCTAATGGGAAGAAATTTTCCCCGAGGTGAAATTTTGAAGGGCTTGGTAGAAGGGAAATTCCGCTGATAAATAGCCTTCAGAAGCTAGTTCGTTAGACGCTCAATGACAGTTTTTTTTCAAGACAAGCTAGCCGGTTGAGTTTGGTGTTAAATGAACGAGCACGGAAAGAGCTTTCCAACGCACCAAAATTTGTTAGCATCGGAGCTCATGTGAAAAAGTTTTCCCCGAGGTGAAAATTTGGACCGCTTGGTAGAAGGGACATCTCGCCTATAAAGCCGCCTGCAAAGCTCGGTCGTTAGACGCGCTGTGGATTTTTTCAAAAAGCAAGCTAGCCTGTTGCGTTTAGTGTTCTATGACCGAGCATTGAAAGAGCTTTCTAACGCACCCAAACTTGGCCGATTCGGAGCTAATGGGAAGAAATTTTCTCCGAGGTGAAATTTTGAAGGGCTTGGTAGAAGGGAATTTCCGCCGATAAACAGCCTTCAGAAGCTAGTTCGTTAGACGCTCGATGACAGTTTTTGTTCAAAGGCAAGCTAGCCGGTTGAGTTTTGTGTTAAATAAACGAGCACGGAAAGAGCTTTCCAACGCACCAAAACTTGTTAGGATCGGAGCTCATGTGAAAAAGTTTTCCCCGAGGTGAAAATTTGGACCGCTTGGTAGAAGGGATATATCGCCTATAAACAGCCTGCAAAGCTCGGTTGTTAGACCCGCTGTGGATTTTTTCAAAAAGCAACCTAGCCTGTTGCGTTAAGTGTTCTATGACCGAACATGGAAAGAGCTTTCTAACGCACCCAAACTCGGCCGGTTCGGAGCTCATGGGAAGATGTTTTCCCCGAGGTGAAATTTCGAAGGGCTTGGTAGAACGGAAATCCCGCCGATAAAGCCGCCTGCAAAACCCGGTCGTTACAAAGGCAAGCTAGCCAGTTGAGTTTAGTGTTAAATGAACGTGTATGGGAAGAGCTTTCCATTTCACCAAAATTTGTTGGCATCGGAGCTCATGTGAAAAAGTTTTCCCCGAGGTGAAAATTTGGACCGCTTGGTAGAAGGGAAATCTCGCCTATAAAGCCGCCTGCAAAGCTCGGTCGTTAGACGCGCTGTGGATTTTTTCAAAAAGCAAGCTAGCCTGTTGCGTTTAGTGTCCAATGAACGAGCATTGAAAGAGCTTTCTAACGCACCCAAACTTGGCCGGTTCGGAGCTAATGGGAAGAAATTTTCCCCGAGGTGAAATTTTGAAGGGCTTGGTAGAAGGGAAATTCCGCCGATTAACAGCCTTCAGAAGCTCGGCCGTTAGACGCTCAATGACAGTTTTTGTTCAAAGGCAAGCTAGCCGGTTGAGTTTGGTGTTAAATGAACGAGCACGGAAAGAGCTTTCTAACGCACCAAAACTTGTTAGGATCGGAGCTCATGGGAAAAAGTTTTTCCCGGGTGAAATTTTGAAGGGCTTGGTAGAAGGGAAATCCCGCCGATAAAGCCGCCCACTGAAAATCAGCAGTTTCAAACTTCTTCATCTTTATGACTGCATAAGGTTATGTGAATACCGATTTAGCGCACGAACGTTGGACTAATAAAGTTATTGTATTTTCAAAATAAATAAACCAACGAACCCTTTTGAAAGAATGTGTTGAAACCATCAATGCAGATTTTGTAATATACATTTTGTAATATTTTGTAATCATTATGTATATTTTTGAACAAATAAAGTTAAGTTGCAGTACAGTCTGAAATACGTGGAATTTAAATTTAGTAGTTTCACTGCGATGTTAATAAATTGCATGCTGCATTGTATTCGTGTGAATAATACATGTATAAGGAATACGAATACGGACTGCATGTATATTTATATATTGATTTTAATAATTGCTTTTAATTCCGTGAATATAACTGAAATAGTTTTATTAAAATAAAAACGTGGTCATCTGTAACACAACCATGTATGTTATTTACTATGTTGCAAAATTAAAGTTTGACTTTGTTAAAATCATGCAAATGTACCGAATCCCCCAAAACAGATTGAATAATTAAACATGTATTGTTTACACAGTGTACTATCTTATGCTACGGTCACATTTGCCCTACAAGCTCCGTACGAGTTGATTTTGCTGAACTCGCACGACGTCCGTACGGAGTCCGTACGGTGCTCGCACGGATATTGATACTCGTACGAGTGTCGTACGGATTTTTTCGACTCGTAGAGGTCTCGGCGACATGGTAAAACTTTTTCACCGAGCTCCCGAGCTGTCTACGAGCTGTCTACGAGCTCGTATATATTTTGAGTCAGGCGTATTTTGCACGGGACTTCAACGGCATAGGATTAGATAGTGAACAGTATGACAGCAGTTATGTCAACAATGTTAATTGTTATGTGTATGTAACAATATGTTATAGACAATATATTGAAATTTCGACACATTTTTCAATATCGTATTGATGATACATGTGTTTAACTTCTATTGTGTCAATGCTGCATCTGTACCCAGTATCTAAGATGCGGTACAAAGATAATTATAACGTATCGATTTTCGAAAACAAAACATAAATTAGGTAATAAAATCCAAATTTAATACATAATTATAATTTTGCCCTTCAATTTTAACATCTGCTATGTTTTGAATACATGAAACACATATTTAGTGTAATGATTAGTATTTTTATACAAAAAATAAAATGACTAAATACTTTGATATAATTATATTGCCTATGTTTGTTTTGGTTGAAGCTGAGGGGGACAGAATGATTGGTTAGCATATCCAGAACGAAATACAGGGTGCTGACAGATTACTAATGCGAGTAGGTCTATGATTCTAGGTGGCCGGATTTATCCATGATGTGACAAGTCTGGCCACCCAATATGGCATGTTCGGAACCCAGTAACTTTATATGTCATTGTTTGTATGATTGTTTATAAAATAGAATCTGGTATGAGCAGAGGTATACATGGAAGACTGGACTTTCCCAACCGAGTTGTCTCAGATAAAGGTATTGCTGTTATATTAAAATATTGACGCTGCTAGCTTTTGAAAGAAGTATTTAAATGATTTTAAGAAGACTCAACATGTAAGTACGTCAACAAACCTATTAACATGTGGTATAATCAACCATTCGGGTGACACTCAGACTGTGGTCGCGTGGGTAATTCTCTAGACTACGGATCGACAAGTCCATCAAAGGTTTTAATCTCGACCGGGGCATATGGTCATTCGGAAATCATTTCATTGTTTCCACCCAACTAGAAATGGACTAGTTGGTAAACCCAAAGGTGGTCTACACCTAAAATGTTAAAGCACTTAGTTGTATATTCGAAAAGGCTAGGGGTCCCACATGCCGTTTAACATTCTGTCTCTTCCATCCTTCCGTGTATACGATATGTACCCGATGATTATTGATGATCGCGCAGACACCGACCGATGAGTAGCAACGTATATTTTTCACTCAATGCTACACAATCCCCCGATCTGCAGCATGGCAACGTTCGGCTTCAGTCAAATTAGCCAACATGTACGCCGACCGTTCATTGTATTATGAAGATGTCCAACCGGTTATTTTGCTAGGTCCGACTAGAACAAGAACATAACACAAGACGTACTCGTCTCTTAATGTAAGATGGCCATATTTACCAACATTCCAGAAGCCCGGACTCCACCTCACCAAACCCATAGGGGTCTGTAACGCCTTCAACCACATTCACTGTATAAGAATAACTGTTATTCTTAAACAGTGAATGGGGTGGAAGACGTAACAGACCCCTATGACCAAACCTGGACCCGCTCATGCTCAATGTAAAATTTAATTGACATGTCCGTGATTCACGTGCACATATCTTATGTGTACACATAAATATTTGTCTATACATCTATGTGTTCTTTTTATCTTTTAGTTTTTGACAACTGTGCAATAAACATGTATTCAATGTACTTTAATGCATAATACTCATCGAACCATAATAAACTCTATACATGTATGTCTCGATGATATTCCTCATAAATGGGTTCGAAAATTGAATGTTCAATGTTCAATGTCGCGATGGTATTTCCCATAAATGGGTTCAAAAATCGAATGTTCAATGTTCAATGTCGCGATGGTATTCCCCATAAATGGGTTCGAAAATCGAATGTTCAATGTTCAATGTCGCGATGGTATTCCCCATAAATGGGTTCGAAAATCGAATGTTCAATGTCGCGATGGTATTTCCCATAAATGGGTTCAAAAATCGAATGTTCAATGTTCAATGTCGCGATGATATTCCCCATAAATGGGTTCAAAAATCGAATGTTCAATGTTCAATGTCGCGATGGTATTCCCCATAAATGGGTTCAAAAATCGAATGTTCAATGTCGCGATGGTATTTCCCATACATGGGTTCAAAAATCGAATGTTCAATGTTCAATGTCGCGATGGTATTTCCCATAAATGGGTTCAAAAATCGAATGTTCAATGTTCAATGTCGCGATGGTATTCCCCATAAATGGGTTCAAAAATCGAATGTTCAATGTCGCGATGGTATTTCCCATAAATGGGTTCAAAAATCGAATGTTCAATGTTCAATGTCGCGATGGTATTCCCCATAAATGAGTTCAAAAATCGAATGTTCAATGTCGTGATGGTATTCCCCATAAATGGGTTCAAAAATCGAATGTTCAATGTCGCGATGGTATTCTTCATAAATGGGTTCAAAAATCGAATGTTCAATGTTCAATGTCGCGATGGTATTTCCCATAAATGGGTTCAAAAATCGAATGTTCAATGTCGCGATGGTATTCCCCAAAAATGGGTTCAAAAATCGAATGTTCAATGTTCAATGTCGCGATGGTATTCCCCATAAATGGGTTCAAAAATCGAATGTTCAATGTTCAATGTCGCGATGGTATTTCTAATAATTGGGTTCAAAAATCGAATGTTCAATGTTCAATGTCGCGATGGTATTCTTCATAAATGGGTTCAAAAATCGAATGTTCAATGTTCAATGTCGCGATAGTATTCCCCATAAATGGGTTCAAAAATCGAATGTTCAATGTTCAATGTCGCGATGGTATTTCCAATAATTGGGTTCAAAAATCGAATGTTCAATGTTCAATGTCGCGATGGTATTCTTCATAAATGGGTTCAAAAATCGAATGTTCAATGTTCAATGTCGCGATGGTATTTCCCATAAATGGGTTCAAAAATCGAATGTTCAATGTGGCGATGGTATTCTTCATAAATGGGTTCAAAAATCGAATGTTCAATGTTCAATGTCGCGATGGTATTTCCCATAAATGGGTTCAAAAATCGAATGTTCAATGTTCAATGTCGCGATGGTATTTCCCATAAATGGGTTCAAGAATCGAATGTTCAATGTATAATGTCGCGATGGTATTTCCCATAAATGGGTTCAAAAATCGAATGTTCAATGTTCAATGGCGCGATGGTATTCTTCATAAATGGGTTCAAAAATCGAATGTTCAATGTTCAATGTCGCGATGGTATTTCCCATAAATGGGTTCAAAAATCGAATGTTCAATGTTCAATGTCGCAATGGTATTCTTCATAAATGGGTTCAAAAATCGAATGTTCAATGTTCAATGTTCAATGTCGCGATGGTATTTCGCATAAATGGGTTCAAAAATCGAATGATCAATGTTCAATGTCGCGATGGTATTTCCCATAAATGGGTTCAAAAATCGAATGTTCAATGTTCAATGTCGCGATGGTATTTCCCATAAATGGGTTCAAGAATCGAATGTTCAATGTTCAATGTCGCGATGGTATTTCCCATAAATGGGTTCAAAAATCGAATATTCAATGTTCAATGTCGCGATGGTATTTTCCATAAATGGGCTCAAAAATCGAATGTTCAATGTTCAATGTCGCGATGGTATTTCCCATAAATGGGTTCAAAAATCGAATGTTCAATGTTCAATGTCGCGATGGTATTTCCCATAAATGGGTTCAAAAATCGAATGTTCAATGTTCAATGTCGCGATGGTATTTCCCATAAATGGGTTCAAAAATCGAATGTTCAATGTCGCGATGGTATTTCCCATAAATGGGTTCAAGAATCGAATGTTCAATGTTCAATGTCGCGATGGTATTTCCCATAAATGGGTTCAAAAATCGAATGTTCAATGTTCAATGTCGCGATGGTATTTCCAATAAATGGGTTCAAAAATCGAATGTTCAATGTTCAATGTCGCGATGGTATTCTTCATAAATGGGTTCAAAAATCGAATGTTCAATGTTCAATGTCGCGATGGTATTTGCCATAAATGAGTTCAAAAATCGAATGTTCAATGTTCAATGTCGCGATGGTATTCCCCAAAAATGGGTTCAAAAATCGAATGTTCAATGTCGCGATAGTATTCCCCATAAATGGGTTCAAAAATCGAATGTTCAATGTTCAATGTCGCGATGGTATTTCCAATAATTGGGTTCAAAAATCGAATGTTCAATGTTCAATGTCGCGATGGTATTCTTCATAAATGGGTTCAAAAATCGAATGTTCAATGTTCAATGTCGCGATGGTATTTCCCATAAATGGGTTCAAAAATCGAATGTTCAATGTGGCGATGGTATTTTTCATAAATGGGTTCAAAAATCGAATGTTCAATGTTCAATGTCGCGATGGTATTTCCCATAAATGGGTTCAAAAATCGAATGTTCAATGTTCAATGTCGCAATGGTATTCTTCATAAATGGGTTCAAAAATCGAATGTTCAATGTTCAATGTTGCGATGGTATTTCCCATAAATGGGTTCAAAAATCGAATGTTCAATGTTCAATGTCGCGATGGTATTTCCCATAAATGGGTTCAAAAATCGAATGTTCAATGTTCAATGTCGCGATGGTATTCCCCATAAATGGGTTCAAAAATCGAATGTTCAATGTTCAATGTCGCGATGGTATTTCCCATAAATGGGTTCAAAAATCGAATGTTCAATGTTGTGATGGTATTCCCCATAAATGGGTTCAAAAATCGAATGTTCAATGTTCAATGTCGCGATGGTATTCCCCATAAATGGGTTCAAAAATCGAATGTTCAATGTCAATGTTGTGATGGTATTCCCCATAAATGGGTTCAAAAATCGAATGTTCAATGTCGCGATGGTATTCTTCATAAATGGGTTCAAAAATCGAATGTTCAATGTTCAATGTCGCGATGGTATTTCCCATAAATGGGTTCAAAAATCGAATGTTCAATGTTCAATGTCGCGATGGTATTCCCCAAAAATGGGTTCAAAAATCGAATGTTCAATGTTCAATGTCGCGATGGTATTTCCAATAATTGGGTTCAAAAATCGAATGTTCAATGTCGCGATGGTATTCTTCATAAATGGGTTCAAAAATCGAATGTTCAATGTTCAATGTCGCGATGGTATTTCCCATAAATGGGTTCATAAATCGAATGTTCAATGTCGCGATGGTATTTCCCATAAATGGGTTCAAAAATCGAATGTTCAATGTCCAATGGCGCGATGGTATTTTCCATAAATGGGTTCAAAAATCGAATGTTCAATGTTCAATGTCGCGATGGTATTTCCCATAAATGGGTTCAAAAATCGAATGTTCAATGTTCAATGTCGCGATGGTATTTCCCATAAATGGGTTCAAAAATCGAATGTTCAATGTTCGATGTCGCGATGGTATTTCCCATAAATGGGTTCAAAAATCGAATGTTCAATGTTCAATGTCGCGATGGTATTTCCCATAAATGGGTTCAAGAATTGAATGTTCAATGTTCAATGTCGCGATGGTATTTCCCATAAATGGGTTCAAAAATCGAATGTTCAATGTTCAATGTCGCGATGGTATTTTCCATAAATGGGTTCAAAAATCGAATGTTCAATGTTCAATGTCGCGATGGTATTTCCCATAAATGGGTTCAAAAATCGAATGTGCAATGTTCAATGTCGCCATGGTATTTCCCATAAATGGGTTCAAAAATCGAATGTTCAATGTTCAATGTCGCGATGGTATTTCCCATAAATGGGTTCAAAAATCGAATGTTCAATGTTCAATGTCGCGATGGTATTCTTCATAAATGGGTTCAAAAATCGAATGTTCAATGTTCAATGTCGCGATGGTATTTCCCATAAATGGGTTCAAAAATCGAATGTTCAATGTTCAATGTCGCAATGGTATTCTTCATAAATGGGTTCAAAAATCGAATGTTCAATGTTCAATGTTCAATGTCGCGATGGTATTCCCCATAAATGGGTTCAAAAATCGAATGTTCAATGTTCAATGTCGCGATGGTATTCCCCATAAATGGGTTCAAAAATCGAATGTTCAATGTCGCGATGGTATTCCCCATAAATGGGTTGAAAAATCGAATGTTCAATGTTCAATGTCGCGATGGTATTCCCCATAAATGCATTCGAAAATTGAATGTTCAATGTTCAATGTCGTATGTTGTGCCAACTTCACGCAACTTGAAAAGCTATTGTTCCTTAGCAGTTCGCCAGCCTGTCAGTACTTTCAGTACTTTGATTATAACTAAGAAATGCTCCAATTGGAGTACGGAGTATGAGTTGGAGCATGGCGTCCATACTCAGTAATCCAATGTTTATAATCACCGGGCCAGGTTGCATAGCCCTAGAAAATTGATAACTTAACTTTTTATTAAAATTAACTTATCTGGCCTTTAATTTTGCAGGAAGATCGACGTATGGGATTGATACCGTTTTATGTGAGTATTATACACATATAATTATTATACTTATGTTGAAATTAGGTACTTGATAGTAGTGTCATAATTACATCAATTAGACTTACTTATTACGTGATTCATTCGATTTAACGATAAAGACACTAGTTTCATGCGTAACGTCTAATTTGTCTATACTATATGTATTTGGATTTAGGTATGTGCTACTCTGGGTACTACTGGATGCTGTTCATTTGACAATCTAGAAGAAGTGGGCGAGGTTTGTGCTAAAGAGAAGGTGTGGCTTCATGTTGACGCCGCCTACGCCGGTAACGCCCTCATTTGTCCCGAATTCCAATATCTCCTGAAAGGAATACAAGTAAGTTACAATTTCCCGCCAATTTTCGGCAAAATAAATTCAATTTTAATTTCACAAAAATATACAGTAATGGCCTTGCAAATAAAGACAGTGCTCGGCATTTTTAAAGACAATATTCTCTTCTATATCATATTTACATAGTTGTTACATAATTGTTTGAGAAATTGCGAGTGTACATTTATACACATGTGTTTATTTATGTGGATTTGGACATTGCTTTTCTTTCAGAATGCTTCATCAATTAACTTTAACCCCAATAAATGGATGCTGGTCAACTTTGATTGTTCTCTAATGTGGTAAGTATAACATACTAATTATGTATCACTTTGTTTGATAGTTTTATTTACAGTGGCAAATTGCACTTCACATAAATAAATCTACTAGACTAAGTATGAACATTTACGCATATTGAAAAGTTTAGCTACCATTCATTCAGTGTATAATAAACTACAAGCATTGGTTCGTCATTCAGACAAACTTTGTTTATCTAGGTTTAACTGGGCGTAAGTAAAAAAAATATAAAGAATAAGCCCGCTTAGCTCAGTCGGTAGAGCACGAGACTAGTAGTCACTACTGATCTCGGGGTTGTGGGTTCGAATCCCGGGCTGGCCAACTAAAATTACTAATAGTCATTCGGATGAGACTTTAAACTGAGGTCCCATGTATGGATGCTATACACCTGGCATGTAAAAGGACCAGGGATGATTCTGGAATTGAGGCGCACTATCCCCCAAAAACTAAAAAGTACTGAAACTCTTCTGGGGGCCTCGTCCATATGGATTATCCGGTGGCGAGGATAAATAAGACCATTAAATAAATAACTAATTTAAAACTGTAATCCTCGCTATTCTTTCGAATAGGATAGTATTCATTAATATTAGTATTTCTTATTGAATCGACAGTATATTGACGGTATCGCACGGATTCCTTGTATCTCACATCTGTCTCTAAAATTTGCGATAATGCCCCAGAGTTGGCCCTGCAAATTACACGGAAAGAAGAAAGTAAAAGGATATTTAGCATGATAGAGCAATGTGTTTCCAAAAATATAATCATCTTAACAGGTGCATTGTTTTATATTTTGTTAATGCACATAACATATCCATTTGATAATGTCCGACGAACAAAGTTATTTTGTGATTGCATACAGTGATCTATATCAGTTTAAGTTACTAGACGTCAGTTCAATTGCATAGAAAAGAATGTTCGTCTTTTTTGGAATGGTGGGCCTTCTTGGGCATTCAGTTTTCTTTTCGCGATTCAAAAGAGATAACAACAATCGCTACACATAACACAAATGTATCAGCTCACATGGAAGAATGTGCCCGTATTCATAAAGATCCTAAGGGGAAATATCCTTAGGTTGATATATTTACCTAAGTTTTTATAGGAATTCCCTTACTTTTATAATATGATTTCATCTTAGATATCTGAAACATCATAAAGAAGGTTTCAGATATCTAAGGAGAAATCATATAAAACTAAGGAAATTCCTATAAAACCTTTAAAAGCTTTATGAATACGGGCCCAGGGCTTGCCCAACTGTGTTGCCTCTTTAAATAAAGCCGTTATTATCATTATTATTATTGTTGTTCCAAGTTACTTTGTGTTACATAATCAAACTGTTAGACAAATATTGTTTTGCTATATTTGATACATAGGGTCCGTGACAGGAAAGCGTTGACCAGTGCTCTGACAGTAGATCCTGTATATCTACAACACGAACATGACGGTATGTCAATTTGAAAACTAATAATCATGATAATTAAATGTTTCAGTCAGTTATTTTGAAACCTCCTTCAGTTATGTCAGCAAAATAAATGTAAACTCAAATATTGTGTGGAATAATCCGGGCTTTCAGTCGATATATTTAAAACAAACCCGAACTACCACTTATAATTATATTCGACGCCCTAAAATGATGTAAAAAGAACGCAAAGTGATGACGTTCGCAACGTCATGGAAACATCTTTATCATCTCAACACAATGTCATTACCAGAAGTAACCAGGGGCCTTATTCACCAACGTTGTAACTCTAAAACTCAGACTTAGACACTTTAAATTGTCATTATTCATAATCACTACCGTTTCTTTGAAATTAGATTAAACAAGTGTAATTTTTTCTGACTATTTGTTGTTACCGTCTGAACATGTATACCCATATATATCAAAATCGATACATTTATAACAAGATGAGAGCGAATAGAACATTTGATACTGTTAAGTCTATGTTTTAGACTTATAACGTTGGTGAATAAGGCCACGGATGCACCATTGACTTGTTTCTAACGGTATAAATAAATAGTGCCCTTCCACCTTGACGACAAACACACCAAGACACGACACCTTTAGAGCGAATATTACGTACCCGAAACTCAACAATTGTAAACTACGCGTGTTCGTCAATCAATAGTTCGTCTGTTCGAGTATTCTCCCTTTTGAAGTCGACGATGAAGACACGATAAATGAACAATCTACGTCGTGCGTTCTTGTGGGGGCGAAAACACGAAGACAGGAAATGACAGTCAGAACTCGGCCACAACAATATATATTATTATTAATCTTATGTAGTATATATCCTCTTTAAATAGTGTGCACTGATTAAATGTGTCACAACGTTACTTTTCTTGCTTTCTATGTTTTCAGATAAAGAACTGGATTTCCGTGTACGTATATAATCTCCATAAGGGACGTAATTCTGTTTTACTAAATGTATGCAAGTATTAGAGTTATCTGAACATCTCTCCTGATTGCCTTTGTGTGTCGGAATGAAATCATACTTTACCATTTAATAGATTACGAAAGATGTAAATAGCATGGTGTTACAATTTATAAAATAATACTCTCTTTAGTAATAATCATAAATCTAGTAAAATCTTATTTTATATGCTATAAAGTTAAATTTAAACCTGATTATAATGTGTGTTTACAATTTCAGCATTGGGGAATTCCCCTCAGTCGGAGATTCCGTGCATTGAAATTATGGTTTGTTTTGAGGGTATATGGAGTAGATGGTCTACAGGAATATATCAGACGTGTGAGTTAATTACATATGGCTGGCTTAGAATGACAAGTTCGTAACTAAAAAAATCAATATTTTGAGAAAACAAGAACAACTGTCTGAAAATTACTCTTTACTTACTTATGATAAAACATGCTTTTTCAACTTCAGTTTGGTCAACATGACAAGTTCCGATTTTCCTAAAATTAGGCTCATAAGAAGCACCTTGTGAAGCAGATTTTAAATATGTATCCGTCTTATAATGTAGTAAGTGACACTTATGACCAATTCTCATTCTAAACCAGCGATATACTTACAGACATACTGATGCTACAGTTTTACTGTTACATAGCACTGGCTTAGAATGAGAATGTCGTAAGAACAAATCAACTTTTTGAGAAAACAAGAAAAACTGTTCGAAAGTTACGCTTTACTTATGGTAAAACAGACTTTTAAAGTTTCATTTTCAACATGACAAGTTCAGAGTTTCATGAAAATAGGCTCATAAGAAGTGCATCCTGGTGTATATTTCAAACATGCATTAGCCTTATAAGGGCACTTACGACCTTCTTATTCTTAGCCAAAGATATATATTGTAATCATATTACAGCATATCCGGCTGGCCAAGTTGATGGAGGAGCATCTGAGACGGCATCCATTGTTAGAAGTTGTTGGTTATGTCGTCATGGGACTTGTCTGCTTCCGGTTAAAGGTAATGCATCTACATTCATGAATCTAATCGTTTACTTTTTTATAGTTTGTGTTTAGAGAATCTACTGAGAAATTTTCGAATTCTAGTCAAAATCGCATACGCTCATGAGAGACGATATTTTGTTACAATAGAACATTTACCTGGTCCATATAGCGTATATTACAGCAGAAACTGATTGGTACAGAGCTACGTACGCCATTTTGACGTAAGGTACGAACCTCTCATGAATGTCTTCGACTGCATCAAAATGCATATTTTGAATAAAAAGCAAGGTTTTGACTAGTTCCATTGTGACCTTGTCATATTCTACATATGGATGTACCTATAATTAGGTCCACAAACAAGTGTCGTTCATAAAATAAATGAAACTAATGTGTGAATGAAATCAGCAAATTCTATACCTGCAACTCTAAAATCATTACAAACTATGATGTTCTTTATGTTGCAGGGTCCAAATGCGTTGACTGTTCGTTTACTCAAAAACATTAACGATTCCAGACGTCTGCACATGGTTCCCGCCCTCGTAAATGAGAACTACGTCATTAGATTTGCGATCTGCGCAGAGAACGCTTCCGATGACGACATAAAATATGCGTGGGACGTCATCAGTGACGCCGCGGAAACTCTGATGTCATCGAAATCTGAGCTCGAAAAATCGAAGGTTAACGGACGAAACGAGATTTGTGAGCTGTCGGAAACTGAAAGCGAGGACGAGGTATTTGACAGGGAACTATTTGACCGAGACCTGATATATGACCAACAAATGATTTCTTTGAAGAGGGCGTGTGAAAGGCGGAACTTGTTCCATAGAATGGTATCCGATCCTAAAGGTATCAATCGAACACTCCTAAAAGCGTTAAGCATTGACGGCAACCGTAAGATCCGAAGTGAATCCGATTTGGAAGAAGAAAATGGCGACCGACCAACGAAAACTGAACTAAAAACATCGGAATGTTAAAACAACGGAACCATAGTTTACTTTGTTTACGGACCCTCATAGTCTGGAGCCTGACTTGGAGTAATTGGTATGACATTGTGTGCGAAGGTTAAAATAGACCAGATTCATTGGATTATGTCAACTTTCCTCCTACATACTAATTTCACCTTTTCCGGTTTAGACCTATTCTACTTAACTTTAAGGTCTGCTTCAATCAAAATTTCCTATGCACCTGTTTGTTTTTATTGGCAATGTGCAATAATTATTGTATTCAAACATTCTTTCTATAACTCTGTTGTGCAATACACTTATTAGTGATATTACCCCATACGCCAATAGAACGTCAATTCCACTGTCAAATTAATTTATATTCAGGAGCCCGTTTCATTAAAGTGTATAGAGCTATATCTAACAGTCATTTAATGTCAAAATAATTATTTGCATCGTTTTTAGTATGATACTAGACTACCTTAATTGCAAATTAAAACTTTGGATGAGTTCCGTGTACTTTGATTCAGTCGTTGAAAAAATAGACAATTCTTATAATTTCAACTTTCGTAAGAAAATGGACAATTAGCATGTCCAATAAATCATAGAGAGAGAGTTTCTGTTTAGACTGAAGCGAAAAATGATCTAATGGATATGAAAGCATAATTGTTTTTCAGTTTTTGATTATTATTTTTTAAAATATCGTCAGATATAGCTCTATACACTTTAACGTATCTTTGCGAATCCTACGATTAGCCTTTTTCATAAAAAGTATGCTATCTTCTGCTAGTACGTCTAAAGAATCAAAGCTATATGAACTATAATAA
This sequence comes from Spisula subtruncata, assembly GCA_963678985.1. NCBI lineage: Eukaryota > Metazoa > Mollusca > Bivalvia > Venerida > Mactridae > Spisula > Spisula subtruncata. The sequence goes on from OY787669.1 coordinate 13,118,868, forward strand.
ACATAGATACACATTTTTTAAAATCATCAGTTTGCTTTAATTATGCTTTCAATAATCGACAGAAATGTTCGATCTTAGCTATGATATTAGTCCAGATGAGGATTCTTGACCTTGCTATATAGTAAATTGTTGTTTCGAGTTGGCCCCAAATAAAAAAAAGTTCCCCAATGATACCAGAGTGGCATCAAATGGTTTTGAGACATGCAATACATTGACAACAGCAATTAAAAAACTTACTACCACTTTTTTTATTTAGCAAGGTTTAGGTGACTCTCACCTGGACTATGTTAAACTGAGTACATGTATAAAGAGAACTCTAGTACGCGAGAACGTATTGGTGCGCTTTGGCTTTGTAGTCTCTTATTGTGTGTTTATTTATTGTTGTTTTAAGTGTATAACGATGTACCATTGTAATGAGTATATTGAATAAATCTATATTATCTATATAACGTTACCTTGCCGTTATTTACGTGCCTATTGAAGGGTACCAATTTTTGACCCATTCTGATCACCTCGGCTTTTTCCATTGCGATACGCATTTACCGGAGACAAACGGAAATTGCCGAGCTCTTACGATTGAGTTCACAAAGGATGAGAATAAAGCTCAGGATGAGATCAGCTGATCCTCATTTTCAGTGCGTTTATTCAGGGAAAGGGGGAGATTAGAAAGCTCGTTGTTGATTATAATTCTAGCATTGAACACAATAAATAAATATTTGGAACTAACAACTATAACATCATACTTGTATGTGGTTATCCATTTACATGTAGTTTACCAACGTTTCTGCTATACACTAAAGGCTTCATCAGGGTAATACATACATATCGATTGCTTAGAATTAGAAGGTCGTAACTACCAAATCGATATTTTGAGAAAACACGGAAAAACTGTCTGACATTTACTCTTTACTTATGGTAAAACAAACTTTTACAACTTGAAAAGTTCAGATTTTTATGAAAATGGGCTCATAAGAAGCGCCTTGTGATGCTTATTCTAAATATGTATGAATCTTAAAAGGTCGTAAGTGGCACTACGACCTTCTAATTATAAGCCATCGATATATTATCATATTTTTCTAGCAGTGTATTGAACATCACTTTTAGGGGTGGTTGTATAAAAAAGACATAACTATCTTCTGGAGAAAAAGAGAAGACACATAATACATGGTTTTTTGTATTATAGTATTAAAACACCGTTCGCCTTACTCTTATACACATAGGGGGATACATTTAAATGTTTTAAAGTTTTAACTCAAGTGCAAATGAATACATACACAAAGTATAGCGAATTATATTTCACAAAGGAAGTGACTATTATGAAACGAAATTAGCACAAATGGGGAGTAACTACTGCGAGGATGTATCAACATAAAGGGAAGTAATTAATCCGCGGAGATATAAGCACAAATGGGAGTAATTGTTGAATGGGACGGGAAGTAATTAATGCGATGAGGAGAGAAGTAACTGTTGCGATTAGACATAAACACAAAGGTAGGTAGGTGGGTAGGTAGGTAGGTAGGTAGGTAGGTAGGTGGGTAGGTGGGTAGGTGGGTAGGTGGGTAGGTGGGTAGGTGGGTAGGTGGGTAGGTGGGTAAGTGGGTAGGTGCGTAGGTGGGTAGGTGGGTGGGTGGGTAGGTGGGTCTTGGGTGGGTGGGTAGGTGGGTAGGTGGGTAGGTGGGTAGGTGGGTAGGTGGGTAGGTGGGTAGGTGGGTAGGTGGGTAGGTGGGTGGGTGGGTGGGTAGGTGGGTAGGTGGGTAGGTGGGTAGGTGGGTGGGTGGGTGGGTGGGTGGGTGGGTGGGTGGGTGGGTGGGTGGGTTGGTGGGTGGGTGGGTTGGTGGGTGGGTGGGTTGGTGGGTGGGTGGGTTTTGGGTGGGTGGGTGGGTGGGTAGGTGGGTAGGTGGGTAGGTGGGTAGGTGGGTAGGTGGGTAGGTGGGTAGGTGGGTAGGTGGGTAGGTGGGTAGGTGGGTAGGTGGGTAGGTGGGTAGGTGGGTAGGTGGGTAGGTGGGTAGGTGGGTAGGTGGGTAGGTGGGTAGGTGGGTAGGTGGGTAGATGGGTAGATGGGTAGATGGGTAGATGGGTAGATAGGTAGATAGGTAGATAGGTAGATACTTTTATTCCTCCAAATATATGAAGAGTACAACAATGCATCAGCATCAAAGATTTACAACAAAAATAACATATTTATACAGAATTTCTACAATACAGATACAAACGTATATCCAATTAAGCAAATATAATGTGACTGCGATCCATAGCACATGTACTATGCAGAAGCCTTAAACGAAAGCGAAATAGACTTAAGCAGTTCTTTGGACCAGGAACACATCAGCGTCATAAGAACGGTATTGTCTTTAGATCTTTTACAATCATACAATTTATCATAACATTAAACAATGTGTCATTCACATTTGATAAATTTTGTAACATTATACGATGAATTTGGCTCGAGTTTGGTTGAGTAACGGTTGCCATGAGTACATAAGGAAAGTGACTGTTGCGAAACTTAAAGTGTATAGAGCTATATCGGAAGATATTTTTTTTAAGTTTGAAAAACTGAAATACAATCATGCTTTCATATCCATTTTTCGCTTCAGTTTTAACAGAAACTCTCTCTGTGATTTATTGGACATGCGAATTGTCCATTTTATACGAAAGTGTTCTAGAACACCCTACGAAACTATAAGAATCGTCTATTTTTCGACGATTGAATCAAAGTACACGGAACCAATCCAAAGTTTTAATTTGCGATTAATGTAGTCTAGTATCGTACTAAAAATGATGCAAGTAATTATTTTGACATTGAATAACTTTTATAATATAGCTCTATACACTTTAAAAACAAAGAGGAGTAATTTGAATTACCACACAGGGAACTAAGATAATTCATACGTAATTAAGTACAATGAAACATTGATTATTATGACCTTTGAATTAATTTACATGCAAGCAGTTACAAGAGATATACAATGGTGTGAATTGCCCACGTTAAACCATTTATTATAGTTTGTGACAAAGTGTTGTAAATTGTACGAGAGTTGATCAAATAAAACACACGGTTGTCATGATAACTGACTTTGCTTAATGATTCAACACATTTCATAACGTATTTCATTCTTCAAAGTTAACAATTAAGTTGTTTGTTCTGTTTCTAGAATTAGCGTGCATATCTCGGATAATTTTAACTACTGCCCACAACCATTCATAAAAGTCAATTGGCGTGTCAGTCTGTGATCAGAGAAAAGTCCATATTCCCTATGCACCTCATGTACTGATGCTTGTATGACAACTTACGTCAGTTCATGATTTGTTTTAGTTGTTTCGGTGAGGAAATATGTGTGGTCGCGATGATTGCAGTGCTATGTCTCGTCGCCAGTTGAGTCGTGGGTTTGAATCCCACCAGCTGGGTGTTGATTATCATACGACTTTCAACTTATAGTTTCTTTTGTTTTCTGTTATGTACATGAAGTACGAGTACAACCGTATTTGATGGTCGGTGGTGACTTCGTCATGTGAGTATAGGAATTGGCGGTAACGATCTTCTGTAAAATAGCTTGTTTCATTGATTGTTTGTTCAGGCAGGTTTGGTGCCGTTTATATACTGAACGACTTTTTCTGATTCATTTTCGTAGCCGATATTAACTTAGCTCAGTGTTTAGCACATATCCCGTCTAATATGGCGGTCTGGGCCAGACTACATTTGGAGACATTCACATGTCAGTCGTATTTCTGCAGCAGGCTTACTAGCTAACAAATGCTATGTTAGGTAACTAATATTTATGCAAGGAACCGGCAACTCCTCAATATGGGAAGGAATAGCATCATTATGGTCATCTCTTCGTAAGAATAGGAGGTGGTATCATGAATGGTAATCGAACTAAGGTAGCCCGGTTTGAAACCCATAGATATGGGCCTATCTCGTAACTAATGGGAGCGCGGTCGAGCTCCGTAGCCAAGTGGTTAGTGCGCTTGCCGTCTAATCTGGCGACCTGGGTTTAAATCCGGGTGGAGACACATATATATGCCTGCCATATTTCAGCATAAAGCTGACTGCCAAATAAAGGCTATGTTCGGTATTCCCATTCCCACTTGATGTGTACGTGTGGCCTACCAGTTCATTAACTTTAAGGTGTACTTTTATCATAATAGAATATACCGATATAGGTCTCGGCAATTAAAACCATGGTCAATATCATATTATCAAACCCATAATCCTAGAAGGCTATTTTACGGAAGAATAAATCATCAGGGATTAATAAATTGATTTAGTCTGTAATATAGATATCTAGATTAACATGCGACTGGGGATCATCGAGCGTTGATTTCCCAGAATGAGTTGGTAAAATAGTGAGTCCATACAATCATGACAGTGTACTAGGCCTACGGTCATACAGTATCCGGATATAGATTTAATTCGTTATCTCGTAGCATTCATTTTAAGCATTTGCTTAATTGGCATTGTTATTTCATGCGTATACAAGGGCCACTGCCCTAAAATGTTCCCTTAACCAACCTATAACAATGTTGTAAGCAATACATGTACACAAGAACATTATTTGCTCAACCCAGTAACCCGAACGGCCAATTTTGTCAAATATTATCATTAACCACAATCAAAACTGACAGAAAGCAAAGTTTTAATTCACCTGTCAGTTGCATTCACGGCGCCTATCCCCGGGAATGTGTCGGGATTTTTACTTTTGGATTGTCTAAACCACCGCTCGGGCAACAGCTGATGGTAAATTATCCGGTATTTCCCCGGCCCCTGACTACTAAATATTGACCCTGGGATACTCGTTCGGAGAAATAAATCCCAACATTAACCCGGCAGTGAGTGCGAAGCTGGAAGGTAAAAACACGACCGTTTGCCCGGCTATCCCCCATGGTTCACCGGAGGTGGGGCGTGGAAGCAACTGACTTACCCACTGGTGCATAAATAGCATATTTTCGAATCAATAATTTATCATTGAAAGACTTGACATGAACATTGTACAAGTTGCCAGCCGTGCATGAAAAACAACTAAAACTCTCTAAGTACTGCATCAGTATTATGTTACTTGGACCCGACATGCGAAAATAGATTATGTCGTAAGAGTCGATGCTCTGTTGTATCTAAAGAATATTGTCTTCACTGTCGGTCGGGCGGACGTGGTAAAATATGTTTGTGGGGAACTTGGCCCTATATGGACACTCTTTCCGGGTATACATCTTCGTGTGCGTAGTACTACCCTCGAGTATGGCATTCTCGTGTTGAGAAGTTGTTAGTAACTGGTCTTGTTAAGACCCTTGTGGGTACTTGTGAAACTGTCATTTTTTGGCGGCGGAGATTTAGGCTTTTAATCATTTCTCTGGGCTGTTTGCGGACACTGCTCAGAGTAGTTGTGTTTTAATGTTACTTTTTCAGTGCTCGGCAGGTTAAGTTGAGTGCTGTGTTCCATGTCCGATTTCCTCATACCTGTTTTGAGAATGTGTTAGTAACTGGTCTTATGAATGAGCAAATAGATCAGAAGGACATTTACATTCTGTTAGAGTAAAACTGTATCTCGAGGAGTGATCGGGGCAGGTAAAATGCTCGAGATAAACCGGGTGCTCGAAATAACCAAATGATATGTATTAAAACAAATGATAAAACAAAATTCTGGTTTAAAACTTGCTCGAGATAGGCCCGATGCTCATGATATCGATGCTCGTCATAACGATGTTTTACTGTATTGTGAAACTGGTCACAAGTTAGACATACTTACAACAGTTGTTATCTAAACATAATAGGTGATTACAGTAGTATACATGCAATAAATTTTCATTCAACATCCGTCAAATCAAATACTAATTGGAAACAGTCATTAAATCGGTTGTAAAATGACAATATAAATCGGATTTTGACATGGCCAGATGACAATGAAACAAACGCGACAAACAAAGCTCAGATATTTCCATAGTAACAACAAGCGATACTTCCGGTTTTGAACTTCCGGTATAAGATGCGTCCTTTGTTATTGGTGACACGTGGTTGTCGTTATAGAGACCACGTGGTCGCTATAACATCAATAACTCCAATCTGTATCGACACAGTGCCAATTAATAAGCAATTAATTAGCACAGTTAAGTATGAAGTTGATATCTTTGACGGGTTAGAAATGCTTGTCAAACTTAGTCAACCCACGAATTTTATCGACTAATAATACTTGTTTTCTTGACTTGATGAAAAGATGAAAAACAACACAGGCCGATAATTGATACTAAACAATCAGGATAAGATCAAATATAACAACTTTCTAGCAATTCCAGACACTATCAGTATATATGATAACGTTTTATGGAATTTCTAACATTCGTTATTATTTCTGATTTCTTAAAGGAAATAGATTTTCAATTTGTAAACATCAAAGTATTTCCTATCGTTGTTTTACGACCTATACACGACACACAATTAGGTACACAGTAATCACGTTTCGCGACAATTAAGCCATGTTGTTGTGTCGATATGGTCTTTTCATGTCAATTTAAAAGTGGCCTAAATTATCTGAATATGGCTTGAAATGGTGCCTTTCGTCGAATAATTGCTCAAATAATTTATCACAGTTTACAGAAAAGTGAATCGAATGTATTTTTTACCCATACAATATATATGTTCCATTATTTTATTGTATTTTAACGTTTGTTTAAAATTATTTCTAAGTGATTAATTTTCTTTATCTTTAGTATTCAACCAATTCAATCTAAAATATTTCCCGGTACACTGTGAGTTGTATACTAGTATTGGCAATTCCTGTGGTCGACTAGTTTCGCGGTCCTATGATACTATATAAATAAGAAAAAAAAATACAGATTTTACACAGCGTTCATACCATTACATTTATATTTATGAACCATGCTCGAGTCACTACTAAAGACGTAAAACTGGTTATATGTATTGAAAACTTGTAAATGGGTCAATAGGAGTATAATAATAATACAATGATTGTATAAACGATGTCAAGTGTAAGGTGTGTGTCCCATGACGCCACATAAAATATAATATATCGAGGGTTCAGTGCAAAACTATGGCAACTATCTCAATTTATAGAGACACATACCATAGTTTTGCACTATATATATATATAAGTAATAGAAAGAGAACGCAAACGCGAGGTTGCCTTATTTCGTCGAGGGCGGAGCCCGAGACTAAATAAGGAAACCGAGTGTTAAGTTTCTCTTTCTGGCTTATATCATTGGCTGTCAAATTGTATTGGGTGTGGCTAAATATCACATAACGGTACATTGTCCTCGCTGACCGATTAAAATTTCCAATACCACGTTGTGATATAAGGGCACGGAGTACAACTTGGAGACTGTGCATGTTTTTCAAGAAAAATACACCTTTTCTTCTTTCGGTTTGCAAGGTCATTGCAGTTTTGCATGATACAAGCTCATGAATGTACTTTATAATCAATTCTTTGTAAGATTTCGGTCCTTATACTACTGACTTAGTCCCCAACAACAAACTTGGACGTTTAATGTCATGTTTACTTTCATTGTGAACGGGCAAGATTTGCAATCCAATTGCCGTCATATGCGTCAACAACTTTTGAAATGTATTTGTGTCTAACCTCAAGTGCAAATGTAATATGATCATAATACAATGCTTATTTTATCCGACAAAATAAATTTGAAAGAAAAAAACATTTTTGAAACTTTACTTCACTATAGATTACACTCTATTACCTTAAAGTTGTAGACCCCAGTACGTACTTTTCAAGCACGGACATCACGGATTATTGTACGGTTAACGTATAAACAATTAAATGATACACTGCAAAATCATTGAATTTCGTTGGGATGAAATTTCGTGGTTTTGGTAAATATGAGCATTTCGATGGGACTTTAATTCGTGGATTTTGCATTTCAGGTAATAAATACAAGGGTAAAATTTATTGTTTAAATGGATTTGATTTCGAGGTTGAAGGTGAACCATAAAGTCCGAGAAATTTAATTGCCCACGAAAATTAATGATTTACAGTATGCGTGCGAAATCTTTCAGTGCAGGATAATATTATCATGCACTGTAGTTATTGCACTCATTCCTTTGAAATTTAAGTCCCACCCCCTCGATTATCATTGTATTTAGCGCCACCCCTTCAGTTAACATCACGTAGCCATGATATAAGCTCTAGATATTGTATAATATAGAATATATAAATCCTGTCGAGCGGGTGATACAACATGTTTGATCATAGACTGTGTCGTGTGGCCTGAAGACAAGAATCTCTATGCTTTATTATCACATACAGTGTTCACCAAAAAATAAGTATCCAGGCGTTATTTCCCCATGTATAGATCTACAATGACCTCTCGGTAAATGACCCCTTTAGAGATAGAATACAAAGCTATTACTAGTCACGCATCGAAGCTTTTTGTAGACCTATACTTGCCTGTATAACACTATTTGCAGCTAGAACAGAGAAGCGCCAATGTTTTTGAAGAATATGAATGTTTTTGGTGATCAAGTGTAAAGACAATATATTGACTGCTACCCTAGATATAAATATTGAGTTTCTTTGTCTGTGTTGAATGGCATCTTGGTCTGAAAAAGACGGAAAACGCAGCCCCTTAGACCCCATGTTATTTTAATTCAAAACAATTTCATCTTTTCTTCTCTCACATTTTTACTTGTTTTGTTGGCGCCTGATAAACAAGCTATCAATATTTTAACCAATTACAATTCTGCATCTACCAAAAGGTGTATTCTTATTTTTGGTGGGCACTGTATATAATAGACAATACACTCGTTTGTCGAGGTTCGAGACGGTAATCACGGTACATGAATATCAACATGTTGCTTTGAAATACGGCAATATGTCGACTTCAGGCAATAATAATAATAATAATAATAACAATAATAATAAAGACTTCATTTAACGAGGAAACTTATTTGGCAATATATACTAAAATCAATCTTCCATAAGATCCTCAACAACGACCAGTGAACTAGACAAAAAAAGAATGCAAAGTAAAAAAAATGATATTTGATATTTTGAGGTCAATGATTTAACACTTTAGTGTCGACTTTACGAGATAAAATGCAGTAAAAACATCCATTATAAAAAAGAAACCGGCAATTCTGCATTCAAAAGGAACAGCAGATCGCGGACATGGATCACAGAAACAGTGCACCCATTGCTAGCTTAGGATGAAAGTTGATTCAGTCATGTTCGGGCAATCATAGTCCATTCTCGTTCAACCAGCGTATTTTTCATCTAAAATAAAAGTCTGGTGACTTGACTAAACACTGATTCATGAGGGTGTCATAGTCTCTCAATACAAATCGATGGCTTAGAATTAGAAGGTCGTAAGTGACACTTACGACCTTTTAAGATTCATATATATTTAGAATAAGCATCACAAGGCGCTTCTTATGAGCCCATTTTCATAAAAATCTGAACTTGTCATGTTGACCAAAATGAAGCTGAAAAAGTTTGTTTTTCCATAAGTAAAGATTAAATGTCAGACAGTTTTTCCGTGTTTTCTCAAAATATCAATTTGGTAGTTACGACCTTCTAATTCTAAGCCATCGAAATGTACACACCTACTGGATATTACGAAACCTCTCTGAGTTTACGTAATAAACTATGGTGTTAATACATCGGCGTAATAACAAGGTACATGTAATTTATATAATCACATGTATCATATACAATTATGTAGATGGTCAAGACGACCTAACACAGGCGCCAGTGTCATCATAATACTTTTATAACGTCAGTGTGAAATATACTGCTAAAGACGACATAGCCAAGGCGTCAGTGGCATCACAATGGTTTTATACGTCCGTGTGAAAGAACAAACACTTACTGTGAAGGCCTATGTTGTCAATGAAATTATAGGATCGTATGTATGTACGAACAAGTCATGTTATTCTCACACCAGGTGACGTTTAACTTCACACTATGAAGTATGGACAAATCATGTATGTACGAACACTATGATGTTGCTGTTACCGTGTTCTATTACACAGACACATGGGTAGGACCGGTATCAGATTTGTAAATCTCATTTCCAAGTTCATCAACCTTTGCTATTCCCTATATGTAGAATAATACATTCAACATATACGAGCCAGTCTCCAGGAAATCCTGCTATTTTGACAAACATTTTGATTATGAAATACTTATTTCAGGGTTTTGAAGAATAATGTTAATAAACAAAATACCAAAGAATTGTGTTACGGGTAACGCTTTGAGTTTTAAGGAAGTTACAACTGTTTTGTAGATACAATATTCAGAAAATTTTGTCTAACGTCACAAACGCCATTCACACATTATTTGTCGTTACTGTAACAAGTATTTCATAATTGCCCACTTTGATTAATTGTTGACACAAATTGATCTAAATAAAATGATTCAATTATCATTTTTTAGAATAAAGTTTAACTTTTAATTTTCGAAGTATGTATCAAAATAGAAATTGTTTGCATTCAGAGTTAGGCTATTACTGTTTTAAACAACTTTGCCTATTTTTTTATCAATCTTACTTTTCAGAAATTGGTCACCATAGCAACGCAGTAGACGGTTGCAACATAATTCATGGGGAAATGTAAAGCTAAGATATGGGTTATTTTGTTTAATAGAATCAATAGATAAGTCGATGGCTTAGAATGAGAAGGTCATAACTACTACTTACGAGATTATAAGACTAATACATATTTGAAATCTGCTTCACAAGGCGCTTCTTATTAGCCTATTTTTATGAAAATCTGAAATTGTCATGTTGACCAAGATGAAGTTTTAAAACTTGTTTTCCCATAGGTAAAGAGTAAATTACAGGCAGTTTTCTCATGTTTTCTCAATATATGGATTCTGTAGTTACGACCTTCTCATTCTAAGCCAGCGCAGTATATTTTCTTATCTTTTAGCATTTTTAAAACCTTGTTTCACCTAGTAATGTCAAAATGTCAAAATAACAGGTTTTTCTGCAGAACGGCTCATACGTATTCATGAATACGGGTTGAAAATGTAAACGACTTATTTGAAGACTGGAACTAGTGTTGACGTTGTTCAATATCTTCTTCTCTACGATTTCAATATACAAACACATGTAGCATATGATAAATAACTTTAATTCCGGACATATAAAATAAATATATATAGCACATTATCATTTCTTTTATAATACGATAACAATACATGTAACAAATTTAATGGTCACAATAGATTCAAAAATAGTTATAAATATATTCCTACTATAAACGGTCAGTCGAACGGACCAGTTGTCATGGGCCTTTTTTCACCAATATTGTACAACTGAAACTCAGACTTAGACTTAAGATTGACATAATTTATAAGCATTGCCATTTCTTTGCAATTAGATTTTACCATGTGAAATTTTACCTGTGTATTTGTTATTATCTACTGAATATGTATACCGATTTATACTAAAAAATCGGTACATTTATAACAACATCAGAGCGAAATGAACATTGGCAATGTAAAGTCTAAGTTTTAGACTTACAATGTTGGTCAATAAGGCCCCTGGATTTGATTATCAGTCAGCACTATAAGTATAATACTAATAAGCATCATAAAAATATCGTATACATTTTGTACATGGTAATTGCACAGATATAAATCTAAAATATCATCACATTGTTTAGATATATATTTTCCAATTGCATGTGCATGTACTAATAGCGTCAGTATAACACTTAACGTTGACCACAAGCCAAAGAGACTAAATAAAAAATAAAGAGTTTTGATCACTACATCTTTGCTCTTTTTACTTAAATATATCAAATTGTGAATGACAAAACTCCATAATAGCGTCAAAATGAGCCAAACGATATAATACTTGTATAATGGTTGGTTTATAATTTTGTGTTTCAACAGACTTTGTCTTGCGTTCTTAGCTAACAAGTACGCCATATACCATGTAATATGTCCACGCTATAGTCAGCTCAGGATAACGAGAAACGCGGGAAAATATAGAAGAGGCCACAAAGGTGGAGAAATCAAGCGTGTACGATTTATCTGTGTTATTTTAGTATACAATTTGACATACATGTTTATCTAAGTAACCAATTTTGCCACAGTAGGCCGATCCGGTCATCATCACATTGTCCTGGACGGGCTATTTTTATCGTAAGTATAAACAAGACAAATGTTCAATTTACGTGCTGCTATTCAGGGAGAGTCGATGAGTTGACCAGAAACAAAATATCTTTTTAAACCCAACTTTAAATCGCTGATTCATCACCCCGTATACGATAGGGTTACAACAACTGTTTGCATAACCTATCAACAATGTAAACATATGGAACTGCCGTGGCACATATCCGCTGTAAAATATAGATATAAGCATACTGATACAGTATGGTAACCAGCATATAACAAATAATAATACCACGACGATAAGAGAAAACGCCAAGCGAATCTCCTCTCTGCGGCGTAACCGCGTAGAACGTAACTTCGCTGGCGTCTCTACAGGTTTAGTGTCAGTAGCACCTTCCGTAGTTTTATTCACAATACTGACCGAAACAACTCTTCCGGTTCCGGTATCCATTGGTATCGTTGACGCTTGAGATTTTCTCAAACTTGATCTCCAACTGGGATGTAAAAGTGAAGGTTCCTTTACGATTGAATTGCTACCACTACCAGTTCTTGCATTAACCGAGTCATTAGAATTAACCGAAACCCTATTCCTTGTTGATGCTCGATTGGTGAATAACTGGTTCCGCTTCCGGTTTTCTGCAATTAACGCTGCGTTCGATTCATTTGAAGAATCATCTGATAAAACGTCAGTATTTGAGCAACTGTCTGTGGTGCCGTCAATCTTGATTGAGGTTCGTATGTCTCCTCCATTATTTGATTTTCTTATTTGTAGTAATTCACCAGAATCCACGAATTCAGGTGACTCGCTTGGTGGAATATTGTTGTTTTCCTTTGACGTCATGTTTGAATCAGGCATAACTGGTGATTCGTTGATATGCACATCACGTGCGCTTAGAGTTGACTCACGTGACGTTCTGAGTTTTGTATCTGACGTCATACTTTTTGAATTTTGAACGTCACATTCACTACTTTCATTATAACATTTTGAATCGTCTGCATCGTGTGTAGAAGACGCTCCAGAACGGTACGATAACTTTGACTTAACTTTTCGTCTGCTCGCACGAACGCATTTTATGATATAAATATTACAAATCGTCATGACCGTGAAAGGGATTCCGAAACAGCAGCCGATCATGAAGAAAGCATACGCCATATGGTTGACCCAATCAGCGAAACAGAATGAATGTGTATGCGTGTATGTATACTTGGACCATCCCAGTAGTGGTGGACTTGACAAAAGTAAAGCAAACGTCAAAGTTCCTGAAATATTCCATATATAAAAATTATATTAATATAAAGTATGATATAGCACATGAACTATTTTATTTAAACTGTGTTCCTGTTCACATCAATTTGGGATCGAGAAAGCTAAATCGCTAGAGCATCCTTCTTGTCAATGAAGGTTTTATGGTTTTTGATCCGGTCCGAGGAGAAAATAAATTATACGACTCCGTGACGTTATACACAAAACTCTCACATTTTTAATCATGATGCTAAGGTTCGTAATTTTGTAATACATTTATGAATAAAATGTTATACTATGATAATTATTAATGGGTTAATAAGTAAAATAAGTTATTCAATAGTTTAATTAGATGACTTTGTACTTGAATAATGGTGCAATATTCATGTGTTTCCTCCCCTATTGTCCACATCTGTGGTGTTCAGTCGGCCAGACACTTTTACAACATGCATAATAATTATTTGATCTTGTTACGCTTCACCTCCCTCTATAAGCTAGATCTATATATCGCTGGCTTAGAATGAGAAGGTCGTAACTACTACTCACTACCTTACATGACTGATACATATTTGAAAACTGCACCATAGGGCACTTCTTATGTTGTCATGTTGACAGAACTAGAGTTGAAAAAGCTTGTTTTTCAATAGGTAAAGAGTAACTGTCAGCCAATTTTTCTTGATTTCTCAAAATAACGATTTTGTACTTACGACCTTCTCATTCTATGCCAGCGCTATAACGAAACTACAAAAAATGAACAATTAAAAAAACTTACCTGCAATCATAAAAATGGCATTCCGTGTTGTGTATATGTTTTTAAACTTGGCCGGCTTGCACACCATGAAGAATCTATTTATAGATATGTTGCATAGCGACAGCACGCTGGTAACCAAGGTTAGCATGTTGATGAAACCAACAGCCACGCATGCGCTCTCGGACAGGAACCAGTTCCCGGAGATAATGGTGTATACGGTCAAAGGCATGTTTGTTGTCGCCACCAACAAATCTGTAACAAAGAGTAAAACTGCTTTTAACATCATTTGCGTACATATTCAGTTCATTCAAAGTTGAATAATAACGGTTATAAACATAAGCTCGTCTGTTAGGTGAACTATGTTTAAATGAGTGTTGCTGAATTAGATGTAGTTCCTACTATTCTTTAGAGTGGGATAGTTCCGTCATAAGTGTTACTTATTGAATTGACTACCGATATATAGAGAAATTCCATGTTTACATACTATACTGAGTGAGCATTTCTTTGAAAAGTCACATACAGTAAGTCATTGGACAATAACCGTAGGAACTTGGTTTCAATTCATCATAAATAAGTTACTTTCCCTAGTCACTGATGCAGAAACTAATTTTTATGGCAACTTGAAATCAAATACTTATGTAAAAAGCTAGTTTTTATTATTCATTCAGAAATAGATTTCTGGATGCAGCATGGCATATAAATAGTAACAACACACTGTAATACGCCTACAGTTCAGCTCTGATTGAATATTAAGGCATTATAATATAGGCTATAATGGCATCCAACGGGATTAGGTAAATGTTTGATATCACTACTCACTAGATATGTATAGAACACATGGTAGCCAAACTACACCTAACGTTTGAAGGTTTTTTCTCCTTATATAACAGAGGCATGTAAAAAGCCCCCTTCCCAATTGTAAATGTCATTAAAAGCCGATATTTTCCCCCAAAATTTAAAGGCTAAGGCCGCTTCCTAAAATGAACAGAAAAAGCCCTGGTTTGACTTCTCAAAAGATGAATGAGACTTATTTGTATGGCCGTATTGCCCAAGGGTCCATATTGCACACGGAAGACCGTTAGTGGCCACCCTTCTGTTGTCTGTTGCTAGGATATTCCATTAACCTCAGAGTGGTGAAAAGTGTCACTGGTGTCTTGTAATACGTGATCGACAAAAGCAGGAGTTAGTTAACTCATGTTTGCACTTGCAAATTGTTCTCACCAAGATGTAATCTATTATTTGATTTAGAAGAAGCAGTCCGGCGCTCCTCTACAAACATTTGAATTAAAGTACTTTCATGAAGTCCGGAAGGTCTTGCCAATAATAATCCTATAGGAACGTTCGTTTTTAGCCAAGTTACGACATTGAATTGTGTTGTATTTGAGATGAAATTCAATCACTGTTCGTTAAATTACCGACCGTGACAACAATATTTGACAACTCAGCAAAAAGATCATTGAACAACCGTCTAGCAAAGTAATGGTTACAATTACCGGGGTACATCACTTAACATTTTTACAGCGTCTCATATTCACATAACAAATATATTTCAGTGTTTATGACTTGGCAAAAATTGTAAATGTCATTCAATAAGCTCGTATGACAAAGCTTGATTACAGCAGTCCACCTTACGTAGCATATGCTCGATTGTTTTTACTATAGGGGAAACATTTGCAAGACATTTTCAGACATGTGCTTGCTCCTCGCGTTTCAACCTTTAAAACATAACTCCGCATACCATCTTAACATGTGCATGATATGTGTGTCCATGTAAACTATCTTATTACAATACATATGTGATGCTGGATTATGTATGCATGCTTTATTAATTTTACATCAGCAAAATCAAATGTCACCAATGTCTATAGCTTCTTAAATTTCCCGCCTCGTTAAAGACAAAACATACGCACGTTTGCTTCTTCATAGCTCGTTAGTATTTTGCAAGTCATTTAGTCATATTGTCAACTTTGTGTTTATTAAACTTTAGTCTACTTCGTAGATATTGCACATTTGCCATTGCTTTGAGCCGAAATCCCTTATTTAAATTATTGAAAGAAGCACATGTTATGTTACAATTTATTTTGCTAGTCATTTATAGTCATTTTGTTAACTTTGTGTTTAATAAACTTCGTCGATATTGCAAATTCTGCCATTTCTTTGAGCTGAAATCCCATATCTAAGTCATTTAAGGGGCACTCGTTGTAACAATTTTTGGAGGTTGGTTAATTGTGGTTCGAATCATCTAGAAACGGACGACTTTGATGGATTTATTCGGTCACCAAATATACAAAGTTGTCTCACATGTGTTTAATGTGGACATTTATGATAAACAACCATTAGTAGGAAAATCAAGCATCACCAATGAGTTTTCGCTAAAACATGAATTGCATTTTGACATTTGATTATTGATGACAAAGTTTTAATGAACAAAAAAACGAAGATGAGTAAATTGACTAAACTTGTGATCAAAGATACCAGAAAGTCAGTCAGGATACGATTCATGATAAATTGTTGAACATACGAATAGGTTTATGATTACACACAATTTCATTGTGATGTTATGATTGAAAATGCACCTTATTTTGTATACGTCTTTTCAGTACATGCTGTAATTTTATTTTCAACTACAAATTGACATTCTTACTGAATTCCGTTAGGGACATCGCATTTGATAGCCAATGATAGCGGTTGTCATGAACGAAAGTACGACGGACAAACACAATATCAATACGATGGCTAAAACTCCAAAGAACGATGACAAAAACAGGAAAGTGCCATGACCATAACACGATGGTACCCATAAAACTTAACTTGGAAGTCTCGATATATTTAAAAGGTGTTAAGCTGTTATTCAAAAAATTAACATTACATGGTCAAGTGTGTTTTATGTTAACTTAATTGTGGCATAGTATATATCAACTTATTGCGTGTCGTATAAGATTTCTTACAAGCTGTTAAAATAATGATCCGGTGTGCTTTACTACCGGTGTAGATCTATATACACCGTTATTAAGGGATTTTATGCTGACATAGTCGATGTATCGTAAGTACGATTTTGGTAAGTTTAGAATTGTTTGACTAATGTATGCGTACAATTAAATACCACTTATATACAATGTACGGAAAGGGAAATATAGGACTATCAGTACCCACTTTTATCTGGCAAAAAAGTCTCACCACGCGAATGTTTAGGTTATGGGTAAACACCAGGGATCATAACCTCGGCCTATGTAACCATTCCAACAGCAATGTTGTTGCAAAAGAGCTCTCGTGAAATGCTTTAATTCACAAACTTACAACGCCACTATTTTAATTTTAATGTTTTT
Organism: Spisula subtruncata; assembly: GCA_963678985.1. NCBI lineage: Eukaryota > Metazoa > Mollusca > Bivalvia > Venerida > Mactridae > Spisula > Spisula subtruncata. The sequence goes on from OY787669.1 coordinate 13,136,268, forward strand.
ACCAAATTCGGCAAATTTAATACACCTTTAACCACGAATATAAGGTACACTATTTACTGGTTTTTATTATAGTAGGTTACCCTTCATGTCTGCTTGTCACCTTGATCACATTGTTGGTCGTGGGAGAGAAGCTTATATTATATTTTAAAACGTAGTTTACTGTGACATGTTATTGGTCGTAAAATTTCTTATATTGTACAGGGTTAATCATTTGATGTTTTTTGATGATTTACAACCGAAAATGTAAAATGGTGATAAAGTAGGACTGATTGGTTGATTCATTGGTATCGAATTGAATTCTATATACATGGCTGAATAGGGAAAATGTCATCAACCTTAGCTTTTTTAGTGCCACACTGGAGCCCGGTGACCAGGGGCCTTATTCACCAACGTTGTAAGACTGAAATTCAGACTTAGACTTAAAATTAACAAAATTAAGAATCACTGTCATTTCTTTGTAATTAGATTTAGCCATGTGAAATTTTATCTGAATATTTTTTGTAATCAACTGAACATGTAGAGTATACCCTTTTATATCAAAATTGTTACAATTATATCAACATGAAAGCGAATAGAACATTTGGCAATATCAAGTCTAAGTCTGAGTTTTAGACTTACAACGTTTGGTAATAAGGCCCAGCACTTTTACAAGTTAAAATTGACTCAAAGCATTCAAGTCATCCATAATGATAATGACTAAAACTTTTAAAACATACATGGCGATAGCAAGTCAGAAACGACATCGTCTTAAAACAAGATGAGAGGGAAATACTTCGTTTTGGCATTGGCCAGTATGTTGAACAGCCAAATCTCTAAGGACACACCAGCAAAATCTAAGGACAAAACAGTAAAATCCAAACACAAACAGCAACATCCAAGTACAAAATAGCAAAATCAAAGGACAAAACAGCCAACAGTCAAGGACAAAACAGCAAAATACAAAGACGAACCAGCAAAATCTAAGGACAAAACAGTAAAATCTAAGGACAAAACAGCACAATCCAAGGACAAAACAGCCAACAACCAAGGACAAAACAGCAAACTGCAAGGACGAACCAGCAAAATCTAAGGACAAAACAGTAAATTCCAAACACAAACAGCAACATCCAATGACAAAATAGCAAAATCTGAGGACAAAACAGCAAATTCCAAGGACAAAACAGCAACATCCAATGACAAAATAGCAAAATCTGAGGACAAAACAGCAAATTCCAAGGACAAAACACCAAAATCCAAGGTCAAAACAGCTACATTCAAGGACAAAGCAGTATACAATGTTTATAGAAAGTATTTCGAGAGGTGAAACAACTGTGAAACGTCTTTGTTTATAATAATACTTCAAGACAAAATGTTTAACAAGGCATATTTTATTCTCCATGGACAGTTTAATAATTCGCACTGGGGCCTGAACGAACATATTTTGCTTGTGAATGCTTTTATTCGTGTAGTATTGTAACATAATGATACACAATTGTTGTGTATTTAAAGTGGTTATATAATAATAAAACTGGTTTCATGTGGGGAGTGACATTTTATTAATTTTAAGGACCTGAATGGTTTTATATGTGACTTAGTACACTAAGTTACAAATGTACTATGATACAAACATGTTTTGTGCTGAATGTTATTATATAATAATATAACATATATATCCTTTCCGCTGCCACTATCATACACCGATGCGCTTCCAGAGCCGCCTGATGCAGACCGTATTTTGGTGGTCCCCCATTACCACTATTGATTGCCGAACAGCTACCAGAGACGACTTTTACGTACCGGAAAAATACGGGGTCTTGTTTCTACAGTGGACTAATGCAGGGTTTCGGTGAAAATCCATTTTTTTTACAATTGAACATAGAAGGAATTTTCCAAAATATACTACATTTCTACGCTATGGTAGTTGTAGGGTACGATATTTGCTACACTGTGGTTGTTCTGTTGATATTATGATATAGGCATTACTACACTGAGGTACGGTTTATAAGATTTTTGCCAAATACAAAAGTCCGCTATGGTACTTGTATTCGAATTGAATATTTTAAGTGTTAAGTTTTGTAAGTCCAGCATAATGCTACTACGGTACTCTGAAATACGATGCATTAAATATACTTGTTAGTTTTTGTAGGACACACTTCACAATACTGGGATTGCATTTAATATACAAAATTACACCATAGCACTGGCTTTAATCTAAGTTTCCAATTAAATAACGTTACAATAGTAACATTATTCTTTTGTTTAGTGACTGAAATACATTTAATTTACTGTGGTCTTGATTCCAGTTGTAATCTACTACATCAATTAGCAATCAGTCAATTCAAAGATGTAAACAAATCTAGCTGTTGTTAAACCTTTGATATCTAGCATATCAAAGAAAAGCACATAATACTGATTCCGTTAGCTAGTATAGCTGATTTTAATATTAAGAATTGTGTATTAAAAATAAATAAGCAAAGTAATTATTAAACAGATAATTATCAATTATCATAATATGTAATTGTTATACGAAGTGCCGGCCACGTTTTGAAGGTTTTAGAACGTATGTAGTTCTAATATCAGTCTTTTCAGTTGTATTTATGTTCATGAATAAAATAGTATAAGTATTTGAGAACTTTGAGTAACTTCAACTTCAGAACTTTATTTCCCTCTAAGGAAGAGTATATTGAACACAATAAAACTTTATAATTGATACAAGTAAATCATTTACACATTAATAGTCTTTATGAAGCTGAAACACGTAGAAAATGTATACGCTAAATCGTCAGTCATATACTAAACGTTCGTGAAATATACATCAAAACAGAATTAGACACTTATGTTATAAATTAAATAGTTCAATATACGTATACATATCTGCCAGTGAGATTCGAACCCGTGTACCTTGGCTATGCTACGGTCCGATTTGCTTATCTTTCAGGATTGTTGATGTTTCAAGTTAACTTCATCTATATAGTACTGATTTTCCAGATCAGGCCGGTATTCCACGTGTATGCGTCCGTGTTACGCTTCCGCGTTCCACATGCGGACGGACATATATACTCTATTTCATGCATCCGCTAACTGGAGAAGCGACATTTAAATCGCAGCGCAGACGCGGATATTCCATGTGTCCGTGTCCCGCGTCCGCGTTCCGTATCCGCGTTCGCTTACTTGCCATTCTGTGTAAACACATCAGTGTATTTTTTAATCAAAATACCGTTTTTAAAATGCATGAGAAACTTATAGTTTACATCTTTTTAATACAAAGTATCATGCACAATGAAATATGTTCCTTTTTTACATTTATCTTTAACACCAATGTACATTTGATTCTATGCTAGTATGAAACATTGCAACGCATGTTATTGCGGTGGTTTGGTGCTTTTGAATTTTGGTGATCAAACCTGAAGTGTGTTCAACACCAAATGTACGTTCCTTACTTCAAACACAGGTAACAGACCCGATTGACAAACAAATAACAATGACAGAAGCCATTCTTATTGGAGTGACATCTGTATACTGCACAGGCTTGCGTAAAAATCGCTCACTGAACGTCATATGCGGACGACGCATGCAGTCGCGGAACCTAGATATATGGAATACATTTTCTGTTAACTTAAAGTATGTAACGGAATTTGGCTTTTTTGTACTAACTAACTTCACTGTTTATAGTCGTTTTGTTTAATAATTGTCTTACAGCCTGCCATCTTTTAAATCTCCGTACAACTTCAATACCAAAGATGAACATATAACGCCAAATTAAACAGAGTACACTTATCAAACTAAATAAAATTATGTTCACATTTTATCACACACTTATATTATCCTACATAGAGTATACATGTGTTTCGATTTTATAGTTATAGTTTGTGTTTTGCTGCTAAATTATGTTCATTTTTACATTTTCAACACCAATATGCATTTTGATTTAATAATGATATGAAGCATTGCAACGCATTATGTTGTTTCGGTGGTTTGTGTGTTTGCTTTTTGGTTGTCATAACCGAAGTGCGTTCAACACCAAAGTGCGTTCCTAACCTCCTACAATCGTTACAGACTTTGATGAACAACACACAACGTCCGTATAATGCGTCCGCTTGCGTAAAAATCGCTCACGATGTGAAACCAGTTGTGTTCAGTTATTATCAAATACAATGTGTATGATTACGGTTCCCTATGCATAACTGGCAAACCTCATTCCAACAATCTTGATCTATATGTTTCATATACTTGTTTGTATACAATAGTTTCGTTGTCCGTAGTTTTCATTCAGTTGCTCATTTCATTATTACGTATGTGGTTATGTAAATACAACAAAAAGGTGTCACTTTTAGACAAACCATTGTTCTTAGCCTTTGTAAATTTGTATGATTTAGAAGTTGTCAATTTTATATTTTTGGCAAACGCTTGTTTGTTTCAATAGTTTTATAGTCCATAGTTTTCATTCACTTGCTGATTTCATTATTTTCTTTTTAAGCGTTTATGTAAATGCGTGTACAACAAAAGGTTTTGCAACCTATCACTTTTAGTTTCATACTATGCACATTGGCGGCTCACCCGGGTGCAAAAATGGTTACCTGGGAAGGCCATCTGCATCGGGTGTGACAGCCGACTTGCGACACAATGCCTGGGGGTATTTGTACTATTCGCATTACTGACGTTCGTCAAATTGGTACTTTTTTAAGTATAACAATAAAAGTGTAATGTAACCTGTTTATTTTTTTCTCATTGGCAGTATTTACATACAATCGTTTTGAAAGTTTCCTTAAATATTGTTCTCGCAAATTGCCAGAACAATTAGTATACTTATCATTGCGTTCTGGTTTTAGTTGAATGAATATCTGATATATTTCTAACAAGACAAACATGAAATAAATTCAATTAAGTGTATCCCTTGTTTTGTTTGACTTTGATAGTTGATGGTACGTGCTGGTCCCCTTCTTCATGCTCAACTCATGTCTGTGCTCATATAGTAAAATGATAAAACTTTATAATTTATTATGTGATAAGTGGTCTTATAGTAAGCAGAGTAATGTTTTATTATAAAATAAAGATGATTCAATAGTTGCACTGTAAAGGAGCAAATAAAAGTTCATGCTCGAGTTGAGTAGAGCATGGAAAAGGTTTTGTTATCATAGGGCCAGATCCTAGTGGAGCTTTCTGTATAATGCTGCCTGTATGCCTGTATTCCGGTTGTCAGAAGTCGCATTGCAGACAAAGAAAACAGCTAAAACTACAATAGCATTGAAATGGGGTTTTTCACTTCCAAAGCGAGTCAAAAGACAAGGGACCATCACAAACAGACACTATATCCATAATGGATAAATGGACACACTTCTACTATGCTCCACCACGAATACTACAGAACACTGAAGTGGCATAATGCGCATTATTTGAATTAAATCTTCGAAACTCGTCAGTGGCAGACATGTTATCTTTAAACGCTTAGAATACCAAAGCCGCCCAATGCAGACAAAACGAAAAAGCTGAAACTACCATAGCATTCAAATGTCTGTTTTTTCTTAAAAAAAAGAGCCTGAAGACATGGCACCAAAATAAACAGAGACTACGTCCATAGTGTATAAATGTGCATACGTATGTAACGCCCTTCGGCGACATTGGACTACCGTAGTGGTATAATGCGCATTATTTAAATTAAGTCTTCAAAACTCGTCAGTGGCAGACATGTTATCTTTAAACGCTTAGAATACCAAAGCCGCCGAATGCAGACATGACAACAAAGCTGACATTACCATAGCATTCGAATGTGTTTTTCAATGTAAAAAAGAGCCTGAAGTTATGGCACCAAAATAATCAGACACTACATCCGTAGTGGATAAATGCACACATTGACCAAAAACATTATTGTTACCTGCATTGCCATAGTTGAGTAAAATGAATTTTATGCTACGAAGAACTATACCATAGCGTACTTTAGTATGATGTGTTTTAAATGTATAACTACCATAGTGTATACTGAACACTGTTTCGTTTTAGAATTGTCCAATGTGCTTAACTGCAATGACTTATTGAATAAATAAACTGAGTGCAGTTTTGCAGCTTTATCAGAACAATCTCAAAATGACCATAACGTCATTGTGCATGTCATTGATTCAAAGCCTGCAAAACTCGTCAGTGGCAGATCTGCTTTTTTCGACTCTTAGAATACCAAAGCCGTATAATGCAGACACACCAAAATTGTTCAAGTTACCGTAGGGTAGAAATGAAGTACTAATTATTTTTTTAAAGATGAGTTTGATAAGAATCGCAAAGCGCAATCTCTAAAGCTAATTGGTATTTTTTGAAAGTGAGGATCCTTTAATAACTTGAATTGTGTCACTTGCTTATTATTTGGGGATAACCGCCGTTTCTGCTCATAATTAGACATAAGGTGTTTGTTTTTGTACTTAAATACGGAAAACTTGTATTTTTAAAAACAATATTATGCAATATAATATAATAAAAATGACTTAAATGAATTTTTCAGCTAATTGTGTACTATTTGGTTAATAATATAAATGCAGGTTTTATCCTCATAGCAAACCCTGTTACGAGATACAAGCATTTTAAATGCACCTAAATAAAAGACAAAACCTAAAAATTCCTGGTAGTCCTGCGCTGTACGATGTTGGATATGAGGAATATCATTTTTGTGGTACGTTTTAGGCGTCAGTGGCAGTCCTTCTATGTACACTAGTGGTAATGGCGACCCCCATTTTTATGGTCTGCATTAGTCTGCTTTGGTAGCGGAAAGGATATATGTTTTATACCACCATATTTCTCAGTTTGTATTGATTTATGTGAATATTGTATTTGATGTTGTTTTATTCAGACCGTAAAACGGTACAATGATTTTATGAAATTTCATATTATTATGAAACGGTTGACGAAATCAAAGAAAAGTTTATTTAAGTACAGAGCTGAGGTGACATTTACTGTTATATAATTTATCAAAGTTTGATATCAATGTTATTAGATCTACTCATATATATGGTATATACGTCACTGTGGTCATGTCATGAACATTTTACACTCTTTACAGCAGTATTCGCTATATTGGATCATCTTTAAAGCGGTATTCGCTATATTGGATCATCTTTACAGCGGTATTCGCTATATCGGAACATCTTTACAGCGGTATTCGCTATATCGGAAAACCTTTACAGCGGTATTCGTTATATTGGAACATCTTAAAGCGGTATTCCCCTTATCGGAACATCTTTACAGTGATATTCGCTATATCGAAACATCTTTACGGCTGTATTCGCTATATCGGAACATATTTACGGCAGTATTCGTTATATCGGAACATATTTACGGCAGTATTCGTTATATCGGAACATCTTTACAGTAATATTCGCTATATCGGAACATATTTACGGCAGTATTCGTTATATCGGAACATCTTTACTACGGTATTCGCTATATCGGAACATCTTTATAGTGGTATTCGCTATATCGGAACATCTTTACAGCGGTATTCGCTATATCGGAAAACCTTTACAGCGGTATTCGTTATATTGCAACATCGTTTATCGGATGGCTTTGGCTATGAACATTGTGTTGTCTTTCAATATAACGATCTAAAAAAAAATTAAAACTCATTTTATCCATTCCAACATGTAAGCCGCCTTCAACGTTCTTTAAATACGGCACATACGTGTGACATCGCATGCATCATATACCTTATTATTTACCGTATTTTAAGTACATTGACAAACTTATTCAATTGTGAGCCATTTAATTCGAGCAGCTTGTTCCTTGCCAGCTCAGAATAAATTATCATAATAATTTGGGTAAAGTGTTTTGTGACTTTTGTGAAAATATATTTTATTTGACAATTTCGCACTTTTAAAAGACACATAAAATTATTTACATACAATAATTATTATTCATACAATAAAAACGTCAGTTTTACAAACTTTACTCCAAAAATGTCCCACCCGACACTGATACCATCGTTTTGTATTCTATTCTATTCTGTTCTTTTCTGTATTGTAATTGATCGCTGAATGGTAACATCGTTGGTCAATTTGTAGGTTGAGATGAGCAAAACTCGTTCATTCGCAACGTGTCGGTGTTTATCGTTTAATCTTTGTAATAAATTGAAATTCACATATGTGAATACCATAGGATCGTTGTTCACATGATAATATATACATGCAATCAGTTTCATTCTGTGGTTAAGATAACTACCATTCCGTAGCTGGATACCATTTCACGAACGTTTGAGAAGATGAAAAAATCGCCTTTAAAATCTATCCTGACCTTTGGACCGATTACAACAATCTTGTTTCCGCTTATCATGAGTTTGCATAATTAAGAATGTAGTCACGCGTCGCTGGATCGCGCAAACGGACAGTCAACTGAACAAAAAACAAAAACAAAAACACCGTTCAGTTCGTTGATGTTTATTGTAAGTTTCTTATCGTCTAATATATGACTTGTGTTTTCAAACCGATCGAAGGTTTTAAGCAGGTTATACCATTACACGAGTTTCTACAAAATATTGTGTGCGTTGGAATCCATCCGTTCGATTCGTTTTCCTGTGCGTTTATTATTAGTTCATTCTCCGAAAAAGACCTTAACAGATAAACCCATTCTGTCTGCTGCATGTCATTTGACATTGTAGCGCCGTGAAACGTTGCAAGGTTGCCGCGAAATGTCGCAATCAACGCAAAACATCGCAATCAACCTACCCTGAAATGTCGCAGCGCTGACGCAAAACATCGCAAAAAATCGACTACCGGGAAACGTCGCAACCTTAACGCAAAATGTCGCACTTAATAAGATTAGATCATTTCAGGGTCCGAGCATCGAGCAGCAATGTGACGATTAACTTCACCGCATAGCTGTTTGTTCTGTTCGTTCTGGTTTCTGTCTCATTATCCAGTAATGGGTGATTCAGCCTTACTATTATCACTTTATGCTTTGATTTGGTCACAAAACACGTTGTGTGAACTGAATATTATTATATCGTCATTATTATATGTGCAGGTATTTAAGGACATCATTGCTTCATATATGATGAAGATCAGGAGGTCACAATTGGTGATATTCAAACCTCACGCGAAACATAATTATCAATGAGAAACGACTGTTTTCCTAGAATGATAACCTGCTGAGCAATGCCTTGAAGTGAAAATGACCATAGTTTGGTGATAATTCCCCAAGGACTTTGACCGGAGGAAAACTATCAGAGACTATAACGATTATCACCTGTAGGTATTTTTCAGCCTTTTATATGGTGCTAAAATACATAATTGTATTGTTGTTGCTTCCATTCAGCCAGATTTAAATAGATGATGATTAGACGCTGTTGTAATGTCACAGGGTACATGTATGTCCTCGTTATGGTTCCCACCTAATACTCTCTCTTCCTGTCCAGACATAATATGGTTTATCGCTGGCTTGGAATGAGAAGGTAATAGCTGCTACTTAGGACCTTATAAGACTCATACATATTTGAATATATATATAATTTATGAGCCTATTTTCTAGAAAATCGCAAATTGTTATCTTGACAAAAATGAAATAGTAAAAGTTTGTTTTTCCATAAGTAAAGAGTAAATTTTGTTGGTTTCATTTGGTTTATTACACCGCTTATGTCCACCATATATTAAAAACGTATTTAGAAAATGTTGTTAAAATATTAAAATATCATTAATTCTACAGCTATATTTCTTACTATATATGTATTATGCGATGAATTGTGTATGACGTCGCGTCACAAGTTGGAGCTAGTTTGCGTAACGTCAAAACGCCGTTATTTTAGATACATGTGGTTGGCGTTAATTTAACGAATAATTGTCATTATAATTATATCACGGGCGGACAATAACATCAAGGTTAGCGCACTATTTGTGTTCTAATGTGCATTGGGACACACCCCAAGATTGGCAGAAATTAACTATGACAACATAAATAACAACTTACAACAATGAAGCGATAATTTAGCGACAAAAATTGTTCATTATCATGTAAATAACCATAACGTCTTTGTTGTTGTTCTATAATTTGCATAGATGCATGTATTAAGAGTAACGACTGAGGAAATTTTTTTTAATCATTCTTAAATTAAAAACATACTAGAATACATTTAACAAAAGTAAACGAGTAATCTAATAGTATGTACTATACAGTAGATCCGCATATAACTTCGTTTAACACTCAAATTATTTCTAACCAATCTCTCTATATATACATGTATATATCTAGTAAAAAATATGGTTGTAAATATAATATATTCCATTTAAAACCCTTCGTTCGGCATATCGATGGGGTGTTTTAGAAAAGGGTTACGCATATAACTAATCAATGTCACGCAAACAGATGTTGTTCTTGTAGAAATACACGAAGCGTTTTAAGTAGATATTAACGTCAGCGTCGCGGAAAACGTGCCGTGGGACATTTCTGTGGACATGGATTATTACGCACCATTTTATCATGCTTGGAGCAATTAACACTATAATACATGTATAGATTCAGAAGAAAAACAATATTTTATTTCTTCAGTCGTTTGCTTGCAATACACAAAGCATAATTCATAAAGAAGAAACGAAAATTACGATTTACATAACGAACGTATTTTTTACGCTAGTGGGACATTTCTGTGGACATAGAAAAACAAGGAAAAAACATTGTTTATGTCATTTTATCACTTGAGTTTTCACATATTTTTATCAAGGAAAAAACAATATTTGTGTATTCAAATATGTAATACGTGCGTTGAAAAAGATAGGTGTACTTCACATTTTAAATTCTTACTTGTAGCCGAAACGCTACTTTTTTCGAAATCTCTACATCAATATTTTTCTTCAAACCATGTTTATTTTACAACTTCCGGTTCCGTTAAGCAAATCTACGGAAAGTATATCAGAAGCACATGGTTTCAGTTCTTGTCATGCAAACTTTTAACGTCTTTTGGCGTAAAATTATTGGTGAAAATTAGGTTTAACTGCAAGTGCTCGACAAAAAGTGTTACATCTCTACAACGTGTATTTTGTAGTTTTTTAGTCTTTCAAACAAACTGACGTCTTAATCATTTATCATTTTTAAGGGAAAATTACACATTTGGGTAAAACAATTGTTTCTCTTTAAAATGATGTATAACATTGTGTAGTTACGTGACGGATTAACAACAGAATCACTTAACAAGAAATAAAAACGCCGCAAAAGTGAAATAGCTCCAACTTGTGACGCGACGTCGTATGCATTGACATACTGTTGTCTTTTTCTAGTTAACTGACAAGCCTTATTGATAGAAACCAATATAACAAGCACAACATGGACATTATTGTTCCTTTCATATAATACCCCACATGCTAAAATACGGACATGATATTGTTTTCACAGAGGTTTGAATACAGCACAAACATTAAGAGTGAGGTTATGCTCATCAGCATTAAATAATAACATGTATGTATATATATAGAATGTAGTGGCTAGAAACTAATTATTTTTAGTGCCGAAATAAACTTTTGTATTGTATTGTATTGTATTGTATTGTATTGTATATTTAGTTCTAAAATTTAGAACCAATTGTTTTTCGTTTACACTATGACCGTTGGAACATTGTCTTTTATAAACAAAAGCATTGCGATACTCCATCTTATTATATTATTTGTGCTTAGCCATATCACTTTTTGAGTAGACTATTTCGACCAAAGGCAAAACTAATTTGTAATCTGCTTTGGCCTTTAGCCGAACTATTAAACAAATTGAAACCAACTGCAGAGATAGGTATAATATATTTCCCTACGGACAACCTTTGAAGTTATCAAATGAAATTGAATGTTGTGTTGTTGAGCTGAAATACATTTAGAACTAGCTATTTAGTACAATGATTGACTTAACTGCATGATGATGTATATTTAGGTGTCGAATTCTAGACAAAATTGTTGTTCACATTTTGAGACGAATAGTTTGTTTTATCAAGTCAAGAAAACGTCGTCTTTTTTGGAACAAGGGTTAAATATAAGTTGAGAAATTGAAGGCAACACTCAACTTAACCTGCCGATCACCAAAAAATGTCGCATAACTCAAATAATAATATGCATAATAAAATCTTCTCGGTGTATAATTTGTAACAATTTTTTAATACAAGGCCACCAGGTTTATACAAAGACGAAGGAAGCCTAAAAAGTTCATTCTCTCGAACTCGACAATATTATCAGCACAGTACCAATGTATTGATAAAATCTACATCGAATAGTATGAATAAAACTGAAGGATCCCCTGCGTGGCTAATGTTATAATGGTAGGTTTATTTGGTGTACATCATGAGACCTCACAATAAAGGTGCATCGAAGCACAATAATAATACCTCATTAGTAAAGAACGAACACATAGTCATTAGTCAATAAACATTGATTTTAAGGCAATGGCAGACTACATATCGCTGGCTTAGAATGAGAAGGTCGTAAGCGCCACTTGTGCCCTTATAAGACTAATGCATATTTGAAATCTACATCAGAAGGTGCTTCTTATGAGCCTATTTGTATTAAAATCGGAAATTGTCACGTTGACCAAACTGAAGTTGAAAGAGCTTGTTTTACCATAAGTAAAGACTGAGTGTCAGACAAGTTTTTCTTCTTTTCTCAAAATATTGATTTTGTAGTTACGACCTTCTCAGTCCAAGCCACCAATATAATATTATGCTTAGGGACACCTAAGTATAATTGTCGATTGTAGGGTCAATTACGATCATCTATACATCGCTGATTTATAATCAGAAATGTGTAAATACAGAAAACCGCTATTTTAAGGAAACACGAAGTGTCTTATAATTACTCTTTACTTATACGGAAAAACAAGCTTTTTCAACTTCAGTTTGGTCCACTTGACAAGTTCCGATTATCTTGAAAAAATAGGCTCATAAGAAGCGCCTTATGGTGCAGATTTCAAATATGTTTTATAAGGTAGTTAGTGGTACATACGATCCCACCAAGAAACCAAAAGAACCAATGATCTTTTCCCCTTAGAAACAAGAAGCACAAAGCCCGGGTCCCCCTAGAAATCAGAAAAGCCAATGCTCGTTTCATCTTAGAAACAAGAAGCATAAATCCTGGGTCCCAAAGAAACCAGAACAACCAATGCTTGTTTCCTCTTAGAAACAAGAAGCATAAAGCCTGGGGCCCCAAGAAATCAGAAGAACCAATGCTCGTTTCCTCTTAGAAACAAGAAGCACAAAGCCCGGGTCCCCCTAGAAATCAGAAGAACCAATGCTCGTTTCCCCTTAGAAACAAGAAGCACAAAGCCCGGGTCCCCCTAGAAATCAGAAGAACCAATGCTAGTTTCCCCTTAGAAACAAGAAGCATAAAGCCTGGGTCCCCAAGAAATCAGAAGAACCAATGCTCGTTTCCTCTTAGAAACAAGAAGCACAAAGCCCGGGTCCCCCTAGAAATCAGAAGAACCAATACTCGTTTCCCCTTAGAAACAAGAAGCACAAAGCCCGGGTCCCCCTAGAAATCAGAAGAACCAATGCTCGTTTCCCCTTAGAAACAAGAAGCACAAAGCCCGGGTCCCCCTAGAAATCAGAAGAACCAATGCTCGTTTCCCCTTAGAAACAAGAAGCACAAAGCCCGGGTCCCCCTAGAAATCAGAAGAACCAATGCTCGTTTCCCCTTAGAAACAAGAAGCATAAAGCCTTGGTCCCCCTAGAAATCAGAAGAACCAATGCTCGTTTCCTCTTAGAAACAAGAAGCATAAAGCCTGGGTCCCCAAGAAATCAGAAGAACCAATGCTCGTTTCCCCTTAGAAACAAGAAGCACAAAGCCCGGGTCCCCCTAGAAATCAGAAGAACCAATGCTCGTTTCCCCTTAGAAACAAGAAGCATAAAGCCTGGGTCCCCAAGAAATCAGAAGAACCAATGCTCGTTTCCTCTTAGAAACAAGAAGCATAAAGCCTGGGTCCCCCAAGAAACCAGAAGAACCAATGCTCGTTTCCTCTTAGAAACAAGAAGCATAAAGCCTGGGTCCCCCAAGAAACCAGAAGAACCAATGCTCGTTTCCTCTTAGAAACAAGAAGCATAAAGCCTGGGTCCCCAAGAAATCAGAAGAACCAATGCTCGTTTCCTCTTAGAAACAAGAAGCATAAAGCCTGGGTCCCCCAAGAAATCAGAAGAACCAGTGCTCGTTTCCTCTTAGAAACAAGAAGCATAAAGCCTGGGTCCCCCTAGAAATCGGAAGAACCAATGCTCGTTTCCTCTTAGAAACAAGAAGCATAAAGCCTGGGTCCCCCTAGAAATCAGAAGAACCAATGCTCGTTTCCTCTTAGAAACAAGAAGCATAATGCCTGGGTCACCCAAGAAATCAGAAGAAACAATGCTCGTTTCCTCTTAGAAACAAGAAGCATAAAGCCTGGGTCCCCCTAGAAATCAGAAGAACCAATGCTCGTTTCCTCTTAGAAACAAGAAGCATAAAGCCTGGGTCCCCCTAGAAATCAGAAGAACCAATGCTCGTTTCCTCTTAGAAACAAGAAGCATAAAGCCTGGGTCCCCCTAGAAATCAGAAGAACCAATGCTCGTTTCCTCTTAGAAACAAGAAGCATAATGCCTGGGTCACCCAAGAAATCAGAAGAAACAATGCTCGTTTCCTCTTAGAAACAAGAAGCATTAAGCCTGGGTCCCCCAAGAAATCAGAAGAAACAATGCTCGTTTCATCACAGAAAAAAAACAGATTAACAAAATCTCGTTTGTTTTTCGTAGTAACCAAAAAACTATTCAAACGCATTCGATAAAGGTACATAATGTTGTTGTCATTTATTCAGAAAACAACACTCAAGATTCTTAACCAAGGTATGGCAGACGCTCTTGCGTATAGCTTCAGATAAAAAAAGGTCCATATTTTCCTTCAGGACAATTAGCTTACATATAAACATAGAAACAGGTTGGTGTGGCCTTAAATGAATATATGAAATCACAGCACATGAACACATGTTTTACATCTATAGTACGGTTCGTTGATAATCGTGAACGGTTGTAATTTCTACTTTCCCATGAGTGATCCCATACTAACTAAAAAGCAAATACGGTCGAAAATTTAAGTAACACAAAAACGGCTTGTTTTCTTTTTAAAGATCTATTAAGCAGATTGTTAAGAGGGGGTCATATTAGTATAACAGCGGTTTTATATCAACTAATTGGCTCGGTGACTAATTTATTTTGATGTATACGATGGACGAAATGTACCGGTACATAAAATATTCAATTACAATAGTTTGTGGTATATTTACTGAATGTTTCAATTCTAATTGATTTGTTTGAGATATTTATCCTTAAAAGGTTTGTGTAGTGTAACAGTACAAATGGATGTGAAAGCTGGGCAGATAAATGTATTTCACTTTAAAGCCCAGACATCGATATATAGAGGATCTATCACGCGTTGTCAATTGATATAGACTTATATTAAACGAGTTTGGGAAATTTTATTAAGCGGGCCTTTGGCGAGTTTAATAATGTTTCCTTAACGAGTTTAATATGAGTTTATATCAATTGGCAACGAGTATAAGATTTTTTATATCACAGGACTCTAATAACACTGAAAACGCATCTTTCAGTTGAAAAAAAACGTCTCCGCTACAAAAACGACACTAATTGCAACGTCATTTTCAGCATATAATGGCGTCATTTAGGAGATAAAATGGCGTCATTTAAACGTTATACTACACTCGTTACGTATAAAGCTATACGCACTGGTTATACTAACCCGGATATAAGCAAACTCATGTGATGTAAATATATATTGATCATTAAAGTGACATGTTTAAATATGTACATGTACATCAGTATCAAACTCATAATGAATACACCCGGTCCAATGGACCTATAAGTCACTATCCAACTTAATTATTAACATGCTATCGCATGAATATGCAAGGTGTACCATTTTAAAAAGTGTGCTCCCAAGGTTTTAATTGGTATCCATAGTCGATGTTACATGTAATACCATTACTGTTATACGCCATCTTGACGTCACGCCGCGACCCGCCTCCATCGTACATGGTTAGTATATTCAATGTTTAATATATTTTTTACTATTCAACCAATTGCTTTTAAAGTTTGCATACTTATCAGTGATAGATGGTAAATTATCAATATCAAATTAGTTTTCCAAATTTCTTGTTTTCCGCATTGCTATGAAAATAATCCTATTAACTGTGGAACACCCCTCGTATTTGTGTGTTTTTTGTTTTGTTTTTGTTGTGTGTTTTTTTTACTGATTTGTGTTTATATATGTAAATTAGAAGGCCATGTTGTTAATAAGTTTATACATGAAATGTATTAACTTAATGTGTATTACCTTCGTTAAATAACGTTATTATTATTATTATTATTACTTATTATATCAACAGGATTGTAGATACATGTTGTAGCTTTACTGTTCTAAGATAAAAACAAATGGAATGAGGAAAACGGACAGGTAAGGCAGCGCTCAACTTAACCAGCCGAGCACAGAAAACAGTAATAGCACCGCACAACTACACCGAGTAAGTCCCACACCCAATTTCACAAGGAAATAACTCTTCTTTGGGGCAGACCCAATCCTGAACATCGTTGACCTATTGCAAAGCGCTAGTATCTTGGTTTGTCCTACTCCTTCAAAATTCTTGAACGATAAGCACTCTTCTATGTAAGCCTACCTATTCTTATATCGCCAGTGTATGAGATATCCTGGTGTTGGAGACACAGGTTACTGTATCAGTGATAACCAAAAAAAATATAAAAAAAATTGTAAAATTTATATTTTTCTATAGAAAGAAAAATATAATTTTTACCCAAATTTTCTTTTCGTTTTCAAATAGTATTTATCAATGATATAGAAACCTGTGGATGAGTATCAACAAACGCCATAAATCAATAATAAAATTTAATATCATCACTGTAGTGTGGACCTTGGGACGATATTCAATTTTGATCTTACTTGACTAAACTATAAAGACAACCAATCAAATCACACCATATTGACCTCTCGGCCAGTAACAGGCGTTTTGATTGGATATTCTTATTCTCCAATCAAATTCTCACTTACAATATATTGAACACCTACACAGAACGTTGTTATATTTCAGCACTACATGCCTGTAATGGTCCATGGACTTATTTGAACTATAATAATCACGTCATTATCATCGCTTTGTATATTCTAGCTTGAGTGATAATGACGCTTAATTTGCATCAAAACGTAAATTACTTTTCACCTACTAAATCAGACTATAGCACAGGTGTTTGAATATATAAGGTTTGGTTATATAAACACGCCGTCATCTAATTACAGTCATTTGTACATGGTACTTAAATGCAATTCAGTCTCACAATCAGGTCGTTGTCACAAATTGAACACATAATACCGCTGGCTTAGAATGAGAAGGTCGTAACTACAAAATCAATATTTTGAGAAAAACAAGAAAAACTGTCTGACAATCACTCGTTACGTATGGTAAAAGAAGCTCTTTCATCTTCAGTATGGTCAACATGACAAGTTCCAATTTTCACGAAAGTAGGCTCATTAGAAGCGCCGTATAATGCAGATTTCAAATCAGTATTAGTCTTATAAGGTCGTAAGTGTCACTTCTCATTATGCTGTCTATAACATAATATGTGTATGTCTCTAAATTGTAACGTTGTTTTTTGTTGAATGTTTTGTTTCTAGGTTGTGTTAATTAGAAATGTCCATTTATAATATATGATTTTATAGCTTAAAAAGATGACTCTTATTAAATGACTATGCTTTATTTAAACTATGAGTTTGCCACTCATGTTATAAATTTAAGATGTGTGTATGTTGGGCCGCGGTGGCCTTGTATTACAATTTACTAAAGTTGAGTTGATCTTTATTTAGATTATTGGATTATCGATTGTATTAATGTACTCAATAAAATTGTAACTGACAGATTGCTATTAAAAGTCAAGTCTTTTCAAGTAATGCAAAACACCATAACTCATAATATTCTCATTTAATTCGCGTGTATAGCAATTATAACTCAACATGGCTTGGCACAAGGTGTATAAACAAGTACTATATTACCATGGCTTCCATTCTACAGAGAAAAATGAAAAATTCTTTCTAGACAGTCCTTTAAAATTAACATCTGCGGAAAACTACCGAAAACATTGTTTATTCTGAATACCAAAAAAAATTACGCGAACTTTTCTGTTATGTTGCGTTATTTGTTTGAATCGGAAATATATAGAAAATAGCATTATATTAGAATCGGGTGCGACATTTAGACTTATTTGATTAATTTCTCACCGTTTTACAACATACAAATACAGTAAATGGAGGCATGAATTAAATCAATAGCCATGTCAAATCATCATCAATTATCAAGGTTAACGCAAAAAAGAGTTCGAAAGAACCAAAATTTCCATTGTGGTCCAATTACTTTGTTTCTATTATGCTGGGAATTTCAATTGAATGTATCAGTTACTCAGTCTCCCCTCCCAACCGTACGAATAATCTTACTCATCCGTTTATGACAAGTTAATGTAGACGGAAGAGGCAAGTGGCGAAGAATGGATGTAATCACGTACCTGACAATAATAGGAGTGATGAACAAAACATGCCCAGTATGTACTTAAATGTAATTTAAAAGGGATTTAGATGCATACACAAGGGATGTTTTAATTCTAGTGGTTATAAATATGGGAGATAGGATAATAAAATGAATCGAATGTACCTTTGTTCAAACATAGGTGAACTTGGAAAACCAGAAATTAACAACAAAATAGGAGTAACCCCACTTTAATAGGAGTACTTGGCATGCTTGTTGACAAATTATTGTAGGCGGATGAGGCTAGCGGGTTGTTAAGAACGGATTTAAGCATACAATTGACATTTACCCGTTAATGATGTCGTTTGGTCATCACTTAATCCTTGTCATTCAAAAAAGTCGGTTCTTTATATATCGCCTCTATTTACCATGAACAAGTGAAAGCGGATTTAATTTTGCACAGCAGTGGTTATAAAACTAATCGGCTTTCGTGGACACTCATAGTGTTTATTTCTGTAGCAGATAGGCCATGTGATAGTATTGCTGTCACCAACTAGTAAGTAAAAATAAAATGTACTGTTAAGTAGCGTTCGAACTTAAAAATTTAAACAAATAACAACATTATTACAGCAATGAAAACAGTATGAGGTTTTAATAGCGTCATTCAGTTAGTGACGTCGCTTTTATAATTACGTAAAGTCCGTCTGTATCCAAAACTATTTAACAAAAGTACGATGGCAAAAATATGAAATTGAAAATATCGTGTTTTCTGTTATGGGCTGAAATAGTGAACGGTGATGGTGGCCTGGATGGATTTCTGTACTGGTACAGGACAAATCCCGTGGTTTAACATTTATATGTCGGAGCGAAAAGGACTAAATGCACTTTTTGATTTACTCACAGTCCCCGGGTAAACATTGATGAGATAGGCGATATTATTATACGAACATCCGGCATATAAGATGCACAGTTTAATTTACACACGCATGCGGAACAACGGTGAATTATTTATGGGCGCTATTAACATACTTATCATGTTCATATCCGGTAGCGTTCTGATCCTAGTTTCCTAGTAAGATACGAACGGTGTGACATAGCGCATCGTTAAAAACGAAAAAAAAAATCTGAAAATTTCTATTTTCTATAAAGGTTTATTTGTTCTAAACGAACCAGAATTTCAACCAATCAAAAACACAATTGACTATCAATATCTCCATAAACTCATTATATTCATATACAGCAATGCTTAAACTACTTACATGCCAGATCTCATAAAAATTGATCCAATAGTTAAAATGCTATACTATAAAAGGTAGATACTGCTCACAGCCGATTCTTATGGTGCAATCAACACAAATCGGTATGGCCGTCCCCCACAAAGTGTTACACTAGCGACAGTTAAAGTAAACCTTTAAGCAACGGCTTTTATAACATGAAGTTAATTTTAGGCTTACATTCATCCCATAACATTTTGTTTGTGTAAACACACAGAATTTTATAGATAATTTGTATGCATAAAGCAGTGTTTGACTGTTTGTTTTTCGTTTTTTCTTTTCGTTTTCAACAATACAGTTACATGTGACATAGCAATGGTGGCAGTTCAAATAAAAAGCAAGGTAGATCCTCCCGGCATAAAGCCAACCAGGCGAAAACAATCGCTTTTTACTTATGCGTGTAGTCATTATACGAGTAATCATCCTCCACTTTACTGTTTTTGATTTCACAAGTATATAATTATACATGTATAATTGTGAGCTATTCGTCATTGTATTTATAAAAGGCACCTTTTAATGTTTAAACATCAATGCATTTCTTGTCATAGATGATGAGCATCCGTCTTTGATCGTGGCGAGATGACATATAACACAATTATAAGTATAACACATGTGTTAGAATTTGTCGACGTTATCAATTTAAGATATGAACATGTATCGTATCCATTTGTATTATTCTGACACTAGACCAACTACTTGTAATCATAAATGCTGGAACTAGCCTTAAACACCGAAATACGATTATACAAATAACTACTAGTATCCAAATTGGTTGCGGTCCAACTCTTCGACATGCGCGCCACCGAGCCGGTCTCTACCCCTCCACCAGAGCACCGAGAGCAAACGCTCTTTGTTGTTTTTTATGAAGACATGTTCTATGAAGGTCCCAAAGTGGTGAATGGTTACATTTAATAACCACGTTTTTAAAGCCCGCTTTGATCATGCCAATATAGAGTTATACTTTGTATTTATTATAACTGATGTCAGGACATTTATTATTGGCCAATATTTGACGGATGATCGCTTCGTTTAAATAATACCAGACTCACTAATTTACATCAAGAATATAAGAAACTGACAAAATTGTACCGGTTAAAAAGCTATTTTATAAATGTATGTCGAACCGTATCGAATACGGAAAGTTTTTAGGTTAAATGGAAAGGGTATTTGTCATAGTCCCAACCCGCTTTCTTGCGGTGCATGTCGTTGTATTCGTATTGCTATGCATCCCCTAACTGATTCGCTCCTGCTATTCGCACCCCTTTCTGATTCGGTCCTGATATAAGTACCCTATCTGATTCGTTCCTGCTATTCGTACCCTATCTTATTCGTTCCTGCTTTTCGTAACCTATCTGTTTCGTTCCTGCTATTCGTACCCTATTATGTTTCGTTCCTGCTATTCGTATCCTATCTGGTCCGATCATATATATCATATATACCGCTGCATATAGTCATGGAATTAATTTGAAGGGTTTTTTAGTTAATACTTTTATTCCTTCAGTATTGAAGATACTTTTCTTGCGTAAAGTCATTCCATAGTCGTTTATTTATTTTCTGTTTGTTGACAATTGTTAGAACTTATTTTTGAAGCTACAACGCTATATCTTTTCCAGTGATTCTTCAACTTTGTAGGATATTTTTGAACTTATAGCCAGCGGGTTAGTGTTATCATGTTCTCGCTCAGTATTATGTTGGAATTTTGGTGTATGTCTGTGGTCTGTATTGTTCACCTTTCGTTGTGCATGTTTTGCTTTCTAGTTCGGCTGTTTTTGTCGAGTGATGCCTTAACAAAATACATCCACACGTTTGAATTTTATGTGAATTTACATGTTTACATGTACTCAGTAGGAGTGCCCAAAGCGTGTTTTAGCCAGCTGGAATCGGGATCGAACACAAACTATTCTGATCAAAGGTAGTGGATTATACTACTGGACTACTTGGATACCTTTAAAAGTAAGAAACGCCCTGAGGGCTTATTTCTGTTCCTTTTGGGAAGGGTCATAGCCTATAAAATTTGGGGAAAATATCGGTGTATTTTCTGTTTTGGAAACAAAAAAGTAGGTATAACTTGGAAATTTTGAAGAAAAAAAATGTATGATTTTTAAGAAATTTCCAATTGAAAAGGGGCCTTTTACAGTCCTCTGTTATACAAATATAAGGAGAGAAAATACCTGGGATAATTTAAAGTTTAACTTTAACTAACCTGCAGTTGATAGACCTAGGATGAACATGTTTGTTACATTACGTAACAGACGGGTCCGGAGTACGACGATCCATAACGAAGTATTGCCCACCACGCTGACCGTTATGATAATTATCAGTACGGCTGCTTCGATTACTTTCGAGGCCATCGGAATGTCTTCGACATCTTCCGTAAATGTTCCGGAATCTGCCGACATTAGTTCGTGTTATGTAATCCAGTGGTTTTGGTTGTAACGAAATATAAAAGAGCAGACACAGCACCAACTGCTGTATTCATATAACTAATAACCACAGCATCGAAATAATATTAATAAATCACAATCCTATTTCCTTTACGAAAAGTAGACGATAAACTGGAATTTTGTCTCATACAATTAATTATTATGACGTCGATCGCAGTTCAATCACAGGCTTTCATAATAGTTAAAGGTAACAAACTGCAATAATTGTCGCAAACTTTTATTCCGCTTGATTTCAATGTTGAATGTTAAATCCAGTTAAGCATTTTTTCAACTCATTCAAACTTATTTACAAATGTACTCGCCTTTGGTTCCAATTGATTGGCCATTTAATTACCATTAACACAACTAATTAATATCATTAGATACAGTTTGATTAATTGCAGTCTTCAATTAATAGCGATGGTTTGAATATCCAATATCATCTCCGTGCTCATACAAGTGTTCAATAAGTACCGCATCCACTCAGTGACCAATTCATAAATGCAAATATTGCGGTATTAAAATCCTATAGTTATTATCCATACTTTAAAATAGGAACAGTCAATAGTAACCTCGGATAGAGCCATACTGTTTAGTATTAACTATTAAGCCGATATGAAAGACACGGTTGTTTAGTTATTCAACAAGCACGATTACTTCTTCAACCATCAGTGTTACTAGTATATTGATGCAGCTTACACTACGTCATCGACTTTCTCTGTAAACTGGTCTCACATCACAATAACAACATCACCCAGTTTGGTTTAACGTCACAATAACAGCATCACAAAGTTTGGTTTCACATCACAATAATAACATCACCCAGTTTGGTTTCACGTCACAATAACAACATCACCCAGTTTGGTTTCACATCACAATAACAACATCACCCAGTTTGGTTTCACGTCACAATAACAACATTACCAAGTTTGGTTTCACATCACAATAACAACATTACCCAGTTTGGTATCACATCACAATAACAACATTACCCAGTTTGGTTTCACATCACAATAACAACATTACCCAGTTTGGTTTCACGTCACAATAACAACATCACCCAGTTTGGTTTCACATCACAATAATAACATTACCCAGTTTGGTTTCACGTCACAATAACAACATCACCCAGTTTGGTTTAACGTCACAATAACAACATCACCAAGTTTGGTTTAACGTCACAATAATAACATCACCCAGTTTGGTTTAACGTCACAATAATAACATCACCCAGTTTTGTTTAACGTCACAATAATAACATCATCCAGTTTGGCTTAACGTCACAATAATAACATCGCCCAGTTTGGTTTAACGTCACAATAATAACATCACCCAGTTTGGTTTAACGTCACAATAATAACATCACCAAGTTTGGTTTAACGTCACAATAACAACATCACCAAGTTTGGTTTAACGTCACAATACTAACATCACCAAGTTTGGTTTTACGTCACAATTATAACATCACCCAGTTTGGTTTCACGTCACAATAACAACATCACAAAGTCATCTACATCATGCAGTTCATATACATTGTAAATGTACATGTGCTGAAAACTATATAACAAAAGCTAGTCATGCACCCTTTACGTCTTAGCTAGAATGTTCGTGCACAAAATGAAAATGAACATATCTATTTCCTAACTTTCCGATGCTCGGTAACGCTAGCTGCCCTGGTAACACAATGCGACACAATGTTGTACAACCGACTTGCCGTATCAGTTCGGTCGACGCGTATACTTGATAGTATTAAACTTAAATAATGATAAACTAGTTATATTTTTCTAACCGACTTCACAATTATGATGACGAAATGTAGAAAGGAGTGTAAAGCATAAATTTACATTCAAACATTTACGCACCACTGTACATTTGTAACAAATAATGATGAATGCGATTAGCTTGTATTTTATTGTATCATAACAAGACATCGTACTAGAAATATACGTGAAACGGTTACAAAACGATACTCTTTCTATGGTGTACCTAACCCGACATCTCGAAATAGTTTTATCAAAGCGCTGATAGCGCTAGAAGAATAGGGGTTGGGGGGGGTCAAGTATGCGAGTGTTACACTCTAATCGTACTTTGGAGTTCAAAGACTACAATGCAAATATATAAATATGTATTTGGTGTGCTGGAACTAAGTTAAAAATTTGTAGTATTAAATCGTAAGTATTACTTCAATAAAGTCAAAGGATTCCCGATTGAAATAATAACTATGACTATGTAATAATAATAATAATAATAATTTATGTGTGCTTCAAAAGTTGGTTTCTAATTCAAATAACGTTGGGTAGCAACACTTTTAAAATGACGTGCACAAGTTATGATTTCATTGGTTTTAACGAAATGATACTTCGCAAAATATAAAAAGAATAAACCCTTTTTTAGTTTGGAAAATTTTAGTATAATAGTTCATAAAAACAAATTATAGACAAGCTGTAGGACTTTTTCAAAGACTACCTTAACAATATTTAATTGAAGAATAAAAACTTCGAAATACATTCGTTAAGAATCGGAAACAACACATTATTTCGCGTTATACAGGTACTTTGAAGTTGCATCAAAATGTTCTCCTGACTGTTCCGTAGTTTTATAAATATCACTTTTCATAGTAGATTACAAAAAAAACGTATAATATTGTTTAGTATCATTTTAACAATCGTTTTACTGTCTTCCGTGTGAGACTTCAAACTTATTTTACAATGCAGTACATACATCAGGTGTGCCCACCGAACCATTTGGATCCCAATCGTTTCATCTATCTTAGGCGTTTCGCACTACAGAGGATATAAGTATGGCATGTCCGAATGACGGACTTCGTACGAAGATCACAATGGGTCGGGTCGTACATAGTGCGATGCTCGTTGGTCATACGGATATCATAAGGTATACCCTCGTGGCGATGGATAACATCAGGAATAAGGTGTCGAGAGTGATTACTATAAGTGGCAAAACTTGTTTCGCAATCGAACTTTAATAAATTAGTTTAAACTAAATAAATAATAAGGAGCTCGGTCGTACATAGTGCGATACTCAGAAGTAGCCCTGTCGTACATAGTGCGATACTCAGAAGTAGCCCTGTCGTACATAGTGCGATACTCACAAGTCGCCCGGTCGTACATAGTGCAATACTCACTCGTAGCCTGTTCGTACATAGTGCGATACTCACACGTAGCCTGGTCGTACATAGTGCGATACTCACAGGTAGCGCGGTCGTACATAGTGCGATACTCACAAGTCGCTCGGTCGTACATAGTGCGATACTCACAAGTCGCTCGGTCGGACATAGTGCGATACCCACAAGTCGCTCGGTCGTACATAGTGCGATACTCACAAGTCGCTCGGTCGTACATAGTGCGATACTCACAAGTCGCTCGGTCGTACATAGTGCAATACTCACAAGTAGCCAGGTCGGACATAGTGCGATACCCACAAGTCGCTCGGTCGTACATAGTGCGATACTCACAAGTCGCTCGGTCGTACATTGTGCAATACTCACAAGTAGCCAGGTCGTACATAGTGCGATACCCACAAGTCGCTCGGTCGTACATAGTGCGATACCCACAAGTCGCTCGGTCGTACATAGTGCGATACTCACACGTAGCCTGGTCGTACATAGTGCGATACTCACACGTAGCCTGGTCGTACATAGTGCGATACTCACAAGTCGCTCGGTCGTACATAGTGCGATACTCACAAGTCGCTCGGTCGTACATAGTGCAATACTCACAAGTAGCCAGGTCGGACATAGTGCGATACCCACAAGTCGCTCGGTCGTACATAGTGCGATACTCACAAGTCGCTCGGTCGTACATTGTGCAATACTCACAAGTAGCCAGGTCGTACATAGTGCGATACCCACAAGTCGCTCGGTCGTACATAGTGCGATACCCACAAGTCGCTCGGTCGTACATAGTGCGATACTCACACGTAGCCTGGTCGTACATAGTGCGATACTCACACGTAGCCTGGTCGTTCATAGTGCGATACTCACAGGTAGCGCGGTCGTACATAGTGCGATACTCACGAAGAACCCGGTCGCAGATAGCGCGATACTCACGAGGAGCCCGGGTCGTACATAGTGCGATACTCACAAGTAGCTTGGTCGTCCATAGTCCGATACTCAAAAAAGCCCGGTCGTACATATTGCAATACTCACAAGGAGATCGGTCGTACATAGTGCGCTACTCACAAGGAGCTCGGTCGTACATGGTGCGCTACTCACAAGTAGCCCGGTCGTACATAGTGCGAAACTCACAAGGAGATCGGTCGTATATAGTGCGATACTCACAAGGAGATCGGTCGCACATAGTGCGATACTCACAAAAAGATCAGTCGTACAAAGTGCGATACTCACAAGAAGCTTGGTCGTACATAGTGCGGTACTCACAAGGAGATCGGTCGTACATAGTGCGCTACTCACAAGTAGCTCGGTCGTACATAGTGCGCTACTCACAAGGAGCTCGGTCGTACATGGTGCGATACTCACAAGTAGCTCGGTCGTACATTGTGCGATACTCACAAGGAGATCGGTCGCACATAGTGCGATACTCACAAAAAGATCGGTCGTACAAAGTGCGCTACTCACAAGTAGCTCGGTCGTACATGGTGCGATACTCACAAGTAGCTCGGTCGTACATAGTGCGATACTCACAAGGAGCTCGCTCGTACATAGTGCGATACTCACAAGGAGATCGGTCGTACATTGTGCAATACTCACAAGTAGCCAGGTCGGACATAGTGCGATACCCACAAGTCGCTCGGTCGTACATAGTGCGATACTCACAAGTCGCTCGGTCGTACAAAGTGCGATACTCACAAGTCGCTCGGTCGTACATTGTGCAATACTCACAAGTAGCCAGGTCGTACATAGTGCGATACCCACAAGTCGCTCGGTCGTACATAGTGCAATACTCACAAGTAGCCAGGTCGTACATAGTGCGATACCCACAAGTCGCTCGGTCGTACATAGTGCGATACCCACAAGTCGCTCGGTCGTACATAGTGCGATACTCACACGTAGCCTGGTCGTACATAGTGCGATACTCACACGTAGCCTGGTCGTTCATAGTGCGATACTCACAGGTAGCGCGGTCGTACATAGTGCGATACTCACGAAGAACCCGGTCGCAGATAGCGCGATACTCACGAGGAGCCCGGGTCGTACATAGTGCGATACTCACAAGGAGCTTGGTCGTACATAGTGCGATACTCACACGTAGCCTGGTCGTACATAGTGCGATACTCACACGTAGCCTGGTCGTTCATAGTGCGATACTCACAGGTAGCGCGGTCGTACATAGTGCGATACTCACGAAGAACCCGGTCGCAGATAGCGCGATACTCACGAGGAGCCCGGGTCGTACATAGTGCGATACTCACAAGTAGCTTGGTCGTCCATAGTCCGATACTCAAAAAAGCCCGGTCGTACATATTGCAATACTCACAAGGAGATCGGTCGTACATAGTGCGCTACTCACAAGGAGCTCGGTCGTACATGGTGCGCTACTCACAAGTAGCCCGGTCGTACATAGTGCGAAACTCACAAGGAGATCGGTCGTATATAGTGCGATACTCACAAGGAGATCGGTCGCACATAGTGCGATACTCACAAAAAGATCAGTCGTACAAAGTGCGATACTCACAAGAAGCTTGGTCGTACATAGTGCGGTACTCACAAGGAGATCGGTCGTACATAGTGCGCTACTCACAAGTAGCTCGGTCGTACATAGTGCGCTACTCACAAGGAGCTCGGTCGTACATGGTGCGATACTCACAAGTAGCTCGGTCGTACATTGTGCGATACTCACAAGGAGATCGGTCGCACATAGTGCGATACTCACAAAAAGATCGGTCGTACAAAGTGCGCTACTCACAAGTAGCTCGGTCGTACATGGTGCGATACTCACAAGTAGCTCGGTCGTACATAGTGCGATACTCACAAGGAGCTCGCTCGTACATAGTGCGATACTCACAAGGAGATCGGTCGTACATTGTGCAATACTCACAAGTAGCCAGGTCGGACATAGTGCGATACCCACAAGTCGCTCGGTCGTACATAGTGCGATACTCACAAGTCGCTCGGTCGTACAAAGTGCGATACTCACAAGTCGCTCGGTCGTACATTGTGCAATACTCACAAGTAGCCAGGTCGTACATAGTGCGATACCCACAAGTCGCTCGGTCGTACATAGTGCGATACTCACAAGTCGCTCGGTCGTACATTGTGCAATACTCACAAGTAGCCAGGTCGTACATAGTGCGATACCCACAAGTCGCTCGGTCGTACATAGTGCGATACCCACAAGTCGCTCGGTCGTACATAGTGCGATACTCACACGTAGCCTGGTCGTTCATAGTGCGATACTCACACGTAGCCTGGTCGTTCATAGTGCGATACTCACAGGTAGCGCGGTCGTACATAGTGCGATACTCACGAAGAACCCGGTCGCAGATAGCGCGATACTCACGAGGAGCCCGGGTCGTACACAGTGCGATACTCACAAGTAGCTTGGTCGTCCATAGTGCGATACTCAAAAATAGCCCGGTCGTACATATTGCAATACTCACAAGGAGATCGGTCGTACATAGTGCGCTACTCACAAGGAGCTCGGTCGTACATGGTGCGCTACTCACAAGTAGCCCGGTCGTACATAGTGCGATACTCACAAGGAGATCGGTCGTATATAGTGCGATACTCACAAGGAGATCGGTCGCACATAGTGCGATACTCACAAAAGGATCAGTCGTACAAAGTGCGATACTCACAAGTAGCTTGGTCGTACATAGTGCGGTACTCACAAGGAGATCGGTCGTACATAGTGCGCTACTCACAAGTAGCTCGGTCGTACATAGTGCGCTACTCACAAGGAGCTCGGTCGTGCATGGTGCGATACTCACAAGTAGCTCGGTCGTACATTGTGCGATACTCACAAGGAGATTGGTCGCACATAGTGCGATACTCACAAAAAGATCGGTCGTACAAAGTGCGCTACTCACAAGTAGCTCGGTCGTACATGGTGCGATACTCACAAGTAGCTCGGTCGTACATAGTGCGATACTCACAAGGAGCTCGCTCGTACATAGTGCGATACTCACAAGGAGATCGGTCGTACAAAGTGCGATACTCACAAGGAGCTCGCTCGTACATAGTGCGATACTCACAAGGAGCTCGCTCGTACATAGTGCGATACTCACAAGGAGATCGGTCGTACATAGTGCGATACTCACAAGGAGCTCGGTCGTACATAGTGCGATACTCACAATGAGATCGGTCGCACATAGTGCAATACTCACAAGGAGCTCGCTCGTACATAGTGCGATACTCACAATGAGATCGGTCGCACATAGTGCGATACTCACAAGGAGATCGGTCGTACAAAGTGCGATACTCACAAGGAGATCGGTCGTACAAAGTGCGATGCTCACAAGTAGCTTGGTCGTACATAGTGCGATACTCACAAGGAGATCGGTCGTACAAAGTGCGATACTCACAAGGAGATCGGTCGTACATAGTGCGATACTCACAAGGAGATCGGTCGTACAAAGTGCGATACTCACAAGGAGATCGGTCGTACCGAGTTATTACGATTGCCACTATTGATATGTACTTCAGCTTTATATTAATAAATGGTATGGCGTGCAAGTTAATGATATACCATAGATTGACTTTGTCATAAATTTTATACATTTAATTAGGTTATATTAATTATTCACAAGATTTATTATGGACCTCGGGTAATTGCGTTCTAGACGACACGTGTGTCTAATCTGTTTGTAAAGTTGAAAGTCCCCGTTACGCATGACGTATCTATTTAATGAAGTCTGGGTGATTTTGTGATTTTTGACCAATGGACGTTACGCCAGAGAAGCGGCTACACCTGCTTGTTTGTCGAAGGTTGCTTGGCGAAGGGTTTTTAAGTTAATCTATTGGAACATATGCTTATAATTTACCTTTAAATTTGATTTAAAGGGTGTTGATTGACAACTGGCGTAATGTCAATTGTGGCTAAAACTGTCAGGATATATTATTAAAAGGTAAAGTTTATTATAGTGTGACCCCTACTGAAAGGGCCAGTCAATTCTGACTTATGAGACATTTACGTATATTTCATGCTTACAGTACCTTCCCGAATTCCTTCTCGTAATGCCGGGCGCCTGGCAGAGATGGGCCTACGGTAATCATATATTTAACTAGCTGGCGGCTGACCAACCGGTCTCATCAGTTCCAAACCGACTTGCGCCGAGATTCGACCTGCGACCCCCCGCTTCCTAGGCGGACGCACTAACCACTCGGCCACGGTCGTGGTATTATGTACTAATATTACTCTGAGAACACGATGTGCTATGGTTCTATTTGCATACAACTATTTTCTTACAACTATTTTCGGGTGATATTCGTTATGAGTGTGTAACTGGGCCTTAACAAAATAGGACGTTTCAAAAGATTTATATGGGACATATATCCTTATTACATAAAACTAGATAACCAGTTATGCTTTTAAATGAATAAGTTTAACGTTTTTAAGGATGTTTACTTATTCACACAAATAAAACATTGAAGGACGTTTTTTTAATGTCATGAAAGGTATTCATATAATGGTAGCTTCATTGCTGGGGACACTCACGACATTTCACCAGTGTAACAATATTGTTCATCGTCATAATGTATGATGTTATTATACTATTTCGTTGGGAAATCAGTATTACTTCAGTCTAGTTTCGTTTAATGTTTAAAAGCTGAATTTGTTCCGGATGCATATGCTGTGACAATTGTTGTGTTTCTTTAGATATTGGATGGGACAAAGGGGAGTGCAGTAATGTGCATGTATTTGTTCCACCCATTCTTCAATCTTGAAAGCTCGGACATTTCCGTAAATGTCTCCGGTAAATACACCTCGTGTATCAATCGTGAAAGCTCGGCCATTTCCGTTTGTCTCTGGTAAAAACACCATGTGTATCAATCGTGAAAGCTCGGCCATTTCCGTTTGTCTCCCGTAAATACACCTCGTTTATCAACCGTGAAAGCTCGAACATTTCCGTTTGTCTCTGACAAAAAACACCCCGTGTATCAATCGTGAAAGCTCGGCCATTTCCGTTTGTCTCCCGTAAATACACCTCGTTTATCCACCGTGAAAGCTGGACCAGTTCCGTTTTTCTCCGGTAAGTACACCTCGTGTATCAATCGTGAAAGCTCGGCCATTTCCGTTTGTCTCCGGTAAATACACCTCGTGTTTCAATCGCGAATTAAAGCTCGGCCATTTCCGTTTGTCTCCGGTAAATTCACCTCGTGCATCAATCGTGAAAGCCTGGCCATTTCCGTTTGTCTCCGGTAAAAACACCATGTGTATCAATCGTGAAAGCTCGTCCATTTCCGTTTGTCCCCGGTAAATACCGGTCTATTGCGTAGGTAATCAGAATGTCCATTCCTTTGAAAAAGACACACGTCTATCAATCACCAAATGTATTTTATTACGTTTAACATTCAATGTAAATTATCGTAAGTATGATACAAATAATAATAACTACATGTAATAGGTGATTATTTCTACATGTTCAAGATTCGGCTTTCCATTCATCAAATAAAACTATTTTTTGAAGTAAGGGAAGCTACTCTGGTAGACGGTCTATACATACATATATACTGAGTTCCAAAAGTTCCGCATCCAATATATGATGTGTCTTTTTTACTAGAATCTCCAACTTATTTATGATTATTCAAATGCGCATGTGTAGAGCGATGAGTACTTGATATAAATCCATGAGAGTTATCGTTTTGAAGATATGTATCGATCCATAATTAAACCACATGTGACACCATCCCACGATTCCAAAGTACACACAACGATAAACTACTATTTTGTAGTGGAAGGGAGGTAATAAATACCGAAAATTATCTCTCTTTGACCACAGACAATTAATGATGTTGCAATAGATTCTGTACAACAGGCCAGATTTTAAGAAACATCCGCTTTGACATAAAAAACGCAATAATAAAGCAAGTTTCCCATAATTTAAATGTTGGGTGGACTGCAATTAAGCTACACCAATGCCGTTGTTCTTGGTTAAAAAATAGCAGCATTGCCTGTCTATGTCAACGGCATTGACCCTTGACCTGTTGTCACGTGGTACGTCATATACAGTTTTTTTCGGATGGAGATGATACAACAGTCTTATTATGATAGAGACATTTCAATTTATTTCGACACAATGTATTTTTAGTGAAATACCAGCTTCTAGCGTCTTATATACACGAGTCGTTCACAATTATCAATTTTTGCGATCAAATTAAGCGTATATTTCTAACTTATTTGACTAACCTATTGTGTTTTTTCGTAACACAGACACGATGCAAGTAAATTGGAAGTGAAATTAAAGTCAAAAATGAAGAACCCAAATTATGCGTGCTTGAATTGACGTTTTTACCATTTGTGATGGTATGATCATTCAAGCGTGACGAAATCCAACAAAATTAGGTTCAACATAAACACTAAGGGTACGCAAATGGACAGTGTTCCTAAAAAAAATTTTTAAGTTTACTTTTCCAAAAAAATAAGAATTTTGAATTAAGATGCAGAACTTTTGGAACTCAGTATAGTTGGAAGTCCTATGCGTGCAGTTTTCGGGTATGGGGATTTTTCTATGCGTCCATTCTGCGCTCGGTCGAGATCGACGAATTCGTGCACATACGCGTGTATTGGAATCATGTTGGATTCCTGAGGAGGTTAGAGTTTGCTTTTCAGTAAAAGCCGTCCAGTTTTATTGTAGTTGTTGACATTTAAATTGTGTTTTATTAATAAGGTTCTGTTATTTGTGTTTTAGGATTAAGAATTAATCATTGGTTTTCTTAATATCCTAAGTCACATGTTGATCCATTTATATAGTTTTAACAACAAAATGTACAGAGAAAACGAAAACACAATTATATTATTTCTATCATTATATTATATCCTTTCATTAATACCAACAATATTCTTCATCACCCTGAGTCTTACCGGAAATGTGTGCCTGATTATATGATATTCGTCAAATATAAGTTCTTATTATTATGTTGTACTTCATTATTTTTTTCACTGATGTTCAAGATTACATGTTGTTGTTTTGCTATGTGTTTTTCTCTCTTTTAGTTATTTGTGTTTCGAATCTTAAATCAAGCCTATGTTATGTTATGCCTTGTTTCATATACTTATGTATTTTTTATAATGTAATTGCATGCCAGAAATGGCCAATAATTGGAAATAAAATTAATTCTATTCTGTGTATGTAAAATTGTTCCTTGCTGCACTCGAACACTGCCTTAATGTACAATGGAATAATATAATTCCTATAATTATACAGACCAATGTTTTCCCTTTGCTGTCTTTTATTTCCACGAATTCCAAACACCGGGAAAGTACATTTTTCCAAAATTCACAAAATTTAATACAAGTACCTACGAAAAAGTGATAAAACAGTAATGCAAAATAGAAAACAAATGACCACAGGTAATCTTTGATATTATATAATACATTTTATTGACAGTTCAATTTCATTCATTGTAAACAAGATACATGTACGTTTCATATTTATTGAGATGAACATAATTATGAGCACGAGATGAACAGGCTTGTAGATTGTCTAATCTTCAACCAATGATGGCCGGTGTTTGACATGCATTTGAAGCTGAAAGAAGAAATAACATTGTTGCCATGTCGTTATAGAGCCATACGACTTTCCTAAGTGGTTACTAATGAACTCTAATGGTTCGGTACAGTTTTTTTTTAACATACCTTGTTCAAGTGGACATTTAACATTTAAAACAGTTTAGATATCCTCCGGAATTAAATGCAATCTGGTTTCTTCTCCACACTTATCCTGTGGTACAAATAGTTTGAACAGTTATCGATGTTTTCGTTCAATAAATATTCATTTATGAACACTTGAAATGAGCGAGTCTTAATTAAAAACAAATTCTCGAAATTTAGCTAAATTTCTCAAAAAAAAAGTTTCAATTTTAAATTTATTTCTTTTTCAACGATACTGTTACCTGTGATTTAAATCACAATAGCATTAGCAAATAATGATGGAGGTCAACATTATTTGCACCGCATGCAAATATACGGAAAACCCACAATATTGTACATTCCGGATTGTATCTAATAGGCCAATCTACAGACCAGAAAGCTGGACGTTGGGTGTCAACAATATTAATCTACATGTTCTTAGCCATATTCAAATTTCTCACGCTTTACAAAATAGTTATTTAAAAAGTTTTAACTGTTTTAGTAAACAGCATCAGATGGTAAATGAAACACGTAACAGTTGAAGACCGAATGAGACATGATGGCGAAGGACCATCAATGGGATCCAGACTAGGGAAAACACTCGGAGAAATTGAAAATATTGCAAAAGAATGACATCAATGGAGAACTCTGGTAGCAGCCTGTATGTATCAGCCGATACGGAGATGAGTATACGTATATCGCTGGCTTAGAATGAGAAGGTCGTCAGTACAAAATAGATATTTTGAGAAAATAGGAACAACTGACCGAAAATTACTCTTTACTTATGGAAAAACAAAATGTTTCAACTTCAGTTTGGTCAACATCACATGTTCCGATTTTGATGACATTTGGCTCATAAGGAGCGCCTTGTGGTACAAATTTTAAATATGTATGAGTCATATAAGGTCGTAAATAGTAATTACGGCCTTCTCATTCCAAGACAGCGATATATAGGTAGCTTCAGTCAGTTTATTACTAACAGGACATGAATGAAGTTGGAAGAAGTTGTTGGATAAAGATACTCACGACAACAATCAACGCCAATATCACGTGAATGTACACAGTAATTTCCATTCCATGTTGGTGAACATTGACCAAGGTTACTTTCTAATCCATTACATTGTAGACCGGTCATAACAATTTCTACTGTATCATTTGCGGCTCCAAAATGTGCACGAGTGTAAGCTAAGGCATTCTCACTACGAATAGAACAGCATGGGTGGTATTCACAAAGCATCTTAAGTGAAAACTTAAATATCTAGACTTAAGTTAAAATATTGAGCTGAACATATTTACTATGAAACGAAGAATAATTCATGTTTTCTATGTGATTAGTGTAGCTCTTAACATAATGCTTCTAAACAATGTAAATAAATATTAATCTTTATTTTCTTGTTAAGCAGATACATGTACACTTGAGGAAAGTTTCAGATTTTTAGAAAAATGTAAGTTTCACTTAAGATTCTGTGTGAATACCACCCCTGAACAGTAAAGTAAACATTAATAACATTAACACCAATATTGCCGTCACAGGTAGCTGTATCATTGCTATTAAAAGACTAACACGAAAAAAATGATGAAAACTAATATTTTTCTATAAGTAAGAAAAATATAACTTTTTGTTTTCGTTATCATTAATACAGTTACCTTTGATTATTGCCTGGATTTAGTTTAAATAAGGTATACTTATTATAGTATATAGTATACGGACGTTGCGTTATTAAACTACTGTACATATAGGGTATAATTAAACATGAAACTAAACACGAATAACACAACCCAACTCGGTCAACAAACCCGGTCATATACTGTTCATGCGGGTAATGTTGTCGAATTACGTTTTGGCTGCCATCTTTAAAGATGCCCGCCATACTTTTGAGCAATCACTAAGTGTTCAAGCTGAGCAATCCTCGTAGGATTTGGTTGCCACTTTGTTATATTTAATACAGTATTTGATAAGAACAAACTAAAAATATCTTACGGGTGTTGATATTTTAAAATCCTGCATATGACAACAGCATCAGCCCGGTCAAAACTGTTGTCGCAAATTGTTGACCATCTACCGTCATGCAATATTTCCACTCGTCCGGAATGCGGGCTTTTACCATCGACTAGACGTAGTGTTTCAGACTCTGGTTTGTAAAATAAAACATTGCGTAAAATACAATGTATTTGAATGAATACATTATATAAACAAATGTTTGTTAGACGTATTCGACACACGCATTGTTTTAATCAAGAGCCCACAGAAAGATGATGAAAATAGGCTGTCAAAATAATATAACTGACGCCGCGGCGTCAATACGCAAATGTTAGATCTACATGTAGTAAGATATCCAGAATTCCTCTCATCAAATATATTCTTGGGATCAAGTGAAGTAGGTATGTAAATCGTGGTGTCATTTTTCTCAACATTTGAGAAATTGCTGGTTCTGTCGGAAGGGTAAATTACTAGCAGAACTGGTCCCATGATATTTTACAGGAAGGTTTCGGCTGCTCAAATTGACATCGTTCGTCTTTTTTAAAGGGATGTTGTAAACAGGCAAATGACCCCTCAAATCACACCGCGACATACATTTTTTATATTGCTTCATCATAATTATGTTGAATTTTGAATCATAATCAGGTACAATTTACCAACGGAAACATCCTTAAAAGGAAAGTTGAACAATGTATGTGTGTTACCTCCGCGACAGTTTACGTATACGTCATCACCATGGTCACATGACGTAGCCGGCCAATCACCATCACATTGCCCTATAGTCTGCTCAACACCGTTACATTGTAGATTGGAAACAATGATTTCACCCAGTCCTTGTGAATAGCTGGCTGCTGATCGCCAGTACGCCGTGTTTCTACAAACAGATTCTAAAGATGTTAATTTACGTATTGACCTAATGCAAAATGTGAACCGTGAACTGGCAAACGAGTTATTACCGGACAGAAATCGCAAAAATGGCTTCCCCTGGAGTTAAAAATAGATTTTTTCTATGATGTTTTAGTATTTTTAAATATTCGAATGAATTCGGTGTAAACGAATGTTTTACTAAGTTGTTTGTTAAACAAGCACATTGGCATTTGACATTGCCAGTGAAACATCGGCATTTTGTAGGGTTTTTCTCTCAAAAATTAGCATTAAAATCCAACTGTAGGATATTAATAGAACTCTCAAAACTACGCCATGCACCATTACATAAATAACCTGGATCTGTGATGGTATTTCAATTTTCCTGGTCTGTGAAAGGCTCATGTTGTGACACAGTTGTTGTCTAAATGACTTGGACCGGATGGTCAAGTACTTATGTCTGCCTTCGTGTAACGCACACACAAGTATAATTAAGTTGCACAGTTAATTAAAAACCCTGATTGAACTGTTTGACATCTAACCAAATACTTAACACACGATGCTATCATACTAATGGAGGAGTAACGTGACACGAGAAGCCATTTTGTAATAAAACTTCTAACCACCGAAGCTCAAAGACTGGGTCAATACTGAGGGCTAAAAATAGACGAAAATGCGCATTCCGCGGGATGATTTCGGACTTTATCGCTTTGAAAGTACTAACTACCGAAAAAACAGTCGTGTTTCGAACAGTATAGTCCGGGTTACATATTCTATCTCTAGTTTAACGTAGATCAAGTGTTACCCGTCTAGTTTTCTTAGTTATTGTCTAACTTAATTTTGCAAATTTCAATTTTGTAGTGACAAATTTAATTTTAAAAATTGTAATAAAAATGCCTTCTAAATAAAACCCGTGTCACGTGACTCCGCACGTGACAGGTGCTACTACGTCATTCACTTTTTTACAGATCAAAATATTTTCCTTGAGCGCTACCAGCGCTTTGATTGTATTAAAACTCATAAAAAACGCAAAGCAAAAATGTTCCTTTGTAATAGATCTCCTCAGAATATGGCCATGGCAAAAATGTTCTGGGTAATGATTTACAAATGTCAAATATGACAATGTATGATTGAATTAGCGTTATGTCTGTACTGCAATGTATATTAATCAAGTTCACAGATATGTATTATTAATTTCTTTTGTCGTCCTAGCGAATATATAATGACAAGTCCTTTGAAAAAATAATGATTTTCAAGAGTTAAAGTACAAAAATATGAATATTACTGTGAACAATCGGTGAACGCCGCAAGAACGTGTGATGCACATTAAAACAATAGATGTTTACGTCGTTACATTATCTTCAAATAATTATTCAGTTCCGTCGTTGGTATATCGAGCAGCAAAAGGATATTTCAGGAAATAACAGAACGTTATTTAAAGGGACTCAGATCAAGTTGGTAAATTGCAAAATTTATAAAAAAGCTGGACTTATTCACCTAGAAATGATCGCATAACGTCGCTTTATTACCTTTTAATCTCATAAAATATATCGCGTGATAAATGCAGTAAAATATATATTTAACGTTGTGGCAGCGTATGGTAGTGTATAAATGCCAAGAAAATATGTGACCTTATTCACGGACGCCGGTAAAACATGTTCCGAAGTTTTCGTCAATTGCGCCTTTGATCGTAATTTTGCAAGTTGTATGGATATTGTATGTGTTCGTAAAACATAAAAGCGTGTACAAAACGCGTTTTTATCATCGAAATGGAATTTAGTCCCTTTAAGGTTGGTTCTATTTGCGAATTCGCTTCTGGCAATTTAAAAGTCAAAATATTGGGGAAATTGTGCTAATGAATGTACAATTATACGTCTTCGCGAAGGCCACTTTTATGTACTTCGTCACCAATCTATGTGTAGTTTATTCCAGTTATGGAAGGGTGGAGGTCGGAAAATGTGGACACGTGGTACATCGCTAAAAGGGGGTTAAGCAACTGCTCACTTTTAAATGCATAAAGTATTTGTAGCCAGCACTTAGGTCTTTGCGAAGGAGACTTTAAATAGAATAGAATATATATATATAGTATTGTATTCGCGCTTTTTAACTCGGAACTCATAGGTTTCAGCTCGTCGGTAGTATGCCTTAACTGTCCATTAGATGGTCACTGATATCAAATGCAGACCTATTCGCCTATATCAGTCTCAATCACATGATCATTTCGATCATTCGCTTCAAGAAAAATTATACTCTCACCGCTTCAAGAAATAGTCCGGCGCGCGAAGTGTTTTCTCGCTTCAAGAAAAGTAATACTCTCACAGTTTCAAGAAATAGTCCGGCGCGCGAAGTGCTTTCTCGCTTCAAGAAAAGCAATACTCACGCCACTTCAAGAAATAGTCCGGCGCCCGAAGTGATTTCTCGCTTCAAGAAAAGTAATACTCACGCCACTTCAAGAAATAGTCCGGCGCGCGAAGTAATTTCCTAACATTAGACTGGTACCCATTCGAAAGTTGAAATATGTCCGTATTTGCGATTGTCAACATCTGATCAATGTACCAGTCTATTTTAACATGTAGTATACAATAACTTACGGAATGTTATCAAATCCCAGCATTCGACAGACTACGTTCAGATCAAGTCGATCAAACCCTCGGCTGCAAATTGTACCGTATATTCCGTTATGTAGAACTTCAACTCTTCCCGAACTCGTGCTGTTTACCCCACCCACTAAACGGATTGGTACCACTGAAAGTATATTACAGCACACTTTATAATTCCTCTTACGATTGGTGAAAATATATTGAAATAAATTGATTATTTCGCAGACAGAACGACCTTGACATTAAGATTGCAAACGAAAAAGAAAGGTTTATTTCAGCAAAGCTTTAAAATAAGTTCACATGGGCGTAGGAGCGTCTTCAACATTGGGGGGGGGGGCCAAACATTTGGCAACTTGGGGTAAAAATTTTTTTGCTCGATACGCTCGCAAAGTCACTTTCTTATGTCAATTAGTCAACACGCAATATTTTGCACAAAACTATTCTAGACGTAAACTGTACTCTTAAACGTCCAAAACACTCCTATATCTATATACTAACTGTGAGTTTAGGGTTCTGTGGTCATTTGATTAAGTAATTACGTCTTAACTGGAAGTTAATCCGTTGAAGTATACACGGGTCGGGGGCGTAGCCCTCCGGAAATTTTTCTAAACTATCGATAAATCTAGTGCATTCTAGGCGTTCTGATATACCTTATTTTGCATTCAAAAGGGACCTTAATGCAGGGAATTTAAGTTCTTACAAAAACACAATTAAGTGTTTGCATGAAATTTAAATTTTAAACGTGAAAACGTTTGTTTCAAAGGCTTTATATATATTTGGCAACGTCCCAAAGTCATATAGGTGGGTTGGGGGACATCAAGAGTACAATTTTATGGCACAAGTGTATTTTTGCAAACAATGGGTGAATAGGTAGTATTTGAATATAAGGAAGTTATTATGCGAGCGAAGCGAGCAAAAAAAATTGATACGTTTTAACCATAGATAGATAGATACTTTATTTACCTCCACTTGGGAGAGCTATCATCATTTTCATACAACGAAACATCAATATACAAGCATATTCATACAATTACAAAATACATATTTCAACAAAACATAATTATATACATAGTGCAGTACAATGTGTCATTTAATATATTTTAGCGTTTTCATTAAATACAGTAATGCATAGCAGTAAATACACGAATATATCAAGCAGCATAGCACAGTACATACACATACATTTACATAAGCATACCCCCTATATCTGAATATGAACTTCACTTTCCAGACATAAGTGTGCGCAATACCAGAATGCACGCTCACATACATAAAGCACTCACACGCAAGCACATAGAAGCACTTACACGCAAGCACATATATATCATAAATTGGTCATATATATAGTAGGGGTGTAACGGTACGCTCACCTCACGATATGATATGAACCGTCAATTTTTCTAACGGTTCGGTATATTTCGATATGATACAATATTCTCTAACAGCTAGTTAAATACTTTTTTTTTTTTTTTTTTTTAAGTTTGAGGAACCAACTCGGTTAACCCCGTTTATTCAATAAAAGAATGGTAACAACATGGTTTATGGTATTGACACAATAATACAATACAAGCAATACATGTATAATAATCACTACAATACAATAAATAACAGTATTATTACATGCAAGCTAATTTAAGATTAATTGATATGTTCTTTTATTTTACTTAATAAATGATCAGTATTATTTTTACAAT
Source organism: Spisula subtruncata (assembly GCA_963678985.1). NCBI lineage: Eukaryota > Metazoa > Mollusca > Bivalvia > Venerida > Mactridae > Spisula > Spisula subtruncata. The sequence goes on from OY787669.1 coordinate 13,177,343, forward strand.
AAGATTTGCATAAATTCTAAAATTCTGATTTAAATAATTTGTAGATATCAAAAGACTTAGTTCTGCTTTCACTTAAAAAGTATGCTTTGTAAATACAAAATCCGAAAAGTGTTAAGATTAAATTCAAATAGGTATTTGCAGGATATGATAGTCTATCTCCTATTACAATACTCTGGAGAGATTGAAGGTTTTTATTTACTCCGCATTCACTTAAGCAATGAGTTAATTTGATCCAGGGATCTGTAACTACAGGACATTTTAAAAATGTATGATCATAATCTTCAAGTACGTTGCAGAGGTTGCAATTCGGCGAATCAACCATTTGCCATCTAAATCGTATTTGTTTACATGGAAATATATTGTGTATTAATTTGTATTTATATTGTTTAAGTCTGTTATCTGGTAAGTATCGTAAGAAATTATAAAAGATTGACCAATCAATACATGTGTTAAATTGTGAGTTCCAATAGGTATGTATATATGGCTTTACGAACTTATTTTTGATAAATTCGTCATATATATTTTTGTTGGTTTGCGTATGAATACTGCGTTGAAAGACAGTGATACCAAGTTGTGTTTTCACTAATGTCAAACGAGACTGTTCTGTTTGTATTTCTTGAATCCACTTTTTGGGGATACATTTCTTTAATAGTGTTATTTCGGCTATCCAATTTGATTTATTATTTAGTTTGTTATATATCAAATTTTCCTGTAATACACCATCATCATTTATTAAGTCATTAATGAAAATAATGTTCGAATTTATCCAATTGTTAAAGAATAAACATTTATTTTTAATTCTAATGAACCTGTTACCCCAAATTATTTCTTTTCTTATGTTTACTGCTGATTTTGGAGATTTGTGTTCGTTGATGTTTTTTGCTTTTATCCAGATATCAAGAACATTTTTATAAAATTCCGGTTAAAATGACGTATTTAGATTTTTAATGTTATCAATATTAGACTCGAATATGAAAAAATTTTGTCCGAATTCTTTGAAGAAGAATAGGGGCAAAAGCTTCCAACTGGAAAATTTATCGTCTGTTAATGATTGTACCCATTTAAGTTTTATGGACGATATAAACGATTCTAAATCGATCATGTCTATTCCACCTTGCGATCGGTTGCCAATTAAAGTTAATCTTTTAATTTTTTCTCGTTTGTCGCTCCATAAAAATTTGAATAAAATGGTATTTATTTTATCTGATATTTGCTTCGGAACTACTAAGGACTGAAACATATACGTAAACTTTGGTAATAAGAGGGTTTTAATTATGATGATTTTCCCATAAATTGTTAGTTTACGTTTTGACCAGCTATTAATCAATTGTTTACATTTTTCTAATTTAGTTTCCCAGTTCAATTTGTTACATTCAATTTTGTTGTGACCAAAATAAATACCCAGTGCTTTAATAGGCTTTCGTGGCCAACATATGTTACCGATGCAATCTATACATTGTTTACTTTTTCCTATCCACATTGCTTCTGTTTTATTTTTATTTAATTTCAGTCCAGAGACTAAGCCAAAATCTTCAATTATTTTTAAAGCATTGAGGATATCTTGTTTTGCTCGAAGAAAGAGCGTTGTGTCGTCTGCTAGTTGAGAAATTTTTAATTCTCTTTTCGAATTATCGACTTTTACGGATATACCATGAATAATATTTGATTTTCTTATATTAGTTGCCATTAGTTCTGCAGCCATTATAAAAAGTAGGGCGGATAATGGACAACCTTGTCTAGTTAAATACTTTATTTTTTTAGGTAATAATGATTTTGTTGCTTCTATAACAGCAAGTATTATGCGCCTATCAACTATTTTAAGAGAATTTAGACATTATGAAGCATATCTCAATACAAAATGTACAATTAAAACGAGTGATACATGGTTATTATATATAATCAGAAGGCTGTCAGGTGTTTTCGTTGTCTGGATATCATTTTGCTCATAGAAAAGCTTATACCGAACCGTACCGAAACTTAGAAGTCTTGTATCGTGAACCGTGATGGATTGTAGTCCGCGGTATTTCGTATACCGCGGTATACCGTTACAGCCCTAATATATAGGTCGTAAATTATAATTTTTCGTCTGAATTATTGGGGGGGGGGGCAAAAGATATGTTGCCCCCCCCCCCGGTTCAGACATTGGGGGGCCTGCCCCCCCCCTGCCCCCCCCCCCTGCTCCTACGCCCATGGTTCAATGCTACGTTAAGTTAACATTGCTTTGCTTTAGGTCGCTTTGTTCGCGCCGCGGATTAGGGTACAAACTCTACAATGAAATGTACTTAATTTCGGATGAAACTGTTTTGTATATGGAATGCGTAAATAAAATACATACGTCCGTCACAGTTTACTCCTATATCATGTGTATGTGTTGTGATTCGTGTTGATGGCCACCAGGTGGCGCCACAGTGTCCAATATCACTTTCACCGCCATTACATTGTAAATCGTTCACAATAACCTCGCCTACACCCTGGCCATAATATGAACCTTTCATGTAAAACGACCGGGAACTGCAACAGCAAACAACAACATTGATCAACCTTAAGATACGGTGTTCCGTTTGGACAAACGTACTTTTTGGTGTCTCCCCGAACCGCGATGCACGATGATAAGATGGTGAAAATACGATGGTACGATGGTGAAAACACGGTGGTACAATGGTGAAAATACGATGGTACGATGGTGAAAATACGATGGTACGATGGCACGATGGTGAAAACGCGATAATAACATCGCGTTTTCGTCATCGTGCCATTGTGTTTTCATCATCGTACCATCGTACTTTCATCATCGTACCATCGTATTTTCACCATCGTACCATCGTGGTTTCATCATCGTATCATCGTATTTTCACCATTGTACCATCGTACCATCGTACTTTCACCATCGTATCATCGTGCATCGTGCATCGTGGTTCAGGGAGACACAAAATAATACGTTTGTCCAAACGGAACACCGTATTTAGACATGATTTTTACATAGTCGATGATATACATACGTTTTGCTTCTTTAAAGTTTATAGAGCTATATCTAACGGTCATTTAATGTCAAAATAATTACTCGCATCGTTTTTTGTATGATACTAGACTACCTTATTTGCAAATTAAAACTTTAGATGGATGCCGTGTACTTTGATTTAATCGTCCAAAAAGTAGACGATTCTTATAATTTCATTGGGTGTTCTGGAAGACTTTGTTATGAAAACGGAATATTCGTATGTCCAATAAATCACAGAGAGAGTTGCTGTTAAGGCTGAAGCGAAAAATGATCTGATGGATATGAAAGCATAATTGTTTTTCAGTTTGTTGTTGTTGTTGTTGTTTATAAAAATTATATCGTCAGATATAGCCCTAAACACTTTAAACTAAAAGTACTTAATAGTGAAACGTCTCCAGCTAACTAGTAGGTAACTCCATAATATTATGTCAATTGTCAATTCCATGATTTACTGTCGAATCGGCTGTTGGAGGCTAGTCGCTACTTTGTTATAAAATGCAGAATCGAATCTGCAACTGCGAACAGGAGGCTAGCTGCCACTTTGATTTTAATAGCAACTGCGAACGATCAACTAAAGCAAATGCTTACTATCAGCTTCTGTTCGCAGTTTCTGATTCTTGAAATCAAAGTGTAAATATCGACTTCGACACTTACATGTAATAATCAAATTGATGCCGTGTTAATAAAGCATGTGAAAAACCAATGGATATGTGGTGTCACACCGGTGGAACGTACTTCCGGTCGTAGTATGCTAAAATAGTCCCTTTCAAAAATTTGATATATGTCTGTTGAAGCACAGTTTTAATGTGGAAAATGCTGATTGTTGACCAAATTACATGAATGTAGATCAAATATGACCTGCATGCTAACTTTTAAGAGTGTTTAATTGATATTTTTCTGAATTATCTTTCCCTGGCTGAAGACTGACAATGTATGTGTGCTTCGGTCAAGTCAGCTTTTGAGGCATGGAAAATAGCGTTGTCCTTCCAGAATCCCTGCAGTAGCTCGAAAACGAAACTATCGACATGCCATTTTCTCCAGCTTATTTTGGATAACAGGGAATGCTTATTATGGAAACGGACACAGAAAATCAGCCGGAATGTCAGTGAAACGGAGGGAGAGATGCGAATTTGGGTCATTTTGCATTAATTTCAATGGCAGAAAATTCACCGGTGTGACACCATGTTTGAATTGTTTTAATGGGAAGCTACTCACGTAAACTCGTAACCTAACATCCGACAGATGACAGCCAGATCATGATTGTCGAAATGTGTATCACCAATGGTTCCCCAATTTCCAGCATGGTATACTTCTACACGCCCAGACTGTTCAGATACACCATCAACTAATCGTATCTGAGTGACTTAATTAAAGACAAACATATCGCTGGCTTAGAATGAGAAGGTCGTAAGTACAAAATATATACTTTGAGAAAACAAGAATTAACTGTTTGGAATTTACTCTTAACTTATGTTAAAACAAGCTTTTACAACTTCATTTGGGTCAACATGACAAGTTCGGATTTTCATGACAATAGGCTCAAAGGAAGCGCCTTTTGATGCAAATTTCAATTATGTATTAGTCTTATAAGGTCGTAAGTAGTAATTACGACCTTCTCATTCTAAACAAGCGATACTGTAGAATCATTTAATTTCGATGGGACGAAATTTTGTGGTTTTGGTAAAAAATACCATTTCTTCGATGGGACGTTATAATTCGTGTACTTTTGGTTTCGGGAAATAAATACAAGGGTCAACATTATTGCTGATGGAATTTAATTTCGTGGTTAAAGACAAACCACGAAATCCACGAAATTTAATCCCCAACGAAAATTAATGAGTTTACAGTATACTCGTAATTACCTCCAGCACAGTTAACACCGACGTCGTACTGATGTGAACAATAGGAGTACGGAAGTCCTGTCACCACCCAACTATCTGACATACAGGCAGCAATGTCGGATTCTGAACCATCACATTTGAGGTGTGAGACAATGATTTGGTTATAGCCTTCGCCGTAATATGCCGTAGGGTAAGCTATTGCATTCCTGATGGAAAGAAAATGTTTTAGTGTTTTGAAAATAATTCGTGATGATCTACATACTCTCTGATGTTTCGTGAAAATATTCTGTGATAAGCTTCCAATTACAAGTTGCTAGACTGCTAGTCGTGCTTATCAAACGTTCTGAAACTAAGCATAGTATAGTCGATTCAATAAGTAATACTAATGAGGGAAATTAATTAGTTACATTCGAACGAATAGCAGTGCAATTCGTTACATGGTATTGTATAATGCATATTTCTTCACTCAACAAATAGAGCGTATAAATATTCATGTCATATTCGGTGTAAGCCATATTCGGCGTAAGCCATATTCGGTGTAAGCCATATTCGGTGTAAGCCATATTCGGCGTAAGCCATATTCGGTGTAAGCCATACTCGGTGTAAGCCATATTCGGTGTAAGCCATACTCGGTGTAAGCCATATTCAGCGTAAGCCATACTCGGTGTAAGCCATATTCGGTGTAAGCCATACTCGGTGTAAGCCATACTTGGTGTAAGCCATATTCGGTGTAAGCCATATTCGGCGTAAGCCATATTCGGTGTAAGCCATATTCGGTGTAAGCCATATTCGGTGTAAGTCATATTCGGTGTAAGTCATATTCGGTGTAAGCCATACTCGGTGTAAGCCATATTCGGTGTAAGCCATACTCGGTGTAAGCCATACTCGGTGTAAGCCATATTCGGTGTAAGCCATATTCGGCGTAAGCCATATTCGGTGTAAGCCATATTCGGTGTAAGCCATATTCGGTGTAAATCATATTCGGTGTAAGTCATATTCGGTGTAAGCCATACTCGGTGTAAGCCATATTCGGTGTAAGTCATATTCGGTGTAAGCCATATTCGGTGTAAGCCATATTCGGTGTAAGTCATATTCGGCCTAAGCCATATTCGGTGTAAGCCATATTCGGTGTAAGCCATATTCGGTGTAAGCCATATTCGGTGTAAGCCATATTCGGCGTAAGCCATATTCGGTGTAAAGCCATACTCGGTGTAAGCCATATTCGGCGTAAGCCATATTCGGTGTAAGCCATACTCGATGTAAGCCATATTCGGCGTAAGCCATATTCGGTGTAAGCCATACTCGGTGTAAGCCATATTCGGCGTAAGCCATATTCGGTGTAAAGCCATACTCGGTGTAAGCCATATTCGGCGTAAGCCATATTCGGCGTAAGCCATATTCGTTGTAAGCCATACTCGGTGTAAGCCATATTCGGCGTAAGCCATATTCGGTGTAAAGTCATACTCGGTGTAAGCCATATTCGGCGTAAGCCATATTCGGTGTAAGCCATATTCGGTGTAAGCCATATTCGGTGTAAGCAATATTCGGTGTAAGCCATATTCGGCCGAAGTCATTTTCGGTGTAAGCCATATTTGGCACCATAAAGTATACATACATGTTGTTTATTCCCAACATACGGCAGATAACTTGAGCATCACGGTTATCGAACCCACCATATCCACACACCGTCCCCCATTTCCCTCCATGATACACTTCTACACGCCCTGACGTATTGGTTGGACCATTAGCTAACCGAACCATCGTACCTGATCAAATATATCTTGTAGATTTAGTATAGGATAGTACATTTTCAACTTTTCCATTCAGTTTTAGCAAGTTAAACAACTTACAATCAGATGTATATACATGTAGTATCAGCATACGGAGAACTTGACCGGCCCGAAATTACAACCAATACTTACACTCTGCACTCAGCACTCAAATATTGAAATTCCTTCTTTTAAGGTTCAAAGCGACATTTTTGTAGAACGAGAAGTTGAAGTTATGTAGAATTTTTGGTAAATATTATCATTTGGTTGTTTCCAATTGAAATTTAGTGTATTTGTAAGCTTTACGTGTAATATACCAGTCTAAGTGCACTCTGATACAGTACTTACGTTTTTACTTAATAAATGGTACAACAAACCAAATATATGGTTCAAATGTTATTTGCAACATTCCACTAACAATTCTATACATTTCCACAATTAGATTAGCAATTTTGAACAAATAATAACTCATTAATATGACAAATTCAATATTTGGGTTTTGAGTTCTGAGTGTAAGTATTGGTTGTAATTTCAGACAATATTACAATGTTGAATTTATCAACTTACTTAATTATATAAATCGAACATGTGTGGGCTCCGTAGCCCAGCGGTTAGCGCGCTTGCCGCCTATTCTGGCTACCCGTGTTCAAATCCGCCTGTGGACGCACACATATGCTTTCCATATTCAACAGAACGCTGACTGGCAAATAAAGGCTATGCTCGGCATTGACGTTTCAAAAAAAAGGAAGCATACCTCCACAATTGACACCAGCATCGTCTCTATGATCACATGTCTGTGGTTGCCAAGTTCCTTTACAAAATTTGATATCAGTTTCTGTGCCAATGCAGTTTAATGATGAAATGATGCCTCCACCGGATCCCTGTCCAAAATGTGAATGTGCATATGCCCGGGCGACACCTCTGAAATAATCAAGTGAGTAAAAAACGAATATGATAGCTAACTGTTGAATAAATCCAGTTATTAATTTGTTAACTAAAGAGGATTTTTGACTTAGGACCTTTCTTGCATAAAAATTTGCATCGAAAATCTGACTTTTTGTTATAATTATGGTACAGACATTGCAAAATACGGTAAACTTTGTAATCTTACGGCTTAAATAGCTATCAATCACATATTGTAAAAAATACTTCAATATAACAAACAGTTTTACAAAAAATGCAGTTTCCCGACATTATGCAAAAATGGATGAAGGCACGGTCTTGCACTCACCCATTGTTTTTGGAAGTGAAATGCGACAAAGTCTTATACCGCGTTAACTCTGTGTACAACACGGCTTGTATCTAGGCCACACTTCATACCTGATACCGGACGTCAGAACGGTGTGCTTTTGCTCAACCGGACCGGAACCCGTTCGGACATCTACCAATTATCGAGCAGTTTTAAGTACATTTTGCAATGCGCATTTCCTGCTACTCACCAAGCGGCTTCAAGACAATGTCTTGACATTGGGAAGACATCGGGAACGCGGCGGGGGATTTGGTATCTAGAATTTAGGTACAAATGTAAATTTGTGTATTCGCTGGTTATTATGTGTGCCCCGTAGCTCAGTGGTTAGTGCGTTTGTCGTCTTATCTGGCGACCCGGGATCAAATCACGGTTGAGGTACGCTTGCAATATTTCAGTAGAAAAACCAAATATTCGAATTAAAATTTCATTTTAAATTTCCGTTTAATCGTGTTGGACAATACCACAGGATTCTGCCGCGTATCTAAAAATGTCTCTATATCCACTCACAGTGTAGAAAATCCCAGACTGTTACAGACAACCTTGGCATCATCGTCATCAAAAAGTCCGTCACAAATAGAATACCAATCTCCCTATAACGGTAAATTATTTCATTTAAAGCCACATTATTGCTTCCACAACTATTTTCCGATCATCCATTTAAACAATGACCATAAGGCAGTTTTTAACAAATGACCAATACCCGACGAAATAATGTTAACTATAGCTTTCGGAATAGTATATCACCTCAGCGCATTGACATTTTTAGGTAATGGTAAAGTTGATTTTCCTCGTCAATTGCACAGGTGGCAGTATCAGTGTTTGGTCCGCAAACGATTAAAAAAATAAAAATATATAAAAAATCCGTACTGAGCTAATATAGTGTACATGGAGTTAGATAGACAATCGATATATATACGGTCCATGTAGTGTATTAGCTCAGTGACGGGCTTTTCTTTTTCTTTTGCAAACACTGATAATGCCTATGGTCAATAGGACCTGTATGTCTGAGCCACCAAAGTTCAACCAGAAATCTATTGGCTGAATAAACAATACAAACTAGTCACTGACCAATAACTCGTTGTATATCAATACATGAAATGTGACTATATTTTCTTTCCTCGAAGCCAGTGGTTGTTGGGTACATACTACAGGGATATAATCATTTCGCCACGCACGTCGACTCTAAGCCGAACGCAAAAAAGAATTTAAACTTTAGAGTACTCGGAGATGAATTATAGTGATAGCGTGTTTTCTACTATTATTATATCCATGTACATGTATCGAATGCTATATTACATGCTTAACGTATTTACTAGATTTCAGTAGTACCGCTAATAAGACCAGTCAAAAAGGTGGTCTAATAGTGAATCGGTCTTATTAGCGGACATTTTTGTACTTAATTTAATACTTTGGGACCTTAAAGAGGCGTTCACTATAACTTTGATCTTTAAATCGATTCAGGAATATTATACATTAAATGAGAATCAGTATTGCTTAAATAGAAAAATAAAAACACATTTCCGTAACGAGCCAAAATAGTCACGAGTTGTTTCCCTTTGACCACATAATAATAAATCGCTGGAAGCGATAAATTATTATTGGTGATTTAAATATATTTTTGACATTATAGAGTCATATTTGCGTACAATTTCTTCTGACAAATTATGATAATTGATAGTGCTTTGTACATTTAGCTCATTTTATGTGATAGTAGAGAAAAATATGCTAGTTTTAGGGAATGCCACTTTAAACTGGCAAATATATGCATGATTTCAAAAAAAATCAGAGTGGTCTTATTAGCGGAACTTTACTGTATATAAATATAGGCCCAATCTCACGAAACATCTCATTTTTAGCCAAATCTCATCTCAAATATTGCCATACGTCGTTCGAATAATTTCGAAGGGAGAATGTACTCAAAACTAGCATCAAAAATAGCAAATGCTATTCTTTGTTTATTCCAGTAATTTTAATGAGTTCTAATTTTAGAGTTATTAGAAATTCAGAGTCTGATTTTGGCAAAATCTCAATTTGAGATGAGATTTCTGCTTGAGATGCTTCGGGAGATTGGGGCCAGCAGACTGCAATATAAGGTTCGTACATTGAACAAGAATTCAACTCTTCCCGAGTGTTCGTTGTCTCCGTCCATAAGTCGTAGCTTAGTACCTAAAACATGAACAGAGGTGTAATTATGATACATAAATGAAGGCAACGTAACTGCTTCCTTAACATTTTAAGGAAAATCTATGGTCGAATCAATCGTAACTACTCGGACATTTCCGTAACTGAGAAATACGCTAGATAAATGCCGATGAGTTCCGTTTGTGGTCGAATGTCCAGGGTAGACTGGTGCCGCGGTCCGCTTTTTGTGAATATTCTGACCGGGGACCAGTCTATGTCCAGGGTTGACAAATACAACATTGTGGTAAAGATACAACTTAAAGTGTCTGCACGTATAGGTAGAGTTTTGACATTTGAACCAATCTCTTCAATGTAAATATTCAACTCAGCCTGACGGGTGATTTTGCAAACAAAGTTGAAGTTGAAACTATATTGTGCTCTTCGGCTCGTGTCATTTGCCCACTTGAGTGTTTGTAAACGAGTCCTGAAAGGTATGCATATTCTTTCAAACACGATTTGTATAAAAGTGATCAGTGTTTTAACAAGGCGTTGGTATTCTGTTAGCGTGATAGTATATACACAATACAAGTCTGCCTCCTTCAGTCCTTTCATTTCTTAAATAAACTAAATTCCTGTTTACCACCCCCTCCCACTGTTGGTCTCGAACCGTTCCCTTAATGAGGGAACAACTATCCCATTCGAAAGAATAGCGGGGTTTACGTTAATGCAGATATACCCAATTTATACAGTTTGTTCGCAAGAAATTATTGTTCAATTAGACTTACTTTCACAACTTACACCAACATCGGAATCATGACCCCAAGAGTTAGCAGCAAGAGTCCATTTAGAACGAGCTGTACATTGACTGATGTCTGTCTCGTCTCCATGACAATTCATGTTTTCAAGTAAAATGGAGCCTTGTCGTATTACAAACAACTTGTCTCCATTAGCATAATATTTCACCACGCTGAAAAGGTAAAAGCATGCGAATGTTTGTCATTTATATTCTCTTGGTGAAGATTGAGCAAATTTCTCATTTTTTAGCCTCGGTGATGTATTCCCGATTGAAATATGGTTTGTTGACAGATGGTTTGTTGACAGATGGTCTGTTGACAGATGGTTTGTTGACAGATGGTTTTTTGACAGATGGTTTGTTGACAGATGGTCCGTTGACAGATGGTATGTTGACAGGTGGTCTGTTGACAGATTGTCTGTTGACAGATGGTCCGTTGACAGATGGTCCGTTGACAGATGGTTTGTTGACAGATGGTCTGTTGACAGATGGTCAGTTGACAGATGGTATGTTGACAGATGGTATGTTGACAGATGGTCTGTTGACAGATGGTCTGTTGACAGATGGGCTGTTGACAGATGGTCCGTTGACAGATGGTTTGTTGACAGATGGTTTGTTGACAGATGGTTTTTTGACAGATGGTCCGTTGACAGATGGTTTGTTGACAGATGGTTTGTTGACTGATGGTTTGTTGACAGATGGTTTGTTGACAGATGGTTTTTTGACAGATGGTCCGTTGACAGATGGTCCGTTGACAGATGGTATGTTGACAGGTGGTCTGTTGACAGATTGTCTGTTGACAGATGGTCCGTTGACAGATGGTCCGTTGACAGATGGTTTGTTGACAGATGGTCTGTTGACAGATGGTATGTTGACAGATGGTCTGTTGACAGATGGTCCGTTGACAGATGGTTTGTTGACAGATGGTATGTTGACAGATGGTATGTTGAAAGATGGTCTGTTGACAGATGGTCCATTGACAGATGGTCTGTTGACAGATGGTTTGTTGTCAGATGGTCTGTTGACAGATGGTTTGTTGACAGATGGTATGTTGACAGATGGTATGTTGAAAGATGGTCTGTTGACAGATGGTCCATTGACAGATGGTCTGTTGACAGATGGTTTGTTGTCAGATGGTCTGTTGACAGATGGTTTGTTGACAAAATGACAATTTGTAAAAAAAAAATGCATGGTTTAAAGTCTAAGGGGAGCAACTCTTGCAAAATGAGTATTTTCTTCACCATACAATTTGCTAAATACGATATTTGGTCTACTATTTCGACAGATATTCTGCAGAGAGGTTACCAAGTTATAGCTTCTTAAAATAGCAGTTTAAGACTTAATGTGACTTTAAGGGAAAATGATAAGATTATTAAATTATTACCTAGTATTGAAGCCCAACATCCTACAGACGACTTTTGCTTCATTATAATCAAAATAAACATTGGTGACTGTCACCCATTCTCCTTCAACATAGAATTCCACTAATCCTGTAGCACTACTGTGTCCGCCAACAAGACGTACTGGTGTTGTAACATTCTGTCCTGTTAAGTACACACGTAACAACTGTATCATTGATGAAGACAATTTGAAAACGGAAAATATATTTTTTCCAAAAATAAAAATATGTTCGTGCTGTTGTTTTTTTGTTTTCAACGATACAGTTTGCTGTGATTAAGCGTAGTCATTTTAAAAACTAGTACTACAGTATTTACAAAGGTCGAATAAAAATGCCATAACATATACCATTGCCAAATAAATATCTCTTGAAGCAGTTGGTCATTGGCCAATTAGACATAGGCAACTCTTGTGTCGACGTACTTATAGAAGAGCAAAGACAGTCAAGTAAATAAAACGTTTATACACAAACACATTTTAAAACAGCAGTCATATGTCGGTAGATGATTTCAATAGCACAACAGAATGGTGAAATATAACCTTCAATTTACGTACAAATTATGTATCAATTATCATGTTCAAGTTAACAAAATTTATAGTGGTCAGAATGCTCGCGTTTTATCCCAAAACACTTCATACAAACGGTGAATGGTACTGCCTTAGCGCATTCATTCCATTCAACGCTCAGCTAAAATACGGGTAGCTCAAGAACTTGGTGCAACTGCAGTCAGTATAACACATATTTAGTCGAATGATGTATCTAAACTCAAAAATGCATGCAACTTGGAGCATTAGCCGAATAGTATAACAACATATTTTCTAGAAAGTGTAAGAATGATATTACCATGTGATCCTTCCAAAATGCCAAGAAATATCTGAAATGTAGAGGTATAATTAGTCTTGTTATATAATATAAATTAAACTGGATACTATCGCAAGTTTACTGAAGAAAATCAATTTTAAGAAACTTACAACACCCATCTAATTTGAAGTCCGAACAGCAAAGTTTGAACAACGCAAAAGAACGCAGAGAAATTGGTTGTCATCTTGTATAGGACATGGCTAAATAGCACATAGCTGTACATTGTTCTCGCTTCAACCGATTTAAATTTCCAATAAACGATGAGATTTTAAAGTGCATGAACAGCATGTCGACGGTGCCAAACCAAAACCCCGTAAACTCAATTTTGGCGCAAAAACTTTTTTGCAGCATCCGCATCTGCTAGACGTCCCGCGCATTTCTGTCTTGTCGCCATTTAAATAGCCAATCGCGTTGCTTAGATGGCGACAAGATAGAAATGCGCGGGATGTCAAGCAGATGCGGATGCTGCAAAAATAGTTTTTGCGCCAAAATTGAGTGACGGGGTTTTGGTTTGGCACCGTCGATGTACTATTGTGCGGTTAAATTATGAACGATGGTATATGAGTGCAATAACTTCAATGCAGGATAATATTATCATGCACTGTAGTAATTGAACTCATTTCTTTGAAAATTAAGATCAACATCCTCGATTATCATAAATATTGGGATTAGCGACACCCTTTCAGTAAACACCATTGTGAAATGAGCAATGGTTTAATACACTGTTGTAGATATCAGCACCATTCTAGACGTCTGGCAATAAAGTTACACTATTGATAAACAGTTAACGTATTCAAGACTTATTTAGTCTGGCAAAACATTTTGTCAGACTTTGAACAGCTACGATAACCCATAATCTTACCCACAGACTGTCGTATCAGTCAAACATATTTAAATGCCGAGCTTAGCTTTATTTGCCAGTCGGCTTTCTGCTGAAATTAGCAGGCATATATATGCGCCTCCACAAGATTTGAGCCCAGGTCGCCAGATCAGACGACAAGCACACTTACCACTGAGCTACGGAGGCACACATATCAAACATCTCGCAAATAATACCCAGCAAACAAGAAATACAGTGACAAGACTAAAACCATGAAAACATTGGAATAAACTGTCGTCAACTCAGAGCACCCACACAGTTATAACATAAAAATCAGTATACTATGTAATATGTAATAGAGGATTGAAACAACTTACAGTAAGGCACAACAAGTACGAAATACACTGATGTCCCATTGTGAGTAAAGTGTCCTCGGGTTGTCAATCAACTAAATGTGTCTGTTATTAATGCCATACCTATTTATACCAGTACTATGAGGGGCCCCTTATCATGTTACTTACTAATCTTGACCAAGATAAGACTTAATCATGTTTGCTGTCGGTACATTTTCTTAAAACTCCATGATAACCAACAGCGGTTCGTAGAAACAGTACGTTTTGAAATAGACATCTATCTATGTTGAAATTAGCTGAATTTCAAAAATGATCCGTCATTAACTAAAAGAGTGACGTTATTGTTCCACGTGTAGAATTGTTTATCACATAAACTGCGGTGTGAGAGTGTCGGAAATCCGTGCCGGAAACATCGTAATGCACTCCCAGCCTGTTCATAAATATGCAAATTAGCTTGAAACGATGTTAACCAATCCATGACTTAGTTTGCGCCACGCTTCATGTTCAACTAAATTTTGTTTGGAAACCCTCATGAACCTATGTAGCATACATCATCATTTCCATAGATATTTAGCGTTTACTTAGCATTATAGAGCCTCGTGTCATATTGTTAGGCTGGCGATTTGCGCCAGACTATTACAATCCTAAAAAATGAAATCCACTAAGATGAATTTACTCCCGAAACTGACAACACAGAATCTATACACCCAATGCAAATAGTTCCTCCTCGTTAATCATTCTGCAAGATAGGAACATTCAACTTTCCTTGTTTCATTTATTCTGTTCGATTGTAATATTGAAATGGCAGGAAATTGTATGAAATTAAAAGAAAAGGTGTTTAAAGGCGTTGATAATTATTACTACGCGTTCGTATACTACGCGTTACGAACGATATATTGCGCGCGCATAAATGATTTTATTATGTTAAATTATTTAGGTCAGTATACTCCAACGAGATCGTGGTCGAGTGGATGAGCAACTCGCTTAGTAATTTTCTGATGCTAAGGTCCTGCGATCGAATCACGACGGCATCAATTTTTTTTATTTTTTTTTTTGTTGAGTCCAGCACTTACCTCTCTTTCGACTTAGAAAACCACTTGATGTTATGTTACTTGAAAAGCGATTGTTCCTTAGCAGTTCGCCAGCCTGTCAGTACTTTCAGTACTTTGATTTTGTGAACCAGTTTAATACAAATGGAAAGGAATCAACACTCATTCAAGATATTCTGATTACTTCTTCATTTTAAAAAAAATCTAGGGATATTCAAGCAGAATGATTGTCCACACATTTTGATTCAAAATGTCCTTTTGGGACACGATACCAACAATTACAAAATACTACCATTATTCTACAGCCACACCCTGTCCTTATGACAAGGATTGATTGCTGTAGAGAGGTTGATGCTCTGGAGTGATATATAAATCGAATAAGGTAAATAAATTGTTACTTGTGGAACCAATTGGTATATTCCTTAAAGAGAGGTTCTAATACGTGTATATGGATCGCCGCACTGGAAGGGCTGCACTGCATAGCCCTAACATCGTCTGACACTAATCAATACTCCTTAGAATACCGTGATATTGTAGTGTCTAATCAATGTACAGTGATATTGTACTGTCTAATCAGTGTACAGTGATATTGTACTGTCTAATCATTGAACAGTAATATTGTACAGTCTAATCAATGAACAGCGATATTGTACTGTCTAATCAATGAACAGTGATATTGTACTGTCTAATCATTGAACAGTAATATTGTACAGTCTAATCAATGAACAGCGATATTGTACTGTCTAATCAATGAACAGTGATATTGTACGGTCTAATCAGTGTTCAGTGATATTGTACAGTCTAATCAATGAACAGTGATATTGTACTGTCTAATCAGTGTACAGTGACACTGTACAGTCTAATCAATGAACAGTGATATTGTACAGTCTAATCAATGAACAGTGATATTGTACTGTCTTATCATTGAACAGTGATATTGTACAGTCTAATCAGTGTACAGTGATATTGTACTGTCAAATCAATGCACAGTGATATTGTACTGTCTAATCCATGCACAGTGATATTGTACTGTCTAATCCATGCACAGTGATATTGTACAGTCTAATCCATGTACAGTGATATTGTACAGTCTAATCCATGGACAGTGATATTGTACTGTCTAATCCATGTACAGTGATATTGTACTGTCTAATCAATGTACAGTGATATTGTACTGTCTAATCAATGAACAGTGATATTGTACTGTCTAATCAGTGTACAGTGACATTGTACTGTCTAATCCATGTACAGTGATATTGTACTGTCTAATCAATGTACAGTGACATTGTACTGTCTAATCATTGAACAGTGATATTGTACTGTCTAATCAGTGAACAGTGATATTGTACAGTCTAATCAATGAACAGTGACATTGTACAGTCTAATCATTGAACAGTGACATTGTACAGTATAATCATTGAACAGTGATATTGTACTGTCTAATCAATGAACACTGACATTGTAAAGTCTAATCATTGAACAGTGATATTGTACTGTCTAATCAGTGTACAGTGATATTGTACTGTCTAATCCATGTACAGTGATATTGTACTGTCTAATCATTGAACAGTGGTATTGTACTGTCTAATCATTGAACAGTGATATTGTACAGTCTAATCATTGAACAGTGATATTGTACTGTCTAATCATTGAACAGTGATATTGTACAGTCTAATCATTGAACAGTGACATTGTACTGTCTAATCATTGAACAGTGACATTGTACTGTCTAATCAGTGTACAGTGATATTGTACTGTCTTATCATTGAACAGTGATATTGTACTGTCTAATCAGTGAACAGTGATATTGCACAGTCTAATCAATGAACAGTGACATTGTACTGTGTAATCAGTGAACAGTGATATTGCACAGTCTAATCAATGAACAGTGACATTGTACAGTCTAATCATTGAACAGTGACATTGTACAGTATAATCATTGAACAGTGATATTGTACTGTCTAATCAATGAACAGTGATATTGTACAGTATAATCAATGAACAGTGATATTGTACTGTCTAATCATTGAACAGTGATATTGCACAGTCTAATCAGTGTACAGTAATATTGTACTGTCTAATCAGTGAACAGTGATATTGTACTGTCTAATCAGTGTACAGTGATATTGTACTGTCTAATCAGTGTACAGTGATACTGTACTGTCTAATCATTGAACAGTGACATTGTACTGTCTAAGCAATGTACAGTGATATTGTACTGTATAATCAATGTACAGTGATATTGTACTGTCTAATCAGTGAACAGTGATATTGCACAGTCTAATCAATGAACAGTGACATTGTACAGTCTAATCATTGAACAGTGACATTGTACAGTATAATCATTGAACAGTGATATTGTACTGTCTAATCAATGAACAGTGATATTGTACTGTCTAATCAGTGTACAGTGATATTGTACTGTCTAATCAGTGAACAGTGATATTGTACTGTCTAATCATTGAACAGTGATATTGTACTGTCTAATCAGTGAACAGTGATATTGCACAGTCTAATCAATGAACAGTGACATTGTACAGTCTAATCATTGAACAGTGACATTGTACAGTATAATCATTGAACAGTGATATTGTACTGTCTAATCAATGAACAGTGATATTGTACAGTATAATCAATGAACAGTGATATTGTACTGTCTAATCATTGAACAGTGATATTGCACAGTCTAATCAGTGTACAGTAATATTGTACTGTCTAATCAGTGAACAGTGATATTGTACTGTCTAATCAGTGTACAGTGATATTGTACTGTCTAATCAGTGTACAGTGATATTGTACTGTCTAATCAGTGTACAGTGACATTGTACTGTCTAAGCAATGTACAGTGATATTGTACTGTATAATCAATGTACAGTGATATTGTACTGTATAATCAGTGTACATTCATATTGTACTGTATAATCAGTGTACAGTGATATTGTACTGTCTAATCAATGTACAGTGATATTGTACAGTCTAATCAATGTACAGTGATAATGTACAGTCTAATCAGTGTACAGTGATAGTGTACTGTCTAATCAGTGTACAGTGATATTGTACAGTCTAATCAGTGTACAGCGATATTGTACTGTCTAATCAATGTACAGTGAAATTGTACAGTCTAATCAGTGTACAGTGAAATTGTACAGTATAATCAGTGTACAACGATATTGTACAGTCTAATCAGTGTACAGCGATATTGTACAGTCTAATCAGTGTACAGTGATATTGTACAGTCTAATCAGTGTACAGTAATATTGTACTGTCTAATCAGTGTACAGTGATATTGTACTGTCTAATCAATGTACAGTGATATTGTACAGTCTAATCAATGTACAGTGATATTGTACAGTCTAATCAGTGTACAGTGAAATTGTACAGTCTAATCAGTGTACAGTGATATCGTACTGTCTAATCAATGTACAGTGATATTGTACAGTCTAATCAATGTACAGTGATATTGTACAGTCTAATCAGTGTACAGTGATATTGTACAGTCTAATCCATGTACAGTGATATTGTACAGTCTAATCAGTGTACAGTGATATTGTACTGTCTAATCAGTGTACAACGATATTGTACAGTCTAATCAATGTACAGTGATATTGTACTATCTAATCAGTGTACAGTGATATGTTACTGTCTAATCAGGGTACAGTGAAATTGTACTGTATAATCAATACAAAATATGCTCTGGCCCCTGACAAGTTGGGTAACCCGCTGGCAAGTTTGTCAGCTCAAGCCCGTCAGTACGTAAATCCTCAGTGCCTCTACGTGACAGCATTGATCAAGTGGACACCTTACTGTCCCAGGCTAGACTATGGAAGCCTGGGAAGACATCCCCTTCTAAAGGTGCCGCAGCAGGACAGCTGCCCACCAATGGTTCCCCAGTCACTGGGTATAGTGTCCCCAATGATACCCAGGGTTATAAGGTTCCCCACTTAGTGAGTCAAGTAGGAAACCACTACCTTGGTGTTTGTCGTTGAATAAAAAGAGGTTTGGGGAGAATTAACCCCGACAGAAAACCCTGGGGTTGAAATCAGCTATGTTGTACCACTGACAGTCCCTTGGCATCCCTCAGCATCATGTGAAACCGTCATGAGATTCCGTCGGCACGTTTTCATAACTTTTGAGTGACACAAACACGCTTGAGGTGTAAACAAATCAAATCTGATGGACAGATATCGTACGATTTGATAGCGGAAATGTATATATAGATTACATGCTCGCAAGAACTTTGTAAAGTATTTATAATCTTGTCAAATTCTTCGTACTATACACTGTATGCAATATTGTCACAGCCATTGACACATTATGATTTGTTATCAGTCATTAACCAACAGGTGGTCTCATTGATTCATAGTAGGAGTTTTCAGCTGTAGACGTGGACTTCCGCAATGTTGGGTCAATCTGATTATAACATGAAATACCTTCAAACATATTAAGGTTGTAAAGTGCGATGATATTTTAAAATGTGATGGGTGTTCCAAATAAAGACAAATGTGTTATTTTTTAAATTACACTGTATACTGATTTATCTTGTGTTGTACATCGACGTGAATAATGTTCTGTTCTGTTCATATAGACATCATTTCTGGAAGGCATATAGACTGTACATGTTGCCTTATTTTGTATTCATATGCAGATGATGAGGATAGTTGACACCCTGAATGCACGGGTTAGAAATCGCTTGCCAGAAGTTAATTTGACAGTGATCAAAAGGGTATGTGGAAATCAGACAGGGAAGGTAGCACTCAACCTAACCAACCGAGCACAGAAATCATCAACACAACAACACAACTACACTGTGCAATGCCCACACATAATCCAAAGAAACAATAAAAAATCCAACTCCCGCTGAAAAATGCAAGATGACCCAATTGTACAAAGAAATTATAGAAAAGCGGTTATTGCCTGCGACCGAATAAAACGCAGCCAATATACTCGACCAAGTTCCCCAAGGCCACGCTGCACGGCGACACAACTGCACAAACTCATGCCAAAACGGCGACCAAATAAGGCACAACAACCCTGTGACCTAGTTTAAAACAACAAGAACAGTGACCTAACCTTAATGCGACCTTTAGAGGCACAACTACGACTTGACCTAGTTTAAAATAAAGGGCAAGGTAGGAATGGGGCGGGAAATAACATTACCTATTTCTACGAGAGGTGTTCAACTTATTTATGAACAAAACTTGAACACCGATTTTCACGTGCTCGCACGATTTATATTGTGTACAATAGGTGTACATGGTAGTTTTATTCATCCTCTATCTCACTTTATATCTGATTTTACACAAATCAACATGGTAAGACAAAAAATTAGCCAAGTAGTTGAAGGTATCGTCCTTGGTCTTTTGAAGACTAAACGACGCTATAGGGATATAATAAAAGTGGCAAACGATCTTGGTTTTCGGGTTTCTTTGGGGACAATCAATAGTATTCGCCATAAATATAGTTTATCTGGCCATCTGAAGGCTAATTGTTCGTCTGGGCCACAACAAATTGATCATGCGTTCGTCGGGAGCGCCCGCTCCTGATTTTTCCAAAATGAAAAATAAATATTTAAACTTAAATTATTGCGCCCGCACCTGAGAAAACCACGCGCAAGTGATTTTTTTCCTACATTTTTTTTTTATTATTTTGCCGCTAGCATCAATATTTACAAATTACGAAAAATTTGTTTATAATTTTTCACTGTTACTACAGAATATTTTCTGGGCAAGCGCGCTCTGCTGAGGATGTTAGTTACTCGATTAATTTTAGCAGTAAATTGTTGCACACCAAAATCGTGTAACTTTTTACGATGCGAGCGTCTGGTGAAATGATTCCTGATTCTGTCCTTTACAAAAAACACGCATAAGTGTATACACGTAGTAAAATGGGAAGAATTGCGATTGCGGAATGAACCAACGAGCGTATCTAGATATGTTTGTATTCATCATTATTACTAGTATTCCGTACTACCGACGAAATCATGAATTGTCACCCATTTTCGCGACAATGATGTCTCGTTCGTACATGGTCCGTGGTATGTGATATTAACAGTTTTATGCGTCCCGGACACGCAACGCACCTGTTAATAAGTTTCTATACTGTATCCTACATAATTTCATCAGGGATTTTAAATACTGGACATAGAGAAACCTTCAGAAGGTCCTACTTTCATCAAATAGTTCAAAATATTTGATAAAACATAGTTTGCTCTAATTATTGCACCAAATGCTGTACTTTTCAGTCACTTGCTAAAACTCCAGCTATATCTATTACAACTGGATAAATCACAGCTTATGTAAGATTACATGCTGCAGTTCTCAACAACCGTCATAACATTTTACCATGGTGGTCCAGTGGTATTTAAAGATGCTTAACTCCTGATCGAGAGGTCGCGGGTTTGATTCTCGGCCGTGACACTTGATCATTTTTAGAAACGCTTTTTAGTGTTTCCCAACCAGCTAGAGATGATCCTGGTTGGAAACCCAGAGGTAGTCTTGTCTGTATCGGTGCTTTACACCGGGCACGTTAAAGAACCAAGGAAATTATTCGAAACGAGCTATTATAATTTGCGATAATGCCCCAGTGTGGGCCCTGCAAATTACATGGAAGAAAGAAAGGACCTTGTATATCTCTAAGGGAAGTGTCCTTAATGTGGGGCTAGATCCTATGACGGTAACCTTGCATAGCATTATGCATCAGTGCGCTACTAACAGTGCTAAATAAACAGCCGTCTGAGCATGATGTATCACTACAAGAACAAAACTGTACATGGTGATCATTGACTAGCTTGATGCTTAGTTGATTTGAATCTTTAACCACTAGTCACTCAGTGCATTTGTGTTCATTATAATTTATATGTATGTGACAATGTCTGCTCACAATTACCTTGAATACATGTATTCTGGTAAAATAATTTGATAAATCCTACACAACATAACAAGAAATGTATAACAATCATTTATTTGGCCTAATTTCTTTTTAAAGCTATTGTAATAGACACTATTTCCTAAAAATGGGTGCATCAGAAATAAATAGGGCACTTTTGCTCCTTCACGCGCTTTCAAAAATGGCATTTTCAAAAAAAAAATTATAAAATTTTATTTCGCTCCTTCGCTCGCTCTCAATTACGGGATTTTCAAAAATAAATATTTATATTTCGCTCGCTCGCCCCTAATTTTTCCCAAAAAAATCCGTAGAACCAAAAATTAATTTGGTGTGGCCCTGTGGCAAAATTTCCAAAACGGCCGTCAGTGGCCACACCCACCATCATACGAAAAATTTCCTTTATGATAAAAAAGGTGAATCCGCCGACTCAAAGAGAGATGGCTGCCTCATTGCATGTGTCTGTCGGTACTGTCAACCGCTTTATCAAATCTGTCCTTAATGCTAGACTGCGAAAAAAATGCAAAGTTCACCAGCTAAATACAGCTCAAATATTAAAACGACGCCAACGATCATGGAAGCTGTACCGGAAGTTGAACTGTGGAAAATGGAAAAATGTTGTGACTTCTGACGAGGCAATGTTCTACCTGGGTGGGAGTTATGGGCGTCGAAAAGTATGCTACGTCCGTAACGGCTGTAAAGTTGGTGACGAGCTCAAGTTTGTTAAACGTGATGCCTTCGCTGCTGGGTTCATGGCATGGGCCGGAGTCTGCTATAATGGGAAAACTAAGATCAGAATAATTGACAAAGGCACAAAAGTCAACTCCGACTTCTATATCAAAAAGGTTTTGAAGCCTTTTTTAACCGATGATGTACCTAGACTTTTTCCGGGGGACCAGAAAAGGCACATGGTGTTCCATCAAGACAGTGCCTCTAGCCATACGACAAAAAAGACCATTAACTACCTAAAATCACAGAAAGTTAACTTTAGAACCCCTGATGAGTGGATGCCTAAGTCCCCTGATGCTGCACCTTTATGGAATCTGGGGAATCCTAAAACGGAGACTGCAGAAGCGAACAATAAACACCCTGACTGGCCTTAAAAAAGCTCTAAAACAGGAGTGGTCAAAACTTGATCAAAATATCATAAACAAAACTTTAAAATCATGGCC
Source organism: Spisula subtruncata (assembly GCA_963678985.1). NCBI lineage: Eukaryota > Metazoa > Mollusca > Bivalvia > Venerida > Mactridae > Spisula > Spisula subtruncata. The sequence goes on from OY787669.1 coordinate 13,200,650, forward strand.
AAAAAGATGTCGTATGATCTATTACTGTCATGGATCCCATATTGAACATTTATTGCAATGAAAGGACAATCAGAAAAAAATTATGTATTTTTTCATTTTGTTCATAAATAAGTTGAACACCTCTCGTAGCAACTACACTGAGCAATGCCCACACATAAGCCAAAGAAACAATTAAAATCCAAGTCCCCTCCGAAAAATTGCAGGATGACCCAATTTCACAAAGAAATTATAGAATAGCGGTTATTGCATGAGACCGAATGAAGGCTTGTTAGGACTGTGTAATTCTAATTAAAAGGACAGTAAAAACAAACATGCAACAGCTTTATTTAGACTCTTATTTACTTTTATTATCAACATTTAAAATGTCTGTACATAAATTTAGGCACTAAAGGTGACTTAAACATATAATATAAGTGACATTCATCTTCAACATAAGTACAAGAACACAATAAACAAATACAAAAACCAAGAACAATGAGAAAATGAGGATATGCATATGTAATTTACACATTGTACATTGCTTTTTATAATAAAATCTTTTGACATTGCCACAAAAAACAGCAAAGCAGTAAGAATGTTATAATGATAATTGACATTGGAACTGGCTAAATACTATCAATAACAGAATGGTTGCATAACATGTATTATCCAATGGTCCAATAGTTTCTTGGAAATGGTAAAGGTCAGAGTGACCTTGACTTTTGACAACCAGTTACTTACTGACCTCAAAATCAATAGGGGTCATCTACTGGTGTTGGTCAACCACCATGTAAAGTTTGAAGATCAAAGGGCAAAACCTAGCTTGATTAATTGATCAAATGGAAACCATTCGACCTACCTACAGACCAACCGATATGTGCAAAGCTGTATACCTCCTCATCAAAGATATGGGCATAATTATAGGGTAAGTTACTTGGTCTTAAATTATAAAACAGCAGAAAGAAGTGCAGTAACTGCAAAATTGAAGTGCAATAACTGATAAGTGAAACAAAATGTAACTGCAAATAGTGTGATAATTGAAATATTGCAGCCAACTATTGTGTCGCAGTAACTAATAATACATCAACAACAGCAAAGTAATGCTCAGAAATGATTCTTTGAAAAAAATTAAGTCCATATAAAAAATAATTAAAATAAGTATTTGTATCAAAAAATGTATATAATCAAACAGCAGTAGATCAAAATTGTAAGTAAGATGACCTTTCTTATCTCCCACTATTCACACAAGCCATTTATAGAGTTATACTGTAAGATTATTAATTTTCATAGGGGATTAATTTTCGTGGATTTCGTGGTTCATCTTCTACCAAGAAATTTAAATCCATTAAACAATAATTTTGACCCTTTTATTTATTACCGTCCCATTGAATTGGTGTTTTTTACCAAAAGCACGAAAATTTGTCCCATCGAAATTAAATGATTTTACAGTATAGTATAATACATGTTACATGGACTATAAGCATAATTATTCAAACAAACAACTACAGAATGACACAATTATCATCCCTTCTGTGATGAAAACATTCTACTGTGATGAAAACATTCTACTGTGATCAAAACATTCGACCATGATCAAAACATTCGACCATGATCAAAACATTCGACCATGATCAAAACATTCGACCATGATCAAAACATTCGACCATGATCAAAACATTCAACCATGATCAAAACATTCTACCATGATCAAAACATTTGACCTAGTAATCATTTTGTATTTCAACATTTTACATAATGACCTTAAACATCATCATCAAATTCACAAACTTCACTCAACATTAGTATTAAGTGCCTCATAGTCCGCATGATTTATGAGTTGGTCCATTGGAATATGAAAGAGTTAAAAGCTACAAAATCTAGTAAATGTTTATGAAGAGAAAATCAAATCTAGTAAATGTTAACAAACACACTAGAAAGTACAAATTAATTCTAGTAAATGTTAACAAACACACTAGAAAGTACAAATTAATTCTAGTAAATGTTAACAAACACACTAGAAAGTACAAAATTAATTCTAGTAAATGTTAACAAACACACTTGAACGTACAAAATTAATTCTAGTAAATGTTAACAAACACACTAGAAAGTACAAAATTAAATCTAGTCAATTTAACAAACACACTTGAAAGTACAAAATTAATTCTAGTAAATATCATCTTTGTTAACAAATACACTAAGTAGAGACAAAAACTTCAAATGCAGTAAATGTTAACAAACACACTGGAGAGGAGAAAATATCAAAACTAGTAAACACATGATTGAGTATTCCCTGATATAAAACTGTTTGCTAAGAAATATGAAATGATGAACACATGACTTAAGTAAGAGTGACCACTGAGCTATGCATCCAAACGTCAAGCAGTTATATGCCCAGAAAGATGTTTTTATGCTTTGGGTCAGTACAGACAATAATGGAAACAAATAATATTATCTTTAAGGCCAATATTATATAAATAACACATAGCTTTGAGGGTGACAGTAAAAATGTCAGCCTGAGGAAAGTACTGTTACCCAAGGGCGAAGCCCGCGGGTAACAGTACTTTCCGAGGGCTGACATTTTTACTGTCACTCTCAATGCTATGTGTTATTTATTTTATTACCCCGAACTTTTTTCGTTCAGAAACCTATTTTGGTAGATATATTTACAGGGTACGAATAGTTACGGGTACAAATGCACTTACTTTCATTTCTAGCTGTAGACTTTTCAGGAGTCGATTTCATGGTATAATTCCTGAATTATTAGAGTTAACGACTATTTTCCTTGTTTCCAAGTACTTAAATCGTGTGTAATTAGTTAATTACCTGATTTTTTAACGGATTCAACTTTCATCATGTATACGCACGTCGACCAGAAAATAAACAACTCCAATGAACCCAAAGGAAGCTGTAGCGAAAAGTATCAATGTGTTAAAAGGAATATTTGTCGGCACAAAATACTACGCTGGATATAAAGAACTCGAACTAAAAACATAGTTATGCGGTAAGAATACACCGCCATGTTTGTTTTTCTATAAATATACCATGTGACATGAAAAGTACTGTCAAAAAAGTACTATCACCCTGCTGACAGTAAAAAAATGTTCAATCACGTGGTGTATTGATCCGCTTGATTGTATTAGTAAGAATACTACCTGTTTGTCTATGGGAAATTAACATTACGAAAAAAGTGAGGGGTAATAAATAGTAAAATCATTTAATTTCGATGGGACAAAATTTCGTGGTTTCGGTAAAAAAAGACATTACTTCGTGGATTTTACATTGCTGGTAATAAATACAAGGGTTAAAATTATTGTTCCATGGAATTTGATTTCATGGTTTTATGGTGAACAACGAAACCCACAAAATTTAATCAACCATGAAAATTAATGATTTTACAGTATTTCATGATAGCATAAACTAGTAAATAATTCTTATAATAAAAATCTAACAAACATTAATTTTATCAAAACAGTGAGATTCAAAGCAACATAACAAAGCTGAATGAAAAATCTTGACAACAAAAAATTCTATGAAAATATACGGTTCATCAAAACATACACGTACTGAATAAGTAAATATTTCTCTAAGTTGTTGAGGTACACTGGGCTTTCATTTGACTCTTGAAACTGCATTTTGACTGATTGAGAGTCAAGAGTCAAATTTACTATACTTATAATACAAATTTTCATGCAATATTTTGATGACTCTTGAAAATTGAGAGTCATTATGACTCTTCACTCTTGGAGCCTAGTGAACATACACATTGCTATTTGTTTCAGAAAGAGATTTAGACATAAACTCCCATATTCAAACCTACAATATTAGTCTCTGTGGATAATCAGATGGTATGATACATGCTATTTGCAATCTACCTCGTCCACAAGGGTTTTTTTTCCACCAAATTCATGAGTGAAAATTTGAAATTCTAAATAACCTAAAATCTTCAAAAATCAACAATTTATATAAGGAAAATAAAGAAAAACAGTCTGATAACCTAATATTCTGGCTTGGGCAAGAAAACATTCACACAAGATATGTAAATTTGAACCTTGTTTGGTCCAAAAACAAAGCAGTGCTTGTTACACAGATAAATGTCACTTCCCTAGTAGCACATTTGTGTACATAAAATAAGGTCTGTTATTATTACTCCATAAATCCCCAAACGTGCAACAATATTCTTTTAAGACTAGTTACATATATAGTGAACACAATCATCATCAAGTTATTGAACATAAATTGGTAATGGACCCCCGTACATGGAACTCTGATAAATGCATAAAAGGTCATAAACCAATAACATTTAATGCATTTACAGACAGACCTAAATAGGATACTCTCAAATAGTCATTTCTGTGTGACCGGAACTCAGTGGTGACATGCCTTGTGAAAATGGAACTAGATATACAATTCAATTTTCACTTTATATTGAGCTATAGAACACAATTATTTAGTGGTTTATGACCTAGATCAGATGAAGATCTGCTGATAATGGAGATGTAGCAAATGCACCTAAATTTGTCTGGAATCATGGAGTAAAGGGTCAACTGATATGTAAAGTATATATTTATATATAGAATCTACCACTTGTTGTAAATTCATAAGAATTTTTATGAAGTAAGTTCATAAAATGTTAAGTACTGTAAAATTATTCAATTTCGTAGGAGATTAAATTGCGTGGTACATCTTCAACAATGAAATCAAATCCCATCAAACAATAATTTTGACCCTTGTATTTATTACGTGAAATGCAAAATCCATGAATTAACGTCCCATCGAAATGGTCTTTTTTTGCCAAAACCACAAAATTTTGTCCTATTGAAATTAAATGATTTTACAGTATGACACTAATGACATTAAAATACACACACTTTTGATGAAAGGAATAGCCCATAATATAAACAACAAAATCATAAATGGCATACAATTTCATTGGTGGTATAAGTAATTTTGAGAAATATTACACTAAACTTAAATTCAACAAAAGCTTATTCTTCGGTGGCAGCCTTGTCCATAATAACTAACTACTGTAAGTCTATCAGGGGCCGTAATTATGTTGAAATATTGGATAGCCTTACATATCTTTGACAACAACGTAATTTATGATGGTAAACAAGTAAGCCATGTTTGTAAACAATACCTTGATTGTGAAAATATAAGATTTTCAAAAACATGACATTTTCAGTAGCACATGCAAAAAGACAGCAAGACAAACGGACATGAAAATCGCTTAATGCCTCCGGCATCAGTAAATACTTGTAATACTGTAAAATCATTTAATTTCAGTCGGATGAAATTTTGTGGTTTGAGAAAAAAAGACCACTTCAAAGGGACGTTAATTCATTGATTTGGCATTTCAGTTAATGACAAGAAGGGTCAAAATTACTGGTTGATGAGATTTAATTTTTTATGGTTGAAGGTGAACCAGGAAATTTAATCCCAAATGAAAATTAATGATTTTACAGTTACCAAGAAACAAGCCATGTTGTGTGATGAATATTATATATACATTGTACATTTGTATATTATATATAATTATAAAATTAAAGCATTTTTCATACAGCAAACATATATCACATAGTGAATACATAAGACATAATATACATACTGTAAACAATAATAATAAACAACTTGAGAATTAAATATTAACTGTAACTTAAACATATGAATATCAATTATCAAAACTTTACATTGATATATAGAACAAAATAGAACATTTCAGTATCAAACAATAAACCGGGCTGCATAGAACAAAACAAGTAACAGGCTTATACATCAATCACATTAAAATCAGATCCTAACATTTGCTCCATTTCTTTGCGCTCTTATCGATGGCTTAGAATAAGAAGGTCGTAAGTGCCACTTACGACCTTTTAAGATTCATACATATTTAGAATAAGCATCCCATGGCGCTTCTTATGAGCCCATTTTCATAAAAATCTGAACTTGTCATGTTGACCGAAATAAAGTTGTAAAAGTTTGTTTTATCATAAGTAAAGAGTAAATGTCAGACAGTTTTTCCGTGTTTTCTCAAAATATCGATTTTGTAGTTACGACCTTCTAATACTAAGCCATCGTTATGTGTAAAGTAGTCGCATGTAGTATAGATCTGATTTAAATGAGATTGCTAGTACATGAATCTACCATTATATTCAAAGGCTACATACAAACTTGTCGCACCAAACAGACAATTGATAAAACATGAAACAATACAGGTATTCAAACAGGTTCTAGAATTCTGTCAAGACTTTGATTCCGCTATAAATCAAAATCCCAAAATTTTGTAACTAGTTTTCCAATGGAAAAGCTGCTACATAACATTAGAATATATTGAAGTATAATAAAAACTGACATCAAAGATAAAATATGTACAAAGGCAATTTGTTACAGATTTCTAAGTAAGTCGTTGTAAACATAGATTCATACAAAAACAGCATTGCATCTTCACAGGTAGAGGAAGAACATGAAATACCAGCCTCCTCAACATGGTACAGACAACACAAAAACTATAAGCACTAATGTTTGAAAATTGTCATCTATGTCCCAGTATGCAATAATCATCACAATTTATTAAAGTGTATATAGCTATATTCTAACAGTCATTTAATGTCAAAATAATTACTTGCATCATTTTAAGTATGATACTAGACTACCTTAATTGCAAATTAAAACTTTGGATGTGTTCCGTGTACTTTGATTCAATCATCGAAAAAATTTATAATTTCATAGGGTGTTCTAGAACACTATCATATGAAAATGTTTGCATGTCCAATAAATCACAGAGAGAGTTCCTTTTAAAACTGAAGCGAAAAATGATCTAATGGATATGAAAGCATAATTGTTTTTCAGTTTTTGAAACTTTTTTTAAAAAAATATCGTCCGATATAGCTCTATACACTTTAAGTAAAGATATAGGCCAAAACTCTTGTGATAGTCAACCCTGTTAATTGTTCACAGTCACAGAGCAACAGATCAACAGAATGTTTAGGCAATTATAACTTAATGAGCTACACTTATAATTGAACACAGACTTTTCCTGGAATCTTCTTATAGTAATGTCCCTTTGATGCAATAAGATTGTACCACACTATAAACTTTACTATGACATACAACCTTATTGTGACAAAAGGGACGTATTGACAGTGGAAAACAGTTGTTAAAATTGAAAGTGTAATGGAAAAATGAAAATTTGAATTAATTTGAACATACGATAAACATTATAGAGCACTTTTCCTCGAACTTTTGACACACCCCTCGCATTTGCAAAATGTGGATAGTATAATAAAGGTAAAGATGGCGGAAAGTAGAAGGAATCACTTAATCTCCTCCATCGGGAATACTGGAAAAGCTCATAACAGCAACCATGTCCAACGCCTTTGAAGCAGGAGGTAGAAGATGCAAATCCTGACGGAAGCCGAGGTAGAACTGATGCGGTCCATGTCTCAGCTGCCAGCTAGTGAAATATTGTTTACATTAGGCCCATCTGCCCATCTCTGCCGGGAGCCCAGTAATATGAAAAGGATTCCGTAGGTACAATAACATACTTTCAGTTTGGGATATTTTGGTGTGGTCATATTTATGCTTTTTTCATACATAACGTAGTTACTGTGGTATAATTTTGGTGCATCACATTTTCGCCAACTAGCAAGTAATTGCAAATATTTGATGACCTGTATAAAGGGGGTAAAGGCATTTAAACTTCCCGATATTGAGCAAAGGGTTACTTCGGTACAGAGAATTAATTCAAAGTTAACATGAAAACAGATACAATACAAGGCAACAACGATAGAAAAAAAAGAAATAATAAAGATAACTCATTGAGAAAAAGAATCAGGATTAAATACTGAAAATATAAATATTTGTGTAATAATCAACAAATAGACTAGGAAAACTACCATTGTATGGTCAGTACAGCATTATGACTTAGACAGGTGCTATGATCTGAATATGTTGAATGATTCAAGTTGACATCATTAGCCACCTTTATGTCCTTATTGAAACATTACAGCATTATGACTTAGACGCTCCACAGCAGGTGTCGTGATCTCACAATGTCATGTTGAGTGATTCATGTTAACATCACCAGCCACCTTAATGTCCTGCTTGAAATCATTGACACCACATCCTTAAATCTCCAGTGTGACTTCTCTCGCCCCCTTAATGTGTGAGTTGAAATCACACCTCAACCTTAAACTTCGAGTTTGAAATCGCTCCCAGCCTTAAACGTTCTATTTGCACTCACTCATCACCTTAAATATCTAATTTGTGTCATGCATTTGTGCATCCCTCCGCACCTTAATGTGCATCAGTCCCCACCTTAATGTAAGTATCACACTAACCCTCCTTAACTCATTGATCTCATATCTAATTAAGTAGAATACCAGACCAACTTTATATGACAAACATGGAATGGTTCAATCTTAATTCAAAGCTGAAATTATCTGATTTATTAAACCAGTCTACATAATAATTTTCAAACTTGACTGGTTTCATCTGAATATTCATCAACATCTAACCTTCCAATTGTTCTGTTATTGAAATTTAAGGCTGATTTCATTCAAAATGAATTTAGCAAATTTAAACCAGTCTACTTTACGATTTTTCAAACTTGACTGGTATCATCTAAATTTTCATTCACATCACTAACATCAAATTTTCCACTGAATCTGTTAACCAGTCTATAACTGTCTGGTTCATGTGGATGAACGACCTCGAGTTGTTGCGGATCTACAAGTTCATCCTCGGAATCGGACGTTTCTGGTTGCTGGTTGTTGGCTGGTGCATGATACTTTTTTTTCCTCTCAGCTTGTTCATCTATGTGTCCCTGTATAGCACATCGTAGCTGCAACAGTAAAAGTCATGTGTTAAAGTCACATTATTGATGCCACAACTTTTTCTGATCATCAATTACATACAATGAAGTATGGAACCATTAGGCTGTTTCTTAACAAATGACCAATACTCAACAATAGAATGTTAACTATATTGGGCAAAAAGTAGACCAAATATCGTATTTAGCGAATGGTATAGTGAACAAAATACTCATTTTGCAAAAGTTGCTCCCCTTAGACGTTAAATCATGCATTTATTGTTTACAAATTGTCATTTTGTCAATAAACCACCTGGATGTTTTGATACATTTTCTTTCATCTTCTGGTGTTTTACACATTTGGGAATCAACTAAAGTTTTAGCTTATGGGACTTTAAAATACATAGATTATTGTCAGTAAAATAAATAGATTATTGTAAGTACTAAAGTAAGCACTTGGTGCTCAGCATATATTGTGAAATTATTAATATTTGTGGGGGATTTAATTTCATGGATTTCTCAAATGATCTCAACAAAAATTAAATACCCACAAATATTAATTATTTGTTTAGTATATGACTAAGTCGATAAATGATCTTTGAAATTACATCCCCATGAAATGGTCATTTTCAACAAAACCACAAAATGTTGTTCCATTGAAATTAAATGATTTTACAGTAACAATGATTTGTTTGTATATTGGATTTCTTCAAAGACTGGGTATATATCATACAAACATATAACTTAAATACAACATTCAAATACAAATACATGATATACACATATATACTGTAGACTCCCTCAAAACCGGAATCCCCAAATAACAGAGAATATCTTAGGTCCCACATTTTCTTCTTATCAGGTCAACTTAAATAAGTTTCCACATTACCAGACTCCTAGAATTCCCGATACCAAACTGTATTGTGGGTCCACTGACAAGATATTAAACTATAATTACTTGAGGAAAACTGGTTACATACCAGCCCGCTTAGCTCAGTTAGTAGAGCGCGAGACTAGTAGTCCCTACTGATCTCGGGGTTGTGGGTTCGAATCCCGGGCTGGCCAACTAGAATTACTAATAGTCTTTCGGATGAGACTTAAAACCGAGGTCCCATGTATGGTGCTATACACTGGCATGTAAAAGAACCAGGGATGCTTCTGGAATTGGGGCATCTTCTGTATCATGCACTATCCCCCAAAACTAAAAATACTAAAACTTTTCTGGGGGCCTCGTCCATATGGATTATCCGGTGGCGAGGATAAAGAAACTCATTAAATTCAATTGGATGCATACTTTATCTTTGTACACATGTCACTTTGTTTACTGTTAGTAAACTATGGGGGTCATAGTAAAAGGTGTTATATTAACAAGTCTTGATCTCTAATGTTTACTATTTTAAAACACGACCTCCCAAAAACCGGACTTTCGACCCGGTCTGAATAGGGTCCGGTTTTAAGGGAGTCTATTGTAAAGCCAAACTTACCTCCATCAATGCTACCACACCGACCAGTCTACCTGTGTTGGTCACATATGCATGATTTAATCCAAGCAATGAAAACAATGAATGTACCTGCAATCAAATAGTTCATATAAAAGTCAATCAAATAGTACATATAAAAGTCAATCAAATAGTACATATTAAAGTCAATTAAATAGTACATATAAAAGTCAATCAAATAGTACATATTAAAGTCAATCAAATAGTACATATAAAAGTCAATCAAATAGTACATATAAAAGTCAATCAAATAGTACATATAAAAGTCAATCAAATAGTACATATAAAAGTCAATCAAATAGTACATATAAAAGTCAATCGAATAGTACATATAAAAGTCAATTCAATAATTAATACTATTGAGGGATATATCCCATTTGAAAGAATAGCGGTGATTACCCATTAACTCAGGTATACCCAGTTAAACCTAGATAAACATTGTTTACCTGTCGGACGATATAGTATATTTACAACGCTTCTCATTTATCTTTGAAAGAGCAGTAGTAACATAGAAAATAGTCTGCACATACTGTCTTAAGATATTTCATATTTTTTACATTTTATCCATTCTGACTTTCTGTAAAAATGAACAGTACAAAGTTTCCATAATAGTTTTGAATTCCTGCTTATTTATGGTATGCATCATTTAAAATGTATCATATTGACATAAAGGTTTAAACACAAAATGGACACTTACTTTAGGGAGTGCAGTCCCTTTAATTCAAAATTACAGTGGATTCAATAAGGAATACTAATGAGGGACCTATCTCATTCGAAAAAAAGCAGGTTTTACCGTTAACTCATGAATACATAGTTAAACCTAGATACACATAGTTTACCTGACAGACAACTCAATATTTACTATCCGTTCTCGATTAATTTTGAAACTACTATATATCCATAACCTTAACTAGGTTATTTATTATTCAAAATGTATAAATATGGAGCAAACATTTAAATAAATTTCAAATAGTTTCTTACTTTATGGAGTGACGTCCTCTCCACCAACTGGAAGGGGGCGGGGTCAATCTGTGCACCCTCCCAATCTATGGACTTGGCTAGCTGACTATGTTCCCAAGCTTCTTGCTGTAATAAACAAACAATTACAATATAATAGTAATACACAAACAAAAATAATACAGGAACATAAAAATGCTTTTGAAACAATGAATATCGCCAGATACAAAGGGAAATAACTCATAATGAGCTCAGCTACACTTCATACTAATTTCTTGGAAACCATGTGTCATTCACAGGTAGCTGTATCATAAATAACAACAAAAAGCTTTTTTGTAAAATTGATAGTTTTCTTTCAATGATACAGTTACCTGTGGTGTCACTCAGATTGCAACCAAACTTCTGAGCATTTCCTTGCAAGCCGACCAATGGTTACCAAAACGTAACTAGTTCAGAACTGATGCTTTTTAATCACAAATTGGCCGACAGACTAGAGAGAAAGCATTACTCCAACTTATACCTAAATAGTGTTTCCTGCAGAGTTTAAGTGAGGCATGGCGTTTTTATGCTAAAAGGGCACTTTCAGAGCGCGGTTCGAACCATGCTGGGCAAGTTGCCAGATTATTCCTTTAGTTAGTGATGTTCCTTGTCACTGCATAGTATAATTTGCTATCACAGTAATCTGTGCAAGATTATGTCTGAATTGATTGTGCTGCTAATTATTGAATATTGCTTAAAATGACTCATCAGGCCTATACAATTTATAAAGGCAGCATGGCGATTTGTCTTTGAGGCATGGCGCAGCGCCGTCCTAAAAAGGCCTGGAGGAAACACTACTAAAACATCATAGAAACCTAAAACAGTTTTTTATGTTCTGACAAAATGGTCAACTTAAGTATACAGTACAAGCCTTCAACAGGTAGATGACTTGGATTACCATATATTCCCGATCTGAAGGCAGGTGAAGGTGTTGACAATTGAACTCCAAAATTATCATGGTACATAAGTTATTCTGAATGCAACAAAATTATTTTGAACTAAGAGGCATAAACCGATATTGATGTTTTCTAAAGCAACAGTTTTCAAAATGATACTAGTTTGTAGTACAGTTCCCTAACTTAAGTTTAAATTATCAAATAATAGGTTTACTCGGATTCTGTATAATGTGACTGTGTAGATTCCTTAACACTGAAAAACTGTCAGTAAGGATGTTTTAAAATCGCCATCTTATTATATATCGCGGGCTCATTGCAAAACTGTGGTAATTATTATGTACTTCTATAAATTTATTTAGTTACCGTAGTTTTGCACTGAGCCCTGGATATGTACATAGGGAAAATAATTAAAATTGAAATAACTTTACACTTTAATATATTTTCTTCAGGTTAGAAAACTTAAATGTTAATGTATCATTGTACTTATAAACTAGCATGTACAAAATCCAAACATCAAACATAACCATATCAACAGTTCATACAGTCACAAACATTGCAAGCAACACACACCATACAGCAAATATCGATAGTAACACACCTAGCAAGAGGCTGATCATTTATGACAAGGTCAGGTCATCTATATAATACCACAGGACTGGTGCTTGGCATGTGGATATCACACCCTTGGGGCCCCTCTTCACCTTCCCATAAATATGAATAAAAAATATATTTTCAGATCTCTTAACTCTATTATAGATTCTATAGAAATCTGAGTTGTTGTTGTTCTGTTGAAGAGTAAACCAAGGGAGGGTAAAGTAAGTAAAGTATTTTATTTATTTTACGAGGTTAACTTATTTACAATAATGCAATCTTCCATATTGGCCTTGAGGGTTATATCTACATGCAGAACACCAGTGTAATAAAACTTATAAAACATTTATCATCTACTATTTCACCAGATCATAGCATCAATATTCTTTATAGTACTTGGACACTTTTTTGCCTGGTATAATCTAAGATTTACATTCTTATAAGACTAATTTAAATAACGTACAGTGAGTGGGCCGGTATTCGCAAAGAATCTTAAGAGAAAACTTAAATATCTTGATTTAAGTTAAAAAATTGAACGGTCCATATTTTGCAAGAAACTAAAAACAAGTCATATTTTCTTGGTGATCTTTGTGGTGCTTTACATAACGCTTCAAAACAAAGCAAAAAGTTGATCATCTTGATTTTCCTGTTTAACAGAAATACTTTTTAAGATTTTGAGAAAATTTTGAGTTTTCCCTTCAGATTCTTTGTGAATACCATCCCTGTTGAATGTCACAACTGGAACTTTGAGGGGTGCCCACAAGACTGTAGTAAGTCCTTCTTTAATCATATGTAGTTACTACAGTCTTGGAGGCACCCCTCAACTTTCACTCTATAAATACACAGCCATGCGTAACTTTACATGGACCGACACTGTTAGCGTGCAAAGTGTTATAATAGCTAAGACTATAAGTTTGTGAACAGCAGCTGCTGCGACTAGTTGATATATGCATGTATGTTCCATAATCAATCATAAATAACAAATCATTAGTATGCTAGGGCAGTGCACCCGGTTTATTGAGGTCCTGCTGAGGCATAATGCCTACCGAAATCCTGAAAATCCTGAAAATATGTCTCAAGTCTGTTTTGGGTGCAATTGCAGCATGCACCCCTTCACCAAATACTCAATTCAAAATTTTAGTCTCATAATATCCATGTAGGATGACAAATAATACTATTGATTGCTAGTACAGGGAGATGATTTACGAGTACCACACTGCACAGACAACACAATGGTGCATGCAAAAACGTTTAATAGAAGATCAGACCAGAGAGGCATCAGGGCAGCAGCCAAAATCCAGTAGCCAGGGCTATGGACAATATAAAGTGAAGTATATGTAACTTACTTACACTTATCTAACATAAGACAATTTGCAAACAAACACAATTTGCAAAATTGCATTCTAACAAAATACAACATTTCTTTACGACTAAAGTCTTCAATCACGTAACAAAATAATAAATAAGCTATTGGCAGCATTGTAACAAGAGAAGTTTGTAAAGCAAATATGCTCCCACGGCAGCCTGATTGTCGAAAATGGTAAAGGTCAAGGTGACCTTGACCTTTGACTTCAAATCAATAGGGTCATTTACTGTTGCGGACCAACCCCTATGTAAAGTTTGACAATCCTAGGGCAAAGCGTTCTCGAGTTATTGCACAGAACCATTTTGTCTACCATTAACATGAGCAAAGCAATATACCCCCTCATCAAAGATGGGGGCATAATATGTCATAAATTATGAAAATAATACAAGCATTCTATTACAGACCAACACACGACTATGCCATAAAATCAGAAAGCAAATGGCGGCCAAATGTTGGTGCTCTCCGAGCTATACTGATCAAGTTCCTTGTCCCGGGTGGTGAATAAATTATAAAATTACGCACAAACAATATATTAATGGCACAACTTCAAAACGTCAAATAAACAGACAAGAGAAACTGAACTACTAGTATATTCATCAGCCAATTAACATGTCACTACATATTTAGGTATGATAGCGGTAGGAACACCAACATTTATACACACCTAAGACCAGGCTGTTTTTTATGTTTCATTCAGTATCTGAAGACATATCTTGTAATCTTAGCTCCCCTTTCTAAAAATACATGTCATTTTTTTAATTGAAAAATCATGTTAAACATTCTAAAATGGCATGTGACCAGTGTAAAAACATCCATGGCTGATTTCCATATCAAAGTAGAAAACTGGCTAGTTACCAGATAAAGCTATTTGTAAATTCCAGGGGTGTCAACGGAGCCAAACTTAAAATCAGGAAAAACAGACACAGTGAACCATTGTTGACAAATAAGAGGCCTTCAACAACACTTCTCCCAGATTTGAATCATTTTTAAATAAGAAATTCCTTCAAAACAGAATTCACCATAACTTCGCCATTTCTCAAGATATTTTCATCAAATAACTTTTATTTTGGTTAGAAATCATGGCTCTTTCAGAATATGTAAATGTGTGTTTACAACACACCTGAAATCTGCTTGGTAATATTGTAATGTTTCCACATGAACTGTATCAGAACAGTGCTGGGTTTTTTTCAGAGGAGTAAAATAAAGACATGTGCAGATGCTCAACAAATTAGAAAAAAAACAGCTAAGCCAAATAATAAGTTACAGTCTTCAAGTTATCACTTACTTGTGGACTCCATTCAAATACCTTTAGACAAACAAATGTTTTAATGTCACAGCTGATAAAAAACGTATCTAGCTAAAGAGTAAACTTTTTATCAGGTGATCTTTGCATCAGCATAATGCTACTGAGTGCTTGATAATGCTTAGTTTCCCAGATTATCACCCCCTCTTATCACCTACTCAATACTACACACCACCTCAACAGAATGATTTAAAACAAAACATCGAACTATTTATAAAGTTTCAAAGCTATCAAATGAAAGCAATGCAGTCTAAAAATCACATTCGCAGAAAAAATGTCATTGAACACATTTTTTCATAAAATGTGACAACAATCTCATCATTCATTTATACTGGCCTAAGGTAGATCATATCAAGTCTGTTGCCTAAGCAAAGCGCTACCAAGCGCCTTTATTCAATTATCTCCCGTTCAATTAAATATAGAAGGCATGGATTACCTCCGTGGAAAGTGCTATGTAGCACTTTGCTTAGACAACGGACACCATGTTAGCAATGTCAGATGATAGTTGCTGTAAAATAACGGATAGCTGCTGGTTTAACGAAGCACAAACTCAAGTTTCATCCATCAGGAAAACCACATCAATGATATATTTACCACTGTTCTACATGTCAAATAGTGTTCTCCTTTAGACAAAAATTAGCAATATTAATTATCTAAAAACATATACTACATAAGTAATTGTTTAAACCTACAAAAAAGTAAGATTGTAAATCGTGACATACATAGAGATAAATGTTATTATGTATTTTGGGTCATAAACTGTTTTCCATTTTCTTCATCAAAATATGAAATTTCCCATCTTTGAGGGGTCATGAGCCCCTTTTCTCCAAACTGGAGTTTGGATCCAGCTACATGCATAGTATATATTTTAATTTAGTTATAGTTTGTTATGAGTAAAACGCCTCAACAAACAAAATATAATATAATGGATTACACTGTTTATACATATAGTAAACATTAACATATATGAATATCATAATGTGTTAATCATTTTATTTTGACAGATAAATATTTGCACATGACAGATATTATATTGCTGGCTTAGAACCAGAAGGTCGTAACTACAAAATGGATATATTGAGAAAACAAGAGAAAACTGTCTGTAATTTACTCTTTACCTATGGGTAAACAAGTTTTTAAAACTTCATTTTGGTCAACACGACAATTCCAGATTTTCATGAAAATAGGCTCATAAGAAGCGCCTTGTGAAGCAGATTTCAAATATGTATGAGTCTTATAAGGTTGTGAGTAGTAGTTACGACCTTCTGGTTTTAAGCCAGCGATATAAAGTATATAGAAATAGTATTAACAATACACTACCATTGCTCGGATAGCTTCAGCCTTAAAACATAATACACGCAGCTATGTATACATAGTATCCCTCGCTACCAACATATTACTTAGCATATTAGAATTAGAAAGTTTAAATATAAGCACAAGACAGTTTTAACAAGAGCACTGTCTGAGAGTGCTGGACGCTCGACTTTCTTGTACTCAATGGGATTGGTAGCATCTTTGCTTATCTGTGAGTGAAAATTCAAAAAGTAAGAAGGGCAGATAACTCAATAAATTTGGGTTTACCGGCCTTAGTCTCAGTATGGACTACCCTTGTGAATAACTTTCTTGAATTTCATGTGGATAACTTTTTTAGTTTTTAAACAAATGACTTAATCAACGTAGATGCATGCACATTTCTCAAGATATTTTCATCAGATCACTTTATTTTGGCCGGAAATCATGGCTCTTTCAGGATATGCCAATCCGGAATTCTGGATTAAGCTGGTAAATTGACACCCCTGATTATCAATATCTCGATGATATTATGCTGCTGTTTGATAGGACATCTATTCACTGACAGTAAGCAGTTACATCTGCTTTCAAATTCAGTATTGGACATATTAGAAGAATTTAGGTACACCTGTTTTACAAAAAAAAAAAACCCGAACAATGTGACTATGTATATGAAACAGATATATAGCAAAATACACCAGAAACACAAATTTGACTAGAAAATGGGCTGCCGCAGTTTTTATAAGTTTGCCAGTTTTATCATCAACCAGGTTAAAGTGTATACAGCTATATTCTAACAGCCATTCAATGTCAAAATAATTACTTGCGTTGTTTTAAGTATGATACTAGACTACCTTAATTGCAAATTAAAACTTGGGATGAGTTCCGTGTACTTTGATTCAATCGTCGAAAAATAGGCGAGTGTTCTAGAACACTTTAGTATGAAAATGGACAGCTCTCATGTCCAATAAATCACAGAGAGAGTTTCTGTTAAAACTGAAGTGAAAAATTATCTGATGGATATGAAAGCATAATTGTTTTTCAGTTTTTGAAAAATATCTTCCGATATAGCTCTATAAACTTTAACGTATCTGGGCAAAACATACCACCAACTAGAATAATTGATTCCTTCAATCAAGATTAGTGGTGTTAACGGAAGATTGAATCATCATGATTATCATAATTATACTGAAAGAAAGTCGTCAGTGTGAATACATTACATGTTTGCTAATGCCCTGGTCACACTGGCATGGTTTTGCCTCGGCAATATACTCCCGATCTAATAAATGGGCATTGGACGACATCAGGAAAAGTGTTCATGTGGTCTAATGGGAAGCTTGTGGTAATCATTAGAAAATGTGTGGTATCCATGTTCCCAATGCCTCCCGAAGCTAATTTATTTAAATATGGAGAACATTGCCAATGCCAAATGCTCAGTGTGACCAAGGCATAAGTGGCTGGATAATATAGAAACTATGGTTTTACCTGATCAGAGGATAATGTCTTTACTTTCACAGGCTCTGGTGGCTGAAACAACAACAGCAACAATATTAAATGTATCAAAGTTACGGGTGGATTAGAATGCAATAACTGCAAGACTTCATAGGTGTGGCACATCAAACACGACCTCTATTAAACTATAATAAAAGTTCAAACCAAACTAACACTCAGATATCCCTGATGAAGTATACTGTCCAGTTGAAACATTGGATTAATAAATTATATTTGAAACCTGACCATTTTTTCCATGTGTTCCACATATTCTACTTTATTTGTTACCCAGATATCAACTAACTCTCCGGCAACACACTCAGATAAATTTGATAAACCTGAATTTTCTGTTCTGTATCAAATTCAATTATTAAACGCTACAGTATAACAATATTGGGTTAGGGATACAAAAGTAACATTTTTCACATAACCTGTGTTTGGGGAGTGCCGGAAATACTGTTCGGCACTCCCAGACCGTTACATAAATATTTAAATAAGCTTGACGTTGGTCGGTCCTGGGTCACGTAAATAGTGATTATTCTAGCACAGAATAGCAGGGCGCTCCGCCCTGCCCATTTTGAACTCCGCCCTTTTGCCCGAATTTGGCAAGTATGGCTTTTTGAACCGCCCTTTTGCCCCAAAACGCCTTTTGGAACATCCCTTTTGTCCAAATATGCCTTAAAACAACATGTCAATCAAACAACATTCGATTAAAGTTGCTGATAATGACATGTTAATTGTCCCCGTCGGTAACATAAGCAAATCCATGCTTTCAATCGATCTAAGACGTCAGGATAATACAAACGTCATAATGACATCGCGTGCATTGTACAAAGAAGAACAGACACGCAGTAAAACTTACCAATTTCACTTTTTTTGTGAGAGCTTGAATATGGCTTCTCTGTAAATAAAACAAATGAAGCAAATGAAGAATACAACAATTAAATTTCAATTAAGTGTGAATGAGCATACTGTACTGTCGATTCAATAAGTAATACTACTGATCAGAGAACTATCCCATTTGAAAGAATAGCGAGGATTACAGTTAAATAAGTTACACCCAGTTAAACATAGATAAACATAATTTAACCAAAGGGTGAGCCAATGTTTATAACTGTTATCATTTAACTTTGAACAAACTGTATATACTTACGTCTAGAACAAAGGGAATATCCTCAGCAATACTATCAGTATGTTGATGTGAAAGTCGTCGGAAATGTTTGTCTATATCACCTGAAATATAAACAGTCGTTGTAGCATAGTGGTCGAGTTGAGAATCCATTTGACTCCTGATCAAGAGGTTCCTGGTTCGATTCTTGGTTGGGGCACTTCATTTCCGAAACACTATTAAGTGTTCCCACCCAACTAGAGATTAACTGGTTGGAAAGTCTCGTGTGTAAAGGTGCTCTACACTGGGCACGTTAAAGAACCAAGGAATCTTTTAGAAATGAGCTAGGGTATCGCACCCGGATTCCTTGTATCAAACCTCTTTCACTTTATTGATTTTATGTCTGCTCCTGTCAGACTCACCTCCGAATTATATTCATTAATTAATGCTCGGGAGAATAACATAGATGTAGCAATTGTTGCTTTGTCCTACAAACGTAAGCTAGAGCACCAAAGAAAACTATGAATTCAAGTCAATCATGAAGCAGTTACTAAGAATAAAGTCTTCGGCTTGGCTACAACTAGGTCATTCATTTAAAAGCAAAAGTAAAAACATGACTATCAACATATCAAATCAACAAACTCTTCCTTTAAATTCTATCAGTTGTGAGGTATGTAGCTATACAGACATGAATGGTTGATACTAACATTTATTATAAAGGGAACAACTAAGGATCTTTTTTTAAAACCATCCCAGATTTGGAGTGGATATAATTTAAAGAAAGAATTGATACCTAATCAAGCATCCTAAAAGCTCACAAGGTCTTTGAACACTTTGTTCTCAGGTGAGCCATACCTACCAAATACTCCAATTAAAGTGGATTCACTCCTATTTTAGTTGTTAATTTCTGGTTTTCCAATGTCACCTCACTTTGAACAAAGGTAAATTTGTTTCATTTTATGATCTTCAGTCCCATATTTATAACCACTAAAATTATTAATTCCTTGTTTATCCTAAGTAAATCTCTTTTAAATCACATTTAAAAGCATCTTTTGACAAGTTTTTTTATCACTCCTTTTTAGATTTAACCAACTTGGCAGGTATGAATAACGCAAACAACAATAAACCAATTTGTTACCTTGTAGATCATTAAAGCTGGAAGATTTTGGTACGGTTTGTTTGCCGAGTCCGTTAGTTGAGTGTTTCTTGAGTATAGATCTGAGTGGGAGATTAAGTGTGTGATATGTTCGCTTTTCTCTTTCGGCATCGGATATGTCTTCTATAGAACTAGCACTCGTCTGGAAATAGATGGGATCATGTTATAAATATAAGAAAGTTAATTATCACGATTTCATAGTTATTACGGAACACAAAATGGCTGACAATTTTTTGGTAAAATTTCAAATCTTGTCAAACTTTGTCATTTCTTGCTCGATTTTCTTCAATTTTTGTTTTGTTTGAATCTTCATTCATTTTTTACCTGCATGCAATACACAACAACGACAAATACAGAACTATGGTACCAGTTTCATGGGGCCATTTTCATCAGTTCAGTCACCCCTTGACATTTTTTCCCCTTGTCATTGGACTACCAAGGAAAGCTACATTCCAGTCTCCCTAGGGAGACTACTTCTCTCCTGGTTCATGTGCATCCAACATCAACATACTGTGCCAAGGAACTTTGAATCAGATATAGACACTATCCTTACTCACAGGTACCAATTTCATGTAAATTACACATTCAAAAGTGCATTGTGATTAAAACATATTTAAAACAAAGAATTTGTATGCAATGGATACAACATGCTATTAAAATAAAATGGGTAAAATATAACAAATCATGGAGTGTTTAAAAATCAACAAATTCATCAAATATATGTAAACAAGTAAAATAAACAACTGAAATATTTCGTAAGTCGTAAGACATCTATAATAAAATTATTATGTACATCAAGCTGTAACAAACTTACTGATCTAAACAATGATGACATTGATGGAATTTGTGATTTCTTCTGCTTCGATGTCTCGTCAACCTTCGACACCATGAAACGTGACTTCGGACGTTCAGGGATGATTTCTACATGAGGTGGTGGAGTCGGTGGTCGACTTGAGCCCGGTGTAGACATACCTGAGTTCATCCCATCCTCCTCCTCGCCCGGGAGACAAACTTTCTGCTCCATACTGAGGCTCGTCCATAGTATTCTCTCTAACTCAAATCTTTTAACAGAACCCAGTAATATCATGGAGTCTGTGAACGAACAAACAAACACATAGTTAGTGTAAAATCATTTAATTTCAATGGGACCTTAATTAGTGGATTTTGCGTTTCAGATTATCAATACAAGGGCCAAAGTTAGTGTTCGATGGGATTTGATTTCATGGTTGAAGGTGAACCACGAAATCCACGACATAATTATAATCCCCCACGAAAATTAACTATCTATCACACATTGCCAGTCAATACCACAGAACTGAGAAAAGTGACATAGTAAACATTTATATACATACTTTCATAGCTATTAGGAAAGCCTCTGGTAAGTTTAAGGATCAGGGCTTTTTTTTCTATAGCAGGAGTCATTTACAGGCCCCTTCCCCTCAGGAAAATTGTTTAAAATCATGCAGTTTTCCCTTAAACTTCAATTAACTTTAGGTTTTTCTTCCCTTTTGCAAAAATTGTCTGTTAATTTCCCCCAAATTTAAAGAAAAAGGCCCCTTCCCTAGTTGTCGAAAAAAAGGCTTGCAGGATATTTCCTAAAACAAAGTTCAGTAAAAGTTTGTATAAATTGACAAGGATATCTTGAAGATAAGTGAAATGTTACTAACCTCTAGCATCAACGAGGGGATATGTACGGAACTTGGTGTTTTCTAGTAAATCTTTGAGTTGTTTATAAGTTGATATAAATGATATAAGATGTACATCTTTCACCATGATATCCTCCACATATACATTCCATGAACTGTAATGAACATAAACATATAATATACTGTAAAATCATTTAATTTCGATAGGCGAAATTATGTGGTTTTGGTAAAAAAGACCGTTTCAATGGGAAATTAATTCGCAGATTTTGCATTTCAGATAATATTTACAAGGGTCAAATTATTATCCGATGGGATTCAATTTCGTGGAAGAAGATGAACCACGAAATCCACGAAATTAAATCCCCACGAAAATAATGACTTTACAGTAATAAACATTCCACGAATTGTAATATCAATATATACAAGTTTGCCCAAATTTTGTTGTTTCATTTTGACTGAATATTTACCTGAGATTACTAGAAGAACAAGCGGGCCCCAAAGGCCCTAGGTCGCTCACCTGTTGCACATTAGTCTAGGTATCAGTACAACCTACATTCTGACCATATTTCATGAAGATTAGATCAAAACAGTGACCCCTGGGGTGAACACAATGTTTTTCTAAGATTTGACCTAGTGACCTAGTTTTTGACCCCACATGACCCAGTTTCAAGCTTGGTCTATATTTCATAAAGAACAACATTTTGACCAAGTTTTATGAAGATTGGATCAAAATGGTGACCTCTGGAGTGAACACTATGTTTTTCTAAGATTTGACCTAGTGACCTAGTTTTTGACCCCACATGACCCAGTTTTGAAGTTGGCCTAGATTTCATATAGAACAACATTGTGACCAAGTTTCATGAAGATTGGATCAAAATTGTGACCTCTGGTTTGAACACTAGGTTTTTCTAAGATTTGACCTAGTGACCTAGTTTTTAACCCCACATGACCCAGTTTCATACTTGGCCTAGATTTCATAGAGAACAACATTCTGATCAAGTTTAATGATGCTTGGATCAAAACCACGACCTCTGGAGTGAATACAAGTTTTTTCTAAGGTTTGACCTAGTGAACTAGTTTTTGACCTCACATTACCCAGTTTTGAACTTGGTCTAGATTCTATAGAGAACAACAATCTGACCAATTTTCATGACGATTGGATCAAAAAGGTGACCTCTGGAGTGAATTCAAGGTTTTTCTAACATTTGACCTAGTGACCTAGTTTTTGACAACGCATGACCCAGTTTCAACCTTGGCCTAGATTTTATAGAGAACAACATTCTGACAAAGTTTCATGAAGATTGGATCAAAACTGTTGCCTCTGGAGTGAACACAAGGTTTTTCTAAGATTTGACCTAGTGACCTAGTTTTTTACCCCACATGACCCAGTTTCGAACTTGGTTTAGATTTTATAGGGAACAACATTCTGACCAAGTTTCATGAAGATTGGATCAAAACTGTTGCCTCTAGAGTGAACACAAGCAAATTGTTGACGAACGACGGACGAAGAGTGATCACAAAAGCTCACCATGTGACAGGTGAGCTAATAAAACAAGGTCATGAGTTTGTGTGCATAGTAAATCTATCAAGTGCGCCTAGCTCACATTAAATCACTAATGTAGGGTTGAGAAAAACAGAGACAGCATACCCTCACCCCATCTTAAAATTTTACAAAACAAATTGAGGCGATTTGGAAAAACGGCATTGAGACAGGTTTAAAATATAGAAATTCACCATGAAATTGTAATTAAAATTTCAAGAATAAGAATATAATGTTTGATGACTTACTCGACTTTGGAAGACACTATACTGGGAAGGTAGGGGAGACGCTTGAGTTTGATAATACTGTCATAGAATGATGGCTGGAACAAGTTCGCTACAGCATTTGATATTAAAACAGCTATCTGAAAGTAAAATACAAATATTACATGATATTATACAGTCATGTAGGATACTAGTTCCAGTGTGTAATGATGGGAAAACATCAGATAAGTTTAAAGAGGCATTCCCTATAACTAGTATAGTATTCTCTACCATCACATTAAATGAGCTAAATGTACAAAGCACTATCACTTATCATAATTTGTCAAAAGAAAGTGTGTGCAAATATGTCTCTATAATGTAACAACTAGATTTATATCACCAATTACAATTTATGGCTTCCAGCGATTAATTACTATGCAGTCAAAGGGAAACAACTTGTGGCTATTTTGGTTTGTTACGGAAATATGTTTTAATTATTTTCTCGGTAATTAGTGGGAACTTTTTGTAGAACATTTGAGGAGTTTAAGCAATACTGATTGTCAACTATTCCTGAATCAATTTAAACGATCAAAGTTATAGGGAATGCCTCTTTAATAAAAGGGGTGGTCATTGAAAAATTTTGAGTAAATATCAAACCTTGATAATCATTATGATACACACAGGGGTTCTTTTGAGGTATTATGTCCAATCCTGAAAACATGTGGCAAGACTTTAAGTCTGTTTCAGGTACCATTACCACACATCCCAACATCTTAGCAAGGCTTCAAATATTGTTTTATTGTTAACATTTAGACTATGGAACTTCAAATGACCATAGCTCAATTCTATGAATTTTTCATCAAATAACTTTTATTTTTGGCACAAACGGCACTTATTTTTAATGCGACCAATTCGAATTTCCGGATTAATTGTGGGACACCAGTACACAGTATACATGTATCTACAAGATTTAAATTCCACAATGAACACCAAAGTAGTAGGGGCTAAGACTGGTCTAAATACCATTTTTTTCACACACTCCCAGGAACCATTTTATGAAGCAGTGAAAAAATTGATTGTTTGGTCATATGTTTGTTTGGTAGTTAGTCATGATTTGTGTGTAATTGGGGATAAATTAGCCATCAGTTATCAGATTTCACAAAATCCCTGTCAGCAGTTTTACCTACCTACCTACCTACCTACCCTACCTACCCTACCTACCCTACCTACCCTACCTACCCTACCCTACCTACCTACCTACCTACCTACCTACCTACCTACCTACCTACCTACCTACCTACCTACCTACCTACCTACCTACCTACCTAGTCCATGTTGCGTTCGGAGGCACATAGGGCAAGGACTAGAGCTTTCCACTCTTCTCTATATTTAGCCTTTTTTTCAGCAGTTTTACAATGAATTAAAAAAGAGAAACTTCAGGATCAAAATATATGGTAAGTTTGAACAACATTCAATTTTTTTTTAAATATTACACTGTAAGACTCACCACAGCAGGTAGGACGTGTGAGATCTGACCAGTCAGTTCAAACACTATCACAGACGTTGATATAGTTCTAGTTACACTCCCAGATAATGAGGCTGCACCTAGAAATGGTAAGAACATATTAAAAAACATTATATTACTAAGCATTTCTTTATATATTTATCCACTCCCATACTTAGTTATCTCCATGCCTGTCTGACCTTTGTATGGTCTTTACGACAATTCCAGTATTTTTACTTGGTCAGATAGGGGTCACTAACTATAAAAATAACCATCTAAGACTGATCCCCACCCCTAAGCCTAAAAGTAAAAACAATTCAGACACTCAGGAATGTGTTCAGTGGTTAGCACACATGCCGCCTAATCCAGTTTTCAAATCCGGGTGGAGGCACTAACATGCCTGCCATATTTCAGCAGAAAGCTGACTGGCAACTTAAGGCTATGCTCAGCATTTTCTGAGAGACATATTAGTTTGTTTTTCTTTAAATTATTGGTCAATTGATTCTGAAGTGGTAAATCTTATTTACAAAGTTATCAAAATGATAATCAAGATATTAAGCTTTAGTGAAACCAGTAATTTTTTTTAAAAATTAAACCATACACAAATCACATGACTTGAGAATATGAGAAAAGCACAAAAACTAATGTCGTATAATACATATAATACATGGACTTACCTACTACAGCGTAACCACCAGGAACAATTTTATGTATCACATCACCAGATTTGACCCCATTAGGGAACCATGCAGCCATACTCTCCCCTATCAGTCGACCAAAAGCAGCCCCTGTTATAAGACACAGAAACTACAGAGTTCATACAAGTCTAGCACCAATACACTATGATTACAGTATAGACCAGTTCCCGTGATCTCCTGAAAGCCTCCAAATCTCAGTTCAAATATCGAACTATTTTCACATAAATTTGAGTTAATTTTCATGCGAGATGGACACAAATATTGATAAAACTAGAAATGTGTCCATGGGACATGAGTGTCACCATTAGGGTACACAGTAACAATCAGCCATTACTTTAGTAAAAATTGAAGCAGAAAAATTTCCATCCTTTACGGTCATCTATACATTATGATTGTTCATTGGTTAAAGTTTGATGAAATTCCAACCAGACGAACGGATGGACAGCACCAATGCTATATGCCCCCACTCATAAATAATGTGGGGTCAAAACAAAACATCAAGAATATCATAAGTTCATCACACTGTGTTGACATACCATGTGGTATGAGACGTAATGTTTCACTTAATACCCAAGACAAATCCCTTTGGAAACTAAAAGCAATAAACAACATTAAGAGCTTATTCTTTCAAAACTTAATGTTTTCCCAAAAATAACTCTAGTATAATTATGGACTGGAGCTTCGAGGGCATATTGTACATGAACATATAACTTACCTATGGTAAACACAGGAACAAACACTCCAGCAGGTATAGGTAATGTATTACATATTGCAGCCATCCAAAACTGAAATATTATATAATTATAGATATAATTGTATAATCAATGATGAAACATCAAGCTATAAAGCATTAAAAGGAAGGTTACTCATTTTCCTATGGATAGAGCCTTAAAGGGAGATTACTCATTTTCCTATAGAGCATTAAAGGAAGGTTACTCATTTTCCTATAGAGCCTTAAAGGGAGATTACTCATTTTCCTATAAAGTCTTAAAGGGAGATTACTCATTTTCCTATAAAGTCTTAAAGGGAGACTACTCATTTTCCTAAAGAACATTAAAGGGAGATTACTGACTTTCTTATAGAGTCGATCGTAAATACTCGGGTCTTTCCATGATGAATCCTGAAGCTCCTTCTGATGTAAAAAGTCCACACGGTGATTCGGTCACACATGTGTGATGCGGTTTGCCCGAAAATAAACCATAACATATCGATTGCATATGTAAGCTATGATGTTTTTAAAGAACATAAATATATAAAACATGCTAAGTTAAGTGTATATTTATGCCCAAGATGTATAAACAGAGCCGCAAGTTCCATTTATAATATGTTTACAAAACCGTTCTGGCTTCGCTAAAAACCGTTAAGAACCGTTTGAATAATGGTGACGTTTTAATTTATGTCCGAGATATGATTCGTCTTAGAATTGTCCGAGGTGCACCGATTGTTATAGAGTATTGAAGGGAGATAACTCATTTTCCAAGAGAGCATTAAAGGGAGATTACTCATTTTCCTATAAAGCATTAAAGGGAGATTACTCATTTTCCTAAAGAACATTAAAGGGAGATTACTCATTCTCCTAAAGAACGTTAAAGGGAGATTACTCATTTTCCTATAAAGCATTAAAGTGAGACTACTCATTTTCCTAAAGAACATTAAACGGAGATTACTCATTTTCCTATAAAGCATTAAAGTGAGACTACTCATTTTCCTAAAGAACATTACAGGGAGACTACTCATTTTCCTAAAGAGCATTCATGAGCAGTAATTTACTTATCTAAATAGAATATTAACAGGTGATAACCATCGAAATGTAAAAAGGAAGACTTACGTTCATGATGATAAACAGTACAAGACTGACGTATATGTTGGTAGCTGGATGTTTCCAATGACTGAGTATTTCTTCCTCATCAAGGTCATCAGCTTGACCTGTCGTCCAGGTTATATTACCAAACAGTTCATCTACAGCTTGACGATGGGTCATCTGTACAAATATATCAAATACAACAATTGGTTCATAGCATCACTAAAAAAGGTGAAGTTCAAATTTTTGAAGTTTTGTAATTTGGAAAACATTATACCCGTACTGTAAAATCATTTAATTTCGATGAGACAAAATTTCGTGGTTTTGATAAAAGAGACCAATACGACGATACGTTAATTTGTGGATTTTGCATTTCAGGTAATAAATACATGAGTCAAAATTATTGACCAATGAGATCTGATTTGAACCACGAAATCCATGAAATTTAATCCGCATGAAAAATAATTATTTTACAGTACAACAGTTAATTCATGGCATCACTTCAAAATGATGAAGTTGCAATTTTTAAAGATTTAGTAATTTGGAAACCAACATATTCATAAAAGCGATGTTCATCATTCGGCAAAATACAAAAGCCGACATCCAAACAGAAAAGCCTTCAATAAGTTGTTTTTTGAAGCAATACATGGAACCTTATGTAGCTTCGGCATGATGCGGATCAGCTTTTTTTATGACGAGCATAGCCTTTATTTGCTTTATTTCTACTGAAACATGGCAGGCATATATATGTACCTCCACCCGGATTTGAACCCGGGTCGCCAGATTAGACGGCAAGCGCACTAACCACTGAGCTACGGAGGCACACATATCAATCATATCGCAAATAATACCCAGCAAACAAAAAATACAGTGACTAGACTAAAACCATGAAAACATTGGAATAGACGGTCGTCAACTCAGAGAACACACACAGTTATAACATAAAAATCAGAATACTATGTAATATGTAAGTAGAATAGAAGTGGTCAGATTGCAAATCAAAACTTCTTTTTTTTAAAGTCTTGGAAGTGGATTATGTATGTTTAACCAACGATTCAAATCAATGAAGACAGACTTACCTGGCCCGCATAGAACTGTCCGAGCCCAGGAGGGAATGTACATGATGTAATAACAAGTGTTACTAGGCCGGGGTATATAAAACGACTGAAATAAAAATATAAACATTTCAAGTACTGGAGATTCATCAAGCAACTGTCATGCACAATAAAATGGACAGAAGGACATTAAAAACAAATGGGTCGTAAAGCAATCACTATAAATTATAAATATTTTTGTTATTGAATGAAAAGCTCAAGTAAGCAGACATTTATGATATGTAGTCTTTACACAACCCACACTAGTCAGCCAAATTTAATCAGGGCAAGGGGTCAGCTGGCAGAGTGACTTACGCTCTCGACTATCAATCCATGGGTCTCAGGTTCAAATCTTGGCCAAGGCACAAGAAACTGGCACTAGATATTTCTAGAACTCTTTCCAGTGTTTCCAATCCAACTAGACCTAGAGTTGAACTGGTTGTCTCCCATGTAACAATGCTACACCGGACACTTTACAGAAGTAAGTAGTCTATTCAAAACAATCTCTGGTAGCGTACCAGGATTCCTTGTATAAAAATTAAAACTGCAGTTTCTTCCCTTGATTAAACGCTCGTCCAAATGGGCTATCCCGGTGACAAGAGTAAATAAATCCAACTAGTTCCCTGGAAGTTTGAGGTCATTAGTAAATCAGAGAGGGAAGACACAGAATAAGCAAGCTCTCACTACTGTCCAAGGCAAACACAAACAACAAATCAATGAAATATAACTATCTTTCTCCAAAGAGGACTTACTTTTTCTGTAAAAATGCAGACATTTTTTTATGTTTTCTTGTAAATAAAATGATTCTTCTGTGAGTTAAAATAAACAAGGCACCAATTAGACCACATGCAATCCTGAAATAAAGATAAAATTATGTTTAAGGAATATTAAAAAGTAAACGTTTAAAACCGTTGCATCAGTACCATTCCAGCAATACACTCATCCTTCGAAATGGTCAACAATTTACATAGGCTATCACAACTACTGCCTTCGCGATAGCCTAGAGGTAGAGCTTTCGCTTCAAGTGAGGGAGATCCCGGGTTCCATTCCTGACCACGTCATACCAAAGACGAAATAAAAATGGTACCAGTAATTCCCTTGTTTGACGCTCTGCATTAAAGGGAATCTAGCTTCTGTTCCCTCATACCCTCGTGGCGATGGATAACATCAGAAATGAGGTGTTGAGAGTTAATACAAGTAAGAGTAACCATTCAATAAATAGACAATAATTATGTCAAACCTTTTTACAGCAAACATTCTGAATTTGTTAACTAAAAAAGTAACAATGCTTTCAGCATTTTCTAGTCTCCAATTGGCAAAGCGGAAATAATGGTATTTTGTCATAAAAATTATTTTCATAACTTTTTGGCATCTGATTTTGCTTTTTATTCTTTTCTATTGTTTTGCCGGCCTAATACACAGCTGTCTGTATTGCTGGGGGAGGGAAGATGGTAGTCATACTTACCCAATAAATGAAAATGCCAATAATTCCAACGGATCAAACGGGAAATCTGTTTTTAAATTGGTTTTAAATAAAGCTGTCAATGTTTCTGAAAAGACATAAAAAATACAAAATATAAGAAAAGTTTTTGTCACAAATAAAAACAAGACTGCGTTCAAATTACGCTTATGCCCCCGTGGAAGCCTTGTCCATGAAAAAGATTTTATCAACAATATATGAAACAGTCTATCCATAAGGATTATCAAAGACATTGGAATTTTCCTAAGTTTAATGAGGTCAGATGATATATATATACTTATTAGGTGTGTTGACAGTGTTCTAATACAACAACCACCCAAGTATGAACGCTTTGCAGAAAGCCATATGGATGTAAGAAGAAACGGGGAGTTTGAGTTAACCAAGAATACTCCAATAAGTCCATTAGTGGGTCAAGGTGAAAGTCAAAATGAGGTAAGGGATTGTTGTGGAGATTGTTCCAATACAGCATCCCTGCAAGTATGAAAGCTTTGTAGCATGCCATATTGATGCTAGAAGAAACAGGGAACTTGGGTTAACCTCATAGTTGCGCTTCTTATGAGCCTATTTTCATGAAAATCGGAACTTGTCATGTTGTCCAAAATGAAGTTGTAAAAGCTCGTTTTACTGTTAGTAAAGAGCAAATTTCAGACAGTTTTTTTCTAGTTTTCTCTACATATCTATTTTGTACTTACGAAATTCTCATTCAAAGCCAGCAATATATACAAAACACTACTGTAACAATTGCAATACTTGCATCCATCATTTTCATTCTAATTTCTGAAATGGTACCAACTTCAATGTCAATTTATTATACATGAAGCTCAGCTGGAACACTAACTGTTCATTTAACCCAATTATTTACTTCAGTTGTTATGTGACAGATCTATAACAAATCATCTTTTCATACAACATAAATCTACTACATTGTATTACCTACCTTCATACTTGAACCAAAATGCTAACAGTCTGAACACAACAGCTCCACACACAGCACCGAAAAATCCTCGCCAGTAATTTCGCACAGCAAAATATGTGGCAGTGACTTCTATACTGAATAATACACCTAGAATAAAACAAGGAAACATCATTACATGTAGGTCATTTCAAATACCTTGCTTTCAATACACTGTTCAATGTTATCATATCTGCTAAGTACTCCTATTAAAGTGCAGTTACTCCTATTTTTTTTGTCAATTTCTGGTTTTCCAAGTTAACCTAACTTTGAACAAAGGTACATGTGATTCATTTTATGACTTTCTGTCCCGTATTTATAACCACTTGGTATTTGTGTATGAAATTACTGTCCCTCCCTAAATTTGACTTTATACTGAGTGTTTTAATCTTGCTTTCAGTTAAGAAAAGTGTGGTTTATTACTGTATTCACTTTCATTAGACAAGCAATGGTGGTCTAGGGGCTTCATACAGAGGCATAATCAAGCTCAATACCGGAAGCAAGATGCAAGTCGGTGGGGGGGCACAGAAATAACATTTGAAACAGGTGCCATATTTCTGAAAATAGATTTTAACTTTCCTAGCTTTTTTACAATCAGTCAATAAAGTGACAAGAGTATAAATGTAACACTGATATGTACTAGTCATACAAACCTCCAATAGGGGCAGCAAATGTTCCGGCCACACCTACCGCACATGCTGCGGCCAACATCTCTGACCTGCGTGACTCATTCTGTAAATATAAAGTTATAAACAGAAGTTAGGTAACTACAAAAACAACTCTAGGTAATACAGCCCAACATATCCATACACAGCAAATATAAACAGTTACTAGTTAGGTAACATCTGTTACATCGAAACTCTACAATTACTCTGTTGCTTCCATTATGCTGCATCTGGCTTGGACCTTACAGGCTTACCAGATATCATAAGAGAGTAAAAAATTACAACAAAAGCAACCCACGGTAATGCAGTCTAACATATTCATGCACTGCAGTGATATTCCGAACTTACATTAATTAACTTCTCTCTATGCCATCGAGTCAATAAAAAAATATAGTATATATATATACTTCTATAGGAATTCATGTATTCTGATCTGTATATTATTGAACTCGAACTTTATTGATTTGTTACATTGTTTGTTTTTCCCGCAATAGTGCGACGTCATGTTACGTTAACGTCATGACGTCACATCCGTTGTTTTGTTATTGTTATTCTGAAGAAGGCCTCGGTCGAAACGTAAATATAATTATAATTCTACAAAATACGTGTTGTTGTTGAACAAGTTTCCAATTATCGAGTCAATAACAAATGTGTTTGCTTTCATTGCAGTTTGGGCCGTAAATGTGTCTACATGATAACATTTCTACACCCAATCATGTACAGTGATATTAAAATAATGCAAAAAAAAAGAGAAAATAAGGGGAACACACGATCAAGACGGGTCATGTTTCAATTATTTATTAAATGACCGAAGTTTCGGCTATACAACAGCCTTCTTCAGGGTCAGTAATATTAGAAGTTAAGAACTGACATTAGGCAAGTGTTTCATTGTAAACAACATATAAATATAATGAATGAAATTCAATGTGTCGTTGTTAACATAACATTTTCCTTGTGAATGTCAGGTATGCATAATTAACATGAATAACTGTTTTAATTAGCCAACATATGTAGCTATAAACATTAACAAGTGCAAATTTATGTGCAAAATGAAAACTGAAACAACAAGTTATTTTGGTTGTTTATGCCCTCATAGGACATAAACCATTTGGTCTACCGACAGTCTCAACAGACAGACCAATCAACATCCGCAAAGCAATATACCCCCTCATCAAAGATGGGGAGGCATAATCATGTTGTTATATTGGTTTTTTTTTGTGGTTTTCTTTTTTGTTGTTTTGGCAGAGACTGTCATATTACATGGCCATTCGATCTTGTCTAAGCTTAATTGACAAGGGAGGTAACCCTGTATTCAGTATAAAGGGAAATAACAGATCAACTTACCTCATAAATACCTTTAAATGATGATAACTTGCCTAATAGATTGGCCACAATACTGGCAATATGTACAAATGGTCCCTGAAATATGAGCATATACATTTAATTTTATGAGAATAAAAGCTAATAAATATAGGATAGGGATATTCTTATCGACAGTTTTTTTGTTTTCGTTTTGAAAAACTAGGGTTATAGTTCCCGCAGGATAATGTGATATTTACAAACATTGACCGTATTGGTCTACTGTTGCAAAACGTCAATAGACACATATGCCGGTGCATTATATATTGAAATGACACTGATTAATCATGCCTCCCCCTTGATTTTTACACCTATGTGGCTTATTCCAAATTTTCCCACCTTTCTCATTATCTCATTAGACAAATTCATTTCTACTGTGTAGCAATGAGTAAATTTCCTGCAATACTGAGTCAATTTCCGGTAATTGCAATAATGAGTACACATTGAATTAATATGTATTATGGCAATAAGGAGTACAGTGATCAGATTTTAAATGTGCTTTCAATAGCAATAAATGATACAGGTAGAATTTTATAGTAATCCAATAAGTTATACAGTGATTTGGTTTATAAATACACTTATACATATACAGTAGCACAGTATGATAAGCAATACAGGGATATCAAAAGACAGAGTACCATGATACATGTACATGTATGTCTAAATTCATCCTTAAAGTCAACCATAGGATACATTTCATCATTCACAAAACACTTACAGTATTTTACATTAACACCTAATATATCATAATACATATATTCCAAGTGAATTAAATTATGCAAACTGGCTACATAAATCAAGCATACATTCCCACTACCTGACATACAGAATGGATTGTCTGTTTACCATAAATAGTCCCTGTCACACACACACCATCAACATACATGTCACTGGCTTAGAATGAAAAGGTCGTAACTACTAGTACTCTACTTACGACCTTATAAGACTCATACATATTTGAAATCTGCATTACAAGTCAATTCTTATGAGCCTATTTTCATGAAAAACAGAACTTGTCATGTTGACCAAAATGAAGTTGTAAAAGCTTGTTTTACAGTAAGTAAAGAGTATATTTCAGACAGTTTTTTCTTGTTTTCTCAAAATCTTGATTATGTACTTACGACCTTCTCATTCAAAGCCAGTGATGTATACACTCAAGTTGTGCAATCAACTATAACTGCTTAAGAACATTAAAACAGTTAAAATTGTAACAAGAAAAGTTTACATTGAAATGTTAGAAATCGGGTTCTCTCCATCAAAAAGGATAAATTGCCGCATCAGACGACTCCCTAATTCCCCTTAAATTTTAACAACAAGCAATTTTTAATGACTGATTATGACTCCTATTTTTGACATATTTAGTACAATATAACAATTTCCTGTTTGAACATCGATAAAAATATCAAATGCTGCATGATTTGCGGTTTACAGCTAAGTTAAAGTGTAATCAGTGATGAAGACATTATAATCGAGTGCGTAGTTTAACCACACCGCAATAAAACACGATAAATAACCTGCAAGCTATATGACACTACATTCTTGAAACAACAAAAACCTGCATAGGTATTATGTCATGTTGACAATACCACAATGCACTTTACAAGTTACAGAGATTTTACGTCTTAACAATTTATCCACTTACAACTAAGTTGTAATTGGAGATGCATGTTCTTTATGTTTTAATGCAGTCTCCAACATAACATGATCTGGCCCCGTATTCATAAAGCTCCTAAGGTTTTTATTGAAGTATAAACTACTCGAGGTGCTTTAGTGCAAAAAGGTAAGAGGTTAACACTTTTTTATCATAATATCACCCCTAATAAAAGGGCAAGCCAATTTGACTAGTGAAACCGACTTAAGTCAGGGTTTCCACAAATATTATAAGACAAAATTCCCTGATTTTTCCCTGACCAGACAGCATTTTCGCCTGACTTTTCAAGTGATCGGTCCTTTTTGTTAGAATAAAATAGTGCAATAGAATCAGTGAAAAGGAGGTTATATTTGCTTTATATGGAATCAAAATGTTTCATGTAGCACTTTTAGGGCTTCTGATTGAAATAAAGTAATTATAAACTAAAGTTATCCCGAGCAAGCGAGGATTTTATTCAGCTTTTGGTATTTTCTTCATTGGAAATGACACCTCTTGACATCTTTAATGAACAATTCCCCGACTTTTCCCTGACTTTTGCTCAATTTCCAAAATTCCCTGACTAATTTCAAAAATTCCCTGACTTTTCCCTGACCTTAAAAAAAAAATGTTTTCCCTGACCGTGGGAACCCTTTATAAAGTGTGGGCATTGATCCGTGTAGTTGTGTTGTGGGGTTACTTGTTTCTGTACTCAGTTGGTTAAGTTGAGTGCTACCTTCCCTGTCCAATTTCCTTATACCTTTATAACACTTATCTTTCGTACACACAGTACCTCCCCAAGTCCCTTCTCTAAAAGCCCGACTCACTCAAGACAGAGATGTACCTATGGTAATCATTCTTTAACCAGCTGGCAGTTTACCAACCAACCGTCCACATCAATTCTAACTAACTTTCACTAGAAGTTCACTAGAACCTTCAAATTAACATTTAACCTCACAAACTACTTCAGCTTATATATATTCATAAATTTTTGACTCCCCCCCAAAATTTGTCTTGATGTTACAATCTGTTCAAAGTCAAATGATAACGGTTATAAACATTAGCTTGTCAGTGAGGTAAACAATTTTTTATCCAAGTTTAACCGTGTGTAGCTGCATTACTTGCACTTCCCGCTATTCTTTCGAATGGGCTAGTTCCCTCATTAGTATTATTTATTATATTAACTATACAATTCTTGACATAGAAATATGTGTGTAACCAACCATACAAGCCATTCAAACAATGAGAAGTTTATGTCCTATACAGATCTATATAATTAAAATAGGTTGACAAATAATGGGCAAAATGATAAATGTTGCTATGTAAATCGTAAAGAAAATGTAAATCATGCTTGTCACACGACAGAGATATATATGTTATATATATTACAGTAACTATACACAATTCTATACACTGAGTAGAAACTAAACATGTATTATAAAAGTGGTAATATATTTTACTCCAGGTATTTAATACTGTACATGCACCGACAATTTCGAAATCGTCACAGTAAATGCACCAGTCAGTAGTATCAACAGCCCCCTATCCCGGTATGGGAGCGGTGGATAACCAGCGTAACGGTTGTGCTTTTACTTTCCATCTCACCCCGCACTGCCTGGGAAATGTTAGGAATTTCTTCTCTAAACCAATACCCCACTGGGGACAATATTTAGTTGTCAGAGGCTGGGGAAATACCAAAGATTTTCAATCAGCTGCCTCCCGCAGGGTCGTGGAAGGGCAGGGGTTTTGATAGCCCAAAAGTAAAAATTCCGGCCCATCCCTGGGGTGGGGGGCAGTTGATTCAACTGACTGGTGCAAAATTGCAGCATGCACTGGGAAGACCTCTTGAGTGGGTTTGAAAGTGACTGATACAATGAAAGGGTCTATAACAGTACTTACTTCTTTTCCAAAGGGCAATGTACTGCCTAATGATGAACACAAGCCAACTACTTTAGATATGAGTGTACGGAATGTAAGAAATTCCTTGAGAACAACACCACGTAATATTGTCTTCATTTCTGGGATCCCTGAACCTGTGTACATGTAACAACATTCAAATATCAATATACTAAATGTCAACCAAAATACGATAGATGCACAACAGTTTTCAAAATTCTAAACATCCAACCTAAAATAGAACAACCACTAAGTTGTTTAATATATAAAATTTTATACTCAAAAGTGTAATGTCCTTAATCTAGTTATAATAATTAATATTTTAGATGTAAGTGTCCAGTGAAATGCTACATATTTCAATATTTTTGTCCAGATAAAGTGCATTCTAATATTATTTAAATGGTGTGATGTATGTAAATTTACAATTTTTATACCGGTATGTATATATGTTGAGGCGCACCTGGAAGATTGGGTAACCAAATGTGTAGCCTGGTTAAATAAAATCTTTACTTACTTACAGTTAACTAAGAGATAAATAAACTAATCACTAAGAATTATGTTTCTTTTTTTTCAAATCAGTACAAAAAGAATGGGACTTTGCTCTTGAATGAACCAACATATTGCCAAAATAACCATATTGTGAGGAGCAATGGCCAGAGGTAGGGTGCACGCATCAGGATTGAGAGGTCCCTGGTTCAACGCTCATCTGGACCACTGGTTAATTTCTCTGAGCATGAATAATCTACATGCTCCACTCCACCATGGTGTAAATTTGTATCTGTGAGGGCAGTGTCTATTCTTGGGCACCACAAATCGAGTTTCGCACCCACATGGGAGAGAAATGATCGCCCCAAGGAGACATGAAAATAGGTTTCCATAGGTAGCCCAATGACCAGGGGAAGTTAAAATGTCAAAGGGTGTTTTGGTATAAATTGGTAACTTAACTTAATGTAAAGAACACCTGACCCTTCAATCAGAATTCTGAGGGTCCAATTATGGCTTAATGTGAAATTTCAAGGGTCAAACGACAAAGAACCTGACTCGGGTTGAAAATTCTAATGAAACCCTCGAGGGGTACCCAGGTAGCTGTAAGAGTGTAAGACAGATATATACATACCTATAGCTTGCGGTGAAACAAGGTGTGTAAATCCAGTAGCAAACATTATAAGTAACACTGAGTATAATACCCAACACAAATATTGTAATGTCAATGAAAATGATAGTTCCTCATACAACCAGATTTTCGCTGAAAATAGAAAAAATATTATAATGAATGTTTAAAATGATTTATATAAGTACATAACACTAAATAGAGATCTAAATAATTATGGCTGCACATAGAGCTGCAATTGAAAGAAGGTCTTTTTTTAAAAGCCAAGCATTTATTTGACAATCAGTTTTGTGCTGAATACGACAGGCATATGTGTGCCTCTCACCGGATTAGACGGCAAGGGTGAAAACCACTAAGCTACAGAGGCTAGCAATGTATCAGTAATATTTATCAGCTGATTGATTATTGGTTCATATTTTGTCATAAAGATACAAGGGTAAATAAGTGGATTCACCAAAAATCCTCATTTATCCTACATTGATCCTAAACATGTTTCTTGGTCAATGGAACTTTACAAATGGGTCAAATTCAAACTCCAACTGAAGCTGGTAATTTCAAAAGCTGATTCTATACCCAAATATATACATTTAGAACACAGCTAAACAAGTGAAATCAGGCCAAGAGGGCCTGTAGCTGCATGGCTCATCTATATTTAACAAATCCCTATATTGATCAATGAATCATCAATTAAACATACTTGTCTTCAGATACAATGATCGGAATTGAAAAACGAACTTACAATCAATATATGCCACCTGCATCAGTAGATGGGAATAAAATATTGTATGAGGTCTTGCTTACCTTCTTGCATTTTTTCGATAACATAGTCCATAGCGAAACTAAGAAATGCCATAATAATGCCCAACAATGCCAGAAATATCCAATCTTCCCCCACTTTCCCCAGTATCCAATCTCTCAGACGAATAAGTAGACCTGAAACAGTAGATACAGTAAATCATGGTTCCATTATCATACAAGTTATAATATACAGCGGTGAGCCGCATCTGTGTTTATTGTGATCATCTGTATGCTATCACTGAAAGACCATTGAAGGACCAGTAACTGTTTTCTTTAAAAATTTAATGCTTCTTTACTGTCGGACCAGCGACCAAAAAAAGTTAGTGTCAACCCATGGATTTTCCTACCTACTTATTTTTTTCACAAAATTGTACAAAATGTACATACTTTATTACTATCTATTCTAGTGTTAAAAATCAAAATGCATACCAACAAATTCCCATAGTCTATTTCTTGCTTTTGGTTCTACATTGCCAAAGTCAACCTGATCCGGCTTCTTTACACGTTTAGCTTGAAATTTGGCAAAACTACTGAGATCTTTAGTGTATCTTCCATAAATCTGTAATAAAATAGTATTAATAATATTATCAACAGGATAACATATACAAGCATCGAAGTAACTGACTGCTTACAACCTTACAGTGCTTACTTTAGCCTAACTAAGGCTTAAACTTAGGCTTAAGAACATGAAGTGTCGGCAGTCCCCCACACAAAAAATAGTCCCGCTTCAATTGTTAGTGGTAGTTTCAACTTTGTATGTGGTTGTTTATTTGTTAATACATGTTGGTTTGATAATCATGTAAATACAAACTTGACCAAAATAAACCTACATATTATGCACACTCCTCTTTTAGCATTGTCTTGTTTTCTAGTGTCATTGCACCTTCACGTTTCAGTAGAGCTTTGTTTTTTATGGATATTCTTAAATCTTTCATTCTGGCCCCATCTTCCAAACATTTCAAGTAGAAATATCAAATTGAGATTTTGCTCAAATCAGAGTCTGAATTTGAGATAAATATGAAGGTCAAGCTCTTTTAATTTTACAGAAATAAACCAAGAATAGCACTTTTTTTTGTTTTGAGATGCAGATTATGAGACAAGACTCCTAGAGTCAAGACACCTACGGGCATTGTCAAAATGGCCCATGGTAAAACTTGAGATGGGATTTAGCTTAGATTGAGAGGTTTAAGGGAGGTTAGACCCTGGTGTCCCTACCCCTCACAATGAAGAATGTAAGTCACCTTAATTGATTGTGACCGAAGCCTAAATTAGTTACGAGTTTCACACCTGTAGAATGTAGGTATTGTCATGTAATTAGAGTACTAATTGGATAAGGTGTCTATCTGTCATATATGTATGCCCAGAGGCTGGGAGCAATTATCAATATTTTATTACAGACTAGTGAGTCTGACTACAGTACATGTGTATTTGTCACCTGAGACTCACATATTGTGCTCTGAGCTTGATTTAAACATATATTATTATTGCTGACAACTGATATACAGATTCACATTGATATTGACATTAATGATTTGATGTGTGTCTCCGCAGCTCAGTGGTTAGGGTTCTTGCTGTCTAAATTTTATTTAATCAAGCTATCCAGGTTCAAATCCAGGAGTTGGCACTCTGATTTGCTTGCCATGTCTCAGCAGAAAGCTGACTGGCAAATAAAGGCTATGCTTACATTTTGATAGATCATTAACTTGAGTATATTACCATAACTAGCACTCTATCCTCACAGGATAAATCAGCTTATAAATCTGATTCTGATTGGATTTGTTTATTTCTAAAGGCTAAGCATTAAAAACAGTTTTGTTAATATATTCACACTGCAAATTACTAGGAAAAAGACGAAGAGTTACCGGGTTTTAGATGTCACCCTTATTGCTTGATACCCCACAATCAGCCATTCAGTTCACAGAAAATAAAGATGTTATATACCTCTGTCTCATAATTTCGTGCCTTCTCATGAAATCCGTGCTTAGTTAAATTCAACTCTTTTACATGTTCTACATAGCCATTTTGGCAAAATTACCACAATGAACCATCCCACAAATATCCTGCATCAATTGAGGGAATTATTTTGGACGAAACTTCATAGCTTACACCTTGACGACCAGGAACGATACACCTAGTGATTATTCCTACCGATATTTCTCAACTGGTGTTAATTGTTTTTGCATCCCGTTTTCATTACGCATTATTTTTATCATATAAGCGGTTATTAAGCCTTTTATACTTAAACTGAATGCGCACTTTGATAAGAACTCCTCCAAATTTATTTAATATAA
The DNA here is from genome assembly GCA_963678985.1 of Spisula subtruncata. NCBI lineage: Eukaryota > Metazoa > Mollusca > Bivalvia > Venerida > Mactridae > Spisula > Spisula subtruncata. The sequence continues at coordinate 13,241,796 of OY787669.1, forward strand.
CTGCAAATTTGAAATTCCATCACGTTTGGTCCTATTACAGACCAGTTTTTAAGGAGTCACGGATTTCATGGGAAACAGTCAGCAGGATTCAGAGCGTCGACATAGACATAAAAAAGTTATGATTTTACGACATTCGTGAACATTTTTAAATTTTTATGTTCTTATTAGTTAAGTCAACATTTAGTCTTCCGAAAATGGTCCAGACAATTTTAAAACTTGTATGCGCGACTCGAGTGTGCATGCATCGCTGAAACAGTTAAGGAGCACGGAAATACGAGACGACAGCATAATTCAATCAAAGTACTGAAAGTACTGACAGGCTGGCGAACTGCTAAGGAACAATAGCTTTTCAAGTGATATAACATCAAGTGGTTTTCTAAGTCGAAAGAGAGGTAAGTGCTGGACTTAACAAAAAATTAAAAAAATAAAAAATTGGTCGCCGCCGTGATTCGAACGCTGGACCTTAGCATCAGAAAATTACTAAGCGAGTTGCTAAGCCACTCGGCCACGATCTCGTTGGAGAAAATTGACCTAAATAATTTAACATAATAAAATCATTGATGCGCGCTCTATATCGCGTTTCGTAACGCCAGGATCTAGTTTATATAAGATCTCTGGTAACGTGTAGTAATAATTATCAACGCATTTAAGCCCCTATTCTTTTAATTTCATACAATTTCCTTCCATTACAAGAAGAAACTAATATATTACAATCGAACAGAATAAATGAAACAAGGAAAGTTGAATGTTCTTATCTTGCAAAACTGATTAACGAGGAGGAACTATTTGCATCGAGTGTATAGATTCTGTGTTGTCAGTTTCGGGAGTAAATTCATCTTAGTGGATTTCATTTTTTAGGATTGTAATAGTCTGGCGCGAAATCGCCAGCCTAATTAGTGCACACTTTTTCTAGAAACTCAAAATTAACTGAATCTGCTTGCACCATCATGCAAGACCACAGGGGATTGACACATATTTTTTTTGGGTTCAATATAGCCTTATATCAGTATATATAGTAAAGGGACACATCGACTGTGTGTTAGTGGTCTTTTATTTCAACGCAGTACACACACTTCAACAAATAATTCGTGGAAAACCTTTCGCAGTTCGATAGAAGGATGATTTATCTGCAAGTAGCACAAATCCGTTAGACTCTAGGGTCTAAAATGAGTCAGAAATACACAAAAATGTCACAAAATTACGCCACTTTTGTAAAAATGTCCGTTGGTCCGGCCAGTAGAATACAACAATAACAGACCCATCCATGCCGTTATTACATTAATTTCACAGTGTCAACACAAAATTCTTACATCAAACGTTATCCTAAGAACATAGTTGTCCGTAACATCCAGAAACTCCGTAGTATTTTGCGTATAACCGGCACAATTCGATAAAGTTGTGTCAAAATTTCATAAAAAGCAGAAGCCTACAACCATGACACTATAATACGGAGTTGAATAATTAACACAATCTCATTGGCTGTCAAGTTTACGTGAAATTCCGCGAGATTGTTAGGAGAGCCTCGGTCTTCATCGCTGTATCGAAAACTGACAGCATGGCGCGCTTGGCGTAGCCTATGAATTCGGATCAACTTTCCGCTTTTCACATGGTAAATTGTGGCCACAACGTCACAATTGGTGATATTACCAAGATATGACAGACATTCTGAATATGGATTTGGAAAAATATTTTCAGATTTCAATTACCCGCTTGTCAATGTTTTGGTTTGAAATGGAAGGTCAAGGTCATTTTCACTTATTTCTTATTTCAGTGAAATAAAATAAATTTGCACTTTAATTGGAGTTTATAATTAAGTAATTGTTGACATTGTTATGTACATGTATGTTTAATATATTTTTAAAAAAGTTTTTTACTTACCAGTGTACTCAGAGTAATTAATTTTCGACCAATCACAAAGCAGCTTTGAAGTCAGTGCATTCCCGATCAAAATGGTCGAAGCCGAGTATATCGCTGGGATACCGTGGAATATTTCTTGAAATTGTGTCGGTTATACGCAAAATACTACGGAGTTTCTGGATGTTACGGACAACTATGTTCTTAGGATAACGTTTGATGTAAGAATTTTGTGTTGACACTGTGAAATTAATGTAATAACGGCATGGATGGGTCTGTTATTGTTGTATTCTACTGGCCGGACCAACGGACATTTTTACAAAAGTGGCGTAATTTTGTGACATTTTTGTGTATTTCTGACTCATTTTAGACCCTAGAGTCTAACGGATTTGTGCTACTTGCAGATAAATCATCCTTCTATCGAACTGCGAAAGGTTTTCCACGAATTATTTGTTGAAGTGTGTGTACTGCGTTGAAATAAAAGACAACTAACACACAGTCGATGTGTCCCTTTACTATATATACTGATATAAGGCTATATTGAACCAAAAAGAATTACGTGTCAATCCCCTGTGTGCAAGACTAATGACATGGAAAAGATGAGATGCAAATTTCATGATAAACCTATAAATGTCAAGTTTACGGCATGAGTCATGTCACACATCGCTGACAATGTTGGGAATATTTTTTGTTATTATCACCCCACCCATTTTTTTACACACGCTTTTCCGAACAAAAGGCGATGATTCGTCGATTTAACCCATGTCATTGAAAGAATTATTTTTAAACTAAATAAATCGGTTTTATATAATATTTTTATACAAAAACATTGAATATGAGGGTGAAATAAATACGAAGAAACACTTACTAAAGTTTGCTCATATCCGAAGTCTTGTTTGTCGGCCATGATTGATTGCCCCCTGGCGGAAGATTGATGTACTTCATTTTCATTGGTCGTTTCATTTCGACTCTTCAATTCATCCATCTGTATCTGCAAACCGAAAGTGAAAGTAGAACTGTATTATTTAGCTTTCGGTTACAAAGATGTTTTAAAAGTGGTGTTCTAAGACTATACAGAAGTGTCCAAAATTATAACAGTAACTAGAAATACAACCTCTATATATCCAGGCCATATAGGAGTTACTGTTTGTACAGGCACAAATGCAATAAAGTATGCAGGTTGGCCTAGTCGTAACGTAACGTAACGTATCATAACGTATCGTATATCGTATCGTATCGTATCGTATCGTATCGTATATCGTATCGTATCGTATCGTATCGTAATCAAACAAAACAAAACCAGTATTAACCACATGTACTCGACCTGGGAATATTTATAATGGCTTATTTGAAATACGTTTCTAGTCGAGTGTCAGTGGACATAACGTATTAACACAACGCAACGCATACCAAACATAACCGTATTTTTAACGTAACGTTACACAACACAACACAACACACCTACAATTTGTCTACAGGTTAAAGTCATATATCAATATCATGTTAGGTCAGTACTTTTTTTATTTGAATGACGATCAATATGAGGACACGTTTTATTGTAAACTATCACCATAATGAGTTATATACTTGTTCTTGGACGCTTCATCTGCAAATCTGCACCCGAAAGCCATGGAAAGCACACACGAGTCAATTACAGAATACCTGATCAAGTGGATAATGAGTAAATTTATTTCAAATTTGTCAGATAATGTTTCCGCAAACTGTTTTGAAAACCTGCAAATGCTGTCATGAATACATCTTCATATATATCATTTCAAAGCTTTAATCTGTACAAAATTATAAACAATGACTGTGAACTGTTACGTTAATTAAGACATAAAAGAAGATAGATAATGAATTATGTAGCCTAATAAATGATGTGATTACTCGACTATATAATGTATTAGTATCGCTATAACTTCACATTTGTGCACTCAATCTAGTTATTTACACCATCAATTAGTTTATATTGCGAATCACGTTTTTCCAACTTATATTTATCACCATCGACACCTCATTCCTGATGTTATCCATCGCCACGTGGGTATGAGAGAAGAGAAGAAGCCCGTTTCCCTTGTATGCTGAGTGTCTAGCAAGGGAATTTCTGGTACTATTTTTATTTCATCTTTGGTATGACGCATCTCTGGGATCGAACCGGGACCTCTCGCATTCGAAAGTAAACTTTAGGGTAAACTAAATTACCGATACTTTGTTCACCGACCGGCAGTAACAAGCTCTGAGTAACCTTAAAATTGCATAATCTTGAAATGACTGTCTTTTGATTTAATGAAAATAAGTAGATCTATCCCGTTTATAACTAATACCATGACGTAACGCACGCAACTGAGTACGTTCGTAATTTCGTACACTCGCTGTAAAACAGTAGTTGATACTTCTTTCTATTTCACTCCATACATTACATATCATATACCAAACTATTCATTATAAAATTGTCTACATTGTCATTTTAATTTGAGTTCATGTAGAATTGTATGTAGCCGTAGAATTGGAGACAATGCCCGACAGATGTACAAAAATCCGTGTGCAATTTCGACATTGTAAACATTTGCAGAATTAAACAGTAATGTTTAGATCATGAGACTAGTATTACGCAGAGTAAGTTATGCTGACGTAACATGACGTTACACAAACGTACTCAATACCGTGCGTTACGTCCATACACTACATATAGTCATTATCCTTATTTCAACACATTTCTGACATGTAACAGCTCCGCTACGTTGGTGACAGGTCAAGAGAGCTATAGCTAGAAACAAATTGAATACAGCTTTAGAGTTATCAAGCGTAGTAGTAAATACCATTCACATATTATAAGATTTTTTGCATGACCATCGTTGGACTTTATAGTAGGGTTGAGCAGATATATTTGCAAGCTTAATTCCGGTATTCTCTGAACAGAAACATAACTCATTTCTCACAAACCTCCCGTTCCTCTGGTATCGTACACACATCCAACACAATCTCTCTGGAACTACGTTTTCCTCGTACCATGATTCCTTGGTAGGCCTAAACTTTTTTACTTTTTCAACATTCGGTTATTAACTAATAGTAGATCTAACTTTAGTTACCCCACATACGGTTTCCTCTAACCATGATTCCTTCTTTCGCTTATTAACATTCAGTTATAAACTCATGGTAACTTTAGCTATGCAAATTGGCACATATGAACTCCTGTAACCAATGCAACATTAAGTTTTGTCCTGCACGGTAACCGTCTCTGTGAGGGATCGTTCGATTGTTCATTTTTATCCATCATTATTTCGGATTTTAAGCAAACACGATTATGATTTACAATCGACATATGAATAGGTGTATAATTTATCTAAAGCATGTTTAAAATATGCCTTGTTTTTATGCACCATCAAGTGTTTACTTGAAAAAAAAAACGTTGTTTGACAAACATAGTATATATCATCATTCGTACCCTATAGTGAATTGTCTCAATTTATGCACATCCACGTAGGCCTAACTTCTTGACTACTGTAAAATCATTCCACATTTCATCAGGTCGAACCTTTCGTGGATTTTATAGACACATATTATCAGGAAATCTACTCTCTCATCACAAACAGTTTAAAATGTGTTCTCGGCAAATTTTTATACAAAGGGATTGAACACATTAAATCGCTGGATTAGAATGACTTATAAGACTCACACATATTTGGCATCTGCGTTACAATGCGCTTCTAATGAGCCTATTTTCATAAAAATCGGAACGTGTCATATGGACCAAACTGCTGTCCAAAGAGTTGGTTTTTCAAAAGTATATACATGTATATATAAAGACTCCGAGTGGTTTTCAGACAGTTTTTTCTTGTATTCTTAAAATATTGAAATTTGTACTTTTGTGCTTGTACCTTCTTATTCTAAGCCAGCGAAATGTTTTTAGTCGTCACCCACGAAATTGACTTACATGTATTGTCCCATGGTCCACGAAATGTTAAGTACACGAAAATAACTTGAGGATATTTTAACTGTACTGATTGAGTATATTTGAGTGTATGTATACAACAACGTACGTCAGAGGTCAATAAACTTCTAATTCTTTATGACGATATAAAATGATATTGTAATTTTTGTATTTACTTAAAAGGTTGCAAGCATATATTACGTCACGAGTACATACTTCATTTATACCTCGTCATCGATATTTTGACCTTTATGTACCTTTATTTGCATACAATAATTTTATTCAAATCAATGCTAATCTTTTGGTTCTGGATCAAAATCAGAAGCCGTGATACATCAAACAATAATCGACAACAAATAAGATTTGACGAATCATAAATATATAGGCCATATCGATGGCTTAGAATTAGAAGGTCGTAACTACCAAATCGATATTTTGAGAAAACACGGAAAAGCTGTCTGACAGTTACTCTGTACTTATGGTAAAACAAACTTTTACAAATTCATTTTGGTTCAAATTTTAATGAAAATGCGCTCATAAGAAGCGCCTTGTGATGCTTATTCTAAATATGTATGAATCTTAAAACTTACAACCTTCTTAGTCTAAGCCATCGATATACTACTGTATGTTCATGAGTGCATTCATTTTATCCAAGAAAACAGAGCTTTCATATCACCAGTTCATTACAGCTACAATTGTTCAGTTATAATCTCCATATCTCCAGACGAGTTACAGTGAGTCCCCAAGGAATGACAGAATGAGAAAGACAGACTAAATGCTCTTATACGATTGTAGTTATGAAAAAAACACGCCTGAAGTACCTTAAACTGTATTCGTTTTTTCATCATTTAACATCGTCAATGGGAGTAATGTCCTTGGTATGTCATCTTAACAAATCACGTTAATCCAGACTCACATTTTGATAATATTCACACCATTACTTAAGTCTTAAACTTGGAAATATTGCAATAAATCAGAGAAAATCATATTTATAGATTAATACACGGATACATGGAGATACGGCGTAATAGGGTGTATCTATAAAACCGGTACATATAAACTTGGCTGTTTTTGCTTTCAACTTCCTTAATACAGAAACTTCATGTTACCACACAAACACGTTAAGTGTATTGTTCATTCATTTCCGGCTACGTCATGTCAATATACTATTTTGGTCCGCTAGGACTTCTTTACCAAATTGTTGAATACATGTATAACAATTAAATAACGTTATATGTATCTTCAACCGCAATCACCATTATTTCACACTGACTTGAAATTAACTGAACACTAAGAATAGATTGGGGGGGGGGGAAGAAACGGCTAATAAGAAGTTGATTTTATTTTAAAGTAACGTTCAATTGAAATCATTGTCGTAAGAAGAATGAAAATCCGACGATTATTATTAGGCCTAATGGAACTATTGCACATTGAAACCCTCATCTTTCGACTTCAACTATAGCGGATAATAAACGAAGTAGCCCCTCGCTTACTTGATCTCAAGAATACATAACTATCTTTTTTTTATTTCAATATAATAAATCCGCGTATTTAAGAAACCAACAAATAACAGTACAATGTATTCCATAATTCGCGAAATTTAATTCTCGCGAAAATTGATGATTCTTTGAACTATGACGTGCATCTATGTGCATTGTATAAATATCATTCTTTGATTATGTTAATTAACACATGTATCTGTAATGGATGCACTCTAATATGTAAAACACTAAATCCGATTGCGCACTCACGTATTCAATAACAAATTAATTATGCTGGTAATACAATTGCGTTGATTATTTAATTAGCCTCACACGTGCCTGTACTTGGTACACTATGGTCACGTGCAAATGTTCTCTACTGTTTTAGTATAGCTTGGCTATTTTGACCTGAGCCTGACCTTTATGCAAGAATATATTACAAGTATCATGCTTTGAATATATCAATTTCCGCAAGCAAATCATGCAATATCGGAATTTAGAGTTGTGTCTGTATAACATCTCGAACGTCATCGTGATACTCCCCGATTATGAAAACATATATTTTAAACCTAGACAATATATCGACTTTAAATTATGATAATTAATAGGTCAGGCACATGCCAATGTGGACAAGCTATAATGCATAATATGAACTAAGGCACCGCCTAAATGAGGGATTAAATACACATTGGATATCTGCTAAGCTATGATTCAGATTGAAACTCACTAATGAGTTGAATTTAGATGTTATACAGTACAATATACAAAGATAGTTATTGATCAGCAACTGATCACTTTTCCTCTTTAAATTTAAGACCAGAAATAATAATTTTTCAAAATTTTAGATGGCTATGTATCTGTGGTTTAAGTTTGGAATAAGTGTAGGCATCCCTAACCTGGAGTTTTTAAGTACATTATACTGATTTGTTATACATTGCAACGTAACGTCATGAGTCTATTTGGCGTACTTTTGGTATGACGTCATTTCCTGTTATTTGTGACGTCATGACATCATGTCTTGTATTGGCGCCGTGTATCCATTACAGTAGCGTATTTCTTACTTCCCTTTGCTTGTTTAAATAGTTTGTTTTATTTATTGAATATTTTTAAAGATGGTTATAATTCGAAAGAAAATGATAGGGGGCAACCGTTTACAGATTAGAATCTACTATTTTTTTTATTTTCAAAGGACCATTCACCTCGGAAAACTGCCTGAAAATTTTGACCGGAAATAACTTTTAAAGCATTAGTACCTGCAGAGACTCGACGAAGATACGCACGTGGACATTATTGGTATGGTTATTTACAATAGCCAGCTTCGCTGGCTATTTAATCCCTTATCAATAATTAGATTATTGAATATATACGTACATAATATACCATTGCGTAGAGTGAATTACTGCGTCATTTATTTCAGTGACTACTTTATAACATGTGTTCACGTGGTAGTGCACATACATACACCCAAGGTTAATGGTAGCTAGTTAGTGCAGCTTAATTAATGTACATCTTATGTTTTATGTTATTATTGTAATCGTTTCACACACAAAGACGATCATGCCGAGCATTGTTGTTTATTGGAGTTTTGAAGTCGAAATAAAGTGTCCGATGTTGCATCAAACTTGTATTAGTATTTAATAGCCTAAACATTAATATTGCACCAAGATGTTGTTTTAAGAATGAAATACAATTACGAAGGCTTTGAGACGCATGCAGTATACGTTGATATAAGACAAAAATAACTTTTCTAGTTAAACCAACATAAACGAAATTGTATCATGATTAAAGCACATAGAATCATTATATCGTGTGGAATCTGCAGCACCATTAATTTTGTCAGTGCGTTTACTCTTAACACGATAGTAAAACCATTGACTGGCTGCTAAGACTGTACACATACATGTATAAAGTTTTGAGTATTGACGTTCATATATTTACTAATAAATAAAGCATAATTATGACATCGAGTATTAAAAGTTACCATTCATTAAGCACAGTCGTAACATAATGTGACGTACTAACTAATGTGACGTAAAACTATTATCCTCAATTGTTAAAAATTAATATAAATACATACTGTAGTAATCCAGCCGAACTCGAACAGTTTATGTATATTTAGTAAACAAAACTTATACTATATACCATGTACATTTGTTTATCATCCATCACTCTCCACGCATCATTTGTGTATCTTCAAACATGTATTTATTTTGTATTACATAAAATCGAAAAATAAAATACATTCTGTAAAATCATTTAATTTCGTTGGGACGAAATTTCGTTGTTTTGGTAAAAAAGACAATTTCGTTGGGACTTGAATTCGTGAATTATGCATTTCATGTTATAAAACAAGGGTCAAAATTACTGTTTGGTGGGATTAAAGTTCGTGGCTGAGGTGAACCACGAAATCCACGAAATTTAACCCCCCACGAAAATTAATGATTTTACAGTAGTTTCTTAAAGTTGAAACACCTTTCGGTGTGCCAACCATGACGATACGTAAAGTGAGAAATAAAATACAATACATACATGTATATATAAATATGTGAAGCTGAAGCTTTTCGAAATGATTCATTTAATTTCGAGATATTCGAGCTGTATTTGAAAAATACCGACGATTACATCTATGTTTGGAGGAAAGCGGACTTTGTACTTTCTGAGAGGGCCAATGTTTTTTATATTGCGTACTCGATCAGTGCTCTGTTGCGAAATACAAAAATATTTGATATGCGCATCGTTTCCGCTTCTACCAAATACATGTACAATATTTAGTAAACTTCCTCTAAGTAAGTCGCCAACTTTAATCAGGACCCAATTGGGCCAGTCGGTACGATTGGTCTCATACCCACCATTTTTAATTGATGCTCGACCAAATTATTACACTCCGTTGGAAACTGCATTTAGTCGAGCATCAATTAAAAACAGCTAAAGATAGAGCGAACTCGGTACTTGCCGGGTATTCTTACATTTACGGAATGTACTTTAGACTATATAAAATAACCATATTACATGCACGATCGTTATAATCAAGAAAAAAACTCACCGTAAGCAGACGAAATCGCAATAGTTTTGAGTGTAAAACGGCATTCATTTGATCACGTGATACTACACACTGTATACTATTATATACTATATTATGCGATTTGTGGGGAATCGGGATGTTTTAGGGAAGGTGATCTAGGACGTCGACTTAGGATGTAGGGGAGTATTGGATGTAGGGTCAGTGTGTGGTTGATGCTTTAACACCAACTAGCAGACCATTTTAGGTTCCGATTGCCTCTCTGTTACTATTACATGATGATTACAGGGGTAATACAACTTGTAATGTAGAATACGTATGATGATATTGTTTTTTAATTTTATTTCGCCTTGAAACCTGACTATGGTTACATTAACCGTGATACAGTAATTTGAACAGTACAGAGTGTTTAAAGGGATTGGTGTATCATTCATATCACCCACTGAATAATAAGAATACATTACGACAGTGTGATATAATACTGAACCCTAAATATGTTAATTACATATATTCAAGGTCACTGTACATTTCATGCGTGTCTGAAATGATACTAACAAATAAAGAATGAATAAATTAGATGTAAATATTACATTTATGTATCCCATATATAATCTCTACTTCTAAGATGATATCATTATATTGTTGTTTTTACATCCGTTTCATATCACCCCGTTTAGGGACATGTTTGTTCGGGATTTGCACACATTTGAGACACCCATATGTATGACAACCATATTTCAGCAGAAAGCTGACTGGCAAATAAAGGATATGCTCGGCAAAAGGCTGAGTTCGGCTTTGATCGATTAACATCACAGCTTTCTCAAACCTTTTGCACTAAATCATTATCCGGGTTGCTAACCCGAATTTGCACATGCAACTAGACAGGAGATTGTAAAGACGTATGGACCAAACAAAGACTAAAGAGTCTACTTGTATTGTGACTCGGTCTTAAGAATGTAGGAATACGTATTATGTTAAACTAAATATTTGACCAATCATTCTGAGCAATGGTCTACACATTTGCAAAACGTACATTTTGTATTTTAGATCTTTAATTCTGATAGATACATACGTTGTTGTTCGATTTTTCTTACTGACAGTTATGACACATTTCTTCTTCAATTATTTGCAATTCTGTTTAATCATTCATTTGCATTACGTACAATAAATATGACAATTTTCAAAACACATGGCATGAATTAAAGATAATTATTACTTGACTATACGATTGCCAACATCAAAGGGTAATACCTGATCATTTCGCACATATTATCAGTGAAGTATATATTAAATAAGTTTTTAACATAATTTACATCTTGGTGTGTCCCGATCGGTTCACGGAAAATTCCAACCGTCGCAGTTAAACGGTCGTGATTTATATAAGCAATAATTCATATTATACGTACATGTACATATATTTAACATACATAAATATTAATTCATATGTACATATAAGGTTTATTTACGTCTTATTATGCAAATTCAATTAAATGATTGTATCTCGAAATTTACTGAATACTATGTCTAGTTTTTACAGTGTGCCTCAGGAGAGATTATAGTATACGTTGTTCATGTGTGAGTAAAAATAGGTAAATACGATTATTTAGTTGTTGACGAATGCCGCTTTATTATTGGACAATCTTGGTAGATCTATATTTTAATTTATTTTTGCAATCGTTTTCACCAGAGTTAGTTCAGTTGATGACTTAGTGAAGATGGCATTTATAAAGGTGTATACCAAGTGCGGTATTGCAGTTACCACACTCCGTTTGTAGTACATTATTGCAGTTATGGCACCTTTGTAGTGCACTATAGCAGTTATTGCACATTTTCAGTGAGATATTGCAGCCATTACATTCTTTTTCAATGCAATATTGCAGTTAGTGCACTCATTTCCAGTAGAGTATTTCAGTTATATTTCTTTCCAGTGTGGTATAGAATGTGGTCAATTTGCAAGTTTATATTTTCCAGTGCAATATTGCAGTTATTGCTAACTATGATACAATACTGGCATATAATGCTGTTGACGAAAAAAGCTTCATACACAACATGAGACTAGAAAAGCGATACTACTGTACACACTTTGTATTCATTTTTAAAGGATGTATGATTAATTCTATGTGTGGTCGATGGTTTATTCATGTGGTAGAATAAAAATGTAATGAACATATCAGCCATAATGACAGCTTGTTACAATTATATACTATGTTATTTAATATAAGGTATAGCTTGCCCACATTGACATGAGCCTGACCTATTGATTACCATAATTTAACGGTCGATATATCGCCAACGTTTACAACACCGAGTGTATGTTTTCATAATCGGGGAGTATCACGAAGACGCTCGAGATGTCATACAAACACAAATGTAAAATACCGATATTGCACGATTTGCTAGCGGAAATTGATATATTCAAAGCAATAACCTTGTAAGATATTCTTGCATAAAGGTCAAACTCAGGTCAAAATAGCCAAGCTATAAGTATATAATACAACGTTTGGCGCTATAAAATGTTAACTAGAAAGTGTCACAGCTATAGAATTGGCCCGCTAATTTTGACATATTAGGCACATATGTGCAGTTTGTATTATCTTTCATGTCTTCGGTACCCCAAAATACCTTCTCATATCGCCAGGCGCCGGACATAGATGCGCCTATAGTGGTAGCCATTATTTAACTAGCTGACGACACACGAACCGATCGCATCAGTTTTAGATGGGGGTAGTCTACTTCAAATTACATTGTTGTTATATTTATCAGCACTAATCTAAATTTATATCCGGTGGTATTGGGGGTCAACTGATAAAGAACCCTAAGTATCTGTTCGCTACATTTACGTAACAAAGAAAACCCATTGTCACACACAGTGCAAAAACGTACTAGAACAATTGCTAAAATAGAAATGTACCTACATAATGGTTTCTACATTAATTCTGGCGTATACGTATATTTGCACTAAAAGAGCTGACACAATCGGCATTCAAACAATATCAGATAGAATTACGTACTTTATATCTTTATATTAATTATGGCGCGTACGTAAAGCAGCGCTATGAGTTATCATTGGCTACGGAGAGATACTTTAGACGGTACTAAGGTTGGCACAATCTTGATTTTTGCATTCACGTTTTTAATTTTTCTGTCAATGCACGCACACATTCTAACATTGATTTTTAAGTTTCTTAGAATGACTCACGTAAACCATAAGCATGTAAGTTTGCTCTTTTGTAATTAAGCAACGAATAAGTATCCCTCATGTGAAAGACACCGCCGCGGTTGCAATGAATAACCCATCCCCATCACCAGGGCCACCCGGAAAACGGACACAGAACGAGAGCTCAACCCACTGCTGTTAATCTACAGGCTACGATCATTCATTGACCGATATTCATCTTGACCACTTATACAAAACTTGAAAGCAACTAAATCCAATTTGCGGTTATATAACTAGTTACCATAAATTATGAAGCATTTTTGATGCATACCCGAAGCAGGCTCATTCTCCGCCGATGACGCCGACCACGGGATCCGAAGTTTGATAGAGGAATAGCCGCCGGAGGCTCAGACTCAGGTTCACCAACTTCTACAATGGGTGTCGTCTGTCGTCCAAACTCCGTCACTGGGACACAACTGTAACTGTACCGCCGATCCATAATAAGTTATTCCAGAGTTATGTGAACTTATACCAGAAATTCCGAATCGCTCAAAAACTCAAAAGTATAGTTCGAATTACATGTCCACTAGATTTCCACAAACTTAGCCCTTGGCAGGTTTGGCGAAATAAGGTCAAAAGGAGATATCGCATTGAACTCGCACTTGACATTTGTTCATTTATCTTATTTTTATCCTAGGAAACTTAAATATTTCTACATTTACCTAAAACATTGTATTAAAAATTAAGCTTTTACATCAAACGTGCTTAGTAATAACTTTTAGTTCGTGATACTAATATAGGATAAACGAATAGATAGATAATGTTTCATCTGAATAGTATTTAAAGGGACATAGTCGATATCGCGAATGTTAAAATATTAAAGCGACACAGTCACCGACGTCGACGATTCAAAATTATAAGTAGTTAAATTTTTCGTGTAGTAAGTTGGGTAAACACAATCTATTGGTCAGTGATTTTTAAGACGTGTTTTCATTGGCTGATAAGTACAACGAAACTTCTTTTCTATGACGTCGATTCTGACCTGATTGTTTAAATGTCATTGCCATTGTATTTATGTTTTATTTTGGTTTGTTTATATTGAAACTTCATTTAGTGATTTTGTGCATAATCTGTACGTGCAGTGGCCTTACCACCACTATTTGGTCAATTATTTTAATACGTATCAAGATCGTTGATAAAAATCGTATATAAACAAATATAACCCTATCCTACAGTTCTATTATCTAATTAGATAATAAATAAAAGTGTGAGATAACGTATAACAATTGAATATGGTATGTTTGTGTTTATCTAAACATGACACCCATACAGGGTGAACCCAACCCAGGGCGAACATTACATGAACGTATGCTTGCAAAAACAAACAAAAACTGATGATGTTTTAGTTATGAATAAAAATAAAACGTAGGTACAGTAGTTTCAAAATTAAATGAGAACGGTTTGTAAATATCGAGTCGTCTGTCAGGTAAACAATGTTGATCTAGGTTTAACTGGGTATACCTGAGTTAATGGTAATCCACGCTATTCTTTCGAATGATCCCTCATTGGATCTAGTATTACTTATTGAATCGACTATATATCAAATCAAGTTTAAAGAATATGATGCTTGTACGTTGCTGCTCTATTTCCAGGAATAGTAATATTAGTACAATTGATATACTATTTGGTGTTTCTCTGTATTTTGCAAAGTTTGCGGCGCCCATACGTACACGTGCTCGGACCAACCTCTCCAAAACGGCCCTCCTAAGCGCGAAAACCGGCCTTGAGTAACATAATCATTTTGATTTAGTTTCAAAAATAAACATTTACTACAATTTTATTCCCCGGATCAACAACCTCTGTACAACAACCGAATTGTTTGAGTTTCAAATCAAAGGGTAATATGTTAATGTCGATTCAATAAGTAATACTAATGAGGGAACTATTCTATTCGAATGAATAGAGGTGTATACCGTTAGCTCAGGTATACCCAGTTAAACCTAGAAATAAAAGTTTACTTGTCGGACGATAGTATATTTACAACCGTTCTCATTTGAATTTGAAAGGACTGTACAGATGTTGTAGTATACTTGTTTATATTTTCATCATCATGACGAGCGAATGGAAATAGTTACTTTAAAGCTAGAAATATAATATATGTTTAATTCAACAGGCTTGAAAGGAAATATGAGTATTCAATGTCAACTTAGTGCACGAATGTTGGTTCACCGGATATAGCGACACTGATACTCAGATATATGTACTTTATATGCTAGATAAATAACAAATGCATGTACTGTAAACACATAACATTCGGAACACCCCTCCGTGTATATTACCCGATACTTTTCGAACATACCTCGTATCTAAACTTTGCCGTACAAACTATCTACGAACTTATACACGCATTGTTTTCACGTGAATGGCACCATCATTTTCACGTGGTGGACAGCACCATTTTCACGTGGAGGACACAATCATTTTCGCGTGGTGGACAGCACCATTTTCACGTGGAGGACAGCACCGTTTTCACGTGGAAGACAGCATTATTTTTTCATGGAAGGGAGACAATCAATATACGGAAAATAGACCTAACGGGCCTCCTGATCAAGGGTTTTAATTCTTAGTTTAATTAAAACCACGTTAAACCAGACCCAGTACTGAATACCGTACAAAGATTCCTAAAACAATGTAAAGTCACGTTCATTACGGTAATAATTATGTATCTGCGCGGTTTAGATACATGTGACATCTCTATTGAAGTATAAGAATAAACAAAAGAAGTGCACCCTCATAGTTAATTTACTTCTTTACATATGAAATCTTCGTTTTCATATTATTTGCAGAATAATTAAACTATAACTCTAACGCGATATTCAGCAATGTCAATATAAACAGAAATCACTGACCATTACATCGATTTAGGTATAAGTCTAACGCGATATTCTGCAATGTCAATATAAACAGAAATCACTGACCATTACATCGATTTAGGGAGAGCGGAAGTGTATTTTACCTGCTCATTTCTATTCAACAAGTAAATTAAAATAACGGTAAAGCTTGGCCACATTAAGATGAGCCTGACCTATTGATTAGCATAATTTAACAGTCGATACATTGTCTACGTTTACAACACCGAGTGTATGTTTTCATAATCGGGGAGTATCACGAAGACGCTCAAGATGAAATACAAACACAAATCTGAAATACCGATATTGCACGATTTGCTGACGGAAATTGATATAATCAAAGCAAAAATCTTGTAATATATTCTTGCATTAAGGTCAGACTCAGGTCACAATAGCCAAGCTATATACATTGAAAAAGATAATCCCTTTTCCAATATCCTTATATGTTGTTGTACCTGATCTGCCTGTTTACTTTAAGTGGCACAGGTCCCAATACCGCGCTAGAGTTATAGAGCAGAAGTTTATTTTACCTGCTCACTTTTATTCACACAGTAAATCAAAATTACGGTATATAACTATGACGCGGTATTGGGACCTGTGTAACCTAAAGAAAACAGGTCAATCAGGTATAAAAACATATATTCAAATAAGCCAAGACGTAATTATTACTGGCAAATTCGGTAAAAAAGATTAAATAGATAAAACAAACATCTATAAGTCTAACGCGATATTCTGCAATGTCAATATAAACAGAAATCACTGACCAATACATCGATTTAGGGAGAGCGGAAGTGTATTTTACCTGCTCAATTCTATTCACCAAGTAAATTAAAATAACGGTAAAGCTTGGCCACATTGACATGAGCCTGACCTATTGATTAGCATAATTTAACAGTCGATATATTGTCTACGTTATCAACACCGAGTGTTTTCATAATCGGGGAGTATCACGAAGACGCTCAAGATGTAATACAAAGTTGAAGTTTTAAAACACAAATCTGAAATACCGATATTGCTCGATTTGCTTGCGGAAATTGATAAAATCAAAGCAAAAATCTTGTAACATATTCTTGCATAAAGGTCAGGCTCAGGTCACAATAGCCAAGCTACACACATTGAAAAAGATAATCCCTTTTCCAATATCCTTGTATGTTGTTGTACCTGATCTGCCTGTTTACTTTAAGTGGCACAGGTCCCAAGACTGCGTTAGAGTTATACCTAAATCGATGTAATGGTCAGTGATTTCTGTTTATATTGACATTGCCGATTATCGCGTTAGAGTTATACACATTGATAAGATAATCCCTTTTCTTTAAGTTGTTATACCTGATTTACCTGTTTGCTTTAGGTGGCACAGGTCCCAATACAGCGTTAGAGTTATAACGTTAGCATAATGTTTTTGCAACAAAAATATTGAGGAACACTTAATACAAATTGTGTGACAACTACAGTACTGGTGTCCGTTGCCCAAGCAAAGCGCTTTCCACGGGAGGTAATCCATGCCTTCTATATTTAATTGCACAAAAGGTAACTGAATGAAGGCGCTTGGTAGCGCTTTTCTCGGGCAACGGACACTTCCACTACTTGTGTCTTTTTACCAGCGAACCAACTACGTCCTCGGTTGAACTATGGTACACAATAGATAGACAATAGATAGACAGGAGGCATTATGCTCTGTCTACATCCTCGACCTAATAAGACGACCTCGTGTTTTAGTATTCTACAAGTTAAAAATCCCAACTTCACGGGCCCTATTCACCATCGCTGCAAGTCTAAAACTCAGACTTAGACTTAAAATTGACAATATTTGTATACACTGTCATTTCTTTGCAATTATGTTTAACCATGTGCAATTTTGCCAGACTATTGGTTGTTACCCACTGAACATTTATACCAATTTATATCAAAATCGGTATATTTATAACAACATAAGAGCGAATAGAACATTTAACAATGTTAAGTCTAAGTCTGAATTTTAGACTTACAACGTTGGTGAATAAGGCCCCCATATAACATAAAAGATCAGTTACGTTTCGTTTTGTTTTTTTAGTGTTTATCATGGCATACTGTAAAATCATTTAATTTTGAAGGGACGAAAGTTCGTGGTTTTGGTTAAATGACCATTTCAACGGGACCATAATTCGTGGACTTTGCATTCCAAGTATAGCTTGGCTATTTTGACCTGAGCCGGACCTTTATGCAAGAATATATTACAAGGTTCTTGCTTTGAATATATAAATTTCCGCAAGCAAATCTTGCAATATCTGCATTTAAGATTTGTGTTTGTATTACATCTCGAGCGTCTTCATGATACTCCCCGATTGTGAAAACATTCAATCGTTCTTGTAAACGTAGACAATATACCAACTGTTTAATTATGGTAATTAATAGGTCAGGCTCGTGTCAATGTGGGCAAGCTATAATAAATACAAGGGTCAAAGTTATTGTTCGATGGGATTAAATTTCGTGGAAGAATGTGAACCACGAAATCTACGAACTATAATCCCACACGAAAATTAATGATTTTACAGTATTTAACTACTTTATCAGTTCCAAGTCATGAGCACTGTTTTATTTATTAATGTGTACGTTAATTGGACACACTTAATGCTTTAATAAGACTAATTAAGAGTAATGGAAATGTTGTATCTTATTTAGGTCAAACTTTGCGAGTTTTCCTTCTTTGCAATTCATACAACGAACTACCATAACTTATAGAAATAAATGACGTCTAAAGATAATTAACCATTAATTATGCTAGACCTGAAGTTTAACCACAGTCAGGTAACTGAAACATTAAAAATGATAAAAAAATAAAACCCAAAAAATGAAAATTTATACATCTTTTGACATTTTTCAAAAGTTTATACATGTAATATGTGTATAAAAACAGTATACTGTATACAAAAATGTATACTTGACTATGATATGAACATCAACAATCGTCAACAATAACGGTTTTCAAAATTGAATAATTCATAATAAAAGTCACCAAATTACAGTACTCGTTATTTTAGAGAGGACATGGTCATGCAAAGCTAGCACTTCTTGTCCTATTTCTGAAGGCATTGAACAACCAAGCAAGCCCACAATGTCATTTATGTCGTCCTTATTCAAGTCAGTTGTGTGATATAAGACCAATGAAAAATGCTGCGAGCTAACGCACCCCGATGCAACAAAGGAACTTCCAGGAAAATAACAAAAAAAAATGTCTTTGATATTTCGAAATCACCACGAATTAAATAGGAAAGATCAGGAAGCACTCAACGGAAACGAAACAGCAGAACCAAAACACAAAAAGAAATCAGTTTGCAAACAGCTAACTATGCTTGACATCGAATACAGCCAGGGAGGGCATCTAGCACTATGGTGAGTCAAATAAATGTAAAAATGCTTTGAGGAAATAATAATAATATGAAAGGAACTAGAACAAATGCAACGGATCTAGATCATGTTAATGAACATATTAAAGCTGTCCTGAAATAAATGGGGTTCCGTAAATATCATGGAATACTCCTAGCTAACGAGAGAGGACCTTAAAAAAGGATAAAATCAGCTTTTTATATTTAGGTCTATATCACAATTTGGTGTTTCAAATTTTCATATATTTACCGACCTGGAACCTTGACCTGCTAACATTTGACATTACTGTACCAGAATTAACATGTCGCATACATCAGTCTTATCACAATAATACAAGCATTATTCATAAATCCATTTACTTCCAAGTACCAAAAAAGAACACAGAGAAAATGCGGTACTGTATATGCACTTCAACCGTCGATATAATAATAGAAAAGCGTATAATACCGCTACATTAAACAGTCAATAATTACCTTAATTTTTTTTGCTGACTCGGTAAAAAATCCAAAACCAAACTCTCAGCTCTTGGCTGTTAAGTATTCCTAAAACTCGTTTTTACTGAATCAAATATTTTAATAAAATTTTATTAAAATAATAAAACTCCAACATGAATTTCGACCTGCATTTTCAGCTTCAACGTTTTATATTATTATATTTTCAAAACACCTATTTTATTAGTATCCCTCGTGTTATAGCGGTGAATTAATGAGAGTAAAGCATGTCAGCCACGTAAAACACGTGAAATGGCGACACTACGGGAAATGTGACGTATGTTCAGCTTGTCAGACTTGCCGACGTTTTTAGCTACATCATGTAATTAATTCGTCAGCCAACATAATTATGTTACTTCTCGAAAGTAGAAACAGTCATAGTGTATAATTAAATATTTGATATGAAATGTTTGTATCGCTGTTAATTAAGAACAGAATATGCATTTTATTCTCTCTCAAAATGCCAAACATAGCATTCATTTCCAGTCAGTTTTCTCTTGCTACACGATGGGCATTATGCATATAAACGCCCCATCCGGATCTGAGCACGGGTCAACAAATAAGAAGACAAGCGCACTTACCGCTGAGCTGCGGAGGCAACCTAACTATGCAAGTTGAGGTAAATTGAATAATATTCCAGATAAGGAGCATACATATGTAGGCTACAGGAAGGATTTGTGTCAGGGTATGGAATCGAACCATCAGGTGGACATATAAACAGAGGTAGACAGAAAGAGACCTGGCAAAGGACCATCAATAATGAGATCCAGAGTTTTCCAGACATGGTTGGAGACTATCGGAGAAATTGACAATATTGCCAAAGACAGGAAGCAACAGAGAACTCTGGTTGCAGCCTGTGTGGCACGAAGAGGATATGGATGTAGGTATGACGTTGAGCCGGCTGTGTATATATACGCGTACGCCTTATCCCCCATGTGTTCAATGTTTTAAAATAAATAATAATAATGTGGTACATGCAATTGCAATTTGTGCGATTAAGAGTTTGCACATTAAATGTAGCATTACAATAGTTCTCACAAGTATTATGAGTACAACACATGTAAAAAGTTGCTGGCATTCCAAATACTGAGATATACTTATGCTATTTGGAGTTACATATAAAACACTTAACATACACGGCAGTTTGGGCTTTATTTATAGTAAAGACAAATGTCAATTGTTACAAATGTACTAATAAATGATTTTTTGCTAGAGTGTGCGTGTTTTTGTAAGCTTATGAAGGTACAAATAACCATGTTCTAAAATGTATAACAAAACATTCACACGATAATGTACCGTCATGTATCGTTGTGGTTTGACATTAGAATACCACAAAACACCACAAAAACACGGATCAAACTAGTCAGTACATGAACCTACGCCCATCTTATGTATGCCTCTTAACTAATTTTATTTTATGATTATTAAGTATTTCCAAAAACGACTGTAAAGGTGAATTGGTTTAAATTGTGTTGATTCCATTTGTGCCCCCGTACCATAGTGGATAGTGCGCTTGTCGTCTAATCTAGCGACCCGCGGGTTCAAATCGGGGCGGAGGCACATGCATATATTGACCTGTCATAAATCAGTAAAAATAAAGCACATAAAGGCTATGCTCGGCATTTTAATTCCATTTGTGTCAAGCAGAACCAAGTACATGTAAGTTAAACAATGCAAATAGTTAAAAATGCTCGAATGAAATTCCTCTTTTAGCATACACAAGACAGTTCTGTCGGTTCATCTGACAACCCTTAAATAAAGCGCTAAATAATCTACTGGCTACATTACTGAGTATATGCATGCTCATCTTTTCATCCATTCTGATTAATACAGAGAGGCTGTCCGTAGTATCAACTTAATCATAAGCAACAACATCAAATATGATATATTGTATTGTTGCTGAACCTGATTCATACAAAGTTATAAATGTCAGACACCGTTACGGAAAACCACGAAAACTGCGGTCACTGATTGGTGCGTGATTAACGACAGAATTATTTTTTGATGACGTAAGTAATAAACTCACAGTTGTTCTCTTTTTTCTTCTAAGAATGTTATATATCTTATTCATTTATGTTGCTATTGAAGAAAATAAGAGACATAAACTCGGAATGTTTGCTTTAGTGTGTAAATGGAGAAAATATGTCATCTACTCAGTATCTGTCTTTTCGGTTGTAAGTGTGGTAAAAAATGTATGTCCTTCTATAGTTCGTCTTTTATTTCGGATACCGTTGGTTTATATTAACGTCACTAAATACACAAATGTCTCAGCCTAATTTTGTCAAACACGGTTCAAAAAGCTGAAAGAATAGCAACGTGAGACCACAAAGAGTTCATACCAGTCATCCACCGTATAAGGAAACCGCAGTTTCTTTAAATAATCATATATAGATATATTTGAAGCACGCTCGGTTTCTGATTCATGTGTGTGTTGTGTTTTATGACCATATTCAAGTACAGAGTCGTGTGGATATACTGTTTATAGCAAGAACGAAAATGTCGGATCGAACGGACACTGGACAAGTCAGATGACCTCATGAAACTATCGGATGACCTTAGACAACTGCATAAAACTCTCATTACCATACGAGAGAACGATAATAAGGTAGGACGACAGGTTTACTTTGACTGCAAGTAGCTGGTTGACAAGCGGTAACACCGTAATAATCTTAGCTGTAACTAGGCGGTAACATCACTCGTTTACCGTTAATTAACACCTGTATCGTGTAATAAATACTGTTGAATTGTTATACACATGACAGTTGTGGCAGAACGTGGCAATCTTCATGGTCATTGATTTGATTTATATAAAACATTATGATGTCAACGTCGAAAACAATCGTCTCTCTTGGTTCAGTGATGTTGTAGTTTTGTCTTGTAAAACTTCTCATCCTTCCTTTTGATAATTAACAGGGCGCTCTTTGAAGAGTTACCTTCTTCTCAACCTGGCTTACCAGACTCGGTAAAATAGGGACCTATATTTCAATTGATCCATGGCAGTTAAATCTTGTTACTTCGCAATATCATTAAAATCAGATCCTAACATTTGATTCATTCCTTTGCGCTGTTATTTAAATCTGACAAAACTACATGAGAGGTCACGTTCAAATGACATCTCTAGTGCACGTTGTAATATGGCTATTCACCTGCATGTACAGAGAGTGTACTGATTAACTTAACTCTCTCTATATATAAAGATGTATACAGTTTAAACTTCTCTCTGGCTGTAAACTACTGCAGAGATTCTCTGTATATTTAGATGTGTAAAAGTAGCGATTTGATTGCATGGTGTAAAGTTCACATCGACATGGCCCCATACAGACTGTGTTCAGATCCTATATCAGTGTAAAATAGTGGAGCTAATATGGATCTGATTTAAATGAAAATGGTTATTTCTCAGTCTTTTACTGCGTTCAATATTTTATTATCAACAGTTTTAATGTATTTTGCTGCATTTTCTCGTAGCGTGGTCTCGAACTTGTCGGCCAAAGTTTATCAAAAATGCAGAGCATAGCCTCTATTTGTCACTCAATTTTCTGCCGAATATGACAGGCATATGTGTGCCTCCAAACATGTGTGGATTGCCGCGTTAGACGGCAAGCGCACTAACCACTGAGTTACGGAGGCTGAAGATGATAAAGTTAACATGAACTAATCGGATTTGGCCAAACACTGAGATGTTGCCAATGAGTAATGATGATGTCACTTATTTATGCAAATGAATTGAATGGTCGATGCGTATTTACGTGACAACGGCTAACAAGCTACGTGACCACTGATCTTTAAATAGTCTTAACCTGTTCTCCAAAGCTTGTTAACCTGTCTGACAAGTGATTGACCGGTGGGTCAGACTTTAATACTGTAGAGATAACAGTACACATAGACTGTCACTGTCAGGTCATACAAGGATAACTACCGTAATACGGTCTGTGGCAGTTATATGTTAGGTGTTAAATCAGAAGGTAAGTAAAAAGAAAATCAGTTAACATCCACCAGAAGTTATCTCAGAAGTTAAGTCAATAATTGAACATGTTCAGTTAACTTCTGACAGCGAGCCATATTTGTTGAGATTGAAAAATATTGCTCCGAATATGGATCTCGAGCCAAATTCGTTGACAGTGTGTTACACTGTGCCTAATCTCCGAATATGACTCGCCATATTTTTACTAATGTTAGCCCGCGTGCCATATTCGGCGCGAGCCATTACGGTATTCGGTTCGACACAGGACAGTTCTAAGGACACTAGGCATAAAATGTGCAAAATATACTTTTTTGTGTAACCATACGTAAATTTTGTTAGTAAAATATTTGATCAAATGGTGATCAACTAAAATGTCTTCAGTTTTCTCTTCTCCGTTTCTCACCCCTCTTACTCTTCCCACAGGTAACAGTATCATTGAAAAGAGTAAAACGAAATACAAAATTGTAAAATTTATATTTGTCTTAAAGTGTATAGAGCTATATTCTAACAGTCATTTAATGTTAAAATAATTACTTGCATCGTTTTTAGTATGATATTAGAACACCTTATTTGCAAATTAAACTTTGGATGGGTCCCGTGTACTTCGATTCAATCGTCGAAAAATAGACGATTCTTATAATTTCATAGGGTGTTCTAGAACACTTTCGTATGAAAATGGACAGTTTGTATGTCCAATAAATCACAGCGATAGTTTCTGTTAAAAGTAAAGCGAAAAATGATCTAATGGATATGAAAGCATAATTATTTTTCAGCTTTCGAAACTGTTTAAAAAATATCGTCCGATATAGCTCTATACACTTTAATCTAAATTTAAAACATAAATTTTTCAAGTTTTTACTCTTTCAATGATACAATTACCTGTGACTTTTCCCATCACCTTACTAATAAAAATGTACGTAGCTAGAGATCTATCTTTCTAAAACACGCACTCAAAATACATTGTACATGTATAATGTAACATGGATTTTAGGCCCATCGTATGATAGTGAACTTGTTTTTGGCATTTCATGTTTAGTGCATAGAATTGGGTTGGGTGTTATATGCGTGGAGTGCACAAAGTTATTGTATTGCAATGAATAATTCACCAGCCATTTATTAGTTTCCTTACAGATGTATAAACATTACCTGCGACTTGTTTCATGTTGCATTAAATCCACAGGTAACTCTATCGTTGAAAACGAAAAGAAAAAAATATATTTTTGGAAATGTTGTATTTTACTTTTTCAAAAAAAATATTTCGTTTTCAACGATACAGTTACCTGTGATTTTATTAATGTACATGTGTATCCATATTACACGTATAACCGTTAAATAAATAAAACGTTTATTATATACGAAACAAACTAAAGTCAACGCCGCGTTCAAACCACGGTCACCCGATGTGTAAGAAATTAGCAATCAGTTGCTACTCGCCGAACCCAAATTATTAAATCGCGAACAAACAAATGACAGCTAAGTATACATCCAGCCACCAGCTTAGTACAGAATGTTTTCAGTCACTTCAATTTACATTCATACCATACTATCCCGTCCAAATGGCTGCTAGTTTCCGATTCGATTTTTACTGGGTCGAATGAGAAAGTGTGTACCAGCAACCAGTTCGATTGTCCTGCTTGACTCGAATCGACAACTTTCAATTCAGTTTTCACTGATCGGAAACAGCAGCTTCTTAGAATTATTTCCAGTTGACTCGATTCGGCAAATACGAACCGACAGTCAAACATGAGTCAGCCGCAAATCGTTTTTATCATGGATCGAATCGGCAACTGTCAACCAACAGTTATCAGCTAATAGCATTTTACTGTGGGACAGAATCGACAACTGCAATCCCACTTTAATTTTCACTGGGCGGAAACAACAGAAAATTCAAAATCCAAGCAACCGCCATCGTCGGATACCCACGGTCGGTGCCTCCGCTCCGCTACATACATCTGAGAATTACGAGTGGCGTTTCAAAAGTTCCAGGAAAAGTGCTCGGTACTGTAAATCGTATGTTCAAATTACTTCGTACGTAGCGCAACGGAGGCACTGACCGTGTGTATCCGACGATGAGCGACCGCATCGCATTGTCAAAAAATATTAATAACATGCTAGATAAACATTAGATTTTAATTGTTTATTTCAACCTGAACACTACATACATTATCTACGCGTATTCATACATATAATGTATCATAATGTTTGTTGTGGATGAATCTTTGACTTAGTTCAGGTATATATTGCTATTACGTGACGTCTTTATATTCCCTTATCGATCAGTTGCTTATTGGTATACTAAGTGTCCAGAGCTATACATAGTGCTGGATTCTATGCAGTCTAAGAAAGATACTAAAACGTCTCTAATGCGTTGTGCCGGTTATGAATTATTTTTGTGCAAGTAGAAATGATTAAATGGATAGTTAAGCTTGTTTTATAAAATATTCGTGCAATATATCACTTGATATAATTTTTACTCAAATTGTTAACGAGATATATGTCATAATAATAATAATTGAAGCGGTTTGTGCTAATAGAAATGATCAGATGAGTAGTTTGGTATTATAAATTATAGTGGTGTTGTCAAACTATTTTACTGTTTCCCTGAAAAAGACTAATAAAAGTGGAAAAGTCGAAAAGTTGGAAAATTCATTGGGTTGGAGTTTGTCTTGTTTTCCATTAGATTTAAATTATTACGGACATTCTTCACAAAAAGATGTATTTATCCATCAATCGGAGTATTGAAGAGAGGAGGGTTTAGTATCAAACAAAGCTTATGAGATATAGCTAGATATACAGTAGGAATACAATTACGCAGAAGTCAGAAAAGGTAAGTATACATTTCGTCCATTTTTTGTCAATGTTTGGTTCAATGTTAATAAAGTGAAGTGAGTTGACAACAAGCCACTTGTTACAAATGATGTATAGTTATATATATTGGTTTATTATCAAATACTAATATTGTATATAGAATCTTCAAATACAGGTCACAAAGTTGTACGAGAGGTGTCCAACTTATTTATAAACAGAAAATGACCACCGATATTTTGTTACTCTAACAATGAAATTGAATAACAACTTTTATGTTGTGTAAAGTAGTGTATCAAGAAGTACATATAATATTTGTAAATTGCCAATACGTTAATCCTAATCTGCATTGGTATAAAGGGTATTGTCATTTGCATTTTGAAGGTCAAAAAATCCAAATAATCATGTTTGCATTTTCCTTCTGTAATCGATGTTTTAGTGTCAACCCAACAGTAAATTTTATTTTTAAATCATAAGTAGACTTAGACATCCACAGTTTGGTTGTAATACATGTCATATAGTTATTCTTAAGTTTTTTATATGGCGTTGTATCTGGTGACTTGAAGCTGAATCTGGAAGAAACACCATGTTCTTGGAACAGTCACTAGGAACGATACTTAACACTTATTTGTTGGAAACCTGATTTGAAACGGTTTGTAAATAGACCACAACCTTCAAGTTCGTCAATTTTATATTGATTTTTGTCGTGGGTAGTTCCATAATAACAAACACAATGCCCTTCCATGAAAACGACCGCGAACACACAAAACTGGACAAACACCAACTTCTTCCTATCCTTGTGACCTTTTCTACAATAGCATACCCTAATATATCATAACATTCTCTAAGACACAGCAGTGCTTCCCATTGTCAAACGCTTTTTCCACATAATGTTGTTTATTTCGCATTTCTAAACTCCAAGACATTTGGCAGTAATGCATGTTTTTCTTAAGTTTCAGCGTAGAAACTTTGCATTTTCCCGGAACTGTGCATTCAACTTTTTCAAAATAATTTCACTGATAGTTTCTATGAGCCCCACCATCAGTGGTACTAGTCCGCCTTTTGCTAATGTATTCATCATAGACATCATAAAACCAATTTAACTTCGAAATGCAGGTTTTGGCAATGTTGGTCAAATTTCATTTTTTGGTGCCATTTCACCATTACTGGAAACAGAACTCTTATAAGTTATAACCCTTCTTACGACCAATATTATTTATTTGCTCATTAAAAATGCAAAATAATAATTTACAAACACTTTCTTGGTGCTTGTTAAAAGGCCAGTTTGCCTTAAAAACAGGAAAAACAACCTCATCTACTGAATTGTTGTTTTAAGCTTTAACTAACATGAAATATTGACTATATGCGCATAATGTAAGTTGGCAACACAATAACAGAGGACGATTTGTTTAGTCAAAGTACTGCGTAAATTGTATTGAAACGTTCCCTTGTGACTCTTCTTCAAGAGATTAGTGTTGGGTGTTTCATATAATAATGTACAACTTATTTTTGCATTATAAAGATTGATATTTACTATTAATCAGGTGACTGTTACAGCATTGATAAAGATAACACTATTTTACAGAAATTGGTACATATTTTAGATCGAATTAAAAAATATATAATTTTTATATGAAATATTATTGTTTACACAAACTTTTATTCAATGAATCATTAACCTGTGGTCTGTTGGGATTCATTTGGATGAGTTTAGATATTAAAAACATACATTGCTTTGTATGATTATATTTATTTATTTATTTGTTTGATTGATTGATTCGGTGTTCAATTGCAAATTTATAAACACATGACACTAGCATCTATACATTAAGATGAAACATTATCCAAGACCACAATATACCCAAGTCTATTTTATGAAAGAAAACCAATATTAATATGTTACTGTCGCATTGGTACGGTCCGTATCAGAATTTATTAATACCTCGCCACTGCCAAATCGGAACGACCCGTGTGGCATTTATTGTCGCCTCGTCACGCAGTAAAACACTAGTATAATGGTTGAGGGTGTTCCTGTTCGCAGTTTTTATCCAGACACGGAACCTTTGTTTAAAAGTTCTAAACACGCACTCTGATTTTCTTAATAAAAGAATAAACCGCCTACACACTGCATGCTGGTGGGGCTTCATTTGGTCTAAAGTTTCTGTATTTACCCTCCCTTCAAAACGGCACTCTGTAGAGCAACGGTCTCTCTTTATGACCATCCTCAAAGACCCAGCGATGACTCCGCTCTCGATCTCGCTACATCTACGTAGCGAATGCTGGAGTGGTGTGTCGCCTGTGTTTTCGAGGACGCTCTTTAACAGCACATTCAAAAACTTCACCTAGCTGGTATTTACTATAAATGAAACCACTACAGAATAACAACCTCCATAAAATGGCTAATATGGGCTACTGTGCAGCTCCCAAAGGTTGTTTTACACGCAATGTATTGTACTAGTAACCTTCAAAAGCATTTTTTATTCGCAATTTTATAGGTCTTTAAAACTAGCTCACGAGGATGTCGAAAACCTATGCCAACCAAGGGCGGGAATTTATACAGTATTTGAAGCAGCGAGACGATGCGCTAGAGTCAGTGAAGACAGCTGAAACAGAACTACGTGTAACTCAAAGTAAATTATACGATGCCAAGAAACACATTGAAGAACTACGCAAGGTGTGTATTTCACATTTTACATGATTATGTCACATGCAGGTAAATGAATAAGGGATAAATACACCTCACCCAGATATAGAGGATCTTGCATGAGTGCTCATTACATACGAGTGGACAAATATGTAGACTATGTCACGAGGCTTTGACCACTGCCTTAATATGCATTTTGGTTCGATTACCCTGTTCAGCAGGTACATTATTCGAATGTCGAAACAACCACAGCTTCGGTGCTGTACACCCTCGATCCAAAAATATAACCTCGTATGATTACATTGACATCCCTTGAAAGGTTGTTTTAAATTTGCAATCCCACTTAACAGACATTTACCGAAATAAATCGGTTAGAAAATATTAATACCTATGAAATATACGTGTAGTCCATACAATCTGCTATGTTATGCTACATTCATGTTTTTCTCAGAAACTGAAAGAAGCTGAGTCTAAAACCAACAAATCAAGCCGTAAGAAGAGTCCATCCATGACATCAACAACAACTACAACAACAACAAAACGTACATCTATACCTAGAGGTAGTATCAGTAAAGGTAGCGGTACCCAGGCATCGAGTAATGGTAATGATAGCGGTCCAACACGACGAACCAGTACTGTAGTAAGCTCTACCAGACCGGACGATGGTCGACCTGTTCATCCCCACATAGCTGATATGGACACCGTGGCCACTTCTAGAGACTATTATTGGGTTAGCAGTTTTATGCTCAAATATTCTTCTTAACAATAGTTATGTATTAGATACAGTACTAGTTTTCGTTCAAAAGTGTCTTCTTACAAGCGTTATTGTACAGTTTCGGAAGGACGAACAAGACACTTTTGAACGATAACAAGTTCTGTATCTGACTTATACTCCGACAAAAAGCAAAATGATTCCCAGAGAGACCATGGTTATCCAAAAGTTCCTTGCACAATCCATGAACAGAGCATCATTCGCAGCATAGAAAATATAGTTCTAACGTAAAAATGTGCTTGGCCTATAATGTACCAAAGGGATTAAGTTAACTGTCCAAAAATGTCCATTCATAGGTTTAATTAGCTTGTGATTAAAATTCACACAAGTGGCAATGTGTTTATACACCTTATAAGTGCTTATAATACACTTGCATCTAGTTTTCTTCATTCATTGATAAAGGACTTAGTGCACAAAGGTAGAAATTTATGCATCTTATTTTCACAATTGTCATATTTCTATGAAAATATTGGTATTGTTTTATTTCTAATACACATAACAAGGTTATATTGGTACTGCCCATGTTGACGCTCACAGTCATATTAATATATAGAATAAAGTTCACCTGATAGACAATTATAGTAATATTTGTTATTCTGTATATATTCAGGTTTCTTGTACATGTAATTAATTGCACAATGAACTTTTACAGCTAAATCTTAAATTCGCTTAAATTGTTACAAATACTTTAAAAAATACTGTAAAAGCACTGCTTTTCTTGGGAAAAATAAGAAAATAAATTTTGCTTGGTATGAATATTCTGTAATTTTGCTTCAATTGCTATAATTAATTTCTACTTTTCTTGGTCATTACAATGATATAAATTTTGCTCCCCATTTTGCGGTTTACAAAACTATAAACAATTTCTCTAAAAAATTTTCTGGCCTAAATAAATCAAGAATATTGGAATTCATGATTTAGTTATCTACACTATTGATTCGAGTAATAGCCACAAATAAGATGGTTTTACAGTAGTACAGTCTAATATTGCACTATCTTTGGGTGGACTTACAATTTTCTAGCTACATGTTTTTGACGAGTAAAAATAATTAAATTTCAATGTGACAAAATTTGTGGATTTGGTTAAAAAGACCATTTCGTGGAAAGTTCTATGTAATTTAAAGGATTTTCGTGGTTGAAATCATCCACAAAATTAACGAAATTAAATGGCCCTCTAATATAATTGATTTTACAGTATGTCATTTATTTAACTGTTCGTGTAGTTATAAGCGGATTTGTCATGATTGACCAATTATTTTCTGAGTAAATGTTTTGTACAAACAACTTTCTTACAAATCAAAAAGTGTACACTTACGAAAATAATGTACACTTTATCAATGGAGTCACAGGGCGTATCGGAGTATAAAATATTAAACCCGATAGCTGGTGCATATACCTCTGAGCCTACTATATTAAGTCTGGAGATCAAGACTCAATTTTGATCGACATAACCCGTATGTTCTGATGCCAATGTTACTAACCAATGATCACCTATCAATCCGTGTACAAGAATGTGTATGTGAAGTTATTCCATCCGTTCCCAATAAAGTACATATACTGAGTTCCAAAAGTTCCGCATCCAATATATGATGTGTCTTTTTTACTAGAATCTCCAACTTATTTATGATTATTCAAATGCGCATGTGTAGAGCGATGAGTACTTGATATAAATCCATGAGAGTTATCGTTTTGAAGATATGTATCGATCCATAATTAAGCCACATGTGACACCACCCCACGATTCCAAAGTACACACAATGATAAACTACTATTTTGTAGTGGAAGGGGGGTAATAAATACCGAAAATTATCTCTCTTTGACCACAGACAATTAATGATGTTGCAATAGATTCTGTACAACAGGACAGATTTTAAGAAACATCCGCTTTGACATAAAAAACGCAACAATAAAGCAAGTTTCCCATAATTTAAATGTTGGGTGGACTGCAATTAAGCTACAACAATGCCGTTTTTCTTGGTTAAAAAATATAGCAGCATCACCTGTCTATGTCAACGGCATTGACCCTTGACCTGTTGTCATGTGGTACGTCATATACAGTTTTTTTCGGATGGAGATGATACAACAGTCTTATTATGATAGAGACATTTCAATTTATTTCGACACAATGTATTTTTAGTGAAACACCAGCTTCTAGCGTCTTATATACACGAGTCGTTCACAATTATCAATTTTTGCGATCAAATTAAGCGTATATTTCTAACTTATTTGACTAATCTATTGTGTTTTTTCGTAACACAGACACGATGCAAGTAAATTGGAAGTGAAATTAAAGTAAAAAATGAAGAACCCAAATTATGCGTGCTTGAATAGACGTTTTTACCATTTGGGATGGTATGATCATTCAAGCGTGACGAAATCCAACAGAATTAGGTTCAACATAAACACTAAGGGTACGCAAATGGACAGTGTTCCTAAAAAGTTTTTTTAAGTTTACTTTTCAAAAAAAAAAAGAATTTTGAATTAAGATGCAGAACTTTTGGAACTCAGTATATTTGTGGAACATGAATCCGTGGCCCCGTGATTATGAAGAACAGAGTCTGAAACTTGGTTTGTACTTAAACGTCCAACATTTTTCTTAAAACTGGCTGTATCAGAAAGTATTATTCTACTGCCTTTAAGTTCTGAAAGTTTCAGTAAATTACAAGAAAGTATACCAAAATATTTAATGTTTTAGCACGCCATAAGTCTGTTGTTCATTTCTGAAAAACGCGATAGAGTTTTGTACTTGCATAATTCTATTAAATTGCAGAAAATTGCCGAAAAGTACCAGACATTACCAATGTATCAAATACTTGAAGCGGAGAAAAAATTCTTAGAAGCTGACACAGAAGGCAATGGGGTATGTACTCAAACTAATTTTACATGTACCATGTTTTACCATAACGTTTATGTACTAATTTGTCTAAAATGAGCACCGTTTATGTCATGAACATATATGCGTATATATACGTATTCTAGCGTAGGTGCTTACTTCCAAAACTTTTTTTTATTATCAAAGAATGAAATTCAATAGATCTTTCTTAGCGACAAAAATATCATTTTCATGATAAATTGTTAATGTTCGCGTTGACATGTGTTAGTAATCATATTTTTTAATGAGCCTCAAATAGTGACTGATACATAAATGCAACGAATAGATTGAGATGCATACATGAACATGGTAGGCAATAAGCACTGGTAGCCACTTTTTGTTTGAGGATAAAATCTATAAATATAGCATCATAAAATTAATTATTTACTGGTGGTTGGTGTAGGGTCAAACGTACAACGTTAATACACAATGAATGCTCTATAAGGCACATTGATTTCCCGACA
The DNA here is from genome assembly GCA_963678985.1 of Spisula subtruncata. Classification (NCBI taxonomy): domain Eukaryota; kingdom Metazoa; phylum Mollusca; class Bivalvia; order Venerida; family Mactridae; genus Spisula; species Spisula subtruncata. Next base: position 13,275,519 of record OY787669.1, read on the forward strand.
TAATGGGTGTAACTTAAGTTATAAAATATCTGCTACATTGTAAATAAGTCAGTAATTGAGTAATTAAGTTGAACCATAAGTCACGTTTGGCGGGTATGAACAAATAGGATTGTTCTATGTATGCTGTATATATGTATACGTTTTATTATTCTCTCTCAATACCAGGTCAAGCCATTAACCGATCAATGCTGATAATTATAAAGCATCTTATTTGAAAAATTAAGCGATATGTTGTCATATGTAAAACAGTTGTTTTTGTATTTACGATGTGTATATTTTCCACGTTTTACAGAATTACCCACGAGTCCATAAAACTATGTATGTAATATTAATAATCTTTGTTATATCATTTAGCTGAAGCAAAGCTTAAGGTTTTACGAACATTCTTAGATTTCTTCTATGATGCGTTATGAAGTTCATATATACCGACCCTGGGCACACACTGTCACGTTCATTCGAGAAAAAGACAGAAATAAATAAATAAAATAAAAAGTATTCTTATAAATTAATACCATTTATTGTCAGTGTATAGTTCGGTACAGTCCAGTTAGGGTAAGATGGCAGTGACGCAGAGGTAGAATCCACTATTACGGTGTAAAACCAATTATAAAAGCTTATACAAACAGGTTCGTGTTATTTTAATGCTAAACTAAACTGTACCTGTTCTGGCAATGGTTGTAATCTTTTGGGTACACTTAAACGGATGCGTCATTGGCCAAATATCCTAACCGGACTGTAGTAAGTAATAAATACATGTCATACCCCGGCATCTAATGAGGCATTTGGTGATTGTCCTGTCCGTCCGTATGTTTGTCTTGAATCGTCAACCAAATGGTTCAAATTGTTGAAATTCAGATAGTTTAAGTACATTGAGGCAGTGGTTTCAAACTTGGCATACTTTCTTTTCAGTATTAACATTGTTAAAGTCACGAAACACTATTCAATATAACAACAGAAGTATGGCCCCTGATTGACTTACTTAGTTATTATGTACAATGTTTCTATCAGGGATTATAAGCGTTTATTTAAAACAGTCTTTGTTTATTTTCCAGACGATAGACATACATGCAATGGATAAAGCATTATCAGAAAGTGTCGGTATGTTCGCACCCAAACAATTAGACGAGATATTTAAAGAAATTGACACAGACGATAGTGGTTCAATCGATTTCGAGAAAGTATTATTTGTAAGTACATTTTTCATTCATCTGTTTTGTTCTCAATGTCACGTGACGCTTTGATTTTATCTAAATAGAAATGTTCTGGTAGCGACACCCAGTGGACAACAACACATCAATATCTATATACGAGAGGTGTTCAACTTATTTATGAACAGAAAATGAACATCGATATTTTGTTACTCTAACAATGAAATTGAATAAAAACTTTTATATTGTGTAAGGTAGTATTTCAAGAAGTATATATTATATATATTATTATATATAATAATTGTAAATTGCCAATACGTTACCGTTTAATCATAATCAGCATGAGGGTAGAGGGTGTTGTTATTTGCGTTTTGAAGGTCCAAAACTCGTAATAATTACGTTTACATTTTCCTTCTTTAATCGTTCTTTTAGTAACAACCAGATAGAAAATTTAATTGTTAAAGCATGAGATGACTTCGACATCTACTGTTTGGTTATAATATATATCAAAGTTATATTCTTAAGTTTTTTATTTGGCGTTGTATATGGTGACTTGAAACTGAATCTGGATGAAACACTATGTTCTTAGAACAGTCACGAGGAACGATATGTAACACTTTTTTGTTGAAAACCTGATTTGAAACGGTTTGTACATAGACCACAGCCTGCAATTTCGTCAATTTGATATTGATTTTGATGTGCGTATTTCCATAATAACAAACCCAATGCCTTTCCATGAAAACGGCCGCGAACACCCAAAGCTGGACAAACATGAACTTCTCACAATCCTTGTGACCTTTTCTAAAATAGCATACCATAATCTACCATAGCATTGTTTAAGATTTCAGCATTGCTTCGCCATAATGAAACAATTTTCCACATAATGTTGTTTATTTCGCATTTCTAGATTCAAAGACTTTTGACTGCGAGGCATGTTTTTCTTGATTTTCAGCGTAGGAACTTCGCATTTTCCAATAACTATGCATGCAACTGTTTCGAAAAAATGTCACTGATAGTTTCTATGGACACTCCCATCAGTGGTACTGTTCCACGTTTTGCTAATGGATTCATCATAGATTCATAAAACCAATTTTAGGTTTAAGTGTAGGTTTTGACAATGTTGGGCAATATTCAATTTTGGGTGCCATTTCACAATAACTGGAAACAGAACTTTAATAAGACTTCTTACGACAAATATTACTGATGTTCTCATTAAAAATGCAAAATGAAAACTTACTAACACTTTCTTGATGCTTATAAAAGGGCCAGTTTGCCTTCAAAACAGGAAAAATAACACCATCTACTAAATTGTTGTAGTAAGCTTTAACAAAAGGAAATATACAATGTATGATGATCATATGTTCAACTTAAAACATTTTCTCACATGGTTTAAAAATATATTTCAATTGTTTATATTCAATATAATTGCACAATCGGTGTTCATGTTTTGTTCATAAATAAGTTGAACACCTCTCGTACTTAACAGTCTCGTATTTAAAAATACTACTTTAACTGTACTAAGCTCTACACATAATACTAGTTCCGCCGTCTTGAATATATCACAACGGGACCGAATTGTTAAGACGATGCCAGACCGTTACTGTTCAAACACTGTCAGACCCTTATATACTGTTAAGACACTGCCGGATGCCTGACTAAGGGCGATATTGTCCACCGGTTGTATTTCATTGGAACAGAATCTTGAATCATTGTGTAATGCATAAAAAATTTACTGTATCCCGTAGAAATGTTTGACTGGTGAAAACAACACTATTTTATGATGTGGCAGAAATGTTTGTATCGGGTAGAGTAAATATATGAGCCGCGATCTGAGAAAAGGGCCCTTAATGACATTGACATCAATTTGAGAAAATTGAGTTTAAAGTTACGACATCATTTTCTGCGAATTTCAGAACGAGGCAAAAAAATGCACAGAAATGTTTTATGTTGTATCCTGTCACATAATTGTTGCCTTGTAACATACTTAATATGGAGTTCTATACTAACACATGACGCCTATATTTTTGGGTTAAAACATGACAAATTACAAACAAAAGAGAGGATTTTTGGAATCGGCAGACCACATGGTCATTTATAGTCGTATTTTATTGAAAACCACCTCAATATGAGTATAGTATCTTGTAGTAATACATAGCTTATAAAATTATCCCTTATTGATCAAGATACAATATTTTGGGGTAAAATCCTTCAAAATATAAACACAAATGGTGATTTTTGGAATCGCTTTACTGTAATTCCATTTGTTATGCTATTTGATTATAAATCAGTATACTGGACACATGTTGTCTGCCTGCATAAGATATTGCTAATCTGATGGCTCTAATATTGTCCAATTTCAGACATTTTTGGGGTAAAAACATTGAAAATTAAACGAAAGTGAGGATTTTTGGAATCGATTGAACACATGTTCATTTATAGTCGTATTTTATTGAAAACCGCTGCAATTTGAGTGTAGTATTTTGTAGTGTTATATAGCATTTAAAATTATCAGTTATTGATCAAGATACAATGTTTTGGGGTAAAATCCTTCTAAATATAAACACGAACGGTGATTTTTGGAATCGGTTTACTGTAATGCCATTTATTGTTTTATTTGATTATAAATCAGTATGATGGACACATGTTGTCTGCCTGCATAAGATATTGCTAATCTGATTTCTTAAATGTTGTCCATTCTCAGACATTTTGGGGCAAAAACATTGTAAAATTAAACGAAAGTGAGGATTTTTGGAATCGATTGACCACATTGACATTTATAATCGTATTATATCTAAAACAACTGCAATTAGTTAGTAAGTTAAATTTTAATATATCAAATAATACATTATATATCCATTTGGATCACTATATAATATTTTTGGGTAAAATCGTACAAATTATAAACTAAAATGGGGATTTTTGGAATCTGTTTAGTACAATGCCATTAATCACAAAACACTTAGATAGTCACATGATGTCTTTCCGCTGAAGATATTTATAATCTAGTTTCAAAGTGATACATGTCTTGAGCTACTTTTGGGGTAAAACAGTCAAATATATTAACAAAATTCAGGATTATTGGAATCAATTGATCACAATGTTATTCATAATAATATTTTATCCAAAATAACTGCAATTGGTTTGTAATAACTTGTAGTATAATATATAGTAAGAAATTGATAACTTAAAGCTTTTGTTGAAGATACCATGTTTTGGGGTAAAATGTTACAAACTATAAACTTAATTGATGATTTCTGGAATCGGTTTAAACACAACACCACATACTGTTCTAGTTGATAATTGAACAATACGAATTGGCACATGTTGTCATTCTGCACAAACATTAATAATATATTCTAAAAAAGTTGCTCATTGTGGATATTTTTGGGGTAAAACATTACAAAATATAAACATATTAAGTTAAGTTAATTTGAATCAGAAGACCATATAATTATTAATCATGGCATTTAATAAGAACTTACTGTGTTAGGTTGGTGGTAACAATTTGCTTAATACATCAAAACATTTCAGTATAAAGTGAGTAACATGTGTGAAATGCGATATTTTGGGATAAAACACTAACAATGTAAAAGAAAACCCTGTTTATTGGAATCTGCTAACTACAATGTTGTTAATAATTTAATTTTGATATAAAGCCTGTAATATGTACATACTGATTGGCATTTACAGCGTCCGAACTTTAGTGACAGAGAGTCAAAACAATACGACTTTTGGATGTTAAACTAAGTCAGAAATAAACTAAAAAATGAGGAATTTTGGAATCGACAGACCACAAAACCATTAATTATTATGGGTGATTAATAGTAATGTAATGAGTTAGCAGTCTCTTGTAGTACATTTTTGAATAACATAATTATCAAAACAGCAAATATCTTCATTCATAGAAATGTAGTATTGAAAAGTCAATATTTTGATGTTAATCCTAACGTAATATATTTTGAGAACTGTGCTGCCATTAATGATGTTATGAAATAAATATCAATAATTTCGGAATCAATTTGCCATCATATATCATCGTATTCCGGAATTGGTTTATATAAGTAAAACTTTTTGAGAAAACCAGACAATGAAGAACATGAAGTTTAACATAAACACGCCACTAAAAATTGCAAGCGTGACAGAGGCCTACATGTTTGAATCTACGACCCTTTGTATTATATTTACATCTATGTTGCCATGACAACCACTATATTTGTCAAAATATAACAATATTCAAGCGTAAATGTTATCATTATATGTTTTCCCTTCAAATTCCTTAAACAAAATTTCAAACACATACATTGGAAATTCTTTGAGTTATGACAGAATTCCAGATTTTGAAGTATTTTCAATATTGCGGTATCCATAGCAACCACATTGTTTGTTAAAATGAATTGATATTCAGATGTTTATACTCTTCTTATTGTCACCTACCTACATACCAGGTTTCATAAATCTAACTTGGAAACTGTATGAGTAATTTCAGGGTCCAGTCTTTTTTACATATTTTTACTATTTCTGTCTCCATAGCAACCACAATTTCAGCCACAATAAAAATAGACTTACATAATTCTCTTTATTGCCCCTTATCCACATATCAAATTTGCTAAACATAACTTGAAAGGTGTTTTAGTTATATCAGGGTCCAGATTTTTGACGAAGTAACTGACTAACGAACTGACTGATCGACGGAGGGCAAACCGATAGACCCGTTTGAAAACCGGTTGGGGACTTATTTTTACATACATACCCTGAAATAAAATAACTTCTGTATTCAGTATAACTGTTCTGCTCCAAACAAAGACTGCATTTTTATTTATACAAAGCTCATATACTGCAGTTGCAATATTTTCCTGGTCATTAGTAGTAAACCAGAGAATTTTGCATATTTTAGTAATTGAATAAATGGTTGCTATGGCAACAAAAAATAAGATAAAAGCATATTTATACACACACATGTTGCTCCTACCGAATGTGTATCATTATTCATATGATAAATTAAATCCGAGCAGATTAACAGCAGTGTGAAAATGCCACTTAAACACCAAACGGTAACAAAATATGTCCATGTTGAGATACCCATTTTTTGCCAAAAATGTTCATGTCATTGGTTCCTTTAAAAGGTCATAAAATTGTTAATATTTGAAATTTTGACAAAAAGTTTTCTTTCTTGTACACAGGAAAGATAGATTCTTCGGAAAATGCAAAAAAATGAAAATCGAAAATTTTTCATTAAGGGCCCTTTTCTCAGATCGCGGCTCATATATATAACTTCGTAATAACGTATTAACACTGACATGAATGTCCTGTATATTTCAGACGCTGAACCGACTGTTTACTCGAAGAAAGACAAACCTTCCACAATCTATACAACAGAACTATACCAAGATCTGTAACATACAATGAAAGATCAGGACACATCATATTTATGTGTATTCTTGTTTGTACAGTTCCTGTTTTATGGGAGATAATTTTACTGTCCTCGTCGATGGATAGATTTGGGTCGAGGACATTCCATATACTGCTGTGCAAATAACATGAGTAAATACATCAGAAAATTCCAAAATGTTAAATTGTTTGCTTGAAAGAAACTTTTACTGAAATGGATCCATTCAATTTGATCTTTATGGTCAACGGGAGGTAACTCTTGTCAAATTATCATTTTTATAACAAATGTGTGTATTTCTAAACTTTAAATGAGTCTTTACCTCGGTCTTTGTGATAAGAGCATACGCATGAAAACTAACTTAACTAGCAATTTGGACACATAGTTGCAATAACAATCTGACAAACGCAGATGAATACACGCCAAAATGTGTGATGTGACACATGCCATCATTTTTTAATTCTGTGTGTGACAATAGTTATCAGATTGTTATAAAACCAATTGAATTTTAGTTCCACATATCCAAGCTACATATGTTGAAAATTTCAAGAAGATCGCAGAAATAGAAAGAGTAAATACAATTCGTTAAGTGTACACTCATTTCTTTTGTGAGCCTTGTTTTGCATTATACAGTAATGTTTGTATGTATCAGGGTCGGATACTTAGTCCCTATGATAGTCAATGCTTTATTCATGAGACAGCACAAGGCTGTTCATAAAAGTATACGAGAGGTGCCCCACTTATATTTGAACAGTGTTGAACATCCCATATTTTCAACATGACATTGTATAGTCAAAAAGTCTTTATTCAATCGTATACATAAATGTGTTAATTAACATATACACCCATTGTTTTTGTATTTGTAATTAAGTTAGAACCAAAATTTCACATTTTTGTAGTGACATCTTCTTGAGCTTTTTAGGTCTGAAAAATCCCAACTAATGTTTATTCTTGTGATTCCAATTCTTTGGATGCAGCGTTGTTTGACTTTGGCCTTTACTATTCTCTTGCAATAAACATGAAATACGTGTTCTTAAGGTACTGAATTGTGTGATTGTGTTGGTGTATGGTGATGAGCCTTGACCAAAACACCATAATTCGGATGTTGTCATCAGGAAAGCAACATCACATGAAATTAAACAGGCTGCTAACCCAAGTAGCTTCACGAGCGTCAACTTCTTGGTAGGGTCGTACAAAATGTAGATATTTCTCATACAGCAGTCTAGTCGTGTACCGTAAATATCTCAGTGGTAATGTATTGTCTTATCAGAGGTGACAGAGTTATCGATATAACCGTTCTGTTGTACTATATATGGTGGTTAAAGACGATTGTCTCCCTTTAATTTTTGTTTTGTTTCTGGACTTGTGAAAACCGATATTTTCGGGGTTTGGCAAGTAATGTTTGCAAATTTTCTGTTTTGGTAGTTACAATGGATACTCCTAACTTCGTTGAAAACCACAGTTTAGTTATTTGGTTGGTCCTGGTCACCATGCACCCTATTGGTACGATTATCAAACAAATAGTCACTTTTTAATATTTTGTGTTATTTCATTTATGGGCGCAACATGACGATAACCACCCTTCTAGTGACGAGTACTACTAATTATCTTTACAAAAACGGTACACTAATGTTTCTTCAATTTCTTCTTGGCGATTCGTTGGTCGTGTTTGGCCTTCAAAAAGCCAAAAGCAACATCCTGTACACAATTGGCAATTTCGGATGAAACTATATTGCAAATATCCAAAACAATTATTGTATATGATGCCCGACACATTACTCCTCACTGTTCAAAAGAGATATTTCATTTATATCGGGTTAGATGGAAGATATCAACTTCAGTTTTTACTTCCCCAATTTTTCATCCATTCAATATACATGTAGTGCACATTTATCTAATGCAAGGGTGAACATTTTGGGATGTCTATTTTTTGTGACATAATGCATGGGTAAAAGTTAAAAACATTCAAAATACTGAAAACTGCTTATCAACATATAGAACAAGATCCTTTGCTTATAGCGCAGTTATTAACTGAAAACTTTAACCCATGATAATGTCTTCGACATGTGATATAATATGTAACATTATGTAATACAAAGATGGTGGTTACAAGCAATAAAGGAACAGACAACAAACATTGTATCATCATTTTATTGCATTTCTATAAATATAACAACAGTAAAAATGTTGCCATTCATCAACAAACTTATATCATCTACACAAACTAAACAACATTCAACTTTTCACACATACTCCTCCTCACATACATTGTACAGGGTGTCCCAAAAAAAACGGGGACCTAGGATAAACAGTTGTAATTATTTTCTCTATTATAGATATCACACTATAAATATGTCAAAACAATAAGAGAAGAACACAGTTCAGAATACTAGTATCACTATCGTGATAACTTAGTTCAATACCTAGAGTTACCTCCCCTGTTTACAATCGCATGTTTCAGTAAAATACTATAAACTGAAGCAGTGATTTCAGAATTCAATGAGATATATTTCCATGCTGACCTCAAACATCGTCTCATGTGCTCCAAATCATTGTTTATGGTTCTTGATACATTAGTTCATTATGTATAGCAATCAAGCTCACTATTGGGAACAAGTTTGAGTAATTTAAGGTCATATGGTCTGTGATATGAGGTAAGATGTTAGTACTATTTCGCTAACATATCCTGATGTTGCTGCTGACTTATTGCAAGAAGAGTTTTCTGCTAGCATATGGTGCCATTTTATAATTTCTGACCAAAGACGTTCATACACGTGTATGAACGTCTTTGTTCTGACATACACAATTACTCCAAAATGTATTTATGCACTGTTCGTTTGGATAAAACTTTACTTTTTGCTTCTTCCTATAGTCTAAGCTTTTTAGGTAATAGTCCTTGACAATATTTATGTTTTTAATCATTGAATGATTGTTGATGCTATTTTGTAAGGTTTTCTACTTCCCATTCGGTCAGTTAACTCGCCACGTTTTCCTTTGTTTTGCTATTTCTTGTCATATTTGTTTTATTTTTACAAGATTTTGATCACCCCTTTGACCTTAAATGTTGTTTTTTAACACTTAATGCTCAGACACAAATGCCCTTTTCTTATAATGCCCCTTTTCAGGTGATTTAGCAAAACAATACGTGAAATGTTGACATAGTGAAAATGATGACGTCACTTCCTGTTTTGAAGCACCATATTTAAACAAGTACACTTTTTAGAAGTAGGGATCCCTTATATACACTTTCACAAAATATCAGCTTAATTCATCAAAATATAAATGAGTAATAAGGGATTAAGGTAGGTCCCCGTTTTTTTGGGACACCCTGTATATACTACATGTATAGATAAATAGAATAAGAGGTTAGTGTCGTTGAGGGAGTAAAAGTTTATCAGGCTCGGCTGAGGATATTATCGGATTCACCTAAGACTAAGCCGATAAATTCCTCCGCCTTGCCTGATTAACTTACTCATCCACGGCACTTACCTACTATTCTCTATGTATCAGTGGAGAAATACGGCACTGTAGACGGAACACACACTAACCAAGCCATGTGTAACATCTACCCCACCTCCTATCCCAAATATGAACACATTTATTCTCATTGAAATATATATAACTACAACTATTCAAACATGGTCTAATATTGTCAAGAAAGTGTTGTTTATATGCAGCAACATTTGATGTAGCATAGAATGATTATGGAATGCTTAGAGCATAAAATGTTGACATGATTCGATGAACTCTAACAACATGCAGTAATATACCCGGTACATACTAGAAGGATGTATATACCTTTGCATTGAACTAGGCAATAATAAGGCCTTACAACACACCATGTGAACACAAACATGAGATGATCAACAATTATAGACCACACAACACTAGCACTATGTTACACTTAAACATGATAATGCTTCATTAAATTCAAGTAAGATCTTGGGTCGACTACTTATAAACCACATTCAAACATACATGTACAATGTGACAGGTCTATGATATTGCTAGTGTCTGTCCAACCAGGCTTACATACAGTAACATTAAATGTTTCCTTGAAAACTTGGTAGCTTTATGCAGTGTGTAAAAGATGTGATTAGATTCCGAATCATTATGCAAAAGCTGTAATTATAAATTAACAGAATGTAATAACAAAAATGAGACATTTACAAACATGAGAAAGAGGACACGTAGGAATATTGAAACAAGGCCAGCCTACATGGAGAGTATATAGAACATATCGCTGGCTTAGAATGAGAAGATCGTAACTACTACTTACAACCTTATAAGACCGATATTTGAAATCTGTACCATAAGGCGCTTCTTATGAGCCAATTGTCATGAAAATTGGAACATCATGTTGACTTAATGACGTGTAAAGTTTGTTTTTCCACAAGTGAAGAGTAAATTTCTGACAGTTTTTTCTTGTTTTTTCAATATATCAATTTGTTCTTACGACCTTCTCATTCTAAGCCAGTGATATACCAACATTGAGCATACATACTAGTTATCTGGACAAAACACTGTCACACACTACTTCAACATTACATTACAATATGACATGATATGATGATGATTTCAAGCACAATTGAAACAGTATTGTAATATCACAACATTAAAATAACAAATGCCATCAACATGGACCCAGCCAATTGTTTGTCACCAGACTATAGTACACAGTTTTACAGACACCAGACTATAGTACACAGTTTTACAGACACCAGACTATAGTACACAGTTTTACAGACACCAGACTATAGTACACAGTTTTACAGAACACATCAAGTTTGCCAGATCTGTGTAACATTTCCTTCATACATTGTCGGTAGATATGTGTGTTGTCAGCACATACTGTACCATAATCACAGGGGTTCTACTGAGGCATAATGCTCAAACCTGAAAGTGAGTCGGAAGTCAGTTTCAGGGGTCACTTAGCAAACCCCAACACACCAAATCTATGTAATAACGTTGTTTTATTGCCGAAATTCAGCTGAAGAAACTTCAAATGACCATAACTTTGCTAATTCTTAAACCGGATTAAACCGGATTAATCCAGAATTGTAGAACCACTGTTATGAACATCAACAGTCTAGGAACTGATGTTCTAGACCCTATATAATGTATGTAAGTGTTCACGTTCTGTATATGTACACAATGTAAGAAGTAATCTCAGTAAGAAGTATATCTAATGATGTAGAGTTGAGCGAGACGAGCGGTCCTGTGGCGGTCATTCCAAACATATAACATCTTTTTTACCAGATCTCTCTGTTTCTGTAGGCACTGAAAGTATATACCATATAGTATCATGAGTATGCACTCTACTATAGAACTGTTACTCAGGGGGTACATAATTGTAAGAAGACCTGTGTTTGTACCCCCAAATAAAACATGTCGAGGGCTGAGCGCAATAGTGGTCCAACTAGCATTTTTTCAGAAAATCACTTTTTTGCATATTCTTATTCAGTAACATCAAACACACAGTTTAAGAAAAAATTGGTGGTCAGGTCCTATTTTTGACCCCTTTTATTTATTAAAAACATATCGGTCTATCTCAGAACTATATATTACTTCAGTGCAATATAGGTCCAACTTGAGTTGGTCTTGTATTGCGCCTAAAATATCTACGTAATATTCAACTTTTTGTCAGTTAGTCTTATATGCACAATTATTTTATTGAACTTTACTCATTTTTGGTACACTATGTAGCACAATAATTCCAATTACTGGTTTAATGTTATTATATTGTCATAGCAGCATAATTATAGAGCAATGAAATATGAAAATTGATATGCAGAATATATCAGCTAGACTTCACTGCACATCCCTCGTGTGCATACAATTAAAATTGTCTTAATGGTCTAATCCTTATCCAGTCAAAGTAATCTAATACTAATAGTATATTCATTAATTTAAAATCATACTAGAGCAAACTAATTCTCAATTTTTTTCGATTCAGAAGTCTAATAGTCATGTTAAATAATGTTGTATGGCTAGGGCAACACAAATACTTGATGTTTATTATTTTTTGTTAAAAGGTCTTTTCTCATCAATTTCACAGGAACTGTTGTGTACAATGAATCAGGCAGCAGATTCACTAAGCCAGTGTTCCTGGCCTGTATCTTAATCGGTACTAAACAGACTCTTCCACAAAACACTGGGAACTTCTCCAAATGTGGAGTGAATTATGTGACATTGTTGTCAAATTTTTATGCCCAGGTTCATTACGACATGTCTTTACTGGGTAAAGAACCAAGATCACTTAAATCACCCACAACATTTTTAAGTTTTTTTGATAAATAATCATATACATGACACTTTACACTTATATCAATCATAACAACATGCTGTATCTGCAAAGGGAAGGATTTAGATACTGCATAATATTTACTATATTTCATTAAGAAAGGTAATAGTTTTTGGCTCTGTAGCAAAATTTGGCATGATAAAGTTTTTATTTTCTAATTCTAAAATTGTTTCAATAATAATTAATTAAATATGCAAACAAATCTGTTTTTGTTATAAGCATTGTATTATGCTTTATGCAAAATATACTTTCATATTTGTACATTCATATTTAAAATGTATAAGAAAGGTTTTATAAAGAATATCACTGCATTCTAAGTTGGTAAGACTCCAACAATTGAGTAAATCATTGCAATTTTAAAAATGCCTTCTTTTTCGACATCCAAAGCAATGAAGCATTAGCTCAGGATTTAAAAAATCCATCTCAAAAACAGTCAAAAATGAAAACAAGAATTGTCATACACTATATCTAAAGTATATTTAGCAATATCCTTGGAATTACAAAAAAAAGAAAGTCACATACCTAAAACAGATTAATTGAGCTTTTGACAACCTAGTTCTTTTGATAACATTTTTTCCTAATTTTGATGTAACTATATTACAGCAAGACCACTTTTAGTATCACCAATGTCCTCATGTACTGTAAAATCATTAATTTTCGTGGGGGATTAAATTTCGTGGATTTCGTGGTTCACTTAAACCACGAACTTTAATCCCAACGAAAATTGATTTTGACCCTTGTTTTGTTACCTGAAATGCAAAATCCACGAATTCAAGTGCCAACAAAATAGTCTTATACCAAAACCACGAAATTTCGTCCGAACGAAATTAAATGATTTTACAGTAAGTCTAAAATGTAAATTAAAACTAGCTAAGTCAATCCGGGACCATATATAATTCTGTGGAAATTATGGAAAGAGATGAATAGCGTTGACAATGGTATTTTGGTCTTTTCATGGTTAACAAGTATGCCCAGTTAGAAAGCAATCCCTTGATGCACTTTGAAAATATTCTAGTTTAAATGGAAGAACAGACAAATTAATACCTATAACACCATCACTAACAACATATAAATAAATTTCAGCCTTTGACACTGTGACTATCACCAATAACAATTATCTACCTATGACACAATCACCAACAGCCAAGCCTCTATCTATGACATTATCACCAACAACCAAATATCTACCTATGCTTGTCATTAACAACCAAATCTCTACCTATGACTGTCTTAAACAACCAAATCTCTACCTATGACACTATCACCAGCAACCGAACCTCTACCTATGACACTATCACCAACAACCAAATATCTACCAATGACACTAACAACCAAACCTCTACCTATGACTGTCATAAACAACCAAATATCTACCTATGACACTATTACCAGCAATCAAATCTCTACCTATGACACAATCACCAACAACCAAACCTCTACCTATGACTGTCATAAACAACCAAATCTCTACCTGTGACACTTTCACCAACAGCCAAGCCTCAACCTATGACACTATCACCAAAACAAAATATCTACCTATGACACTATCGCCAAAACAAAATATCTACCACCTATGACACTATCACCAGCAACCGAACGTCTTCCTATGACACTATCACTAACAACCAAACCTCTACCTATGACTGTCATAAACAACCAAATCTCTACCTATGACACTATCACCAACAACCAAGCCTCAACCTATGATACTATCACCAAAAACCTTATCTCTATGATAATATCATCAACAACCAAATATCTACCTATGACACTATCACTAACAACCAAACATCTACCTATGACTGTCATAAACATCAAATCTCTACCTATGACACTATCACCAACTGCCAAGCCTCAATCTATGATACTATCACCAGCAATCAAATCTCTACCTATGACACAATCACCAACAACCAAACGTCTACCTATGACTGTCATAAACAACCAAATCTCTACCTGTGACACTATCACCAACAGCAAAATATCTACCTATGACAATATCACCAACAGCCAAACCTCTACCTATGACTGTCATAAACAACGAAATCTCTACCTATTTCACTTTCACCAACAGCCAAGCCTCAACCTATGACACTATCGCTAAAACAAAATATCTACCACCTATGACACTATCACTAACAACCAAACCTCTACCTATGACTGTCATAAACAACCAAATCTCTACCTATGACACTATCACCAACAACCAAGCCTCAACCTATGATACTATCACCAAAAACCTTATCTCTACCTATGATAATATCATCAACAACCAAATATCTACCTATGACACTATCACTAACAACCAAACATCTACCTATGACTGTCATAAACATCAAATCTCTACCTATGACACTATCACCAATAGCCAAGCCTCAACCTATGACACTATCGCTAAAACAAAATATTTACCACCTATGACACTATCACCAACAACCAAATCTCTACCTATGATACTATCACCAACAGCCAAGCCTCAACCTATGACACTATCACCAAAACCAAACCTCTACCTATGACTGTCATAAACAACCAAATGTATACCTATGACACTATCACCAACAACCAAATATCTACCTATTACACAATCACCAACAACCAAATATCTACCTAAGATACTATCAACAACAACCAATTCTCTACCTGTGACTGTCATAAACAACCAAATCTCTACACCAACAACCAAACCTCTACCTATGACTGTCATAAACAACCAAATATCTACCTATGACACTATCACCAACAACCAAACCTCTACCTATGACTGTCATAAACAACCAAATATCTACCTATGACACTATCACCAACAACCAAATCTCTACCTATGACACTTTCACCAAAAGCCAAACTTCTACTTATGAAATTATCACCAACAGCCAAACCTATACCTTTTAAAGATAATATCGTCACATGCCGTTTGACCTTGCCAAAGGCGATGACTTTGCTGAAATTCTATGGGAGGAATCTCAGAATTAAGATCCCTAAGTGCACAACTTCAGTCAGACCACATGCTGACTAATTTTTCTATAAACTTTGCTGACAAGTTCAAATTAATGTTTTTAGAGTTGTGTGTGACACTAATTTGATTATTTTAAGAACCACAACTCGGCTTATACCTTAACACATCATGGTGCATGATTGCTCATGCTTAGTTGATTCTTATGGAATTTGACTGTAGCTCAACAGTACTAGCTAACTCAAAGGAATTTGGATTACACTATTTGGGGATGATCGGAAGGACGGCAAGGTAGAATCTGAATGCCCTATTAGACTTTAAGTTGGGTCATAAAACCAAATCTAGTACACAAAATAATGTTAAAATAGATGTGAAATACATGTCTAACTGAAGCTGGACAAGAATTGTATAACAAAAAAGGCAGTTAGACTTATATGCCCAAACATTTTAAGTAAATTTTAGTAAACTAAAGGTCTAACTCTAGTTGGACTTGTATTGCGCTGAAAGTTTCAGCGCAATATGAGACCAACTCTAGTTGGACTTGTATTGCGCTGAAAGTTTCAGCGCAATATGAGACCAAGTCTCAAAAACCCCTTTTATGATCCTTTTTGAAAAAAAATGAAATAATCACTTTATTTCTAATGCAAAGTTATGTAAGAATTCTTATTTGTTGCATTTTTTATCAACAAATAAAAGTAAAAAAAAGTTTTTTGTCTCTCCTGAAAAGTTTTGAAAAATAGAGTTGGACCAGTATTGCGCTGAGCCATCAATGTGTACTAACAAAATACTTCATATACTGTAAAATCATTATTTTTGTGGGGGATTAAATTTCGTTGATTTCATGAATGATCTCAACCACGAAATAAAAATCCCAACAAATAATAATTTTGACCATGGTATCTATTACCTGAAATGCAAAATCCATGAATTTCTGTCACTTCAAAATGGTCTTTTTTACCCAAACCATGAAATTCCGTCCCATTGAAATTAAACGATTTTACAGTACATGTATAACAACCAAACTTTATTACATGTGTCAAGTAAAATCTATACCTCTTTCTAAACAAAACTATAGCATTATAGTTTGAATGTATGAACCCATGGTAGCTAAAATGATTAAATCCATGTGTCAAATATCACAATTTTAATGCAATTTTAAATGATTGTAACTTGAATTCAGTTGTTTTACAAAAGGCTTAGCACTCTCTAAATTGAAGTACACACATAAGTTTATGTTAACACGTTGTCTATGTTCACAGCAACAAATATTTTATAGATATGTGCAACACAACAAATCTATAATTAGCTGGTTAATTAACAACCAAAGTCTTCTGCAAACATATAATAACAAGACTGCGTTCAATAAACGCTTATGCCCCCGTGGAAGCCATGTCCATAAGTCTAAGTCCAAAATTAGGTCAAGGTGAAGGTCAAAATGGAGTCAGGTGATACAGGCGTGTGGAGAGCGGTCATATAAAACATTCATGCAAGTTTGAAAGCTTTGTAGCAAGCCATATTAATGCTAGAAGAAATGGTCAATTTGGGTTAACCAGGCCGGACGGACGGACGAACGGACAGGTGAATCACTATATGCCTCCCGATCTATCGATGCGGGGGCATAATAAGGATGCAAACATACATTCGTGTATAATGTAAGTCATTTCATAACGAAAGATCATTATATCAACTATGCAATTCAAAGTTATCTGCTATAGTCTAGCAACAAGCAGTATTAAAAGACAAGAATTAAATCTAAAACTGAATATTATAAGACATTAAAGGTATTACATCAATGTACATGTATAAGACAAACAAATAAGCAAACAATACATCATCCAGGACTTGCTACAACCAGATCTACAGTACACATTTGGTATGATGACTTATTTCAAGGTTATCCTATACAAATTTAGAAATTTAAGTATTCAGAATCACGATAGCAATTAGAAATGACAACATAAAGCACAGGGTTTTCCCTAGGAATTTTCATACGAGGGTCCCAGGACCCTTAAATTTTACGTTTAGGGAGTCCCTGGGCAATGTTGGGGGTCCCTTCCCTATAAGGTAAAGCATTTCAAGTCCTTAATTACAGTGAGTATCAAATTTATAGATAAACAAAATAGCAAATTCAGATTGCTCAATGCACCACAAGACTTAAAGAAAAATGTTTGTGCTGAAATAGACATGTCTATTCGAGGGATCCTATTGGGGGTCCCAAGGATGCGTAGTTATGCAGAAATGAGGGTCCCAAGCCACAAAGTTGCGTCAGGGACGCAGAAAACCTTCATTAGGGAAATCCCTGAAAGCATTGTAACATGCAGTTATAATGTTTGTATGATGTGTGTATATTGTTTACATTGTATATCTTCTCATCGGTTTGATCACATGTTTAATATTTCGGCCAAAGGCCTTCATCAGAACTGCAAACATTAAAAATGTGAACAAACTAAACCAATGGAGCTATTGTACATCTGGTAGATGTTTATGAATATAGAAGATGATACAGATCTAGACTGCACAGAGGTGAATACATAGGGTGACATGATGTTACAACAGACACCGTGTAAGTTCAGTACACAATATAAGATATAGTTAGTATAGGTTTCTAGCATACACATAACACTATAAACTGTATAATATATAGTTTGGTACATAATAGCTCAGAGAATTCCACCTGATCCTGATCTTTTAATTGGTAAAATTTAACCCTCGTTATCCTGTCTATATCTATAACCCCGATTGTATGTTTTCATAGTCAGGGAGTATCATGAAGACACTCGAGATGCAGTACTAACACAAACTTGAAATACTGATATTGCATGATTTGCGTGCGGAAATTGATATATTCAAAGCAAAAACCTTGTTATATATTCATGTACAAAGGTCAAGATCTGGTCAAATTTGCCGAGCTATACAACATCACACAAGTTATAGTATACTGTAAAATCATTTAATTTCGTTGGGATGAAATTTCGTGGTTTTGGTAAAATAGACAATTTCGTTGGGACTTGAAATTGTGGATTTTGCAATTCATGTAATAAAACAGGGGTCAAAATTAATGTTCGTTGGGATTAAAGTTCGTGGTTGAGGTGAACCACAAAATCCACGAAATTTAATCCACCACGAAATTAATGATTTTACAGTAGGTTATAAACATCCATATAAGCTTGTACATAGGATAGGGGTTCTACAGGGTACACACAACACTGCAAGCACTATACATACCAAGTCCAATATCTCATAACTTATTGACCATTAGCTAAAATATAATATAAGTGTTGATTTATAATAAATATTTGCATGAGCTCACCAAACTAATATACTACATTCAGCAGGTACCATTATGTATATGAAAATATAGTGAAGTTTTCTGTATGTACCAGACCCCATTCTACAGGGTGGGTATGCAATTGGAAATACTGAATTGTGTATACCAACAACATGGCGGAACACAAGTAATCTGTCAGACAGAAGGCTAGACTATTCATATTCTAAGTCATTGATATAATACTTTATTAACACTCTTAAAGCCTAGATCCCACTGGACATTTTGCCACGGCAATGTACTCCAGATTAAAAATATGAAAGTCAGGAGTAATTGGAAACCGGGATTTAACAAAATTTCTAAAGACTTCAAGGAACATGCCCCTAGACCACAATGGTCCTTTTTCCGATGCCTTCGATTCTCATCAGAAGTTCATCGCTGAAGCAAAAATGCTCAGTGGGACCTAGGCTTTAATAGCATAGCATAGTCATGTGTTGTTTTATACATGCATTGGATGGGAAAATACAGACGCTGAAGTCATACACCTAGCTTGGAAACTGTTATGGAAGTTATGGCTGGATCCAAACCCAATTGGACTGACAGAGGGCAGACCTCTAGTCACCTGCGCTTTAAAACAGATAGATGTCTAATAAGCAAAATTAGGTTTGGTACCAAATTGTGAACTTTCATTGAAAGTTATGCTAGTTAAGTTTGATCACCAGGATGGATTCAGTGTTAGGTCTCAGCCTTGTAACAAACATCTAGTGGATACTGAGATATTAGGTTAAACAACAAGATTACTTTAATGAACCAAGTCCAGTCTGATACTAGAGTAAGTATAAAAACTCTCTGTATGTTCCTTGAGTTGAGCTTGACATTAATACCAAGCATTAAAGCTAAAGCTCTCGCACATATTATGACTAAATTAGTAATCAATATAAAATCTACATGAGCCATAAATTCAAATGAATCATTGAATGCAATATAATGGTAAGATGTTCTAGAATATGTCCAAAATATAACAGAAACTTGAAATGAACATTTACTAGGCAATTAAAGGTTGGTAAACAAAAAACAAGACAAAAATTTACTATCACATACTAGTTACAACAATGTTTCATTGACACCTGAATGTTACTGTACAATAACCTATATTAAACACATACAGTATGTTTGTTAGAGCTCTACAACTTAAATAATAACAACTTTTCAAAACAGAATATTTTCAATAAGCAGTCATCGAAATTAACACTCGCCCGATGGCCCTGGCCAGTAATTTTTGGCTGGTTTTCTGTTTCGGTGAGTAACTTTTTCTATAAAAGTAGTTACTTTATGAAGGATTACTCGCCTAAATGGCATTTAATATTCAAAACATTTCAATGTCTGATAAGTAAGGTCTGGTAGAATATTGAAACTGAAATACTATAATTTACTAATGTTGGTGGAAAGTCAGTAAACAGGTTTCATTTAAAAGAATGCCAACAAAAAACAGAAGTTTAATGTCATGTACGACAATCTAACAGGCAGATATAATCCATTACATTACTTCACAGTTAAACTGATCATGTTTGAAACAGTAAGTGAGAATGTATTCTATGAAGTTAAATATATTCAGAACAGAATGAACACACTATATCACTACTGGTACAGTGTAGCAATACCATGTGACATTGGACTACAAACGCAAGAATAAATTTTCTTCACTTCGGAAACAAACATCGCCATAAGTATTTTATTACTTTACTGATTTTTATGAAACCAATGCCACACGTGTCGTATATTTCATAGAAATTGGTTAAAAATAAAATACTTATGGCTGTTTTTCAAAGTGAAACAAATTTCTTGTTGGGGTTTGTAGTCCGAAGTCATGTTGTATTGTTACACTGAGGTATAAATGTTGTCAACAAAACTAGGCACCAAAACACAATAACAGGGAAGAAATATAAAAACTTCAATAAAAATGAAAATACACCAAGTAAGACACAATGAACTCACAGAAAGCATTGTAAGCAAATTGTCATGCTCCAATAAGCGTACAGAAAGTAAAATTTGCATTTATATACCGCTATTGATGCGATGTCACTGAAGGTACACCAAACTTCTCCAGTCCGAGGGATCGGACTATCTCTGGTGAAGACCAGTATGCTGGTACCTCCCCACCCGGACCCGGGATTGGTCCGAAGAATGTAGGGGGAGGTGGCAATGATGCAGTTACAGGAAGGGCCACACCTTGTTTAAAGGGAAACTGTATATCAGTATGATGAATGGATGGATGCCAATGGATGAATGAATGGTGGGGACGGATGTGGATGTGAATGGATGCCCGATGGATGGATGATTGGATGGATGCCGGTGGATGGATGCCGATGGATGGATGCATGGATGGATGCATGGATGGAAATGTATGATGAATGGAGCACACAAACTTTAATAAATCCATTAAAAAGGAAATCCAAAGCAAAAACTGTATACTAACTGTACACTATTATCATAAGGATAGTAAAATGTTAAGATATAATCTTTGCATCACGTGAGTCATCATAGAGTGAGTCAACAATTTAGTTTATTTACATATCACTTGAAACTTGATGTTTAAAATTTGTGTAATATACAGTTGAGAATGTAACGAAGACAGTCCTTTGTCATGAAGTTAACAATGCACAAAGTTGAAGTTGTTTTCAGAAGAGACTAGGTATGATAGAAGACGTAATGATACAACCTAGTATAGAGTATGAATATAGAGCTTACCAGGAGTGGTTGCTGGAGATCTATGTTGAGATACATTCATTGCTGGTTGTACAGGCTTCTGTATCGCACCTGTAATATAACATACAACACACAATGTATACATGTGTCATCCGTTAATACAATACAATCTTTATTTTGAGTTGGAATTACATTTATAACAAATAAACATTAGCTATGTATAGCTATTGTCTGACATAGTGCACAGTATAAATCCAGGTAGGGCAACAGAATTATTTAAGAAATCCAGGAATATAGTTGACACGTAACAGAAACATTACATACTGGTTTTGGTTCTCTTAAGAAATTATTTCATTCATGTAGCTTCTGGATTAGATCACTTATAAAGGGTGCTTATTGAGCCCTATCAAATGTGGACCTGACCGAGATATTTTACCCAACAATCTAGTACTGGTGTATTATAGGGTATACAGAAGGCATACATCATGCAGGGGTGTTAACGGAGCCAAATTCAAAATCAGGAAAATCATAAGCAGTCAACCATTGTTGACAAACAAGAGGCATTCAACCACATTGTTTCCATATTTGAAACAATTCTTATTAGGAAATTTCTTTAAAACAGATTCAACAGACCATAGCTTTGCTATTTCTAAAGATATGTTAATCCAATAACTTTTAATTTGGTCAGAAACCATGCCTCTTTCAGATATGTAAATCCTGAATTTCGGATTAATCCAGAACATTGACACCCCGGAAATTAATGTTCAAGGTGTTACCTGGTGTTCCGGGTAGTATAGATGCTGGAGCTGATGTACTAGGAGTGGAGGCCGCTGCTGCAGCTGCTGCTGCTGCTTGTTGACTGGGATTGACGAGACGACCTAGTATACTACGTTCGGACATCTGTAATCTTTGACTGACTGGTGGTACACGTGCTAGGGTAGCAGGTAGACGACTAACATCTTGCTTCATATCACTCAATAACTCCTCTAGTTGATTCAATACTACAAATATATAAGTATGTAACAATACAGACAGGGATTTCCCCAATGGCTTCTCTTGAGTTTTAAAAATATTTCAAAATGTGTATTAACGTATATGCGACCAATGTCAACAGCAACATTGAACAAGTTTAATTTCAACTCTCAGCGATAGCCTGGACATGAATTTTTAGTTGTTTTTTTGTTATAACGAATTTTCTCGTAAAGTAAAGGCGAGTGGCATACCAGCACAATTCGTCACTTCTATTTTCTCTTAGGATGCATGTCAGTAACTGAGTCTTGTATAGTGTTTTGTGGCCTTTTGAATGAAAATATCAGGTTCCTCTGCCTAAATGCAACATTCTAGACATGATCAAGTAGTAAGGTAATGAAAAGCGGGTTTAGTACAATAGATGAACTTTAAGGTGTTTATATGTTCACCAACAGGTTTTGTACAAGAAGGTAGATAAGTATATGTTGACCAACCTTTATGTAATACAGCATTAGCTGGTTTATTTCCAGCCAGAGATTCCTTAGATAAATGCTGATGACTTTCAGCGAGACATTCAAGTTCCGCAAAGCGAGTATTTAATGCCATAGCTGGATGAGCTGGATCCTGAGTGAGATTAAGGTAGGCGGCACGTCGTAACTGCTCCTCTATAACCAATGCTTGCTCCAATAACTGTAAATATGTGTATATAAATAGAATCATTACAACATGATCAGGACCATAACATGTGATAACAGGCTATACTTGTGATAAGACAAATGTTTTTTTCCACTTTGGGCCAACAGGGGTAACCCCCTTAAGACAAATGTTAACTCAGTCATCAGCTCACCTGAGTACATCCATTTCTCTTAAAATAGCTAATCATATCATATCTAGGCTTTCACAACACATGTAATAACTATGTAGACACACTGCCTATGTTGACAATGCAGATTTACTATCATATTCATAACATATGCATGGCAGGGATTCAAAATTAAAACTATGCATATAATTGAAGTTCCAATATGTTGCCTCTCATTGTAAAGTTCTCAGCAGTGATTAGCTATGAGGGATCCAAATCAATCAATCAATCAATCTATAAATTTAATCGACCAGAATCAATCACCAGAAACACATAGAATAATATCAATTAATAATTAGGATACAAAGGGATTCTACTTACTTTAAATCTTCGAGCAAGGAATTTATTTTTGATCTCTAGAAAGTTGCCTTTGCCTTGCTCTGAGAGGAAAGGTTCATTGATGATCTGAAATCTGGCATCATTCTGTATATCCTGCCATCTACCGTAACCATGACTACATGGGGTTAAAGAAAACAACGGGATATTGTCATTCTATTCTATTTAAATGCATCGTTGAAAAACAGAATTCAGTATTTTAATACTTTTCTACACTAAGTATCCTAAGAACAGGCTCTGCTCTCCCGAAGCATCTCAAGCAGAAATCTCATCTCAAATTGAGATTTTGCCCTAATCAGTGTCTGAATTTAAAATAAATTTGAAGTTAAAACTTTTTAAAATATACTGTAATAAAAACTAAGAATAATGTTTGCTTATTTTGATGCTAATTTTGAGTCTTTCTTCCCCTTCGAAATTATCCAAACGACACATGGCAATATTTGAGATGAGATTTAGCTCAAATTGAGAGCTTTTTCTGGAGATTGGAGCCAGATTTATTTTTACATACACTATGGGAACATTAGACACAGGTACACTATTGGACCATCTATAGATGGTGTTAACTAAACATTAAACAGAAAGGATACGTAACAAGGCCAGCCAGTAACCAGTAGTCATGACGACGATGCCATACTTCTTGTTCTCGACCCTAAAAATGTAAATCAGAACAATGAAGTGCATGTAAAATGTAAATCTGTAAATCAGAACAATGAAGTGCATGTAAAATTGTGTAGATATTTTGTGTAATTTTATGATGTGTTTATATTTTTTCAGATCATTTTTTATTACATTTTACTATGGTAATGAAAGGTTTCTATGAGATGAAGCCTTTCATGAGCGGCATGATATGTTAACCTCAAAAGAATAGAAATGTCACTGACAACAGAGCACAATTCTTGTTATAGCTTACATATATTATATACAGTATCATGCCTTACCTTGATGAGTGCCCGTTGTTCATTTTGCCATAATGTATGTAGTTCAGTAAATCCACCATCGGCGATATTGAACATAAATTTCTGGTTTGTTTCTTCTTTCTTCTTACTATCATCTCCCTCTCCATCTTTCTCTGTCTTTTCTCCTTTCTTCTCTCCATCCTTGGCCTTTTCATCTTTCACATCAGATTTAACATCATTTTTAACATCAAGTTTAACGTCAGTTTTATCATCAGTTTTATCGTCAGATTTTTCCTCTGCTTTCACCTCAGTGCTACCTTCTGCTGACTTCTCTTCTATAAACAAATCAATATACAAGTTTACTAGACATGTACATATATGTGCAAACATCAAACTAACCTCAAAACTGAAATTTTCATTTTACATCAGTAGAATGAGTGTTGTCTTTTAACACCATTTGGTAATGTAAGGATGAATTCATATCAAGAAGTAACATGTTCGGTCTGATATAGGTTCATATAACAGTTGCACATATTTGTTGTGTTATACACAGTGTCATGTGTTTTTTTTACCATTTTAATGAACAGGGTCATATCAGAGTCCAGTGTGATTGGAGTTACATTTCTATATGCACATTTTCAACATAGACCAGAACAATCCTGAGAGTGCAACTATAAGAGCATTGAAACACATGATTTAAATCTCACTAACTTTACTCTCTATGACAGTTACATATATCTCTAATCAGGGGATTTTCTCCTTATATTATATAACAGAGGACTGTAAAATGCCCCTTCCCAATTGGAAATTTCTTTAAATTATTCAGTCTTACCAAAGATTCCAAGTTATACCTACTTTTTTGTTTCCCAAAACCGGAAATATACCGATATTTTCCCCAAAAATTAGAGGCCAAGGCCCCTTCCAAAATTAACAGAAAAAGCTCTGCTAATGCACTAGAGTCAATTTGTTAATGGAAAGCTTGGATATTGTAGATCAGTGCCTTATAAATACAAACTATATCTCAAGTTTGTATCCCTAAATCTAATCATTACTATACCCACACAACTATATCCTGTATTCATTATCAATACAAGAACTTTATGTATGTGGATTTAAACATGTAAGTTCTCACGTGTTTGTTCTACAATCTCTCACCTGACAAAAAAAAATCAAGGTTGTCAACGGAGCCAAATTTAAAATCAGGAAAATCAGATGCAGTCAACCATTGACACCATTGAAAAATGAAGAAATTTGACAGGGAAGACAGCACTCAACTTAACCAGTAGAGAACAGAAAACAGTAACATCACAACACAACTACACAGAGTATCCTTTGAGGGTGGCAAGGTGGTTGAGCGGATAGCCTTGTAACACCCCACTGTCTCCTCTACTTGCTGTCTCTTTAGCAAAAACACATGACCCATTGGAAATAACTGCTAGCACTTTAATTTACGGATAATCCTTGACCGAAAGCTTTAAGTCATTACATCCTGAAGATTTCAATTATGAAAACTGTTGACTTTACCTTTTTGTTCATCAGTTTTTTCTTTCTTAATCTCATCTGTAGCCCCTTTCTCTGTTTCTTCTTTATCCTGTTTTTCTTCTGTCTTATCTTCTGTTTTTTCTTCTGTCTTTTCATCTGACTTCTCATCCGACTTTTCTTCTGTTTTCTCTTCTGCTGCTTCATCTTTCTTTTCTTCTGCCTTTTCTTCAGATTTGTCTTCTTCTATAATAATAGCTTGTATCTTACAGACAGAAATTGAAATATTCTAGTTGTTTATTTTAGTATCAAGTTTTCTCAAGTTAAATAACGTCTTGTCCATTGTCTAATTTTGGAAATGGGGAAAAGACGACTATACATTAAGGTTGTTTATCTGTTTAAGTTTTAAGCAATTCCGCCAAACAGTTTGTTGAGTCCAACACAAGATGTGTTATGTATTGACAAATGTACTCACAGACCAACGGACAGCACCAATGCTTAAAGTTCCCCACTTATAAATAAGAGACGGGGCACAACTAGAACACAGAACTAGAAATGTGTCTAGAAATGTAAGGACAGACAGTAGCAATGCCATATGCCCCCGGACTTATTTATATATAAATAAGTGTGGGTGCACAACTAGGAGACAGATGTAACTACATACTTGTATCTTTTTTCTCGTCAGTTTCCATGGCTTCAGCTTTCTCCTCACTCTTCTCTTCTGTTTTATCTTCCGTTTTATCTTCCTTCTCTTTTTCTGTTTCCATGGTAACCTCTGTCTTCTCTTCCTTGTCTTCTTCTACAGATTTTGTGTCTGACTTCTCACCCTCCTCAGGCACATCATCCTTAGGCTATAAACATATTCAAAGTTTTTTTATTAAATCTTATGAACATGGTAGCAGTAATTTTTGCAATGAATACAGTCATTTTTACACCATTAGAACTAACCCAGTAATAAAAATTAGCACTCGCCCGAAGGCTCTGGCACATAGTTTTTGGCTGATTTTTTGTTCGGGCAAATAACTTTTCCCATGGAAGTAATTACGTTATGAAGATTTACTCGCCCGAATGGCAGGTAATATTCTTAAGCTAATTTCAATGACTACTAACCTATACAATTGATTTGATATCTAACAAACACCCAGTATATGACTTATTTTAAAATGCGAAAAGAAGTAAAATGTAACATAAACCGATAACTTTTACCATCAACACAATGTGAATCAGAAAAATAGATTCACAATTTAAAGCAAAACAAATACCTTTTCAGTTGCTTCAGTTTCCATTTTTTCTTCCACATCTGTCTTCTTTTCTTCTGCTTTTTCATCTTTTTCCTTTTCTTCTTTCTTTCCTTCCTCTTCATTTGTTCCATCATCGGAACCATCTTTTACCTCACTTTCTTTGTCACCATTTTCTTTAGGCACCTCACCTTCTGCTTTAGACTCCGACCCTTCTACTTTAGGCTCCACCTTTTCTACTTTGTCTCCGTCTCCTTTTTCACCCGACTCAGTTTTCTCCTTGTTAGCAGCCGGTGCAGCAGCTGCAGCATCCTTGTCTTTCTTAATATCTACAGCTTCTGATGCCTTTGTATATGGCATACTGTTATCACCGTTTATAGCTTCAAACTCTTGTACCTGCACATGAAAACAAAACATTCAAACATTTGGTAAAGTCAATTCAATAAGTAATAATATTGAAGGAACTATCCCATTCAAAAGAATAGCGGTGAAAAGTCTATTTGTGAGGTATACCCACTTTTTCTAAGTCTTTTCGTGATGCCATTAGCAAGCATCCCTACATTAACCAGGTTTCAAACACTGCTTTACTGTTAAAATTCAGATTATTGAACTTCAAATGACCATTAATTTGTCAATTCTTGGAATTTTTGCATCAAATAACTTTTATTAAGTGCAGAAAAGAACATTCTTCCTAATGCAGTAGCTCCGGATTTCCAGATTATTCCGGAATTGTTGGGCACATGCCAATGCATGAATAATATTACAGTATAATACATACCTTCTTTCTAACCAGTGACATGATTCCAATTCTGGTAAGAACATGTTGTCTGGATAAACCCTCTCTAGGTACACCATCTGCGAACGTCTCAGCATTATCTGCACCGGGTTCACATAAATGTCGCATAAACAACGAGACATATGCACGGAATACTTTCTCTGTTTTCCCTCGTAAATCACGAACCAACCTGAAAATAGACCTATATGTCAATTTTTACTTGAAAAGTTCTCACATATCTGATATAAAAACAAGTTTAAAGTAAGAATTACTGTTGTTTGATTTAAGATAACAAGATTGTCTACATTAGCAAGTTGCGCGAAGCATTGAGATTTATATTAGATCTCTGCTTGCTGTTCATCCACAATTCATTCATAGTGACCGGGGCTTTCACTAGCCTCCTAAAGTGATGAGTCTAAATGACCCCCGAATTTTCGAGTCATCCAAATATTTCAAAACAATTAGTATATGAAATTCAAAGAGTCAAAAAAGTTTCAAGTGTCAAATGTAAGCCCTGGTGATGGAGGAAAAGAGAGCAATGACTATAACTTGTATTACTTGTAATTAGCTGATTACAAAAATGGACCAAATTCTACTAAGATCATACACAACCTAACACAAAATGTTTATATGTAAGTAATACTGTTAAATCCTTTAATTTCGATGGGACGTAACTTTGTGGTTTGGGAAAAAGACCATATCAATGGGACGTTAATTTGTGGATTTTGCATTTCAGGTAATGAATACAATAGTCAAAATTATTGTTCAATGGGATTTGATTTTGTTGTTGAAGCTTAACCACGATATGCAATTTTTTACAAAAATACTGAAATCAGTATTGAGACTGAAAACTTTTAGCCCTGTTCAACTTGCTAATGACGAAATTAGACCAAAGTCTACTAAGATGATAAACAACCTAACACAGCATCTTTATAAGTAAGTACTATATAATATAGTGTGAGTATATTTACCACTGTGAGTTAAATGCATCTTGTGGAGGCATACCATATCTCATGACAGCATTAAGGAAAGCTTTCCTCTGTCGAGCATTGAAACCAAGTACCTGAAGTTATAGTAACATAGTAATATTCAGTGTAAGATATACATTTGTCAAACATGTTAGGAGACTAGTAGATTTTCCAAGAGAAAGAACGGATTAAAGAACTTTAATAATATGTGCTGATCAAACAGTAATGTTACAATTCAATATGATGATACAGGAATCAACATGGGGGCCGTGCCATCATTGGTGTATATAGTAAAAGTTGTCGCAGCAAGAATTCCTTCCTTTACGGTCAACTACACATCCAGGTTGTTGATCCGTGAAAGTTTGTGAGGAGTTCAACACACAAGAGGGGACACAATAACAGCTATCAATATGTTATGAAAGGTTACTAAATATCGGAAAGTAGTTTTGAGGAGAGTTGTAATGAAGTGAGTGTTTTAGAAAGAGAAATAAATTTACCTCAATTTGTCCATTAACTCTTGCAAGTAGAGGTGGCAATGGTCTGTCACGTTCACGTCTCTCACTCCTCTTGTTCCGAGCTATAAAATTACACAAATATCAACATAAACATTTACATATATACGAGGGTTGTACCAGAATTACGTAGACTTTTGTCATATGTTCCATACCATTCATCATACAAACAAATAATTTTGTGTGGAATGCAAATAATATTTACTGCGTAAGTATGTGAAATCTCAAAGCCGTACCTTATTTGGATAAAAATCTGCAGCTTCCGGGGATATATAGGGATACGGTACGCGGGGCACGTCAACGTAACGTCACGTCGTAGGCGGAACTTCAAGGATAAGGGAAGCTCCTAACTGTGTGCATTGTAGCTATAAATATGGGCACAACCGTACACAAAACTTACGATGTTTATTTACTGCCTTAAATGTGATAAAAGTTCCAATATATTACAAGTAATGTCGCATATAACCCTTATAATAGAGCGTCGATTCAGGTATATGTGGCCATAGAAAACGCTTGGTGACGCCGCATTCGCCGTTGGTTTTCGCCGTCGGTTCATGTCGTTTTATTCGATTTCGATCACCATTGATGCGTTAGTGTCGTTTGAAAATCAGGTAACTCGATACAACATATTTATAGTAAGCAGGTTCCAACATTTAAAGCGTTTGCTCTGGCGTCTTCCCGAGGTTCACACAAAACTTCATGTTGATGCGATTTCCAGCGTATTTCTCTGACGTCATATTTTCACTGGTGACGCGCAGCAGTTGTTGCTTGTTTTGTACCATATATCAACAACGGTTACCTTTATACAGTTGAAATTTACGGCTTACATTCTAATGATATAGTGCTTGTATGGCACGCAGTCGCGTTAAAATAAGACTTGATATAAGTGAGGTATAACCAGTTGAATAATGCCAAAAATGTTTTTAAAATTCGCTGCCCCGCCTACCCAACTATTGGTTACTATGGCGACAGATTAAATGGCTTTCAAACATTCTGTTAGAAAATATTTTTACCGATACTCTTGAAAAGGGTTCGAAGTTTTTATACGACAAATTTGGTGATAATACATGCCTAAATAAAAAAGTTATGACAAAAGTCTACGTAATTCTGGTACACCCCTCGTATATGCCACACATGAAAACATTGGATCAGCTGCCCACTAACTTGACTAAGCATAATAACGTTCCATCACATACATCCACAATTACATATATATGCCACACATGAAAATATTGGGTCAGCTGCCCACTAACTTGACTAAGCGTAATAACGTTCCATCACATACATCCACAATTACATATATATGCCACACATGAAAATATTGGGTCAGCTGCCCACTAACTTGACTAAGCGTAATAACGTTCCATCACATACATCCACAATTACATATATATGCCACACATGAAAATATTGGGTCAGCTGCCCACTAACTTGACTAAGCGTAATAACGTTCCATCACATACATCCACAATTACATATATATGCCACACATGAAAATATTGGATCAGCTGCCCACTAACTTGACTAAGCGTAATAACGTTCCATCACATACATCCACAATTACATATATATGCCACACATGAAAATATTGGGTCAGCTGCCCACTAACTTGACTAAGCGTAATAACGTTCCATCACATACATCCACAATTACATATATATGCCACACATGAAAATATTGGGTCAGCTGCCCACTAACTTGACTAAGCGTAATAACGTTCCATCACATACATCCACAATTACATATATATGCCACACATGAAAATATTGGGTCAGCTGCCCACTAACTTGACTAAGCGTAATAACGTTCCATCACATACATCCACAATTACATATATATGCCACACATGAAAATATTGGATCAGCTGCCCACTAACTTGACTAAGCGTAATAACGTTCCATCACATACATCCACAATTACATATATATGCCACACATGAAAATATTGGGTCAGCTGCCCACTAACTTGACTAAGCGTAATAACGTTCCATCACATACATCCACAATTACATATATATGCCACACATGAAAATATTGGGTCAGCTGCCCACTAACTTGACTAAGCGTAATAACGTTCCATCACATACATCCACAATTAAATTATATATGCCACACTGTGACACATGAAAATATTGGGTCAGCTACTCACTCGTGAAATAATGTTTAATCACAAATATCCAGGTCTATATGATTTTGCTCATTTCTTTTAAAGTTTATTTCAACACTACGGAACAAGAAGGACTATTTCACTAGGCTGTTTAATAGTACAATATACTCATGATAACTAACATTCTGATAACAGAAGTGATACAACTTAAGAACATGTAACTTTGGTACACACAGTTAAGTTAATCTATTTTCTCACTAAGCTTGTGTAAGCCAAACAAAAAGGCACAAATGTATGATCAAATTTCAGCTAGAGATATTCTGTACTTTGTAGTGAGAAGAAGACAGTCAAGTAGACAAGTAGGTAGAATATACGATAATATAAGTAAAGACTTACTTGATAAACCTTCCTTTTGTTCACTGAAATCATCGTCATCATCATCCTCATTCTCACCTGCAAATATACACCAAATATACACAAATATTCACAATTAAACACAAATAAACACAAATAAACACAAATACACACACATATACACAAATAGTCTCATATATATCACACATCACAGCAGTATATACAGGACATTTGTTTATCCCATTATTTGAAGAATAAAAAGTTAAAATCTAAATTTTAATATGATACAATAAATTGATTGAAGACTTATTTTTTTCAAACAAAACATTAAAATGATGAAGAAGGTTGATACAAAGACTTTATAAATGGCAGTCTATCACACAAACACACTAAGCCTAGTCTTGTACAAACATAGATAGTCTGGATGAGTAGACATGTTCAAGGACAAGTTCACCTTACTTGAACATAGACATCATTTAGACGAAAATCAGTTAATATATTGAAGCAGGAAAATCTGAAACATTTGGTAATGCAGGTAGTGACCTTATTCACTATAATCAAACATTAGACATACCATTATGACTGAAGTCTGAGTCGTAGTCGGACAATGATTCCTTCCAAGCAGCATCATCAGCTGTACTTCCCATAGCAGCATCGTTATAGTTGACTTGTTTCCTCACACGTTTACCCTTGCCTAATGTTCTAGCCATATCTTCTTGTTGTTGTTCGTAATGATGACGTAGTAGTTTCTCCCAGTAGGCGGGGTCAGCATGCTCCGCCTCTTGTTTCAATACCTCTGTCTCTGGCTCCTCCTCCTGATTAACGTATACATTATGTAGAACATCACATATATTACACATGTCAGAATGCAAATAGATCTTAGTTTTTCGTGATATACCGGCCAATTTATCACGGTTTATATGCATAGTTATTAATCACTCAGGCCTATGATTTATTCCCTAATTAAATACTAAACTTTACATGTTGTTGTTCACAAAATAATGATAATGGAATACGTATTGAAATACTGTGACAATATTGTTTCACCCTGTGGTTCTTCAGAGGCATAATGCATTAATTTAAGGAGTCCCCAGCAATTTTTATGAGTCAGGGACTCAAGACTCACTCAGGGATTTCCCTGATGCAGGTTTTCTGCGTCCCTGACGCAACTTTGTGGATTGGGACCCTCATTTCTGCATTAGTGTGCATCCTTGGGACCCCCAATAGGATCCCTCGAATAGACATTTCCATTTCAGCACAAACATTTTTCTTTCTGCTATTTATTGCACTAAGTCTTGTGGAGCATTGTGCAATCTGAATTTGTTGTTTTGTTTATCTATAAATTTGATACTCATTGTAATAATGGACTTGAAATGCATTACCGTATAGGGAAGGGACCCCCAAAATTTCTCAGGGACTCCCTAGATATAAACTTTAAGGGTTCTGGGACCCTCGTAAGAAAATTCCTAGGAAAAACCCTGCTCACTCCAAGATGGACAACAGTAAATTGGTTGTGTAATGGAACTTACATCGGATTCTCCTTCCTTGACTGTATAACTAGCCACCTTGAAAGAACTAAAGTAATCATTCATAGCTACTTCTTTCTCTTCCTGACCTTCCTTAGAACGATCCAATAACTGTGAGATAGCTTCATCATCATATACAATCCTCTTATCTTCACCTACTTCAGCCTCATCTACACATAGACAACATATATCAATACATACATTAACTTGCACATAAAGTATTCCAAATACCAGGCTTCCTTTTTCCTCATTAGGGGTCATCTAATGTTGCTGACCAACCTCCATGTAAAGTTTGAAGAACCTAAGGCAAAGCGTTAAGTTATTGAATGGAAACCATCTGGTTTACCGACCGACAAACATGAGCAAAGAAATAGACCCCCTAGGGGCATCTATGTTGGGGGGGGGGCATAATTAATGGGCAAATGACAAATAAACCCCACTTTGCGCACCTAATTACACCTGACTTCTTTGTTACCGTCACAGGCAACATTTTTGGAGAGTATGAATCTACATTATGCTGGTTATATACATCTGCATATAACATACCTTCTGCTTCTTTGAACAGCTCCTCAGTACCAAACTTGAGGATATCATCAAGTTCCTGTTTGGACATAGATGTCGTCTTGTTTCCTACACCGGGTCGTACAACAAGATGCTGTAACATCATCTTCTTCTTGGCTACCTGTGTAATACGTTCCTCTACCGAATTCCTCGTCACGAATCTATAGATCAATACACGATTGGCCTGACCAATTCTGTGAGCTCTACTGAATGCCTACAATGTGAGCAGGTTAAGAGATTATGTGGTTTGATGCTAAAGAACATACACAGTCTACATACATTATGAATATCATAATAGGAAAACAGTATTTTTTGTGAGCCGTAGAAGAAATTGTCATGTCTTCAGGGCTCAACACTAACACTGGTCCTCTGGTCCACTGGCCCGCGAAAATCAAGAAGGACAAGTGAAAGTCTAGAAGGACCAGTAGCTGTTTTCTTTACAAATGTTTCCCTTCTTTACTGTCCGACCAGTGACCAAAATAGTTAGTGTCTACCCCTGGTTTTATAAGTTTTTGTTGCAAGATTATTATAAGATTTTTATACCAAAAAAACCAAGTTTAAAATAACATCTATAAGCAGTACAATACATAAACTATTAAAATATATCACAAGTATTTAGGTAGCAGGTAAAGATAATCATTTATGACAAACAAGAGGCCACATTGTTTCCATATGGTCAGAAATCATGGGTCTTTCAGGATATGTAAATCCAGAATTCCAGATTAATCCCGGACATTGACAGCCCTGACATATATTGACATATATCTTCAACGTACCTGTATATCATTGTGAGGATTCCAATCCGAGTCATAAATGATGACAGTATCAGCTGTAGCCAGATTGATACCTAGACCACCTGATCGTGTTGACAGTAAGAAACAAAACTGTTCAGCACCAGGAGCTGTAGAATATAAACATAAACAACTAGTTACCTCCCTTTCTTTCATCTATCTGCTTTCTAATAAGTACTGTAAAATCATTAAATTTCCCTGGGATGAAATTTCATGGTTTTGGTAAAAATGATCATTTCGATGGGACAATACTTTGTGGATTTTGCATGTCAAGTAATAAATATGAGGGTGAAAATTATTGTTCAATGGAATTTGATTTTGAACCACAAAATTTAACCCCCCATGAAAATTATGATTTTACAGTAGTAGGCATAATTCTGCATGAAGCAGTTCTTCACTGAGAAATGCAGTTATTTTAACAACATTTTTCTGCACTGCAATATATCTACACACTAGGCAGTATTTAATTTTTAGTTTTGAAACCATGAGTCAACTGAACATAACAAATCATCAATTCCAATGTAAAAATAAAGTATTTCCGAAATTTCATGAGTCCCAAGCTAAATTTATGAGTGTCACTCCAACATGAAACACTGGACTAGGTTAATTTTATTTTGTGGTAAATTACTTAAAACAAAGCACTTATAGTGTTCCCAGAAATTATTGAGAATTTTAATGTATTTTCAAAATCATGAAACTATTTATTTGAAAAACAAACAACAAACATATTTTTCCCATTTGGATATTTGCAATAATGCGAAGATTGATTTTCAATACTTTCTGGGAACACTTTATACTGTGCGAGAAAGATTTGGTACTGACCATTGAATCTATCGATGGCATCTTGTCTCATAGACCCGGTGATTCCACCATCTATACGCTCATACTTGTAGGATTCTGATTCAAGGAAATCTTCCAATATGTCCAACATCTTCGTCATCTACAAACACAGGCACAAATATTCAATACATTGATGTTAAGACTTATAACAGATTTACAAATATTTTAAACAAAATGCAAGATCTTAAATATCATTTGCGTTGATCCATTAGTCACAACTTCCGAGTGCTGGAAGGCTAGTAGGGCTGTAACGGTAAACTGCTGTACACGAAACACCGCGGATGCAGTCCTACACGGTTAACGATACAATACTTCTTAATTTCGGTATGGTTCGGTATAAGCTTTTTTATGAGCAAAATCCCAGACAACGAAAACATCCGACAGCAGACTGATTTTGTTTAATTACCATGTATCACATGTTGTAATTGTATTACGATATGCTTCACATTGTCGAAATTTATTTAGAAAAGTTGAAAGTCACATTATAATTGCTGTTAAAGAAGCAACGCATACAGTGTCACTTAAAATTTAGTAAGAGAATATTGTTTCAAACTGAAATATACTGAACCGTTAGAAAAATTGACGGTACGTATCATATCGTGAGGTGAGCGTACCGTTACACCCCTAATGGCTAATGTAATTCGAGTCTGTGTCATTCGAAAAGTCTAAAGGCATGACCGAGTCAGATTCCTCAGTCAGTTGTAATATGTGGTTTAGAGAACTAAGTACAGGTCAGTATGTGTTACAGACTTTGTATAAATCATAACAGCACCGTTTTTTCATGAATGTCATTAATATAAAGATTTTATCTCCACACTACGGTACTAACCTGTGAGAAAATCAGCACTCTATGACCATCAGTCTTCAGTTTACGTAACATCTTAGACAGCAAGATCAATTTCCCTGATGCTTTTGTTAATGCTGTACCTTCGTAAGCATTGTTGGGTAAACGTGGGGCTTCCTGAAAACAGTAAATACATCAATCAGTAAAATGTTATCCCTAGTACTTAGATGAATTAAAGTAGTAACATATAGAAGCTCAGTGTTTCATTTTGGTTTTGAAAACTATGAGACCTTTTCCATTGAAATCAGAAAATCAACGAGTCCTGCTATGCAACAATAAAGTATTTCCAAAATTTAATGAGACCCCAGCCAATTTTGTGAGTCAGGGACTCAGGACTTGCTCCAAAATGAATCACTGATCAAGTTCATCAAAATTAATTAAGGACATTCGTTCCTTTTCAGTTAAGCGGAAGTTTAAAAATCGCAGTCCCTTAAGCGTATATCAAGCATCTAACTACCATGATCAAAACGTATGCAAAAGTTTAAAATTGATGTGGTAGTACATGTTTATGTCCTAAAATCGAGATAATTCTGAATATTAAATACTACTTTACAGAATTGATAAAAAATATTGAAGAAACTACTGATAAGGCCTTACGAATGATTTATTCCAAATGGTTTTTCACACCAAAACTCAAGAATTGGTACTACGTTGGTAAAACGTAGTACTATGTACTCGATCATATCAAAACTAGTTAATAATTTAAAACCGCATCCCAAACTATCTAGAAGAAGGTTCTTTTTCGTTTATTTCCTAAGGGTATTGACTAGCAAATGCAGGAGAAACAACCCTTAAACTGTTAACATATTTGATTATAAAAATATATTAAACACATATTATCGCGAAAACTATTGACAACGGATGCAAAACGTTGATTCGTTTTGTAACCTCCCCTGATTTCAGCATTGCTGAAATCACAATAAGTTCAATTAAAAAAATCTAGCCGAGCAATGGTCATGAAATTTGCTATGAAACTTCTATAATTGTTACTGTACGTGTTGCATATTCAAAAACCGTATGTTGTTCAACCATTTTTCACGTAAAACATATTTTAAAAAGAATTCACATTTTGAAACATTATTTAAAAATACAAATATCGTACAAAGTATATAATAAAATTTACTGTTTGGTTCCTAACATGCGTAATTTCATGTATGCCAAGTTTTATGCTTTTTTAATCAAAACTTTTACGGTAAAATACATTTTTCAGTTTTTAGGGGTTGTCCCCTAAATCTAATAATAGCTTGAAAACTAGCCGATCAAAACTGTTGGGAATTTTCTAAATGATTGGCATTAATCTGATCTTTATTAAAATAACAGGCTGTATATACATTGTACAGAAAAAATCAAAAGGAACGAATGTCCTTAAAAATCAAATAGAGTACAGTCCAACAATTGAAGATTTGAATTAAAATCTAAATTTTATTCTTAGACTAAAGGGTTTCTCCAAAACAACAAAAAGAATCCAGAAAATTATAATGAATTTGCTTTCTACTTTTTAGTCTTCTTCAAATGAAATAAAGTATACATGGGGTTATCCAAAAGTGTGTGAACTTTTGGTGTAAAAGATTTGTTTTAAGTTTTCACCTGTTGAGCAGTAGGAAACAAGTACGGATGGTTACTACATTTCTTCAGATCCATCATAATATTGAGCAACGATACTTGATTACCTCCCCTTATATTCAATGCACTAAAATTTCTCGTCAGAATATACTTGTAATATTTCCTGAAAAGTAGAAAACATTTGTTGTAAACAGTTTTGATTTAGCTAGGCTAGATTCTATATAGCTGTTTTACAATAAAAGGGGCTGTCACAGTAAATTTTGAGACAGACTAAACATACAATGATGTTAACCCAAAGATATCTTTAGTTTATAGTTCATACTAATTCATTTAAGGTTGATTGTGAAACAACTTTTTCCAACTTATATAAATCACACTCTACACCCAATTCCTGATGTTAACCATCGCCACGAGGACATGAAAGATATACGCTGAGCATCTAGCAAGAGAATTTATGGTACCATTTATATTTCCTCTTTGGTATGATCTAACCCGTACTGGAAGCAAACACTCTACCACTAGGCTTTCGAGGAGGCGATATCAGTGTGTAACATAACAATGATACCTAAATGTAACATTTCCATGTATCAGTTACCACTACAGGCATACCTGCCAAGTGCTCCTATTAAAGTGGAGTTACTCCTATCTTCATTGTTAATTTCTGGTTTTCCAAGATCACCTACCTTTGAACAAAGGTACATTTGATTCATTTTATGATCTTCTGTCCCATATCTATCACCACTAAAATTAATACATTCCTTATTTATGCACCTAAATCCCTTTTGAATCACATTTAAGAGCATCTTGTGACATATTTTGCTTTATCACTCCTATTTTCGATTGAACAAGCTTGGCAGGTATGAATACACGGTAGTTAACTTACTTCTGCATTTGACTAAGTTCCACACGAACAATAAATTCACTTTTGCTTGGCATTCCTTTCAATACATCAGCTTTAAGTCGACGAAGTAAATGAGGTCCCAGCATGTCGTGCAATTTACGTACTTGATCATCTTTAGATATATCTGCAAACTCATTTTGGAATGTGATAAGATCACTGTAAGAAAGAACAGAGAGTCATTGAACAATTCTATCAACATATGCATAAATCATGGAAGTAACAAACATTGAAACAATATACAGGGGTTCTATCATGGCATAATTCCCAATCCTGAAAACTAGTCAAAAATCGGTTCTGGTTGCCAAAAGAACATATCCCAACACCTTAACAAGGCTTCAAACATTGCTATATTGTTAAAATTTAGTTTATGGAACTTGGCATGACCATAACTTCTTTGAATAATTTTACCAAATAACTTTTATTCTGTGCAGAAAATACCATGTACATTAAACAATCAGGGCCTCCGCTACCGTTCGCCAATTTAGCCATTTGCTAAAGAGTTGCTTAATTTGCTAAAACTTTTGTAAATAGGCGAAAACATTGGCTAAACGGTATATTTCCTCGCAGAAATCGTATTTTCTTTATTCAATTTCAATGGTATAAGCGACACAGACCAGTGTGTTAATTGTTTACACGCGCGTCGGATGTTAATTGGAAACTCGATAACCAGTGCCCCTTCATCAATAAAAGAAAGTGTGTCCTGTATTGACCCCACGTAATCAAGGTCTCAAAAAAGATCGGAGGTGTCATAAACTTTCAACTAACAGTCAAACTGGAGAAGATCTAGTTATCTTCTTACACTCCAGCGGTCATAAAATCATTAATTGCCCCGAGCTATACAAACCTTTAATCCAATTAAATCCAAACTAATTATGTAACAGTGTGAAAAACATCTTAATTGACCCATTTATCATCGTGGTTTTCAACTTTAGAAGAGTAAACAAAAGAGCAGAAGAGTCTGGAGAGTTGGTCACGGTCGTATAATTATACACATTTCAACGGAATGAGTTGAGCGATATAAAATATGTTTAATAGCTATCAATAGACATATTTTAAACTGTAATTACCTTTTAAACAATAATTAGAGGTAAATTTATGGCTAAAAATAAACCAGTTTATGTCCAAAGCAATTTATTATTTTAGAAACTTGAGTAGTATCCGGATAAAATCAGATTCGGACAATGAAACAACAAATACTCTTAATTTTTTTTCTTTCCATTATTCTTTTTATTTTTATCAAAATAACATAAAAATGAGTTTTAAAACATTGTTCATTATAGAAAGACACCTAGGAAAGTGTAAAATTTTAATCTCAAAGTAAACTAGGACTCATATAAGCAACTCACTAGAAGTTATTCAGCATGATTGTTACAAGATGAACTTTTGGCGATTTAATGCATAATTCAATTTGTAGCGCTAACAGTAGTTGAATGATATAGTGAGTTGCTGAATATAAAGTATAGTGAGTAGTATTTTAAACATATACTGTTATGAATTAATACAGCTAAATTAATTAAAAGACATTGAAAAAATAGAAGACATTTGCTTTATTTCATATCTGTACTCCTTGATATATACAAAGACCTAAATTACAGGTCTTTGATATATATTAGTCATTTTTAATTCAGTCTGGCTTTTTGGCTTTAAGTGGCTAATGGTTGGCTAAAATTTTGCCAATTGGCTAAAGTTGTGGCTACAAGAAAAAAATAGCCAGCAGAGGCCCTGAACAATCAAGCAACACATAAAACTTATATTGATGTAAAACTACTTAATAAATACATAAAGCAGAATGTTCACTTTGTTGATACATTACAATAAGATGCTGACAGACTAGCATAGAACATGTAACGAAGAGTAAAATTCCTACCTGAATATATCTGGTGACATAAAGTTCAACAAATGGAAAAGTTCCTCCAGGTTGTTCTGTAATGGTGTACCAGTCAACAATAGTTTATACCCGATCTTGTAGTTACTCAATATACGGAAAAACTGTAAACAAACAACAAATCGCATTTTAACCTCACAAATGAGGTACAACAAAAACTGTAAACAAACACTGCGAACAAATTGCATATTACACTTTACAATATCAGGAAACACTTGTCACTTCATTCACAAAATAATTTTCAAAATACATTTTTTCATAATATGAAATTGACATGAATAGCTTTAGAAATAATGTTTATATACCACCTTATGAAGCCGTAAAAGTGAAACATTGTGGATAATTAATTTAACAGTATTTTAGTTTTACTGTTTAATCAGTGTTTGGTGGTTTATTTTCACTATTTACATTACGCTCTAGAGGAACAGATATGATACACAGTTGGAGACATTACATACAGGAATTATCAATATAAAAGTTCTAGTTGTACATTTTGTACCATAATTGTGAAACACCTCACCTAAAATTTAATTATGTGAAGAAAATGCTGTAAACCGAAAATAATAACCAGAATCATCTGAAATTTTCAGAATTTACTCTTAAAAGGCTGTAACAGTTGTTTTTCAAGAGTGTGCAAAATAACTCAAAATGTAAATTTTTAGCATCTGGTCTGATTTCTGCAGTCCTTGACACATTAATCATCAACACTGATACATGGCAATATGCCAGTATAATGAAAGCAAATACTAAGGTAATACAGAATGACAACTACTGACCTTGGACTGGTTATTTTTCAATCTGTGAGCTTCATCTACAACAAGAACTGACCAGTCTATGGAACCTAAAGTTGCCGTGTCGATACTGATCAGTTCATACGATGTGAGAAGTACATGAAACTTCACTTGACTACCCTGCTTCATTTTCCATGACTTAGTTCCACCACGAATTGCTCCCTCCTCAAAGGAGAATTCATGTTCCCTGAAAAACGGAACATGATCACTGATTAGTCTGTACACTGATGCTACAAATACTGATGACAAACAAAATTACTCGTACGGGTATATTTATGACTGCACGTATACACTCAATGATAAAAAAACTATTATACCAAGTATAAATACTGGCACAGTCTTAAAAGATTAATCTTGCTCATAATTACTTCACAGAAATCTATATTACAAATACATGTCATTTATAAAGCTCAAAAATTATGAAAGCATATTCTATTGCGCTTCCCAATTATTTACATGTACATTCACAATTTAAAACAGGATTCTAGAACTTAAGATTTAGCCATATGATCACGAGCACACTCATTGCCTATGAAACTGCCTATACAAATGAGTTTTCAAAACATATCAGACCAAAGCAATATCCATATAATATGATATTCCAACTTTCATACAAGAACGAAGAAAGTTAGATTCTTCAATAAGTAGGCATGAGGAAAACACAGACAAGACAGATCAGTCCAAGATCTGCATGGAATCTATAGTTTCAAGTATTAAATAGTGTTTATCAGGGTAGAGATGAGCGGAGTGGGGAGGGGGGTCTCAGAGAATATTTCATACCTAATGACAGCTCTACAATCTTTGTCTCCTGTATATGTAACTACATATAGATTAGGTGCCCAGAACTCAAACTCTCTCTCCCAATTGATGATGGTAGATAGTGGAGCACCTACCAGGAATGGTCCTTTACAGTGACCCTAAAATAATCAAATATATTTAATCAATACAAGAGTAGTATTGCCTGCTGTAAGTATAACTATATTGCTCAAATTATGAGATTTTTATGTCCTGGCATCTACTGATGCAGGCATACAGCGATTGTCCTGTCCGTTTGTTTGTCCGTCCGTTACAAAATGTTAAAATCAAATATTTTTTTAGTCCATCAATGCTTTGCTTTCAAACTTGGCATACAGGTACTTGTTAACCATCATAAATACCATACATTGTCAAAGCCATGTTACACTATCAAACATTTCATAACAATTATGGCCCTTGAGGGATAAGCATTTACTGAAGGCAGTCTTGTATCTTCTTGAATACAAATGCAATATTATTTCAATCAAAGTACATGACACTGGCATTAATGTTCTACAAACCAGTTCTATACAATATAACATGTCAGTGACTATACAAGTATTTGAGATTTCTGAGATATAATGTTCGAACAAACCTCATTATATAGAGATGAGAGGAAAGCTATCGTCTGTATAGTCTTTCCAAGTCCCATTTCATCAGCTAGAATAGTATCTGTGTTGTTTGACCAGGAATATCTCAACCAATTCAGTCCCTCTAATTGATAAGGATGAAGAGTTCCACCAGTGGCTTTGATATAATCAGGATCCTCAGCTAAACGTTTCTTCATCTGAAACACCAACAATCTGCATTATCAGTAAATAAATCAACAAGAAAATAAAGAACATTCTTAAAAGTTATTTCAGTTTAATCAAATTTTATTGCATGAATTTTTACGACATTTACAAAGGGTTTGCATATATACAATTAATTACAACAATTTGAAGCATATCATAAATGTAAACCATAGAAACTTTCACAATGTTATATTCATTACAAAAGGATCGGGTCACAGGTTATTTCAACATTAGATATCGAAAAGTTATTTCAGAAG
The DNA here is from genome assembly GCA_963678985.1 of Spisula subtruncata. Taxonomy (NCBI): domain Eukaryota; kingdom Metazoa; phylum Mollusca; class Bivalvia; order Venerida; family Mactridae; genus Spisula; species Spisula subtruncata. The sequence goes on from OY787669.1 coordinate 13,319,327, forward strand.
CTTTGTTTTAACAGATTACATGAAAGATACAGGAAAGCATTATATAATATCAATGAGTACACTTGACTCAATGAATACTGATGTTATATTTACACAAGCCTTCACAAGGTAACATGTCAGTAAACCAAGTAACACTTACATCAGTGACAGGATAAGCTGGAGGCATGCCCGGTGGCCGTGGTGAATCAGCAGCATCATCATCTTTACGTTTCTTGCCTTTCTTTCCCTTTCCTTTCTTCTCTTCAACAACTCCACCACCAAACATTACACGTCTACAGTAAAATAAGGTATCAAATATAAACAGTGAAATAAACCGTCACACAGCATTGACTGTGCAGTATCTCTATAGGTTGTTCCAACAAAGACTAACTTTTTTTAAATAAGCAAGTTTTAATTTAAACTAGAGATGTCGCCATACGCGGACTAATATAAATCGCAGGCAAAAGGCCGTAATTCTGGCAAAAATAATATCAGCACTAATTCTTTCTTGCATGCAAATCTACAGGTGAAAGGTTGTTTAAGTATGATAGTTTGAAGGAAATCCTGCTAAAACTGTAGGAGGAGTTGCGTCCACAAGAATCCGTCTCAAGACAGACAAGCTGACAAAAATTATACACCCATTACAACTTTCGTTGAGCAGGGTATAAATAAACATAGGCTTACTGTAATACATAAATGGTTGCAATATAGTAGCCAGTAGAACGTAAGATAACAATATAAATAAGCTCACCTTAAGTTATCATAATTCTCTACAAATTGTTTGAATTCAGGAACTTTGCTATCTTCGGGTTCCCATGTTGCCATGTCGTAGTTGAGATCACGCCATTTTACCAGATAGTAATTTGCACCACCTCTCTCCACTCTGTAAAATAACAATCTACACTTAGAACAAACATTGAATATCTACCTACCCCTTTTTTTCATACACTTTGTCCCTTTATTTTCTTTAAAACTAATCATAGTTAAAAAGGTGTCAAAACGACAGCAATCTTGTACAAAACAATCCCAAAAACACCTCTTTATTCACGCTCGTATCGAGAGACAAAATAACACTGAGTCAAATAATGTCTAGGCCCTCTAGGGTCAATCTGAGCTCTTTTATGCATCTTTTTTCCTACAAAAAACATACTTATTTTTTGTAATTTCTCAAATTTTAACTGAGCCAAACACCTTGGTGTGCCTCAGCGTGGCTACGTGCCTGTTATTAAAGACAGCTTTAATTAGAAGCATCAATATCTAAGTTTAAGTATGCCAATGTTTGTGTAGTAACACTATGTAATAAGCTGGGTCAAGACATTCTCTTCAGTGACATAATCAATTATATACTGTAAAATCATTCATTTTCATGTGGGATTAATGTTGTGGATTACGTAGTTCACCTTCAACCACACAATAAAATCCCATCAAACCATAATTTTTGAGATTCATATTAATTACCTGAAATGCAAAATCCACGAATTGGCGCCCAATTGAAATGAGTCTTTTTTTACCAAAAACACAAAAATTTTGAATTTCATCCCATAGAAATTAAATGATTTTACAGTATACCAAATAATGAATTTAAAGTAGATGTACTGGGCCATCCTGAAAAAATTGTATGTTTGCCCTAACGCTACCTACTCATTGAAATCTCCCCTACTCAAACTTTCTTAAGTCTATTTCTTTATATAACTACATCGACTTTAATTTTTTTACAGGTTCCTCAAAAATTATTTCCATACAGAAAAAATAAAATTAGACCTACCTACCCACCTTAAAAATCTTGGGGCGTGTTAGGGCAAACAAACAATAGCTTAAGGATGGCCCTATGTAAGTCTATGTTACCTATGATTAATAATTCTGTTGATCTGTAACCATTCTGGTCGTACACCATACTTGTAGAAGCGGTCCTCTAGATTATCATCATCTTGTTTCTTCCTATCCTTCCCGCCCCAGCTAGATCCATCCTCCAGTGGTGGTGGTTCATCCATGTCGTTCTTACGTATATACATACGTAACAGAGCCGGCTGATAAACGTCTATCTGCAGTTCTGATGCCCAGCTACAACACCACATAGACAATCCATGCCATCTTACAAAGTATTCTCTCTGTGGCTTGTGATCCTAATAATACACAGATAAACATATGAGAAAATCAGACAGAGAAGGCAGCAGTCCACTTAAACAGTCAATGACCTAGTCTCAGTAAGCCAACAAGCAGTCTAAAAACAACATTATTTCCATAATAAACTCAATTTTTGATAACGAAAATCCTACAGAGCAGATTAAATTTACCGTAACTTTACCATTTCTTGAGATATTTTCATCAAATAACTTTCATTCTGGCCGGAAGCTATTGCTCTTTCAACAATCCAGTTTATCAGAAAAATTAATACCCCTGTCTGAGTCTATGTTAGCAGTGTAAATAGAGAGGACTTACAGATGTAGTTTAGGTTAGAGGACTTACAGATGTAGTTTTAGGTTCTAAATGATGTTCATGTGTATGATCCATCTCCTCCATCTTGGTGGCAGGTTCTGGTGGCTCTGTCCATCTCCATGTTAGTATCTTAGCAACCTTTGCCTTTAGTGGTTCACATGAACATCTAACATATACAAGAGATGTTTGTAAAACATGTATTGCCCCCATGGCAGCCCAATAGTTGAAAATGGTAAAGGTCACAGTGACCTTGACCTTTGACCTACTGACCCCAAAATATATAGGGGTCATCTACTGTTACTGACCAACCTCCATGTATGGTTTGACGACCTTAGGGCAAAGCGTTCTTGAGTTCTATAACTGAAACCATTTGGTCTAAAAATAAGGTGAAGGTCAAAGTAACGTTGACCTTTGACCTCAAAATCAATAGGGGCCATCCACTAATGCTGTACAACAATTAATGTCAATTTTTACTAGTACAATGGGTATATTTAAAAAAAATTATTCATTAAGTAGATTGTGTACACAAGCAATTTGCGGACAGGTGGACCACAAATGGACAGCGGATAAAAAGTGATAATTTTGTGACAGTTGTGCTAATAAAAGATACTTACCTAGGACAGATCCAGTGACCTTCAAGTACACCTTTTACAGGAGGATTCAGACAGTGTGGATGGTACGATGACGGACATGTATCACAACACATTAACTCTCCACCATCCTTACATACACGACAGAATTCATTATGATCATCCTCTTCTGGCTTCGCTTCTTCCTGGGCACCCTCAGTCTCCTGTCAACATACACACATACATGTAGGAAAATCATACACTGTCAAATCATTTAATTTCGATGGGACAACATTTTGTGGTTTTGGCAAAAAAAAGACCATTTCGAGAGAACAATGAGAGAAATACATACTGGAATATAACGAAGTTATTAGCAGAGGTGTCAACAGAGCCAAATTAAAAATCAGGAAAATATATGCGGTCAACCACTTATCGCAAACCAAAGGCCTTCAACCACATTGTGTCCGTATCTAAATGAGTTTTTTAAAAGAAAATCCTTCAAAACAAGATTGAATTGATTCATCAAATAACTTTTTATTTTCGTCAGAAATCATGGCTCTTTCAGAATATGTAAATCCGGAAGTCCTGCATAGTAAAGAGAGAAGTATATACTGGAATAAAGCTAATAGTAGGAATGGTATAATAGCAGTATGGTATCATTGGTATGACTTACACAATGAGGACAGGACCATTTGCCCTCTGGTGCCTCTTCTAGTTCAGGTTCCAGACAGACAAGATGGTACGCACGAGGACACGTGTCACATAATATGATCTCACCACCTTGTTGACATACTTCACAATAATCTTGATGATCCGTCTACAACACATACATACATCATAGTAATGGTAGTTGAAAGATTCAATATAGATTCAATCACAGGTAAAGTTCTGCATTGTTGAAAACGAAAAAAAATATTCTTGGATTCAATGTAGCAATATTTCAAAGACTTCAGTTTGCAGTTCCAATAGTATTAGATCATTTCAATCAAAATGTCTTTTATCTACTAGGAGTCTAGGACCAGTTAAATTTGAACAACTAATAGATCTGCACCATACTTATTGTTACCCTCACATAGCAAAAGCACTTAACTGAAGCATGTAAACACAATTAATTCTAAATTAGACAGAAATCAGCGGAATCTTAAGATTAGAAGCAGAACTTGATTGTTCAACAAACAACCACAGGACTTTTTTCAACTGTAGGGGAAGGGGCATCTCCTTTAAATTTGGGAAAAAATAACAGATACTTTTGCAAAAGGGAAGAAAATACTTGATGTACATTGGATTTTAGGGGAAAACTGCATGATCTGAAAGAATTTTCCTGTCAGAGGAGAAGAGGCATGTAAACAGCCCCTTCTATAGAAGGAGAAAAAGCCCTGAACCAATACTGAATATCTCACCTCATATCCATCAGCATCAGGATCACCGCCACCAAATGATCTGCCGAGCTTCAGTCGTTTTTTGCCCTTCTTACTGCCTCGTGGTCCTTTCTTCTGTCGTTTAGGTTTCTCCTCCCTTTCTTGTTCAGCTAACATACTTGCTTCCTCTAGTTGACGTTCAAACTCTTCATCACTTGTATTGTTACCATCCCCTTCATCCTGAACATACAAATATCAAACAATCAAAACTCATTATATCGCTAGAAATGTCAGTTTGACTCATCAGAAACTAGCACCAGAAACTAGCACACCTCTAAAACTATCTGTTTAACCAATCATAAACAATTAGTGCAATTTTATTTAAATGCTACAATCAGGGGTTCTACAGAGGCATAATGAGTCCCAAGTCTGCTTCGGATAACATTAGCGAAGATTCCTACATCTTAACAAGGTTTTTCAAACATTGTTGTATAATCAAAATAGTGTATGGAACTTCAAATGACCCTAACTTTAATCCGAAATTGTCGGACCCCTGTAATATATATAAATGCTGGATCAGAAATATTTTTTGAAAATGGCTTATCTAAAACTTCAGTACTTTGCTGTAGACCGAGCTAGAACAATGTTGTTACCCGCCAGGTGAATGTGCTTTTCTAGAAACCCGATATTTCCTTAAAATTGTAATAACCCTAATACTTACTGAACTACCCTTCCTTCGTCTCTTCTTCTTTGTTGACAGTTTGATCTTCAATGGTGCCACTGACTTCTTACCTCTCTTCTTTTTTCCTGAAGATTTTCCATCCTGCAAGTCACAAATAGATTTATAAATTTACTCCAAATCAGATTTCATTTCTAATCATGCGCATGTTAATCAATCAGGGGTCAACTGAGGCATAATGCCCAATCCTGAAAATGAGTTGCCTGTCTGTTGCGAGTGTAATTAGCAAACACTCGCACACCAAAACCCAGTTCAAACATCATTCTAGTGCCGAAATTGAGCTGATAAACTTTCAAATGACCACAAGTTTGTAAATTCTTTGAATATTTTTACCAAATAACATGCATATTCTGCAGAAAAGCTCATTATTTTTAGTGCAGCAAATCTAAATTTCTGGATTGATCCGGAATTGTACAACCCCTGGGGCCTTATTCACCAACGTTGTAAGTCTAAAAATCAGACTTAGACTTAAAAATGTCATAATTCATAATCACTGGAATTTCTTTGAAATAAGATTTAACCGTGTGAAATTTTATCTGACTATTTGTTGTCACCCACTGAACATGTATATTAATTTATATCAAAATCGGTACATTTATAACAACATGAGAGCGAATAGAACATTTGACGATGTCAAGTCTAAGTCTATATTTTAGACTTATAACGTTGGTGAATAAGGCCCCTGATCAATTAAATTGTACTTTCTTCTTTGTGATGTAATAGGTAGTGTTTATAATGGACTTGTAAATCACAGGGCCTCCGTTTGATTTCATGAGATGGCTAATCATTATGTTTTCACTCTAGCTTGCAGGTGAATATAGAGATAACAGGACGTACCTGGAAGGAATCATCCCCTCCCTCCTCTTCTTCCTCGACATCATCATAATCAGCACCTTTCTTCTTCTTTGGTCCTCTCTTCTTCTTAGGTTTCTCTTCGACATATTCTTCATCTTCAAATTCTTCATCTGAAATCAGCATATCTTTTATTATGAAAAACCCAACATGTTTATATAGGCTGGTATTTATAAAGCATCTTAGTTGAAAACTTAAAATTTTCTTAAAAATATTGAAATTTACTTTAAATGTCTCAGTTAAACAAGGTAACCAACATTATTGATTGTATACAATCTTGTCAAGCAATATGTTGAGAGCTACCATGATCACTAAGCAAGCATAGATTCTTTTTTTGCTTTTTGCAGGAAATATATGCCCCAAAAGTTTTGAACTTAAGTCAAATATTTAAGTTTCCCACCAAGATGGTTTCTAAATACCGGCCCAGAGCCAAGCATAGCCTTTATTTGCCAGTCAGCTTTCTGCAGAAATAATGCAGGTATAAATTATATGTGTCTTCACCAAATCGCCAGATTAGATGCCAAGAGCACATACCACTAAGCTACGGAGGCAGAGTGGTGGAATTTTCCGATTTCTAACTAATTATACCACGCACAAGTATGGAAAGCCTTGACTGTCTTATACGTACAAAATGAACGTCGTTGTGTCCAAATAGCAATATATTAAGCCACGTTGTCAATATATTAAGTCAATATATCAGTATATTCAGTGAGAACGTCATTATATGATGCCGATGTGACCTTATATTGAGTCAATCTGTCATTATACGATGTGCATTTATGAATATATTAAGTGAAACAGTCGTCATATCGATTCAACAAGACAATATATCATGCCGATGTGACCATATATTGAGTCAATCTGTCATTATATGTGCATTTATAAATATATTAAGTGAAACAGTCCTTGTATTGATTCAAAAAGACAATATATCATGCCGATGTGACCTTATATCGACTCAATCTGTCATTATACGATGTGCATTTATGAATATATTGAGTGAAACAGTCCTTATATCGATTCAACAAGACAATATATCATGCCGATGTGACCTTATATTGAGTCAATATGTCATTATACGATGTGCATTTATGAATATATTAAGTGAAACAGTCGTTATATCGATTCAGGAGTGTTTCACTTAATATATTGATAAATGCACATCGTATAATGACAGATTGACTCAATATAAGGTCACATCGGCATGATATATTGTCTTGTTGAATCTATATAAGGAATGTTTCACTTAATATATTCATAAATGCACATCGTATAATGACAGATTGACTCAATATAAGGTCACATCGGCATGATATATTGTCTTGTTGAATCTATATAAGGACTGTTTCACTTAATATATTCATAAATGCACATCGTATAATGGCAGATTGACTCAATATAAGGTCACATCGGCATGATATATTGTCTTGTTGAATCGATATAACGACTGTTTCACTTAATATATTCATAAATGCACATCGTATAATGACAGATTGGCTCAATATAAGGTCACATTGGCATAATATAATGACATTCTCACTTAATATATTGACTTCATATATTGACAAAGTGGCTTAATATATTGCTATTTGGGCACAACAAAGTTCATTTTGTACGTATAAGACAGCCAAGGCTTTCCATACACAAGGATCAAACATCCATCATTATTGAAATACAGGTAACAAAATGTCTTATCATGACAGAATGATGAAACATACATAATCAAGTAAACATCAACACAAGTATTATGATTACAATAACTTATAATTTAAGAAGTTTGTATTGTAATAGGCTAATAGCAGTGAATCATTTATGCACAGTGGTAGCCTACTGGGTATACTTATCGGTGTGCACTCTGCCTCTGTAGCTTAGTGGCATGTGTGTGTTTTCACATGGACAAAGAAAGGATTAGTCCATGTGAAAACAATTCATAGCATTGATGAATGATATTTTGTATTTGTCAAATGAAGACAGAGAAAAATAGTAACAACAGCATAGCAAACAGGGCTGGACACTAACACTGGTCCCCTGGCCCTGTGAAAATCATGAAGGACCAGAAGCTGTTTTCTTTACAAATCTAACCCTTCTTAACTGTAGGACAAGTGAACAAAAAAGATAGTGCCAACTAGGGCTGTAACGGTATACTGCGGTATACGAAATACCGCGGACTTCAGTCCCATACGGTTCACGATACAAGACTTCTAAATTTCGGCACGGTTCGGTATTAGATTTTTCATGAGCAAAATCATATTCAGACAACGAAAACACCGGAAAGTCGTCTGATTATATATATATATGTATAATTACCATGTATCACTCGTTTTAATTGTATTGAGATATGCTTCATATTGTCTTAATTCACTTAAAATAGTTGATAGGCACATACTATTTGCTGTTATAGAAGCAACAAATTCATTTTAACTTAAAAATTGAAATATTTAAACAGCTGTTAGAGAATAATGTATCATACCGAAATATACCGAACCGTTAGAAAATTTGACGGTACGTATCAAATCGTGAAGTGAGCGTACCGTTACACCCCTAGTGCCAACCCCTGGCAAATACAAACTAATCAATTCTAAATTACCATCCATGGCATCTAACGCCTTCTTCGTCTTTTTTGTTGCCCTGCGGCGTTTCTGTGGTTTCTCTTCCACATATTCTTCCTCCACGACCTCTTCTTCTTCCACTTCCTCAGGTTCGGGTTCCGGCTCTGGAACTTTTGGTTTCCGTCCGCGACGTTTCTTACCACTTGATTGTTTCTCTTCAGTGAAATAGTCCTCAGCTGTGTCTTCATCTGATAGTCAATATAAAGAATTCAAATGAAGCGATATCATTTTTCTGGAACATTTGAGGCCAAAACTGATAATAAATTCTAAATTTCCAATTTTGCATTTTCTTCCCCTTACAAAAGTTGCAGTAATATACATACCAACTGATAAATGAAGAGTTATGCACTGTTTGCATAATTTGTAAAAACAGTAGATGGTAACCAGAACGTTGTGCAAGGTGGTTTTTCCTTTAATGTCTATGTAGGTCCAAACAAATATGACCTAGTTAACACTGGTTTTGTATTTATATGCAAATACAAATGACCCAAATTTTTTGTCCAGATATGAATATTTAAGTCTGTTTGTACCTACAGATTAGTGGAGATCCGGAGAAGGTCTATTACTTGAGACAGCAATTATGTAGAGAAAGGTAAAGAATGCCCCCGTATTTGATCTAACAAATAGCAATATATACCTGAATCTTTGCCTGGTGCCGCTGTTGGTGTATCAGCTAGTTTATCCGGGGGAGCACCATCAGTTGTCGGACTAACAAGACCAGCTTTAGTCTTCCTGTACTGTCCTGCTGCAGCGTTGAACTCACGCCATTTAGCAGCTATCAATGTAACCAGCTTCGCTTGGGGTACCTACAAACACAATAACAATCAAAGTCATTAATTAATTTTGGTCTGATCTATACTTGTCTTTTACTGGCCACACACTTCATATTTGATAAAGGAAAATAGCACCACAGTAAATTCCTCATAACTTTTTCCCTCTGTAACTTTTTTTTAGTTATTTTGTTAGCGATTGAGATATTCAAAGTTACGCAATAAAAAAACTTTTTTCAAATGCTGAGAAAATCAACGCAAACATGAATTTTTAAAAATTTATTAAATACGGAAATATCGCGAAAACATACAAAATCACAATAAATAATCATTACAAAACAACCATGATCCCTAAAAAGGCCATTTGAAATAAATTTAAATATTTTTATGACAAAGGGCCCATGCCATTAAAGAAATCGTAGTTATGAACTGTGGGTATCCAACAATGTATTAAATTATATTGATGGTGATTTATTACCTTCGGATTCTGATCAGCCAACAATGGCTGTATATGTTCTCTGAAGAGTTTGTAATTTGTTAGAGCTTCAAAATCTTCATCTGTGTATTCTAATTCAATATTAGCCAGTCCATTCTTTCTGGCAATATCTTCTGATGTTTCAGGTCCAGGCTGTAAACATAAAATCAAGTATTTAAAATGTGACGATAAAATGGAGCATGAAATTTAGAACTAGTCTAATGTCTGCATACTGTCCATTCTGGTGTGGAAAGTTACCTCCTAGCTCACAATTATAGCCACTGTTTACATTCACTTCAAACGGTTTACATGTTCATGTATCACTGGCTTAGAATCATCAATGAGAAGGTTGTAAGTTCAAGAACAAATATTGATAAAATAAGAAAACTGTCCTAGCAACTCCTCTTTGATAAATGGTAAAACAAGCTGTTTCGACTTCAATTTTCATAAAAATAGGCTCATAAGAAGCAGCTTGTGATGCTGATGAGGTTCTGTAAAACCTTACAAGCAGAGATTATCTTGTCTACTGACAGCCCTATCAATAAGCCATATATACCAGCACAACATGGCATGCAGAAGTCATATAATAATCTTTGACCATGTACTGACAGGCACTAAGTGTTAGTATATGCCACAGGTAACAACAACAAATCAACCTCATCCACAATTTTTACATATACCCACCTTCATGATTTACCAAAGTATGGTGAAATGACTAGCTAAACTGAGAAGCAGTTCATGGCAGTATAAATAATGATGTTGCTTACCCTCTGTCGCTCACGTGGAGTACTCAGATCTATCATGGATTTATCCTTCTTTTTCTTCTTATGTTTCTCTTCATCTGAGCCCTGATCAACAAACAATGGTGCATAGTGAATGAACCATTACAGAACATAGTTTAAACTTTACAAATATTCTAAAACTTTTTGTCAATAATACCTTCTCACTGTCATAGCTGCTGATGCCAAATATAGTCTACACTCTACATTTAACATTATCCATAAATTTATGTGATCATAGAACATGTATGCCCTGCCAAAACGGAGTTCATGCCAAAGACGACAAGAATTTATTAAGAATAAGTCAATTTTGTTGTTTATGAACCGGGTTACCTAATCCCGTTAAAAGTCACACATCAGAAAAATTCAGGTTTTGTTTATGGTAACATCATATTTTGTATGTCTGGAATTTTTTTTAAGAATATTCAAACTTGATTAAACATGAGTTTTGTTTAGTGCCGATATGTTGCATACTGATTTTAGAGAATAAGAATTGTACAAACATCGTCGTCATGGTGATGCTTCTTTTTCTTCTTCTTCTTTTTCCCACTACCATCTTTCTTCTTTCTCTTCTTCCCTTTCTTCTCTCCAACATCTTCATCATTCTCTACCTCACCATCATCTGTAAATGTATCATATATATAATTATATAATAATACAATGTCCTAGTATACTGTTACAGTGTATACACAGGATTTACATATAAACAACCTGACATCAAGACAGCATTGGTCTATAGACAAAACTTAGATTGACCATCTACACATGTAACACTTGCTGCTGTTGCGGTTTGCGAAATTAGGATTTGAAACTACTTGTCCGAATTAGCTAAATTGAATTCTTTTCCTATAGACCCTATGCATAATTACTGCAAAAGTTACTAGCCCCAATCAACAATTACTTGTCCCGGACAACCGGACAAACTTGTGCTAATTTTGCAGACTGATGTAACAAACTGAATCAAGGCTGATGCTTAAGTTTGCAAACTCAGTAGAGATATTTCTCAGAAATAAGCTAAATCCATGGTACCAAAGATGCATCTGACAAGTTCCTAGGCTGAAACATGCAATGTCTTTTTCAGTTATTATACAGAAACCTTTTTGTAATCCCATGTTTGACTACCTTGGACTTTATTTAACTTTAAAGTCTAATTTTGCAGACTGATGTAACAAACTGAATCAAGGCCGATACTTAAGTTTGCAAACTCAGTAGAGATATTTCTCAGAAATAAGCTAAATCCATGGTACCAAAGTTGCATCTGACAAGTTCCTAGGCTGAAACATGCAATGTCTTTTTCAGTTATTGTCCAGAAACCTTTTTGTAATCCCATGTTTGACTACCTTGGACTTTATTAAACTTTAAAGTTTAACATTTTATATAATCAGAAATCAGACTCATCACAATCAACCTACATACATTTGTATGAAGGTAAGTGTTACTAACTTACTATTAAACCAAGTTATCTTAAATTGTTCTTGAAATGATAATTGTACAAGTATTTGACACATGCCACATGGATGAATCATGATGGTACAGACCAATTTTTGTATTAATTCAACAATACACTTTAATACAATTCAGTCATGCATTGAAGTAGTCAAAATATTTCAGCACACACAATCTTTTGCAGTGAAACAGTCGGTGGCATGCAATTCATTCAAATAAATACTTGGTGTAAACTATAATGGCAAAAGAATACTGATTATCAGATAAAAACAATCATCATAAAATGTCACTGAAAATACGGGTAACCCGTTTTACCGGAATCCATGTAAATTACCGGAATAGACCGGAATCCAGATAAATTACCGGAATAGGCCTATATTTCGTTAATAAACAGTAGTTTTACATAGTTTTTGGTTTAAATCAATCTTATTTAACATAAGCAACATATAAACTAAAATAAAATATGTTCTCGAAAAAATTTTTTATTCGAGATTCAAAATTTGTTCATTTTACGATGTCATTACCATATTGGATCAGAACTACAGCGTGTCCGGAATAGACTCGTTTCTCGTTATTTAATGGTAATTGTGTTTAATTTCTTCTAAAATTCATTAATATATACTATTATAATATTGTTTCCAAAAGGAAATTAAAATATTGTGTTGAATAATGATTTTATACAAGTTTTAAAATCGCTCATTTCCCGCATTGACCGCGCATATTGAATGAGAATTAAAATAACCGGAATAGGCTCGTATCTCGCTATAAAATGGTAGTTTTGCTTAGTTTCTGCAATAATTCGTTCATATATACTATTAATAAGTTATTTCCAAAAGGAAATCAAAATATTTTTAGTTTTTAATAAAACAAGATTTTGTGCAATTTTTAAAATCGTTCATTTCTCGCTTTGAACGCGCGTACTGAATGAGAATTAACGTAACCGGAATAGACCCGAATCTCGTTTTTTACGGTAATTTTGTTTAGTTTCTGCTATTATTCGATCATATATGTGATAAATAACTTATTTCCAAATGGAAATTTAAAATATTTCTTAAAACACAGATTTTGTGTTTGTTATTTGCTCTAAAGAGTTGCATTCTCGTTCAACCAGCGTGTTTTTCATCCGTAATACAGAGACTTGACTATACACTGATTCATGTTCTTGCTACACGTTGTTTACATGCAACATACCTAAATAAACCGAATCACACGGGCCTCCTAAGTCTCGTTTTCATAACAGCAATGTCAATCTCGTCGATCACGGACTATAACGGTTAAATAATTGATAGTAAATGAACAATGGAACATGGGCGTAGGAGCGTCTTCAACATTGGGGGGGCCAAACATTTGGCAACTTATGGTAAAAAAATTTTTTTGCTCCCTCCGCTCGCAAAGTAACTAAATTATGTCAAGATATGACAATACCCATTGTTTGCACAATGAAACACTCGTACATAAAGTGTACTCTTAAACGTCCACAATCCTTCTATATCTATATAGTAGCTGTGAGTTTACGGTGCTGCGATAATTACGTGATAAGAGCAAGTTAATCAGTTCAAGTATACAGGGGCCATCTAAACAATGGATCAATCTGGTGCATTCTAAGCGTTCCGAGATACTTTATTTGGTACTAAAAAAGGGCAAAAAAACAGGGAATTTTAAAGTTCTTATATTAAAGTGCTTGCACAAAACTTTAATTGCTCGATTTTGAGAATGAAGCTTAACCTGAAAACGTTTGTTTCGAAGGCTTTTTATATAATTGACAACCTCTCAAAGTCGTATAAGAGGCTTGGGTGACATTAAGAGTACAATTTATATCACGAGTGTATTTTTTTGGAAACAATGGGTGTTGAAATATTTTATATAAGGAAGTTATTATGCGAGCGAAGCGAGCAAAAAATATTTTTATACGTTTTCACCAAGAACTGAACGCAAATTGCCTATAACAAAATATATTAGGTCGTAAATTATACTTTTCGTCTGAATTATTGGGGGGGCCAAAAGATATGTTGGCCCCCCCTGTCCTGACATTGGGGGGGCCTGGCCCCCCCTGGCCCCCCCTGCTCCTACGCCCATGTGGAATACCAGATTACCTCCCTGCGTTTAACTGTCCATAAGCATGTAATTTCAATATATAATAAAGAATAAATGTCTTTTAATAGGTGACTAAAAATTATGAATCTCGGAATGTGAGTAGGTAGGAAGTTATTGTAGTTCTGTGTAAAGTTTTACCAAAATGGGATAAGAAGTATTTCCGAAATTTAATTAAAACACGATTATTTTCTATCGCAAACTAGCTATGACAATTACCTTCAAATTATAGTATTAGTAATCCATTATGATGCAATATGATTTATAATCTGTTAATCTGTTAATGAACTGCCATGAGTTATTCCACTAACAAAGATTAGATATATATATATATCAGAGGTCTATAAAATGGGCGATGCCGCAATATGTTTCTATTTTCATGTGTCGAAGTTCGGCGGCGTTACCTTTGATGTATATTTTTCACACAGGTAACTGTTTCACTGATAAAAATACTTACTTTTTTTTGGAAACATTAATTTTTTGTACAAGGTCTATATGCAGGGGAATCGACGAGCCGGTCACTAGTGTGCATTTTATTTTCCCTTATGTACAATACAGTTATAAAATACAGTATACTTATTAGTCATCGAGTATGTAATGCTGTGGTTTAAAAAAACATTAAATTTTATACATACGAGTGTCTCGCAATAACCACTGAGCTACGCAGTCATGTAGAAAATATAAAATTTAGGAAATGGCAATGATACAGTTACCTGTGGTTTTCTCACACAGTTTCCTTTAATCCACCGACGTAAGTCGGCAACGTCTGATATTAAGCCGACATCATTCTGTGATGTACCCAGCGTCGGCGACATCTAAAGTTACAAAGTGATGCCGCGCGTCTCTTAGATCGGAAAACACAGTAAGGTCAAGGTGTTAAATAGATTGGTTATTTCTACAACTGCATATCTTCAACACGATCACGCATTTTAACAACATAAATAGTTCGCTATTTCGCTCGTACATTCCGTAGATGTATACAAATAAAGAGGTTGGTTATTGTAGCATAAAAAAAGTTTTCGGGCGACAAGTAGACATTTTTCTCTCAAAGAAATTTTGATCACCAAGAAATGAAATAAACATGGCCTAATGGTTGTTCCTGTACTGCAAGATATTCCCCCAACACACATGATTGACGGTCGACCACACCTTCATTGCGACACCCGAGAAAATTTTGGAACCGCCGTGAAACATTTAGTAACATGGACTGCTGTGGCACGTGCGTACTGTAGAAGTTTGTCCAGTGTTACGATATCAGTGTTGAAATATTAGTGACCTATTCAATGCTGGATTTAAATGCCGTATGATGTTCGTAGTTCAAGGTTATTGAAATCGCGGGGTGCAATACTTTTTTGATCCACCGGAGGCATATTTTCATTCGCTTCTAAATTCTTTTAGTTTCCGTTTGGAAATAGCTTATCTATGTAGGCTGGTAAAGGAAAATTTTCACAATTTGAAAAGCAGTCTATTAATGTTTCCAGTCGCATTCATCATGAAATTGATGAATTGATTCAAGTCATTTTTTTTTCATTATCCATTGACAATCTTCTGTCTAGAGGATTCAGCAATTGTGTCCAAATTTAATTACAAATCAAATAGCCATGATGACTTGATCTCCTGCTAAATATAACAACTTGTAATTTAACACAATGACACGGCAGCCAGGGTATATAGTCTTCAGTTTTGACAGCAACATGCAATACACGTCTATGCACAACTGGCCAGACTAGAAGCAACTCTTTAAATGAAAATCATGCATTATTAGTACCTACACATTCACATATACTGATGAGGTGACCACAACATGCAACAAATCAACAATATACACCAACAAAAATTCCAGCATAAATAAACGTCAACTATTTATATTAATATTGCATGCAAAGTCAAGCAATGAGCTAGAACATTGTGTCTGCAATACCTTCACACTTCAGACATTTTAAAGAATTTTCTTATATACTTTTTATTGAAATAAACTTGCATTTATTATTTTCTGTTAAAATAAGTGTAGAGCCTAATGAGTGAGTGCAGATAGAAAGTTTGCAAGTGTTTGAGCAGGAATAGCAAATTTGAATGATGGAACAATGCACTCCCAATATGACCAGCAGCGCTGGGGTAATATGTACAAAATTCATATTGCCTCCTTGTCGGTTAGCAGAATTCTTTCCTAAGTGATTATTACTTAACTAGAATTATAATTATAATTATATAGAAGTAATGTTACAAAATGTATTTTAAATCTAAAAGAAATTTAAACAATTTGTTTTTCAAAGTTCTTACTTGTATCAACTTAGTCTTACAAGGGTGACAGATAATTATTATGTCTGTGCCGGGGAAAAAATAACATGACTGGAACTGTGAATAAACAATAATGAATTCCCAAACCAGAAGTAGCAACATCAACAACCAAACATACATGGGGGAAGCCAAATCACTGCAGCTATGATGAACTAATCACCATGATAGATGAAACATAATGAATGACAGCTGATGAGAAGTGAAATAAATAAACATTGACCACAAAACAGAACAGGTGGCTATATAGCACGTAAATTCAGGAAAACTTAATATAATGATACCTGGATGAGCGATATACAAACATGAACCAGGTGGTTATGGATGATGACTAATGTCAGCTACATTTGATGTATACACAATAATATACCAGGAAGCATTTTAAAAATAGCATTCTGTCGCTACTTACGAGACACCAGAAAATGCTCATCAGTACGAACAGGGGGCAAGGAAGACTGAGTTGTATCATCAACGTCTGAAATATTGGTTATTACATTGTATCACAACAAACCCCTAGTATCAAAAAGAACATGCTTGATTAAACTGCAGAGAAGTATTGGAATATTGCTAAATACTCAAATTTGCAAAGAGAAAGTGAAAGTAGAAATTGCTTTTAAAAATAAACCTAGAACAATCAACAATCCTATTTCAACAATGTCAAAAAACAACAAGAAACAATCTTCTTCAAAAAATATTTGAAGTTAAATATTAAGTGTCTTTTCTTCATATGCATTGTATACTACAATAAATAACAAGGCATGAATGCTCATTGATCGAACCGGTGAGTTGACCTACTTTCTACTCGCGGAGTTCATCTGCGCATGCGTCAACAAATTCTTAAAATACTTACCAAATTTTAATCGTTAATATCAACATCGTAGTAAGTTACAATGGTTAAAACAATTATAAAACTAAATCGAAAACATTTTTACGAAGTTGCTTTTTGATTAAAAAGTCAGCAAACAACTGAGCAAATAGGAAATCCCCCGGACAGCTAAAAATAGCACACGAAATATGCAAATGAACAAAGACATGGTCGGAAATTCCCCACCAATTCAAACCACACGTGAAGGAGACAGACGTGAAAAAATACAAGTTTACCACTGTATAATACCTGCAAAGTATCATAAGATGTTAGACAAAACTAGTTTTGTTAAATAAATAATGCAAAAACTCAATTTAAACGGTGAATTTAAACTATGTCACCCGGAGTAATTAGCGTAGCGTAAATTAAACAACAATGGATGATACCTTCGGCTCCTTCGTCTATTTCCATTCCCTCTTCAATTTCCTCGTCACTGCGCTCTGCAGATGCCATTATCAGTATATTTAGGTATCCACCTTGTAAACCGCTAAATATGAACTCAAATCACTAACAAGAATCAAAGATAAACGACGATTATTTCAGCTAATCAACCCGTCACCGCATCCCAATACTAAAGCGTGTGACGTCACTGATTGGATTTCTATCCCATAGTTGTACGAATTAATGAGACGGTCACGTGATATTGATTTTGTAAATTATGCGTGATTTGCATTAAAACAAGACCAGTTGCGCATCTTGAAATTTCACGTTATCAGATGTAATAATTTCAATATTTTATGAATTAAGAATTATTATTTCAAATGTAAATTATATAAACAGCATTTTCTACCATCTAATACATGTAGGTTCTATTCTATAAATTGAGGATAGGTCTATCATGCGCGTCTTTCTATCTAGATATTCTATATGTAGATAATCATGAAACAGAACTTTGGAGAACTTAATTCAATTAATTGATAATGCATCTACATGTATGTGTCTACTCTCAAGATAGACCGAAATTTAAGAGATTGAAGTACCAAAGGAAAGCGCTTACATTTGATATATAACGTTAGTCCAAACGGCACCATCCATGTACATATAGATGTATAGGGGTCTGGAAAAGCATTACCCCTCCATCAATTATCATAATTTACTTTTTAGGTACTCTTCATTATATAAGTACTTGTCTATTGTAGATCTATATAAAGATCAAACGTGCGCGGAGGTGGCATGAACGGGTGATGTAGGCTACACCACCCCCATGAACCCCGAGTCTTTCAATTATACACCAGTCAGTTGCACTGCCGGGAAATGCTGGAAACAAATTCTCCGAACTAATACACCGGGGATAGTATTTCGTTGCTAGTGGAAATACCACCCAAAAGTAAAAATCCGCCTGCCCATCTCCGGGGTGGGTGAGTGGGGCGTGTATGCAACTGACTGGTGCATTATAGTCCAGAATATTCTATAACTAAATATGTTTTATGTCATCGTTGGTGTTTAAAAAGGTGTAAGTTAAATTAATCAATGTCCAATAAATTTTTACTTTTAAATATTGCAACCTAACTAACGTTACCGCGTATTATATAGGCCCTATGACGCTCGTGCACGCATGCGTCGGACTAATGAAACCCTATCATTTTTTGTAGAACTGTTCTGGTTAATGGTGAAATGACATCCTACTTCAAAATATTAGAAATTAAAAAAAATCTTTAGGCCCATACGTGCCAAGACAATTGAAGACATAGGGTAGGCCCCTATATTGCTACGAAACTGCATCAAACTCATACAATAATCAGGCGCGTAGCAAGGCATACGCCCGTACGCCCGGGCGTACGCTCCATAGAAAAATGATAAAACTAACTGAATAAAAAAGGCAATAAAAATCGATGCCTCAATAGGGTTATGCATAAATGTTCATTAATGGAGGCACTCTTCCTTTTGGATTCAGGGTATATTCTAGATATTTTGCTAGCTCGCTCATCAACTTTCAAAATAAATTTCATCTGGTAGAGATCGAGTCTGTGTTGCATGCTGCCTGAATAATTAAACAGTACAACCTCGCTCGATATTTTAATTAGAATCTAGTAATTTATCAAATATACTAAAGCATAGAGTTTGGGTCACATGCTGCCCAATAAACATTTTTCCAGTTCGCAACGCTCGCTCAGTAATTTACAAAGTAAATTTTACTGAATGTATAGCCTGCTGTCCTGATATAACTATGCGTTTTCTAACTCGTTTCACTCGTTCAATTTTAATTGATAAGCGAATACCACGTTTATGTATGACCTGCTGCTCAGGCAAACAGGTTTTTTTTACCTAGCTGGCTTCTCTCGCTCAATACTGTATTAAGTGAATATAATCACGTAGGGAACATGTAGGTATGACCTGCTGCTCATGCAAACAGTTTTTATCTAGCTCGCTGCGCTCGCTCAGTACTGTATTTCGTTATTATAAAATCAAGTAAGGAGCATGTATGTATGACCTGCTGCTCAGGCAAACCTTTTTTTCTAGCTCACTTCGCTCGCTTGGTACTGTATTTCGTGAATATAATCAAGTAGGGAGCATGTGTGTATGACCTGCTCCTCAGTCTTTTTTCTAGTTCGCTTCGCTCGCTCAGTACATTACTACAATGTAAGTGAATATCATTACGTATGGAACATGTACATGTATTATGCCGCTGCTCAGGCAATTATAGTTTTTTCTCGTTATGAGTATACGTGTCTGCTGCTCACGTTAACTGATCATAGTTTTTTCTAGCTCGCTTCGCTCGCATAATACCTTTATCAGTTGATTTCGCGTTGATTCTGTTGCTATATACTTCCCAAAAACTAAATCTAAAACCGGGCGTACACTCTAAATTGAACCAGCTACGCCCCTGATAATATAATTTGGAATGATTAATCTTAATTCATGCCGGACTACAGAATTGTTGTAAAGTTCGGACCAATGAGTTGAATTATGTATAAAATCATAGATTCGGACTGAAAATCGAGGACTCAATGCAAAACTATGGTATGTACCTATATAATTCACTGTAGTTACCATAATTTTGCACCGAGCCATCGAAATGTTGTTCGGATTGTGAAGTAGAGGTCTCGGCGGTTTTTCGTGTATACACTTACGCACACTCCTAACGCAACACCTATAGTTTTCATGATTTCTCAAATATGCATGAAGGGATTTGCTTAAAACTTAAAGAACAACTAAAAAAAACCTTTACAAATGCCTCATATAATTTTTATTATAGTTGATTTACAGTAATGTGAAAATAAATTCAAAAGTTGAGAATCACCGTAAAACCAAAAGTGACAAAACGGCACCATGTAAAATGTCAACAAGGAGAAAAAATCCTCTTAACAGTTTATCACAACTAACCGATCACAGAATATCATACCCGTCTTGGGGTATTATTATTTCGTGTGTCCTTCCCTTGTTCTTATCACATGTTCACCCAGGGGTTAAATCCCGGACCTCTCGATCTTGAAGAGCGATCCCTACTTCTAGGCCACCGCTCCCCACAAATATTGATCATAGTTTAGTTTTTTTTCTTAGAAAAGCGAAATATTGATAGTAGTTGATAATTCAATGTTTTTTTACCTTTTATAAGAGTATGTAGTAAAGTGCAGCACATACCTGTCTTATGCATTGACCATCCTGTAACCTTCCAATCACGCGACCACGCTCTTCGATAGTCATTCAAGCCATTTTTATACAGATCTGTTTTTTCACTCGAACTCAATGACAAAGAATATCGTTTTTTCCGCCTAATACGATTTTCACGTGCAGCACGAAGAAATCGCCACCGCGCTACGCTTAGAACTAACAGAGCGTCTCAGATGAATGATTTCAACATTCCTGTATCGATAATGACTTAAAACAGCATGGTTTATAAGCGCAACTTCATATCTTTAACAGTTTTTGAGAAATTAGAATTATAAAAGTGTTGCGTTAGGAGTGTGCGTAAATGTACTACATGTTACCTTTAATAGTTTTAGAAGGAGAAAACTGGGACGGAGATAATTTAATATTTCAGTTTATGGCGGATTTGGGATTAGAGAAATTTCGGATTTGAGAGTTTCTACTGTACTGTACCTTGCAAATGCCAATGACATATTATATTCTATTCTATGAGTCAGTCTCCAGGAAAACGTGTTATTTTGACAAACATATAAATCTTGAGCTTTTTTCATAGTTCAAAGTATAATCTTAATGAAGCAAAAGAAATTTTGTTCATATCTTGAGTTTAGAGGAGATTACAGCCGTTTTTGTAGAGTCCACATTCAGAGTTTGTGTCTGTCGTTGCAAACGTCATTCAGTCGTTATTCGACCTTACTATTTCAAGGAGTTCATAATTACACAATTTTATTAATTATTTACACAAACTGTTCGGAATAGCATCATGTTTTAGAATTCTGTGTATCATGTATCATGAGATATGTTTGATGTGTATCAAAATCGAAATTGTTTGCACCCAGAGATAGCATAGCGATCATGACTAATAACTCTTCCTACCTTCCTCGTCAAAGGCAAACATGTCTTCCCGTTAGTAACGTAGTTCTTCTCGTCAGTGGTACTAGACACGTAGGACTTCCTTCTAAACAGCGTATACGTACCGAGTTTCGTTACCATAAAGACATCCCTACATCAGATTTACAACACCGCTACTGTGACCAAACAATGTAAACATAGAGTTTACTCGAGTTTGATGATATATAACTATCAGGAACAATATTCGACCTACATGTATATACATGTACATCCTTTGTTATAAAAACTGTACGAGTTGCTGTACATAATTAAATTAATTTCAAACGTATGGATATTACCAATTAAGTAATCACTGACTATAAAACATGGATTAATACTAGTACTCCAAGGTATGATGCATCATACCATAGTGAGGTTCATTAAGGCACGGAGAAGTCATAGCAGATGTCAAAGCCAATCACGTGGGCCACTATGACCAATGTTAAAGCCATTCACGTGGGCCACCATGACCAATGTTAAAGCCCTTCACGCGGGTCACTATGACCAACGCGAAAACCTTTCATTCGGGCCACCATGACCAATGTTCAAATCATTCATGTGGGCCACCATGATCAATGCTAAACCCATTCACTTGGGCCACCATGGTAAATGTTAAAGCCATTCACGTGGGCCACCATGACCAAAGTTAAGCATTCACGTGGGTCCCATGACCAATGTTAGAACCATTCGCATGGGCTACCATGGCCAATGTTAAAGACATTCACTTGGGCCACCATGACCAATGTTAAAGCCATTCACATGGGCCACCATGACCAATGTTAAAGCCATTCACATGGGCCACCATGACCAATGTTAAAGCCAATCGCGTGGGCCACCATGGCCAATGTTAAAGCCATTCACTTGGGCCACAATGACCAATGTTAAAGCCATTCACTCGGGCCACCATGACCAATGTTAAAGCCATTCGCGTGGACCACCGTGGCCAATGTTAAAGCCATTCACTTGGGCCACCATGACCAATGCTAAACCCATTCACGTGGGCCACCATGACCACTGTTAAACCCATTCACGTGGACCATCATGGCCAATCCTAAAGTGATTCGCGTGGGTCGTCATGGCCAATGCTAAAGCCTTTCGCGTGGGCTACCATTGCCAATGTTAAAGACATACACGTGGGCCACCATGGTCAATGTTAAAGCCATTCACTTGGCCCACCATGGCAAATGTTAAAGACATTCACTTGGGCCACCATGACCAATGTTAAAGCCATTCACTTGGGCTACCTTGACCGATGTTAAACCCATTCACGTGGGCCATCATGGCCAATGCTAAAGCCATTCGCGTGGGTCGTCAGGGCCAATGCTAAAGCCTTTCGCGTGGGTCATCATGGTCAACGTTAGTCATCCACTTGGGCCACCATGGCCAATGTTAGTTATCCACTTGGGACACCATGACCAATGTTAAAGTCATTCATGTGGACCACCATGACCAATGTTAAAGTCATCAACTTAGGCCACCATAATCAATGTTAAAGCCATCAACTTGGGCCACCATGACCAATGTTAAAGCCATCCACGTAGGCCACCATGACCAATGTTAAATCCCTTCACTTAGGTCACCATGTACAATGCTAAAGCCATCAACTTAGGTCACCATGACCAATGCTGCCATTCACTTAGGTCACCATAACCAATGCTGCCATTCACTTAGGTAACCATGACCAATGCTGCCATTCACTTAGGTCGCAATGACCAATGCTGCCATTCACTTAGGTCACCATGATCAATGCTGCCATTCACGCAAGTCACCATAACCAATGCTGCCATACACTTAGGTCACCATGACCAATGCTGCCATTCACTAGGATCACCATGACCAATGCTAAAGCCATTCATTTGAACATGTTTAAGACTCCCATGTGCCCCACAATTGCCCATGTTTAAACCGCTCATGAGTGCTTCCATTGCCCATGTTTAAATCGCTCATGTGTGCCTCCATTGTCCATGATTAAGCAGCTCATGTGTCACCATTGACAATGTTTAAACCGCTCATGTGTGCCACCATTGCCAATGTTTAAACCGCTCATGTGTGCCACCATTGCCCATGTTTGAACCGCCCATGTGTGCCACCATTGCCCATGTTTGAACCGCTGATGTGTGCCACCATTGCCCATGTTTGAACCGATGATGTGTGCTACTATAGCCAATGTTTAAATCGCTCAGGTGTGCCACCATGGTAAATGTTTAAGCCGCTCATCTGTGCCACTATGGTAAATGTTTAAGCCGCTCATGTGGACCACCATTGCCAATGTTTAAGCCGCTCATCTGTGTCAACATTGTAAATGTTTAAACCGCTCATGTGTGCCATCATTGCCAATGTTTAATCTAATCACGTGTGCCACCATTGCCCATGTTTGAACCGCTGATGTGTGCTACCATTGCCAATGTTGAAGCCGCTCATGTGTGCCATCATTGACCATGTTTAAGCCACTCATATGAACCATCATTGCCCATGTTTAAGCCACTCATGTGGACCACCATTGCCAATGTTTAAGCCACTCATGTGAACTACCATTGTCCATGTTTCAGCCACTCATAATGAACCTCCATTGTCCATGTTTAAGCCGCTCATGTGAACCACCATTGTCTATGTTTAAGCCCCTCATGTGGGCCATCATTGCCCATGTTTAAGCCGCTTATGTGGGCCAGCATTGCCCATGTTTAAGCCGTTTACGTGGGCCATCATTGCCCATGTTTAAGCCGCTCATGTGGGCTACCAATGAACATGTTTTAGCCGCTCATGTGGGCCAACATTGCCAATGTTTAAACCACTCATATGTACCACCATTCCCCATGTTTAAGCCACTCATGTGGGCCACCATTGCCTATATTTAAGCCACTCATGTGGACCACCATTGCCCATGTTTAAGCCACTCATGTGGGCCATCATTGCCCATATTTAAGCCACTCAAATGGACCACCATTGACCATGTGTAAGCGACTCATATGAACCACCATTGCCCATGTTTAAGCCACTTATGTGGGCCACCAGTGCCTATATTTAAGCCACTCATGTGGACCACCATTACCCATGTTTTAGCTGCTCATGTAGGCCACCATTGCCCATGTTTAAGCTGATCATGTGGATCACCATTACCCATGTTTTAGCTGCTCATGTAGATCACCATTGCCCATGTTTTAGCTGATCATGTAGATAACCATTGGCCATGTTTTAGCTGCTCATGTGGGTCACCATTGCCCATGTTTCAGCTGTTCATGTAGATCACCATTGCCCATGTTTTAGCTGATCATGTAGATCACCATTGCCCATGTTTCAGCTGCTCATGTGGGTCACCATTGCCCATGTTTAAGCCGATCATGTGGGCCACTAATGCACATGTTTCAGCTGCTCATGTAGGTCACCATTGTCCATATTTAAGACGATCATGTGGGCCACTAATGCACATGTTTCAGCTGCTCATGTAGGTCACCATTGTCCATGTTTAAGCCGATCAAGTGGGCCACTAATGCACATGTTTCAGCTGCTCATGTAGGTCACCATTGTCCATATTTAAGCCGATCATGTGGGCCACTAATGCACATGTTTCAGCTGCTCATGTAGGTCACCATTGTTTATATTTAAGCCGATCATGTGGGCCACTAATGCACATGTTTCAGCTGCTCATGTAGGTCACCATTGTTTATATTTAAGCCGATCATGTGGGCCACTAATGCACATGTTTCAGCTGCTCATGTAGGTCACTATTGTCCATATTTAAGCCGATCATGTGGGCCACTAATGCACATGTTTCAGCTGCTCATGTAGGTCACCATTGTCCATGTTTAAGCCGATCATGTGGGCCACTAATGCACATGTTTCAGCTGCTCATGTAGGTCACCATTGTCCATATTTAAGCCGATCATGTGGGCCACTTATGCACATGTTTCA
Organism: Spisula subtruncata; assembly: GCA_963678985.1. Classification (NCBI taxonomy): domain Eukaryota; kingdom Metazoa; phylum Mollusca; class Bivalvia; order Venerida; family Mactridae; genus Spisula; species Spisula subtruncata. The sequence goes on from OY787669.1 coordinate 13,344,975, forward strand.
GCAGCTCATATAGGTCACCATTGTCCATATTTAAGCCGATCATGTGGGCCACTAATGCACATGTTTCAGCTGCTCATGTAGGTCACCATTGCCCATGTTTAAGCCGATCATGTGGGCCACTTATGCACATGTTTCAGCAGCTCATATAGGTCACCATTGTCCATATTTAAGCCGATCATGTGGGCCACTAATGCACATGTTTCAGCTGCTCATGTAGATCACCATTGTCCATATTTAAGCCGATCATGTGGGCCACTAATGCACATGTTTCAGCTGCTCATGTAGGTCACTATTGTCCATATTTAACCCGATCATGTGGGCCACTAATGCACATGTTTCAGCTGCTCATGTGGGTCACCAATGTCCATATTTAAGCCGATCATGTGGGCCACTAATGCACATGTTTCAGCTGCTCATGTAGGTCACCATTGCCCATGTTTAAGCCGATCATGTGGGCCACTTATGCACATGTTTCAGCAGCTCATATAGGTCACCATTGTCCATATTTAAGCCGATCATGTGGGCCACTAATGCACATGTTTCAGCTGCTCATGTAGATCACCATTGTCCATATTTAAGCCGATCATGTGGGCCACTAATGCACATGTTTCAGCTGCTCATGTAGGATACCATTGTCCATATTTAAGCCGATCATGTGGGCCACTAATGCACATGTTTCAGCTGCTCATGTAGGTCACTATTGTCCATATTTAACCCGATCATGTGGGCCACTAATGCACATGTTTCAGCTGCTCATGTGGGTCACCAATGTCCATATTTAAGCCGATCAAGTGGGCCACTAATGCACATGTTTCAGCTGCTCATGTAGGATACCATTGTCCATGTTTAAGCCGATCATGTGGGCCACTAATGCACATGTTTCAGCTGCTCATGTAGGTCACCATTGTCCATATTTAAGCCGATCATGTGGGCCACTAATGCACATGTTTCAGCTGCTCATGTAGGTCACCATTGTCCATATTTAAGCCGATCATGTGGGCCACTAATGCACATGTTTCAGCTGCTCATGTAGGTCACCAATGTCCATATTTAAGACGATCATGTGGGCCACTAATGCACATGTTTCAGCTGCTCATGTAGGTCACCATTGTCCATATTTAAGACGATCATGTGGGCCACTAATGCACATGTTTTAGCTGCTCATGTAGGTCACCATTGTCCATATTTAAGCCGATCATGTGGGCCACTAATGCACATGTTTCAGCTGCTCATGTAGGTCACCAATGTCCATATTTAAGACGATCATGTGATCCACTAATGCACATGTTTCAGCTGCTCATGTAGGTCACCATTGTCCATATTTAAGACCATTCACATTGGTCACTAACACCAACATTAAATCATTCACTTGTGCCACCATTGTCAAAGATAAACCTTTTCATGTGTGCCTCAATGACAGTTATTCTAGAATTTTTTTTTGGGCCAACATGACCAAGGTTCAAGTCACCAATCTTCTTGTTCAAACCATTCATGCTTGTAATACCAGACAGGTCCAGACTGGAAATTGATGGGTTACCAGCTTTAGACCAAATGATATACAGAAATACAAAATATAAGTTTAACTTTTTATTGGAAACAATCAACAAACATACATGTAAGATTGAAAACATTTCATAAAGAGTTGACCTGCGTATTGTTAATCATGGCAAAATAAAGGAGATTCGGATATAATGCTGGGTCAACACTCAATCTGTTTAGCATTGTTTCAATGTAAATACTGGTATTCCTCTGATTGATATAATTCTGTAACTGAATGAGCACCAACTGATCAAGATCAATTTGCACAAACACAAATTTGCATGTCCCTAAAATAGCACTCTCTATGCTTGGTGTAGTCATGTTAGAATCCAGGAGCTTATCACATGTAATGTATCATCATAAAGGAGCTGGGTACTGTTTCATCAACATACTTACGGAAATCATAAACTTACATTCAAATTTAAATTATTCTGTATAAATAATTAACAACTTCAAATTGGAAACAGATATTGTTTGTAGGAGATCATAAACTGAATCTTGATTAGTATAACAACTCCATTTACCACACTTAATATTTGTAAAAGTATTAAAAATAATTAAAATTTGATTGGTATAGTCCAGCTAGGGTAATCTGACAGTGACGTCATAGTTAAAAGATTAAAACCATTGCTAAAACAGTTAGAGTTTAGTTTGGTATTGAACTGTTGGTATAAGCTTTTATACTTGTTTTAACACCGTACTAGTTAATTGTTCCACTGCTTCACTGCATTTTTATCCTAACTGGACTGTAGTTCAAGACTTTCGTAAATGCTTTGATAAAACATAACCCTGTATGCTAATCTATGTCAAGCAGCACCATATCATATAATACAAGTTGTATACATACAAGTTCTTTTCATATTTTAAGTACTATGAGCAATTATACATTGGTCACAGTTCAAATTATACAAAATACTGAAACCTGCTTAGTCAACATACAGAACAAGATCATTGCTTATAGATTTCATAGCGCAGTTATTTATCAAAATAATACTGAAATCAGTTTTGAAACTAAAAACGTTTACCCATGGCAATATTGTATTAAACATCATATCAACGTTAACCTCGGAGAGGATAGGTAATACGAGTGTGTATGTTTAAATTTACGACAGGCATGAAGAAAAATTATAACTAGCTGCATTTTGCTCGACAATTTAAACTTTTGAAGTGATTTTCTGGAAATGTATTAATTAATGTAGACAAAAATGGTTTAGAACAAAGTGACTTAATAGTATCAAATTGTACAGAAAAATCCCTCGACATGGGATCAGGAATGATGTTCCATAGTATCGGCCCCATTTAGAAAAGGAAATAACTACATTTTCAGCAAAAATCAAATTTTCACCATTTCAGGCTTTTCATAATGCCAGATTTACCATATCGATAGCTGAGTGCATAAATTGATGTAGTTACCATAGTTTTGCACTGAGTCTTCGATATGTGAACTCTTACTGTTATACAGAATGTGATCACTGACTGTCACATGGAGTGTGACCCCTGTTACACAGAGTATTATGTTGTATAATTTGTGAGTGAGACATGGGATATGGTAGGCATGGAAACAATGTATGTATCAACAGGGGGGTGGAATTTGTTACTCCCATTCTGTAGTTCCAGGTGGCTTCGATGATAGATCGTACATTACTCGAGATATTCCAGGAACTTGTTCAACGGCAGTCACCATATCTTCTATCACCTACAATAAAGTAGAATCTATACAGTTTCAACACCTACAAACAGATCTATCCTCTGTTAATCAAATTTGCTTCACTTCAAAAACAGCCGTAAGTATATTATTTTCTTATCAATTTCTATCAAATATATGTCACGCTAATGGGAAATTCATAAGCTTCCCGCAGTATCTCTATCTCCAGTTTGACCATTTTTTGCCAATATTGTGGTGTTAGACAAAACGAAACATCAGTTGATAGGGAACCTGCATTACATATTTCCCTTAAAATAGCTTAGGTTTAATAGAATAAAATTTTCGAAGTGAAGAAGATTTCTTCTCGGGTATGTAGTCATGTGGTATTGCTACACAGTATACACCCTTTCAATTAAGACAGTAATTGAATTGTCTCCCTTTGATGACGTCATGCGAGGGATCAAAGCGAATACACAAGCCGATTACCGTTAGCGTGTAAAGGAAATAAAAAATGTGTCAACTTTAAACCGCTGTAAATTACGTTTTACTCAGTTGATTTTTAAAAACTCTGTACATACGATTATCGCTTAATTGAAAGGGTCTATAAGAAGCAAATTGAAAGAATAGAACAAAAGTAAATATCAAATTGTATATCAAGGGTTTGGTGCAAAACTATGATAAATACATCATACATACCTCAAGTGGTAAATGTTTATCTGGTTGGGCAGCTACTCCTGTCATGAAATCATGTGTAATAAATGTACGTATCACAATAGAGCGTTGACATGATGGTTGATGCCGAGATATGTCTCTATCAAAATGTATTGGCACAATCACTATAGGCATTTGACTGAGTTTTTGTGTAGATTTACTGTCATGTAATACTTTAGTTGCTACATAATCTGCCTGCCTTAATGAGCTTAATACACCTTCTGTAAGATAGGTGGGGGTGATGTCCTCTACGGGAAACTTGACTGGATCTCCAAATATATACACTACCCTGCAATATACATACATCAGCATTTTATCAAGTAATTAGGAATTGCAAGCAATAGAGAGGTCCCCTACCTGATTTTCAGTTTATCAATGTTTTGTTGCCATGGAAACCAAACAATTTATACATGCATAATCTCCTAATTGGTCCCTATCCATATATCAAGTTTTATAGACCTAGCTTGAGAACTCTTTGAGTTATGGCAGGATCTAGATTTTTGGACAGACGGACTGACTGGGGCCTAAAAATACTTCCATTAACTTGGCCAGGATCAGAAACAAAATGCTGAGTTGACAATGCAATTTTGGTTAATTTACTGTCATTCAGGGCATGGGGCATAAACCATGAAGGAATGGACCTGGGCTGGTATTCACAATGCATCTTAATTGAAAACTTAAAAATGTTCATAGAATATAGAAATATACTTAAGTGTCTCAGTTAAACGAGGAAACCAAACGTATTGATTGTATACAATATTATTAATTATACTCCGTCATGCCCACTGATTCCATTTATAAAGTGTACATTATTTCTGTAAATGTACACTTTTGTGAGACATTTTCTCAGAAAATGATTGGTCAATTTAAGCTTCAAACTATTTCAGATTTGCATAACCACATACACAGTTAAATAAATGTCACTGCTGATTGCCTGAAGACTAAAAATTGTAAAAACACACAACGAGGGATTAACATGACTGTGCTACTGTAAACTAATCAAATTTGCAGCATTACATTTTAATAAGTGTCTTTTGTGAAACTTAATAATAAAACAAAGAAATGTAGCGTTAAGTTTTCATATTATATTTTTTAGTCTTGGTTGAACTAAATACTAAATTTAAAAACAAAATAATCACAATATGTCTCCATGCCAACAATAATAGGGCAATGTTTAATCCTTTAATATTGCTGTCCACAATGTTGGGAGCAAAATCCATCAAAATTGAATGATTTTACGTTATTAGTTATCAGGAGGAATACAGCAAACCTATAAACAATGTATAAAAAATAATTTACATTGTGCAACCGACAAGAGTCCTGAATTATTATTATAGAATGATCAAAAGCAGTTATTACTTTCTTCTTGTTTTCATGAACACACGTGATTCCACTTAGAATCACTCGAATACAACATTATATTGTAGTTAGTAATCATCAAATTATGTAGCCCTATGAATATGAATTTTTAAATGAGATCATGTGTCAATTCATTACGGCATTATTATTATACAAACATTGTTTTAAATATCTATAAAACAAAACACACTGTCTTAACATCAACTGAGCAGTTTTAGATATATATAAGAATCGGCTAACATGATCCTGTTTGAAAATAAACGTTAATTTTATAAATATATTCCATGACAATGACAATCGTATATTTAAAACGAAAACAAATGAAGACAAATTATATGCTATATATACCTTTGTACATCAAGCCTTAATCCATGAATGTGGAAAATAATTGCTTGTGTAATCTTAGCTTTTATATGTTGTATTAATAGTTTCTTGATTTTTACTCAATCTATGACAGTTAATCCCTCAGATGTGTTAGGCCAAGGTTATTATGTTACATAGAGTCATATTTTCTAAAATTCAATATGTGTTCTGCTCATGAATTGCGCCAGAATTGATTGTGCTAATCATTGTCTCTCTGGAGATCATGTACTTTTTGCCGGAGTATAAGTAAGATAAAGTACAATTTTTTTATCAAAAGTGTCCTCTTACAACGGTTAAAGGATAGTTTTGTAAGGACGAACAACAAATTATCCTCGGCTTCGCCTCGGACAATTTCTTGTTAGTCCTTACAAAACTATCCTATAACGGTTGTAAGAGGACACTTTTGATCAAAAACTAGTACTGTATCTATTACGCATTGTGTAGAGAGCTACCATAATCATTAAGCAAGTTTGGATCATTTTTCTATTTGCAGGAAATATGTTTATCAAAAGTCTTGGTCTTAAGTCAAAATATTTAAGTTTTCCACTAAGATGCTTTATTAATACCAGCCTTGTTTGCATTCTAGTCAGTCAGACATACTGTGATACAATTATATCAATGGCTTAGAAGAGAAGGTCGTAACTTCTACTTACGACCTTATAAGACTCATACATATTTGAAATCTGCTTCACAAGGCGCTTCTTATGAGCCTATTTTCATGAAAATCTGAAATTGTCATGTTGACCAAAATGAAGTTTTAAAAACTTGTTTTCCCATAGGTAAAGAGTAAATTACAGTTTTCTCTTGTTTTCCCAATACATTGATTTTATAGTTACAACCTTCTCATTCTAAGCCAGCCATATGTTGATGATGAAACAACTGGTGAGACTTTGGATACACAACATTTCAAACACGGTTATGCTAAATTCAAATCAATTGAAAAATTTTGCTAGTTTTGTTTCAATTAATTATTTGTTTTAATGTTTTAGATCTGCCCATTTTAATTTTTGCGAAATAGATATTTAATTGATAAAATTGTCAAAAATCAAGTGTTTTCAAAATGACCTTTTTGTTGGGCTTCAGACCTTCGGCCTCAGGCTTTTATATGACAAACTTCAGCCCAAAAGAAAGGCCAGTATGAAAACACTTAATTATTAACATCATGATAAAAGTGAACCTGTTAACGTTGTGACATATTCTTGGAATGAGTTTAGCCAGTAACATCATGCTATCCCAGTTGAGTTGTTTAGCTTCACATTCTGATGAGATGCCGGCAACATAACTATACGTCCTACAGTCACCCTGAAACAAGTCATAAACACATTCTGATGAGATACAAGCAACATAGCTATATGTTCTACAGTCACCCTGAAACAAGTCATAAACACATTCTGATGAGATACAAGCAACATAGCTATACGTCCTACAGTCACCCTGAAACAAGTCATAAACACATTCTGATGAGATACAAGCAACATAGCTATACGTCCTACAGTCACCCTGAAACAAGTCATAAACACATTCTGATGAGATACCAGTAACATAGCTATACGTCCTACAGTCACCCTGAAACAAGTCATAAACACATTCTGATGAGATACAAGCAACATAGCTATATGTTCTACAGTCACCCTGAAACAAGTCATAAACACATTCTGATGAGATACCAGTAACATAGCTATATGTTCTACAGTCACCCTGAAAAAATGATCTATTACATAGATTCAACACTGACATAAACCATCCATGATGACAACATTTTTATGACAAACTGGCACAATTGCATACATCAGCGCTGTAATGTAACAGTGGCTCTAGGACCTCACCAGCCTCCATAAGAGCAGATTTATAAAGATATATCAATTCTAACTGAAGTTACCCATCAGTAACAGATTGATGACATCCTCCGATCAGCCACCACATTCACCAATCTATGAATCAGTGTCAGCTGGTTAACAACAGATTTCTTCAGGATCTGACGGTACAGTAATTCTGGGACAGACAATCAAAACCACACTATAAAAGCCCTTCTGTTCACCACAAACAGCAATATAGATTGTCAGACTTACTTAGTGCAAATCATACATTACAGTACCTAAGCTGACCTATGCATGACGTAAGTATCTTTAACTAAAGAACACTATCATACCTGAACTCCAACTGTTTTGATTGGCAGTAATGTAGCAGTTACTGAGAAGTTGGTACTAAATGTTTCCAGAAATGATCTCTCTTCTTCTGAAGTACTTCTTATAATTCTATGTAGTAAATTATGTGGCTGTAATAAATAGACAAATCTTAGCATGACAAACAGTTCATACACAGACTACAAACAAACACACATTTTCAAATCAGATTTTTAAAATATAAAACCAAATGTCTAACTTCATAGTTGCTTACTTAGTTCCTGCAGTTTTACGACTTGGAATAATCCAAATTATGTGTAACGCACAAATGTTTATATCCACACACCCAACCATCTATGCAATTGACATTAAAAACTATGGTTAACAATGATGTACACTTCAAACATTATAAAATTTACCTCTACTTAGTATTGTTCAAAGGGGTACAACTCTGTTATGTCAAGAATGAGAAATCTAGTCCTGGAATCTGTGTCAAATCAGTAGTATTAATATAATTGTAGCATTAAGAAAGTTAAAGGATTATGTTCAGGTAAATTAAAGCAATATACTTACTGTTTTTGAGGCTTGTGCAAAATCTACAATAAATTTGAGTATGACAGCAGTTTCAGCGAAATCCCTACACATGAACGGTTCTTCAGCACATATAACCCGAATAGCAAGCCCAGGACCTGTAATATATATCAACATTTATATAGTATTTCACCAGTAGATGTCCACAGCGATAGTAGAAGAAACACAAGAACCATAAAACAACACACAACTTTCATGTTTCCAGTACACAGATTTATGTGCCATAATTAAATCCCTAGATGTCACATTATTTAAATATTGCCAACATTTTTAATTTTCAAAATTATTTAGGCAACAAATTGAATCTATGGTAACACAGAACACTAAATGCCAAGAATGAAATAAGCTAAATGCCAAGAATGAAATGAGCCATACATTTTACAGTCTCCTTGCACAACATTTCCAGCTTACATGGGGATGTATTCATTATAACAAATCGCTGGCTTAAAATGAGAAGGTCGTAAGTACATAATCAATATTCTGAGAAAACAAGGAAACTACTCTTTACTTATGAAACAAACAACTTTTTGGACTTCATTTTGGTCAACATGACGAGTTCTGATTTTCATGAAAATAGTCTTATAAGTAGCACCTTAGAATACAAATGTATGAGTGTTGAAGGTCATAAGTAGTACTTATGACTTTCTCAGTCTAAGATAGCATTATATCTTAAATAACCTATTATATGCTTACCTGGGAATGGATGTCTGTTTACCAACTCGCTAGGTAATCCTAAATCTCGACCAATTCCCCGTACTTCATCCTTGTGGAAATCTTTTAACGGTTCAACAACTCGACCCTGAAACCATACAGTGTTATATTTAAGGTCTAATCTGAGAGTAAACAAGAGCACGGCCTTGTGGGTGAACAGGCTCATCTAAACATTGCCATTGTAAAAAAGGCCCATTACCCTGGCAGAAAGTGGGTAAGAGTTGTGTCTTGCTTAACAGAGTGAGGTATTGACAGTAAATGTGTAATCAGTTTCTTACAGCAATGGCTTTAAGATTTTATAGAAAAGTTAACATCAACATAAAACTTATCCAAGATATTTTCTAAGTCCAAAATTGGCAATAACTCTAACAAAAAGTAAAAAGGTAATAGGTCCTGCTTGACGCGGTCAGGTATTGATGATGAACAAGTGTTGCAAATTTCAAAGCAATAGCATAAAATTTGACAGTTTAAGAGAAAAATTTACCTAAACACAAAACCACTTGGCATTATATTTTCAAAGTCCAAAAAGGACCAATAATTCTTGCAAATGCAGTTTAGAGATATAGGCCTTGGTTTGATAGTTTATGAGAAGTTTATCTAAACATATTGTTTAAAAATTCAGATGAGCTAAAACATTTTCGGATGGACAATCACTATAATTATGCGTCCTGCATCAGTAGATTAAGTAGATATAACGTACTTGTTTCCGTAATTGTCTGACTAGATCTGTATCATTATGATGTGTTTTGATAGCATCAGCTTTACCACTAGCTAATATGGAAGCACTTTCTATGAGGTCTGGACGTAATGTTCCTTGACCGAGATAAACATCTTCTGGACGAAGATTCAATTCTTCTATAACTTCATTAGCAACCTGCAATAAACGTACATTGACTATATCACATGATTTTCCTGGTATCTGTAAGGTATATTCTTATACGTAACATTTGCAGAATAACCTTCGAATGAAGACATATTATCTCCTAAATGTATCCTGAAAATGGCATTATTTTTGGCGTCATTTATTTAACGGAGAGCGTTTTCCACCAGAAAAACATGTATTTTTCTTAATTATGAATAACAAAAATTAACCAACGAACATGTATAAATTAAGATGTATCGTTAATTTATTTACTTGAAGACGTTTCGCCTTAACGGCTTCATCAGGTCATAACATAACATAACGTGTTATTATTGTCATATGATATTAAGAATCTATCTCTCGTTGTCAACTCAAGATAGATCCTTCATAACTCACATACCTTATTGTCACAAAGACATGAAAACAGACAAAATCAAACATTGTTCCTAGGAATGTAAGACCAGACTGCTGATAACACAATTCAACAACAGTCCACCTACACACATATCAACCAAATTGAATATATACCTGAGCCGTAACCCTTGGGCAACCACAATACATAAAGTCTAGAGCTAAAAGTGGCACAATAATAAGTCTAATGCTAGGATGGCTCAATACTCATTTTCGATCTAAACATTATGTTAAAGCTATTATAAGGCTATAACAATATGTATTGTCGATTCAAGGAGGTCAGTCACAACTGCCAGAATGTTCCAATTCTGAATAGCTAAATACAGTAAGTATAACCACTATGCTATAGGACCATTACAGTTTTAATCATGTAAGTGTATTTATGATGGTAGAATTTAATCCTGAGAAACCTGAAATAATCGACCGGGTTGAATGTTTGTTTGCACGGTTGTGACAGAGATCTTTGAATAAACTATAACATTTCGGTGTATTCAGTGGTGTCAACAGAACCAAATTAGAAATCAGGAAAATCAAATGCGATCAACAATTTTTGACAAACAAGAATCCTTCAACTCAGTTTATATTAAGAAATTCTTTCAAAACAGACTCAATTGACCATAATATTGCCATTTCTCAAGATATTTTCATTAAATAACTTTCATTTTGGTCGGAAATCATGCCTCAGGAGTTGTAAATCCGGAAAATTGACACCCCTGTGTATTAAACCAGACATACCTTCATAAATGTGTCACCAATGATCTTGCGTTTCTCCTCTGGATCAACTGTAGTATTGAGTGTGTTTGTTTTCCTTTTCTTACCTTCATTACAAGCAGTTACATATGTTCTTCCACTATAGAATTGGTGTGATGCCTTAATTACTGTAATATACATGTACAATAACCATTACATCTCTCACATTTCACCAGTTTTAACAAATCGTTTTCATTATAATGCTCATGGCATTTTGAAACAAAGCTGCGCTCCCTTGCACTAACTTGTTTATAATTTTTACCTAATACATTATCTATAACCAATACTTATTGGACATACTGAGGATCTTTCAGAGGCTGTCAATTGATATAGACTTATATTAAACGAGTTTTGGAAATTTTATTAAGCGAGACTTTGGCGAACTTCATAATGTTTCCTTAACGAGTTTAATATAAGTTTATATCAATTGACAATGAGTATTAGATTCTTTATATCACAGGACTCTAATAACAGTTAACACAGAAAAAAACGCATCTTTTAACTGAAAAAAAAAACGACTCGGCTATATAAACTACACTAAATGCGACATAATTTTCAGCACAAAATGACGTCATTCAGGAGATAAAATGATATCATTTAAACATTATACTACACTTATTACGTATAAAGTTATACATACTGGTTATAATAACATGTATACAAGGTAATTCATGTGATATATGCATTGTTAGCCATATTGTTATCAGGTGTCCGTTAAGCAAAACGCTACCAAGCGCCTTCATTAGGTTACCTTCCGTTCAATTAAATATAGAAGGCATGGATTACCTCCCTTTGGAAGCAACGGACACCAGGTGAGACATGACTTACCTTTAACATGTAAACCAATCTTATTGAGAGATGTTTCCACTTGTTCACTTTCATGTTTTCTCATAAACCCGTTATCTATATGTAGAGCTATAACCTGATCATCTGGTAGTGCTTTATGTAACAAGGCTGCACATACTGTAGAATCTACCCCACCACTTAACAGCATCTGAAATATAATTATATCAAGTAATTAGAAATTGCAAGAAATACAGAAGTCCCTAGGCTGCCTGGTTTCCAGGTTGTCAATGTCTTTTGGCTGCCATGGTTACCACATCAAAAAATAATTAAACGTGAATAATCTCCTTATTAGTCCCTATCCGAAGAGTGACCAAGGAAGAATGACAAAGTATGTGAGTAGCGATTTTAGTACTCGTAGACATCTCTACTGAGAGAGATATCTTTTTCTAGATTTAGTAACGGTGACCTTGACCCCACTAGCCTCACTTTCAATCCCAAGCGACCTTTACACATAAGCTACATCTACAGCAAATTCCATCATGATATCTCCGTCCTAACTAAAGTTATCCAACGGAAACGAAAAGATGACGCCTGCCCGTCTGACGAAATAACACTTTTTTTCGTTGAAGAATCTTGTTAACACACTATTTCTACTTACCAGTATTTTATGATCACCAGCAGTTTGTTTGATATACTCCACACATTCTATCTCTCTGGATGCCATTGTGTATGCAAACTTACAGCCAGCTGATGTCAGGAAGTTTCTCATTATCTGTAAACCATTCGTTGTCAAATCAACCTCTGGGTGAAACTGTACACCATATAACTTCTTCTCTTCATTGGCAATACCTGGCACAGACAAGATACAGATCATGGGAAACTAGATAGCTACGTCAGATACCAAAATAAGTATCCACAATACATTGTGCCATGGTATTGATACAAACATTGTAAACATGTTTTAAGAATATGTTATCCAGTAGATAAAATGCTGAACATATCTCTGGCTTAGAACGAGAAGGTCACAAGTACTACTTACAACCTTATATGACTGATACATATTTAAAATCTGCATTACAAGACGCTACTTATGAGCCTATTTTCATGACCAGCAGAACATGTCATCTTGACCAAACTGAAGTTGAAAAAGCTTGTTTTACCATAAGTAAAGAGTGATTGTCAGAGAGCTTTTCTTGTTTTCTCAAAATATTGTTTTTGTACTTATGAACTTCTCATTCTAGGCCAGCAATATAATTGTGTGGACATTAAATAATACAAGATATTTGTTCATTGCATTTTACATGAGATAATTTTGAGAATCAATGCTGCATTCAAGAAGTTATCAAATAGACACAAACTATAATATTTACCAGCGATGATATCACCCGAGTGAGCTATGGCAGTGAAACTATCAGCAACTTGACCAATACTATCTCCATGTGTCAGTAATACTTCTTGCTCTTTCTCCATTCCACTGCAATATTAAGATATATTTACAATACTTTCTACCCAGCATGCCCGACAAAGAATTTCAACAAAATTTAAACTCTCTTTGAATTTCAACAAAATTTTTACACAAAATATTAAATTCAGACAAATTTTAATACAGAATTTTGAATTCCAACAAATTCCAAAGACTTGATTCACCCATGTAAGAAATGACCCCAAAAGACAACTCATTATACATGATGGGATTTATACATTGTATGTATGAAAATTGATATAGACTGTACCTGAATAGAGAAGATGATGTATCAACATTGATATGAAACTGTCCATCTTCTCTCACCTCTTTCTTCTCAACAGTGCCTCCAAAGGATACATTCATCATCTGTAATAATACAATATCCATTTAAATCTACATGGAATGTGACTAAAGCAGATATGTGATATAATAGGAAAGTATCATAGAAAACAAGACAAACTCCAATTGAATTGCAATGTTTCAACTTTAATCAGTCTTCTTCAGGGAATTGTTATGACATTATGAACTTATGAATAAGAAAAAACATACAAACTAATACAGACTAAAGAAATGGAAAATAATGGAAAACCAGTCTTAGAAACAGTAATGAGTGACTGACAGCAAAATCTAGTTCACCCTTCCGTAGGTGAAAACTTGAAGGGAACTAATAAATGCAGTTAAACGACTAAGAAAGAAATCATATTTACCTGTAGACCGTAGCATATACCGAGTACAGGTGTACCTAGACTGAATATATCTGAGTCATATACTGGAGCATCTTCATCATTCACAGAGTTTGGTCCACCTGATATAATGATTGCCCTAAAATCAACAAAATAAGGTACACAAAAGATTGGTTTAAATCTCTGAAATAAATCATACTGAATTAAGCAAAAACTTTCACAACCATTTCAATGATTTGCTTAGCTCCACCATGAGATCTGGTAAATATTTTACAACACACACATTGCGCAACACCATACAAGACACCCAAGGTTCAATCCTTTGAAGTTTGGTCAAAGTTAATTTAGATATATTTAAAAGAAAGTTAGTTTGGATATATTTAAAAGAAAGTTAACTACATCCCAACCATCCTTAGTTTATACCATCGCACAAGCACAAAGTACTCAGGTAAGCTATAACAACTTGCAGCATTGAAATGACAATAAGCTTGTTTTTAAACATCTTAATGTGTCAAACATCAATTTTTCTCCATCTATCCTTTCAAAGTATTTTTCAACCATCACCTGTCATTAACAAGGAGAGGGTATCACTTTATGCCACAAGCTTGTTAAATGTTTTTACTTGTATTTTTTCTCCTTCAGACAGAAGGCTGGTGTGTCGAGAGGTAGGAAGTCTGCCTCCACACATAGTTCCCGCACACGTCGATCTATCACCTGAAGTACAATAACTCATGTCAGACTCCCAGTGCGGCAATAATGACATAAATCAACATTACCAATACTAGAATACAAGGTTACACAGTGATTGTAACAAAACATTATCGTAACAAGTCTATTTAACAAGATTGCCTTCATCGTTTAAACATACATTCAGATAAACATTCAATTAAAGTTAAAAATTTAACAAGAGGTGTTTGTAAAACATGTATGCCCTTATGGCAACCTAATGGTCAAAATTGGCAAAGTCACAGTGACCTTAACCTTTTACCTACTGACCTCAAAATCATCAACTGTTGCTGGCCAACCTCCATGTAAAGTTTGAAGATCCTACTCCAAAGGACAAAGTGTTTATGAGTTATTGAACAGAACCATTTTGGTGTAGGACAGACCAACAGACATAGTCACATACATACATGTGCAAAACAATATACAGAACTCCAGCTAGGATTGAAGAAGGGCAGGGTGCTGGGCCTGAAAAGGGCACTAGCAAGTCGCACAGCGACGAGTGGTTTGGGGGGACCTCCCCCTAGAAAATTTTGGATTTGTAGACCTTCAAGATTGCTTCTCCTGTGTTTTTCTTCCCTTCCTAAATAAAAGTAAATTTTGTGAGACTGATTTTGATGGTGTTTTTATTAAGTTATAACTTATTTGAGCAAGTTTTCCATTAAAATGCTTCATTTTTTACTACATATCTATCTAGAGCTATGGCTTGGTATACCAGCCCAGATCAACAGCTTTTCTGTTTATACCTCACTGCTATATTTGTTGAAATTATCGATCATCCCCTTGTTTCTTACTAAATTTGTGTAGTAAATTTCATTTAAAACTACCCCCCCCCCCCCATTATTAGGAAGGGCAAAACAGAACAAATATAAACAGTGACTGTGTGTTTATTAATTTATATTGATGGGTTATATTGATGAGTCAATTTTAACATTTAACAAGTTCAAAAGTGGCCTTTTAGTACATACCGTACCTGAGTATCTACTTGAAGACTGACCTTACTGACCTGGGTTAACCTTTTAAATATCAGTTACAAAAGCTATAAAATGCTGGCATTTGCTCTAGGGAGTCATTAATCACAGAAATCTTCTCTCTTATGTGAGGTATTTCTTTTGAAATTTAGGGGCTGTGTTACATAATCTTCCATGCTATGGTCAGACTTCTCAGATTTTGTGAATTATTTTGAAGTGTGAATTTTTAGTTGAATAAAGTTTTTCAATTAATTGTCTGCTTCCCCCCCCCCCCCCCCTTCTATTCTTCTTCTTGTTTTTATTCCTTCTTGGACTACTCAAGTACACACATGCGAGTCCTGTCATCAGTAATTGACGTTGCAAACAAATAGATATCAAAAGTTTAAACATAATGGACTTTAATAAACAAAAGATCTAAAGCAACGGAGGCTGTTACGTATATTTTAGAGTGTTTCTCACGCTTGTAAAAATTACACGCAACACCGTTCACAAATTGACAATCAAGAAAAACAAAAGTTTGTCTGCTAATTATGTCTCCAGCTGAGTAGGTTTACAGTATGACATGTATCCGTAGGTGTGAATGGGGCAATAAACTGGTCTATAATCCAGGACAATCAATGGATCTGTTTATTGATGGCTATCAGTGACATAATTAAGCCCAGAAGAGGGGTTCTTATAAAGGCTAATTACGTAAGACGGCAAGTTACGAGAGAACACTTGTATCAGGATTTAAAAGGCAGGGCGGTCAAAAGGGCAACAGGGCGGATATATTTTAGGAACGGGCGATGCGCCCTGCTATAAAATCCTAGCTGGAGCTCTGAATATACTACCCTCATCAAAAATGGGGGCAAAATTAAAATAACACCTGTTAATAAGGTTCAAAATCACATTACCATTTAAATTAGCCAAGATAACTTAATTATCTATAAACAGACAAGTTACAGTAACCAGGGGGATAGAAATGAGGCGGAAGGTGGAAAAATTCGCTGGATATTTGAACTTGGTTGCTGGCTACTCAAATCGAGCTCTCAAATCAACTGCCTACTTCAAATAAGTTAAAAGATTAAACACCCCACAGCCACCATTTTTATGTTAAAAGATTAACTGAGCCTGAACTGGCTACATGAAAACGTGTCTACACCCTGGGTAACATGTATGTCATAGTAATGTTATTAACAAGACATGTACCTTTCCATACTGTGCTCCAGCATCGAGTATAACCACTCTATCTTCAGTATGTACACCATTACCATTCACTTCTATCTTCTCTGGATCACTCATCAGTCTCACTTCACTGTTTACTTCAAATATACGAATATAGTTCAGATAATCATGTGTAAAAAAACCATTTTAATATGTAATAACTTATACGTGATTACATAAAGTGCCATAAATTAAACGTCGCAACTGTGACACAACATGGTGTAGGAGTTGTGTTTGATTGACATCACTGCATTTGGCGGTACAGCAATAGCCCATGGGGTTTTCAAGTTTTTGATCCAAATATTATTTGGCGCAGTTGTTGGTCCCGTTGTTCAGCGCTGAAGACGTAAAATTTTGGTGTGCACCGTCAACGCGTATTACCAGCGAATACCTTCTTTAAATAGCTTTTAACCAAAATAATCAATGACACCCTATCAATTGGATAAAAAACAACAATGTTTTGCAAGAAATCAACAAACCAATGCAGTTGATTTCTTCAAACCACTACATTTTGACAGTTCTCCGTTTTCGGCTGAACAATTCAATTTGGTTAAATGCACCAGTAATACTTTCCTTATTTATACAATACCGTGAACAACTTGAAAGTGGATGAAAGTGAATGAAACTACACATTCACACATGTTTACCATACCCCACCCACTATTTCATACAGTGCAAAGATATTGTACCCGCTTTGACGTCTTCTTTATCACAAACTCTGACAAACAATTATTTTTATAATGAACACAATAATAAACAAAAACAAAGTATATACTTACCGGTTTAGTTGAGAACGATACAAAAGGAAATGAAGCCAAAAAAGGGATTTTGCGGGAACCTTCAGTAAACCGGAAGTTCATTAAATGGACACTGCGCAGCAGATAAATTTTGATGTAAATAAAACATTAAATAAATTACAAAATACCCAATACAACTGACCAAAATGCTTTTAAAATATTGAAATGAAAATATAAAATGATGTGACAATTCATTTATTTTCTTTGATCAAAATAACTAGGTTGCTAGGGGTATGAAAGATAGTTTTAGCAACAAGAAATTGATTGGTTTCCGGTTTCGATCTTGGTGTGTTGGATTAGAAACTCTTAAAAGAGAAGGTATTTTTGAGTTAAACTAGTACTCGTTAACGTGTCAGATTTCGAAATTTTCATTGTAAACGTGACAAAAATATCCTATCAAAGTCTGACTGTACAATATATCACATTCTTGCAATTTTAAGCCAATTAAACATAATCAAGCACCTGTCACTTCATTAATTGATACATTTTCTTAAGTTTACGTGAACGCTTTATTGTCTTACTAACATTTCTGTTTACCCGTTTCAATGCGTTTACTTACATGGTTTGTCATTTCTCTTTCGAGGAAACATAGAATCTAGAATCTAGTACTAAATTAAATTAAGATACAAATTAAGATATGACTTATAATTTACACAATATATATATTTAAACTTGATTTGAACTCAAGGCTTAAAGTTGTAAATGTTTAGTATGTGTTAGCAGATAGACGTGTGTGGTCCAAAGAGAAGACAAAGAAATCATTGCTTCATGTAATGCATGACTTTGATTTTATGTCATCGACACCGTGTAAGCTGCAAGTATTCGTCAATATATAGTCATAATTCTGAAAGTAACATTTTGTATGTATCATAGACATTAATAATATATATCTGTGCATGTATGCACAAAGACCTAAATTACAATTTAGGTCTTTGGTATACAGATTCAGCACAGGTATTTACAGCTTACACACACACATGAAAAGTATGTCAATATAAAACCAGGTCATATTTACCAAACATGGCAAGTATATACATGTACTCAAAGTCAAGCAATTATAAATAAACGTAGTAACGTTTACTGTATTTTCGATCAATGGACACAGTGCTACTTTTGACTGATGAAGTTAAAATTGGCACGTTTTTTATTATATAAATCAGTACAAGACTATCTTCTCAGTACTTCTATAACTCATGCAAATACATAGCCATATACCATTTCAATAGTAAATGTAAGTGAATACTGTGTTTTGGCTGTTATTTTTAGGACAGAATATAGCTCTTTCTCCTAGCTTCCCCCAAAATTCATCATTTCCCCACAAAAATGTATACCCCATTGGTTCCCACCAGTATAAAAGAAACTCATTGATTTGACTGTTTTAAGTCAAGACAATAGATAGTTCTGCTGCTTCATGATGAAAGTCACATGTTTAAGTTGCCATAGGAGAAACAATTGTCTGTGGGAATTATATGTACTGCAAAACAGTGTCTTCTTCTTGAACTATTCCTCGTGCGAGCGATACCCCGGTACACACGTGATGATGTTGAACCCACAGGTATACATCAACAAACCATCTATTGTCTAATGAACACTCTAATTCTAGTTAACTCAGTACCATTCATAATTTTGATAACACATTCCTTAAAAATATCCACCTCGAGCGAATGTGGATTGAACTGACGCGTGACGTTCTTCCAAGTTCTAACTGACTGATGATCATTTTATTTAAATATTGTTATTCCCCTCACCAAATCGTATATGATCAGAGTTCGTGGCATCAACCGTTTCCATATTGCACCTTGAATTATCTAATACGTTTGGGTAGGCACATTTTGTAGTTCATGGCAAAACTTAAAAATGATACCCGTTTCAAACAGGTTTTGACGTTATATAGAAATTCGACCCCCTTTTGTAAACGGGTGTTGTTTCTACTGTTGGCAGTGTCCAGTTTAATATTTCCATAAATGGTTTGATAAAACAATACACAGATGAATGCGTATGCATACAATACCTTACATACGTGTTAGAGAACGTTCCCCCGCTCTTTGAAGTATACTACATGTACATTAAGTTAGTGAAAATATTTGAAGTTTAATGAAGAGCCTGGTGACTAATGCACGACGTGCGCGAGTAAACTGTTACTATAATATTATCATATGTACTAAAGCGCAGATAATACAATACACATTGAATTAATTTTTTTCGAAACAGTGTTTAAATGAACTTTGTTTTCTAACCATAGACATCTGCTCAAGACGTGTTCTCGGGACAAATGCCGATCTTAACACTCCAGCTGATCACCATATTCACGTTTTAACAAATTCTCACTGAAATAAACGATGTTAAAATTTAGATAATTAATAAACAATTCAAGGTACTCAGTGCATTGGATGCATTTTGTATGTTGTTCGTGTAATTCAGTATTTATTGATATCGATACCGATTGAACTGACCACACTTTGTTGTACGATATGCGTGCCACGGCTTTAAGTAAACCTAAACATGTTCAAGTTAAATCCAACATATAATATTTATACCGCTTATTGTGTTTACTATCCATCAGATGACGGAGCAAGCAGAGTTAGGTATGGATATGATAACAAAACGTCCGAGAACGCCGAGGGACCCTTATACCACCCTCACTGATACACAGAAGAAAAATATACACCAGGTAAAACTTTCATATAATAATGGAGATATGATTATCATGATGTAATTTAACAGTTTTTACACGCATCCTCGAAAACTCAGGCGACACCCCGCTCTAGCACTTGCTACATCGACGTCCATGTAGCGAGTTCGGGAGTGGAGTCACTGCTGGGTTTTCGATGATTAGACTAGATGTAATACACGTAGTGCAATGCTTTATTATTGTGAATGCTATTGCAGAGTCGTCGACACAAACCTACATGTATATCATTTATCACATGTACTTAGTTCAGCTTTAATCACCAAAACGAGTGTACCATAAACATGCAATTGTGAAATTAGGAAATATGCATTTCTACATCGTTTGGCGAGTAAATATCTAAGACACCTGCGATAGTCTCCTGTCGTGGTAGATGCTGAATATTTTCTTACTATGCTATCTATCTGTCTTACGTACAGTCGAGCCCCGCGAGGGAACTTAACTTATATGAACCATTTTATCACGGTATATCATAAATCCAGCTTTGACGTGTAAGCTGTCCAATGTTGTATAGAAGATATACATACTTATATCACAAACAACAGTTTTTACTTCCCCAATTTGCTCCCATTCAGTATCAGTCTGTTCTATATAGATTACTGAATGTGTGATAACTTGGGGAAGTACAAGTTGTAGTTTATGATATAATGTCGTTAGCCTGTGATATAACTATGCTTTAGGCTGTCATAATTTACTTAACTCCACATTTCAACTATTCGGTATCTTTGTAAATAAAGCATTTAAAAGTAACGACTTTGTTTAGTTTGTTGCTACATGTACTTCAGATTTACTATCATTTGCCCATATATAAGAGTTGAAGATATCTTATTTACTTATTCATTTTATATGGACTGTGAAACGAGTGTTGACAACTGTCAAACAACTACAAACCTGTACACTCGTTAGTTATACCCTTCACACTTAATATCATACCACTAGACCATTCTTCGTTTTGTTTTAGCACAATCACATACTGTGGTGCCTTTGGTACGATGTGTGTAAAACATGGACATACAACTTTATTTAATATGAGGAAATGACTTTTCCCCATGCTGTATGTATAGGTATACGTACCTGGGTGAAAAATAAAGATATGTTCTGTTCCTAAATACAGGAATATGTGTTCATTGTTTTATTGTAATTTACCAGCAACCTGGTTCATTCTTCATGATAAATCGTCCTGAGAAAGTTTACCCTGACAAAGGATGGTACAAGGACAGATATGCTACCAATACAAGCCAATACTTACTGAGAGGTCAACCTACCTCAAATCCACATTGTTGGATTGATTCACAGTGGCAACGTGATCCACCACAACAATATAACACCGCACGTCTTGGTGGTGCTGAACGATGGGGACCAGATAAAGTTGGTATGTATTCTTTATATCTCTGACTTAGAATTAGAATGTCTCAACTACTACATGTTCTTACATGTACGACCTTTAAGACTGATACATATTTGAAATCTGCATCATAAGGCGCATTCATGAGTAAAGAGTAAATTTCAGAAATATTTTTCTTGGTTTCTCAAAATATTGATTTTTGTAATACGACCTTCTATTCTAAGCCAGTGACATGTATATTAACAAAGACAGAAGTTGATCTTCCCAAACTTAGTACGCTGTACTGAATATTGCATATTGATGTTAATGCATTTTTTGGGATTTGCAAGATGTCTAATGGCGCGTTCTGTCTCATCAAACGATGTGTCGGATTCTCTCTATATATGTGTATCTATATAACTTGGTTAGGCCACGAACTCATTTCACACAAGAAAAACAGTACCAAACACAAGTACATGTTTATCTAGTTCAATTAAATCTTAAGCTTTTTGGTGATACTGGTGGCCGATTGACAGAAATTACAAAAATGCCTGGGTCTTCTACAAGACACCTGTCATTTCTAACTCTTGATGGCATTTTCTTAGCCAACTTCGCCGATCTGACCGTGTATTCAAACAAGGACTAGTCGTTTTTATTGTGTGCATAATAATGATACTTTGTAACGACCATTTTCAATGTTAGTTGAATTACAAAAATGTACTTACATGTACATGTATATAGTTTACTAACTTTTATTGTTGGATACAGGAGCAAGAACTGTCCAACATTTTAACAAAGCTGAAGATCCTAAACGTTTTACCAAACCGGAAGTATATCGGCGACATCCCACAAATATTGCCGGAGATGTCTGGATGGATTATGGCCGACCTACTGAAGGATATTATGCACAGAGAAATCCAAGTAAGACTTTTACATTCAATTTGTGGTTTACTAGTAACATTACATTATCACGTAGACGCTGCACATATAGGTCTGCTGTACATAACAAACTTGCCTTGAAATCAGTATAATATAAATACCCATCAGGATAAAATCGATAGACCCTAGAGAATGGATCTGATTCTAGCTTAGATGTATGTTTCAGTCCTATGCATTGTATTCAATATAAATGTACCGCTGTGAATCCAATTTAAAATTCAACTTACTGTCGATAAAACTGATAGTTGTGTTATCATCAATGAGGTATCATTAAAAGCCACACTCGTTACGAATAAATTTGATTCTGAAACTCAGAAATAGTTTATTGTGCTTTTTGCATGATCTGGTATATTCGTTCTATATTTTCGATCAGATTCACAAACGTGGTTTGGCTCCAGTGTTCAGTTGAATCGTACGACCGTATTACAAGATATACGACCGAAAACAATGGCCGAGTATGAACGACAGAGACAAGATAGGGCATCTGAAACATTGAAACGTCAAACACTATGGCCAGCTTACAGTGAATATACTGACCGTATGCATCTCAGGACAAAAGTCGACCCATTGATCAACACGTAAGCAACAGATCCCGATCTCCCGAAGCATCTCAAGCAGAAATCTCATCTCAAATTAAGATATTGCCCAAGTCTGAATTCCTTATAAATCTGAAGTTAGAACTCATTAAAAATTACTGGATTAACCAAAAAATAACATTTGCTGTTTTCGATGCTTTTCGATGAATTTTGAGTTAATCCTCTCTTGGAAATTATCCTAACGACGCATGACAGTATTTGAGATGAGATTTATCTCAAAATTGAGATGTTTCAGGAGATCGGGACCAGGGCAATCATTCCTGACCATTGATTGTGTTCTTCCTGAATATACATACCCGAGTGATGCTTTTCTAACTGATCCATGTTCTGTCTGTTTCTGTTCTAAGTTAAGCTCAATGCATTATACTAGTCTACTAATATTTTACTAGGATATTGAGTGGTTCCCAGCATCTGTAGCTCAGTGGTTTGTGCGCTTGCTGTCTTATCTGGCGACCGGGTTCAAATCCGGATGAAGACACATATGTATGTCTGCCCTATTTTAGAAGAAATAAACTTTTAAATAAAGCAAATAAAGGATATGCTGGGCATTTCGACACTGATATGTTACTGCACCTATCATTTGACCGTCAGTGTTTCCCCTAATACCTTGTGGCACCATGTGACATAGGATTTCTCTATTCGATCTGACAATGAACCAGGTGGTGGGTGACCAGACACTGGTCGTAGATACTACATATTGAAATACATGTAAGTTTCAGACAATAGAAGTTAGGTATTTTTATACATCACATACCGGGTATAGTTCTGTGCCGATTCTATTTACGAGCACATGAACATACCTTTTGTATACATGTTAGTCTATGTATTATGCTTGTTTATCTTACTTCAAGCAGTCATTGGGAAAGACAAATGACAATTTGTAAGTATGGCACAGTAATGCTCGTTAGTAATTGATGCTGGTTAGTTTATTAACGATGTCCGGGTGTAAAAACTTTTTTTTTAAATATTGAGGACTGCGTTTTAAACGGTTTTATTCTATTGTATACCCTTTAAGACAACTGCCTGTGAATTTTAACACACTTTTATTGTCGTTTAAGAGAGTAATTTCTATTTTTATATCCCTACACCTAGCGTAAGAACGTACTGCAAAAACAAATGGAGTCATCTGCATGATAAATATAAGAAGTCTCCAACGGATGACACAATAAAAACTAGAGTGTGTTTAAATCTAATTATGATGATTATTTCTTCAATCAAAAGTGTAAAAATGATGTTTGGTTTAATTATGAAGTAGATAAATAAAAATGTAACCCTACCCTCCTTGAAAGCAAGGCATTTTTTCGCATATTGCCAATAAGTACCCTATAGATAAATGGCAATAAAATATGATCTAAACAATTGGCACCGTTGAATTTTTTTCAAAAATAAGTTCAATGTGTGTGTAAAGTTTTAAGAAAATTTTGAAAGGTTTTACCGAGCGGTTTTGAAAATATACATTTCAGAAATCCATAGTAACCCGATTTTCGTCTATATACCACATATTTTACTCCTATAAAATTAAAGAAAAAAAAGAAAAAAAATATTTTTCTCCAAATTACACTAAAAAGTGATGTCACAAAGCCAAAACATTGTCTTATAACTAAAAAATAAATAAAAAATAATAAAAATAGTTTGGCTCTAGTGGGGGTTGAACCCACGACCTATAGGAAATCAGTCAAATTGTCATAAAATTACTGAACTTGAGAACTCTTCACGAGGAGATTCTTTATTACACCCGGATATCCTTAATAGTTACGCACATTTTGCTTGTCACGTGATTATTGTTGTTAAGTTTTAATATTTTTGTTTCGCTGATCAAGTAGTTGATCACGTATATACATGTACGTATACTCAAAAACGTTTAGTCAGTAGGAATTCATTCAAGTCATTTTTAATTTTAAGGTAGTACGGGACTTTGCATGTTCGAAATCAAACGTTGGCATTTATTCTTTAAAATTTGTACGGCCGTATATCATGTCTGTCTGCGTTGCGTAGTAACGTTTTTATTATCACGCCGTTAATTTCGACCACGCAACGTCCCGTACTACCTTAAATTACTGTAAGTATCACTTATAACAAACATTTGTACTAGTACTAGTACTCTTTAAATAAGTGGCATCACAAAACACGCTATGTCACAAATAACTACACTAAACCCACGGGGTTGAAACAAACAAAGCTTCTCAATATCTATTATATGACTTTACACAAAAACGATGCATCAATGGCCTCGGGTAATGTAACTAACTGGCAACGAAAGCCAATGGTATTCAAAGCCGTTTCTAGGAAAAAGCACCAGCAAAATACCAGATTGTTTGAAGGACTCCCTTGGGCTGTCCAGCGTTATTTAGAATTAGAATAGTTTAGAAAGATTGCCACCTATATTGAAATTTTGATAGAATAACACACCCAACATTATTGCCGTAACTACCATGCATTGTACGTCCAAATTGAGATATTGTCGGACTGTGCTGCCCAATGGAAACATACGGACTAAACCTTTAGTGTTGAGTATAATTATAAAGTTAAATCAGTTGTTCAAGGCGTCACGTTTCTTGCTTTACAGTAATTCGTACAGATGCACATGTATAATTGTAGTTAGTATGTTAGACATATCACATTATGCAGTTAATCGCTGATTGATTTGTTTTATATGACTGTGTTGCCAGTGATATTTACAGGCTTAAGAAATCACAAAAAACAGCGTTTGACATTCCCAATTTTCACCCACTCATAAGAGAAAAGCAAATATATACTTTATTGAATGGATGAAACATTTGGGAAATAAAAACTATAGTTTGTGATATAATTTCTTTGGCCTGTGGTGATATACTGTATGTTATTGTGAATGATGATTGTGCGTGTTTTATTCGTGTTAGCTAGCAGACTTATATTGTTGTGCTCGTATTAGCCATATGGCGTATATAATTAAGTGTATGCATACTGTCTCACTTATTTTGTCTCTGACACTGATATATACTGTAAAACTCACATTAATGTGTCACCATAGCACCATAGTAATATTCATACTTCACTATATATAAGGCATACTATTCTTGTGGAACTCACACTCAGAAGTAGACTACTTTCACATAACTTAGATCACCATAAAGAACATGTGTTGGCATATACAACCACAGGGATTAGGCTCATTGAGTCGGTATATATAGACCATACTTTTCGACTCTCACAACGGTACGTTCAAGCCATTGGATGATTAATCGCAGAACTTTGAAGATACGTGACGTGTTTGATAACTTTACAGGTATTATTCTGCAAACAGGGACACGATAGTTGAACGTCTACCACTTGATCCTTGGGAATATTTTATTTCTTTGCAAATACTTTTTGTAATTGATGAAAGCTATTTTTTCGGTTACATTATTTATATATTGTGATTGGTGTGAAAACTGAACTTCTATTCACAAGTTTTACTCGGAAACAAGCGCATAGTTAGTCGCAGTACTCATTGGAGGTACAATAACTTTATTTCCAGGAAATAATAAACAATTATTGTTTTATAATTATGTTGAACTTGTATATTACCAGGTTAACGACAAGGAAGAAGTATCTAGAGGAAGCGGCTTTGTTTGGACAGTGAAGTAAACAAACATGTACCTGCCGTATCAGCATTAACTCATGACGTCATCAATAGTGGTGTACAATAGTGCTCAGATTTATCAATCAAACATTCAATGGATGCCAAACAAGCTATTTTCAAATGTTTAAACATTCTGTACCTAATTTCAAAATTCTGTTAATCATGTTTTAATAATCATTTATGCACGAAATATTAAGTTTGGTCAGTACAACCGAGAGTGTTTGACCTTGCCGTCATCCGGTGACTAAATAACGTAGACTACTAAATAAAATATATAGAATATAGTTATTAATATTCGAATTAATTATGAACAATTTTAACCTTAATTTAGTTTGTAGCGAAACTTTATATACTATTCAAGTATTGTACTATAACTAGGCTCAACTAGCCAACATTTATGTTGTTGTTACATATGTCTCTAGAGGGTTATTCCTTCTTTCATATAATGTACATTGTTTCAGGTATTCTGGCACTGCCTATTGAACAAACTTATAATACAAGTTGTTCTCGTACATGTATGAGTCATAGGTAACTGTATCATTGATAACAAAAAAAAAAACGAAACGAAAAAAAATTGTAGAAACATATAAATTCTACCAAAACATTTTTTTCGTTTTTTAGTCTTTATCAATGATATAGTTACCTGTGGTACGAGTTTAATAAAAACATTTCATGTAACATACTTTAGTACCTTACTGTACATTCCATTTTATTATCTATTAGTTATCTTTCTGTTACGTGTATTAGATGTAGACATCATTTTAAAAATGCACCAGTCAGTTGCATCCATGGCC
This sequence comes from Spisula subtruncata, assembly GCA_963678985.1. NCBI lineage: Eukaryota > Metazoa > Mollusca > Bivalvia > Venerida > Mactridae > Spisula > Spisula subtruncata. Next base: position 13,372,611 of record OY787669.1, read on the forward strand.
CCACCCCAGGGGATGGGCGGTGGATACCCAGGGAAACCGCCGTATTTTTAACTTCCAGCTTCCCCCGCACTGCCGGGGAAATGATTTTTTCTCCGACCTAATACACCGGGGACAACATTTCGTTGTCAGGGGCTGGGGAAATACATTGTACCGGAGATTTTACCATCATCTGTCCCCCACAGAGCCGTTGAAGGGCGGAATTTGGACAACCCAAAAAGTAAATATCCCGGCCCGCCTCCGGGGTGGGCAGGCCGTGGATGCAACTGACTGGTGTATATTATCAATGTATATTGTATATAGAATAATAGATGTAGGAAACATTAATTAGTAGATATTCCCAAATGACTTAATTCTTTGTCTAATCTGTTGTAATGATTCATTTACTACTGACATCTTTGCTCGTCATACAGATGTTTGAAAGGTCTAGGTGATAAGTGTCTCAGCCAAGTAGGATCTATATAATTATTATGAGCCAATTAGTCTAATGAGCACCTGGTAACGATGCGAACAAACCCTGATTTGATATAAGTGGTACGTGATTCTAGGAAACCGATTGGTTCTGAGTAAATAAATCTGACATTTATGTTTTTGTTTTCTAATTAATTTTGCTATGTATTTTGAAGAGATATAATCATTGCAATGGAATTGTTGCCAGTATATGACTGCTTATTTCTCTAAAGTCAGTGAATGAGGCTTTTTATATGTGTGCTCTGTTTGAAGTGTTTTGGAACTCTGTCAAATATGACTGATTGTATTGTCAAATATGACTGATTATATTCCTGGATCTGAAGCATACAGCTATTTCACTACCTCTGGGGAAAATGTGACTTTAATTTATTCATTGAATTGAATATGACTCGAGGATACTTTACTGAACGCGAAGTGCTAGCTAGATGCTAAATGCTACTGTATGCATGCTGCACAATAATATTCCGTTATTTAGTAGCTTGTCATTGCTACTTATTGCTGTATACATGTATGTACAAACTATTATATCACAAACTACAGTTTTTACTTCCCCAATTTTTCACCCATGAAGTAAAGTACATATTTGTACTATATCTAATGAATGAAAAAATGGGTAAGTTAAAAGTGTAATAGTTTGTGATCTCGTTTCTTATGCCTGTGGTACATCACATCACATCACATTTGGCATAACATTAAACGTTCCATTGTTAACCATGATTAAGTTTTTGTATTTCCAAATTAATTGTTGTTAAACATTTTATGTTGCACACAACTTGAGGGTAAATACATTAAGTCATTGGTTGTTCTTTATTGTTTTGAATATATAGTGCTGTGCTGTTATATTGTATTACATTGTGCATTGTGTTGTCAGGAATAATTACTTTAACCATAGACGACACACCCCTCTTTCGAAGATAAGAACAAAGTATGGAGACGGTACTTAGCTTTTTTTTCAAAAATTAAACCACAACCAACTACCTAGACAGGGTCTGTCATATTTGAGTTAAGATGTTATGGAACAGTACTAACTCTTTCTTACAAGTCATGTCCAGAAGGGACGTTTTATTCCAAAGGCAGTGCTCGTGTGCCCCCGTAGCTTAATGGTCTGTAATCTAATCAGGCGAGCCGGTTTAAACTCTGTGGAGGTACTCATATGCCTACCATATTTCAGCAGAAGGTTTACGTATTTGCAAAATAAAAGCCTCACTCTGCAATTAAAAAAAATATATTTGATAGCTGGTTATGATATTTTGATGAATTCTGAATATTCCTCAGGTGTGTCTGTACATGTTATAAAATTTTCTCCACTCATTTTATTGTTAGATCCTCGTCAGATGTAGTTCTACATAATACAATATATGTACACATCAACCTAACCAATTATGTCTGTGATACTATAGTAAGCATTATTGTAATTGTAATTAATTTTTCTACCAGGTCTAAACAGTATTTTGTTTTCATCTCTCAGCTGTACTGATGGTACAATAAGTCTTACATGCCAGTCAGTGGTACTAGTATATGCCATAGACGTAGTAAGTACATATCGCTGGCTTAGAATGAGAAGGTCGTAAGTACAAAATCCATATTTTGAAGAAAAAAATAATCCTTTCCGAAAATTGCTCTTTACTTATGGTAAAACAAAATATTTATTTTAACTTCAGTTTGGTCAAAATGAAACTGTCCTATTTTCATGAACACAGGGCCATAAGAAGTGCCTTGTGATGCTGATTTTAATATGTATTAGTATTATAAGGTCTTAAGTACATGTGGTAGTAAAGACCTTCTCATTATAAGCCAACGATATATACATGTACACATGTTACTATGGTTGCCAGCCTGTGGTACTGCGGTGCACTTGATACACAAAGTCTCACATCGGCATTAATCATTATCTCTATACCATGAATACGCATGCGCATGCCAAGGGTAGATTTATTTTGTTTGAGGGAACTTGACCTAGTTCAAGCTTCTTAGACGATGATTATTCCATTTCAGTGATTACTAGTATTCCAATTCATCGTCTAAAGACGTAAGTATCAATAAAAGATCATTTAGTTATGGTATGCAGAACGCACTAACCTGACCCAGCCTTCTTGCAAGATTGCGAAGCTCAATTATGCACCAGAGTGCTAAACGTTGCCATTTTAAGCACGTCCCAGACTCATACTATTGAATACAAGGCCATTCCGTTCCGTTGATCCATCACGAATTTACCTCTTTATAATCGTTAAGACAAGGCATAATTATCAATTTATTCTTCTGTGCATGGTGTTTTAAGCCCTAGGACAATTATCAGCCTACCGGCGCGATTATCACTCAAAGGCACTGCTCAGCCATGTATTATTCTATATATAATACAAATAATACAAATACAACATGGATTGTCATATTCCACTTGATGTCGAACCACGCATGTAGATATATAGATTTATGGTCGAACATATGAAAAACAATTGAACTCTCACGTTAATGATGTAGTTAATTATGTATGATCGATGTACTGGTATGCCTCACTGACAGTCTTCGTGAAATATCAACAAAGTTTTCCCACAGGCCAAACTTAAAGTATATCGAGGGCTAAGTGCAAAACTTTGGTATTGGTCTCTATAAATCAATGTAGTTGCCATAGTTTTGCACCGAGCTCTCGATAAACACAATGCCACTTTCATTGATACGTTATGATGGATGCCTTGTTGGATCTTGGTGTATCAATAGAACAATACTGTTTGATGTTTTAATGAATTACACTATCATCTTCCATCAAGTGGTGATTGGTTAATATTGTATACTCACTGATGTTTCTAGTTGCTCTGAAACCATTTCAGCTGATATTCGTATGTCTGTGTGTTATTGATCAGTATAATCGTTAGTTCTTTCTTGCTGACAACAAATGGTTTGTTCCCTTAGACAATTGACATTACACCAGAGTAGAGATCGCTCCACCTGATTGGTTGTCGAAGGTTGCTTGGCGAAGTTTTTCAAGTTAATACATTGGAACATGTGATTGTAATTTACCGTTAAATTGATTTAAACTGGTGTAATGTCAATTGTTTGTTTCCTCAGACAAGTGTGCGCAATGTCACCATTTACATGTGCGTGCATATTACTTCAGTATACTAGTAGGCCTACATGTATATTTCTAATTTGCTTTCTTCAGCGTACGCACAATACGAATAAAACATTACTTTGGTTCATTTGACATTGCCAAAAACACAATCTCATTTACATCAGACCCATATTAACTCCATCACTAAAAACTGATAGGATCTGACCTCAGTCCGTATGTGGTCATGTAGATATGAACTTTACATCATCGAATAAAATCACTACCTTCACAAATATGAAAAGTGCAGATAATCACTGCTGTAGTTTACAGTGAGAGAAACGTTTGACCTTTTTGAAAACATCAGCGTACATAACGCGTTAAACTCTCTATACAAACAAGGTGAATAACAATGAATACTATAACATGTACTAGAGAGCTCATTTGAACGTAATCTCTTATGAAGTGTTGTCAGATCTAACTCACTGCGCAAAGGAATAGAGCAAATGTTAGGATCTGATGATAATGATATTGCCAAAATCAGCACCGATGGGGTGTCAAACATAGGACGTCGTATCGTGTTCATAACTTAGCCTCACATTATTGACTCGATAAGAACCACCAATCATGAATTACCTGTGTATTCATCCAATGTTTGTTATTGTATGGGACAATATTACATGATCCATAAGAATACATGTGATTGATGGAATAAATCAAGATTGGTTTCATGTTCTGGTTTAATTAATCAAGCATCCATCTCATAAAATATAAATAATGTCAACTGGTTGTAGCGTGAGCTGAGGGGAATTAGCTCGCTGATAATAGAAACACAAGTGCTGGTCAGTGTAATGACTTTACTTCTAGCTCATGTTATATACATGACATATAAACAATATAGCATGCACTTGGCATGTATCAAATACATAAAATATTCAAAAACCAATTTATATATAACACCTCATAATAAAACCAATATCATAATGTATGTATAATCCTAGATATAATAACTGTTATAACATAAACACTGTATGTATAATCCTAGATATAATAACTGTTATAACTTAAACACTTTTAACATAGCGATGCAGTCAATTTAAACTTTGCAATATATCTGCCTAGAATTTATCCAAGTTTCATACAATTATAGTGAATAGTATACTTTAAAACACTAATGTAGTAAAATTAAAATGAAACATCGAAGTATGTGCATACTTAGTAAATTGTCAAGTTTCATATGCATAGCAACATAAAATAATATTAACATATAATCATTACAAAATTGTCTAGTACATATAATTAGAAATAGTTCTTACCTGATAATAGAAACACAAGTGCTGGTCAGTGTAATGACTTTACTTCTAGCAACGTTCAATATCGCGTTGCTCTTTTTTATAGGAAATACCAGACATGTTAATTACTATCTAATTATGATAAAATCTTAGTTCATAATAACTTAATAAATATATATAATTAGTTTATAGACACGGTTTGCCATATATGTAGCCTCCGTCTAGATTACTTGTTGATATCATCACATAGTAAATTATATGTAAGCATGAGGTTGTCAAATATGTGTATTCCTAATTATGATAATATCTTTGCCAATAACCAGTTAATAGATATTGTGTGATGTATATGTACATACTGTCTGGTTTGTTCTGATATAAATCATTAGTCAATATGTTTCATTAATTATGTACCTACATTAATTATTTGAGTACACACAGAGACTGAAATGCCCACTCCGAACATTAATAGTTGATTATATCAATGCAGGTCTGCTGGTCATGTTGATCACTGCTGATATGATCAACATGCATGATAACAATAACACAAATATCACATAAAACATAAAGTGTACGTTTTCATGACGAAATCAACTACAATAGAGATATGTTCATGTATAGAGTTAATTAAATGCAGACACCCAATATCACTGTAATCAAATGTTATGCTAACAAACACATTAATTCTCGACATCAACAACAGCAGTCGTTGATTTATGATCAGATACACTTGTTTGCGCCAGAAAGGAAAGCGGACCATTCCCAACTATCACCAATTACACTACGAAGGAAACGACATTAAGGTCACGGGGTTTCTTTTTTCAACATATACGGTATATATATATAACCAGTTGTACTTTGACAGCAAGAGACGTTGGTTCACTCTTGTCAATAGACACTTCAGTAGATGGGGAAGACTTCTTCCTTTCCACTGATTTCTTGCTGTAGTTTTCAGCACCGGCATACTGGTACAGTGTCAGAAAGTTGTTAGCGAATATTGGGACAGTCACAGCAAACAGAAGCACTCCGAATATCATACAAAAACACGTGACCACACGCCCGAGAGGTGTTTTTGGAACAATATCACCGAAACCTACCGTTGTCATGGTAACCACAGCCCAGTACCATCCTTCCGGAATACTTGCCACACTCTGACCTTTGTCCACAATATATAAACAGCTTGAAAACAAACAAACACCGCACAGTAGGAATAAAAACAACACAAACAAGTCGTTCAGATTGGCGCGTAAGGAATAGGCTAAAACCCGTCCTGCTTTTACGTTCGATACGATACGGAATAATCTTAAAGATCGTAACATTTGGAATACTTTCAGTAGGTCTATCATATTGTCAGTATACTGTTCATGTTTGTGAACATACGACCATATATAATGAACATATGTAAACAATATTGCCGCGGCGTCAGTAACATTGATGATCGACCAAAAATATCGGCCGATATGTGGACATGAAAACAACCGCAATATGATATCAATGGTGAAATATCCAATAGTTATAGCCTCAAACACCAGTAAAATGAACAGTGGGACTTTCATATTTGGTATTTTTACATATTTGTGCGTCAGTGTCGGAAGAAATGGTTGGGGTGGTGAGTCCGGTGACGCGTGACCTCGTTGTAAACTCTCTGGTAACGGCATCGCTGTTGTGATGTTGACGCCGGGGATGGTTGGTAATGTGACGTTGTGTTCGATTGGAAAGACAATGTCAATAAAATCATCGTCTGGAACTTCGCGTTTTGTAATCCCCGTTAAGGAATCTTTCAGCAAGGTTTGTGGTTTATTTACATCGTCCGTAACTCCCGGTATGTCATTCACATCGCAATATCGCTCTAATGTTTTCTTAACCAGAGCATAGTCTTTCATATTTGCAGACTCCATGTATTCTAGACGTTCACAATTTGTTATATCCCTTTGGAATCGTTTATCTGTACTACACGCCAGTGTGAAGATTGATAATAATATCATTAACAAGGTTATCAGGAAATAAATCTGAAATAAAAAGATTATTCGTAAGTTTTTGTTACACGAATGGAAACTTTGAAAATGCGAAGCACATAAGAATATAATCCTGAAATGACGACTGATATCTTTAACGAGTCATATTATTCTGACATAAGAACACACAACGTCAGCAATAAATTATGCGAGCTGTTGTTATAATGTTTATAATAATCATGAAACCATCATGTCTACTAGATTGTCTAGCTATGCGTCTAAGCTGCATTGTATAGGTTGGCATTTTCTCTATAGATAGTATTAGGTACACTATAAAATAGACGGTTCAACCCCATGAATACAAAATTTATTTTCAACGCACCGACGGTTCAGGGAATTGTTTATATCATATTTAGATAATAATGATGTTAAAAAACACACAAGTACTATTATTCATTAACCATCAACATTGTATTTGTAAGATCCATTTGTCAGTGAACGGTGTGTAATATAATGTAGACGGAATGCTACATCCAATTACAGTTACGTCCAATTTATATACGAATCTAATTCATATGATTTGTATCGCGAGAAACAATTATCGTCTTGGCGCGGTTCAAGATCTATAATTATTTTATGTTTGCTTCTCTTACTTATTTTTAATGACACTAATCCTCAAACAATGCTATTCATTAACGACAATGTTTTTTTTATTTGAGATATACCAATTACATGGAAACACAGCAGTGAGCACGTGACGAGTTGTACACGTGATAAACATTTGGCACGTGAGCATGGTGAAACATTCGACGAATTTCGGATTTATCAAATCGACGATAAATTAACATGTAAATAATGCATGTTCAAACAGTACTGTAAAATCATTAATATTCGAGGAGAATATAATTTCGTGGTTTTCGAGGATGACCTCAATCACGAAATTAACCCCCCCCCCCCCGATATCAATGATTCTGTACTATCTGACATAATAGATAGTGTATAATTGAAATTGCGTTCCACGAAATGATCTTTTTCACACAAAAACACGATTGTTTGTCTCAGTCATTGAAATGAGTTTACAGTATTGGCCATGTTGTATGATATTATGTTGTATCTTAGATGCGAGCATAATGCAAGCATCTACCCTTAAACCTACTCGACAATATGCAGTGCCACATCTTTTGCATGAACTGTAAATAACTAACAAAATCACTAACATACACTGTACGTGTCTGGGCGTAAAACATAATTATGCTAGATAGACAGACACAGTGCTCAAGTGTACGGATAGACATGGATTCACTAAATGTTTCAAAACACTTATACAAATAGACCGATTTTTTTCAATAGTCATCCCAGAAATGTCGTTGAAGCTTCAGCATTTCACACGTCACATGCACCTAATATACAAACCGTTTGATGTGAGCGTTTGCAACATGATGGACAAATGCATAAACAAATGTAACATGCTGCGACAGGTAACGTTACTTTTAAAAATGTCTTACTTTGCCTGGTATTGAAGGTCGGGTAAACTCGACAATGGTCCATATTTTAGATCGGAGAGATTCAAACTGTCGACACATATATACACAATCTGATGAGGTCGACCTTCCGAAGTCAAGCAGTGTGTCTTGTTCTGACAGAAACGCTTGTAACCTGCAATAAATACGTATTTATCTACTGTAAAATCATTTAATTTCGTTTGGTTTTGGTAAAAAAAGACAATTTTGTTTGGACTTGAATTCGTGGATTTTGCATTCCAGGTAATAAAACAAGGGTCAAATTTAATGTTTGTTGGGATTAAAGTTCGTGGTTGAGGTGAACCACGAAATCCACGAAATTTAACCCCCCACGAAAATTAATGATTTCACAGTATTGTTCAATGACCGTGAATAGTCGACCCAACCTGGGTCGAACTTGTATGGATTGAGGGACAACAGAACGCACGGTGTTGAATTAAAACAACAACAACAACAACAACAACAACAACAACAACAACAACAACAACAACAACAACAACAACAACAACAACAAGAAAATCATAAAAACAGTAAAATTTAAAATGTTCAGAAATGACATAACTGGGAGGACCATAAAAACGTTATAAATAAAATGTAATAAACCGACAGAACCTGTAAGTAAAGGGCAAAGTTATGAACGTTTTGACTATTTAAAGCATACGTTTTTAATAATACTTATATTATATTATAAATATTATTGAATATCGCATTGTTACCACACGAGTAGTAAAATCAAAATGATATAGAAATTATTTTATTAGGGCTGCTGTGAGTACACAAGAAGAATTTGCACGAGTTTCGAGCATATTATTCGGGTACAAATCATTGACCCATATCTGTCATAACCAACATATTGGTACGAAATGAATCGTAGTTCTATTTAGTGAATCATATGCACTGACAAGTGATCAGATCAGATCGCGATATACCCGACAATCAACAGACATGCTATCATATTCCATAAGAAATCAATTAAATATGTATAACAAAACAAGGCTGTATTGCTCCCATATATATAGAATGTGACATGACTGGTGTAAAATTACGTAATATAGTAAAGACTTTATATATGAGAAATAGGATAATTGTTATAAGATATGTTGTTTACAGTAATACTATACTGTAGTACCGATCGAACAGTTGGCAGATGTTACCTACCAACAACCAGGCATAAACACCTTGCATGCTCACATAAACAGTACAATATGCAGTCCTCTCAAAGTCAAATGAGAACGGTTTGTAAACATTAGCTCGTCCGTCAGGTAAACTTTGTTATTATTTAGGTTACCTTGGTATACATGAGTTAACGGTAGGCCCAGCTATTCTTTCGGATGGGATAGTACCATCATTTGTATTACTTATTGAATTGTTTATACAGGGACACAATTTATGGCTTGCTGATATCACTTTTTAAGTAAATAGTATTTGATCGACACCATTCTCGTTCATCCTCACAAATCAGTGGAAGTAGTCAAGTCTCCAGATTATTTCAGATAAAAAATACGCTGATTGAACGAGACTTTTCATATTAAATTAAACGCATTTAGAAATTCAGAATGACGAGAGTAGTTAGAAGTATCCCTGTCTTGGGGGGAGGGGGTGGTGTCAACTTTTTTGGTCAGACCATGAAAGGCGAACATCGTCTCTTCCACCAACTGATTATTTAAATGGACCAGCTAAGCATGAAATTGCGTCTTTTTACGGCCTGGAAATAACATCTTGCTTTATAATATCAATAAAAGCTATACATTATTAACCAAAATTCGCGACTGTTTTCAACTTCGTGGTAACAAATTGTTGGTAGCAGGTTCATTTTTCATTAATATTTGGATTATTTTACGCTCAGGGGATTTACTTAATATTTTTATCAACTTGTTCACATCTCGTACATTATGAATCGTTGTTTTTTCTATATATTTACATGTCACATAATCATTTCCCATTTCATTAAATTATATATACATTTTGTATTAAGGACTGCAATGGAAATAAGAACTGCATGTATGTGTAGCTCTTTTTTGCGCCATCCTTTACATATATTGTTGATTGCCAAGACTTTATTATTGCTTGTGTGTTATTGATATTGTATGTTGCGATATATTTTGTAATGTTTAATTATGCATTTTATGTAGAAATAAATCTATCTTACAGCCCTCTGTTTTTAACGTTTTCGTACTGTTTTCCTAACGTTACGTTCGCGTAATCGGCGCTATATGCTCCATGGAAACTTGGCTTCAGACGCAGTCACCTGATTTTACCATGAGTAACTTTGGCATCAGGGTCATTGAGGGACAATCAGCATATTTGCATATGAATTATAGACGGGGGACTAGACTGAACACTGATTCAATAGGATGTTAATGGAAAGACACGTGCGTTTTAGATGAGGCGCACGATTTGTAAGATGATAATAAGCCAAACAGTCCTTGATAATAAAGTAGTTAAAACTAATAGAATGCCATTCTCGTTCATACCACAGGTAACAGTATCGTTGAAAAAAGAAATAAAAAAATTGAAATTGAAAAATATAATACCTTAATTTCGAGATTTTTTTTTCAATTTCGATTTTTTAAATTTCTTTTTCAACGATACTGTTACCTGGGGTTCATACAGCGTATATTTTCATGCAAATCAAAGTCTGGGTACTTGACTAACCACTGATTTATCAGAATGACAGAATGCATTCGCACAGGTATAAAACGTTAACGTTTGCTTACTGGAACTGAGTGCGTTTTTGAATACATGTATAGTAAACACACGTGCTGATCAGTCTTTCTTACAGACATCATCGTATCATCATAGAAATACGTAGATTAGGCAGGAGTTATGTATAGGAAGATTGAAATGATATGTTTAGTATTATAACATAAACTGTCTAGTCTACATCAGAGTAAGATACCAGGGGCAGATAAACATTAAATGATATAAACATTCACCATGCAGGTACATTACAGAAAACTTACTGAGACCGTGTTGAATGTACATGGTATTAGTTTTAAAAAGGATAAATTCCAATAACTAACCATTGCATTCACACTATCAAAGAACATGCACTTTTGTATGTTTGAGACCCTATCCCGGTAATTGGATACATACATATACATGTAAACCAATAATGTATTATATCTATATCTATTATTATTATCGTATTAATTTGTTTTAAGGCTCATTAATATATTGGACATGACTACGAGACTTAACCGGGTTTTTTTAAATCAGGATTTATGTGTACATTGTTCTAAAACTTCGTCCAAGATGCAGTTGCAATGCGAATACTAATAGAAATATTTGATTTCATATTTTACGAGTTCGTGTTAGGGTATGTGCTTTTGTTTGTCTTACATTGCGTAAATCAGGCATATGCGTATCACATACATGTATATGAAATACAACATAGTAATAATTATGTCAACGGTAATAGTTTTATAAAAAGCTATCACTTTTCTAGGGGCTCTTTTCAGCTATCAAGCCACTCAAGCACCACTTGACCTTGTAACTTCCCCTGGTCATTGGGCTACATATGGAAACCTACATTCGTGTCTCCCTGTGGTGACTATTTCTCTCCTGTGGGTGTGGCAGCCAAACTTATTAATATTTTGGGATTTACTTTTTATTTCCGACATACATGCAGTTGCAATATTTGTACGTCGTCCATATGTATATTTAACATAACGGTATTACATTTGTATATGACAACAATGTAGATATGTCAACAATATAAGCCAAACTTAATGCATATGAAAGTACATGTATAAGCATAGTAACTGCACTGTTACAGCTAGACAAGATGTACGATTTACCTGTGGTTACAGCAACTCGTAAGAGCTTCCGGTGATATTTCCCAAAACTGAAGTTCGTTTAAAAACGCACGTGGACATGATGTGGTCGGTATGTGAAGTTCACCAGTTTGGTACCAAGCTAAAATGGCAGAAAACGTTTCTGCTGGTCGGTCTATTTCCAAAATATTTAATCCAGATGCCTCATCAGACGCTATAAGTCTGGACAGGCGGGACTCCGGTCCATTTGTCAATGAGTCCTTATTAATTTTAAATAAATGCCCGCTAACGTCCAAACATATTTTGTTAGTTTTATCCATTTTCGACGAAACATGTTATCCGTAACACAGATTTAGACAATTCAGGAGCTCTTCAATATATATAAGATCCGTGGACAATTCCAGGGAAGTTAATACTTCAATGATACTTCTGTTTGGTAATATACGAGCACTCACAGCCGCGAGTATCTGTGAGCATCGCGGCGGTACACATGGGGAGAATGATATATAAACGAATTGTTGTATTGATTACTGAGGGAAAGCTGGAAACGTTTGCTTTCTATCATCAATTCAAGCATCCAGTCTATGATACATATCTACATATCTATCAGTAGAAGAAAGTGGCTGAATAAACAGAATACTGTTTTAAACCGGATGAGCAGGGCCGTAAAATGACCTGGTGAAGAGGATGGGAGGTTTGTACGTACATTGATAATTCTACTTCAAATGTTGAAGCCTGTACTCGTTTCCGCTGTAATAATATATACAAACTATCGTAATTAGACCTTGAATAGCTTTTTCTTATTTCAGAAGAGAAATTTTGGCTTTTCTCAATCCAATAGTTGTTTCATGCAGCCAAATTGCCACCGCCCTTTACCAGAGAATTTAAGTATAGTCCCGGCTATATGTCCCTGCTGTTTTGACGCTGAATAAATCCATGCACTCATCCGGCAGTGTGGTATATGGTAAAACAACGATGGTAGGCTTGCACAGTAATGTTACGATGGCACGATGATGAAACAGTGATAATACGATGGCACGATGATGAAACAGCGATGTTACGATGGCACGGTGATGAAACAGCGATGTTACGATACTACGATGAAGAAACAGCGATGTCACGATGGTACGATGAAGAAACAGCGATGTTACGATACTACGATGAAGAAGCAGCGATGTTACGATACTACGATGAAGAAACAGCGATGTTACGATACTACGATGAAGAAACAGCGATGTTACGATGGTACGATGAAGAAACAACGATGTTACGATACTACGATGAAGAAACAACGATGTTACGATACTACGATGAAGAAACAGCGATGTTACGATACTACGATGAAGAAACAGCGATGTTACGATGGTACGATGAAGAAACAGCGATGTTACGATGGTACGATGATGAAACAGCGATGTTACGATGGTACGATGATGAAACAACGATGGTACGATGGTACGATGAAGAAACAGCGATGTTACGATGTTATGATGAAGAAACAGCGATGTTACGATGGTACGATGATGAAACAGCGATGTTACGATGGTACGATGATGAAACAGCGATGTTACGATGGTACGATGATGAAACAGCGATGTTACAATGACACGATGAAGAAACAGCGATGTTACGATGTTATGATGAAGAAACAGCGATGTTACGATGGCACGGTGCTGAAACAACGATGCTACGATGGCACGATTGTGAAACAACGATGGATGGGTGAAACAACGATGTTACGATGATACGGTGAAGAAACAACGATAGCACAATGAAGAAACAACGATAGTACGATGGTGAAACATCGATGCTTCGATGATGGAACCGCGATATCATCATCTTACTATCATGCTTTTATGATTTCACCATCGTCTTTTCGTGTATTGTTTTTTCACCATGGTAGTATCGCGCATCGCAGTAAAGGCACCAATAAGTCTGGTTTGTTCAAATGGATAATCCTGTTTACGAAAACTTGAACAACCAGGAGCGCTTGTTCGTTTATGCATTAACAATGTTTACTGATTCAATGCATTATGGTTTTGTGGAATGATGTTTTCATAAATAGAACTGCACTGATCTGCGTACAGTAGTTCATCTCCCTGGAAACCTGAAGCATCCGAAAACTGAAATTATATTTGGAATTTTTTTTTTATTGTGAGTTAGATCTTGTAGCTATTTGCTTATGATAAGATTGATCAGATACAGCTGTAACCCTTATTTTGAGAAAACTACTGAATCTTTTTATTTTGTGTTCATGCTGATCAAGCATGAATATTATTAATGTTCCGTGGTCAGCATTAATAAAATCAACTTCTGGAGTGGCACAATTTATTTTTTCGTGTCCTCCTTGTACGTTTTCGTTTTTTATACATGTACAAACAAGCTAGTTGCTTTATACCGATAAGTGAGGACAACGCTAGTTTTATACCAACAACCAGGAACTATCTAAATTTAGATAGTTCCTGCAACAACGGAGGTTTGATCATACACCGTCAGATAGCTGCTACTACGAACTAAGGAAGAAGATTTTACCAGGTAACCTTATCTTGTCGAAGCTCGTAACACGTTAGTGTCTTACGGTGACATTTTTTTTAATAAAGCAGTTGCTACATGCGCTGATGATATGAATTTCACACGGAATCTGCTGGAACTGATGGTTTTCTGGTTTGAACAGAACAGGACAGAACATATATTTATTAAGACAAGAACAAGTACATAGTCTACAACTCTGATATACAATGTTTATAAATAAACATGTAATACAAACAAAATACACCACGTACGTGGCTTCTGCTATAGGCTAGCTGATGTGCACAAGCAGGTGGGTTGACAATTAAGGTAACAATTGCTGATGTGCATAGTGACGTAACATTGTTTAAACAATGGACCTGTTTCTGTACTAACTGCTGATGTTGATAGTTTGTGGTTTTGATAAAGTAAATAATTTACTATGGCTATTACTACTGTTGATGTTTAACACATATAATATTAATATAATAATGTGGGCTAACGAGGTTGTTGATGGTTGACATCAAATAAGCATTATAAAAGTATGTTATTTATACCCAATCTATTTGATATATTGATATGTTATAATTTTACGTAGTCTTGACTCTTGAGTTAAAGCACGTATTTTACCGTAAAGGGTATAATATACGTCTCAAACTATGTTGACGATGACGATATGATGATACACTATTCGTTAGCGGCTTATGTTGTCAACAGAAATGGCGTCCATTGTTACCAGTTTGTAAATAACGGAAGAAAGAAACTATGATTATTTACGTTGAAAGCAATGGCTTCCCGGTATGATATCTTGTTATTTCAGTTATGAATGATATTTGTCAAGTCGGCATTTAAATAAAAATGAGATTTTCCTCGGCTTCGTGTTATACATTTGTGTTGTTTATTTTTCGTTAATTGACATTTAATTGGCTGTCTGCCATAATTTTATTTATTTGGCCTTTTTCGATTTTAAAGTAGGTTCCACTTACTTTAAGGTTTGGTACGTTCTGCACAATAAACTATAGGATATGGTGGTGTTTTTGTGCAAATAACTCAAGTTATGTGGGATGTCACACGTGTGTCGCCGGATTATATCCGATCTAAATAATTGTTGTGCAATTCAAGAAAATTATCAGATCAGAAGAAAGCATTCGGGAAAACTGTCTTGTTGATTAGGAAAATAATTGACACGAGTGTCGTGTGGCTAGCCTCAT
This sequence comes from Spisula subtruncata, assembly GCA_963678985.1. Taxonomy (NCBI): domain Eukaryota; kingdom Metazoa; phylum Mollusca; class Bivalvia; order Venerida; family Mactridae; genus Spisula; species Spisula subtruncata. Next base: position 13,388,381 of record OY787669.1, read on the forward strand.
TCTCATCATATAATAGGGATGTCACATGTTCAATGCACGACGTCACACATAACTTAAGTTATGAAATAATTAATGGGGCGAAAGAAAACATTGTTTGATATAGTACTAAGTACATCTACATTATACGTTGTACTGTCAGACTTTACCACTTTACAACGGTGCCCAAGAAGACAGAAAGCAGAAAAGCATGAAAGTGTAAGATAGAAGCGGTCCAGTAAAATGAGTGGTAATGCAAAAGAAAAAAGGAAGAAATACAAATAGGATTAACTACTGCACTCGTCAGAGGGTTGGTGCGACCAATCCGGCTTGCGTAGCGCTGCCAGGATTCTAGATTCCGCCGGCACAGCTCGCTCTCATCAGAGAGCAGCAGTCGGTGGATAGTTCCCCTAGAAGTACATTATATACCAGACTAATGGTAATAGATCTATGACAATGTGTTTTCTATTTCAGTACAAGTCCTTTGTGACTATTGTGGACCCCGGAGATAGAGTGGCTCGAGTCCGAGCACAGATGCTTCATATCTTATATGAAATAGGACGTGAACAGTATCAATTTCGATTGAGGTAATATTAATTACATTTTCTGTGATATTTGTCATCATAAATTGGTAAATAGTTTTAGATAGTTGTGAAACTATCTATGTAATATACTGTCTCTGTAATAAAATTATTTAATCATTGAGTATAGTACATAGGCTTGGACATGAATTTCTCAAAGTTTACACATGTGTTCACACTTAGGTAGTACTTAAATGGTGGTGAACTGTAGAGATAATTCTAGTATGACTGTCTGGTGTTATCAGCATCATTTGTTTGAATCTCTCATTCATCATGTTGGATTTATTTGCAGATATAATGGACAATATTTACGTGATGCCTTCTATTTGGAGGACTACGACATTGAAGCAAATGCTGTTGTGAAGATGGTTTCATTGTCCGACCATACAGATGTAAGCTGTCCTCTAGTTATCCTTTAGTTTCGCATTGTTTATCATGTACTCAAACTGACCACAGTGTCACAGAAAACTGTATCATTGAAAAAGAATGAAAATCAGAAGAAAACCTTTTGCGTGTAAATGTATACGAACAGACTTTAAACTATTTAATTTTATCAATTTCTGTGAACAAAAATATCATCATTTATACATTTGCCTTTGGTATTATAGTGACAGCAACACTCCAGTGACTGCTGGTTCTGCTGTCCTGTATTCCTACAGTACATGCTGTAACATATGTATTAACATAATTTCAAGGATACCTTATCCACTAAGTCATTTACCATAGAATTCATGGGGATTTAATTTTGTGGTTGAGATCATCCATGAAATCTATGAAATTAAATCCCCCTCAAATATTAATGATTTTACAGTATATATGTCTTTTGTGTTTAGGATATGTCAGATTTGAGATCCATATCAAGCAGTTTAACTACAAACTTTGACCCTGAGAGAGAGAAGATACCGTCTGTCAAATCTGCCCTATACTATGAAGTGAAACATTTTAACAGCAGGGAAAGAACTGTCCAAAACATGCATGTAAGTATTGATATTGTTCAGTATGATGCAGACATGGGTTAATCGATTAAATTAATCATCATGATTAATTATCAATTACTTTTTTGTATTAATCATCATTAATCAGTAATCATGGATTTTTCTGATTAATGATTAATAATTGAATCGATTATTGAAGAAAAAAGGCAGTAATCATGATTACTTTACGATTACAATATGATTACTTTAGGTTTATTATTTATATATATTGATGATATCATTCAGATACTTGTATACCAGCTTACACTTATTGTGTAAGTCCATACGTCATTGATTTCAACTATTATTCATCCTGGGCCATCATGGTGCTTATATTGATGGGTGAGTGATAAAGGGATATTCTGTTGATGAATGAGTGATAAAGGGCTATCCTGTTGATGGACGAGTGATAAAAGGCCACCCTGTTGATGGGTGAGTGATAATTGGCTATCCTGTTGATGGTTGAGTGATAAATGGCTATCCTGTTGATGGGAGAGTGATAAATGGGGTCAGCTATCCTGTTGATGGGAGATTGATAAATGGGGTCAGCTATCCTGTTGATGGGTGAGTCAAAAAGGACCATCCAGTTGATGGGTGAGTGATAAAGGGCAAACCCATTGATGGGCAAGTAATAAAGCGCCATGCCATATAGTAATCTTGCTTAAAAAAAGTATTCATTCTTTATTATAGATACCTACATTCTAACGTTTGTATGACATGATTATGTATGTTGTTACTATTGCAGACATTGATGTATATAAACAGTTTGACATTGTTCCTGTATATACTCACCATACATCCGTACGCTGTCTGCTGGCTCCTGGCATACCTCATACCACTCTATTACCTGATTCCCGGCTACACCAGGATTGGTGGATATATTGGCAACACTTTCCACAGGTCAGTACAACACTCTTGTATTTATTGCGAGTACAGGGGGGTTAGCTGAAGCATGTACCCTAGTTGTCCGTACAAACTCTTGTATTTATCCGTAGTACAATATAAACTGAAGAGCTTGTACTTTGGAGACCTGGTGTGCTAGGTAAGATTGAGAACAGTTCGAAGCGGACTACTACATCCATTGTATCATGAGTCCCAGCCCCCACCCCTCAATGAGTCATATTTTAGTAGTGATTTTCACATTAGTAGCAATTATCTAATTTATTTCCCTCTCCGTGATATATTGTATTTGTAATTATGTAATACTGTAAATTCATTTAATTCCAATGGGACGAAATTTCATGGTTTTGGTAAAAAAAACCATTTTGATAAATAAATATAAAGGTCAAAATTATTGTTTGATGGGATTAAATTTCAAGGTTGAGATGAATCATGAAATCCATGAAATGTAATCCCCCACGAAAATTGACGATTTTACAATAACTAATTCTGCAGATTTTGTCCTATCATTAATCAGTTTTGATAACTCACTGTGGAATAAACTAATAATGTCATGGAACATTTATTGATAATTGCAGTACTGTTACTATTTCAAAATTGATATGGTATGACATTGAATGCTCATTAAAATATCACATGCTTGAAATGATTACTCATTTGCTCATCAAAAGGCATAATGTCTCCCAAGAGGCCATACCTTGGGGAGCATGCAGATCGCAATTTGTCTGTTTTTGAACTGGAAACTTTTATGAAATATGCATCTAGTAAAGGTTTATTACTGATTTGAGAATTGTCTAATAACTTCAGGCAAACATAATCCATCTGTTTGATTGATATATTGTTGTATACTGTTGTATACTGTTAAATTATTAAATTTCTTGGATTTCGTAGTTCACCTTCAGCCACGAAATCAAATCCCATGAAACAATAATTTTGACCCTTGTATTTACTGTGTACCTGAAATGCAAAATCCACGAATTCACATCCCATCAAAATGGTCTTTTTTACTTACCTAAACCACGAAATTTTGTCACATCAAAATGAAATGATTTTAAAGTATTGCATATTTGATTGTTTTCAAACAATCGTGAGCAGTAATGCAGGGCTGGACACTAACACTGGTCCCCTGGCTAGTTAGTGTCACCCCCTGTAATGATGATATGTGTTGTATTGTAGACGATATTGGTTCTGTGGGATCACTGGTATTGTTGGTGTGGCAATCATGAGTGTGGCCATCTTCCTTACTGTTGATATCATCAAGGACATTGTGGTACGTTTCTTTCTTCCATATAAGTTGCAGCGCCCACTCTGGGTCATTATTGCAAATTTTAGAGACTGAGGTGAGATACAAGGAACTGTGTGTTTTACCCTAGCTTGTTGTGAATAGATTCCTTGGTTCTTTAAAATGCCCGGTGTAAAGCACTGATTCACATGAGACTACCTCTGGATTTCCTACCAGTTCATCTCTTGATGGGTGAGAAACACTAAATAGCATTTCTGTAATGACCAAGTGCCCCGGCCGAGAATCAAACCAGGGTCGTTTTTTTGCATTGTTTGCACTTCGTAAATGTGCAACTGACATTACACTGTATCAGAGTCACTCCCCTAATTGACTGACAAAGGTGCGTGGCGAAGGTTTTCAAGTTAATCTATCGGACTATATGAGTCATTTAAATTATCATTTGAACATTACCTGCCATTTGGGCGAGTTATCCTACATAAAGTAACTACTTTTATGGAAAAAGTTACTCTCCCGAACAGAAAATCAGCCAAGAGTTAATCGCCATGGCCTTCGGCTGAGTGCTTATTTCGATAACTGCTATATGCGATTATAATTTATGGTTAAATTTATTTGAAACATGTTCGTTGACAACTGGCATAATGTATTATTTCAGTCGGATGGATGTACAGATTGGCAGTTTGAAGATGGATGTTCGAGGAAGAATATATTTACAGCGTTTGTGTTTGGTATACATGCTATCGTTCTGTTGGCTTCAACAATTGTCTGTGCCTTGATGTTATTCAGCTTCAGGATTGAAGTAAGTGCTAATTGTTACCATACCTGCCGAGTACTCCTATTAAAGTGGAGTTACTCCTATTTTCGTTGAAACAAAGTCTGGTTTCCAAGTTCACTTACCTTGCACAAAACTACATTTGGTTCATTTCCATATTGATAAACACTAGAATTAATTCGTACATTCCTTGTTTATGCATCTAATTCCCTTTTAAATCACATTTAAGTGCATCTTGTGACATGTTTAGCTAGATCACTCCTATTTTAGATTCAACAAACTTGGTAGGTATATTGATACTGATAGCAAATTTTGGCTTTCTATAAGTTGTGGGGGATATAATAGGGTGCTATGTTTGAATGTGGTTTCACAGTAACTGTTCTGCCAGTGCTGTGTTATTGAGTACAATTGTTCACTAGGTCAGTGTTATAATTCACATGATCTGATGAAGACAATGCATGGTAAATGTATACATTTTAATGTTATAATTTATTCGTTTGTCCGTCCGAGGTTAGCTCAAACTCACTGTTTCTTCTTTCATCAATTTGGCAGGCTATCATTCTTGCATGGATGTTGCAAACCTCACAATACACCTACATCACCTGACCTCATATTGACCTTGACATAATTTTGGACTTAAGTTAGGAAAATGCCAATTTATTTTATAATCCTTATGGATCGACTGTTACAAGGCTTCCAAAAGGGGCATGAGCATTCATTGAACACAGTCTTGTTAATGTTCTAGTTTTTAGTAATGTTATAAAACACTCTGTTTAGATTGGAGATGTGATAGAGAAATACTTGGTACAGGAACGTGATATTGAAGATGTTATGAAGTTAGCACGTAGTTCCAAGGTGAAGGATAAACGTACAGCAGCGTATGAGATGGCTACCATGGCAGCATCTAGTGATGATAACAAATTTAGAATTGTTGCTGAGGGAGGGTAAGTGTTGCTAGGGAGAATTTCAAACTATAGTATATATGACAGTCATTAGTCCAATGGCAAAATATGACAGTGCACTGTTTTGGAAATAGTAAACACAAAATTAATATACCTTAATTTTTTAAGTAAAACCAAAATCATTTAGATTACCAGTAAAGGTGTCATGTTGTATAATCAATATTGCTCAAGTTACTATCTGTTTCCTATGCAATTAGATATTATCTTGAGGCCATTATCGCTATCGAGCACTTGGTAGCGCTACGCTAAGCAACAGCTTGCTTCAAAGTTAACAAAGTGAAAGATTTGTAAGCTACTGGCGAGTGCTCACATCTAGCAGACCGTTGCACAGTAAGAGCAAAACGCTACCGAGTGGAACCGGAGCGGTCCGCTGCATAAGAAAGCACTCAGTAGCCCTTGCCTAGCAAAGTGTTAAGAAACAGAATGCTATCGGCAAACATGTTTGCTGGTACCATGTCGTTGCATAGACATAGTAAAGTGCTTCCAAAATGTGCTCGATAGTGCCTTGACTATGCAACAAGCTCCTGGTTGGTAACCCAGATTCAGGTGCCATAAAACAGGCACTTTGAAAAACCAAGAGGTAATTTCCTAAAGAGCTAGGACAGTTCTATAGATAAATAAAGATCTCAGTAACAGATGTTGGTACATCTAGTAATACTGTAAAATCATTTATTTTAATGTGACAAAATTTCGTGGTTTTAGTAAAAAGGACAATTTCGATGGGACGTTAATTTGTGGATTTTGCATTTTAGGTAATAAATACCAGGGTCAAAATTATTGTTCGATGGGATTTGATTTTGTGGTAAAAGGTGAACCACAAAATCCACAAAATTTCATCCCAATTAAATGAAAATGAATTATTTTACAGTACCATATATTGATATATTATTTCAGTCTGGATGTTCTGATTGCAATGACTTTATGTCACGATGAACCAACACAAGAATATTCCCTCGAAGCCTTATCTGAACTCATCACTATACAATCCATACAGGTAAGTCTATATTGTTCCACTCTCATGGTAAGCTTGTTAAGAGAGCGGTGGCATAGAGGTAAGACGTGCCCTTCAGGATTGAGAGGTCCCGGGTTCAACCCCTTCTGGACCACTAGTTAATTTCTCTGATCAAGAATAACCAACATGCTCAACTCCACCAAGGTATACATTGGTACATGTCAGTGCAGTGTTAATTCCTGGGCATAGGTAGCCCAATGACCAGGCATGTCAAAATGTCAAAGGGTGCTTGAGCGGCTTAACGGCTGAAAAGAGCCCTATAAAATTGGTAACTTCTTTTATATGCATTTTTAATGCATTTTGTACACAGTTATAGCCATTTGAAAACTTGGTCATATTGATAGGTAGAAATACTGTTTTACTATTGTTAATCCTATTTTTCAGGACAATTATGTTGAGATGGGTGGAGTACGTAATCTGACTGCACTCCTTCATTCACCTAATGCACGTATCATGCAGGAAGCAGCTCGTGCATTATATACCATTTGTCAGAGTGATGAAAACAGACACGCTATGGCCGAGGATCATGGGTACGTTTGCTCGATCGATTGTCTATGTTAAGAATAGTTATATCATATAATGTGAAATTGTATCTTATAATATAGAATCATGCGGTTACAATTGTAAGACAATTATGGGGGTATGCTTTATATCACATGTTTATTCCCATTTGTAACGGTAGATAGAAATACAAATAGCAAATTCTAACCTAGGTAATGCACTAGTACAAAAGCATCCTGACTGACCAGTGTAAATCTATCACATGTTCTCCTAGGTCAGGGAGCTTAATATACTGGTCGTGTGATTACCCACCATCCACAACTTTCTCATTGAATTTACATCAATTGAAAAGAAATGAAGCTGCTGTTTCAAAATAAGGAAAAACCATGACATGAAATTCGGTCATCCTGCATTTTTGCAGCAGGGACTTGGGTTTTAACAATTTCTTTTGTTTGTGTGTGGACATTGCTCTGTGTAGTTGTGTTGTGTTGTTACTGCTTTCTGTGCTAGACTGGTTAAGTTGAGTGCTGCCTTCCCTGTCCAATTTCCTCATATCTGCACATGTTGAGCATTTTTAGCTCGACTATTCAAAGAATATGAGAGCTATTACAGTCACTTGTTCGTCGGCGTCGGCGTCGGCGTTGCATATGGTTAAAGTTTTGCATGCAAAACTTTAACCTTGGTTATATTTCAATAACCAGTGCATATATTGGATTGAAACTTTGCACTGGCTTTCCCTGTCATGTAATCAACCATGTTAGATAACTCTTGCATGAATTTAATGCAAATTATGGCCCTTTTTTACTTAGAAAATTTGGTTAAAGTTTTGCATGCAAGTGACTAATAAGGCCATATCTCAAATAGTATCTGTGCTATGGCATTGAAACTAACAACCCTTACTAACCATCATATGGCAATGGTACCGGTCATGGGTAATAGCTCTATTATGATTATTATTTGAGTTATGCCCCTTTTTAACATAGAATTTTCTTGGTTAAAGTTTTGCATGCAAGTTTCATTCAGACCATATCTCAGCTACTATCCATGATACTGCATTGAAACTTACAACACTTGTTTACCATCATCAGTCAATGGTATCAATCAAGGGCAATAACTCTATTATTTTTTTATTTCAGTTATGCCCCTTTTTAACATAGGAGTTTATTGGTTCAAGTTTTACATGCAAGTTCTATTCACGCCATATCTTAGTTACTATTTATGATATTGCATTGAAACTTATAACACTAAAAGTCTTGTTTATCATCATTAGTCAATGGTACTGGTCAATTGTAATAACTCCATTTTTAGTTTAATTCAAGTTATGCCCCTTTTAACTTAGACTTTCCTTGGTTAAAGTTTTGCATGCAAGTTACATTCAAACCATATCTCACCTACTATCAATGATATTGCATTGAAAAGTTTAACTTCCCCTTTAAACAAGTACAAAGTAACAAATTCTCACATATAAATGATTGCCAGTTTAATAATGTCGTATAATACACACATTATTTGTCTAATATGGTAAACTGAAAATATCACATTGTTTTGTTGAGGCTTGAATTCTTAAGATAGATATTTAGGTTAACCACAAGAATATTGTATTACATGTATTGCTCACTATTGCTAACTTGTATTGTATTTATCCTCCCAGTTTAGTTCTCTGGCTGAATCTAAAACTTGTTAATACCTACATTTATCACAAATCTGTACACTTTCCTACTATGCAATAAAAAAATCATATTGCACAGTGTGCTTACATACTTTGCAAATGACATGTGATGTTCTTTGTTTATATGATGTTTATGTGATAAGTAGAATATTGTTGCTAGGTAGTAAAAATTTTAGACAGTGATAGGTGTTTGCCTTTTTTCTGTGTCTAAAGGTTGTATCTATGTGTCAAAAGGTTGTATCTCACCCGAAACTGTAGATGAATTTGACAAATTAATGCCAACTAGTCATATCTGGCCGAGATCTCACATTTTGTTACCAAAAATAAATGGGTGCGAGGTTTTGAATGTGTCATATGACGTATATCTAAGAAAATGATTGGTGCAGAGCTACGATATTTTGACATAAGGAGCAAAACGGTCTCCTGTTTCCCCGCTCATACAAACCTGAGATACGAGGTTTTGACTATCCAGCGAGGATATCAAACTTGTGTTGTTTGGCATGGTATTGTATTCAATACTAAAAATAATTACTAAACTACTTTAAACTCATCACTGATTTATTACATGACTGTATCCTCTACATTAGTTTTTTAATTTGTCACCATTGTTTTGAAATTGACTCCTTTAACAAATCATATCTTACTCATATGATTATTTTGTAGAAACTTTGTTATGTCAGTGGATGTATACAATTCCCTTTAAACATACACATTTCTTGAATAGAGTAGAGTGCCGCTTGAAGTCTTAAAATCATTTTCACTGACAAATATTTGTTAATAGTCTAGTGTTGAGATAATTGCCATGCCTCAACAACCATTGTACATTAGCTTTCATTGCCATGTAGTCAACTAAGTAGCGTAACTCACGTTTCAATATAATACAAATTTTAAATGGCCTGTTTTGAACTTATATTTTTTCTGACAAATGGCTGCAAATAGTCGAGCGCGCTGTCTAGTGACAGCTCTTGTTATTATGTGCATTTTACAGACTGACGGATCTAGCTCATGCTGCCAGGAATGGTTCAATGGATACACAGAGAATGGTGGCCAGTATCTTCCTCGAGTTAGTGTTCAACAGTGAGATAAGGGCACACCTCACCACACGTAATATTCCAGGTAATAATAGTCTGACTTGATAATAATTATATTTTTTCAATTGATTTTCATAACTTTATAAGGCCCCTACGGGTTTTCAACAAGAGGGGACTATAGGTTTGCTCTCCGTCTGTCCGTCAGTCCGTCCGTCCGTCCGTCAAGAAAATCTGGATCCTGACATAAGTAGGGGACTTCTGTATTGCTTGCAATTCCTAATTACTTTTTTTCATGTTTTAATAGCTTCATTTTATTGAGCTCTTGGTTACCACCTATGTTTGAGGATGCATAGGGAAATAATTACATGATAAAAGAATACGCTCATGGGATGTCTACTATTAACATAGGGTATATATAGTCAGGCTACATGTCATGAAATGATGACTAGTATAATATGGTGTGTTATTTCAGCATGATCATGTTAAAATATTATCCTACTATAGATTACATAAAGGTGGTGAAACTATGTTATTATTAGTTTTGTCACTCTTTGACGGAAATATGCACAATTATAAATGCTGTTGAATATTGTAAGGTTTGTGGGGGATGATTCTCCGACCGCCACCAAACCAAAAGACAGGGATAATAAATGGGGTTACCCTTGTGGGCCCCAAGACTGAAATAAAATGTTATGATATGATAGAATTGTAATGACTATAATATGATGTGTTATTTCAGCACAAGCTCTGGTCTATTTGTGTAAGAGTAATGATACAGAGACATTAAGATTTGCATTGTTGACTCTGGAACTACTGGCTATTGAAAGTTCTGATGTTGTATGTGCTCAGGTAAGCTTGATGGAATTATATAGTGTGCTATTACTGTTCATAATTGATTTTGTAATGTATTTTTGTGATGCTTGACCAAATTATTATTATTTGTTGAAATCTGCATTGAAAATGCATTTGGTTGAGCATCAGTTAAAAACAGCTAATTTAAAAGATGGAGTGAAATTGGTAATTACTGGGTATTCTTACATATACGAGATATTCTTTAGACTGTATAATATAACCATATTAAATCATGCAAGATCGTTATAATCAAGAAAAAACTTGACCATTGTGGACGAAAATGCCATTGTTGTGACTATGAACGTTATTAGTTTGATCACATGATTCTCCACACTGAAATAGTAATCTATCTCATGCATCCTTACAGGAGGAGTTACTGCCCATATTGCTTGAATTACCTGTACGTATGATGGACAAAAAACTGAGTATTCTAGGTGGTAAAATACTACTGTACTTTGCGGAGCATCAGCAAGTAAGTTATACCAGGATTGCATATTTTCTCAATGATTCAATCATTTTACTGCTTCTAAGTTGACTGTGTGTCTCTTCTGTTACCATGTGTTTACACAGGCACACGGATTCGTCGATTTTAACAACCTGTATGACCAACAGAAATACTTTGGTTCCCAGCCGTGTACATGCATCGGAAACTGTGGATTGGGAACAAGTAAATATCGATATCACAGAAAAGCGAAAGTTTGTTCTTCTGTTGGTTGTGAAAATGGCGGTTGAGCAGCATTTGGGTGTTTAAGAAGAGTAAAAAAAATTCATACTAGTTGTTAAAATCGACGAAACCGTGTGTCTGTGTGTTTTTACTGTTTCTTTTATAAGTTTTGCTTCAAAGATTTAACATTATTCCTCTGTTTGTATAATTACATGATCTATGGTGTGTTGGGTGTATGTGGATGTTTGTATTTGTAAGTCATTGTTGGCTTCTGTAAGAATTGTTTATATTACCAATCCTTATTTAATTTATAATCATATCTTACCAATAAGTTAATTAAAAACAGTTACACATACAGTTTGATGTTTTGAATATATGTGGGTGAATAAAAAAGTTTGTAGAATTTTGCGATAACTTATTTATTTTTAGAGTTATCGTCGGCATATTTATGCTGAATGAATACATTGGTATTTTCTTTACATACACAGATTTGTAGCGACCCGATGATAACCGTTTTAAAATTATTTATATCTAAAATAAGGGCGATTACGTATACCAGAGCACACAAATAATTTGAAACACATTTTATTAAATTTTCTGAAATATCTCAATTGTAGGACCTCCAAAAACCGTCAAAATGTAATGTATGATTGCATGACGTCAATTATAAAGTCTGTTAAAATTTTGGACGTCATCTCCGATAAATAATGCTTTAATCCACATTTACATAATCGCACTATATAGAAATACCCGCGTAAAACGGGTCTACCGGTATTTACGGAACCACGGGCGGCTTTCAAAATCTGCGTAAAACTGGAATATACGTACGGCATCAGAGCCAATACACCCGATTTTGGTGACGTTGTTTCGCATAGTCGTCGAAGAGGACCAGCGCTATATGATAGCGGATATAGCAAAACACTTAGATTAATCTTATGGAACAGCTTACACGATATTAAACAAACAATTGAAAATGCAGAAACTATTATTACCATGGTTATCCAAAAATACCTACATATTAGTCACTCGAGAAGCGAAAACGAGTCAAAACGTTAACGTAATTAAGTATTGACTAACATGGCGTAAGTTTGATGTCGTTCATCAAATGACGCTGACGTGCTCCGGTATGCTGTCACAGCATGCGTGCGTTTCAATGTAAAAATCATGTAGTTTTGACTAATTCAATGAAATTTGACAAATGGTTTGTTATACTTATGATCACGTTATATTAAAATTTGAAAGCATTTAAAGCTGTGGTTTGTGAGTTGTGATATTTTTCTACGAACTTTTTGAATCACCCACATACAACATTGTTATTACAGTCTTGAGATGTGATGTTACCATGTTATATTGTTATTTCAGTCTCGATATGTGATGTTATCATGTTATATTGTTATTTCAGTCTCGAGATGTGATGTTATCATGTTATATTGTTATTACAGTCTCGAGATGTGATGTTATCATGTTATATTGTTATTACAGTCTCGAGATGTCATGTTATCATGTTGTCATGTTATTACAGTCTCGAGATGTGATGTTATCATGTTATATTGTTATTACAGTCTCAAGATGTGATGTTATCATGTTATATTGTTATTTTAGTCTCGAGATGTGATGCTATCATGTTATATTGTTATTACAGTCTCGAGATATGATGTTATCATGTTATATTGTTATTACTGTCTCGAGATGTGATGTTATCATGTTATATTGTTATTACAGTCTCGAGATATGATGTTATCATGTTATATTGTTATTACAGTCTCGAGATGTGATGTTATCATGTTATTACAGTCTCAAGATGTGATGTTATCATGTTATATTGTTATTACAGTCTCGAGATGTGATTTTATCATGTTATATTGTTATTACAGTCTCGAGATGTGATGTTATCATGTTATATTGTTATTACAGTCTCAAGATGTGATGTTATCATGTTATCATGTTATATTGTTATTACTGTCTCGAGATGTGATGTTATCATGTTATATTGTTTTTACAGTCTCGAGATGTGATGTTATCATGTTTTATTGTTATTTCAGTCTCGAGATGTGATGTTATCATGTTTTATTGTTATTACAGTCTCGAGATGTGATGTTATCTATGCCAGACTTCAAGGAATCGTTGTTGACGTTTGCCCGATCACAGGACGCTGTACTACAGAAGGTTGTTGTCAAGATGATCTTCTGTATGATGGATAGCAGAGAGTTAAAGTATGTATCTATGTTACACCTCCAACATATCATCTTATAGTTCTGTATAAGCTATATGTAACTTACTGTAAAATCTTCATGGGGGATTAAATTTCGTAGATTTCGTGGTTCACATTCAACCACGAAATCAAATCCCATCAAACAATAATTTTGACCCGTCTGATTTCGTGGTTTAAAGTGAACCGCGAAATTTAATCCCCATGAAAATGAATGACTTTACAGTATTACATTCTCTGTTGAATACTTGTAATTTCTTCTACACTATAAGCTAGGTGTGATTAATTTGACATACCAATATAATATAATAATTTGTGTTGTAGAGTTTTGTTTGAGATATTCCTATGATTTATTACAGGGAACGTGCACGAGCTCTTCGTCTACAACAAGTACTGACCTACTGTTTGGATAATGCTGCTGACCGTACTGTTTGGGACATGGCCGATCAAGGTAATACTTTTACCAAACATGTATCAATATACAATTATATCACATAACCTGAAGTCTGAGAGTGCTGGAAAGCCGTGCTGGAAATATTGTTCGGCACTTCCAGACTGTTAGCTTGACATTAAGTAAGCCAAACTATGCCTTTAGCAGCCTGTCTGGAAAATATAAAGTTGCCTTTGTGTCACGCTCATTGTACCGCTAAATTAAACTTACCAGCGATTATGTGAAGTTTTCGCTGTGTGAAAAAACACTGGTTGTGAGTGGTCACATAGAAATGGTCTAATACATACAGTCCTTTTTGTGCTTGATGTTCAAATATAAACTTCTTGATATTAAAATCATGTAGCATAATTATTTATTATTGGATGGTGAGAACTTATAGCATACCTGCGATGACAGTTCAATCCAAAATAGGAGTGATGAAGCAAACAATGCAACAATTAAGATGCACTTAAATGTGATTTAAAAGGGATTTAGATGCATAAACAAGGTATTAATTCCAGAGGCTATAAATTTGGGATAGAAGATCATAAAATGAATCAAATGCTTCTTTGTGCAATGGCAGGGGAACTTGGAAAACCAGAATTGATCAACAAAAATAGGAGTAACTCCACTTAAATAGAAGTACTTGGCAGGAATTCTTATATTATTGTCTTGTATTTCTACAGGTATACAAGTGATCACATCAGACGAGGATACATTCCCAGCATTACCTGTACTCAGTACTTTCGAGAAACTCAGTATGGGACAAAACAGCAATTTCGGATCCCGTGCATCTCTGAGGTCACGCACGAGTGATTCCGGATCCCAGCGCTCGTAACAAAGCAAATATAACGACCCAGCACCCGGAACAGAAGAAACCTGGTTCCAAGGAAATATAAAACAGGAAACTTGTCTAGTGTGGACGGTTATTAATAAACCATAGAAACTGGAAAAACATTTATCAGATTTGAAGGAAAATGATAGGCTAAAAGAGACTTGATTTATAAAAACAAAGTTAGGATATGAACACTAAGAGCATATAACAATATTTTGCTGGTGAATGCTCGAATTGTTTTATTAGAAATTGAGGGTTGTCTGCAAGACTGTCAAACTGCTTATGATTAAATAACATGCAATAATCTTGCAGACAGCCCTCAATATGTGGAATCCATTATATTTACGCAATGTGTGTTTCTGTGATAGATAATAATGATTTTGTGATATTTTTGTAGTTCAATCTGAAGTTGACGATATGTATTGTAACAGTTATAGTTTACTAATGATTATTTCATGACAAATATTCACTGGTTGAATATACCTGATAGCATTTATACTAACATTCATACTAACATTCATACTTACATGTACACATTCTCTGTCTTCAATACTTTTTTTTCATTTATCTGCATAACAATTAGCTGCTCTGTGACAGCATTTTCAGTTGGATGCAAGTTATTCAGTATGAAATTATCAACACACTAATATTTCGTTCAAACAGTTACCAATTTTCTATAGGGCTCTTTTCAGCTATTAAGATGCTCAAGAACCCTTTGACATTTTAATTCCCCCTGGTCATTGGGCTACCTGTGAAAACGTATGTTAGTGTCTCCCTGGGGAGACTATTTCTCTCCTGTGGATGTGGCAGCCAACATTGATCTGCGGCACCAAGGAATAGACACTGACCTCACATGTACCAATTTACACCTTGGTAGAGTGGAGCAAGTCGGTTATTCTTGCTCAGAGAAATTAACCAGCGGTCCAGATGGAGGTTGAACCAGGGACCTCTGGATCCCCATTAACACTGTCACAATAAATGTATGGGTGATCTGAGCTTGCATATTTTTTGGAAAAAATGAAAATAAATGATTTTACAGTATTTTTTCGATAAATTATTCATGTATCATTTTACAAGCTTGCCACTAACCTATTTGTAGTATTAATGCATTTACTGTTTTATATTTTATTTTATTTGTTACTAACAAGTAGATTTGTACAGTTATCTTTGTTATCCATCGTTGATATATTCTATGGCTGGTCCATTGTGTATAGCTGATACCAGATCATTTGTCTGAGCTATTAATATTTATTGTTTTAAATAGTTGAATACTGTTAAGTTTATTTACCACTACATTTAAGACAGACCACAGTCTCGTGTGACTCCCATACTGCAAGCTGTATGTAGCCTCGTGAAAGATGCCTACATGTATATTGTAACAATATTTGATGAAACATTTGATCTTGTATTTGGTAATATCAGTCAACAATCTGTTATCTGTGTAACAGGTTACACATAGGACTACGTACATGGTCAGTACGGCTGCCGAACATTTTCCGAACATGCAGCACTTTTCGTGTATTTAGAACTTTCGCTGTGTTCTACCTACGTTCTGTCTATGTGTTCTTCCCCGTACGTGCGACGCGCATGCATCATGCGTACCTTCCACTACAAACTTACACCGCTCGTGAGCAGTACGTGCAAGTACGGTCTCCGTACCATAACTTGACAATCGTTCGGAGAACATACACTGAGTACGTTCAACTTACTTGGCAAGTGCGCAATCTTGCTATAAGTAACCATTGCTTACAATTCTGATTTCCATGTTGGCAAGTATATAAGTATTACAAGAGTATAGCAGCAGATAATGGAAGCATTATTATATCTAACATGACAATAAACATACAGTGTATGTATTGGGTTCATATACAGCTTGTGTTTGTAGTCACAGGTGCTTGGCATGTGGATATAACCCCCATGGCCCCTCTACAACCCAAAAAAAATTCAAATCTCTATTATACCTACCGATATATGATATGATTTTTTTTGGGGGGGGGGGTTGTAGAAGGGCGATGGGGTCATATCCACATGCCAAGCACCTGTGTTTGCAGTCTGAAAGATGTGGTATAATATTTTATCTAAAACTCTGAATTTATGAGTCAATATATTAAAAAAAAATCATTTTTTTCCAGAGTATGCATTTTTAAATAAATTAAGTTACAATACATTTCAAGAGTGATTTTACTGGTTGGCAGTAGCTGACATCATGTAACATTGTCGTTTTAATATTTTATGTTGTCCTTATTCTTTTCTAATATTTTATCCTTTGTTAGAAATAAATATTTACTGTCTTTATGATAATGTTGTTGTCATTGATGGATGTGTTGATAGTCTATGTACTATGATTCCATGTTAGAGACTAACTATTCAAACTATTACAGGGGTAATTGTGCCCCCTCACTTATTTATAAGTGGGCATATAGCATTGGTGCTGTCCATCTGTCTGTATGTAAGGCAAGTCTTGTGTGTTGAACTTCTCATCAACCGTTGGGTGGAATTTCTTCAAACTTTCACAAATCAACAACCTTGATGTGTAGTTGACCGTTTAGGATGGAATTTTTGCTTCGTCAATTTTTACCAGAGTTACGGCCCTTTGTTGCTTTTACTACATACACCAATGGGGGCACCTATGTTGATGGACACATAACTAGTTTATTGGTGTGTTGTTATTGGTTCTAAGATGCAGTTGATGGCTATCTACAAAGCCAATGATGTAAATTTCTGTGGAAAATGCAGTTTTGCTGTTTTCTATTATTGAGTAGAGTTCTTCATATTATATATGCCGAAACTCAATGAAACTGAGTCTAGTGATGATGTGTGACTGCAGTTCGATGCAGTTCGATGTTCATCCACGTCTTGATGAGCTATGAAATGTAGAGTGTTCAACCACGTCTTGATGAGCTATGACATGTAGAGTGTTCAACCACGTCTTGATGAGCTATGACATGTAGAGTGTTCAACCACGTCTTGATGAGCTATGACATGTAGAGTGTTCAACCACGTCTTGATGAGCTATGACATGTAGAGTGTTCAACCACGTCTTGATGAGCTATGAAATGTAGAGTGTTCAACCACGTCTTGATGAGCTATGAAATGTAGAGTGTTCAACCACGTCTTGATGAGCTATGACATGTAGAGTGTTCAACCACGTCTTGATGAGCTATGACATGTAGAGTGTTCAACCACGTCTTGATGAGCTATGACATGTAGAGTGTTCAACCACGTCTTGATGAGCTATGACATGTAGAGTGTTCAACCACGTCTTGATGAGCTATGACATGTAGAGTGTTCAACCACGTCTTGATGAGCTATGACATGTAGAGTGTTCAACCACGTCTTGATGAGCTATGACATGTAGAGTGTTCAACCACGTCTTAATGAGCTATGACATGTAGAGCAGTAACTGTTCCTCACTAAGAATCAGAATAATGAATATATCACTGAATGTGATAAATACCCCCGGAAACTGCAGTGACTTAACTAGTATCAGACTTCTAAATTATGATAATACAATGAGTCGTAACTACCTTAAAATTTGTCTCACCAACGTCTGCCAACGGTATGCGCAACTAGACTTGGTACTGATCAGTCATACCAAGTTTCAATGATATACAACTAATGGTAACAGAGGAATAGCGCAGACAAAATTTAAAGTGTAAAAAACAAAGGGCCATAACTCCCTAAAGATTTATCCGACCTACGTCCTACCAAGTTTCAATAAAATTTGACCAATGGTAACTGAGAAATAGCAGGGACAAAATTTGTACGGACCCACAAAGCAATCAACAGACCAACCTCAAGCATGAAGATAATATAACCGCCATATGCATAATATCTGGGGGTACAATTATCTAAAATTTCCAATTCAAACTTGGAACTCATGTTTGTAAACATCAAAATATACTGGGCACATTATATTAAAATCAAAACAACACTTTGTACATATATAATGTTATTATTACATATGATAAACATCAGAGGTTAAACAAACGTGTATATTAGCTTTAAAATACACTTATCTTAAAATATAAATCATGCATAGACCAGTCTACACAAATATATCATATCATAAACCAGTCTACATAAATATATCAAATCATAGACCAGTCTACACACATATATCAAATTAAAGACCAGTCTATACAAATATATAGTCTTATTTAATTCATTGCAGAATTATACATATTAAGCAAACACAAATCAGAACAACTTTTCTCATAACCAAAAAAGTGTAAATTCCAAAGAAACCAAGTTTTCAAAACATGACCAGATGCAACCATTTGTAAGTTATCTAGAAATAATGACCTTGATCCACAAGTCCTGCATTTAATGCAAAGCTATGTCTCTACCTAGACCTTTCCTGTCAAGTTAGTTAAATCCAAAATAGGAGTGATAAAGTGGAACATGTCATAAGATGCACTTAAATGTGATTTAAAAGGGATTTAGATACATACCCAAAGAAGGTTTTACTTTTAGCGGTTATAAAAATGGGACAGAAGATCATGCAATGAATCAAATGTACCTTTCTTCAAAGGTAGGTGAATTTGGAAAACCTGAAATTAACAACGAAAATCGGAGTAACTCCACTTTAATAGGAATATTTGGCAGGTATGACCTAGACTATGTGACAGTAGTGACCTTGAAACCAGGGTTTCCACAGCCAATTTTTCTTCACACAAGCTACCTACACAGCAAGTTTTATCACAACATTGCATTCTTACAACAGTTTCATTTCATGTCTGTTGATGTTATTTTGTTTGCTAATACGCCTGTCGTATACCCCTAACTCATCACCAGGATTTTTCCTTTTTGAAAAGCGGGTGGATAAAAGTTACTGAAGCATATACTAACAACATACTTAATAAAATATCACCATCCTTTATACAAATAAAAACTTCATGGAGTGAAGCAAATCTACACAAACTACAAATGTACAATAATATTTCAAGGGCTATAAATTGATGTAGTTACCATAGTTTTGCACTAAGCCCTCAATATACAAATCTAGGGGCATAATGCAATCGCTCATTTCATTCTGAAATTATTAAATTCAATTATTTCAAGATTTGGTGCTTAGTTGTCCTCTAAAAAAAACCCTAATCAAACTTAAAATCATACAACTAGAACAATCAATATGTAGATTGTTATAAAAGCAATAGAAATATGATACAAGTCGCAGAACACTAGAACATTATTGTCATAAATACACAAACAAGCAATAATTAAAATAAAACCATGCTTAGCCAGCATAGTTAAAGTTTATGATACATAAAAATAATATATTGCATGTATAATTATGTTTAGAGTCTTTAAGACAATATATATAGCACATTCCAACATGTTCATATCATTGGCTTGCAAAGAATGAGAGGGTCATAAGTACAAAATCAACATTTTGAGAAAACAAGAAAAACTGTCTGGAAATTTACTCTTTACTTCAATTTGATAAAACAAGCTTTTACAGCTTCATTTTGGTCAACATGACCAGTTCATAATTATATAAAAATATGCTCACTATAACAAGTGCCTCATAATGTAGATATAAATACTTTAAAAAGTCATTAGTTTTAATGTCTTATAAGGTCGTAATTAGTAGTTACGACCTTCTTATTCTAAGCTAGCAATATACATTGGTGAACATTTCATTGCATTACTCCCTACATCTCTAGATTTAGAGGTTGATCTGATGATGGTTAACAGAATGGGTTATATAAAAATCCAAGTCTAGACATAACACTATATTTGCAGTAGTTACTGAGATTGATACTGTAAAATCATTCATTTTCGTGGGGGATTAAATTTCGTGGATTTCGTTGTTCATCTTCTGCATCTTATGAAACCAAATCCAATTGAATAATAATTTTGACCCTGGTAATAATGACCAGAAATACAAAATCTGCGAATTACCATCCCGTCTTTTTTACCAAAATCACAAAATTTTGTACCATCGAAATTAAATTATTTTACAGTAAGCTCAAATGCAAATACCAGGATGGCTAGCTCTCCAAAAGTTCTATTTTCTATGATAAGTCAAGCTAAATACAACCACTTTTATACCTCCATCAGGTTTATATAGGAAGTCACACCAGGCCATGCAATTCAATTTAACACAATGACATAGGTGAATAACGTTAGAAGAAAATCATGAAGTTCTGTGACTGGTATTTTGTAGGACTGTTACGGTTATACCACACGGTTCACGGTACAAGAGTTGCAAATTTCGGTACGGATCGGTATAAGCTTTTTTATGAGCAATATAATATTCAGAGAAAGAATTATGTATAATTACCATGCAGCACTCGTTTTAATTGTATTAAGATATGCCTCATATTGTCGAAATTCATTTAAAATAGTTGATAGCCACATAATAATTGCTGTTATAGAATCAACAAATTCACTGTCACTGAAAAATTGTAGTATTTAAGCTGCTGTTAGAGAATATTTGTATCATACCGAAATATACCGAACCGTTAGAAAAATTGACGATACGTATCATATCGTGAGGTGAGCGTACCGTTACAGCCCTAGTATTTTGTAGTAAGTTGCTGGACAACTTAATGCAGTGAATACAAGCATTCAGCTGCTGCTTACCGGTATTTTACACACACACAAATTCTTGTTTTACTTGCCCTGATGTTGTAAAGCGGAACATATTGCAATTTACAACATATCCTAGATGTAAGCAGGTGAAATTTAAGCAGGTAATACTGAGTCTCTATATATTATGGCATTAAGTTCAACATCCATAGTCCAAACACAGAGTTCTAGTTTGGAGTAAAGCCTTTATATCCACTTTGTAGAGAATTGGCTTCATCAAATGTTTCACCTCGACATGTTATTTCCTGTGTATGTTGGTTCTCGACATGAATAGCATTTATATCAACATCACCACCTATCTCATAACTTCCATCACTGGTTCCACTCATAGTAGGTAACCCAGTGTTAAGCTCAGTTTTTAGCTCAGTTTTTACCCCAGGATTGTCAACCTCAAAACTCTTATCAACTTTTTCACTTCTACCACTTAGTTCTGATCTGTTTATCACACGCTGACCTCTGTCATTTTCTTGTTGAAACAATATACCATTTTTTACCATACTCTGACCTCCATCACTTTTTTCTTGTTGTAACGATGCATCGGATATAGCACCGATTTCAACACTCTGGTCAATGTCACTTCCCTTCTCACTACCATCACTAGTACGTTCTGTAGACTGACTATACTGACTATCACAGGCTCTATCAATATCACCAGACACTTCCTTGACATTCCCCTGTCCCACAGATTGTTCTTCACTATCAAACATTTCAGAAATCTGTACACTATCACTCTCAGGATGAGCTGGACACTCTGTGTTAGTACCAGTACATTTAGAATCATTGTCATCATGTTGCAATGTTTTCTTCAGATCAGATACACTATCATAAGAGTCTGGTACACCATCAGTATCCAGAGAACTCCAATCATCTTCATAATGTTTAGCCATTGTTTCATCAGCAGCAACAACTTTTTCTCTCGTATTATCATCACTGACTAGTTCATCCTGAGCACCTAGAGGTGTAACAGGTTGGACTGGGTGTACAGGATTTGTCCTGGCTACCGGTGGATCACTAACAGTCTGCTTGAGTCTGGTAGTTTCATCAGATCTCAGGGTACCCGGCCCGGGAGGACGTTGTGAAGCATCCTGGTAGGTCGGTGTATCGGTACTGAAGTCTGACGTATTGGCTATATCAGACTGGAGCTGACCTACACCATATGAAGTGATAGACGTACCATTATCACCGCTAGCGGACTCATCACTCTCGTTGATACGACAAGACGGATGGCCTGATGTATGTCGTACAGACTCCAGTCTTGTTGTATCTGTCTGACGCATAGGAGCTGTAACACAAAGCAATATTGTAATGCCTTTGTCCCAATGAGATTTTTGCCTTGCCTTTTTCCTATTTAATAAATGAGCATTTGAAGGCCTCAGGAAAAGGGTCCTCGTGGTCTAGGGGAAGCTTCAGAGTAATCATTAGAAAATTAGTGATATCCCTGATCCCGATGCCTCACAAAGCGAAATTATTTAAATCAGTAATCTATCACCGAGGTCAAAACATGCTCAGTGGGACCAAGGCATCAGACATCAACATACAGCATTCACAATAGAAAATTCTGGTTTTATAAAGATGTGGTCAAAACACAGCATTAAAAATGTTTTTATTAGGCCAATTGACCTGGTTTTTGACCCAGTTGTGAACTTAACCATAATTGTATCGAGAAAAGTAGTGGGATCAGGTATCATAAAGATTATGTGGTAAATATAAACTTTCTGAAAAGTTAACAAGGTGACATGTTATATTTCAAACGAAAAATATGCTCAGTCTGGTTGAACATGAATGATAGTTGTTGGCCCTGTGAACTATATTGTAAAGAGACGAACATTGTGACGAAGTTTCATACAAGATTTAAGTTATATCTGTGACATACTACAGTCAAATTGTTGACGACACAAAATGGGCATAAGGTGATCAAAATAGCTCGCTTTATATCCTCCTAATTTCAGACTTACACATCCAAAGCCCCTGCAACATTCAACCACCGACAGGAATTTGACAACCTCATCGACTCTCTTCTGGTCGGTTCCAAGATCCAGGAATTACTATGTGATTACATGTTCCAACCCTGGAGATTAAGACAGAAAGCATTGTCTCCAGGCTGGGGATTTAGATGTCAAACGATTGAAAATGTCTAATTCCCCCTAGGTCGCCCCCCCCCAGGCGGGAAAACATTTACTATTGCATTATTATAATAAATATTCCTTTGTAATGGCATTATGCAACTTTCTATGACAATATCACACAGACTGTTTCTGTGCATAGAGTGTTGTAATTTGACCAACAAGGGTTTACTATAACCCCATAAAACAAGGACAACATTCAATGACAATTTCACAAATTTAATGATTATATGAAGTTCTACTTACCAACTTTAGCAATCTGTCGCGCTGTAACAGAAAGAACAAACATAAAGTAACATCAGATAATTTTCAAACCACTCTGTTAAATTTCATGACACTTTCTATTCAACAACTGGTACAGTCGATTCAATAAGTAATACTAATGAGGGAACTATCCCATTCGAAAGAATATCGGGGATTACCGTTAACTCAGGTATACATGTTGTATACCCAGCTAAAGCTAGATAAACAAAGTTTTACTGTTTACCTGACAGACGACTCGATGTTTACAAACGATTCTCTTTTGACTTTGAAAGTACTGTAAGGCCACACCAAATTAATTTTTGGTTCTACGGATTTTTTTGGGAAAAATTAGGGGCGAGCGAGCGAAATATAAATTTAAATATTTATTTTTGAAAAACCCGTAATTGAGAGCGAGCGAAGGAGCGAAATAAAAAATTTTTAATTTATTTTTGAAAATGCCATTTTTGAAAGCGCGTGAAGAAGCAAAAGTGCCCTATTCATTTCTGATGCACCCATTTTTAGGAAATTGTGTCAATATTGAAATTATTACAATAGCTTTGATAAGAAATGAGGCCAAATAAATAATTGTTATATATTTCTTGTTATGTTGTGTAGGATTTTTCAAATTATTTTACCAGAATACAGGTATTCAAGGTAATTGTGGGCAGACATTGTCACATACATATAAATTATAATGATCACAAATGCACTGAGTGACAAGTGGTTAAAGAGTCAAATCAACTAAGCATCAAGCTAGTCAATGATCACCATGTACAGTTTTGTTCTTGTAGTGACACATCATGCTCAGACGGCTGTTTATTTAGCACTGTTAGTAGCGCACCGATGCGTAATGCTATGCAAGGTCAGAGCTCCAGCTAGGATTGAAGAAGGGCAGGGTGCTGGGCCCAAAAAGGGCACTAGCAAGTCGCGGGGGAGGTTGCGGGAGGGGGTGGAAAATTTTGGATTTGTAGACCTTCAAGATTGCTTCTCC
Source organism: Spisula subtruncata (assembly GCA_963678985.1). NCBI lineage: Eukaryota > Metazoa > Mollusca > Bivalvia > Venerida > Mactridae > Spisula > Spisula subtruncata. The sequence continues at coordinate 13,412,943 of OY787669.1, forward strand.
TGTGTTTTTCTTCCTAAATAAAAGTGAATTTTGTGTGACTGATTATGATGGTGTTTATATTTAGTTATAATTTATTTGAGCAAGTTTTCCATTAGAATGCTTAATTTTTTACTACCTATCTATCTATAGCTATGGCTTGATGAATACCAGCCCAGATCAACAGCTTTTCTGTTTGGTGCCTTCCTGTTTATACCTCACTGCTATATTTGTTGAAATTGTAGATCATTAAAATGGCTCCTCTTGTTTTCTTACTAAATTTGGTGTAGTTGTAAGACAATATGTGTAGCAAATTTCATTTAAATCTACCCCCCCCCTCATTATTTGGAGGGGCAAAACAGAACAAATCTATACAGTGACTGTGTGTTTATTAATTTATATCATGGGTCAATTAATATTTAACAAGTTCAAAGGTGGCATTTTAGTATATTATCTGTGTATGTACTTGAAGACTGACCTTGCTGACCTGGGTTAACCTTTTAAATAACAGTTACAACAGCTATAAAATGCTGGCATTTACTCTAGGGAGTCATTATTCACAGAAATCTTCTCTCTTGTGTGAGGTATTTCTTTTGTGTTGTGTTGTGTTGCATAACCTTCAAGGTTATGGTCAGACTTCTCCTACATATTTCTTAGATTTTGTGAATGATTCTGAAGTGTGATTTTTTTGTTGAATAAAGTTTTTCAATTAATTGTCTGCCCCCTCCCCCCCCCCCCATTATTTTCTTCTTTTCGTTTTCATGCCATTTTGGACCACTCAAGCACACACATGCTAGTCCTGTCATCAGTAGATTGACGTTGCAAACAAATAGATATCAAAAGTTTAAACATAATTGACTTTTAATTATTAAAGATCTAAAGCATCAGAGGCTGTTACATATTGTTGCAAACGTTAAACAGAGTGTTTCTCACGCTTGTAAAAATTACACGCAACACCGTTCACAAATTGACAATCAAGAAAAACAAAAGTTCGTCTGCTAATTATGTCTCCAGCTGAGTAGGTATACAGTATGACATGTATCCACTATCCATAGGTGTGAATGGGGCAATAAACTGGTCAATCCTCGTTTAACCAGCGTGTTTTTCCTCCGTAATACTAGGGACTTGACTATACACTGATTCATGAGAATGTGGATCTGTTTATTGATGGCTATCAGTGACATAATTAAGTCCGGAAGAGGGGTTCTTATAAAGGCTAATTACACGAGACGGTAGGAAAAAAATCACATGCGCGTAGTTTTCCCAGGTGCGGGCGCAATAATTTAAATTTAAATATTTATTTTTCATTTTGGAAAAATCAGGAGCGACGCTCCCGACGAACGCATGATCAATTTGTTGTGGCCTAAGTATTAATTTTAATAATGTGTTGTTGGCTCTGTATTAATATTGTTTTCACAAACTTCTTTCAACCTTTTTTCGGTTTAATACAGTAATATTGCCATATATCCTTGAATAAATGAATCTGTCCAATATTGAAACAGAATACCTCGGATTACCTCCCTGCTAACATCCTATCACTCTAACAAGTATAAGAACCAGTCCAATGCCTCCATGTAAAGGGCAGCACACTCTAACAAGTATAAGAACCAGTCCAATGCCTCCATGTAAAGGGCAGCACACTCTAACAAGTATAAGAACCAGTCCAATGCCTCCATATAAAGGGCAGCACACTCTAACAAGTATAAGAACCAGTCCAATGCCTCCATGTAAAGGGCAACACACTCTAACAAGTCAATGGATAAGCTGCTGTTTTAAGCTGCACAAAGTAACAATATTTAGTATCAACATGCATTATACTTGTTATATATCGAGTAAGAAAAGAATAACTTACTAGGATGTGGTAAACCAGTGACAGTTGCTGTTCTATCAGGTCCAGGCTTTATTACTCCCATCTCAGGTCCCGACGTATATACTCCCAGCTCAGGTCCAGGCGTAGATACCGGTACTCCTGGCTCAGGTATATACGTAGATGCATCCGTCTCACTGATGGTTGGTTCCATATTCGTATCAAAGGGATAGTTAGGTTTATTTAATGTCATCATACGAACATCTTCACGGAACCTCTCACCACCAGGGTGTTGTATCGGGGCCTCCTGTAAGTATGTAGGATCAAGCTGTTTGTATTCTGGTCTACAGTTGTCAGCTACTTTCTCATTGTGTGTAGGCACCACACCTGGTACCACACCATGTATCAAGTACCCGTCTCGTCTACCGGCCTGTACTATAGTCGGGGTAGTACCATGTGCAACACCAGGATCAGCCTCAGATTCCATACTTGACATCCCAAAAGACCCGGATACCTCCTCACATGGTGCTCCCTTCAATGGAAGATAAATTTTACACTTTTCAAACGTATTTCCATGAATACTGACATGAGTTGTAGGTTGCTTATTCTTCACTGGATTGTCTTCTATCCCAGCCATTCTATAACTGGAAGCTTGTTTTCTTGCTGTAGCCGCCAGTGACAGATTCTCCGGATGTTTGCCTTGATGTCCATCATGTAAAACTGGGTACAGAGCATCTGATGTAGATATCTGTTGTAAGTGATGCTGACCTGTGGCAGGTAGGTTGTTGTTTACTGTTCTACCATTCCGACCAGTACCATTATAGAGCCCTAACTGACCATTCCCTTGTCCTAAATGACCATTCCCTTGTCCTAAATGACCATTCCCTTGTCCTATCTGACCGTTAATATTTGGACTTCCATTTTGCAGCAGTCCATTCTGATTATATTGATAGAATGGTGAAGATAAACCATTGACCAGCCCACCATTTTGAGGAGTATTGCCATCTATAGGGGTACCACCGGCTATAGGAGTGACAGGTGGGGAACCTGTCAAAAGTGGATTCTGTATATCCTGGGGTGGTTGCCTAGCTCTTCCACCTGTAAAATATCAAGTATAACACAATATCACATGACTTTTCTTGTATTTGTATTAGTATAGCGAGTATGTTTAATCTTATATCACATATGTGCAGTATAAAGTAATAAAGTATAAACTACATGGGTGTGCTTTTTAAAAGATGTATATTTTATGTTTTTAGTGTCATATGATATAAAGAATCTATCACTTGTTGTCAATTAATATATTTATATTAAACTCGTTCTGGAAATATTGTCAAGCTTCTCAGAGGCTCGCTTAATAAAATTTCCAAAACTCTAGACCTGCTGCACAATGGTCTAGATATCAGTACAACTGACATTCTGACCATATTTCATGATGATTGGATCAAAACAGGAGTCTGTAGAGTGAGCACAAGGTTTTTCTAAGATTTGACCTAGTAACCTAGTTTTGACCACATATGACCCAGTTTCGAACTTGGCCTAGATTTTATAGAGAACACCATTCTGTCCAAGTTTCATGAAGATTGGATCAAAACGGCATCCTCTGGAGTGAACACAAGCTTTTTATAAGATTTAACCTAGTGACCTAGTTATTTACCCCACATGACCCAGTTTCAAACTTGGCCTAGATTTTATAGAGATCAACATTCTGACCAAGTTTCATGAAGATTGGATCAAAACGGTGACCTCTGGAGTGAACACAATGTTTTTCTAAGATTTGACCTACTGACCTAGTTATGACCATACATGACCCGGTTTCGAACTTGGCCTAGATTTTATAGAGAACAACATTCTGTCCAAGTTTCATGAAGATTGGATCAAAACGGCGTCCTCTGGAGTGAACACAAGCTTTTTATAAGATTTAACCTAGTGACCTACTTATTTACCCCACATGACCCAGTTTCAAACTTGGCCTAGATTTTATAGAGATCAACATTCTGACCAAGTTTCATGAAGATTGGATCAAAACGGTGACCTCTGGAGTGAACACAATGTTTTTCCAAGATTTGACCTTGTGACCTAGTTTTTGACCCAACATGACACAGTTTCGACCTTGGCCTAGATTTGTTGGAGAACAACATTCTGACAAAGTTTCATGAAGATAGGATCAAAATGGCGACCTCTGGAGTGAACACAAGCTTTTTCCAAGATTTAACCTAGTGACCTAGTTTTTGACCCCACATGACCCAGTTTCGAACTTGGCCTAGATTTTATGGAGACCAACATTCTGACCAAGTTTCAAGAAGATTGGATCAAAACGGTGACCTCTGTAGTGAACACAAATTTTTTCTACGATTTGACCTAGTGACCTAGTTTTTGACCCCACCTGACCCAGTTTGAACTTGGTCTGGATTTTATAGAGAACATCATTCTAACCAAGTTTCATGAAGATTGCATCAAAACTGTTGCCTCTAGAGTGAACATAAGCAAATTGTTGACGGACGGACAACGGACAGACTGACGACGGACAAAGAGTGATCACAAAAGCTCACCTTGTCACTATGTGACAGGTGAGCTAATAAAATTATTGACAACTCATGATATATTCTCAATTTATATCCATGTTTCAAACATAACAACTAGTTCTACCTATATACACCTAGAAGATACCAAAGTGAGCTTGAATTAATGTTAAAACCTAACTAATTGATGATGTCATGTTTTATGTCATCAATTTAGCCAAATAATGTTACATTCCAAGGGAAGAATGTAGATTGATGTGTAAACAACCGATCTGAAGAGACACATTGAATATAATTATAAAGGGCTTTACTCAATGCGTTCTTCAGATCGGGTGTTTACACATCAGTGAACTTCAATAAATGTTCATTTAATCCTATAATACGTAATATTTAACTTTATGTATACTGTAATACATACCAAAGCATGTTGGTTTCCTACGAACCACCAGTACAGCAAGCACAATGAGAAATCTGTAAGAGTTATAACACTTATACAATAATACAATACTACAGATGATTGCTCAATAGTCAGACAAGGTCAAGATCACAGTAACCTAAAGACCTCAAAATCAACCTCGATGCAAAGTTTGAAAATACAAGGACAAAATTTTCTCGAATTATTGAATGAAAACCATTTGGTCTACAAACTGAACGACCTACATGTGCAAAGCAATTTATCCCCTCATCAAAGATAGGGGGCACAACAATCAATATGATCATATTCGTTCGAAGGTTAGCCAACCCACTCTTGGAATCTATGAAAACAGAAGACAAACAAGAGTACCGCCTAGAGTTCTGGAATTTCTCGTTTTTTATAGCAACAAGGGCAGATAACTCAATAAATAAAGGTCACAGGGTTATCAACCTCGTCAATATTGACTCCTGTGATGGTGAATAACTACGCCAAGTTTCCAATGGGTACCTTCGATAGTGTTTGAGAAAATGACTCTGACACAATAAACTCTTAAAATCCAAGGCAGAAGCACATGCACACGATCCCTTCACAAGAATAGCTTGACTTTTGAAGACCAAAAGTTGAGCTAAAATTGTAACGACAAGTTGACCCTGTCACCTTCTGCTTGCAAGTGAATTGCTTTTCCTGCATAGCTAATTGGAGACCAATAACAAAGACAGATCAGACCCATAGCCTTGTTGAGGACTTAGTGAAAATTTAAGAAATTAACATAGCTACTAAAATATAATGTAGAATATATATTTGCCTCACTGTTTTTTTGTCTCTGGAAACAGCCCTACAGATAAGTACTCTACACAATATTAACATAAACAGCCTGATCGCCATTTTCAAAGTTTACCACTTTTCAAAGTGTTTTTCTCAGTTCTGGCAAAATTCCTTCTTTACTCTATTTGTAAAAGATGAGATTTTTCGAAGCGTATGTATGTAAGTGATTTAGTAATTTTTGGAAGTCGCGATTTTTCATAGTTTTTTATGTCCCCGAATCAATTTTGAATAATCGCAATTGGACTGTACATTTATTACTGACTAGTTAAATCATGTATGAACATACATTTACTACTGACAAGTCAAATCATGTTATACTTACAAGATGCAAACAACAGAACTTATTGCAATGCTGATGATAACAGTATGATTGTTGTGATCTGGTTGTTGTTGACGTGTTGTGTCTGTTCTTACTGTCTCTAAGTTAGTCTGTTGTGGATCTGTACCAGTAACCTTCTCTGTGCTTGCTGTAACACAATCAGTCACATCAATTATCATACCTGCCAAGTACTCCTATTAAAGTGGAGTTACTCCAATTTTGGTTGTTAATTTCTGGTTGTTGAAGTTCACCCAATTTTGAACAAAAGGTATATTTGATTAATTTATGATCTTCTGTCCCATATTTATAACCACTAAACCTAATACACTCAACCGCTTTAAAAACGCACCACATATGAAATATCAGTTTTAGTGATGAAAACGTCAATTTATGATTATTTATTTTTGGCTTAATAATCTTCAGTCTATACACAACGAGTTGTGTGATTTTCATGCCATTATTACGAGTTTAAAATAAATTATGATATAGATAATACAGTGACCCATGAAAGTGAAAGTCACAATTTCAAAAGTAACTATAAGAGCCCGCTAAATTGATGCATGTACATGGTTTCTCCTCCTAAAGAATAATATTAATTATGTAATAGGATAGAATTATGTTCGACGTGATGTTCAAGCAAAGCTTAACTTGAATTATAAATGTTCAGTGGCTTTGGCTGTGTGGCTAATACCATACGGTCGAGTGCGATCCAGATATGGCCATTATGTGAACCTAAGATAGATTCCAGCCTTATTCAAACTTGAAATCTAGGTTATGAACATCATACTGTCAGGATATGTCCCGTGGTGCTTATATGGCACCTCAAATCGACACTATGAAGGAGCTTGAAGACGAAAAAGTGGGACATTCGGCTCCAAACGGGAAAAAACTCGTTAAAAAGTGTACTAAAATAATTTTCCTTTTTATTGACAATTATGAAATGAATAGTTATGAAAATGCAATAATGTACTTTTGGCTTGTTTATTGACACCCGACATTCTTTTGACACTGTGTGTAGCCATGTGGAACCAATTACAATGGTACAACCTGTGTCATGTTTCCTCATAGCTTGGGCTCAATACCTTCAGCATGTTTCATCAAGCTCTGTCTTTGACTTTGTCATTCGCTAGGAATCGATGTTCTAAGCCCACAATCGTTGTGTGGATGCAGCTGAACCCCAATGCTAAGGCACCGATGCTCTTTTCAGTTGGAAGTGAAGGCACAATCATCCGAACAAATATTCGAGATATTCGCAGCATAAAAATACCATTAGCAAATACTGTTTCTGTTGTTTTTTCAATGTGTAAACCAACAGCGTACAGTTTAAAGTCAATATTGACCACATAGGTCGACGCGATCGAGCTGCACGTGCAAAACATGCTAAATCAAGAAAAGTTCTTTGGGCGGGGTATTCCGAATGAAAACAAAATCGTTTTCTTTAATAAGGTCAAGCTTATGAACTGAACAAACCCGGTAAAATATTGATTTTTTTCAATAGTGGTGCGTTTTTAAAGCGGTTGAGTGTACATTCCTTGTTTATATATCAAGATCACTTTTAAATCACATTTAAAAGCATCTTGTGACATGTTTTGCTTTATCACTCCTTTTTGGATGCAACTAACTTGGCAGGTACGTCAATTATATAACATGATACATTGTATTTCATGTCACTATATAGAGGATCCGGCATGAGTGCTCATTACATATTTTTTTTAAAACAAGTGGACAAATAAATATGACACAAGGCTTTGGTGAGTGTCATATTGTCGACGAGTTTAATACAACTCCTATGTAATGAACATGAATGCAAGATTCTATTTATTATATATCTATTAATATCTATTTATAGCAAACACTCGATATCTTTGAAAATGATGATGTACATTGTATGCTGCATAGGTTTCAAACAAAATTTAGCTGTATTTGGAGCATGGTGCTCAGACTTTGTGGATTGACTTAAAGCGTGGATTTGCAAATGTCGCTTCAAGCTAATTTGCATATTTATGGACTGCAGAAATCAGGCCAGAGGTGATAATGTCTGTTTTATAAATTTTATGTAATAATCTGAGAGTGCCTAATGATATTTCTGGCACAGCTTTACATCACTCAAAGACCACAGATCAGTGACAGATGATTGGAATGTGTCATAGAGTAAACAGGCAGTGATACTGTAACACAATAAGTAGAAATATAATACATACTTGTGGTGGTAGGAACTGTGGAAGCTGGTGGAACATATTTACCATCTGTTCGACCATATCTGTAACACAAGTAAAACAATTAATTAGGAATTGCAAGCAATACAGAAGTCAACCTGGTTTTCAGGTTGTGAATGTTTCTGTTGTTCGAATCCAAAAATAATTTGATATGCATAATCTCCTCATTGGACCCTATCCACATACCGAGCTTCATAAACCTACCTTGAAAACTGTTTGAGTTATGGCAGGATCCAGACGGACGGAGGGCAAACCTATAGGCACTTACCAGTTTTCAACCTGAGGTGACTATAGGTTTGCCCTCCGTCCGTCAGTAAGCAATTAAGAGACACATTTTATGTTGCTCATAAGTTAATAATGTTGTTGTACATTAGACAAGAGTAAACATGAGGGCTCTAAAGTAACCTGAGTAATCATTCTGACCAAGCTTTCATAGTGGTACTTTCAAATCTTAACAAAATTATTGTAAATAAGGCAGTATACGATGTTATGAAACATGCAACCACTTAAAGAGGTACTTCCTATAATTTTGATTATTTAAATTTATTATAAAAATAAATGACTGGAAGCGCTAAATTTATGTCATTCTACAGACATTCATGTATTTCTACACAAGTTCTTCTTACTTATTAAAATGATTTATTGTTTTGTGTACATGTATTTCATTAAATGCACTAAGGGATAATAATATTCTGAAAATAGGGAGTGCCTCTTTTACACAATGTTAATATACCTACCTTAATAAAGTATCATTCTGTGTACATGGTTGACAACCCACAATATCCTTGTAAGCATACCACGGACATGCAACACAATCTGAAATATTATATCATAGTTTCATGGGGAGGGGCAAAAAATTTGGGGGGGGGGGACATAAAATTGGGGGGAGGGGCATAAAATTTGAGGAGATATTGGCCTTGGATGTTTTATACATTTTGTAACATGAAATGAGTGAATAGAATATTTTTGACTTTGAAATTTGAATTGAACCATGCATTACTGAAAATGGCCTATGGCCTTAGGGGCAAACCAGCCCGAAGAGGCTTTAGGTTGGTAGGTATTACTGAAAATAATATTACCACCATTAAAATTAATTTTGCCTCTGAAGCTGTGACTGTATACTTGATCCAAACATTTTTGGGGTGTCAAAGGAACCGAATTTTAAATCAGGAAAATCAGAGGTCAACCATTTTTAACAAACGAGAGGTCTTCAACCACACTGTTTCCATATTTGAATCAGTTTCTATTAAGAAATTCCTTGCAAACAGATTCAATTGACCATAACTTTGCTATTTCTCAATACATTTTCTTCAAATTAATTTTATTATGGTCAGAAGTCATGGCTCTTTCATAAGTTAATCCAGAACTATAGTTTTTTAGTAAGGACAGTTTAACGAGTAGATAAGTTGAATAGAATAATGAAGGTACCTCCAGTTTCGTTCATTTCTTGCTCCTCTCCACAGATATGTAACGCACGTTGACAGGTTCCAGCATTATCTAGAGAGTTCTCATAATAACAGTCCTCTTTCTTACATTGACAAGGTAGTGGAAAGTTATAGGAGAGATTGTTTCTCGATGGTTTCATATCATCTGTAACGCAGAAACATTTCTTTCTCATTGTATCAAGTGTATCTCCAGCATCTGTATACAGAAAATGATCGCCAGTAGCCAGCTGCCCGCCCAGTAGTCAGCTGATACACTGGTCACAGTACATAATACACTCTACAACATTCATGCAGCATGCTGAATAAAGTACACCAACACTTAGACATACTTCTAAAAAAACAACCCACATCAACAACAAAGTCAGCCAAGCCAATGAAGGTCTAGCACATGCTGATTATTTAGAGTGTACAGAGCTATATTGGAAAATATTTTTTTCAAAAGTTTCAAAAACTGAAAAATAATTATGCTTTCATATCCATTCGATCATTTTTCACTTCAGTTTTAACACAAACCCTCTCTGTGATTTATTGGACATGCGAACTGTCCATTTTCATACAAAAGTGTTCTAGAACACCCTATGAAACTATAAGAATCGTCTATTTTTCGACGATTGAATCAAAGTACACGGGAGCCTTCCAAATTTTTTATTTGCAATTAAGGTAGTCTAGTATCATACTAAAAACGATGCAAGTAATTATTTTGACATTGAATGACTGTTAGAATATAGCTCTATACACTTTAAGAAAATGAAAGGACTGAAGAAGACAGAGTTGTATTCTCTGTATATACTATTACCTAAACTGAATACTGACGTCTTTTTCAAACACTGGCCACCATAAGTATGTTTGACTGAATTTGCATGCCTTTCAGTAAACTTTTTTTTTAAATGTCGAGCAAAGCCTTTATTTGCTTTATTTCCACTAAAATATGGCGGGCATATATAATTATTATGTGCTTCCACCCGAATTTGAACCAGAGTTGCCAGATTAGACGACAAGCTCACTAACCACAGACCTACGACATGTCCTGAACATGTCCAAAACTCTATGTTGAGAGTCCACAGAGATATTTTCTGTTGTGCGACGGACACACGATGCAAAAGTTTCATGTGTGAGGGACGCCGTATGATGGTCACCAAATTTGCATCGTACGACAAATGTGAAAGGGGTTTACATGAAGTTAAGCCTTACACAGAGATGACAATAGCACAAGGTAACAATATCATACTTACCTATAGGACAATCATTATGTTGTTTCTTCTTAAGGAAACACGTTGCTTCGAGCATATTGAGGGATGATACATTATTCACTTGTATATAACCAGTATCACATGGTTTACATTTGTCTTCTGTACCATTCACTGTACATGCCACAATCTCTTGTCCTGTATATATAACCACAACATATATAATACATGTAGGCATACTATTCATACTAATTAAAACACTCATTTTTTAGTTACATGAATAACTATAGAAAGGCTTTCGCAAGTAGAAATCTCATTTTATATTGAGATTTTTCCCAAACCAGAGTCTGATTTTTTAAGATAAATCTTAAGTTAGTAGTGTGTTATATCAAACAACATGACTTTGAGGTCAATATGGAAGTTTACGGACTGGGCTGTAGGAGCTAGAATGGTATATGGTCTGAAGTCAAGCTTAAACTTCCATATTGACCTCAAAGCCATGTTTTAATGTTATTATAGTAATATCGAATCTGAGTATTTAAAGAAGCTTTAATCTAGCCATGATAGTTGAGCAAATAGGTTTTTGAAACTTTTGTTGGTGTTGCATATTCTATTAGATTAAGCCTGGAGAGTGCTCTGCCCTTAGGCAATATACATTAAATGGACTGGTCAATATGCAATTTAATTTATGGACCGGCCGATGTCACATTAAAATAAGAAGGGAATATGTAAATGAGGTGTCATATACATGTACATATATGTGTGTGTACTGTATTATACACAAAATACATATCATATAGTCTGCCCAGGATAAGGTGATTTACAAACAGTGACTGGATTTGTCTACTGTTGCCAAATTGGATGCTTAAATACACACATATGGTCAAGTTTATACTAAAATAACACTGATAAATCGTGCACGCTTGCTCTTTCCACCTATATGACATATTCCAAATTTTCCCCCTTTTCACGTTTTCCTGGGCGCACTATACCAATGTACTGACTATATTTACCTAGACTACATGATACTGGCAGGCAACATACACTTCCATGATTTATCTGTCCAGCTGCACATAACCCTTTATTTGTCCCCTGCCAGAATTCTTTGAAGAATTCATCGGTCACTAGAGATGTAGAGTTGTCTCCAATTACAATGTAAGCAGTTGTCTGGAGGTTTGAGTTGTTATCATAATTAGGTAGTGCACTCTTTCCATCATGACAGATCACAATCAGAACCTGAAAGAGACAGCATACAATATGAAAGTAGGAAATATCATGTACAGTAGAACCTTAATACTTGACAAACAGTGTTTGCCTCAAACACCACAGCTTTCTCAAACACCCTAAATTAATCATGCAGTGTACTCACATGATTATTACGGATACACATACCGACACAGGACATCAGGGCGAACTTATAAACATATGATTGTTTATAGATCTGATGGCTCAAACTATTTTCCAGATCCAAAGGTTGATCAAGGCACCTACGTACTACTGTAGACTGTAGATAATATCATGCACTTAAAGTAACTAGAAAGTAGGAAATATCATATACTTACTAGACATATTTTGATGAGAGTAGATCTATGCTCCATTCTATTTCTGTTACATTATCATTGTGTCAGCTATAAAAGTCCTCAGTCATCTTAACCTACATGTGTTCAAGTTGACCTACAACAAACATCAATATATTATACTGTAAAATTATTAATATTCAAGGGGGATTTAAGTTTGTTGATTTCTTGAATGATCTCAAACACAAAATTAAATCCCCACGAATATTAAAAGACTTCTATATATTGTATATGACTTAGGGGATTAGATGTCCTTGAACCAAATGGGATGTTTCAAACCACAAAATTATGTTTAATTGAAATTAAATTATACAATACCTCAACTGTTCAACTGTAATAACTACATGTATGATCATATTGTTCAAGATGCAATGATAAATTACTTCCCTAGCTGTGAAAGTAAATTAATAACAAGTAAATCTATACATAGAATACAAATCTTGATATTCAGTATTAAAATAACAATGAGTGGCACTGTGGTAGAATGGGTAAAGTTCTTGACTACAGAGAGGTTTAAAATTTGAAACTCCACACACTTAAAGTACTTCTGTGTTACCCACCCAATTAGAGATGAACTGGATGGCTATCGGAGTATCAAGAGTTAGTCTTGTGTGTATTGGTGCTACACAGCAGGCAGGCAATTACAAACCAATATGTATAAGAGAGTTAATGTAACACACCCTGATTCCTAGTATCACACATGTGAACTTTCTTTCCTCGACTCTTTGAGGTCATTGGCCAAGTAGACAGTCAAGGACAAAAACCATCTGGCTGAGCACTTGAGACTGTCTCAGTCAAATGTGAAAGAAAAATACTTTAAAATCATTAATTTTTGTGGGGGATTAAATTTTGTGGATTTCGTGTTTCACCTCAACCACAAACTTTAATCCCAACGAACATTAATTTTGACCCCTGTTTTATTACATGAAATGCAAAATCAACGAATTCAAGTCAAAACGAAATTGTCTTTTTTACCAAACCACGAAATTTCCTCCCAACGAAATTAAATGATTTTACAGTAAGTGATTTAAAGCCAGATACTATAATAAATTAATAATATTCTGTAAAATCATTTAAATTCGATGGGACAAAATTTTATGGTTTTGGTAAATAAGACCATTTTGATGGAACGTTAATTTGTGGATTTTGCATTTCAGGTAATAAATACCATGGTCAAAAGTATTGTTCGGTGGGATTTGATATCGTGTTTAAAGGTAATCCTCGAAATCCACAAAATTTTATCCCAAAAACATTAATGATTTTACAGTATACTAATTAACCCCTGCTTTATGTGTTCAACCAACTCACTCATATCATCACACATAATTGTATGAATGAATGAATGGAGTGTCTCAAGTTGTTGACAGGAAATGGAATGGAAAACAATACTATGTCTACTTAGTAAGTTAATTCAATACTTGTTAAAACAACTTGATTGAATTTTGTTGAAACAATTAGCAAAAACGTCCTGTTGTGTAATGTTAGTGAATCAATCAGAACTTCATTCAGCACTTAAAGAGGCGTTCCCTATAACTTTGATCGTTTAAATCGATTCAGGAATATGATACATGAAATGAGAATCAGTATTGGTTAAACTCCTCAAATTTTCAACAAAAAGCTCCCACCAATAACCGAGAAGAAATGAAAATATATTTCCGGAACGAGCCAAAATAGTCATGAGTTGTTTCCCTTTGACCACATAATAATAAATCGCTGGAAGCGATAAATTATTATTAGTGATTTGAATATGTTTTTGACATTATAGAGTCATATTTGCGCACACTTTCTTCTAACAAATTATGATAATTGATAGTGCTTTGTACATTTAGCTCATTTAATGTGATAGTAGAGAAAATATGCTAGTTATAGAGAATGCCTCTTTAAGAGATGACAAAGATGTTACTGGTGATGGGTATTCAGACTTTATAGCAGTCAACAATTTTGTACTTTGTAGTACGATAATGTAAACAGCTAACATCATCATTTTTTGTGTCGACTTGGTTGCACATTGAATCAAGAAGAAGAACATTTTCGGAACAAATTATTGACACATGTCAAACGCATTATTGACATACTAGAAAATAATTAGTTCTGTGGCGGTAGATCTTTAACAAGAAGTCACAGAGTCCCAAAATCCCTGTGTTTTCACCCTACCAGCATTCTCGTTCAACCAGCGTGTTTTTCATCTGTAATACACTCTGGTATAAAACTTACGAATCCCAGCGTGGTGAACGAACGTCTCAACCAATCAAATCCATTTCGTTCATTTCCTTTGATTTAATTCCGTCACAGGTGTTTTCCAAAGATCCCTCTTCAATCTTCCAATCAAAATCGACGTTACATACAGAATATAAATCGACAGTGTTTGAATTTTATTTCCTACTATTAAATCAACGTATGAAAAAAGATATTGTTATATTTTTGCATCGATGATCGGAAGAGGATTTCACTATCATTGCACAATATAACTGGTTATTTGGATTGAAACTCGCTGTGGTTTGTCATACAAAAACAGAATTAACCTTAAACGTCAACACTCCATTCGACTCGCCGGTTTTTTTTTTCAATTTTATTTCCAATAAATATTTTTCGAATCACCGGTAGATCTTCATTTCCATTTGATAACCGATATCTGGTTATTCTCATATACTTGATACTTTTTATGCGCCAAATTCGATTCAATAGGTTTGAAGAAATAACTCGGCATTTAATTTCAATCACTGTTCGCTAATTAAATAATCCATGTTCACAATTGTATTTGTTTATAGAAATATTCCCACGGCTGTTGTGACGCGCGTTCTGATTGGACAATAGCGGGAATACACTAGTGACGAAATACAAGCTATTTTTAAATTTGCGAACGATATAACGGGTCTTGTATCAGAGTATAGTCTAGGGACCTGACTTTACAGTCATTGATTCACGAGAATGCCTACCAGAGGTTTTTACCACTTTAATCTTGTCACATGAATTCAGCCTCCCAAGGAATAAGGGCTTCAGAGGAAATATCAAGCCTTTATAACAGTCCATTCCTGACACTGAAATTACTGTATCTTTGTTGGTTATGTTGAATTTGCCAAAAGTACCACCGGATCTGCACCATGTTGATGGCGGTATAATAAAATCACCAAAAAACGCTGCAGTGTAGTTACAGTGTACAGCTACGACACCATGTATAGATGTGTTTGCATGCAGCACAAGATGTGGTGAGTATTATTTATCGTAGATGGACCAGTTTCAGTGACCCTAATATCTAACCCCTTCTTACTGTTTGAATATATTGAAAATAAATTTATACTTGATCCTTACTTTAACTCTACATTATTGTGCTTGGATCTGAATTTGAAATAATCACTGGAATCTATCATTTAATGCTCTCCATTGAATTATGTTACAGAAAATGAATTGGACCAGTTTCAGTGACATTTAGCATTATCCAAAATACAGTCTATTAATTAAAATTTCAGAAACAAAATTTGAGACTCAAATAAAGTTGAAACTATTAACTATGGAATAAATGAATTTAAAATATAAATTAATATATTTTGGCTGTGCCTGAAGCAGTTGATGAAGAGGGACCGTATTAAAAATGGCGTCCCTCTAGATTTTAGTGTTAAGATTAGTGAAAACATAGTCCCTCTTATAACTTTTTTATTTCTGGTTGCAAAACCATACAATTGGTACCATATTAAAGCTAACATTCTGTAGTTTTCAGAAATATACATGACAAGGTTATATTTTAATTTGCAGTTATGTTTTAATTATCGCCATATTACGCCAATATTTCTTGAATGACCCTAAATGATACCATTACCAAGCACATCATAAGGCGGTTACTAACTTTTGAAGTAATTATGTACATTAAAACGTGTACAGAACTTATTTAGATTATGTAACTTTGATCAGCAGATGACAGAAAATAGTGTCTCCAAGAACATTTTAATTATTGCATTTGGGGTCATTTTAGGGTACTTTTAAGAAACCCTATAAAAAGTCATAAGAATTTTGTTAAAAATACCATAGGATATTAAAAATAAAGGGTCACTTAGTTCTTAGAAGTTAGAATCAAATTTTGTCTTTTTGATAACAGCATGGACAGCTATAAGGTTAGAGTTGAATATGCATTCAATTTTGGCATCATAGAACTCTTCAAAACAGAGTATGACACAAGGAAAAACAGGTCACCGAAACAGGTCCGTCACTGAAACAGGGCCATCTACGATCAGGGTTGGGACAAGTATTGTCCGGCCGGTAAATTCCAGTGGTAAATGCCGGTAAATACCGGCATGGCAAATACCCCCAAAATCGCAAAAGTGGCAAATACTGGCATTTATGAATACAATAATGTAAAAAACACACAAAATAAAAATAATATCCATTTATTTTGATGAAAGTGACACTGGAATAAATCATTAAGTTACTGATAAATATTTACACTTGCATAACAGTGGTATTATACAGTTTCTGCTTTGATGCATGATATACAAGTACAGTAGAAACTCCCTAATCCGAACACCCTCCAGACCGGCCAAAACGTTTGGATTAGAGAGGATTTCGGATTCGGGAGGTTTTTTATTATTTCAGTCTCTGTTACCAAAATAATCTACCAGTATATGTATTGAAACACAGGAGCTGTAGTATACATGTAATCCTATATATCATTGAGCTGTATTTCTCTGGCCATAATTAATAAGAATAATATTATACAAAAGTAAGTTTGTAATCAAATCATTAAACTTTCAAAACTAATTGCGTTTTCCCAATTACATTCAATTTGCATTATACGTTGAACAGTTACTAATTCTTATATATCAGTAGCACCACTCATAATGAAAAACTCTTGTATGGCATACTTTTGTTACATCAACTTAAATATTGACTACAGTACTTTTTAATTCTCAAATTTATTAACTGTAAACTCACTGTTTAATCATGACCACTTACAATACAAGATGAGTCTATGTATAGAAAATGACATGTTTGTTGTGTAAAGGTGTTAAAAGTCATGCACCATACTTTTCAATTATATTGCTAGATAATAAGGGGTCATTCTATATCAATAGACAATAGGTTGTTTACAAAGTGTCACCTTTTATGATACAAACCGTAACAATGGAGTGTATTGTCACCAGTCAATTATGGTGCACTCTGTTGAAATATTTGACAATTTAATATACAGTCAAAAACATATTTTTGAATTTCGGATTACAGAGTTAATTTATGAACAAACTATCAATTCCGGACTGATATTAGTTTGGATTGGAGAGGTTTTGGATTAGGGAGTTTTTACTGTATATGTATTTACAAATTTGTGTATTGAGTATTTATAAGCATGTCAAATCATAATTGAAGTTTGTATTAACTTAAAAAAGTATATTTTGGAAAATGCCAATAAATGCCAATAAATGCCGGTTAATTCCGGAAAATGCCAGTAAATGCCAGTGGCATGGACTTTACTCATAAATGCCGGCATTTTCCCAACCCTGTCTACGATACTCGAGTATGTTCTTATGGCCCCGGATCTGTGGTATGGTTCCACCGGACACTTTATTATAGCGACGAGGATAGAGTATTCAATAAAAAAAGAAAATATATAATATCGGGTTTGTTAGTAACAGAATAAGACTAAAATGTAAGATTAAGACTGACCTAGATTTCATCATGAGTCAGTTACAGTGTCAGTAGGTGGGCAGGCCTTATGTTTCAAATAATTAATGGACCATACAGTACAGTAGGCTTGTCAGTCACTGATCAATTATGTCATTTTTTGTTGGTTCAAAATATAATTAATATAAATAAAAAATCAATAAAACATAAACGAACAAATAATGCGGGATCCCAGTAGGTGATTCCCCACCAGGAACCCACTAAACTGACAAACAACAATTTCAAGGAACTTGATCAGAATTTATAAACAAATCATTTCCGGTCATATTACGACTGTAGGACAATGACAACAACTTCAAGGTGAGCACATGATAAAACGATATATAATTATGTCCATGATCTGAGACAAATTAATACTGACCCACTACAAATCCGTGATTTCTCAAAAATAAACAGAAAGTGGATCATATATCGTCCATTTTTTATTACACTTTAAATCCCGTCTGTACCGTAATATGCGGAATAGCATTTCCTACGCAGTGATCTCCCTTGTTCCTAGCTGAGGCACCATATGATTTTTTACAGTCAGTTGCCAAATTAAAGTTCACAAAGCAAAAGAATCATGGAAAAATGGGACAGAGTAGTCTTTTTACTTCAAAATTGTTTGACACGATAAATAGAAATATGTTAAAATATAATCAAAGTTATCGTAGAATAGTTCAAGCATGATTTAATTCTGTTACAAAAATAATTCATATTTGTTTTGGTTATTAGGCAATTTAAGAACATTAATGAAAATTCTTGTTTTATGGAATACGCCTGGTTGCCATTGTTACATTTTATAAGTATTATGTTTGTCAATCATACCGACTCACAAAGGAGAAATTGACATTCTTTTAACTTCATTTGTATTGAAGATGTAAGTCTGTAAAATGGCAAGTTTTTAAATCTCGAGGACGTATAACAAAAAAGTTGGTTCCCATTGACTCCCATGTAAAATTTGCCATTTTTTCAGATAAAAAAAATTAAAAGGTAAAATCTTCTGTGGTCAACATAAATTAAAAACTATTAGTTGGTCTGTGTAGGATCTTCTCTATAAATACACTACACGTAACAATACCATGGGGACATTGTCAAATGTAATGACCATCGATTTTTAGTGGTGTTCTATTATTTGCATAGCAACCGAGAATGGGTCGTGTAGATGAGTAAAGTGCATAGCCATATGAGGCATTCCCTATAACTAGCATAATTTTCTCTACTATCACATTAGATGAGCTAAATGTACAAAGCACTATAGCTAGTTTGCGATAGAAAAAAATCGTGTTTTTTAAAGATTTCTGAAAATCTATTCATCATATTTTGGTAAAAAATTACACAGAACAACAATAACTTCCTACCTACTCTCATTTTGAATTTCATAATTTTTTGTCACCAATTTAAAGACATTTATTCTTTATTACATATTGAAATTACTTGCATATTTACAGTTTAACGCAGGGAGGTAATCTGGTATTCTATTGATGATTTACTTTCAAGTATTTAACCGTTACAATCCGTGATCGGCGGGATTGAGATTGCTGTTAAAAAGACAAGACTTAGGAGGCCCCTGTGATTCAGTTTATTTAGGTGTGTCGCTTGTAAACATTGTACAACAATAACATGTATTTCGTCATATTTACAGACGGGCCTCGGACGTGTTAAAGTAAGTAGGTTGCAAATACGTAAATATACCGTTATGCGTATCACGTGACCGTAAAATTTGCTGTTGCAAGTATCAAGTCTTCTAACTTGATATTTCATACAAAACTACAACTATGTTACATAGAACTTACACGGTGGGGAATCACGTGGTTTCGATGGTAGGAGCTACCACAAAAATGGCGGCCAAATAGCGTCGACTTAACCCATATTTTGAGGTAAATATATAACATCGAGACTTGTTTATTTATGGACACCCCGGCCAGCACGCAATGGCTTCTCCACTGAATCTTTTGGTACCCTACTTCCCACGATTGATTCCGTATTTTCCTCAAACACTTCGATTTTGTTCCGTAAATAACAAAACACTAGCGGGGTAGACCTCACGATAATGACGATTTTGACCATATTATGGCCATATCCCCTATATATCACCCGTATTTCAAGCAATTCCAATGTGCGAACATTTCGCCAACATTTTCCAACACAATTACCATCAGAATATCATGAATTTTGGTTTACTGAAAAATTTAACAGTCAATTTGCATGAAAGATAGGATCCACGCTATGGGTAGGACACACGATTGAACCTGAGCAGAGCGCATCCATCATTGCGGTCGGTAGTTTTCTACGGTTCTATCGATCGGAATATGCGGAACGGACACATAATGTGTATTTATACAAGTATGCTAATATTCGACAGCTTTCTATGCTTCTATCGATCGCATGGAACGCTTACCGATCAGTTCACTTAGTTGACTGTAACCGTGACATGACGTCCTACTCGATCTGTACTAATTCATCTACAAACATGTCAGATTATAATTAATATATCTAATTAGGTATTTCACGAAGCATTTCATAACGATGCGGACTAGACAAATAGCATGAACATTCATATATGTGGAATTGAACAGCTAGTCCAGTCGTAATTTATCGTTTCAGATATATCACTGTTCGCTGTGAGATATTTGGTAATACATTTGTAATTTATTATAATTGAAATATTATATTATATATCTATGGTACCATTATTTTAACCAAATAGTCTTTGCATTGCCGCTGGACGGCTAAATGTGGGAATATGAGAAGTTATAATTCTGTAATGGTGGAATGTTGTGGAAAGCTGTTGCTAGCTGTGCGATGTATTTTGCTATAACTGACGCCTTTTTTCTCTTTTAGTAACTTTTACCATTCGGAATCCCGAATTGAAAGAGTGTGTTACTTTTCAACCAATTAGAACTCATGAATAGTTACAAAGGGTGACACAATTTAACATCTGTTAAAGCCAACGCTTCTTAGCGACAGTTTGTAAACAATATTGGCAGAAATAAAATATAGATAAAATATTTATATATTTATAAGACCTGACGTCCACTAGGACCCCGAAGGGTTCTCGAAGCAGAAATTCACCAGATCGAGATGGTTCGGCATGCCATCGCGATGTTATGGAATCCTTCCGTATAAGTCCGCAACGCCTCTGGTACACTTCGGGACCGAAAATCTTCGTTTTAAAGTTTAAAAAATGGACGTCGAAGGTCTTGCTTGGAAGTGCTTCGGGAGAGTTTCAGTAAACCATCGGCATTCACTCCGCATTTTCGGGACGCCTTCTGTGAGGTTTCGTATTCATTAGTCATCCCGAATGGTTCTAGATGGAAAGTCGAATCGATGCCGAATGCTTCCCGAAAACGGCGAAGTGATGAGATTAACACACGGAAACTATGCCGATCATGTTATGAACTTGACTGTGTGGTGCAGTGGTACAGTAGTTATCGCTTTCAACCGACTATCTTTTATGTTCCACTGTAAGTTCAAAATACCAGAATGGGAATCGAACCCATTCATTCAGTTCTGAAGAACTCGTATTCATATTAGCTTAGCCAACTGCACTATGCGCACTACATGATAAAACCATTTCTAAATGTATGTTTTATGGGTAAATACACCCCTATCACCTGGATTACTCCAATGTTAAAAGAATATTTACGCCCGAGTGATTGTGGTTTATCTATAGTAAAACTAACTTACGAACTTGCGTAAGGTAGATATATAAGCGTAAATTTACTCGACATTATCCCAGTTGTATATCCCGAATGACAGCTAAAGCGATGCCGTCAGTTTGCCTCTAGGTCGAGCTAGACAACCTTTCAGCAACCTATCGGCATAGATTCGTAAACCCTTCCGCATATCACGCGGTCGGGGGGAAATATTCGGGACTAACTCCTGAACTGACGGCATTTAGTCGCGATACGTTCGGCTACTTTGGATAGACTTCGGCATTTATACTGCGTGTACATGAATACAGCAACCATTCTTACCCCGAACCGCGAATATCGTACTTCCCGAACAAGCACGATGACACGGCTCCGCATATTGTTATTGATACATGTTCCCGAAGGGTTCCCAAAACGAGCACATTGTAACCGGCATCCCTTCCGCGTAGCATCGGGGTCTAGTGGACGACAGGTCCAACCGCAAACCCGGCTTTCCGCACGATCGGATCTACCATTCGGCTATTTCGAATAGGCTATGGCGTGCATACTGCGTGTATACCGCAACAATACAATTTCTATACTGATCCGCGAATACTTGCCGAACAACCACGATGCCAAAGCTCCGCCCATTCTTATTAATAAATGATCCCGAAGGTTTTCCGAAACGAGCAGTCTGTAATCGGCATCCCTTCCGCATAGCATCAGGGTCTAAGTGGACAGCAGGCCAGTCACCGTCTAAAACATTATTGCATCTACACTTCAATTCTGTCTCAATATATTCATACTGTTCATATATTATAACCTAATGGAAACAACTTAGCCTTCAATTCACCCGTGAAATAGTATACTAGATTACCACATACAATATCACGGTGGGGGATCCAACATATCGATACCAAAATGGGTTATGCATAATTTCATATGTCGAACTTCATGGTGTACATATGTTGTACACATTTTGACGAAAAAAATACGAAAGTCTTATTTGTTATCGATTTATGTTACAATCAAATTGTTTTGCCCAAATATCTCAATGCAGTGCCACCCTTTATACATTTCCAAACATGTACATGTAGTTATTTTATCTGTACGTGCAACAATGACTAAGAAAAACTGATTCTCCGTCAGGAGGTTTGACTGAAAATTCGCGACAGTTTGACCAACACGAGAAAATCTTTTAAATTTTCACTTCAGTTGTTTGATTTTTGTTATAGAAATATAACATACCTTTCATTACACACATGTTTCAAATTTAACGGCGATTTGTTGGCTAGAAAAGTATTTATTGTAAAAAAACAGCATGCTCTCCATATGTTGTACGTGTTTTCCATATGTTGGATTGAAAATGTTTAATTTGTCGCTTTTATATTGAGTTTAAATATATTTCCTGGAAAAACACAAACTCAAATCTGTTTAAGTTATCTTCATATCATTTCGTATTCGTTACACCAACTTATTTACGCACTTACATGTATTTTCATTTCAGCGTTATGTCTGCATATCTAACTAATCAAAATGTTTGCTAATTGCAGACTAGACCTGTTATGTATATTTATGCCGTTCCTTTTTCGTTAAAACTACACATTTACGAATACACAAATTAGGCAAAACATGTTCAGTAATCGGTGGCCCGAAATATAGGAATGAAGAGTTCGAGCAGTCCTATCATCAAACTTAAAGTGTATAGAGCTATATTCTAACAGTCATTCAATGTCAAAATAATTACTTGCATCGTTTTAAGTATGATACTAGACTACCTTAATTGCAAATTAAAACGTTGGATGGGTTCCGTGTACTTTGATTCAATCGTCGAAAAATATACGATTCTTATAGTTTCATAGGTGTTCTAGAACACTTTCGTATGAAAATGGACAGTTTGCATGTCCAATAAATCACAGAAAGAAATTCTGTTAAAACTGAAGCGAAACATGATCTAATGGATATGAAAGCATAATTGTTTTTCAGTTTATGAAACTTTAAAAAAAAATATCTTCCGATATAGCTCTGTACACTTTAAATGGATCTACTGACGGCAGATTGATCGCTGAATTGTACGTAACTTCGTTATTATAAAACTGAAGCATATCATGTTGATACTAATTTTCTTAATTAGACAATCGGCTACATATTGGTGTTATTTTCTATGTAAAATTCTGATTTTTTTTCACGTTTCTTCCAAGAATAAAAATGTTGATTGCCGTTAGGTAACTCATTGTTTTACCTCAAATTCAAGGTCAATGCATTAGTGCGATACATTGACTGATACATTTGAATGACTTTATTCTGAACTTTGAGCCTATTAAGGTAACACTACATATCAGGAGGTGTTTGCAGTAAAAATGACAAATTAGTTCTTAGAAAGACAGGTAATTGTGATAGTCCGATTTGGTATGAATCTACTGGAATGCATTAAAATTGAAGTTTTTGTATATCAATCTGATTATGCATGACGCTGAGTAAGATAACCCAGCGTTGGTCGATACAACGTCAGTCAGGACGTTTTTACAAGAGATAATCAGTGATAAAAACGAGGTATGCGATTTAAATTTTGACCTTATTAACACCACACGGATGTGTAGATACCAAGTGTTCTTCATCTTTTTAAAAAAAAAACCCCAACAGTTATATGTAATCTTGATTCTTCGACTAATTTCAACAAGAATTCATCGACGCTCAAACAGACAAGTACTATTAATAAAATGATTTCTGCAAACCCTGACCTCATTTACTGTTACTGACTAACCTCCGCCTACAGTTTGACGATACAAGGGCAAAGCGTTCTTCGGTTATGAACGGAAGCATTTGGTCTAAAAATGGTTATGGTCACAGTGACCATGACCTTTGACCTGCTGACCTCAAAATATCTAGGAGTCATCGACTGTTTCCGATCAACCTTTATGCAAAGTTTAAAGATCATAGGGCAAAGTGTTCTGGAGTTATTGAACGGAAAGCATTCGGTCTAACGACAGACAGACAGACAAACGGACAGTCACCAGAAAAGCAATATACCACTCATCGATGGTGGCATGATAACTTAAACATATTTCAGGAAATCCATTTAAACTCAAAATAAAATCGGCAAATTAAACATTTTCAATCCAACATATGGAAAACACGTACAACATATGTAGAGCATGCTGTTTTTTTACAATAAATATTTTTCTAGCCATCAAATCGCTGTTAAATTTTAAACATGTGTGTAATGAAAGGTATATTATATTTCTGTAACAATAATCAAACAAATTAGGTGAAAATACAAAAGAGTTTCTCGTGGTGATCAAACTGCGGCGAATTTTCAGCCACACCGCCTGACGGAGAATCAGTTTTTCTCCGTTATTGCTACACGTACAGATAAGATAAATACACGTACATGTTTGGAAATGTATAAAGGGTGGCACTGCATTGAGATATTTGGGCAAAACAATTTGATTTTAACATAGACCAATAACAAATAAGAATCTTACATTTTTTTCGTCGAAATGTGTACAACATATGTAGACCAGGAAGTTCGACATATGAAATTATGCGTAACCCATTTTGGTATCGATATGTTGGATCCCCCACCGTGAATATAGTGCAATAGGATACCGGCGATTATCGGTACCGGAGGATAACGGTATTAAGCTTTTAGTTACACGTATATACTCGCATAAATTGGTCATCAATATATGCGTCCTCAATTTATAATGGAACTTTACGAACTGTCCTCGGAACGAACCGTCGATTTCAGATTGTAAACAACGGGGTATTTTGTTCACCACACAAACTACTAAATTGGCGACTTGCGGAGATGATTATTCTAAGGATGAAAGTAAAAATAGATCAAATATGGATGCTGCCTCTATGCCATTTAGGGAGCTCTATAACTTGTCAATTTTCATGTTCTTATTAGGTAGTAAAATATTGCTGTTTCTGAAACTTTGTGGGACTTTAAGCTAAGGTGCGACTTTTTCAACGCATTGCTCTGAAAGAAGTGAAAGAAAAAAATCAACGTGATGACCTATTACATAGAATATTACACAATATGTGTTAAAAAATAATCGATTCAAATACTATTAAATGGAGAGTCAAGCTATTTAACACGGGCCTATTAACACCAAATAATTCTATCATTAGAAGCATATTTCTTCAACACATTGATCGACACACATACACGAATTATGTGGGGAGCGGTGGCCTAGAGGTAGGGCGTGCGCTTCGGGATCGAGAGGTCCCGGGTTCGTCTCCCTCTGGCCACTGGTTAATATCTCTGAGCAAGACCCACATGCTCCACTCCACCATGGTGTAAAATGTTACCTGCTAGGGCAGTGTCTATTCCTGGGAGCCGCAGATCGATGTTGGCTGTCACACCACAGGAGAGAAATAGTCTCCCCATGTAGACACGAGTGTAGGTTACCATATGTAGCACAATGACCAGGGGAAGTCGAAATGTCAAAGGGTGCTTGAGCGGCCTAACAGCTGAAAAGAGCCCTAGAAAGTTGGTAACTTAACTTAACTTAACGTGTATTGTTAAACAACATAATTGACAAAAGACCACATTACATTTGTATTTGCAAAATCAATCCATCACTTATTATTTCTAAATGTCAAGGTTGTTCATAAGAGAAAGTTTTAGGAAACTCAAGCAACAACAGTTACTGTAGGTCGAGTTGTGTTCGCAAAAATTCGTCTTTCGAACAGACTGACGGAAGGACAGACAGTTTACACCCTACAACTGTGTTGTTTGAGCTTATAAAATTCAATTATAAACAAAATATGCCAGGAAGAATACTAATTAAATACATGTACTTGTACATGGACCGTATATACTGATATACTGATACTTATATAGCTTCCTGTATAAATGAACACTATGTGCCCGTCCCGCATATTTCGATCGATAGAACCATAGAAAACTGCCGACCGCACTGATGAATGTGCACTGCCCAGGTTCAATCGTGCGTCCTACCCTTAGCGTGGATCCTATTTTTCATGCAAATTGACTGTTTTATTTTTCAGAAAACCGAAATATATGATATTCTTGTTGTAATTTTGTTGGAAAATGTTGGCGAAATGTTCGCACTTTGTAATCGCATGAAACACGGATGATATAAAGGAGATAATAAAAATTATGGTCATAATATGGTCAAAATCGTCATTATCGTGAGGTCTACCCCGCTAGTGTTTTGTTATTTACGGAACAATAACGAAGTGTTTGAGGAAACTACGAGATCAATCGTGGAAAGTAGGGTAGCAAAAGATTCAGTGGAGAAGCCATTGCGTGCTGGCCGGGGTGTCCATAAATAAACGAGTCTCGATGTTATATATTTACCTCAAAATATGGGTTAAGTCGACGCTATTTGGCCGCCATTTTTGTGGTGGCTCCTACCATCGAAACCACGTGATTCCCCACCGTGATAAAGGAGATAATAAAAATTATGGTAATAATATGGTCAAACTCGTCATTATCGTGAGGTCTACCCCGCTAGTGTTTTGTTATTTACGGAACAATATCGAAGTGTTTGAGCAAACTACGGGATCAATCGTGGAAAGTAGGGTACCAAAAGATTCAGTGGAGAAGCCATTGCGTGCTGGCCGGGGTGTCCATAAATAAACGAGTCTCGATGTTATATATTTACCTCAAAATATGGGTTAAGTCGACGCTATTTGGCCGCCATTTTTGTGGTGGCTCCTACCATCGAAACCACGTGATTCCCCACCGTGACTTATGAACAAAACTTTTTTAACTCATTTCTGATGTTGCTGAAATTTCAGTGTGTATTAGGTAGATATATTTCATTTATCCGTGTAAAATTTCATACTTGTAGGTGTAGTACTTACAAAGAAATATTTAAAAAACACGAGTTTCTTCTATCGCAAACTAGCTACGAGGGTAGATCAATATATTCGAGGACTTTTCATCTAGCAATTTCATATTGGCAGCAAAGCTCAAAGTCATTTAACATCATTCGGAGTAAGATGTCTCCGACCGAATGCACTAATAAAGTTATTTGATTCATGCACGGGGCGCGTGCCGTTTGACTTCACCCGACGTCATTCCAAGCGTCACCGTCGGAGCAGCACATAGCTTCTTTCCGGACTGATACCCGGTTCCATGTATGAGACTGGTTGTCTTTTACTACTGAAATAAGTAGTTAATAGCTTATTCTGGAATGTGAGGTGGAATAAAAAGAGTATCGATGCGTTATTGGAAACAAAACTCGGAAAAGGGCGGTTGGCTTTACAAAATTAGATTATTTCAATTAAGACTGAAACAGGACCTATCAGGTTTAGGACGCAATATCGAAATAACCCTTTTGATTTGGTGTCAACAATTTTATGTGTTGTAGCCTACACTAGTCTTCGTTTTTGCCAGTAACATTTGATTGAGATATGTGCGTATTATTTCGCCGAATTTAACGGAAATTGTCCCTAACGCGGTGTTATTTTTTTTTGTTTATCCTTATTTTATTGACTTAACCGTTTGGAAGAGACCCTACAATCACATAAACAACGGAATCATATGAAAATTGCTAATTGGGAGCGCACAGAATCCATGCACAATTTAATCACGACATTTTGGAGGTATCGCGAGGAATTAACAAGTTTCGCGTTTATTTTCATAGCATGTCGTTTATCAGAAATAACGTTACACCCGAGATGCTCGACGGTGCGCGTTTCACCATGGTTACAAAAAGTGACGTCATCAAGTAAATAGTGATGTTATCATAAAAAATTTAGACACCTCGCGAGATAACTGATTGATCAACATCAGCGTGTTATTTCATTACTCTAGTTTCAATATTTAAAAATTGAGAAGGAAAGTCCTCGAATATATTGATCACCCCTCGTAAATCCTACCCTACCTACCTAATCCTCTTCGCCCCAAGGGGGGCATAGGGCATCCACCACTCTTCGCCATCTAGGTCTGTCTTGAGCCGCTGTTTTTGCTTCGTTCCATGACATGGAGATGGCCTTCAGCTCTTTTTCCATCGTTCGTCTCCATGTCAGGACAGGTCTTCCCCTCTTCCTCCTCCCTTGGGGGTTCCAGTCAAGGGATTGGCGGACAATGTTGTTGCGGGCCTTCCGGAGTGTGTGGCCAATCCACCGCCATTTCCGCTTCTTTATTGTCATGGCAATTGGGAACTGGTGGGTTCTTCTCCATAGGTCTCGGTTTGATATTGTCTCTGGCCAGCGGATTTGGAGGATCTGACGTAGGCAGGTGTTGACAAAGACTTGTAGCTTTTCATCAAACATTTTGGTGTGTCTCCACGTCTCTGAGCCGTATAGTAGGACGGAGATCACATTTGAGTTGAAGAGCTTCAGTTTTGTTGGTAGACGGATGTTCTTATTCTTCCAAATGGGTCTAAGGATGACGAAGACATGTCTGGCTTTCCCGATTCGTGACTTGATATCTTCTTCTGTTCCTCCTGATGTACTCACAGCACTTCCCAGGTATGTGAAGTTCTTGACGTCTTCGATTGGTCCATCTTGTATGGTAATAGGGCGACTGTTTGCTGCGTTGATTCTCAGCGTCTTTGTTTTGCTGGTGTTGACAGTCAGCCCTGTTGATTGAGCAACCTGTTGTAGACGGTCAGTTTTCTGCTGTATATGGTTAATGCTGTGAGACGTCAGGCAGATATCGTCGGTAAAGTCTAGGGTTTCCAGTTTCTTCTCAAAGGTCCACTGTAGACCACGTGGCACATTTGTGGTTGTCTTCATCACCCAGTCGATGACAAGAAGGAAGATCATGGGCGATAACAAACATCCTTGCCGGACTCCTGTTGTTACAGCAAATGATGGTGAGAGGTCACAGTTGTGGATGACTTGGCAGGTCATGCCTTCATAGAAGCTGCGTATGATGTTGATAAACTTGTCTGGTATGCCGTAGTGCTTCATGATCTTCCATATCATGCTCCGCTCGATCATATCGAACGCCTTGTGGAAATCTATGAAGTTCAAGTATGCTGGAGACTGCAATTCTATAGACTGTTCAATTATGATACGTAGTGCTGCTATTTGATCTGTACATGACCTTCTTGCTCTGAACCCTGCTTGTTCGTCTCTTAATTGCTCGTCGAGGTTGTTCTTCAGGCGTTCTAGTAGGACTCTGGAAAGGATCTTTGAAGGTAGGGATAGTAGTTGTATTCCTCGCCAGTTGTTGCAATCGCCCAGATCTCCCTTCTTGGGAAGCTTCACAATAATACCGGACTTCCACTCAACAGGAATCTCTTCTTTCTCCCAGATGTCCTGTATGAGCTTCAACATGATATCGGTTGTGATCTTGCTGTCTGCTTTCAGGGCTTCTGGTGGGATGTTGTCTAAGCCAGGGGCTTTTCCAGACTTGGTCTTGTTTATGGCTCTATTGATCTCCTCTGCTGTGATGGGTCCCATGTTTACTTCCAGTTCTTCTCCAGCTTCAACTTCAGGAGTGTCCTGGACTGGTGGACCATTTAGGATGTCACTAAAGTGTTCCTTCCATCGGTCTATCTGTTCTTCTGGTTTGGTGAGCGTTCTCCCATCTTTGGCCTTGACTGGTTTGCCCGTAAATCAATTATCATAATTTGTCAGAAGATAGTGTGCGCAAATATGACTCTATAATGTCAAAAATATATACAAATCACATTCTTCTAGCTGAAGAAATTAACCAATTTTGTGATTTTTCCCGCTTTGTGAACTTGAAATTGTCACAGGACTGTAGTCATTAGTAAATGAGAAAGATGAACATTGGTCTCCGTCAACGGGGAATACTCAGTACTGATCTCTACAAAGTGTATATAGCAATCTCTTTCAGAAGAGCAATCTGAAACCAGGATCGGTGATACGTGTTGCAATTCTAGCGCATATGTGCCGATGATGTGACTGTTAACTCTTCAAACAGTAGAGACACTCAAATCCTTGTGAATAGTGCAGAAGATTTTGCCTGTATGGAAAGGCGGTACACACTGAAAGTTATCGAAAACTATTGAAAGTTAAGCCAAGTAAACGCTCAAAAAGTTAACATCTTCTGATCTGTGTTACATATACGGAAAAGGACTATCGGAACCTAGCGTCAGCACGTGCTTAGTCTAGGACTGTAACGGTTTACCGTGGTATACGAAATACCGCGGACTTCAGTCCCACACGGTTCACGATACAAGACTTCTAAATTTCGGTACGGTTCGGTATTGTATTACTTGTTGAATCGACTATACTACTACTGTACTTGGTTGTTTACGTGATAATCTTTGATGCTGGGTTGTTGTGAAAGAGAAAAATTGTAAGAAATAGATTTTCATAATATTCAGTCATATGACCAACTTTGGTGCAAGTTTAAGAGATCGGCTCAAAATTTAGAATAAATGGGCCTCAGCTATTAGGCTATAACCTTTATGGCGAGTGGTCTTATACTTTCAACCGTTCGTTTAATTGCTTTAAATAGCGTTGGTGCTGTACAGTAGGGGCTCGAATTAATCTATTTTGGTGCAAACTATTTATTGTACATCATCGCTACAGTATATATGTGTATTACATGTATATCATCGTACAAAATTTTAGTGTTGTTTTTCCTTATACATTTTTTGTATCATTCTAATACTGATGTAAGGTGTGATGTAGCTAGAGCTGTTCTAGATAACAATATACTATAGTGAAATCCCTCGATATGGAACATTCGGTTATGTACCAGTCAGTTGCACCAACGGCCCCATCCCACTGAACGTCTATTTAAGGTCATTTTGTCCCCTGGGCATCGTTTCGGAGAAAAAATCCCCAACATTTCCCCGGCAATGCGGAGGAACCTGAAAAGTAAAAACACGACCGTTTCCCCGGCTATCCATCACCGGGGGGGGTCAACTTACTGTTGCATTACTGTTTACTTGCTAAACTGTTTTTGAGATGTTTTGCAATAACTGAGTGGTATACTGCTTTCATGTTTCGAACTGCTGGACGGTGACCTCTCCGAGTGGCCTGCTCTTGGCGCAAACTGGCGCTGTCATCAAATTATTCGGTTCAACATTTTTAATGTTGATATAAATCAAGGTGTCTTCAGACAACAATACATTTATTTCTGTAATGGTTAGATAACACAAATGTCCAACTCAAATACCGGCCACTCTATCCACCATTCGCTTTAGTGCTGTTGGTTGAAATCCACTCTTTGTTGCTACAAATAAAAAGGAGATATAATTCTGAAGAGTTTCATAGTCATCATATGCCGACAGGTACCCATTTGTCACCTTTACAATATAAACTAGGGTTAGATGATGTTTGACATCCTGGTCGTTACTGTATCAAAACAAAAACAAAACCGAGAAACATCTTTTTTAAATATATTATTTTTTCGATTTAGAATCTAGTCTTTTCAATGATACAGTTACCTGTGTCTTCTCCGAGAAAGATATATATTGTATGGACTCTTTGACGTGCATTATAACTACAGTCAAAGACAAGCGAGACTTAGAATCTGATGTTAGGAAAATCGAAGTATTTCTCAACAGATACCTAAGACAAATAAACAAAATATTTTGGTCCAACAAGATTAGCAACATAAACCTTCTGAAAATTAGTAGCTCTAAAAAATATCATGACTGAAATCAAACAATGACTATTTAGATGGCTAAGACACGTCCTGAGAATGCCACAACAACACAATCATAGTGAAAGCAGCGCTATTTTGGACACCGCCTGGAAAGGGGTACCAGGAATACCAAAATCTACCTGGACAAGAACGGTAACGTTTGAGCTAGCTGAGATGGACTACAGCTGGGGCCGTGCACAGTTCACAGCGAAAGACATATGTAAATGGAGGGAAATTTATTGCGGCCTTATGTCACACAGGGGACGAAGAGGATAGGTAACTTACCAAATAAGACGCCAGTATAGCCCCACCAATCCCAACATCCATGTGGATTAAGTAGAACAGTTGAGGCAATAGCTTGTGGATACAGTATAATAATATTGTTCAGTTCTCCGACTTCGTTATATCCACCATGACGAACATATGCTTCACCTATTTTATGCCTGAAAGAAAACTCAGATGATTACAATAGCTCATTACCAAACATATGCGGAATATTCTGTCGCATGCCCTATTCATATTGTTTGACTTAGATTGTTGAGTATGCCATGTGTTGGGGTTGATTGGGTAGCATTACATGAACTACAGTACTAATTATGTGACTTATGCTGTGGAAATGTATTATAAAACCATATACTTACTGACCCATATCACAACCATGGAAAGCGACATGTAGTTTACATTCTGGAAACACAAATATAATAACGTACGAACATAAGGTGTATACGATTATTCTATATGGATAGGCTATATGTACTTAACGGACAGTCACTGCTTCAGAACTTCTAGTTATGGACATGGGTACCGCTTTATCAACGTACTTACGGAAATCGTAAACTTACGTTCAAATTAAAATTCTTTATAATTCTTTAACAACTTCAAATCGGTGACAGACAATTACTTGTATTAGTTTATTAACTTAATCTTTATTAGTATTTGCGCACAATTTACCACATTTTATCATTGTAAAAGAATTGTAAAGAATTTAAATTTGATCGTAACTTTAAGATTTCCGTAAATGCTTTGATAAAACAGCACCCTGGTCCTGAACCGTAATCATTATTACTTTGCAGCCCATAAGAAATTTTCCTATGATTTACAGGGCAAATATCAAGAATGTAAACATAGATCGTTTAGGTATAGTGCTTGCTGCATTGAGCCTGAATTACCAGCGTAGGGATCCGGACAGCATTGAGCTGCAGATTTGACACTTAAATGTGTTATATCTAGGGACTATGCTCTATGTTAAATCTATAGAGACTTTGACTATGAACTGTAATGTATATCTAGAGATTTCAATGATTGCATCTGTCAAACAGTGATGCATCATGGTATAACTTACGTGTAGCCTTATTAATACAGCCAGATGGTACATATATATACCCAACAGTATCCATACTGTACATGCCCGGTGTACTCACATAGAAGAAATCATCCTGACCAAACTTCAATAACTAAAACAACGAAACGATAGAATTAGCATATCTCGTACCATACAACTATGTCCCCGATGTAGAAAACGTCTATAATAAGTCATTGTGAAACATTATAAGAAGAAGTCATATCACATGGTCGTCTGACGTGATGTCATAAAGTTGATCAGGCACCGATTTTGGCCGATTTTGCCGGAAGTCACTGGATAAAACACCAAATACCAGCAAACACTAGACTAGCGTGTCATAACACTTGATATTAATAGTGAACTTCAAACGTCAATCACTCGGACGGTGGGTGTCATGCACCACAGCAGTCCTTAGAGGCATTAATTTCTGCAAGATGTCATTTAGAAATCTGCGTGTAATTTCCATAGCGATAGACTCATTCCTTTTTGGAAAGCGACGCGGGCGTCAACGACCAACGCACCGAAAGTTGACGTTAACAATTCGAAGTTTTTATTTCTTCAGCGATTCTTGTGGTCTTCTAAATTTTGCAACGGCCACTGCCAATTAATAACAAGTTCTAAACTCATAGGATACGTTGCATTAAATGTTCAGATTATAAACCATGCAAACACTTTGGGAAACAAACGGTATAGTGTGAAACATAGCAAAAGTCTTCATTATTTTGGATCTTCCCTCGTATGTTCAACTGCTCCTTGTAATTGCTGATCCATATCGTATTAATATGGACCTTTGTGTATGTTTTACAGAAAACTATATTTGTTAGGCATTCAATGATGACGATAGACGTGGTTAAAGTGTATAGAGCTATATTCTAACAGTCATTTAATGTCGAAATAATTACTTGCATCGTTTCTTGTATGATGCTAGACTACCTTAATTGCAAATTAAAACTTTGGATGGGCTCCGTGTACTTTGATTCAATCGTCGAATAAACGGTTCTTATCATTGCATAAGGTGTTCTAGAACACTTCCGCACGAAAAGGACAGTTCGCATGTCCATTAAATCACAGAGAGAGTTTCTGTCAAAACTGAAGCGAAAAATGATCTAATGGATATGGAACCATAATTATTTTTCAGTTTTTGAAACATTAAAAAAAATATCGTCTGATACAGCTCTATACACATTAAGATTTGTTCTTTTCGAGTGTTTTGCTTGTTGTCTCAGGATATCTAGATAGGTTTTCGAACTAAGGGTGGACGCTAAACGAAATATAATTTGATATGGCCTATAGGATACAGTTACCTGTCCTGTCTGCTGTGTATTACTGGTGGGCATCTAAAATATAAACAAAACTTTATATTAGGACTTGGTGAAACTGAATGCATACTTATATGTGTATAGGTAATTCAGCTTTTTACAACTAACTTTTAGTTGTTCAAATTCATTTTTGTTCAGTTATTTCTGTACTCGGCTTTATATCTATTCAGTGCTACCTTTCCTGACCTTATTTGTATTATCTCTCACACAAAAGTGAAAACCCATGTTGACTGTCACATACAAATACATTTTATTAAACTTACCTAAAACGACTTACTGTATATTGTTATCAAAATTTACTTACTTACTAAACAATTTCAAGTTCATATTATATCAAACTTCGCGATTACATTCAAATGCAATTAAGCCTCTATCGTACCTTGTATACACAAGGTTGACCAATCATTTGACGTAGTTAACTCGTGTGTGACCTCACCATCGGCATTGACCTAGATGTTTTAATGATCATTGTACCAATTTTCATAACGATTAGACCAAAAAAAGCAAAAATGGTGACGTCTAATGTCTACACAAGCAAATTGTGGATAGACGGACGAAAGTCCAAGAGTGATCACAAAGCTAAATATGTGTTAGTTAAGTTATATTCCACAAATTCTGGAGTATGTACGCACCTTAAGATTACCACCGTATATATGGTTGAGCAAATGATAAGCTGCCGAATAATTACAATTGCTCAGATAATGTGTAGCTTTGGCTGTCTGGTCACACTGTCCACCATAATTGTCTGTAGGCTGAAAACAAGGGAGGCTACTCATTTATCACCCTAAAACATCTCATAACAGTCTTCCGATTGTATATAGTTTGTATATTGTTTTAACTTCTAACAATACATAATCGTCCGATCGCATGTACGAAGACCACCAAAGACCAAACATCGGGTTATGTACGATTTTCCGTTTTGGACATAAGTATTTTTTGTCTCACTAAACCGCGATGCACGGTGATGCGATGGTGCGATGGTGAAAATACGATGGTACGACGGTAAAAATACGACGAACAGCGTAGTTATGTGTGTTGTTACAGAATTAGCAATTGCTGGTGAACAAGTAAAGTTTGTTTCAAAGCATAATAATAAAGTAAAGGAGAAATGTTTAACTAAACATTAAAGTTAAAGAAGATATTGAAGACTCTATGGACCCAAATGATCAGGAGAAAAAATGAAACGTTACTTTAACCAAAAACATCAATACCAACACAGACATTGGTCGTTGTTGACAATAACTACCCCCTCTGAGTTAACGAGTCTGCATAATTATTATATAACATTGGCATTTAATCATAAACAGTGCACCCATATCAACCAAATATTGTTCTTGTATTTCATCTATAGCGCTTGAACTGATGGTTGAACCATAACTACTGTAACGTATATATCGCTGGCTTAGAATGTGAAGGTCGTTTTGAGAAAACAAAAAAAAATGTCCGAAAAATACTCTTTACTATTGGTAAAACAAGCTGTGGTCAACATGACAAGTTCCGATTTTCGTGAAAATAGGCTCATAAGAAGCGCCTTGTCATGCTGATTTTAGATATGTACCAGTGTCTGATTTCCTCATACCTGTTTATAAGGTCGTGAGTAGTGTTAACGACCTTCTCATTCTAAGCCGGCCATATTTTACAGTGTACATGTACGTTACAAATAACAGAATACAGCTGTAGCTTTACCATGCAATGTTCAGAATTTATATTGAAGACAGTTTTGAATTGTGATTTATTCGTCAGAAAATACTCGTAGAACGCTTCTGTTATACGTCCGATTCCTGCAAAGAGAAAACAATACCATTAGTCTATATTAAAATTATATACATAAAATAAAAAAAACTTAAGTTACCAATTTTCTTAGCAATATGTTTATGGCCTTAATAAAAGCCCCTTGGCAACATTGATTGTTTAAGTTGTTTCCTTGACCGGGGAACTTGGTCAATTCTGAAACGCTGTTCAGTGTTTCTTCGGAAAGAGCATGGGCATCGCGCCACTGTCACTTCTTTGCACTTTTATGGGTTATCCTTGCCAAATGTTTAAATAATTACATAACGTTACATACAAGTTATTTATTTTATTTTACAAGCCGCAAAAACTCGTAAAGACCACTTGATGGCCATACTTGTATTTACCTGGGTTGACGACGGAATCTGATTTTCCGTTGTAGATATAGACCTTGTCATTCAGCATATTGGAGATGGGGTCAATGTTACCCAGATCTGCCCCTGATTGTGTGGTCAGTTCTAGAGCACTAGGTACGATAGCAGACGGTGTTTGCATACAGACAGTCACAGCTAATGCAGCATTCCCTGCCGAACATGCAAATGGTGCTGAAATATAGAGTGATGTACACGTGAGTATCACTAGGAGTATCTCGATAGTACAAGATGATATGGACAGTCCTTTGTATGTATAAACAATTTAGACGATCGAAATCACACCGTACAAACCGATACATGGAAATCAGATGGCACTACGAAGACAGCTGTCTGTTTATGCAAAACCGTGTACTATATATATAAAGGGAGAAATCACGGAAAATGTGTGCGATTTTTGAAGAAAAACGCGACGTTTGAAACTTTGACCCCCATAAAGGTATTTTAAACAAATCCTAAATCTTTTACTTATACCATGGTGAAATTACATTCATCTATGTATCGGGTTGTACGGTGTGGAAATGACCATGGAATTGTTTAGGTCTATGTAAGGAATATACTTTACACCAGAGTTATAATCGTTTTATTACAGTAGTCATTTTGTCATAAATTCGTCGCTTAATTTCGCTGCAAAATATGCTATATATGCTATAATAAAGGTATGCTTGGTCTAAAATAGCCAAAATTCAACGTATAAATTTTACCAAAAGATATTCGTTTTTTTTCGTTTTCAATGATACTGTTACCTGTGGTTCTGGTATGCCGATACAGTGCGCACATCTGAACTACCAACGCGAAACCATGTGTCGCTTGACCACCACAGTAAATAAAATACAGTAAAAGTTCGTTATCTCGCAATGTAATCGTGAAAGGTAAAATGCTCGAAATAACCGGGTACTCGAAATAACCAAAGGGCATGTATTGGTGATACAAACGGATACTATTTTAAAACTTGCTCGAGATACGCCGGGTGCTCGTGATATCGATGCTCGTCATAACGAAGTTTTACTGTATCATTGAAAAGTGATAATCGTTCCGGAGAAATGTAGTTGTTACTTACTGCCGGCAATGAGTCCTACACCCATAAACGTTCTAGAATATATAACATGCATCTGTGTTGCCATAGCAGCACCTGATGATATACCGGATACAGATATACCAGATCTATCAACATTGTACTCATCTGTAAGATAAAATATACACGGAGAATTAGTAACGTTTTATACAACACTTGTACAGTCATTTCAAAGTTAAATGAGAACGGTTGTAAATTTACTACCGTCCGGCAGGTAAACTATGTTTATCTTATTTTAACTGGGTATACCTAAGTGTATGGTATTCACCGCTAAACCTTTCGAATGGGATAGTTCCCTCATTAGTATTACTTATTAAATACGTTATACATTGTATTTGTTGTTTGTCTTTTGAAAACGCCAATAGACGCATGTTATTAAACTAGCCTTTTTTTCGTGACGAGTTTAAGAAATGTTGATCTCAAAGACAACACATTACTATATTATATAGTAACCGGATCAAAACAATGTTAGAAATAACGATTTATTCTGGCGTCGTTACGTTTTCCAGTTGTTCTATTAATGTTCTCACTTGATGATCGCGCTATTTATGTGATAAATTTGATCAATCGACGTAAAGTAGAATAACTGAGAAAGTATATACTCAGTCTTTGTCCACTGGAGAAAAATAAGAATGAATGCACCACGTGTAACATACACGAAAGTAGTCCAATATACCCAAACAAGTACATCTTAGGATGTTCTTCACTTTTATATAAAGTTTTGTATAAATGATTGTTTACATGCAGATAGAATCTACGTAATTAATTAGACCAGACTGGTGATAGTATACAAGGGGTTGAAATATAAGTCTTTAAGTGGAACCTTATCTATTCCCTTAATTGTCGCAATCAACAAATTAAAACAATTTGTGTCAACAAAATGATTACAAGTATGGCTGGCGTTGGTAGTGAAGTCTAAACACATCGAGTTGAATATATACCTGCTATAAACACTGTGTATAAACGAGCACGATTCCCCGCAATTACAATAAGGAGTACACAATTGAATTATAGAGTACGACAATAAGGAGTACAGTGATCAGATTTTAAATGGGCTTTCAATAGCAATAAATGATACAAGTTGAATTCTATAGTAATCCGATAAGTCATACAGTGATTTGGTGTATACGCTGTTATATAGTGAGTTGAATAGATACATGCATCAACCTCTATACATATCACCTCGTGACCATCTGACTTAATTAATATTTCACTCCTGGCGGCTACGCCACTCATGAAAATATTGTGACAGCTGCTCACTCGTGAAAAACATTCGATCTTATACCGAAAAAAAACACAAATACGAGGGGTGTTCGAAATGAAATGAAACTTTGTGTATATTTTTGTAGTTTCGGAATTTTCACATTTGACTTGTGTACCCATAATACAATCGGCTTCTCTTTGGTAAAAGTTTGATAACTATCATTTATAGGTTTTCACTCACCAATGTGTTTTAAGCTATCAATCGTTCGAAAACAAAAACAAATACCAAAAATGTTAGGTCTTTGTATGTAGCTAGTAGGTTCTACAGATTTTTCGTGCAGGAAACCAATAATCGATACTTAAATGACGAAACGTCAACGAAACTAGAAATTGTGTCCCTTTTACATGAATATGCTTCTTTGCAATTTAGGCATCCACTCTACTGTAGTTTTGAGCGAAAAGCACATGGCTATGCTTGATTACAAGTAATTTCTTTAGACCCACTCATATGCGATGAGTGCAGTGCCTTTTGCATACGATAACACCATTGTTTTAATCTCGACTTAAGTAATAAAATACGTTCAGTACAAGTTCTTTATGTAGCGAACATTTCAACGAACGTTTTCTGTGAGCTTCATTGTAATTGATCAGGTCAATAAAAAGTTAGAGAGTCAGCTGTATTTCTTTTCGAATACCACTCGTATACTCTACGTATTACTTTTTGCTGTAACGAGGTGCTTGTCTATTTCATTTGTTGATTTACGTCTTTCTGTCCATTGAATCGTGTTTGACACATGTAAGATTAACAAAATAAAAGTGTTATCACGCACAAGCATGGAATGAACAATCTAGTATTAACTCTTCGACAACATCTGTATAACTCTATTTTATTATCACATTTCAATAGTTTGATATAATATAGAATAAGGTTTACTAAGTTATTGCTACGGTCACAAAGCTTGCACGATATCCGTACGGATTTACCACCTCGTACGAGCCTCGATATCCGTGCGGGCTCCGTGTGGGCTCTGACGGACGTCGTGGGAGTTCAGCAAAATCAACTCGTACGGAGCTCGTACTGAGCTCGTAGGGCAAATGTGACCGTGGTATTAGAGTATCAAGTTAATTACATTGTGTATTTGTCACAATCAATAAGTCGATTATTGTAAAATTTATGTGTAAACATTAAAATGTATGCAAAACAACCGCTTCGTTTTATTACAGGGTCTCTTTTAAGCTATATTTGCAGACAAAACAAGTCAAATAAATAAATGCAGTTATAATGATGTTGTGAGATTGTTTCCGTTATTTCAGTTTGCCAAAGTGAATTCACCCAAGAGACTGAATATTGATTGGCGCGGTATATCAATAGTTTAATACTTAGTATTGCTTTAATTAATTAGTAGCATAATGCGTCTTATGTTAAATGTATACATACACATTGGGCATATCATCGTGTCTCATTGATCTTCAATGAACAAATACTCGACACAAATATTGTAGTATGTAGGCTATTGTTCTATGAAAATGTAGATCACATGCGTGTTTATTTTGGACAAAGTTTAAGACTATTTATACGAGAGGACGTTATGAAATTTTCAGTCGTTAGATAATGCCGAAATGCCGAGTATAGCCTTTATTAGCCGTTCAGCTTTCTACTGAAATATGGCAAATGGTTAAGTTCACGGGTTAATTAATTAGTTTATATGTGCGCTGTACATTAGTCAGGATAATTATCTTAAACAGGTACTATTCATTTTGTTAGATATGTTCCTAATGTTAGCAAAGCAATTAAAATAATCAAAGTTTGCATTGTGGTAATGATGTCTACTAATACTCTAATGTATCTTGTTTCTTTAAAAATGCCGAGCATAGCCTTTATTAGTATTTGTCAGTAAGCTTTCTGCTGAAATGTGGCAGGCATATATATGAGTGTCTTCCACCCGGATTTGAGCTCGGGTCGACAGATAAGACGTCATGCGCTTTAACCGCTGAGCTACAGAGGCACATCTTATCTATATATTATAATATAATAGTGTTGACATGCAAGTACATCAGTTCAAGGTATCGTTATTCTCTCAGTACTTGCACTCACTAAATCCAACACCAATCTTATTGATATTCAAGGATATGTGCTGTTGTTTAGTTGTAAATGGTTAAGTTTGTCTTCAGTTACTTTTTTATATCTGGCCACAGTGTAATGTACAACAGAAAGGTGGCTTCTTTAAGTCATGAAAATAATACATGTATGTATTTTTGTACCAACGAAAACAGTTGGTGACTATGTTGGTTCTATTCTGCTACAAACTTCGTGTTTGGCGTTATATTATTATTTAATGAGTTTCTTTATCCTCTCCACCGGATTATCCATATGGGCGAGCAGAAGAGTTTTAGTAATTTTTAGTTTTTGGGGGATAGTGCATGATACAGAAGATACCCAAATTCCAGAAGCATCCCTGGTTCTTTTACATGCCAGTGTATAGCACCATACATGGAACCTCGGTTTTAAGTCTCATCCGAAAGACTATTAGTAATTTTAGTTGGCCAGCCCGGGATTCGAACCCACAACTCCGAGATCAGTAGTGACTACTAGTTTC
The DNA here is from genome assembly GCA_963678985.1 of Spisula subtruncata. Lineage (NCBI taxonomy): Eukaryota > Metazoa > Mollusca > Bivalvia > Venerida > Mactridae > Spisula > Spisula subtruncata. The sequence continues at coordinate 13,454,766 of OY787669.1, forward strand.
GCGCTCTACCGACTGAGCTAAGCGGGCTGCCTATGTCGATATATGTTTCATGTTGCTAGTTTATACTTTCAGTTGGTGACATACCTAGTAGTTATGTTGAGCATACGAAGAATCAAGCCACGTTTCTCGCATATGATGTTGCTGACGTGTGCAGCATTTATAGTCATATATCAGTTACTAGTTTACTTGGAAAAACAGATTGACGGCAATGATGTTATACAAAGCGGTACAAGCGCTGCACTCACGCGTCAAAAATCATTTCTTGGAGACTATGCTAAAACTTTGGAGGCAGAACGAGTTGAATCTACTAACAATACAAAGCAGGACTCGCCTGACGAGATTCAACACAAAGTGACTGATGCAAAGCCCACACAACAACCAACTCATGATAACAGTTTAGGTGTTGACGCCGACTTCAATTTGTTAGCTGCACAAGATATAAACAATGATTTGGACTTTACGTTATTTGATGAACTAGTAATCTTAAACGGTTCAATTGTTGATAAACCTAGAGATTCACACAAAGTTACTGAAACAAAAACTAAAAGTCGAGTGTTTCGGTGGAATGGTGAATATGAACAGAGATTAAATAATTCAGAACAATACAGAAGACGTGTTTATAGTGCATTTTACAGGCGTGTTCATACGCACAATTTCGTGAATTGTTCGGCTGTGTTAGATCATGATGCAAATGAACTAACTAAAGCTAAAGCAATAATGCGTAACATACCTAGACGGGAAATACCGCTCCAAAGATACGCAAGGACGGTGGAGTGTAAAAAGTTCCGGAGTGAACGAGGTTATATTCAGCATCCACTATCTCAAATAGAACTAGACTTTCCTCTTGCCTTTGGTATGATTGTCTATCGGGATGTGGAACAAGCTGAAAGACTTCTACGATCCATTTACAGACCTCATAATGTATACTGTATACATTTAGATATCAAAATGAAACCAATCGAAAGAATGGCAATGGAAAAAGTTGCCGGTTGCCTGGACAATGTGTTTGTTGCAAATACTTCCATTAACGTAGAATGGGGAAACTATTCTGTATTGGAAGCAGAGCTGATATGTATGAAGGCTTTAATACAACATAAACGATGGAGATATTATATCAATCTTACTGGGCAGGAGTTTCCTCTGAAGACTAACAAAGAGATTGTATCGATCCTAAGATCACTACAAGGGGCCAACATTGTCGACGGTACATGGATCAGGTAATGTTATATACAGTCAATATCATCTTATTCTATTTACTTAGTAGAACTTGCAATTATCATTTCACAACATTGGCCTTTATATTTAGTCGTATTCCGCCCACATCTCAACTATTTACTGCTGGTATTTGTTTCACATGCACATGAACGAGATATATGCAACACCGACCCCATTCCCTCATTCACTTCATAAGAAAGCGTATTCTTAAATACGTATAGTGAATGAGGGAATGAAGCATTTGCATAACCCTTATCTTCTGGAATTAGAACTATTTTCACCAACACTTTTGATATGTTCCAGGGGAACTACGTGAGTTGTGATGTTAAATGTTGATTCTGTGGAATGATGATATAAAGCGTCAATTTCAAAATGGCAATATAATTCACCAGACAGTTGATTCCACGCCACCACCCACGGGGATGGGCCGGGATTTTTACTATTGGGTTGTAAACCCCCGCCGTTTCCCCGACCGCCCACCGACCATCCCCGGGGGTGAGGTTCCGCAACTGACTGGTGTATAATGTAAAGGTAGAGCAACGGCTGATGTGAATGTAATGTATATTTACATATATTACAGAGCTAGAGAAAGGTATTTCCATCGATGGACATCGGCGGGTCATCCACCACCACACAAAATACGTCCCATCAAAGGTGCCGTACACGTGGCAGTTAACAGACACTTCGTGGACTTTGCTCTCAATGATTATAGATCACGTGACTTCTTGGAATGGTTAAAGAAAACACAGATACCGGACGAAACGTTTTTCGCTTCATTGAACCACAATCCACGGTTGGGAATAAATGGATCATTCTTGGGTAAGTCACTGAGAATTTACGTACTGTAGGTGGTTACCATGGTCGATAGAACGCCGCGTTTCTGTTCGGACGCGTAAGGCTAGTTTGTCGGAAAAAGCATACGATGTACTCCCGATTCGAGGTTCGAGTACGGTGAAAAAATTATATTTTACTAATACGGTACATACGCGTAGTTATCTTGCCAGTGTGAATAAAGACGCATCTCAAATCATTTACATTAACATTGATACTTATATAATATACCGAATAAGAATGTACTTACATGTTCTATTTAGTAGTGTATGAATACTGGTTCAATTAATTAACTTGCTAAAAAAACTGTAGAAACGATTCTCTTTCAAAACTATCCTTGTATAAGCACTCACAGTATTCACTGAGACTAATGTATCTGACAATGACCCATGGCCGGTATTCACAAAGAAAACTTCATTTTTTATCTTAAGTTGCACATATTTTGCAAGAAACTGAAAATACATACTAGTTTCTTCGTTATTATTGTAGCGCTTTATATAACGCTTCAAAACAATGTAAAAAAATGATTATCTTATTTTTCCATTTTAATTGATACTCTTACGGCAATTGTACGATTTTGAGGAAATTCTAAGTTTTCACTTAAGATGCTTTGTGAAAACCACCCCTGCATACACGCTGAACACGTCCTTGATAAAAGTATGCTTTATTATGGTATTGTATATGTTGCAGGTGAAGCTGAGGAGTATCCACTGAAACCCTCATTAATGAGGTATAAAAACTGGGAACTTGGACACTCTGTGTTTGTTAGAAACTGTGAAGGGAAATATGTGAGACATATATGTGTACTTGGTGTAGGTGATCTAAATCAAGCCTATAACGATATTGGATTATTTGTGAACAAATTGAACATTGACTTTGAATATCTAGCATTAGATTGTTTGGAGAAGATACTGCACGAACATACCTGGTCAGAGTATCTGAATGATGAACAAGTTGATACAAGTTACTACGAGCGGTTAGACTATGTCAGGAAACAGCTAGTACTTTCCTAAAAACCAATTTCCTGTAGAACAATAACATAGTGATAGTAGTTTATCATTAACCGCCTTACCTCGGAGTGAGTCCAGAAAGTTAGGTTTATTACTAACATACGGGTGCTGGACGCTCGTAATTGATAGTGTTGGTCATGCTTGGATCCTGAACCTAACTTTACTGAATAGGTGGTACCGTTACAAGGGTATATTACCCGGTACAAATATAACACTATTACAACTGTGTGCCAGACTGGGTGATCCCCATAAAGCAAGTGTTTATATCTAATATAGTTGAAATGGGCATTAAACTAACTGTGTCACCAAAATCCTCAAGTTTCCAATGGTGAATGTAAAGTTAACTTTCGTCAGGGAGACAACTGGTATCAGGAAAATATGTGAACATTGATTGTTTCCCTTGGACAACCATTTCTTGCAGCAACATTTTCTGTTCATCATTTAGTGTAATCATTACTCGAATTCGTTGTTTCATTCTATGTTTACTCGAGTCGGTTTTACTGCAATACTAACGTAAAACTAGACATTTTAAAATGTAACTGGTATGTTTCAGTACGTAATTGTTGCAAATATGATAGGTCTATGCTTGATACATACATTATATAACGTTATTTGTTATTAAATAGTATTTTAGTAGTTGAAACTCTGATACACTTGAGCTGAATATCTAACTTCTAATTTCTAAAACAGTATTTTAATTTTTCGTCATTTTTTCTGAAAAGAATCCTGAATTAAACATAATAGCCGGCACCAATTGTTGATTGTCAAGTAGCTGGACACAACGGATCAAGTAACAAATGAAAAATATGGTACTTGCTTTTTTGTTTAATTGGGGAATACTTTTAGAGAAAACGGTGACAAAACTGAAGGGAGCGCCCCTTAATTCATCACGCTGCACTATCTGGTTTAATAGATCACAATGTGGTAGAAAATATTTTCCTCGATGCAAAAGCAGTGCATGATACGGACCAAGTAATGGATAATCCCATTCTAAAAATAGACGGTGTAGTAATGGGTGTGTATTTTGAAACAGCCTCTGAGATGGCACACCCGAACAGGGTTCTGTGTTGCGAGCACCAGGAATTTCTCCAACAGTGGAGGAATATCAACATTGTTGCTAGCGAGTATGTTAAAGCGCGACTGGGAATCAATCCTGAATTACTGGCCGTCACATTTTTCACACCTCCGCTTGTGAATGGAAAACGTTGTCAAATGTTCATGAGAGTATGACCTGTCACGAAATCGAACATGGAAAGCCGGTTATATACAGTGCAGTAACTATCGGACCAATACCGCAGCGCTGTCATTGGATGTAATGTTCCAGTCAGTTGCATCAACGGCCCCATCCCCGGGTATGGGCGATGGACGGGGTAAACGGTCGTATTTACCTTCCAGCTTCCCCTGCACTGCCGGGGAAATGTTGGACATTTTTGCTCCGAACCAATACCCCGTGGACAGAATTTAGTTGTCGGGGGGTAGCGGAAATACCCGAGATTTTGCCACCAGGACAGGGCCCTGGATGACGGTGGTTTTTACAACACAAAAGCAAAAATTCTGGCCCATTCTCGGGTGGGGGTGATGCTACTGACTGGTGCATTACAATGTATAGCTAGTTTGCGACAGAAAAAAATCGTGTTTTTTTTAAAGATTTCTGAAAATATATTCATCAAATTTTGGTAAAACAATACACAGATTTACAATAACTTCCTACCTAGTCTCATTTTGAATTTCATAATTTTTAGTCACCAATTAAAAGACATTTAATCTTTATTACATATTGAAATTACATGCCTATTTACAGTTTAACGCAGGGAGGTAATCTGGCATTACATTGATGATTTACTATCAAGTATTTAACTGTTACAATCCGTGATCAGCGGGATTGAAATTGCTGTTATAAAGACAAGACTTAGGAGGCCCTTGTGATTCGGTTTATTTAGGTGTGTCGCTTGTAAACAATGTACAGCAATAACATGTTCTTCGTCATATTCACAGACGGGCCTCGCATGTTTTAAATTAAGTAGGTTGCAAATACGTAAATATACCGTTATGCGTATCACGTGACCGTAAATTGGCTGTTTCAAGTATCAAGTCTTCCAACTTGATTTTTCATACAAAACTACAAAAATGTGACATAGAACTTATCAACAAAACTTTTTTAACTCATTTCTGATCTTGCTGCAATTTCAGTGTGTATTAGGTAGATATATTTCATTTATTCGTGCAAAATTTCATACTTGTAGGTGTAGTAATTACAGAGAAATATTTAAAAAACACGATTTTTTTCTATCGCAAACTAGCTATATACTAGTCATTGTTTAATACTAAGGATCTCTTCATATTCTGCCGGTAATTTCAGCGCTTACATTGTAACAATGACAAGTATGGCACTGAAAACATTGTTTCAATGAAATGTTGACTTATGTTGTTTTGAAAGATAACTTTCAATCACAGTTCTAACAATATTTATATTAAACATCCACCTGTTTGATATTCTAGCGCTGCAGGATAGACAGGCTGTGCATTCAAACGACTAATTATTATCTGAGTGTAAGTACCGATGCTATCATGTACTGTTGACAAATTCAGACCTTCAATATCGTAAAGCTGGATGCATGCTTGAGGCGACATATATATTTTACTGATAGTAGACAGTGACCTAGGTCGTACAGTATCTGACAGTGACTGGGTCAATACATACAGGACAATGACCTTGATTTGGTGATGACTCTGGCGAACACACAGTATAACTTCAATGTACACCGTAATTTTTATAGTCATTGAATAATTAACTACATGCTAATGTATAAAAACCAACCTGGTTACACTAAGAATTGTGGTAAAGGGGTGTGCAATATTATAAAACTGAATCAGCTAATGAACTACGATACTATATAGCAATCAATTTTTTTATGTGAGCGTAAGTTTAAGATTGTCGTAAACGCTTTGACAAAACAGTAGTATGTGTTACTAGTATACTAAGTATCAAATATTTTCACCAGTGGGCTAATCCTCAATATTAGCCTTGTTGCACTAATAAGTACAGAGGCACTATAGATTAAAAAGAAGCACGTCAGTTTTTCTGAGCGTGCTCACGCTTGATGTAGGTCATACACACGAAGTGTGTTAGATTCTTATTCATATTTTATTCATGGTATAAAAAAAACGAAAACAACGAACAGTAACGTTAACTCGTTTATTACTCGTATTATAATAAATTATAAATTTAGTATATCACCATACACCGGACATCCCTCAGTCATCTCCGACAGTCATCTCCGGCATAAATAGAAACATGATGATACAAAATGTAGTACGCCAGACAGTGCATATCGTATATATACTGTATACTCTAAGTATGGTAGTCATCGTTAATTATCACAGATTTAAGCAGTAAAACAAGCGGAAATTATGGCTTGGATGACCCATAGATCGACTGATAGGGTAGTTCCACAGGTAACTCTATCGTCGAAAACGAAAGAAAAAAAACGAAAACATTTTTTTTATAGAAAAATATAAATTTTACAATTTTATTTTCGTTTTCAAATTGGCTTTATCAATGATATAGTTACCTCTGGGTAGAACTAGGGGGTACTCATGATACACACACTTCAAGGTGGACATATATAAGTCTGTCTTACATCCCCTATGTTTATAAAGAAAAATCATCAATCTACTCTTTTCTCATGAAATGATTTCCCTTTGCATTCTCAAACATAGGAGATATTGAATCAGGGCCAGAGCAAAATATAGCTAAAAATTAAAAAAAATGCTATTTGCTTGATAAAATATATTATCTAGTCGGGTAGCCAGACTTGGTGGACAAGGTCATCCACCGAGTCAACTACAGCATGGGTATGTGCACTGGGGATGACTGACAACATATCGCAATCTAGATACATTCAACGTTCTACGTCAGAAGCTAAACTGATTACATACAACATCTTGTACGTCATGATGACTTTACAATCAGTATACCTTGTTTCATTTCAAAATAAACAAATGGTATGTTAACTTGAAGGTCATAAGAAGATGGTATCACTGAAATATTAAACTACCCCGCTATATGCTACTGATACCCGGTTAGGTCACTGTGCTAAAGTTGATTGCACGCACGACACTATGTCCTATATCATGCATGTCCCATATTTTACACATATAACGCATTTTTACTGATTAGAACACAAAAACATCCAAAATACATTAACTCATACTTTTATGAAAATTTAAACAATAAATATGAAGTTGTATATTGGTGTATAGTCGATATAATTAGTAATACTAATAAGGGAACTATGTCAATCGAAAGAATAGCAGTGAATACCGTTAACATGTAGTTTACCTGCAGTATATTGACAGCCGTTCTCGATTAACTTTGAAAGTACTGTATATTGTGGCATCAACATATGCATACAAACTGTATGAATTCAAAGATTCATAAACGTATTTACCTGCATGCAGTTAAAGTGTCCATCTTGGAGTGGGGGCTTGCAAGGTTCGAACCCACATACCTACACCGCAAAGCATAACACTAATACTGTTATCATGTATACACATGCATCACGAATATGTTCTATCTTTTTACATAATATTACACTCACTCATCCAGTACGTGTCTGTTATTTGCCTACACGAGATCTACATATTCATGAGTCTATGTGCAATAAAAGAATCTTGCTAATTCAGCGTGTTTGTCGTTATCTACATATCGCTTGTTTGTCGTTTTCCTACATTTTGCTCGTCTATCGTGTTCCTATATTTCGCTTGTTTGTCGTTTTTCTACATTTCGCTTGTGTGTCGTGTTCCTATATTTCGCTTGTTTACCTTTTTCCTACATTCCGCTTGTTTGTCGTTTTTCTACATTTCGCTTGTGTGTCGTCTTCTTACATTTCGCTTGTTTTTCATTTCCCTACATTTCGCTTGTTTGTCGTTTTCCTACACTTCGCTCGTCTGTCGTTTTCCTATATTGCGCTTGTTTATCGTTTTTCTACATTTCGCTTGTTTGTCGTTTTCCTACATTTTGCTCGTCTGTCGTTTTCCTACATTTCGCTTGTTTGTCGTTTTCCTACATTTTGCTCGTCTGTCGTTTTCCTACATTTCGCTTTTTTGTCGTTTTTCTACAGTTCGCTTGTGTGTCGCTTCCCTACATAGAGCTTGTTTGTCGTTTTTCCTACATTTCGCTTGATTGTCGGTTTCAACATCTAGCTTATTTGTCGTTTTCCTACATTTCGCTTGTTTTTGTCGTTTCCCTACGTTTCGCCTGTTTGTCGATTCCCTACAATTCGCCAATCGTAAAAGCTCGGCCATTTCCGTTTGTCTCCGGTAAATATCCATTGGATAAAAACCGAGGTGATCAGAATGACAATTCGCTTGTTTGTCGTTTTCCTACATTTCGCTTGTTTTTGTCGCTTTCCTACGTTTCGCCTGTTTGTCGATTCCCTACATTTCGCTTGTGTGTCATTGTCCTACATTCACTAGATAAGGTATAATAACTCACCCAGAGATCACATGAAGAGTGCAGACGAATGAATCGTATAGAATTTCTCTAAAATGTCAAACATATCATTTTCATACGTCTTCCGTCCATTATTTATGCAAACAGTAAGAACGGAAGGCGGAAATGGTGATTGTTGAAACATTATATTGTTATATTCTATAAATGTCTTTCCTGTATAACTTGATTTAACCCATAAATATATAAAATTGAATAATTTATCCCCAATTTTCTTACCTGCATTGCCTGTTTAAATTACTTTGAGTTCATAAAAGTGACAGTTTTAGAACTGGAATTGAGACAACTGCTTACACATCAGATTTCTACGTAATTTAATAATGCATTCATTATGTAACATATATATATACGCTGTAAACTCAAGATTTCGTTGCCGTATACATAAAAAAGTTAAGTTACCAATTTTTTTACGTCTCTTTTCATCTGTTAGGCCGCTCAAGCACCCTTTGACATTTAGCTTCACCTGGCCATTGGGCTACCTATGGAAACCTACACTCGTGTCTCCCTGGGGAGACTATTTCTCTCCTGTGGGTGTGGCAGCCAACATTGGTCTGCGGCACCCAGGAATAGACTGCCCTTATAGGTACTATTTTACACCTTGGTGGAGTGGAGCATGCGGGTCTCGCTCAGAGTAATTAACCAGTGGTCCAGAGGGGTCCAGGGACCTCTCGACTCCGAAGCGTGCGCCTTACCTCTAGGCCACCGCTCCCGGTATAGAGTTTTCCATTCGAACTGTTCTAGATTTTAAATGGTGTCGATAAAATACTTGAACATTTGAGCAGAATTCCAAATGATATGCTTGAAATAGATACAATTGTTCTGGTACATTTCTATATGATCGAACTAGTAATGACCATTGCATACGGATTGTGAGTAGCTTGTATTTAGGATACTACATGAGGTGGTATGCATCTAGTATCGTAAACTATATAATGAAGATCTCTGACTGAATCAACTAGAGCAGTTATCATATATTATAATTATATAATGAGTGTGTCATTTGCTTTATACAATAAACTACACTATAACTCAGGCTATATGATGTAATTGTTTTCAGCTAATGTGTTGTGTATAGCCATTGTATATGATGGATGCATTATTTAATAGTTTAAGACGTATAAAGTGATCTCAAGTGATAAAACACAAGTTTTACCCAAACAATATGTATATCACTCAATATGAGTCCGTTGTTATATGTTACAACCGACAACTTTTTTGTCTTTCAAACCATGAAGTTAGATATACATGAATTGTCCATGTCCAAATCCAATGCACGTAAACAGCCATAAGCAGAAGCATTCTGATCTCCTCGGTTTTTATCCAATGGAAAAGTATTTACCGGAGACAACCGGAAATGGCCGAGCTTTTACGATTAAAGCAGTAGTAGACGTACCAACGTAACGTCTCATTGTCTCGTCACTAGAAAATATAACACTGTTCTGTGTTTAACACTATTTTCTGTTTCGCCCAGAGGGCTTTTTCAAAAAGTATGAAGCTTTTCTCAACAACATATTGTGTTGTTAGAAAATAGTTATGAAAAACTTGTTTTGCTGCGTACCATGTTCGTTACAAAAGGTTTGAATAGAAATGGCCAGGGAATGGTTAATTCGAATAGCATTGCATACTTTACTTTATTTCGCAATTTTTAAGCATCTGTGCTGATGTACGAGTGTGTCTAGACGCATGTCAGTAGAATATTATAGGGTTTGTTGACAATGACGCTGATCATGGGTTCCTTATAAAACCCCTCTTGGTGTAGAATAAATGATGTCTAGTAAATATATTATCTTCGGTACTTATTAGTTAGTTTAAAATTCATTCAAATTTTTAGCGCCCGCTAATTGTTGCAGTGCTTGAAGAGTTGCACATGGTTAATGCCACTGGATGCTTGTTGTTTTAAAGCGTGTGTTGCTTTATGTCCGCGGGGTTTCGCGATCTTACTAGAATAACCATAAGTAGAATTGTCATACAAAATTAATTATAAAGAGATCTACACTATGCTTGATATAAAATTGTTAAAACAATTGCTTGAAATTGTCATACATTATAAAGAGATCTTCACTATGCTTCGTATAAAATTGTTAAAACAATTGCTTGAAACATTGAATGCATTATATGAGGCATTATTTTAATATAGAAACATTAAGTCGTACGAAAATGAGAATGTCATCAAATAAACGTTGATTTCCGTCTTGATACATCCACCGACATCCATACAACCACCATACTGCCGAGTTAACGGCTAACATTCTATCCTCAGGCGTTCATCTTACTGAACAGGTAGTACTTAATTGTCACCTTCATAAATCTGGAACAATATTCTCACAACGGTGCACCGAACTGTGACCAGAAGAAGGTTTAAAAGATACGCTTTCCTTACCTATCATGACTATAAAAGCAAACTGAAAGTTCGTTTTTCTTTACTATTAATTCGTAGTCAGCATCGGAGCAAACGCATCATTGTATATTTGTGCGAACGATGAATGAATGTGACTTTTGGATATTATAAAAAATACCGAATTGCCGAAATTGCCTCGTGCAAAATTTTGGGTAATTTTTGACAGCTAAAATTGATATAAACTTTAAATTGAAATTGTTTAAGTGTGAACATACTTGCTACTCAGTGACAGTTTGACAAGGGGAAAGGGTGTATTACGTTATAATAGTGTATCGTAATATTGATGTATTATTGACGGAAGTATAACGCTCATCAGTATCCCTATCATTATTACTTTTAAGGGTTACATTAAGGAGTTCAATTAAGTTCAAAATCGGGCAAGCTAATCTTGTTTGGTGCGCAATTTTTGCATATCCTAGCGTTGGGCTTTAATCTATCTATGTGTTTACATAGAACGGTCATGACGTCTACTAGAATATGATATGATAAAATACCAGTGAGTATAAGCGCATCATTGGGTCGTGGATGACATTGTGAGAATACAAAACTTTGACATTCATATCAGCTGACTTTGAAAATTAGGTATACGTCGTAATATCAAGGTCATCTAGACAAATTCAACCAGTGCAACTTCTTGTCTCAATATCTACTGTGGAAATCTTATATTTTGGATAGTTTAGCAGGATATGCACTTGGTTAACGACATGTTGACCTTAGTACCACAAAGCGGAGTAACGTCAGCAGCACCGTCGCCGTCAACGATTTCCCCGACGCTAAATGGATTGCCGACGGCTGGACAATTGAATGCTTTCACATTCGGTGGAATTCCGGCTGCGAGTCTTAACTGTTTACAAAATGGACTAAATGGGTTTTCACTGAATGGACTCCAAGCTGCTTTCAGTGGTTATGCATTGACTGGCTTACCGGCGCCGTCGGCATCATGTGGGCTAGCAGCCAATGGTATGGGCATGAACAGTTTATCACCGGGTGCAATAAATGCTCCTCCGACCAGCACATGTAATGTTGCTGGATGTACCCCCGGACCAATGGGTGGCATCACAATTAATGGCGTTACCATGGCTCCACCAAACGCTTTAACAGCACCGGAAGTATATGGTCTGCCATCATCTGCCATACCTCCATCCAAATCCGGCTCAACATCGGATTCACCCAGCAGCGGAGAAACCAGCCCGGCACCATTGTCACCAGCACAATCGTAAGTCTTACCAATAATTTTCCACTTATTATCAATTTTCATTATTTATTGATTCGTAGAATGGAATCCACATTCTATGGCTTAGTGTGAAGAATGGTGCACATGAAAGGGACAGGGAGGGTAGTGTTGTAGGAATGTTTGCGGTTTGACCTGAAGTAGCCACACTGTATATTGAGTGCTCAGTGCAAAACTATGGTAACTACCTCAATTAATATAGACACATACCACAGTTTTGCACTAATCCCTTGATATGTAACCTTACATACAAGTGTTACGATTGTGGAATGATAACTTTATTTTCTCTGCATAGTTATAATTGTCTAGATTAGTTTCCATTGTTAATGATATGAATTCTTATGAACGAATGATTTATATGGCCAAATAAGTTTTCCTCGCTTTTCGGGGAAACGTTAACATAATAACATCAATATAAGCTAATACTGCAAGTAAGCATCAGGCAGTGTGTAGTAGTACCTGACGAATATACATGTATAATACACATGCATTCAAAAATGTATGGTCACTGACCTTCTCCCACCTATGACGGGGAAAATAAATGGACTAACGTTACATGACGTAGCTGAAAAAACAAACAAATACGTATGGTCAAACAAACCTTAACTTGTGTCTCAAACAACAAATGTATACAAATATATAAGTGAAAGACAAGCACATACAATATTTGAGTCAGATTGTATTTGCTGACCTCTCTGGCTGACTAGACAACTCCACACATAAGAAAAACCATACTATAAATGACTTATATATGCTCAGTATGAAATTAATTGTGTGTCACAGCAGTTATCGCAATATCTCGTTCACGACGAGATCATTGATGCATATCTTCTATTGATAGAGAGTTGTTTTATTACCAATATAACAACATTATATAGTAGAGGATTCAAGTTTATCTGTTTAAAACAGTTTATTGGTATTATGAGCTATGTTGTATATTAAGCATTTTGACTCACAAATAATAACATTCTACAGGACGTAACTATCAGAATCTGATACTGAGGTTCCATAGATGGGACTTTGCCTAAAACAATACCGATGGCAACATCAGAGCCCGATCTTTCTTAGCATCTCAAGCAGAAATCTTCATCTCAAATTGAGATTTTCCTTAAATCAGGGTATTAATTTGAGATAAATCAGAAGTTGGAGCTTTTTAAATGTTACTGTAATAAACTCAGAATGATGTTTCGTGTGATTTCACGTCATTTTAGCCAAAGCTTCCCCTGGAAATAAACTAAAAGGCTAATATTGAGATGAGATTAAGCTCAGATTGAGATGTTTCGTGAGATCCGGGGCCTGATTTACGTTTTAATGTATCTGTATAAACTGAATGGAGCGATCTAGGGGGGGGGGGGGGGGGAGGTAATATTAACTCTTGAGTTCATTATCATCAACACGAGTAGATTAGTTAACATATCACGTGTATATGATATTCATACAGTGTCACATTCACTCTAGCATTACAATAAGCCGTCACCACACTAAATAATTAACATTAATTAACTAAATAATTATACCAACCTTAACCATGCGTGTTGTATATATAGTGTTGCTTGTCTGAATATTGTACATGCGGATAATCCTTGCTGACAACACGTCGAGGCAACGAATACTCTATTCTCTTGATAGCCACTTTCTGTGGTTTGACCAGACTTTGCACAATCATTTTTTTAAAGATTTCGATCTCAAATCAGTTGAGTTTTGACTCAGTTATTATTTACTTAAATTAGTTTACTTACTACATTCTAGTGTTCTGTACGTTAAATATCATACGGTATTGAGATAATGACATAAGAAATGTCCGAATCCCAAATATATATTGTAAGTATAGTTGATTCAATAAGTAATACTAATGAGGGAATTATTCCATTCTAAATAATAGCGGTGAATACCGTTAACTCAGGTATACCCAGTTAAACCTTGATAAACATAGCTCCCCTGCCGGACGATAGTATATTTACAACCGTTCTCATTTGACTTTGAAAGGACTGTACCTTTGTATTTTTTTCTTCAAGACAACAAAATGTTGAGCGATATTCCAAGATGAAAAAAATAACAGCAGCTGTGTTTATATTAATAATTTATATTATCATCATCAGAGTTCGTTGATGTCATATATTGTAAGTCATGTAAAACGTTATCAATTTGAATAAACGAATTCCATCTGCAATGCCTAGTTACTAAGGTTAACACCTTAATATAGAGTAAACACAATCCATGACAACCAAATTTTGATATGATGTATAATCGATGATCTTGCACAATATCGCACATCAACAATAAGTCTTGTGTGCAATATGGATATAGTTAATAAACTTGTATTATTTTGTTGTTGTTAATAAAGTAATCGTTTGCTCTCGGAGCATCGAGGCTCTACTCATATTCCATCATGCAAATCTCTTTCCTACTATACATAGAGTTTTGCTGAAATTATATTGTTGTTATATGGAGTACTACAGTCGATTCAATAAATAATACTAATGAGGGAACTACTAGTACCCCATTCGAAAGAATAGCGGTGATTACCGTTTTAACACTTGCATACTCAGTTATGCTTAGATAAAAAATAGTTTACCTGCCGGACGATAGTATATTTACAACCGTTCTCACTTGACTTTGAAATGACTGTTAGAGTTGTATAGCAGTGCATTTGATTAAAGAAATAAACAAATCAAATGTTAATCTGATTGTTTTAGACAGATATAAATCTGATCGACAGATCCGTTCAGTTATTAACATTCTTATAAATCTTAGTTTATATAATATATACTTCATAAAATTTGATAATTGTACTAAGTTGATTAGATGGAAGTTTCAATCTCAGTTATATTGTACATGTTAACAAGTAAAATGGCTTCACAAATTTAGTGTTTGTTTAAATACTTATAAGCCCAAGCGGCTTATTAAAATGTTTCAGGGATGTTATTATATACATACATGTACTCATACATTACCCCCCCCCCCCCTCAAGACCACAGGTAACTGTAGATAAAGAAAAAAGTTTTTGTAAAATTTATATTTTTCTATTTTCTTCACTGTTTTTTTTTCGTTATCAATGATATACTTACATGTGCTCTAGACTCCATATTGACGTTTACGTTGACGAGCCATTAATTAATAAAGATGGTATAATTATGTAGACATTATAATACCGATGAGTTACATGTCGTCCTGATCGACAGCATAGTCATTAACGTTTACCGAAATGTGTTCTTATAATTACACTATCACTGGTTTAGAATGAGAAATTCGGAAGTTACGATCTTATAAGACTCATGCATATTTTAATTCTACATCATAAGGATCTTCTTATGAGCCTATTTTCACGTAAATCGAAACTTGTCATGCTGGCCAAACTGAAGTTGAAAAAGATTGTTTTACCATAAATAAAGAGTAATTGTCAGTCAGTTGTTCTCATTTTCTCAAAATATTCATTCTTAACCAGCGATATAGTCATTGTAAGGAATTATACAATACTCATATAGATCTATGCACCACAAAAATGACAAGAGTCGTAAAATATCGATATTACAAACTTGTTTTCAATTCTGAAATGTGCAATACCACTTCAAGCTTTTGCACGAATCTAAGTATTTCTGTTCAAAATTATGTCAAGTCAATCGATAGGTTCTAAGTATACTACATACCATTACCTCCACCGGCATGTAGGGGATTGTTGAAACTAGTTTTAAAGTTTGTGAAGTCGTGTTTACATATTTAACAAGAGTCATTGGCAGGATATGAACTACAGTGTCCATGTTCTACAAACACGAACCCATGTCACAATTACGTAAAACAATATCTGCCAAAACAACATTGAAACAACACTAGTAGAACACATATACATATATCTGGTATGTTGTGGGACGTGTAAGACTGGTAGGGAGTTATACTGTAACATGTCACACTATGTGTGATATATGGTTTAAACATAGTTAACATATCGTACATTTACTCTTGTTGTTGTTGTTGTTGGTGGTGGTGTTTTTTCCATCGTCCTAATGTCGTCACTAAGATCATCAACCTAAGAAACAAAAACAAGATTAAAGCGGGTATACTATATACTTCTTACAAGCATCTTTTAAATTTCTGGGTTGCATTGATAGTAACATATCCATGCTATATATTGAATAACA
The DNA here is from genome assembly GCA_963678985.1 of Spisula subtruncata. Taxonomy (NCBI): domain Eukaryota; kingdom Metazoa; phylum Mollusca; class Bivalvia; order Venerida; family Mactridae; genus Spisula; species Spisula subtruncata. Next base: position 13,471,099 of record OY787669.1, read on the forward strand.
CTTTGAAATGTAAGCTTTCTATTGGTATATAAAAATATCAGATGGCATCAAGCGTTTTCTTAAAGCATTCTGCATTCTATTGATCAGATATTATTAATCACCCTGTATATACAGTTTGGTTGTTGGAGCCTTATACTTGTACATGCGCCATACCTGGATGTTTGGTAACGTCATTTCCAGTCCCGTACCTGGATGTTTGGTAACGTCATCTCCAGTCCCGTACCTGGATGTTTGGTAACGTCATCTCCAGTCCCGTACCTGGATGTTTGGTAACGTCATCTCCAGTCCCGTACCTGGATGTTTGGTAACGTCATCTCAAGTCCCGTACCTGGATGTTTGGTAACGTCATCTCCAGTCCCGTACCTGGATGTTTGGTAACGTCATCTCCAGGCCCGTACCTGGATGTTTGGTAACGTCATCTCCAGTCCCGTACCTGGATGTTTGGTAACGTCATCTCCAGTCCCGTACCTGGATGTTTGGTAATGTTGTCTCTTGTCCCAAACCTGGATGTTTGGTAATGTTATCTCTAGTCGCAAACCTGGATGTTTGGTAATGTTATCTCTAGTCCAAAACCTGGATGTTTGGTAATGTCATCTCTAGTCCAATACCTGGATGTTTGGTAATGTTATCTCTAGTCGCAAACCTGGATGTTTGGTAATGTTATCTCTAGTCCAAAACCTGGATGTTTGGTAATGTCATCTCTAGTCCAATACCTGGATGTTTGGTAATGTTATCTCTAGTCCCAAACCTGGATGTTTGGAAATGTTATCTCTAGTCACCATACCTGTATGTTTGGTAATGTTATCTCTAGTCAGTCCTCATACCTGGATGTTTGGTAATGTTATCTCTAGTCCCAAACCTGGATGTTTGGTAATGTTAACTCTAGTCACCATACCTGGATGTTTGGTAATGTTATCTCTAGTCAGTCCTATACCTGGATGTTTGGTAATGTTATCTCTAGTCACCATACGTGGATGTTTGGTAATGTTATCTCTAGTTCCATACCTGGATGTTTGGTAATGTTATCTCTAGTCACCATACGTGGATGTTTGGTAATGTTATCTCTAGTCACCATACGTGGATGTTTGGTAATGTTATCTCTAGTTCCATACCTGGATGTTTGGTAATGTTATCTCTAGTCACCATACGTGGATGTTTGGTAATGTTATCCCTAGTCAGTCCCATACCTGGATGTTTGGTAATGTTATCTCTAGTTCCATACGTGGATGTTTGGTAATGTTATCTCTAGTCGCATACCTGGATGTTTGGTAATGGTATCTCTAGTCACCATACCTGGATGTTTGGTAATGTTATCTCTAGTCCCATACCTGGATGTTTGGTAATGTTATCTATAGTCAGTCCTCATACCTGGATGTTTGGTAATGTTATCTCTAGTCAGTCCTCATACCTGGATGTTTGGTAATGTTATCTCTAGTCCTCATACCTGGATGTTTGGTAATGTTATCTCTAGTCCCATACCTGGATGTTTGGTAATGTTATCTCTAGTCAGTCCCATATCTGGATGTTTGGTAATGTTATCTCTAGTCACCATACGTGGATGTTTGGTAATGTTATCTCTAGTCAGTCCCATACCTGGATGTTTGGTAATGTTATCTCTAGTCCGTCCCATACCTGGATGTGTGGTAATGTTATCTCTAGTCAGTACCATACCTGGATGTGTGGTAATGTTATTTCTAGTCACCATACGTGGATGTTTGGTAATGTTATCTCTAGTAGCAAACCTGGATGTCTGGTAATGTTATCTCTAGTCCCATACCTGGATGTGTGGTAATGTTATCTCTAGTCCAATACCTGGATGTTTGGTAATGTTGTCTCTACTAGCAAACCTGGATGTTTGGTAATGTTATCTCTAGTCAGTCCCATACCTGGATGTTTGGTAATGTTATCTCTAGTCCCCATACCTGGATGTTTGGTAATGTTATCTCTAGTCCCATACCTGGATGTTTGGTAATGTTATCTCTAGTCCCCATACCTGGATGTTTGGTAATGTTATCTCTAGTCCCATACCTGGATGTTTGGTTATGTTATCTCTAGTCCCATACCTGGATGTTTGGTAATGTTATCTCTAGTCCCATACCTGTATGTTTGGTAATGTTATCTCTTGTCCCATACCTGGATGTTTGGTAATGTTATATCTAGTTACATACCTGGATGTTTGGTAATGTTATCTCTAGTCCCATACCTGGATGTTTGGTAATGTTATCTCTAGTAGCAAACCTGGAGGTTCGGTAATGTTATCTCTAGTAGCAAACCTGGAGGTTTGGTAATGTTATCTCTAGTAGCAAGCCTGGATGTTTGATAAGCACAAACCTGGATGTTTGGGAATTGTTATCGCTTACCCTGTATATAAGAACCTAGAGCTGATGTGGAAAAGTCATAATTATTACAATTGAGACACAACCAATAACTTGATAACGAGTTAATAACAGTTGAATCTGCTATTTATTCACTTCATGTATAAACGATTTCCGGCATTGTAATAAGGAGTACACGTTGAATTATAGAGTGTGGCAATAAGGAGTACAGTGATAAAATTTTACATTTGCTTTCAATAGCAATAAATGATACAAGTTGGATTTATAGTAATCCGTTAAGTGATACAGTGATTTGGTTTATACGCCGTGTTATTGTGTTGTTTTGTTTTTCTTAGCTGTATGACATGGTGACTTTAGCCCAGGCAATTACGTTTTAACGACGTCACACACGTTCAAACAACTGTCAAATTAATGACTATAGCGCAAACACGTGGTACGTACTTGTTTTAAGGTTTTACATAAGTTTAAAAATATGACAGGGGCTATAACCAGTGAACCTCATACAGTGTAACTTTGTTAAAAGTTTTGAAACGTTACAGTATACATGTACCTGCTATTACATAACACGTGTTGACAAAACGTAGTTCGGGCTCATATGGAGTGCCATAGCGATTCAAATGGTGCATCGACTTTAAACGAGATATTGATGTTCAAGCGATGTTCTAACAATTGTCACAGTTTATGCCCGAAACCGATTCAACGGTCTGGGTAGCATTTGAGTGTACAGTGTACAGTTTTGCACAAAAGTATTAAGTAGATGTAGTAGATGTACATGTAGATTACCACTCATTCTTGGCACATGCCCGTGGTATGTGCCCATCCTGTGTGCAATGGGCGACCATAAGTGGACCATAGTAGCAGTATACTGGCTTTATTATTCGTATATCACTGATTTTCGCACATCTTACTCATCAAAAATCAATTTATGCTAATGAAATTCTAGTTCTGGTGTAAATACTCGTACGTGTTGTTTGTTAACAAGTTTGTGATGGACCGAGACCGACGTAAGTGTTTGGTCAGTCAGATTGGCCTCTCTGGTTGGTCAATGACCTCCGGGATCGAGGAAAATCATTGTCTGATAAATCAAATGGTCACACATTATCAAAACAACCTCAAATACAGGTGTATACTGACTCAAAGTCGTACGTACAACATATATACGTACGTATATATAGAACAAGTAATAGGAATTGCAATCAATACAGAAGTCCCCTACCTGGTTTCCAGGAGGCCGTTGTCTAGACGCAGTAAAGCTCTACCAAAAAGCGCTCGATAGCAGCTTGGCTAAGCCAAGGTTGGCAAGGTTTCTGTTGCCATGGTATCCACAAGTTTTGCCCGAATCAAAATACAATTAGACTTATTGGTCCATATCCTATTACCAAGTTTCATAAACATAGCTAGAAAACTGTTTGAGTTATGGCATGATCAAGAATTTCTTGACGGACGGGTTGACGGAGGGGTTGACGGACGGGTTGGCGGAGGGTTGACAGACGGGTTGACGGACTGATGGACGGACTGATGGACGGACGGAGGGAAAACCTATATTCCCCGTCCGGTTGAAAATCGGTAGGGGCCTAACAAGCGTATTACAAATATATGGAATACTAGTATATATGTTGTGGGGAGTATGTGATGAAAGATGGAACAGTGACTGATTGTGGGAACTACTTCAATACATTGATGGTCTATCTGTAACGATTTAAGCGGTTGTCCAGTTATATATTGATAAGATATTATATGCTTACATCGTTATAAACATGTCAGATTGGGGAATATATTTGATAGTTTCACCATTCACCCCTGGTATGCAGTGATGACACTTGAGCTGCATGATAAACCTTGCCAATATTGTCTATACCCACTATACCCACCGTGCCTGCCATTCCAAGGTAACCATGCTACAAATAAGCCTTCTTTGTACCCCAGCTATATACCCTAATCATTAAATCGACCGACGAGTTTTCAAAATTGGTTTAAATTGGAAAATCAAGTTGAGAAATTAGTTTGTTACTTATTCTTTTCAATTCCTTTTCAATTTATTAAAATTGACGTACTTGTGATACATGATTGTTTTAGGCTTACCTTATATACCCTGTCCTTAAGATGCCGGGTATATACTATACATACAGGATGTGATACGTATGATACAGTATGTATATATAAAACTGGGTCAGAAGTTAGAATAAAGTGGCAGAAAGCTTATTCCATGAGTAAAATTTGTATGATATTTAAATAAGTATTTTACACGCGTCGCACATTGGCACGTGATCATACCGTCCGGCATATTGACACGTGTCTGATATACAACTTACAAGCCATATTGACGGGAATTATAATGTTGCTTACATATTTTTTCCTACTATGTACGAGGAGTATAATATCATGAAATTATCGCTAGCTCACTTCAACACTAATTAATATGAGGAAACAGCAGAATATGAGACTGTCTTCACAATTTAATTAATGAAACGAGTGACTATCTTTTTGCTAGTACAGTAAAAAAACTATGAAATTGTAACGCAAAAAGTACAAAAGACGCATTCGTAAAACATACATGTATTTTATCTGTATGCCCTTGATATTTGTCATTGAGAAATGTGTGTTATATTGAAATACATCTATAAGACAATCTGATGGCGTGCGTTATGATAACGTTATAAACATACATTGTATATATGATCGTAGAGGGCAGATTGTGTAAATAGATCATATCTTACAGGGTGGTATAAAACGCCATGTTTCATTTTATCAAAATGTAGTATCAGATATTATCATTTTAATCACAATATAATATCACAAAAAATCATCGTACAATTTAAAGTAATTATATATCACATTCTACATAACGTCTACAATTTAATGAAGTATTTTTATTGGTTGTTGTTGTTTATCATGTTTGGGTTAATGAATATATGTACAGTTACATACTTTGTCAATGAATTGTAATTCATTACAAACTAATGGCATAATATAATTAATGATGAAAATGCTATATATATATAAATAATATACAATTTAGCCCTTTATACCGAAATGCAAACTCGCCATCTGCGAATACATGAATGTTCACGTAAAACAACATGCACATACATTGTACATACGAGTGTATCAATGCATTCTCTGACATGTTGCATACAGCATGGCGATTACATAAAGTTAAGCTATACGAGATTCGTGGTTCTCAGTTATTTCCACCATGAAATCATACATTGGTTAGATTATGCATAAACTTGTCTCGTTGAATTAAATACTTTATGCATTGTTAATTAATGATAGCAGGTAATATAAAGCCCGTATAAAGCATACTTGCTAAATATATCCTCACTTAGTACAACATACACAACTTACACTTACACGACACAAGTTTTGTAATGTCTACTACACCATGAATAAACGAGTCGATTTCCGGCAATTGCAATAAGGCATACACGTTGAATTATATAGTAACGATACAGCAATTAGTGATCAGATTTTACATAAAAAATATGCTTTCAATAGCAATAAATGATACTAGTTGGTTTTTATAGTAATCCGATAATGTGTACAGTGATTTGGTTTATACACAGTGTTGTTTTCTACGTATGATGTATCTATTGCTTTTTGATCGTACCAATACTCTGTCGTCTTGAAAGTAGCATTGAAAGTAAGTTTCATGTTTCATGCGTTATTCTCATGTTTTCAACCACATGAACGTTCATAATTTCTGATTAAAATCAAAATCTGACGTTTTTGTTGGTATATTTGAATGATCGCTTTAACATAATTTGGTTTCATTTTGACGCAAACACATTGCTATCTCTATTATAAAAATATTATACTCGGCTATATACTTATATTAAAAGTGTGTGGTATTTTTAATTTGATTTTTGCTATCTCCCATCTGGAGCTTGAAAACAATGGTAAGAAATTTAAAGAACAAAGTCATTCGTTCATGATTGTGAAATTGTGTTAATACAATAGTTTCTCTGTATCACTGCGCATGATATATGATCATCTGTCCACGCATTTCCCTGTTTCTATTTTAGTACAGAGAGAGTTATTTCTGTAACATTACAAATGATTATAATATGACAAAAAATGAGACTCGTAATAAACGCTAAGTTGGCATGAAAACTTGAACGGACGAGACGTCGGTGTGCGTAAAGCAAAATACTGTAACATGAATGTTTTACGACGCATGTATTTAAATGAGTTATTTTGTATAATTAGGACTTGTCATTATAGTCCTCCTAATTTAGGACAGTTTTTGTGCTACACGTGGTGAGTAAATTAGGACAGGTATTTGTAATACACGTGGTAGGGAGAAACGTGCTATCAGACCTAGTGTATGGATGTCCGTGTTGTAATAATGACTAGGTATAGTCGATTCAGTAAGTAATACTAATGAGGGAACTATCCCATTCGGACGAATAGAGGGGACTACCGTTAACTCAGTTATACCCGGTTAAACCTAGATAAACATAGTTTACCTGCCGGACGATAGTATATTTACAACCGTTCTCATTTGAAAGGACCGCATCTATTATTATTTGATATAGGCCTATACAGTGTTTGTCCGGATACTTGATTTGTAAAACATCTATAATATTACAATGTATAACTTTACAACAATATATACGGAAATACATCCGTTTAAAAAAAATCTGTTTTGTAAAGAATAATATCTTCATAATTGAAAATTAAATTAAATGAAACATATCCCTAACATAAATGTGTATCAGATGACCACGTTGTGCTTAGTGCTTACACAGGGATAAAACCCCGTATCCGGTACACCGGTCTATATTTCCGGTCTAACAATTCCATTCATAGTGACGGGCTCCGGCGTTTTATATAGCTATGAATTATTAATTCTGACTCTAATTTCACACTTACCATAATATTTAAATATTGCAAATGACGGTGACATGAGATAGTTTCCGCTGTATGTTAATTAGATCATAATTCAGAGCGGGTGCTTCATGCGTACATCTTATTGTCATTTTCTTACACCAAGCTTACACAGCTAAAAAGAGTCCACTGGCCTAAACATATATACATCCCCAAATCTCCAATATAGTCATAGACAATAGTTTCATATTTCCATAACACTGTCTATCATCTATCCGCAAGTTAGAAAATAAATAAATCTACTTTATTATCTTTTATTAATTTTATTTATTATTTGCTTCAAACGTTAATCCGTTTCAAATCTTAAATATTAAAAGAGTTCAAGTTCTTGGTCGTTAACCCATACGATCCAAGGGAAGTAAATCTAACTTTACTATTTTATTTGTTGTACGAGTTGTCTTTCTTTAATACTAAAATTAAATTAAGCCATTGATATGAGCTTTTTTTGTTTGAAATGAGAAAAGCTTAACTGCATGTGTCATTCAATCAATCAAATACAATCTATTACACGTATATTTATACTTAAAAGAATACATAAATAGACAACTATCCATTCTTTTTACTATTTATAGTCGCTTCAAATGATGTAGTAATCTTAATTTTACCATGACGTCATTAGATGCAAATAATTAAAAAATGAAATGAGTAATGGGTTGTTTAATTGTTTTTTTTTAAACAATGACTTCATCAACTGTTACATTTATCGGTATAACAACTTACGCGATAGGGATCTTTGTCAGGCATGGGTTGTACGTTAACGTAAGACATACCACGCGTAAGAATTTCACCACATAAGACAATGTACTATATCGATGTCCATTCTACATTGTGTACATGTACACTGTATGCCTGCTCGGACCTACTTTCAGACTGGATCAAATAGCAAGCCATGATCAGATTCTATCATTTAATATTGATATTATTTCTCATCACGAACATTGAATAAATATTCCTATTAATGGATGCAAACATGATTCAGCCTATCGTAAATAACATCATTCCAGCTGAACGTATATCAGTGTCGTAAACTAGAAGCATCCAAACCACACGTTTATGACGACAACGATATTAAAATGAAGTAGGTAAATAATTATACATGATCATGCCTGGTTGACAAATCTGAATAATCAGCTGGTTATGTCTGTATAAAATAACCTTGTTGTATTAGCCAGTACGCCAAGTTCTGATAAACTGTATATGAATATATAACTCAATGTTCGTATATCCGAAATAATCAGTATTATATAGTACATGTATAGTTGATTCAATAAATGATACTAACGAGGGAACTATCCCATTCGAAAGAATATCGGTGAATATCGTAAACTCAGGTATACCCAGATAAACAAAGTTTATCTGTCGTACGATAGTATATTTACAACCGTTCTCATTTGATTTTGAAAGGACTGCACCAGGGAGGGGTACGAATTTAAGTTGTAGGCACGAGTACATTTGTAATATGATATATGAAACGTGAAATAGAAATAAGAATTGACTATTGTCATCCCGGCCAAACTGTAGATGATGTCATTGTGTTAGTTATGTACGGACCGGGGTACTGTTTTATCAAAACAATTAAGGAAATCTTAAACGTTCGTTCAAATTTAGATTATTTATAATACTTTTACAACTGTGAAATCTGGTAAACGGAACTGCAATATTAATAAAGATTCAGTTAATGAACTCCCCAATTTGCTGTCGATAAAGAAATATTCATTACTTAAATTTGAACGAACGTTTTCGATTTCCGTAAGTACGTTGATAAAACAGTACCCGGGTGCTTACAGATTCGAATTAACATGGTTTCATGTAGACATGTACTAGAGATTGAACGTTATGATGTTTGTATACCAATGTTTATTGTACCTTATGTACGATTAACGAATATAAACAGCAACATTTATAGTGTCAATCAAAGTATGTAAGCTTGTATCGTACTTGTAAAGTTTGTTAAATCCTCACTGAATGACAGGCCACTTGAACATCTCACAGTTACATCAAGACAAAACATTTTATCAGATTTCAAACTTTCTATATCTGTTGATATATTGTAAGAAGACAAATACCGACCGTGTGGGGCTAAGCTAAAACAAATACTTCAACAACAGTGTACATGTATTCCACATGCGCAGAGTTTTGACATGTCGGATACAATTTACTGTCGGGCATTACCAGTAAGAAATGATGGCTTTATTTGTTAAATCACGTGCTAACTCACTATTGACAAGTAAAATACCCGTTTGTAATATTGAGATAAGAAACAGGCTTGTTAGTACATGAAACAACATGACGTTCCATACTGCGAACTGTTTTCTCTAGACATTTTAATATGATGTCAATGATTGCATGATCATGTTGTGCAGAAGTGGAGATATCATAATGTATCATTTACATGTAAATATCGTACACATGTGTTATAATTACTGATTTTGCAGCCCAAACATGAACTACACTAACATCCACATTACGAGTGCCCTCTGTTCAGACCGCTCACTGTTCTGATTGACATCGTCAGTGTTCACTGTTCAGATTGTCCGCTGTTCATATTGCCTGCTGTTCAGATTGTCCACTGTTCAGATTGTCCGCTGTTCAGATTGTCCACTGTTCAGATTGTCCACTGTTCAGATTGTCCGCTGTTCAGATTGTCCACTGTTCATATTGCCTGCTGTTCAGATTGTCCACTGTTCAGATTGTCCGCTGTTCAGATTGTCCACTGTTCATATTGCCTGCTGTTCAGATTGTCCGCTGTTCAGATTGTCCACTGTTCATATTAATTGCCCACTGTTTAGATTTTTCAATGTTCTGATTGTCCACAGTTCAGACTATCCGTAGTTCAGAGTGTCCACTGTTCAGATGATCCGCAGTTCAGATTGTCGCACTTCAGATTTTCCGCTGTTCAGATTTCCCGCTGTTTAGACCTTTCGTTGTTCAAATTTGCCGCTGCCTTTTAGAGATCAACAAATATAACAAACTTTGTGACATTCAATATGAAAGTAAAATGAAATTTATCACTTTATGGAGTTCGGGCAAATAACAATATTTACATGACATAAAGAGACTATGGCAATTTACGGTGCTTCAAATTACTAAACTAAACATAAGATGTTTATTTTCCACCGCCCGGTGTATACATACATGTGTAAATATACCTCGTCTTTAACCCAACCGACAAATTTTTAATGTTAAACTATTTTTGTTGGCTTTATCGAATTTCGCATTAAGATGCCAGTTCAGTGATACACACTGATCGTATTGTTTGATAAACACCTTCCTGTTTATTAAAAATGATAGAGAAAATCGGACAGGGACGGTATCACTTTACTGACATGGCCGAGCACAAAACACAGCCTGACATATCGCAGACCACAATCCCACGCCACAATGGCCAACTCACCACTGAAAGTGAAAATGAAATATTAACTGCCTAAAGTCCAAGTTGCTGCTATAAAAAATCTGAAAGTCCAAGTTTCAGAAGTGTTATTATGTAGAAAGGGAAACCACAGGCATTGGTAGCACCCAACAGAATCAGCAGGGACCGAAGGGCACACAAAGACACATGAAAACAGAAAGACACAGTCAATGTTCAAAACACTTACAAAAACTACGATATCATGAACTACCACTAAGACATCATCCCACCCCACTCAGTCAAACAAATTAACAGTATGGGGTTTGGGAAACGAACATGCAACGTACTACACAATGGCACTACATGGACAAATCACAATGTAAGGCTGGGCAACAGTATTGCAGGAGGGCACATCCTAGTGTATCGCAATATGCTCGTGTATTGCCAAATCCTCGTGCATAGGCATATACTCGTGTATTGCAAAATCTGTATGTATTACCATAGGATCATGTATAGCCATTCCATCGTGTATAGTTATATCTTCTTGTATTGTCATATCACCGTGTGTAGCCATATTACTAGTATTTCGTTTTCTCAGCCCTAACCACGATTTAGTGGTAAAATATCACGCAATTTGTGACAGTGTAGTTGCACCAAGTCATCTGTTAATGATATTCATACTCTGTCAGTATCACACTAACATAATCTAAACATAATTTAAACAATTAAATATACATTTATTAGTAAAAAGTGTAAAAAAACAGGATTTGCATCTTGAATAAAACTTTGTATTATATTAGCATATACTTGCAATATGAGCGGACGACAATTTTACTGAACGCCCGGATGTGGGTAATCATGTTACTATACACCATGATGATGTTTTACAATACGTTTTTGATTTCATACTGAATTATACGATAATCGTCAAATCATGCTGACTACAAAATGCTCTCAGGTGATAGATCGTGTTACGGTAAACTTCAAGGACATTTACGGTCACTTTAATGTCTGCATCATAAAATGGATATCATCGCCTTCCGCTCATTTGGTTTTGGCCTAAGCAGGCTGGAGACACAGATACAGTTATCGGACGGAGGCCGGCGTGATTTGCCTGTTTTGACATTCAACATGGCTACTCATTCACTGGGGTTTGGACTATGCCAATGCATCGGTTCCAACTTTAGTGTGTTCGGAGCTATTTCTCTTCGCATATTTCCTATAATAATTTATTATTGTGTTACTTAGACCAGTTCTACAATGGTTGACGCTATTGTGATGGCATCTGACTTGGAACAAATTTCAATCATTAAAACTCTGACGTTCTAAAACCTCTCCCGGATATGGTGTGGGGAGTGGTGACCTAGAGGGGGTGCGCGCTTCCGGATCGCGAGGTCCCGGGTTCAACCCCCCTCTGGGCCACTGGTTAATTAGTCTGATCAAGAATAACCCACATGCTCTACTCAACCACGGTGTAAATTAGTACCTGTAAAGGCAGTGTCTATTCTTGGGCTCCGCAGATCGACGTTGGCTGCCACGCCAACATGAGAAAAATTGTCTCCCTAGGGAGACACGAACGTAGGTTTCCATAGGTAGCCCAATGACCAGGGGGAGTTAAAATGTCATAGGGTTTTTGAGCGGCTTAACAGCTGAAAAGAGTCCTAGAAAATTGGTTTACATAACTTTTCTCGTCAGGACGATATTACCACTTAGATAATAAACATGAATTACACGAATGTAATATAAACTATAAGTACTGTATATTATATACTTGATGTCATCTTACTGTATGACACTATCATAGAACGTGATATAAAAAACATGTTTGTCATTACGAAATACAGTCATATAAATAAGTTTAAGTATTATAATACCTGAAAACACAAATTGGCATCATCGCCAAATATAGCTCGCCATCTTTTGACTGGTAATCTTCGACGAGTCGTCCAAATGTAGTCAACCTGTATAAATAAATCAGTACACAGCGTATAAGTCAAATCATTGTATGACTTATCGGATTGCTATAAAATTCAACGTGTACTATTTATTGCTATTGAAAGCACAATCACAAATGTCATGTAAAATATGATCACTGTACTCATTATTGCCGTACTCTATAATTCAACGTGTACTCCTTATTGCAATTGCTGTAAATCGACTGGTTTATGCACACTGAGTAAATAACTGTGTCCAAACTGATGGACAATGTCCGTTATATTGAGACACCCAAGTTGTCCGTAGTATTGAGGTTATATACTTATACAGTTGTTTACATTATTGATACGCATAATAGTTTATACATGAAATGAAAATGCATACTCATTTATCATACCTCTCATTATCTGACGTATCTGAATTGTTTAGTTTTAACGAATAAAGGGAATATCAGTTATTATAATATCACCCTAACTAATCGGGTTACCTGGTGTAATTCGTACTCGCCCGTACTCTATAAATAAAGCACACCCAACCAAATGCTCGAAACGTTAGTTCTCAAGGTTATTGAATAGAATTAAGTATTCGTCGATGAAAAGCAATTATTTTAACATTAACTGTTATTTTTGTAACATTCACTGATTGATATTATTTCATTTTTTCTGCAATAGACTTTTAAGTGAGGAAGCGGTTGCCCTGAAGTATCGCGCGCGCTTAGGGATCGAGTGGTTCCGGGTTCAACCCTCCTCTGGACCACTGGTGAATTTCTCTGAGCAAGAATAACACACATGTTCCACATATCAAGGTGTAAATTGGTACATATGAAGGATGTGTCTATTCATAGGCGGCGCTGCCACACCCACATGAGAGCCCGGATTTAAAGTTAAAATCTCAAAGGGCGGTTGAGCTGCTGAAATGTCCTCGAAAATTGCTTTAACTTAACATTTAACTTTTTGTGTAATATCATGTTTATATTCTGTCACAATATAACTACAGTGGTGTATCTATATAACTTGTTATAATATCATTTCATTAATAGACTCGTATGACAAATATTTACACGTATATATATTTAGTAAGTAAGAGGTAAACACGGATGATTTGAGCGACTTTAAGCGGTATAATTATAACTATTAATCTATTCATCTTTTATCAAACGCAAAAAACTGTATTTGTTAAATATGCGACTGTGTGTAATATCCGTACTGAACGCAGTTCTTAGACCCATTTAACTCCCCTACTAAACCTTGTCATACAACTATATACCTCGCTCAAGGTAATTGAAATAAGAGAGTAGTCAAATATTGAAAGAAAAAATGTCTTTTTTGTGCTCGTTTCATTTTATTAAAATCATTTATAATGTGTGTATCAGTAAAACAAATCACACATTCTCAATTCTCGTCCATTTGTCATAAACCAAGCATGACTATATTGACTCTGCAACCTTTCTCTACGCGGTCTACCCCGGGTATAAATGTGTCGTAAATTGCTGAAGATTTGTTTACTTAAATATGTGGTTATAACTGGATCTTCACTTTGGATTGTAAAACATCACAAAAACTGGGAATACTATCATGTGTAACTTTATAGGAACAAGCTTTACAGGTTGGGGGACGTTGCTGAATTATATATGAGGTGTTTTAAATTCATTTATTCAAATCACGAGAAGATAGGGGTAGGATTCTACATGAATACATATCTTACATAGATAATGCTTCATTCAAAACGTGGTCAGCAATATATATGGATGTCAATAATTGTCTGGTCACGTTCTTAATTACATGCTCCTCTATGTCACATGTACCATCAGCCAGAGACTTGTTTGAGTGAGATAGTGTAATTATCTAGTACCCCGGTTAGAAGGATGACATAAACGGAGTCTGGAACCGCTACATTATAGTGCCGAACCATCTAATGGACACAGTGGCCAACACATATATGGAATAAACTGTTAAAACTAGTCACATCTCGGATATATTAGAAGCCAAAGCGGAATTTGGAACAGATATTCTTTAATGTGTGGAAATTGCAAATCTATATTTTGATTAGATGAGATTTAAAAAAAATCAAAATTGTATTGAACCGAACTTAACCAATGCAATTTTACTGACACGTAGATTAAGAAAAATCCTCATTCGATACAAAATTTTGGATATTTAATACAGGCACGTCAGTAGGACAATGCTGTAGATGTTTACAGTGTAATATTTACACAGAGATATCTTGAATCTCTAGAAACTTTAATATCTTCAGCAAAAAGGGTAGCGTTATCTTGATAAAATATGACATAGCCTTGATAACAAAGTCTTAAGGAGCTAGGACGGGTATAACATAAATACGAAAGTATCTTTGCTTTATCTAACGTCGTCTAAACATGTGTATGTGCATGTTGTTGTAAGCTAGATCTACATACTGACGGTACTAATCAACCAAGGTTTGGTGCTAGTGTGGAGCCCACATTCTGTTGATGCTGGGAACTTTACGTATTTATTTATATCTTATCTTATACGAACAAACAAATTTAGGGACTTTACATTAACTACATTGGTGGACAAGCCTTAGGAAATAACTGATCATCTACGTGTATAAAACATTTAGACCCCTTTGTGGTCCTGTGCTTTATTGACTGTTATGTTGCTGGAATAAATACCTAGCATCATTAAAGGCACGACAGATCATTATATTGTCATTATTCTGTGGGATCCTAACACTTACGCTACGACTCTTCACTGAGCGAACCTGGACGTAAATAAGTAAATCAACCATCACCGAGGTGCATCCATCTGATTTTGTTAATAATTGGATTTCTTCTGAAAAATCGTTTGTGTTAATTAAGCAGTTGATTTGGACAATTTATATATTTTGACTCGGACACAATAACACTGGAAGTGATGCGACTTACTCCGGCACCGACGGCCTTAACGCTGTCAGGTCTGCCTGCTATTGCCTCCCTACCACCGATGTCATCAGGAGCGGATACCGTTATATACTACACACTTTCACAACCACCTCCAGCAAGCCCAGGGCTCCATAACGGACTCACAAATGGACTCCCAAACGGGCTCACAAATGGACTCACAAATGGACTCCATAACGGGCTCACAAATGGGCTCACGAATGGGCTCGCTAATGGACTCACAACCTTACACCATCCACCACCGCCAGCAAGCCCGTCCTTACATCAACAGATGCAACAGATACCACCTAGTGCTATGAGCCCAGCCTTACAGCCACCTGTGAGCCCTGGGTTACCACCCAGCAGTCCGAGATTAAGCCCACAATCTACGGGACTTGTACCGGACATTATGCACCTAATCAACTACGGTGACAAAGATATGGGTCTTCTTCTATCACAGAGGTAAAACATTACTTTCAATAATCTCTGAGAGTCGTCACACATACAAGCGTGTAGCTTTAGATGTTTCTTACGTTAACCATAACCGACGTCACATTGAACAACCATCTAGTTCTATTATAATTATGGTATAAACCAACATTACAACCCAAATAATCCTTGGTTCATTCAGCGACCTTTGACGTGCATTTCGCAAAACTGAACAGTAGTGATTGTCGTCAACTTGCCTCGAATTTGCGTACAAAAATATATTTCAAATAAAATTTATAAATATCTAATATCTTAATTAATACAGTGTTATGACATTCGTTGTTTCAAGTTCATTTTATGTTAACTTGCCACTTGTCCCAATTATTATCAAAATTTCTTCAAATATAAACGTGATTTAAAAATTTGACTATCAGTAGCTTATTGTAGACATTGATTTCATTGCCTGTCAGATTACTTCCTGAATTCATTTGTGGTAAAACCTTGTATGAAATCATGCATTATTGAATTCCGTGTTCCAAGTAAAAAGTACATTCAAATCTCATTTTGATGTAGTTTTACATTTAACATTTCGTCATAATGATACGGGAAAATCGTTCGTTGGTATATTGTGAGTTTAATAGTCAGGCCATTATACCGAATGTTAAACAGGATGACAGATTGACAAGGTGTCCTAAGTAGGTTCAAAATGTAGCGTATAACTGAATGTGTAAACCAATGATCAGATTACAGGCTCCACCTACCAGTACGACTATGAATTGTTCTATTTAAATGCAAATTTTGAAGCAATTTGAACATTCGATTAACATTATCGAGCATTTTTCCTGGAACTTTTGAAACGCCCCGTATATCTTCTTCTTAAAACACAATTACGTCATTTACGTTTTACTCTTTAATTGACGAAAATAAATTGAAGTTTAAGGCTTATAATCTCGTTTTATGTATATAAATGTTTTCATCTACGTGTTTACTTACTTAAAGTTGTGTCAAAGATAGTTAACAGTATCAGAGAAAACCAGTATGATGTTACATAGTCATGACGATACAAATATGCAACTTTAACTTACAACTCTAAACTTCATAACAAACCTCGTCAGTATAACATGTACTTTTCAAACTACATACAATCTTTTCAAAGTCAAATGACAACAGTTGTAAATATACAATTGTTCGACAGGTAAACTATGTATATCTAGGTTTAACTGAGTATACCTGAGTTAATGGTATTTCTATATATGGTCATTTGTTGACTCTGGATGATGTTAACATGTTTACCGAATGTATGTTTTATCCAGTAATTATATCATTGCATTGAGCTACGTTTTCGTAAGGGACAACATTATTAGATTCATACGCAATCTGTCAGTTAGTTTATGATTATTCCTCACTTATATTATACTTTTATGTACACTTCGCCTAATTACCTCCATCGTTATTTTAGTTTTGATATTTTTAAAGTATTTATAAATACGTTGAATGAAGAAAATAATAGCTTCGCAAATAGTTTATCAAATTTATGATCGCGATGTTTTGCTATTCATGCTAGCCGAACCTTTACCAATATACGTCATAGTTAAAAGTTTCATTTTATTTTAAACATAATTATCTAAAAGCACTCATGTGAAGCCGAAATCTGATTATTTACTGTTTATGAGAAAATTTACATGTGTGGTGTTTAATTATTGTTATTTAGACGTCATATAAACGTTACTACTTTATAAATAACGCACTGTGATCACTCATCTGAGCATTCAATTACAAACTAGACTTGAACAGGGAAACCTGGCTCCGATCTCCCGAAGCATCTCAAGTAGAAATCTCATCTCAATTTTGAGATTTTGCTAAAATCAAAGTTGCAACTAGAGATAAATATGACGTTCCAGCTCTTGAACTTTTACTGTAATACACTCAGAATACAATTTCTATTTTGTAATGCTAATATTGAGTCCAGTCTCTCATTGAAATAAACATTAAGATACATGCCGATATTTGAGATGAGATTTAACTCAGATTGAGATGCTTCGGTAGATCATGGCCATATCTTAGAGAAACAGGCATTTGTTTTAATTACTACATAGTAATTGACATCATCGGCGTCCATCGAAAATGATATATACATAGAATATATACGAACATACTTATAATCGTGAGTGATCTGTTTGGTGTTAACTGCTCTAGTGCCGGCTAATCTTGTATCACCACTATCGAAGGCTATCGGGATCATTTGGTTTCAATATTCTAACCATACCTGGCTAAACCATCCGTTCTGGTAGGTTAGCCAGGAAACAGTTATCAACGTGGATCTACCGAACTGAAAATAGTTTCTCAAAGTATCATCATATAAAACAAACTAGTTTCTAGTTTATGTTCGACATAAACCAGTCCTGTATTCATGTAAGTCATTTACATATCGGTGAGAGGTATTGTTATTGTGGCTCGGTGCAGTTTTATAGGAACCCGTCTTTCTCGACAAACCAGAATATAAAAGTAGTGTAGTATCTCTCACCATACATACATGCTAGTACCGGGTAGATGTTTGAAGATCTCTTAAATCACCCAAACTCATAATTGACTGAATGATTGCGTAGTATTACATGTACATACATAAGATGAAAAAAGTCTGTGTGTGAATACCAATGCATATTTCCGCTTCGAGTGCAGGAGGTTCCGGGTTCGATCTCTGGTCGAGTCATACCAAAGACGAAATAAAAACTGGTACCAGTAATTCCCTTGTTTGACACTCAGCATGAAAGGGGAACTGGCTTCTATTCTTTCATACCCTCGTAGTGATAGATAACATAAAAGATGAGGTTTCCAGAGTGATTAATATAAGTTGAAAAAAACTAATGCATACTTCAATTAGATGAAAGCATAGTGTCAAGTATTTCTGACGTCGCAGCATATTGTAACAGTGTGTGACATGGTCTACATACATTTTGAAATACTATAAGATACATGTACGTTTAGCGATATCCTAAAACGACCGTGGTAGAGTCAGTGTGGGTCACGCAACTGTATTAAATACCCGCATTTATACCCGATGTCCCGTATAATAAACATTCAAATTGCAATCACATTAAACCGGCGAATGAAAACAAACTCCGTTTTCATACAGAAAGACAACAAAATATCCAAACTTAAGTTTTATGTTTCTATTCCGATATCACGTTTTAAAACATAATACCAGTATCAATTCACTGTATATTTAATGTATAATGGTTGTGTCTTTACTTTATGGAGATGACTTTAGGTATTGTTACTGTACAATGGTAAAACATAGACACAGTTAAGTTGAACTATGCAGCATACAAGTGCAGGCCTACATCATGCATGTAGTTTAGCAACACTGTCGCACATGACTTAATTAATAGAGAACCAGCTTTCAAAACTACGATGTACGTATCAGACATTATATGTGTGGTTATTCCCGTCATACATACCGGCATTACACACAGATAGGTTCGAACCTGAGTCATCAGGTCATGTGATATTTGTACTACCCAACGGGCAAGACACGTGGTGTCGTTCCCTGCAAGTCAGGACATGTTATAGTCATTGTCATTCTCACTGCAAGCTAGGTAGAGAAAACAGAAATCCTAACTTCATATGGTCTAGATTCTACTTGAGATCTCAAAACAGTATAAATAATCATGTTTATTGTTTGCCTACTTGATGTTATATATGGACACTGTAAATCTTCCTCAGTACTCCATATCCCTGACAGACTGTACTAACTGTCTATAATGTATGAATCTAGATACGACAGTGTTGTTTCTATCCCTGCATACATCGATATGTATCGTGTCCCTGATTGAGAATCGCTTAGCACAACCTACCGTCTGACTGTGGAAATAAACAGTCACTATTATTGTCATGGTGAATAGAAATGACCATTCAAAAGATACTACCAAGAAGACGGCTATATGTTGAAGTACAAAAAATATTAGCAAAACACTCGACTTCCATGGACATCTTCGTACATGTGCAATTATATAGCCCGACTTGCCAGAACCTATTTAATGTTGAATAAAACTTCTTACATCTATACACAGGCCTGGAATTATATCACAAAAACAGAGTTTGACATTCCCAAGTTGCACCCATTCATAAGAGAAAAGGAAATATATACATGTACTGCATTTTTGTATATTGAATGGAATAAAAATTTGGGAAGTAAAACTGTAGTTTGTGATATAATTTCTTAGGTCGATCTATATGCCTTACGTGTACTGATAAACGAGCATTCTACTTGACAATGTCAGACATAACGATACATCGTTACTTAATCAATCATTGAATATTCTATCCAATATAATAACACACCAGTACGATGTGTTATCTCAAGATTCAAGTGTCAAACTTCAGCATTATAACTCAATTCTAATAATAAATAATTATGTTACTTATAAAAACAGAAGGTGCAGTGACGATGCTAGCTACTGTCGTTTTTGACCGTAATTCCTGATTCTATAAAAAGTGTTAATATTACAACATTTGAATGAAAATAAATGAGTGTTTTATGCTGTGATATATAATGAGTACACTTAGTCTTTTATTACCCCTGCAAATTCAATAAAGACTTCGTTGAGTATGTTCTAACTACCTGGTTTCAAGTGATCAGCCTTTCTAGAGTGTATACCGAGTATACAAAGTGAACATGTTTGCCTAGCACAGAGTGTATATCATTATAGTCGTATATTTTGTTGAAATATCTCCTTAAATCTGGCAAACTTTGGGTTATTTCTTCTGATATACCTCCTTCAGTCTACTTCAGGCATGCACATGTCGGATAGTATTTATTACATGTGTACCCGTCCTCTAGACGGATTAACTGAGCTTTACCCGTGTATGATAAAGTCCACCCAACTTAATGTATCTTTCAACACGATTTCAAACTTTAAATTAAACTAAACATTCTGGAGGGCAGATTACCCCGCTCGTATCGTAATTAAATGCATCGTTACGACCAAAACGAGTGAAGGACCAGAGAAACATTCACAGCTTCATGATCTATTCCACTATATCCACTTTCCAGTCTTTTTGTTGATTTCAACGCTAGGCTTGTTTGGAAATTAGCCTCACTTTATACAAAAATTACATCCTGAGTATATTGCAGCATAATTTCAAAAGCTGGAACTTCTGAGCAAAATCTAAATTTTCTTCAGGGCTACTGTAGACCATCATGTTACACGATATGAATACAATTTATTTCTGTTGAATTTGAGCTTCTTTTCCACCAGTTAGTCTTGGTGCAACCAGGTATCTCATGAATATTTAGTACAGCATACAAAAGTCATGTACACTAGCTATATATTTGTTAAGACTGTCCACTCGACTTTGTAGCGTCTATATCGGGTAGGGTCGTAAATTCTTTGCATATATAACTGGACTTTTATGTTCTATCAAGGGTTTAGAACGACTAAGTATTTTATCACCCATGTTGAGTGGATAAAACTCATGAATTTTGTTATATATAGGTATTATCCGAAACCCAAAACAGGACTGAGCATCATTCTGATCTCCTCGGTGTTTTTCCATTGCAATATATTAACCGGAGACAAACGAAAATGGCCAAGTTTTCACGATTGGGCTGAGCTTAGGAAAAATGCTGCTGCTGAATACATTATTTCATCTATAATACTTGACGTGTTTTCATTCTTAAGGCTGCTTCCAAATATGACACACTATTTAAAATGGTTTACGTTATTAAAAAAGAAAATCTGAATGCAATTTACAGTCAATATCGGCCTGTAAAGTATTTGAATGTTTTAGTGTATAGAAATATTCTGATTTCAACAAACACGTTTAACAAACAGAATCCAATACCTAAAAGTTGACAATACGTTTAATGTCTATATAATATTCGCTTAAGGCGCAACTTTGACCCTTTTGCAATTTACCTTTTATTTGTATTAAGTGAATGAGAGGCAGTAATCAGCATACGTGAACAATCAACCTCGGTGAAGCTATTTCCATGCTTCGTCGCCCTGTAAGGTGCTTACACATCTAAACCTTAGCTATTTTATTTTGCACAAAAGTGAAGCAATTAAAGTAAGCCATATCATGGGTTGAGACAAACTCTACCCTAGTATGGATAACCTCACATTGGATGATAATGTACGGTTAAAGTATGAACAATGGTATATGGGTGCAATTACTTCAGTGCAGGATAATATTATCCTTCACTGTAGTTATTGCACTCATTCCTTTGAAAATGAAGAAACAACCCAAACGATTAAAATTGGAAGTTAGCGACACCGCTTCAGTTAACATCACATATAAAGCCATGATATAAAGTCTAAAAAGTATGCAACGTTGATATAGACAAAGTTTCTGTCTGCAAATGCACATAAACTTAAATAATAATAACAAAGAAGTCCAAACAGATTTGGACTTCTTTGATAATAAGTGTTCTGTATTTCATGTGATGTCTGCAATACTAAGAATACAATTCTCAAAAATGTACGGGTGTCACCTTAGCCAAATCGGCTCGTCCTATAAATAGAGGTGACCATATAATTAAGTAACGCTGATCATAAATTATAATAAAGTAACGCTTTACTACTGTGTAACGAACAGTACGAAAACGGTCGGGTACAAGCCATTACATGAATCTAGACTTTGTGGACTTGACAATGGTACTTGTTTACAGACACTTGTGGTAACACCAAAACCTGGCAACATAAGTAAATCTCTCCTCGTTATAAGTTATTGATCAAAGTTGAGTACATGTACATGCTCACTGCACATTGATCTCGATTGCCCATTCTCTGAAGTTACTAGGTAAACTGAAGTAGCCGCCAAATTATATTCGTTATTGTTCTTTTGACAAAGTCCCTAGTTTGTGTATGTCTTACAGAGAGAATTGTTTTATTTTTCATCCGTTACTGACTGCTCAATTTTCATACATGTATTTGAGTTTTTTTATTTTATTTAAAGTTATGCCGTGATCGCTTTAACCAGTTAGATGCTATAAAAACTATACATCCGTGAGAAATGGTACTTTGTATCAATAAAATACAGCGCTTTTATTACGATTCAGTATAGTAAGACTATTATTATGTCTTTTATGTTTGCCATAATTCAGTTTTTAGCTCACCTGACCACAATGTGGTCATGGTGAGGTTTTGTCATACCGAGATGTCCGTCGTCCGTCGTCCGTCGTCCGTCGTGCGTCGTGCGGCGTGCGTCGTGCGTCCGTCAACAATTTCTTCAAACGACTTCTCCTCCTAAACCGCTTGGCCAAATTTGATAAAACTTAACAGGAATGTTCCTTGGGTGGACCTCTACCAAAGTTGTTAAAAAAATTCCAGTCCGTCGCATAACTAGGTCACACAGGCTAAAAATAGATTTTCAAAAAGGAAACTTCAAAAATCTTCTTCTCTGAAACCGTATGGCCTAGAGCTTTCATATTTGGTATGTAGCATCACCTTGGGGTCCTCTACTAAGATTGTTAAAATTATGTCCCTGTGGTCAAAATTGGCCCCGCCCCGGGGGCCCTTAGTTTTACATAGAGTTATATAGGGGAAACCTTAAAAAATCTTCTTCTCTGAAACCGCTTGGCCCAGGGCTTTCATATTTGGTATGTAGACTCAGCTAGAAGTCCTCTACAAAGATTGTTCAAATTATGTCCCTGGGGTCAAAATTGGCCCCGCCCCGGAGGCCCTTAGTTTTACATAGAGTTATATAGGGGAAACCTTTAAAAATCTTCTTCTCCGAAACCGCTTGGCCCAAGGCTTTCATATTTGGTATGTTTACTCAGCTAGAGGTCCTCTACAAAGATTGTTCAAATTATGCCCCTGGGGTCAAAATTGGCCCCGCCCCGGGGGCCCTTAGTTTTACATAGAGTTATATAGAGAAAACCTTAAAAAATCTTCTCCGAAATTGCATGGCCCAGGGCTTTCATATTTGGTATGTAGACTCAACTAGAGGTCCTCTACAAGGATTGTTCAAATTATGTCCCTGGGGTCAAAATTGGCCCCGCCCCGGGGGCCCTTAGTTTTACATAGAGTTATATAGGGGAAACCTTTAAAAATCTTCTTCTTCGAAACCGCTTGGCCCAGGGCTTTCATATTTGGTATGTAGACTCAGCTAGAGGTCCTCTACAAAGATTGTTCAAATTATACCCCTGGGGTCAAAATTGGCCCGCCCCGGGGGCCCTTAGTTTTACATAGAGTTATATAGAGAAAACTTTAAAAAATCTTCTTCTCCGAAATTGCTTGGCCCAGGGCTTTCATATTTGGTATGTAGACTCAGCTTGAGGTCCTCTTCAAAGATTGTTCAAATTATTCCCCTCGGGTCAAAATTGGCCCCACCCTGGGGGTCACCATTTTACTTAGACTTATATAGGGAAAACATATAAAAATCTTCTTGTCTAAAACTACAATGCCTAAGAGCTTTGATATTTGGTATGTAGCATCATCTAGTGGTCCCCTACCAAGATTGTGCAAATTATGCCCCTGGGGTCAAAATTGGCCCAGCCCCGGGGGTCACCGTTTTACATAGACTTATATAGGGAAAACATATCAAAATCTTCTTGTCTAAAACTGCACTGCATAGAGCTTTGATATTTGGTATGTAGCATCATCTAGTGGTCCTCTACCAAGATTTTTCAAATTATGCCCCTGGGGTCAAAATTGGCCCCACTCGGGGGTCACCGTTTTACATAGACTTATATAGGGAAAACATATTAATATCTTCTTGCCTAAAACTAGACTGCCTAGAGTTTTGATAATTGGTATGTAGCATCATCTTGTGGTTTTCTACCAAGATGTTCAAATTATTCCTTTGGGTGAAAATTGTGCAGGGTTTATAATCAGGTGAGCGATATTGGGCCATCATGGCCCTCTTGTTTATTTTATTTAATGGAATGTTCATATACTTGCTTTATGTATACAATATTAATTTACCGCTACATAATGTAATAAGAAGATCAGTAATCACATTTTCAATAGAGATATTATATTGCCGTCATATGATTTAGTAGATTTTCAGTGAGATTTTGCAACATGTTCCCCTGTCAATTAGGACAGTATTTATATACAGTATACACGAAGTATATAATTTTTATACTGTATATATCTCAGAACAGTCCTTTCAAAGTCAAATGAGAACGGTTGTAAATATATCATCGCCCGACACATACATGTATAGTATACGTATCTATAAAAACAACAGCTGTTACTCAATACAGCCATTTCGAAATAAAATGAGAATGGTTGTAAAATATACTATGGACCGGCAAGTTAACTATGTTTATCTAGGTTTAACTAGGGGTATACATGAGTTAACGGTAATCCCCGATTTTCTTTCAAATGGGATAGTTCCCTCATTAGTAATACTTATTGAATCGACTATATCAAGTGCATGAACGGAAACAGCGTACAACAAAAATGGCGTATTGTACTAACATGTCCGTACCGTACTATACATGAAAAGCCAACTAGACATCATGAAATCCGAGCAGTGTAAACTTAGATAAAAAAATACATAAATCTAACGCAGCAAAAATAAAATCAGAAAATAAGCTTGTTTAAAACTAGTTCGAGATAGGTCGGGTGCTCGTGATATCGATGCTCGCTGGTGTTTTTTGTTTATTTATAGCGATGAACTGTATATATGTTTAAGCTAAATAAACTGTTTGTTCTGTTAATAACGAAGTTTTACTGTATTATGAACGACACGACATTATTTGGTATAGTAAGTATGTCAGTAAGTCCGGCCAGACTGTTTTAGATTTATCACACAATGATCATTACAATGACACTATGTTCTGCTTAATTTAATATATTGCCGTCATAAGAATAATAAAGCAATCACAATCACTTTCACTGAATGTCACTTCCCTTATTTTTCTCTTCGTGCATTCATTAATTTTCTTGTAACATTGGAGGACATTGTATGCATTCATAAATGAATGACACTGTGTTTTCATGGACCTGTTAGCATACACATGACCGTACGCCGACGGTTAGTGAAGACCTTGACACTTCTATGCCATTGCAAAGACCTGTCGTCCACAAGGATCCTGAAAGGTCTTTCCCAAGGCTTAAATTCTTCAAATCGGAATGGTTCGATATGCCTTTGCGATGTTGTGCCTTCGCAATGTTCTGGAACCATTCCGTGTCACCACGTAACGCTGCTAGACACGTTGAAGCCGAACAATCTTCGGCATCCAAATTTTGAAAGTTTCGACATTGTTGGTGACAAACACTGCAGTAAGCTACTGTACTATAATACAGGGGCCGATATATCAGCCTTACAAACTGTCCGTTCTCTGTTATATATATGAACCTAGCTGCACACTACCTACCACTTTGCTGATATAAAATTTATATGTCTTACATTGGGGATCGAACACACAACACAATCTAACTCGCTATAATTATCATCATCCTTTCCATGGCGAAGTAAAACGCAAACCAAACTGAATCACCAAACGGCCATATTTGCATCAAATGCGAACTTTAAACTGACAAACGAAAACACTCAAACTTTGACAGTGTGAACAGTTTTTGGCATTTTATGAGTTAAAACTGTGCCTTATAGGCCTACTGGTGAAAGGTTTATACGCTACAAGCACGGTATAATTAATGACATTAAGACTTTAAGAGTATTGTACAATGGTGTGAGTGTGTTAGTGTGTTCTAATTAATAGAAAATCCTAAATAAACGCACCTTACTATTTTAATGCAAATATTTAATAACTCTTATTAGTTTTTGGTTTCAATGCATACTTAAAATGTATAAAATACGTGAAATAGAATAAAAATCTCAATGTTAAGATTAGAGTCATGAGGAATTCAAAATGCTACACAAATTAAAGATTTTGAACATGTGAAGAATTTGATATATTTACACTGTTACTTGTGATGGTACTTGAAATAGAGGTACAAGCTAAATAGAAGAGGGTTTCTAGTGGCCGTATCTCGTAATTCACTCTCACTATGACATTTTCTTTTGTCATTTTATGGAACTTGTATGTTCTTTACCAAGTCTGTATTTTAGTTGATGCGGACAGTAATGCCTTGGTCCACTGATACTTTTATCTCGGCGATGTACTCCCGATTTGATAAATATGCATCGGAAGACATCGGGATAAGGGTCCTCGTGGTCTATGGGGCTTCTAGGGGCTTCGGTGTTATCAAAGTTTTGTGATATCTCTTGTGCCCGTTCGATGCATTTCGATGTTAATTTACTTAAATTTGGAGTGCATCGCCGAGGCCAAAAATCTGCTCAGTGGGACCAATGCATAAGTATGGCTGATATGCTACCTCACTGTGACTTCTGAACCACGTGACCTGATTCCATGATGGATCGCCTAGTAGTCTAGACGCTTTAAATAAACGCGTTTTTAAATGATACCATTATAACGCTTGCGAAAAGCAAATTTTGTATACTAGAATTAATTTAGTTTCCTCAACAATTTTTATGTAAATGTGCTATTTACATATTTTAACGACCCAGGTCGTGTATATTTTTCATCAATACTAACGTTATACACAAAAATGTACATCGTAAGTTAACATCAATTAGATTCGGTACGTTTGCTTCTAATTGGACATCGTCATCATCAAAGTTTATTATACGTACATGTGTATTGATATTATACTCTAGACATACATGCCAAGTCATAAAGCGAAACATGTCACAAAATGTACTTAAATTAGATAAAATGAATCAAGTGTACCTTTGTGCAATGCGGGTAGGTGAACTTGAAAAACCAAAATTCAACAACGAAAATAGGAGTAATTTAACTTGAATAGGAATAGTTGGCAACTATACTCTAGCTCTAGCAAACGATTGGTATGTGTTAAAATAAAGTACTAGCCTTTGAGTCTATATCCAGATATAGGCTACGTCGGCTCGTTTGACCGTACATTTGAGCCGAATCATTTGACTCCTACGTTATCCGTTACATTAGACGCTTATTACAGCCTGGACAAATATTGGCTGGTGACCCATCAGTACAACATATCTGCCAAGTAAGCTAAATCCAAAATAGTAGTGATAAAGCAAAACATGTAACAAGATGATGCACTTGAATATGATTTAAAAGGAATGGAGATGCATAAACAAGGAATGTATTACTTCTAGTGGTTATGAATATGGGACAGACGGTCAGAAACTGAATCAAATGTACCTTTGTTCAAAGTTTGGTGAACTTGAAAAACCTAAGTTTAACAACAAAACAGGAGTAACTCCACTTTAATCGGAGCACTTGGCCGACATGGTTACACAATAGTATAAGATACTGGTACACTATGATGATGTCGTTGACTTTTGTAAGATATCGTACTTGATTCGAGCACCTATCAAGTATAAATATATTATAGCTTGACATATATTCATTTTGTGTCGAGGACGAACGTATGTGAAACAACAAGCATTAGAATATTGAAGGTGAAAGTGTCATAAGGGTGAAGAGACTAGCTAGCTGAGTAAACAAAATGTTGGGTAATACAGTGCTATACGAGGGACATTTCAAAAGTAGCCATTACTGACGTTACTATGGCAGTAGTGCCCTTTTGTACGACTCACCCTCGTGCGTTTGATTCCTGGTACAATATGTACCAAGAATTGGTCGATTGAAATGCAGAGTTTGTAGTACATTTTTGTAATTTGAACATATGATAAATACATATTTTTAGTATTGAGCACTTTTCCTGGAACTTTTGAAACGCCCCTCATACACGTGATAAATGACCCAGTGACACGTATAGACTGTAGTTTCCTCCAGTACTGAAGAGCGGAAAGGATATGTCAAGTCTCACCCCGTACTGCAATTAACGTAATTTACAACTCATCTACGTAACTGTATGAATAATCTACGTTACGCTGTATGCATTTGTGACAACTTCATATATATACCATAATTTATGACTATGCAAACTAGCCTGTACTATGTCTGAAAGCAGGTCTTGTATATCCCTGCTTAATTAACCCAATTTATGTAATCAGTAATCGTCTCATTGTAAACACGCGTTTTTAAAACTGCTGACCAGTACCATTGTTTTCACCGACAACAATATGGTCTCTGTAAATTTGAAAATGAAACATCACATAACTCATAGAAACATTTATTATGATATGATGTCATGTCTGATGTCATGTCTGATGGTGTTATGACTGTACATTTATCACACAATGTCTGTTGCAGAACACACATGGATTATCTCCAAACTTACCGTACCATACCCACATTATATTAAAGGTCAGGAGATGACAAAGCATGCATCGTTTCAAATGCCAAACATAGCCTTTATTCGCCAGTTAGCTTTCGGCTGAAATATGACAGGCATATACGTTTATGAGTACCTTCAGTACGATTTGAACCGGCTCGCTAGTTTAGACGACAACCTGAACTACGGAGGTTCAAATATAATATTATATATATAACAAATTTGTAACACGTCTTTAATTATAAGAACTTCAAACAAATCATATTTACATGACAAAACATGTACATTTAGTGGACGAAACCCGTTGTGTGTCTTTTCGTATTTGATTTATCAGAGAGTTCTGTTTAAATTCATTAACTGTTAGGGAATTATGTCCACAGAAGTGGTTAGAAACTTCTCTGGTCGCTTATTTACATAATGGTAAAAACTAACATTGCCGTGTTAAACATACATCTACAAAGCATTGGACACCATTGTCATCAAATGAATCACATTTGTAAAAGAACAAATGTTTATTTACATTATGTTTGTATTATGTGAACGTGTTTATATGTAAAGAAATAGAATTAATTGAGATTTTTACCTTGAAAAGATACTTATAAATTGTTGAGGTCTTGAATAGAGTTATTATTCATAACACAATAATATCTAAAATGAGTTTATCTATGTAAATATTGATTCAAACTTGTTTAAAATTGGCTTCTTTTTGTGCAAACACAAATGACTACATTGACGAAAAGGGTATCAAACGACTTTAATATTACGCTGCATTGTAAAGATTTATACTTGGCCTGCTTTGAGGGTCACGCACACCGGTGTTCGAATGTTCGTAGTTTATCTAGAATGTGTGACCTTCTAGCAAGAATAAATCTCACACGAAGACAGGGATATAAATCAGATTTATTGTAGAATTAGGGAATTTAGGCCTATATTACAATAATATTGAACACAACAATAGCAAGCATGAACCGCAGATAAATGACTGCATTGTTGAAATACATGTATAGTATACGTCTTCATAAAATAGCAGCTGTTTCTCTATAGTGAACAAGATTATATTTCAACTTTTAAAGTCACATTATTGCTCCCACAACTGTTTTCTGATCATCCATTGCATACTATGAATTATGAAACCACTAGGCTGTTTCTTAATAAATGACCAATACTCGACGATATAATGTTAACTATATCTGTCGAAATCGTAGACCAAATATCGTATTTAGCAAATTGTATGTTGAACAAAATACTAATTTTGCATGAGTGGCTTTCCTTAGACTTAAAATCCAGCATTTAATGTTTACAAATTGTCATTTTGTCAACGAACCATCTGGATGTTTTATTACAGTTTCTGCCTTCTTATGGTGTGTTCCACATTTGGGAATCAACTATAGGCGGCTCAAATTGCACCATTCTGCAGAGAAGTTATCAAGTTATAGCTTATGAAAATAGCCGTTTAAGACTCATTTGACTTTAAACAATGAGTAATCAGTAATCACGTATGAATCATGATGTAGAAACCTGGCCTAGCACTACATGCATCAATGTTATCCAACATACGGGGTTTGTAAGAACATCCAACACTTGACCCCTATCATTCGTGGTGTTATCGGTGTGAACGTTAGTGACTGATACAACTGAAGGGTTTTCAAATTGAATGAAATTTCAAAATCTCACATATTTATATCTATTCATATTAATGTAACTGATTCAATGAAAATAGATTTTATGTATTATCGTCTATAATTATGTATACATTGTCATGAATGTACTTATACATTGTTGAAACATGCTATAGAAAGTACGTTGAAGAAATATTTCTGTGAAATGGTGCGTTGTACATTTCATAACAAGTTGGGGAGATACTCATGTGACATGACCAGGGTCACATGACCAGTGTCACCTGTCCTGCTACTGGTTAAGGTCAAGAATGTCTTCTTTTAACAAGTTTCGTTTTATTTTACGAAAATGATGACACCATCTATATGGATTATTCGAAATTAGAATTAATGCATTCGGCATTTCCCTTGGTCCAATGTGTATCCATTTTGTTCTTTTTTTAATTAGAAACATAAACATCATTGTTTATTATTACAAACAACAAATTAAGACAATCTGTATCCACTCCACATAGTATTTAACCCTCGTTTATGTGAGTACAGACAGTGTATATATACCAGCTGACTGATGTTACATCTCAACAATATAGGACAGACAGTTTGAGACACAAGTTGACTATAAAATGTTCAGTTACTAGGTTACAAGGTTATTGTAAACATAAGGTCAGGCGAGCCCAATACACGACTACTGTTGCTTATTTCAACATAATCATGATAGTTTATAATAAAATAAACAAACACATCATCTTATATACGATTTGGGATTTTGGGGAAAACTGCATGATTTTAAAGAAATTTCCAATTGGGAAGGGCTTTTTACAGGCCTCTGTTATATAAGGAGAAATCCCCTGGTGTATCACATATAAATAAACATATCGTTATTGTATCATTTCAGAATGGAGTTGGTATGGCACGGAGAGTTTGACAGATTGTTTTCACAGTATTTCCCTCACATGTGGTGCCTGGTACCCACATTCTACCCACCAGGAGATAGTTGGAGAACATTCAAGGATAGTGCTAAAGTCAGATTCTCTTGCCAAGTAAGTCAAACATCTGTAATACAAGTCTTAGGGAAGAGGCAAAGTCATACATTAGACCATACCTCATAAATGACTGGCTTCTTTGTGAACAGTCAAAGTTATATATTAAACCATATCTCACGGTACCCATGACTAGCCGGCTTCATTGTGAATAAACATATCGTCCACTTGACCGATTTTCTTACTACACTGTTTTGAAAGTTGATTATCTCTGGAACGATGTATAAACTCATTTTTATTTACAGTTCCAGTGGTATTACACTTTACATTCGTGTTGATAGACCAATGGTCAATTGTAATATTACACGACAAGTTTGAAGTCCATCATGAAATGTTCAATGATGATACACAGTAGCACACCATCCTATGTCCTAAAATTATGTTTTGTGACCTGTATAATCGAGTAATAAATTATCCCCATAGATCATTTATTGTATTACAAGGTCGTCGCTAGTGCTACTGTAGATTGATCTACTCATACTTCATCTGTGATACAAACACTCCTATAGAAAGTCATGTTTCAGTCTAGTTATCCAACAATACCGCATCGTTCTTTAAAGGACAAATACGACACTTGATTTAACTATAGTAGAGCTCTAACACATTTCCACATAATTGCAATGTTTAAGATGAAGATAACAAAATGACAACGTAAATCCAACCTGGTTGTCTCCCTTGATTTTAGACCGCGTGACGTCATATTGGAACATGTGTGGAACTGTTGCATTCTCTTACTCAGCGATTGATTTGATAATGTATCGTTAAGAAGTTACCTACCCTATCGCTATATTGACCAGTGTTCTCATAATACAATGTTCATCTTATTTTAGGACTGCGGCCATGGATGGACATCAATGAAAGGAAGAGTGATATTTTGGTTCGAGTTGAATTATGCCACCAATGCTGGTTGTGTGATGTTTAAATTGTACGGTCAACAATGTCAGAAATGTAAAACAGGAAAGTTTGAGCACGCCATGTGGTACCCTGAAGAAGTCGTCAAGGTAATATTCTAATTTCAAACTGTCATACCAGCTAGTTAAAGAATGGTTACCGTAGGCCAATCTCTGTCAGGCGCCCGGAAATACGAGAAGGGATTCGACAGGTACCCAGTTCCCAGCACAATTTCCTAAAGAATAAAGGGTGCTACGGTGGTCTAGTGGTAAGACGCTAGACTCCCGATCGAGAGGTCCCGGGTTCGATTCTCAGCCGGGACACTTGGTCATTTCAGAAACGCTATTTAGTGTTTCCCACCCAACTAGAGATGATCCTGGTTGGTAACCCAGAGGTAGTCTCGCGTGTATCGGTGCTTTACACCGGGCACGTTAAAGAACCAAGGAATCTATTCGAAACGAGCTAGGGTATCGCACCCGGATTCCTTGTATCTCACCTCTGTCTCTAATATTTGCGATAATGCCCCAGAGTGGGCCCTGCAAATTAAATGGAAGAAAGAAAGAAAGAATAAGGCACTGAACACCAATCCATGCCGTTCTTTGGTTGGAAAATATGCAAATAAACAAACGTGACAGCCAATGGGATTGTATCAATTATTTAGCCCGTTGCCTCGGGGTAATGGACATAGGCTCCTACTATGGGGGGGGGGTAATTTCGACATAACGTAACGCAAAATACTACCAAGTAAAAATAATGCTTGGTGTTCCGTATATGATATTGGCATAAGGTTTCCGGTACGATTTCCACAATACAGTAAACAGTGTAGTTACTATTAACCAATGTTCAACCATTTAGTCCATGCTTGCATTATTTGATTTCAGGTAATTGGCAATGTGTATAATCGTGTTGGTCAGATTTACTATGGGTTTGTACGTCCACCTCTCAGGATTGACCGACGTGTCGGAAAACCAAGAAACCAACACAACTCCGAGCTTTGCCAAGCATGCAAAGAGGGACTGTGTAAAGAAGAATGGTCGTTCACATGACGTAACGATGACGTCATATAACACGTGATTAGAATTAGCCAATCGCCACAGATTTTAAGGATCAAGTGGTTTCTGTTTTTCTTCAAAGTATTAGGAATCTACACGTCAAACGATATAATTGTATAAATGGCAAATTATATGCATATATATTATATATTAATTATTTACCAACAAATACTAGTTCTAATATACTACAAATAGTTTTAACGTCCGGTAGCACGTATAAGAAGTTGCTAGGTGGTGTTAAATTAAAAGTTATAATTTGTACAGTTTTACAATAAAACATATAGAAAAATTATATAATTTATAAATATTGTATATTTTAATGAGACCGCCTTAAAGACGGCATGAACATGCATTTATTAAGTTACGAGTGATTTGTGTATAAGTAAAGTGTGATGGTTTTTCTTTTGAATGTTGTAAAATTTATACAACGAAATTTGAGTAATTGATCAAATGTCTGGACGATGGTTCTATGTGAGTTGTTAGATTGTTACGTGTGTGTGTGCGTGAGTTTTTTTTTTATATTTTATTGTTATATTTTATAGAGCATATTTTATTTGTCACGTGCTTCCAACGATCTGTTACCTTGGTGATGAGAATATACATTGTTTGTTCATTCCATTGTTATGCTATATCAGCCATCTTTAAATGATTCAATCATATAATTATATCGTTTAATTAAGACATTACAAACATGCCGAATCAAAAGATTTTATATTTTTAATTTTTAATCAAATCGTTATCATAAAACGTATGTATATATTTTCGTTGATTTTGTTTATCGTATTTCATCTACATCTATGAGCAGTTATTTCGACACTGTAGGTACACGTACAACTTCAATTAGAGGAATTATAATCATGTGATTAAGACTCTGCCATTGTCTCTCAATGGAGCCAAATAAAAAATCAAGAAAAATCATATGCGGCCAATATTTTTTGCCAAAGGAGAGGCCTTCGACCACATCGTCTATATATTTAACTTAGTTTTTTTATAACGACGATTCTCCAAAACAGATACAATTGACCATACTTTTGCCATTTCTCAAGATATTTTCATCAAATGACTTTTAGTTTGGTCAGAAATCATGGCTCCTTCAGGCGATGTAAATCCGGAATTCCGGATTAATGAGGAGGATTGACGGTGAGCAAATTCAAACGCCATGTCCTTAATGTGCGAGTACCTGAAGCATGTAACGAATATCTGCACAATATACATGTAGAGTCAAATCAAAGTGCCTACATACAGTTTTTACAAATACATATCAAAATGTTTAAACATATCAATGATCAGTTACGTCATAAACATGTTCATTACGTCACTTATAACATGCTAGAAATTCATTCCTCATATTGTTGTTTCGGTTTTTTTTTATTTTAAAGATTGTTTTGTAAATAGTGAAAATTTTATTTGATGTTTTATGTGTTTAAAAATTTACCAAATATAAATGTTTTTATCTTGTTTAATTATATGATGGTAACATGCAACCTTTAATTGTGTTCTTGGCTTTCGTAAAACGTAGTTGTCTTACTTGTAGAAATAAGTGAACTTGAGTATCGTTTCGTTGTTTATTCTGGTCGCTAGCTTAAAGCATGGACAACACTACATGAACATTTATTATATAATTACGCCTTACTTTCGATTCAATAAGTAATACTAATGAGGGAACTATTCCATTCGAAAGAATAGCGGGGATTACCATTAACTCAGGTTTCACAGTGAAGTTTACCTCATGGACGAGCTGATGTTTATAACCGTTATCATCAACATACTGTACTTGCTATCAAAGTGATGTTTATATACATATGCAAACTACATTGTAAATCTCATCAGAAAATATTCAAATATTAAACTACACTAGCGTAGTATCAGTAAATTACACTAAATTGAAATATTACAAAGCTATACAAAGAAGAACATAGTATTAATGAATAATGCATAATGCATGTTTACAATATGAATGGAGTTTATGAACATAATAATATTGTTATATTTAATGTTAGGGTTTATTACATGTTCACAATGTTTTGTTTATATCCATGTTGTCATTAAATTGTCCATTTTCCATCAATTGTCTTGTCATTCTTTGAAGTTTCACTTCCTGCAGTAGGCTTGACAACATAATATTGTTCCCTGAAAATGGGTTCGGAGAAATAATTCCCAACATTTTCCCCTGCAGTGTGGAGGAAAGCTCGAATGTAAAAACACGTCCGTTTCCCCTGCTATACATCACCCACGCAACTGTCATGGCTTGTACATATTATAAGGTACATTTGTACGTATAATGTATCGACGGCTTACCGATATAATGGTCACTGAAACATCTGCACGTGCAGCCATTTCAACACATACATGAATGGCAATGGTACCACTTTCTTACCTAGGCATTGGACCACCTACATGTACTTACATGGTCATGGACCTATCTACGTGTGTAACCATTGAAACACAAAATGCACAGATCAGTTGTGCACCAATCAATTGCATCGACGGCACCCTTCCCCGGGGATGGGCCGGGGATTTTACTTTTGTGTTGTCAAACCCCTGCCCTTCCATGGCCCTGCGGGGCAAAGTTCCCAACATTTCCCCGGCAGTGCGGGGGAAGCTGGAAGGTAAAAACACGACCGTTTCCCCGACTATCCACCGCGCATCCCTGGGGTGGAGACCGTGTGTGCAACTGATTGGTGCAAAATCGACTGTAATAGCCTCATTGACCACGTAATTGCATTTTTTCTCAGGCATTGAAACACCTAATTGCGCAAGCACCTTGCATAAAGAACCTTTATTATTAATACAGAAACTGTTGATCCATAAGCTTGTGCTTTCTACAATGCTTATTATACCAGGATTAAGTTCAGCATATATATTACCCGTTTGATACCCGGAATATCTTGTAGACGTCGATAAAAAAAACATGCCAGTCACCTTAATTATAATGAATAAAGTTACATGCACACAATTTTGTACACACTAATCCAAGGGAGGGAACTTTAATAAACACTTTCATAAATCAAATTAAGCTTGCAATTATTGTCTTCAAAATCGCATTCACTGATAAATCAACAGAAAGGCAAGTTCGCAATGCAGGAAGGGTAGAATTTACTTCAAATGTCCAGTCAGTACTATAATTATACTATATATGCACAGTATTCACAAGTAGACAAGACATTATCCGAGGACAATATGCCACGTGAGATGAACGTCTGCTTTCCCACTGAGCATTTTTGACTCGGCGACGTACTCCCGATTTAATAAATGGGCATCTGGTAAAAGGGTTCTCATGGTTGGGAAGTCATTAGAATATTTGTGAAATCCCTGTTCCCTTTGCCTCCGACTCAAGACAAGATGGATTCATAATGAAAGTTAAGAAAATCCTAGCACTACAGTACGAGCTTGAAGTAACACGAGACAGATGACACAGACTGATAGGATCGTACAGACTTTCAGTACAGCTTATGATTGTTTTCATGGTCAAAACTCAAGAAATCTGATCACTACTGTATTACCGAGATGATGTCAGTATCATGTCGCACAGTATCCCTCAAGG
The DNA here is from genome assembly GCA_963678985.1 of Spisula subtruncata. Classification (NCBI taxonomy): domain Eukaryota; kingdom Metazoa; phylum Mollusca; class Bivalvia; order Venerida; family Mactridae; genus Spisula; species Spisula subtruncata. The sequence continues at coordinate 13,508,276 of OY787669.1, forward strand.
CTCATTTATGGGACCACTCTTGTTTCTCATGTACGTTTTTGTAATTGTATATAAACGGCCTTCCCGGGGATATACTCTCCAATACACGTCATTTCGTAGAAGATTGCAGGCAGAACTGGACTCCTTAGCCAAGTGGGGAAGATCTTGGACATTTTGACTTTTACCTATGCTGTGTGACATGTGTCTTTCCAGAAATCATATCTTAATTGAACAATCAGTAAGTAACAAAATGTTTGTAAAGTCATTTCAACTAAAAATGACGAAGTTATGCTGCTTACAAGCATAGTTGGACGACGCTGCCGCTGCTGACAAAAGTAACTCCTATATGCCGCCTATTCAGGCGACATAAAAACTCACCAAAGACCTTAAGCAAACAATCAACACAATATACAAATCTTTGCAATTTATTGCACATATAAACAACGATAAATGTAAATACATCGTACATGTCTTATAAAACTTCTATAATCCATTGAATATGTAGATGAAATTGTTTGTAATTATGTACAGTATAGCCAATATACAGCTCTAAAAGCACTGCCATGATGGCTCAGAATACAGAGATGGTCATACAGCTATAACGACAGGGTAGACAATTAAAATATACAGAGTTTCAGGTAAGCTAACCAGTATTTACAATGAACTAACCCCTGTTCAGATTGACAGTACATTGTTCTACTAACTCAGCTAATCCGGCAAGTAAACCTATAATCATACTTGCCAAGTACGCCCATTAAAGTGGGTTACTCCTATTTTTGTAGTTAGTTTCTGGATTTCCAAGTTCACGTAACTTTGAATAAAGGTACATTTGATTCATTGTATGATCTTCTGTCCTTGTTTATGCATTTAAATCCCTTTAAAATCACATTTAAGTGCATCTTGCGACATGTTTTGCTTAATCACTCCTATTTTGGATTTAACTAGCTTGGCAGGTATGCCTATAATGTAAGGTCACATATAAAGGACAACAAATATTCAAAATCAAACAAGGACTATAATATGTGAAATACCAGCACAAAAATGTAACCTGCCAGCTGAATGTGCCAATCAAATAGCAGTTTAGATTCTTATGAGAAAATACAAGGCTAACTTTAGGGTATGCTCATTTTGGTCAAAGTAATATTGTATGCTACTGTTTTAAAGCTGGAAAGATATCTTACTACCCAGTTTAAAGAAGAAATAAAGAAAACTTTAAGGCTAATGATTTTTTCTTAAGTTTGTCCATTGAAGATATTGGAAAGCATTTAATGACTCAATCCCAAAGAACACATGGACCCACAGGTAGTTTGTCTTATACAATGATCAACTACAGGGTGTCCCAAAAAAAGGGGACCTAGGACAAACAATTGTAACTTTTTTCTCAATTATAGATTTGACACTGTTAATATGTCAAAACAATAAGGGAAGAACACTGTTCAGAATACAAGCATCAATATCGTGATTATTTCGTTCAATACCCAGAGTTACCTCCCATGTTTACAATAGCATGTTTCAGTAAAATACCATAAACTGAAGCTGGGATTTCAGAATTCAATGAGATATATTTCCATGCTCACCTCAAACATCTTCTCATGTGCTCCAAATCATTGTTTATGGTTTGTGAAACATTAGTTCATTATGTATAGCAAACATGTTCACTATTGGGATCAAGTTTGAGTAATTTAAGGTCATATGGCCTGTGATATGAGGTAAGATGTCAGTATTATTTAGCAAATATATCCTGATTTTTCTGTTAATATACTGCAAGTACAGTTTTCTGCTAACATATGGTACTATTTTATAATTTATGACATAACAAATACTCCAAAATATATCTATGAACTGTTCGTGTGGATAAAACTTTACTTTTTGCTCATTTCTATAGTCTAAGTTTTTTTGGTAATAGTCCTTGACAAGATTTATGTTTTTAATCATTGAATGATTGTTGATGCTATTTTGGAAGGTTTTCTACTTCCCTTTTGGTCAGTAAACTCGCCACGTTTTCCTCTGTTTTGCTATTTCTTGTCATATTTGTTTTATTTTGACAAGATTTTGATCACCCCTTTGACTTTAAATGTTGTTTTCTAACAATAAATGCCCTGACACAAATGCCCTTTTCTTATAATGCCCCTTTCAGGTGATTAAGCAAAAATAACGTGAAATGTTGCCATAGTGAAAATGATGACGTCACTTCCTGTTTTGAAGCACCATATTTAAACAAGTACCCTTTTTAGCAGTGGGGATCCCTTACATACACTTTCACAAAATATCAGCTTAATTCATCGAAATATTAATGAGTAATAAGGGTTTAAGGTAGGTCCCCGTTTTATTGGGACACCCTGTATATACAAACAAAATTGAAAAGGTATGATATCTAAGTTTGAAAATAATAACTGTAGTGTGCCTCGGCAGCCAGCACCATAGCAACTTAATATTTCTAACAATAAGTAAAAATAGGCAAGCAAAATCATACAGTACAAAAACATTGTATCAGATTCCACTCCAGAAAATGCATTGTACTTATTCATAAACTCCAGTAAATGCATTATACATGTTCATAATAAAGAAATATTAAATGTACATGTTGTATAAATATGTACACTGCTTATCTAAAGGAACATATCTAAAGGAACATACTTAATATGCTACTGATTCTAACAACAAGTACACTTTCAACAATATTCACAAACTCGATATACTTGAAGCTATAGTTAACTAGCATCATGTACATGGTTCATACAAAACTTCACAAATAAAGTTCAAGTATTGTCAAGTACACATCCCCCAATTTCAAGGACTAAAACAATTGGTTTATCAAGGAAAAAACATGCAATAATAGTCTTTTAATTCAATGAAATAATGGTAGAAGCTTGAGAAATTAGATGCCGAGTGTCACAATGGTTATATCCATTTGTACCAGATCGGAAAAAAAGAAAGAGTCAATATGGTTGTGCATAGATTTTGCTTGATTCTCTTACCCTTTTGTCATCCTATATCTGATTTGTTCTTTTTGTCTGTGTTCCAATACAAATGTAGCAGCATACTCATTCTATGTCAATAATCCAAATATTTAGCTATATTTTCAAAATTCATGTACTTTTCAATGACTTTTGGGCAGTTTTTAATTCAAGTTCTTTTAAAATTCTATTCAATACTTGTCATCAAATTCAAGCATTTTTGAAGAACCATGATCCATTATAGAAGCAGAGAAATGGTATAAACCAGAATAAATCAGTAAATTATTAATAAATTACCAGTCTCAAAGACTCTCAAGAATGTATAAATACATAAATGCATAAATTTGAAATCAAATGACAATTTTATTTGAGGATATTGGTAGATTAAGTAGATTCTGGCCCCGATCTCCTAAAGCATTTCAATCTGAGCAAAACTCATATAAAATATTGGCGTATGTCTTTACGTTAATTTCAATGCAAGACTTGACTGGAAATTGGCACCACTATACAGAAATTACATTCTGAGTTAATTACAGCACCATTTAAAAAGCTGGAACTTCAGATTTAGCTATAATTCTGACTTTGATCTAAGGAAAATCTCAATTTGAGTCAAGATTTCTATCTGAGATGCTTCAGGAGATTGGGGCCAGATGAGTACACCCTGAAGCATACTTGTCTTTTGTCAGATCACTTAATTCATAAAGACAAATAGATTAGAATATCCATACTAACAAATTTCAATCTAAATAGCTATGGCAGTAAAACATCCCAGTGAATACCTGCATAATACTTGAATGTGCAGACAGAACGTAAACAATTCGCTGGCTTAGAATGAGAAGGTCGTAAGGACTACGTTATAAGACTGATACATTGAAATCTTATTGAAACCAGCATCACAAGGCGCTTCTTATGAGCCTATTTTTATGAAAATCAGAAAATTCAACTTGACCAAACCTAAGCTGAAAAAAGTGTTTTTAACCATAAGTAAAAGTAAATTTCTGTCAGTTTTTTCTTGCTTTCTCCAAATATCGATTTTGTAGAACTTTACAACCTTCTCATTGTAAGCCAGCGAATTATCCCTCTCCTATCAAACATCAAATATATCCACAACATGGCAATCAGACAGAAACATACATGTATATACAGTGTACACCACATCAATGCATATCAATAAGCACATTTATTGTGTTAATTCTGACAAAGCATTTTGTACAATAGATTCATAAGCAGTTGACTGAACACTATCCTCTGTTTTACAAACAGAACTTGTTGCATTATTGCCTGTGAGATATTGCAAATGGGGAGCAGCGTATGTTTTAACTTCTGTGTTCTCCTCTTTTACATTGGCATTCCAGTTGTCAGATAATCTGTTAATACTGTCTGTAGCATCACCTGTATTTGATTGTTCATTTTGTTCACTACTAAGGTGGTCCACAGGTCTGGATAAACTTCCATCACCGATTTGTTCTGTATTATTTGTCTCTGTTGTATTGAGATAAGTCTCCCTGTGTTCTTTTTTTGTACTGGTGCCTGATTGTTCAGTGTCTGTAGCAGATTGTGCAGATGTATCTTGACTTTGTTCATTTTTTACAGTAGTTTCACTGGTCTCTTGATCCCCCATCTGGACAGGTAGACTACCATAGTTCATGATTGCATTAGTTTGTTCCATTTCCTTTGCCATAGGACTGAAACCTTCGATTTTACTGTAATCATTGATATAAGTTTGTTTCTGTGGGGGTGCGTTTTCATCACGATATGATGTGACGTTATAACGACTACGCCAACTGTGTAGCCATCCGTTGGAGCCTTTAAAATCAGTAACCTGTAACAACTGTGCCACTTGTAGGGCTTTCTCTTGAATCATCGGCCCCGACATCTGGATTCCATTCTCACGGGCTGTCTTAAACCACTGCCAAACTATCTCATTAATTTCAGCAAATCGACTACTCGTGTTAAATCTTTTCCTTTTTGTATTAGCATTGAATTCATAATGATCTTTAAGTAACTGTCGATTTTTCAACATGTCCGCTACAGCCGATTTACTGATGTTATATTTATCGGCCAATCGTCGTTGAGACATTGTACCACCTGACTCATAGTCTTCTATAATTAGAATCTTCTCTGGAAGCGTTAAAGTTGTTCTCTCCTTAGGAGGAAATTTCCTAACTGTAAAACAAACAACATACGTAACATTACAAATCATGAAATAAAACATACAAATGAAATACTGTAAATCATTAATTATCGTCCATCTTTAAACACGAAATCAAATCACATCAAACAATAATTTTAATCCCAGGGGCTGATTTTGAACAATCTTTGTAGAGGACCACTAGTTGATGCTACATACCAAATTTGAAAGCCCTGGGCCTTTTGGTTTCAAACAAGAAGATTTTTTAAGTTTGCATTTAAAAAAGCCCTTTGAAGGCCTCAAGACCTAACTAATCAACCGACTGGAACCATTTGAACAATGTTGGTAGAGGTCAAACCAAGGAACATTCCTGCAAAGTAGGAGAAGAAGTCATTTCAAGAAATTGTTGACTGACAGACGACGGACAGACTACAGACATAGAGTGACCACAAATGGTCACCTGCCACATTGCTGAAATGCCAGCTAATGCCCTGATGGGGGTATAGTTACTAAACCAGAAACCACTCTATAATTCAATAAAGATTTTTTTGTTGCAATCCAGCACACAATGAGGACTGTGCAGTAGAATTTATTCAGATTTTAACTGACAAACAAACAGATTAATCTACACAGCTCTCAATGCTGAAACATAACCAGTAAACAAGCTATCTAATGAGAATGAATCAATTACAAACTATTAGATAGCCAGAATCAATTACAAAATATTAGATAGCCAGAATCAATTACAAACTATTAGATAGCCAGAATCAATTACAAAATATTAGATAGCCAGAATCAATTACAAACTATTAGATAACCAGAATCAATTACAAAATATTAGATAGCCAGAATCAATTACAAACTATTAGATAACCAGAATCAATTACAAACTATTAGATAACCAGAATCAATCACAAAATATTAGATAGCCAGAATCAATTACAAACTATTAGATAACCAGAATCAATTACAAACTATTAGATAACCAGAATCAATTACAAACTATTAGATAACCAGAATCAATTACAAACTATTAGATAGCCAGAATCAATTACATAATATTAGATAGCCAGAATCAATTACAAAATATAAGATAGCCAGAATCAATTACAAAATATTAGATAGCCAGAATCAATTACAAAATATTAGATAGCCAGAATCAATTACAAACTATTAGATGGCCAGAATCAATTACAAACTATTAGATGGCCAGAATCAATTACAAACTAAGGTTAAAGATATAATATAGAATTCACCACAATTTTGGTTTTACCGCTCATTTTCAAGTTATAACTAATGTTGACCTTAATCCTCTGCTAATGCTATTTTGATTAATTTCATTTCAATGGTTCATATATGAATATTTATCGAACGAAAACGTGAATAACTGTAAACTGTTAAAGTTGTTTGTGCCACAAATTTAGTGTGGAAAAACCAGATTACATTGAATTCCAGTATAAATCTATTGCTTGCAAATAAGCATGTACATTAGCAGCGACCTTTCCAAACAAGTGTCATCAAACATCATCAAGTAGGAGTACTCACCAAATCTGATTGGTCCACACATTGGAGGTGTCTTCAAGCCTGTATGATTGAGACCTAGAGACGACCAATCTACCGAAGTGTTTGTACTATCTGATGATTGATTCATTGATGTATCATTATCTGACAGTGGTTCCATCTTCACAGTTACAGAGTCATCATGTGTAGTTTGTGAATCATCCATCTCGCTAGCTCCTGTATCCAACACTTTCTCACCATCTTCATCAATATTCTCATCTCTCGACTCGGCTCCGTGTTCACCATCTACTGTTCCCTGGCTGCCTGCTGTATCAGCATCAACCATAGCAGTCTTTGTATTTGCAGCATTCTTTTTTCCAGTAGCTTTCTTGTTTCCACCTGCACCTTTTTGTTGTCTTTTACTCTTTGGACCCCAAGGTGAACCTTTGCGTTTCTTTCCACTGTTAGGTATCTGTGCTGAATGAATGGGAATGTCACCTGCATGATATCCTACAATAACATAAGGTAATTACATTAAAATACAATCAGGCCCTGTGATTATGAACATTAGCTTTCTGGGTCGGGCAATTCTGAGAATTCTCAAGAGCTTTCTTGGATGCGTTCTCCATGAAAAAATGGCCGCCGCAGTTCTACTTTCAAGACCAAGTGTTGCCTTTACACGCAAGCTAGCCACATGGCAAATTTCATCATCATAGATTAGAATAATTTGTGTTACCAGTTGATAGCAAACCTTGATACATCATCTACACTTGTATTGCTGTAGCCATAACAAATAAAGGGCACGAACTCTCGGCAATACATGATGCAAAGAAACAAAAAGTTATCATCTTAAATTCATATAATGTTCCTGAATACACTTTGGTATAAGGATATAATTTTGTTGTTGAAAGATTGTTCATTGTTTATGCTGTACAAAGCCCATTACGACACTAATTTTGTCAATTCGTAACCCCTACAGTGAGTACAGGCCATTTAATTAGTGTAGGACCTAAGGTATTAATTCGGTACATGCTCAAGGGAAAAATATCCATCCAACAAAGTGAACAAACTATTTATATAAATTTACAATTTATCACCTATTTACAGACAAGACCAGCTCAATTATTGTCACTATTGTATACAGATACTGGAACAATGCAATAGACCCATGCCTTACTACTTACTATTCATACAATATGCCAAGAATTCGTTCTTGATGTTAGTTGTCTCCACAAAGCCACCTGAGTATGTAGAACCCAGAGAGAATGCAGTACCAGACTCTATGTTAGCAAGTATCACCATAGATTCAACACCCGTCTCATACGCCAGCTCCTCTAACTGTAATAATTATAGTAGATCAGATGAGATTTCAGTTAATCAATACAGTAAAATAATTAATTTTCGAGCAGGGATGAAACTTTGTGGATTTCGTGGTTCACATTCAACCTCAAAATCAAATCCCATCGAACAATACTTTTGACCATGGTATTTATTACCTCAAATGCAAAATCCACTGATTAACATCCCATCGAAATTGTCTTTTTTACCAAAACCATAAAATTTCGTCACATCGAAATTTAAATGATTTTACAGTACATCACCACTTTCATTTACACAGTTTTTCTAAGACTTGACTAGACTTGTATATAGTATACATTGAGTTATTGCCCTTGGAAGAATTTGGGTTGCACATAACCCTGAGTCTCTAAGTATGTGAAGAAGTCATGAATGTGAATCAAGAGGTGCAGAAACTGCTATAGTGTAGGTATTTGGATTATTTACTTTACTTGTAATAGTTGCAATATGTCTTATATCTAGAAAGGTCTCAAATATATTCACATGATGGTATTTTGTAGAATTATTATTAAAGTGTGAAGCATAACTGCAAAGTATCCGTATATGAAAACAACTAAATACGTTTTATATATCTTTAACTTCTTATTAAAAGAAGAATATCAGTTCAGGCTCTACGAAGACAGTCTTTTCGTTAGTCCTTATTGACACATTTTTATTCAAACTGACAGAAAATGCTGTATTTTTCTATTAGACAAAGAACATTCAGTTGTTTCACCAATTTAGACGGACAAGTTTAACAAAGAGCATGTCAGTAAGTCAATATATATTGTTGAAACAAATTAGGAAGTTGAACTGATAATTCTATACCAAACATACACACTTACATTATAATACATTGCACTGTATGTTATATGAAATTTATTATGAAGCTCAACAACAAATCATTATGATGAATTATGATTGTTGGAAAATAATTAATAAAAAGAAAGAGAAATACATAAGTATAAAATATATAAATTAAAATTTAAATAAACATACCAAACTTTGGATTTGTTTTTTTATAAAAGCTTGCAGGATTGGCTGAAAATGTTGTGATTTCTTCAACACCCCATCATACTCCCCCGTGTCCATCATCTTACACTAGTAAGTCTAGTTCCTCACTATCTGCCAGTAAATCAACATCAAGTCCCTGTCTGAAACAATAAAATCATGGTTTAATAACTTGTCAGGGCCAGGGAAATACCAGAGATTTTACTACCAACTGTCACCCCCTGGCAGCGGGGGGAATGGCGGGGGTTGTCTTGATAACCTAAAAGAAAAATTTGTAGGCAGTATACATAGGCCGTGGATGCAGCTGACTGCTGACTGGTGCATAAAAGCCTCATCCTCTGCTGCAGGCTAAATAGCCAACATTCTGTGAAGTAATGCACTGGTCAGTCAGTTACATCGATGGCCCCACATCCATGCAGGGTTGGGCCGGGAATTGGTTGTATAAACTCTAGCCCTTCCACAAGTCAAACCTGTGGAGGACAGCAAAATTTGAGAAATATTGTCCCCGGGTATTGGTTCCCCATCCTTTCCCCAGCAGTGCGAGGGAACCTGGAAGGTAAAAACACGACTGTTTCCTTTCCAACGGAAGCCAGCAAGTGCACGTCGAAGGCCACTCATCATCTTCTGCAGCAGTTCATTCCGGCGTGGTAGTGTCAGGGATTTCCCCAGAATTTTTTCTAAGCGCAATAGGGGTGGGAACAGGAGGGGTATGCCATCCCATATTTTGAAAAAAAAATCAATTTGGGGATGAAAATCATGAAACTGTGCAAATTTAGGAGGTTTTATTACTTTTTAAGCGCAATTTCAAGCGCAATTCAAATTGTAAGCGCACTGGCAAACTGGATTTTGGAATCCAGGCGCACTGGGCCCAGACATTAAAACGCCCTGGGGAAATCTCTGAGTGTGTTAGGTCCTCTCCTCTTTCTGGTTTACATTGACAATGACAGTCTGTTATACCTGTAGGAGGATCAAGACAGTATGCGATGCTGAGATCCTACAAGAAGACCTTCATAGATTAGAACAGTGGGAGAAAGACTGGATGATGGAGTTTAACCCGTCCAACTGTGAGGTAATCCGTATCACATGTAAGAAAGGACAAATCTCCATCCCCTACACCATCCATGGGCTCACGCTGAAGATGGTTCCAAACGGGAAGTACCTGGGAGTCACACTGAACGAGAAACTGTCCTGGAACAGCCACATCAACTCAGCGACCAAGAAAGCTAACAATAGCCTGGCCTTTCTACACAGAAATGTGAAACACTGTCTGTCCCAGATCAAGGCACAGTGCTACAAGACACTCGTCAGACCTATACTTTAGTATGCTTCCCTCATATGGGACCCTCATACTAGCAATAACATTGACAAGCTAGAAGTGGTCCAACGCCGGACAGCCCAGTTCATTTATGGCGACTACAGAAGAACTATACTGAGCCAAAGTTCTAACTAGACCCCATGCCTATTATGGTATATTTTTGTTGGTAATGGAAACATGCAAAAATAAATCACATGATGTGAAAAACAATTCATTTTCCCACAACAAGATTAATCATTCAATAACAGAACATGTGGGCTCATCACAAAACACATTCTTTTACAACTTCACCCTCTAAGTTAAAAGTCACACTGTTCAAAAAGCGCGTATATCCGCCATTTCATCGAGTGATTTCTGAGCAATGTCTAACCCTGGTTCGGATGTAAAGTCGAATGTACCCCTGTTCAATGACAGACCGTGCCCTAAAGATGAATTGCTGCAATTCTTGAAGATTTTGAGGGGCGACCGGAAGTCGTCTGATGCATCAATCAAACTCTAGCCAGAAGTGGTTTATATGGAGATTTGTAACCCAACTAAACCCTTTAAAATGAATATGTGTTGGGAAATTATTAATTGTGGCAGTTGTGTGACTAGTAGCCCCATCATGTACGAGGGATAAACAACCACACGTCATCATTTTAGAAAATGACGTCTGAGATATCGCGTATATTCAGCTTCCCGACGTCAATGACGTTTTGGTTGAAAACAACTACGTGAGTGCCATTACACAAAACATCAACCCCCCATTAGCGTGTTTACACGGGGCCGAGGTCATCAAGGCTCATCCGCTTCACTTCCGGTTCGAACGTACCTGTTCAGAGGGTATGTTTACATGACGTCATCACACTCAATGCGACCCACATTTATAATCAATACCAACAGGAATCCTTTTTCCCAATGTTAAGCTAATGTTTTAAACAATAATAACCAATCAAATCATAAAAATAAAGGAATTGACGCATTTTACCTGACTCCATGATGTTCAGTATCCAAGATTCCTATATTACGTGTTCTTTTATCGTTCTGCATTCGAAGCATGTTTAACTTGGTTTAATAAATTTATGTTTTCAGTTTGGGATGTCTATAGGCTTTGGAAGCGATTGCAAAAAAATCATTTTCGGACAATGGCTGATGTTCCGCACGTGGAAAACACGTTTTGCACGTGCTTCCTCGATTACGTAATTCAAGGACATTGACAAACATATTTTTCTTAAAATGTGTACACTGTCAATACACATTATAGTCTTAATGATTTCAGAACAATATTTTTGAAAATGGAAGTCTTATTGAGGTTTATAAAACATCTAGTTGGAACTTTTGCTCAGTGTAGTAGCACCAGTGAAATGATTACTAGACTACAATGGCCATCACTAGAAAACTTCGCCAGGATGCCAAGCTGGCTATGATGTACCGCATCAGCTGTGATCTTGTTGACATCCCATCCGCAGAGGCGTAGCGAGTGGGGCGGCAGGGGCGGCGGTCGCCGCCCCAATATTTGGGCAAGCAAAGGCAAGATTTTTGAAAAAAAAGGCAAAAAATAATTTTCTAGATGAATATTTACCATTATTTCAGTTAACAGCTACACATTGGGGAGGCAAAAAACGGCGAATGATAACACCTTGCTAAAGTTATATAAGTCAAGTCTTGAAGTGTGAAAATATGTCATATATTATCAAATTGACACTTGACACTTGTTAGCTGAATAGCTTACTGTCCCTGCCAATTGTAATTTACAGTACATGTAGCACACATGGTCATAAGTCAGCTGTACATCTAAAGGGCACGATTTGCTTTATAAATAACGAAAGAACTTATTATTGGTTTTCAAAAAGAAAATCAACCTTTAATTTTAATTATCATGGGCTGGTTTTGTCTCAACACTCTTGAACTGTGTTAATTTCGAACGCCTAAAAATAAAATGCGTTTTAAATGTTTTAGTCCTGGTTCTCAAGACTGTATGTAGTAACTGATTATTATTAAAGATGTGTTAAACTTCGCACCATGATATGTTGGTCGAACGTTTACTGTCGTTTAGGGAAACGTCCAATTCAGCAAGTAAACTTTAAAAAAAATACGCTGAAAACGTCTCGCGTTCGTTATTTTTTAACATACAAAAACTTTGTCAACATTTGAAATAACATGGATTGGTGCGTTAAGTGCCGTTTATAAACGTTTCTAAATGCTGGATTAAGTTGTTCTGAGTTTGATTAAGTTTGTTCCGCTGGCAAACGTCCGCAAAACGCTGTTGGTTTAGGTGGATTTTGTCCATGATTTTTTCCAACAGAGGCCAGCCGGTATCCGATGCAATGAACGCGATTACAACGCAAAGACTAGCGTAGGCGCATATTCGCTTGTTCTACGTAGGAAAATAGGTTTTGGACGCGATGGTAACGCTAGTCAATCTTTCCGCACCTTACCCACAACTCACATGCACTTAAATAATTAAGCTTCCATTTTCTCTCAAACGAATGGCAACCACAAAATAATGTAACATCGGCAACTATAAATGATCACTTTCTGCTATAGTGTGTCAGAATAATGATTAACATCATGTATAACAATAAAACAACTTATCCAGAAGAATACACAATCAAGGTATCGGAAATAGCACCATTTACGATTTGGTTTCATAAAATTTTCTCATTCAAAGGAAGTAGACACCCCTCCCTTAACCCATCCCGCCGCCGCAATTTTCAGTACCTCGCGACGCGCCTGCCCATCCATAGTCTACCTTCATCCCAAGCCGGGGCCACTCTTTCAAATATGATTATCTGCTGCCATTTTGCTGAACAGACATCTACAGGCATAGTTTCTTCCCATCTGGTATACGTCTGTGGAACCAGCTACCGGTAAGAATCATCACCAGACCTTGAACACTTTCTAGTCTAGGTTGGCAGCCCACTAAGTAAAGTCGACGTCAGTCGTCACTATTGTTTTTAATCTGCACCTCATTTTATGGTTTTGTCTGCACGTTGAACACGCTTCACAACAACCTTTGTACAGTCACAAGTGTGTCGATGACCCAGAGTGGGCCCTGTACTTTACCGAGAAGAGGTTTCCGCGGCTCTCCCCTAAGCCTAAAGGGGGGGTGTGGATGCAACTGACTCAGTGACTGGTGCGTAACAGTATTAGTGACCAGCTACTTCGATGTTTACATTTTAGTGTCAATCAGACATGGTAGAAATAATAATCAACTAATGCAGTGTAACGTCTGTGATGATCAACAAGACAAAAACAATGTCGGACCGGCCGGACAGTGAACGGATCTAGTGCACCGTACAAACATGCAAATAATCGGCGTTTTCAGAAAGCATCTGCATGCATATTCATTACATAGGAATTATTCAGATTCGCTGCGTTAAAAAAGAGTATATACATATACAAATGACAACGAAAACAAGGAAAAAACGCAAAAATTCTTACTCACAATGCGATACAGTTTTTATTCCCTCCCTTTGTCATTGGCTAAACTCCGCACTGTCCGGAACAATGCAAGTGTAAAACCCGGAACATTCCGGTATCTCGAACTCACGGAAATCTAATTATGCATATGGAGTTAGTTTGATAAATTATAGTATTCCCGATAGTTGTGTGTGAATCACAGTTTATAATTGGAATGATAAAACATAATTTACGATCGATTTTGGAAAAAGAAATGCAATGTACCTCTTTGGAATTAATACATGTAATATAGGTCTACCTGCATCCGTTCACGATCTTAAAATACGTGCTCCCTTGAAAAAAAGAATTGTATATACTATTCATAGACAAAGTCCTGGAAAAAAGAACTAACGTGTTGTAGTAAAGATCAGATATATAGGTATTTTGTGTGTATATGTGATGAACTCACTGCTCAAACTCAGCCATGCATATGGAGGCACTTATAACTACATGTACAACTACTTGTTCCCAGAAATTATTGAGAATTTTTACAGTGTCTCCAAAATGGTGTAAATATTTTATTTGAAAAACGAACAACTGTTGATTTGTGTAAGTTAGGTATGCAAGTCCACTGAATGAATTGCCAATGATTTTAGTTCAGACAATGCAATGGTTGTCATGGCAACATAAATTTTAATCCGCAGGTCGTAAAATTTGCAAATTTTGCATACAATTCCTACTTCAGACGCTTTATTGAACGTAAAAGTATTTAAGGATAGTTCATAATTGACACTGCAAGCAATTTATGGACACAAAATGCAAAAACAACGAGAACATATATGTTCTAATGTAAACTAACTGGAGATACAAATTGTACCTATGGTGCAGCAAATTACTGCCACCCAATACGGGGGTTGCGTTTGAAAATTCACTAAGGAAAGATTTAAAATGCATTGTTGGGCACTGTTTTGTTGTTTTTATTTTCCATATGTTAATTCATAATAAACAAAGGGTTAAATTGTACGGAACTTTATCAGTTGGCCTTAGTGTGGCAATAATCGCGATATATGACCCCAAAATAGGTATAGTTTGGTATTTTTTCTCACAAAATGTCGTTTTTTGGCAAGCAATAAGATTTTCCGAATAGTTTTAAAACTTTATTAATGACATGTTCATGCAGATATGAAACAAAGTATTTTGGATTTAATATCCCTTAATTTTGCGCAAATAATAATGATAATAGCTTTTACATCGCTACCCCTTTCTTCATTCTGGGCAGTTTTTCGACAACTCAACCTGGGACCTTTATGACCTTTCACACATTGTGTCAAAAATATTTCAAACATAACTCACTAATTCTTCATCTATGTTTGCAAGGTTATTTATTAGGACGTGTGTTAATGTTCTAACATATTTCTTAATACAGTGAAGTTCCGCTAATAAGACTAAACAAAAAGATGGTCTTAATAGCGAATCGGTCTTATTAGTCGACCTTTTGCGTTCTAAATTTAATACGTTGGGACCTTAAACTGGCAAAAATCTGGATGATTTCAAAATAATCAAAGTGGTCTTATTAGCGGAACTTCACTGTATTTACAAATCGTCTGCGTCGTTGCATGTTATGGAACCATTTCATACTCTTAAAATCTATTGTTCTACAATCACATTTTGTTTACATGTTAAAACATGTTCTAGATATAATATCATAAACTGTCATATTGTAGCCGGTCGCAATATCGATGGTTACAATGGCGACTTCAAACTGTGACTATATGGCATTATCCCAGATCCCTTTAGAATCAGTGTTTGATGTAGGCATACGTCGCGTGATTTAATTATATCAATAATAAACCACAGGTAACAGTATCGTTGAAAAAAAAATTGAAAAAAATTTTTTTCTCGAAATTTAGGTATTATATAATACCTAAATTTCGAGATTTTTTTTTTTTTTTTTTTTTTAACTTTCTTCTTCAACGATACTGTTACCTGTGTAATAAACATGGTAGTTTCGTCTTTTTGTTTCGGATGCCGACGCCGGTACTTTTAGAGCGTCCTCATTACTTTTTGACTGTACATGCGATTTACTTATATAAACTTGATTAGAAGATATAAGCTAGGCTCTATCTTAAAGTTAAACACTCCAAATACGCACTCCGATACATGTACATGCTGGGGACTAAAGTACTTCTAGTCTATTCGGTTGGCTGAGAAAATGGCGACCGGGCGGCCTTTGGGTAATGTAGTCGAAAAAAAATCATACAAGTTGTTCAAATCGACGACACTGAATGTACATGAGCTAAACATTTGTGACATTTTTGCGTTCACTTGAATGTCTAATAAAATACTACTACAATACATGTATTAAGCAGAATGATAAGTAAGATGGTACTGATTGAAATACAACCATGGCAAGCATTTGAATGAATCATGTGTAATCTATTTGTTGAGATTATGTGAACGTGACCAAATGACATGATTTTAGTTACGAATAGTAAAAATATTATTATTGGTATCATTTTATTCAGTCTTTGATATAGCTCATTCTGACATCAACCGGTAGCTCCCTCACTCGAAGAGGAGGACGCTCGTTATACCACACAGCTATCATTTAGCGGATTGCATCAGTTTGTGCATACTCAATCTAGAACGACCCTGTACTATAACCATGTATGTCCCATTATTGCCATTCTGTAACTCATGTTGTGCTGTCAGCTGTTCTATGCTTACAAATGTTCATTGAACAGACAGTTCATTATAGTCTTCCCTAATACATGTATGTTTGCACCACTGAGTTTTGAACAAATAAAACACAACTCTTGTTTAACTAGCTGAATGATGCTTTGATAATCGAAATTTTATAATTTGAACAGTTTATTTCCATTTTTTATAAACAAAGATCAACAAAATCGTTGTATCAATTATGTGCCACCTGATGGATTCAACTGAAAATAAAAACATGAAAATAAAATACAAGTATACAAAGCTACTCATCTGTGAGTATACACTTCACATATCAATTTGATCTGGGACGATTGCACAGTGTCATGACTGGGCTATATAGCAATCTAAGACGATGGTCCATTGTTACAATAATACATACAGTAATTAAGTTAGCAATCTTGGACGATGGTCCTTTTTTATATGTAGGGAAAGTATATAATCGAAAACGATGATCCATTGGCATACGCATGATAAGTTAGCAATATAGAACAACGGTCCATTGGCATACGCATGATAAGTTAGCAATACAGAACAATGGACCCTTGGCATACGCATGGTACGTTAGCAATATAGAACAATAGTCCCTTGGCATACGCATGGTACGTTAGCAATACAGAACAATGGTCCATTGGCATACTCATGATAAGTTAGCAATACAGAACAATGGTCGCTTGGCATACGCATGATACGTTAGCAATACAGAACAATGGTCCCTCGGCATACGCATGGTACGTTAGCAATACAGAACAATGGTCTATTAGCATACGCATGATAAGTTAGCAATACAGAACAATGGTCCCTTGGCATACGCATCATACGTTAGCAATACAGAACAATGGTCCCTCGGCATACGCATGCTACGTTAGCAATACAGAACAATGGTCCCTTGGCATACGTATGATAAGTTAGCAATATAGAACAATGGTCTCTCGGCATACGTATGCTACGTTAGCAATACAGAACAATGGTCCCTTGGCATACGTATGATCAGTTAGCAATACAGAACAATGGTCACTTGGCATACGTATGATACGTTAGCAATACAGAACAATGGTCCCTCGGCATACGTATGATACGTTAGCAATACAAAACAATGGTCCCTCGGCATACGTATGATACGTTAGCAATACAGAACAATGGTCCCTCGGCATACGTATGATACGTTAGCAATACAGAACAATGGTCCCTTGGCATACGTATGATAAGTTAGCAATACAGAACAATGGTCCCTCGGCATACGTATGATAAGTTAGCAATACAGAACAATGGTCCCTCGGCATACGTATGATAAGTTAGCAATACAGAACAATGGTCCCTTGGCATACGTATGATAAGTTAGCAATACAGAACAATGGTCCCTTGGCATACGTATGATAAGTTAGCAATACAGAACAATGGTCCCTTGGCATACGTATGATAAGTTAGCAATACAGAACAATGGTCACTTGGCATACGTATGATAAGTTAGCAATACAGAACAATGGTCCCTCGGCATACGTATGATAAGTTAGCAATACAGAACAATGGTCCCTCGGCATACGTATGATAAGTTAGCAATACAGAACAATGGTCCCTCGGCATACGTATGATAAGTTAGCAATACAGAACAATGGTCCCTTGGCATACGCATGATAAGTTAGCAATACAGAACAATGGTCCCTTGGCATACATATGATAAATTAGCAATACAGAACAATGGTCCCTTGGCATACGTATGATAAGTTAGCAATACAGAACAATGGTCCCTTGGCATACATATGATAAATTATAGCTTATATACCACTGGTCCCTTGGCATACGTGTGGTAAGTTAGCAATCTAGAACGATAGTCCATTATTATGTGTATGGTAAGTAAGTAATCTATCTAACGATGGTCCATTGGCATACGTGTGGTAAGTTAGCGATCTAGAGGGATACCAGGTTCATTGTAATGTGTAAGTTAGCATCTTTGGACGATGAGCTTACCTTTGAAACAATCATCCAATGAGTGATGACGGTCCAGATCCATGACCTACACTGTTAATACTCCAACCATTGCAACATTGAATCGCAGTCATGGAGCCAAAATCTATTGAACTGGAATTAGAATTTTACAACCAATATAAACTATTTCCAGCATATGTACATCTACTGACTTATATGATATGTTGGTCATGATAATGTGATACTAGTATTTTGGCAGTGTTTATCATTTATGTTTGTATATTTAAATTCACTCTTGACACTACTAACTACATTATCATTCTATCAGACAAGATCAAGAATGTGTAACCAGTAAAGGTGTATGTCATAATTCTAAGTCTGTTCTCTGTATCTTGCATTTCGTTTCGACAAGCTCAGTCTAAGACAGATATTAGCAACGTCAATACAGTTTCATTTGAATTAATTATATATGCATAGATCTATAATTTTTGTTTAATTTATGTAATGGTATATGCTATTATATTGTATAGTGAATATGTTATAATCATCAAATATGGAGGAAAAATAAACAATCTATCTATCTATAAACGTTGGATAAAGTTATCCATGGATCAGTTACCCAAACTGGATAACTTTATCCAACGTTTATACAATTGGGTGCTGATGTACACTCTTATCACATTTTATCCTAATATTGTCACATATAATGTTGCATTTAGTTAATGTAAAGCTGCTACGTATATTCGACCATGTCCATACCGATGAGACCACCTTCATATTGTTTTCTATTCCAAGATTTACTGCTTGTGGATCATTTCCTAAGGTTGATCTTATGATTTCTGATTTATTTTAATTTAAAAGCATTAAATTCACAATAATCAAAACTACCAAAAATATAGAAATTCACATAAATACATGCAAGTTCGCCATGAATATGTCGTTTAAGTACGACAACGTAATTAAAATGTCTCTTTTGGAAGCACATTTTTTTTATTTGTGGACAAAACAATAAAACAATCACAGGGCAGTTTCGATATGATGACGAAATATGTCCAAATCTAGAGTTGTATACAATTTAGCAGTGCTGATGTGTATACAGAGTTCTGGTATGTTATTATATGGGTCAGAGACAAGATAAAGTAATCTACACAATCTGTACTGCTCTCAATTTTTCACAGAGGAGCATAACTTAAATAAACCAACAACAAAGTCGTGATATTGTGTAAATTGTTTGAAAGCGCACGAGTCATTTATATTTGTTGTCGGAACTCCTTAATGTTCCACGTTCCTTTTACCAAGTGTGAGACACCGTAAAATTATAATGATAACATTTATAAAATCTCACCAGATCCTTATATTTGCTCCCTTACTTCCTTTACGCTGTTTGTTAGATCTGACGACACTACATACGAGGGAATGTTCAAATGACATATCTAGTGCATGGTGTATTATTGCTATATACACCTGTGTGTGAGTTTAAGTCTATATCGCTGGCTTAGATTGAGAAGGGCGTAAGTACAAATTTTTTAAATCGATATATTGAGAAAACAAGAAAAAAATGTCTGCATTAAATACTCTTTACTTATGGTGAAACAAGTTTTTATAGCTTCATTTTGGTCAACATGACAATTTCCGATTTTCATAAAAATAGGCTCATTAGAAGAGCCTGGTACTAGAGATTTCAAATATGTATGAGTCTTATAAAGTCGTAAGTAGTAGTAACGACCTTTTCATTCTAGGCCATCGATATGTACACTTACATAAATGTATAAAGGTTCAAAATTTATTTCACTGTAAACTTCAGAAGAGATGCTTTCTGCATTTTCAAATTGGCATTCATATACACATATAGCTGGTTTATACTTACTTAAAATGTGAAAGATTTCCACACACTCCTGGGATAGCAATACCCATACATTGATACTGATACGTATCTATACATTTACCGTGGTAAACTGAAGCACAAGCCAGACTGTTTGACGGAGGTGGTGTGGCCTCTATAATGGAATATAACATACGGTGTATATTGCTGGCTTAGAATGAGAAGGTCGTAACTACAAAATCAATATTTTGAGAAAACAAGATAAACTATCTGAACATTACTCTTTACTTATGGTAAAACAAGCTTTTTCAACTTCAGTTTGGTCAACATGACAAGTTCCGATTTTCATGAAAATAGGCTCATAGTATGATGCAGATGCGTCCTATAAGGTCGTAAGTGGTAGTATCGACCTTCTCATTCTAAACCAGCGATAGGTTTACGTAAAATAGTTATCAAATTTCGAGGGCTGTTTTCAACTGTACAGACGCTCAACCAACCTTTGAAATTTTAAATTCCCCTGGTCATCGGGCTACATAATGTAACCTACTAGGGAGACTAGTTCTCTCCTGACAGCCTAAAAGTATGAGAAAATCCGACAGGGAAGGTAGCACTCAACCCAACCAGCCGAGCACAGAAATCAGAAACACCACGACACAACTACCCTGAGCAGTGCCCACAGAAACCCATGCCAAAAACGGCGACCAAATGAGGTACAACAACCCCGGGGCGTGACCTATGTTAAAACACAAAGGGCAGTGACCTAACGTTATATGCAACCTAAAGCGGCACAACTACGACTTGACCTAGTTAAAATATGGACAAGGTAGGAACGGGGCGGGCGATAATATTACATATTCCTAGCAACTACAATGCGCAATGCCACACATAAGCCGAAGAAACAACCAAAGATCCAAGTCCCCGCCGATAAAATGCAGGATGACCCACAATCACAAGGAAATTATATAATAGCGGTCATTGCCGAATGAAGCGAAGCCAATATCGATTTGGAGCATGTGGGCTCAGAGAAATTAACCAGTGGTCTAGTCGAAGGTTGAACCACGGACCTCTCGATCACGAATCGCGTGTCCTACCTTTAGGCCACCGCTCCCCAAACATGTACTTGCCATACTAGTACATTGTATTACAAAAGTCATGTATAATCCAAGGACATATTGTCGAATATTAGAGGAAGGTCACAGATGTACCGACACTGATTAGAGTTTAAGTGGACCATAAGGTTGAAACACCAACCTTCTTTATGATTTTCTCTAAACCAACACACCACATTTGTCAGTAAAGTTTAAAGGAAACCGAAACCCCGTCAAATCCTGTCTTATGACAAACCCAAAGTTATATAATTTAATTTGAAGTAACCAAAATATGACATAATTATATCTTTAGATGTGTAACAGTGTTACTACTGCATGTAACATACTCAACGAATGGCTACAAGTCTTATGTTTACTGTGATGTTCTATTCATACCTGCCAAGCTAGTTAAATCGAAAATAGGAGTGATAAAGCAAACATGTCACAAGATGCACTTAAATACGATTTAAAAGGGATTTTGATGTATAAACTAGGAATATATTAATTCTTGTGGTTATAATTATGGGACAGATCATAAGATGAATCAAATGCACCTCAGTTCAAAGTTAAGTGAAGTTGAAAAATTTAGAACGAAAATAGGAGTTACTCCACTTTAATAGGTAATTGGTAGGTATGTCTATTACATCAAAAATGGACGGCGGAACTAACGTGGATGATCATTAAAGTTGAAAATATCAAACAATGTAAGACAGTCACAGCATCGATGAAAAGTTAGTACTCACGTCTGATTGCAGGGAGACACAGACATACTCCACACAGTACTCCTATTAACACTGCTAACACTACTTGCATCGTTAGAGAGAGGTAGATCTTCTTCCCTGAGTCGTAGGAATACTAGAGACAAAAGGAGAAGATAAAGTTATGTACATCTGACGGAAACATAGATATCAATGGCCTTAGTCTTATCTTTATATATGTCATCTAAGGTGAAATACAACACTAACAACATTAAAGACGTGGTTCTCATCATTCATTACACAACACTGTTACCAAATCAAATATTTAAGTATCTTTTATCATAAACTCATATGTAATATCATTTCTTAAACCTTTTCTTCCAAGATACATGCAAGAGGACAATTACACAGACTGGCTACATGTACTACGGCCAAGGCCAAGGCCACGCTCTAAAATTCGTTTTAAAGGTATCATACATGGGTAAATTTACCATAGAGTTTAATTCACTACCCGATTCAAATTTTTGTTATAGCTTGGCGAATTTGACACGAACCTGACCTTTTGATTAGCATAATTTAACAGTCGGTATATTGTCTGTATTTTATAACCTCGGTTGTAAGTTTTCATAGTCAAGGGAGTTATACATACACGAATTCGAAATACCTATATTGAACGATTTGGCTCGCGGAAATCGATATATTCAAAGCAAAAACATTTTAATATATTCATGCATAAAGGTGAGGGTCGCGTCAAATTCGCCAATCCTTACAGAGTTTTAGTATTTACGACTACGATGGGCGCCGTTGTCATCTTGGCATGTTTAAAATGCGGACAAGTGCAGTCAAATCTGCGTCACAATAAGGTGAACCGTCGTACTTGCGACCATAAGTTAGTGAAAATTTTCCCTTAAGATTCTTTGTGGATATCACCACTGTTCCATATTCGACTAGTACGTGGATTGTCCCAGAATAGCGTATAATCCCGTTATATCTTAAAAACTATCAAGTACTGTATGTCCAAATTATAATCGTCTTTTAGAGAAATTATTTCTTGACATACTAGCCAAGTTTCATGATATATCTTCCAAAAAAATTCAAAGTGTGTGCATTTGACGAGTACCAGGTGACGCTTTACGGCCCGCAGAACGTCAACGTCAACACTCGTCAACGACGTCACGTTACCTCAGTTTTCCAAAGAACTCCCGCATTCGTGGGCTTTACTCTTAAAATATTATACGCCGAAATTGTTATCAACTCTTTGGAAATATGTTTCTTTACCTAATGTCAAAAATTCATTAAATGTTTTTCAAAATGGACAGCTTGAGTTGACATTCTGTGCGGATAGTGTAGGAATCGATCTGACGTAGGTTTTTGTTTTGATCGGTCGGTCTGATCACTTTAGTTCCGCTTCCTTTATGTGCCAAACAAAACGTCGGGAAATCTGCAAAACAACTGCCGAATCACCCTGATGTATTGTGCTGTGGATTGTACATAATTTATAGTTCCTCCGGATACTATTCTACGTTATATACGGTATAACACAATGCTTAGGAAGTGGCAGTCACTCCGTAACGTCGTCTGACGCCGTGATTTTGTTTATATTGTAGCCTAATAACGTTGCTATATTACTTCATTAACCCATCAAATATGACATCATCACTATATATCATTGTATGAAAACTCGCCTAAAGATGCCAATTATTCTTATATATATATATATATATATATATATATATATATATATATATATATATATATAGAAAAATTGCAACGAAAAATTAGCCGCCTCCGCTGGATATCGAACCCAGGTCCCTTGGATTACCGGTGCAGGATGCTAACCGCTACACCACAAAGACGGACGTAATTTGACGTTGCTATTTGGACTTATAACCTTAATGAATCTATTTATAGATTCTATTTTTAACTTTGTTATTTTCGTCGTCAACGACGTCGTCCTTGTTTGTAACCAGAATTATGGCCTCTCCACACACCCAAATGGAGAATTTTTTAGTTACCATAAACTGGCGACTTCGCCGCTGAACTTCTACTTTTGCGTCCCCTGTTGCCCTGTTATTTATTTTATTATTAATTAATTATTAATAATATGGGCACATATTAAAAAATATACTAAAAATACAGCGAGCGTGAGAAGTCATTTTTTATCTTCACAATATCTTTTTCCCGTTCCGGGTTATTTATTCATTCTTTATATATATATATATATATATATTATGGCACGATGCGGCTAAAACTGCTTAATTATTGTCATTAAATAATTAAATTCATTTTTGTGATACATACTACTTTTCGTGCTGGCCGTAAACCGTTACCATGGGTTACAAATACATCCATTTATCGAATACGACGTATACTGTTATAAAATAATTTGGTCAAATACACGTGCTATGGTTGTAGAAATGTCCATGCAAAATTATAAAACTATATCAATATGTTGGAGTAAATAAATCAAGAATTATACGCTATTCTGGGACAACCCTCGTATATATTGTGTGTTTATAAAATTAGTCATCAACTTCTCATTTAATGTAAAAACAAATATTTGCGGAAGGCATTATAGTTATTCAGATAATAATCAAATTATATCACGCGAGAAGGAACTGAATTTTAAATTGTCTACTCTCAAAATCGACTTATTGACAGCGTTGTAAATATTAAATGTTGTTCAAATATTGTCGCACGATTTGACGAGACAGATCGGAAATTAAGTATTGGCTTTCAGGAAATTAACAGACATTCCAGCCAGCACTATGTTATCGTAACCAGCTACATACATGTAATTTTATTCATAACTTTTTTTTAAAATTTTGAATAATATCCTAGTAACCCTTAATTGTATTGTTAATTCCACACTCGTTGAAAAAGTAATTACAAATACCGAACTGTCAACAAGGTGCAAGGCAATCTCATTTTCCTATTATTATGAATATAAAAAAAAACTGTACGTTAGACGTAATAGTGCAAACCACAGGTAACTGTATCATTGATAAAGACAAAACCGAAAAAATATGATTTTGTAAAAACATTAACTATAAATTTTATTCTTTTTTATTTTATTTCGTTAGCAATGATACAGCTACCTGTGGTTCCTTTGTGAGGAGGATTTTAAATTGCGGAAAAGCGAAACAGAAGCCGTGTATCGATTATTATGAAAATGCAATATTGGATCATGACTAAAATGCGATATATATAATGAAAAATAAACCGATCGATTATATAAACACAGTATGAAACCGACGTAACTCAAACATGCTGCGTGTTGATCAATTCACAATAATTATTACATGTATAAGTGTGTGTTAAACGTTATAACAATCTGGACTAACTTCAATGTTGAAATCCGCAGTTACCGCGGCAGTGTGCTACACTTTCCTCACACCAAAGGTTGGTTGTTCACTTTATATTTTGTTTATATTATTATTTAGTAAGGTATAAAAGTTCTAGTTTTTGATACTGAATTTGACCACTAATAACATAAAAATAAACTGAGTAGGAAGTAACGTTAATTGAGTTGAATTTTTATTGTTGTGCGCGTTATATTTATAAAAACTTGAAATTGATCTTGGAAGATATTCTACTGAACAGGTGTGCCATAATCATAGTTCGAGAATTTGAATAAATAAAAGAAGAAACAGAAAGAAAAGATACAAGAATAATGTCACGGTATTGAATGATTTAGGACTTTAAAAGGAAATAATTGCATCTATTCTTTAAAACTATTTATAAACAATATTTGGCTTGAACTAACTACAACTAGTATTTGACAAACGATAACAACTCTTAAGCTTCGGTTTTTCACATTGTTTATATTTCGGCCTATGGCCTTCTTCAGAACAACAGTAATACTGAATAATTCAATCTGGTGTTAATATTACTAATAAACGGACGTTTTCCACGTCATGTCGATTTGAAACAGTTTCAGAACACATATACCTTCAATATCATACACTTGGGGGTTTATTAAGCGCACACGTGCATCCGTGGGGCTATTATTAGATATAAAGCACCACACATAGTTCTTTCTTGAAAATAGTCATGCTAAATGAAAAAAAACCTTTACGGAAGCAGGAACTATCGGGTTTAGATAGTTCCTGACGGAAGTATATTTGCCCTTGGTTATATTTGTTCCATAAATGTGTTGTCATGGTAATTTTAAACCCATGTTTTCCAAGTTATCAACCGCATGCAATTCCTGGATTGGCCTTGCATTGTTATCATATAACCAGATTGTAGGATCCGTGAACATGCTATAGACCGGTAACATGACATAGGTAAACTCGAATTGCAGGATCCGTATGCATACTCCGCATACAAATCGTGGCGCCGGGAAAGTGGCGAACGTTACCAGAACTATGTACAGTAGTACAATAAGCCAGTAAAATAGATTTCAGTGCCTCTGTGTACAAGGACCATTAAGAGTAATCAAAATGTGGAATTGTGTCACGCTAGACTCCTACATTGAACTTTGAAAGCATGGTTATAATCTTACATGTGCGTGTTGACTAAGTTTGCAGTATTCTTGCGGATAGATACTTCTTGTTTGCGATCTATAAACAAATTAATGCATAATAGCAATTTTAACCATTATATAAATGGTGTGTTTATTAAGATCATAATAATGTGTGTGTAATAAATGCTAGTAAACCTGTTCGTTATGAGAGTATCCCGCAGAGAATTATAAATCAACGGCGTTTATATATCTATGTTATTCATTACCAAACATTGAATAGCATTCACGATGAAGTTGAATCGTGAGAAAAAAATCATAAATTAAAAAGGTAGTACCGCTTTCACAGATATTTGAGAAACTTAGCATTGCATTTATTCGACCAAGAAGTTTTTTTTAATCCGTTAATGTACGAGTCAGAACTTTATATATACAGTTACAAAAGTTATTTTATGAGACATTTAATCCATTGGTTTTTAACTTTTTATTATAATCTTCAATGGCTTTAGTAGGGATAACATTTATATCAACTATCAAATGAATTCCTCACGGACGTCAGTAGAATGTTAATACGTTGGATGTGATATTTACATTACATTCTGAATGAAAACATTGGATTATAATATGATAAATAAATTTGACTCGTTTCAAATTTTCAGGAATTATTTTCCTTTTACATCTATTTAAAAAGAATCTAACGGTAGCATCCATTTTGTTTTGTTTCATTTCTTTATACTTTGATTATAGTGTGTGATGAACCAATGTTTTCCTGGGTCGGATATATGATGAGACACTAAGATGAAATACATGATTATATTACTGCTGTGGTATGCATCTGCCACATGCTGTTCTTCAAATGTTACTATGTAAGTATTACATGTATACTACAATAGTTTTTTTTGCAATCCGAGTGTTTCTTCGAAGGTCACGTAAAAATGATGTCGCTTGTATAAATACCTACCTCCGTAGCTCAGTGGTTAGCGAGCTTGCCGCCTAGACTTTCAGTACTTTTGGAGGCACATATATATGCCTCGCAGCCTGACATATTTAGCAGAGAGCTGGCTGGCTAATAAAGGCTATGCAAGGCATACAATGTCAGCTGAATGAAGAAACTATTCTCACAGCAACCGATCTATGTAAACTCCTGTACCGAAACACCTTTTTGTAACCTTGCTTAAAAGACAAAAATCTGTGCCATGAACTAAGCCTATGGATACTGTCACAGGAGGTAAAGCTGTGAGTGTAAGGAATGTGATCTATCCATTTGTGAGATGCGTTTTGTGTAGCGATATTTACGATGTCTGTATTTCAGGTCCAGTGTGATTGATTCTATTTTCAACGAATACGACAAGAAACTTTCACCTAGATATGGTAGGACTTATATCTGGCTTAGAATGAGAAGGTCGTGACTAAAAATGGATATTTTGTGAAAACAAGAAAACTGTCATAAAATACTCTTCACTGGTGGCGGGACAAGCTGTTTCAATTTCCGTTTTGTCAACATGACAAGTTCCGATTTTCAAGACAATAGGCTCATAGGAAGCGCCTAATAATGCAGATTTCAAATATATATCAGTCTTATGAGGTCGTAAGTCAAATGTACTTACGACCTTCTCATTCTAAGCCAGCAATATAGGGACATTCATATTCATGTAGTTAAATAACTGTACATAAACCTCTTCTGTAATAGCACTGTCATATATGGGCTATCACGAGCTAGGGTATCGCATACGGATTCCTTGTATATCACACCTGTCCCTAAAATGTGTGATAATGCCCCAGAGTGGGCCCTGCAAATTACACGGAAGAAAGAATCTTGAGTATCTAATTCGATTTTACTTGATAATCATCCGAAGTCACCTAATTATAATGTGAAAATTCTTACATACGAAAGTTTGGTCCTTGTATGACTGATGCTTAACGATATATTGTCCATTCAACGTCAAATGGGAACGGTTTGCAAACATTCGCTCGTTCTTCAAGTAAACTATGTTTATCTATGTGTAACTGGTAACAGTGTAACGAGTTAATGGTGGTCCCGCAAGCGGCAATTCTTTCGAATGGGATAGTTCCCTCATTAGTATTACTTATTGAATCGACCATAGTTATTCTGACTTCTTTAGGTACATAATGTTGTCATCTTGAATGCATGGTGTTTCAGATAAAGCTGACAAGCAAGTAGAAGTGACAGTGAATCTGTTTGTGATCTCCATGTATACTATAGACGCAGCAACAATGGTCAGTAATAGAGTATATTATATTCCAACATCCGTTTGTAAAAAGATTTATAGATTTACATTGCATTTGTACAGACAATTAACATGTCATCCTATCTGTTAAATATGATTTGAAAATAATTAACAACATATAATTGTGGCATGGCAATGTAATGGCATGCTATCCGTAATTTTGTAAACAGTACAGATACTAGTAGGTCTTATTTCCGGTGTGTTCCACAAACCAATGACAACAGATTGATGTTAATGAGTAAACTGCATTGTAGTCATCATCGTGATGTAATTTGATGTTTGATGGTTCTTTAAAGAAGTGACCAACGTCATTTATCTGATTACATTGTGTGCACTGACGGAGTTCAACTACTCGTTATACGATGTTTATTCACCAATCAGTCGCATCAATACCACCACCCCAGGGGAAGGACCGTTGATAGCCGGGGAAACGGCCATGTTTCTACTTAGTAGCTTCCTCTGCACTGTCGGGGGAATGATGGAATTGTTTTCTCATAACCAAAATCCGCAGAAATTTCACCATCAGCTGCCCCCGCAGGGCCGTGGAAGGGCGAGGGTTTGACAACCCAAAAATAAAAATCAGGGGATGGGGGCATTGGATGCAACTGGCTGTTACATTACGTTTGAGTAAATATTTGGTAATACTATTGTATCGTATGTATACGATCTACTTTTATGATGTATGCCTACATTGTTTTACAGGACTTTTCCATGAGTTTTCATTTTCGTGAAAGATGGTTGGATGAACGACTAAGTTACGACAATACAATGAATCTATCTCGGCTAGAACTGGATAAATCATTGTTTGAGAATATCTGGATACCCGATGTGTATATATTGAATGAGAAATCCTCCAATTTCCATCATGTTACTGTACTCAATAAAATGATACATATATACCCTGATGGTACTGTGCAAATGGTGTCCAGGTAGATAGCTTAAACATATTTATTACTTCTTTATTTCTTTTATATATATAATACGCATGGATAAAGGTTCGAGCCACAAGTTCAAAAACTTAGTTACGACTCTCTCCTTTTCCAGGTACGGATGACTTTATTCTCTTTCTTTAATTGACATAGTATCTACATTGATCTAGTATCATTTAATTTTAAATTCTAACTCGACCGACGATTTTGCCCACGGAAACCATGGTTAGATTTCCAAACAGTCATAACAACCGGTTTACCATGGGTTATCATGTCTTATTTCTTTATTATATAAAATGCTGCTTTTATTCTGTTTCAAGCAACATATTAATGGTTCTCAACCAAAGTATACGCAGTATAACCAGGCGATCACATCCTGGCTTTGCTCTGTCCAATGTTCCATTACTGTATATATTTCAGAGTGACGGGTGTATTTTCCTGCGAGATGTACCTGTATAAATATCCCTTCGACAAACAACAATGTTACTTTGAAATAGAAAGCTGTAAGTAAATAACATACAATACAGGGACATCTTTTCAGAGAAACATTCTTGTGAAAATATTTGATACTCGCTGTTAAGAGGGGTATTTTATTGCTGCCCGTGCCTTATAAATTCTATAGCTTGACCAGATTAAAGTGAGACTCCTTGTATAATTCGTAAAAGTCCGGAGATAACGGTATACAGTAAATTAACATACAAATCGAATACAACCGAGTACAACCGGGCGACCTTTACGGACTTTGATTAGTGTCACTTTAATCTGGTCAAGTTGCATAATACCACATATACTGTCATAATTACAGTTTGGATACTCTCAATGATTCGCTCTTTTATTATAATAGACAACAGGTACGAACCGGATGTCTCAAGCACATACATGAATCCACTAAAAAACGCATTATACATGTACACCAACGGACCAGGAAACGGTTGCGATTCCAAGGCCTAGATAATAATTATGTCTGTAAAAAGTTACAAAACAAAAGTCAATATACGAGGAGTGATCAATATATTCGAGGACTTTCCTTCTAATTGTTGCCAATATGAAATTGCTACATAAAAATTCCCCGAATATATTGATCACCCCTCGCATCTACTCTTAAATATGTTTGTTTCAGTTATATTTTCAGGAATTTCGCTGTTATGTCGACCATACATGATTTCATTTCTACTTACAGTCGGTCACGGTACGGATACTATGAAATATGTCTGGGATGAAACAGCTGTTTCTTTATCTAAATATCTCGAGTTTCCACAGTTCAACTTGGTTGATACAAGCTCGTATAACTGCGAAAAGAATTACTATGGAAGTAGGTGACCACAATTCAAGTGTATTCAAAAGATTTGTGTCTTTATCTTTATTTCTGCAATCGAGACAAACGTGGTCGAATATTTGATTGTCATTTCTTTGAACGTTTTCACGATTCCAACATCAAGTACTCCCAAGATCACGAATACTCTGTCGCACCATTTAACTTACATTTAAATCTGATTTAATAGGGATTTAGATGCTTAAACAAGGAATGTATTAATTCTAGTTGTTATAAATATGGGATAGAGAAGATCATAAGATAAACCAAAGAACGTGAACCTGGAAACCAGAAATGTATCAACGAAAAGGGGAGTAACTCCACTTTAATAAGAGTACTTGGCAGGTATGGTTGTAAGTTGTCTCCGCAATAAGAGGCTCAAATGCACCTAAATACATAAATAAATGGAATAAAATCACGTGAACATATTGTATTTGCTTATTTACAGTATTGTATCCGTGTATTGGTTTGGAGTTTGCCTTTGAGAGGACGTATAACTATCATATTATCCACGTGTATGTACCCAGCATACTGGTTGTGTTTCTATCATGGATCAGTTTCTGGCTGGATTGTACGGCAGTTCCTGCACGTGTTTCTGTAGGATTGTTGACAGTGGTTACCATAACAACACAAAGTGCTTCAGTACGTGCTAGTCTACCACGTGTTTCTTACATCAAGGTAATGTAAAATAAATTAATTTCGAAAATACGAAAAAAGATCATTTCGATGGAACAATGAATTCGTGGATTTTGCATTTCTGAAAAAAATAAGAGTCAAATTTCAAGTACCCCTGGTCAACATTCCATCTCAGTTTGAACTTCTGGCAACTAATATAACCAATGGAACAACACGAAGACGGTGGTTCATTATTTAGTTGTTCCGCGGGCTATCGTTTTTCAAACACAAATCTGTAATTTTGGCAAAGTCAGTGATCTCCCTAGTTCATTAACCTTTTTGCAATATTTCGTCGTGGATGATATTTGCCTCTCGTACTAATAGGTACCTTGTGATTTGTTATTTTGGCACTTAGATATTTAAGATATTCCTGCTATTTCTAGGCTATTAGATGTATCTATAGTATATTTAAGGTATTTCTGCAGTTTCTAGGCTATATATGTGTAAACTGTATACACCATGTATTGTATTTAAGATATTCTGATATTTCTAGGCTATAGATGTGTATATGGCGGCATGTTTAGCGTTTGTGTTTCTGGGTATAGTAGAATATGCTTACGTGAATGTGGTTACCAGAGTACAGTCTAGAGAAGAACATAGTGTCACCAACAATACAAGTCATGCCACTGATGACGTCACAGATGAGGTATGTAGATACAGTCCATTTTGTACTTTAATTTACTTAATTATAATTTGATAGCGGGTCTACATGTATTAATTTAGCCTACCAGTGTGCTGCCGAGTACGTTTGAAAAGTTGTTTCAACATACTGGTAAATTTAAGCCAATCGGTTGATTTCCTAGACATACGTTCCCTTAATGAAACACCGAATAATACCAGGGAGCCATGGTCTAGAGGTAGTGCGCGCGCTTCGGGAACGAGAGGGGTACCGTGTTCAACCCTCGTCTGGACCACTGGTCTCTGGGCAAGAATAATCCACATTCTTCACTACATCAAGGTGTAAAGTGTTACCTGTGAAGACAGTGTCTATTCCTTGGCGCCACAGATCGATGTTGGCTGCCACGCCCACAGGAGAGAAATAGTCTCCATAGGGTGACACGAACGTGTGCTTGAGCCGCTTAAGCTTAACAGCTGAAAATACCTAGAATGTTTTTACACGTTTTAACATAAAGTGATATAACCGTGGTAATATACACATTATACAAGAAACCGACTAACACATTATGAGCATGGATATGCAACTGTTGACAAGCATGATTGCATTAATGCGAATGTTGGTATTTTCGAGTGTTTTTTTTCCAAAAAATATTTTATTACTTTCAGAATTCTGACTCAAAACAGAAAAAGAAATTTCTATGCTTGTCGACTATTTTCGAGCGACTTTCTGGTATTCAGCGTGCAAGAGCTGTGGACAAAGTGTCACGTGTTCTGTTTCCAACCCTTTTCTTGCTATTTAACATAATTTATTGGGCAGTGTACTTTTCCTGGGATCCAGAGGTACCTGACAGACGACAGGGATAGCAATATATAAGTTTCGGACGAGGGTCTATCATAGTCCACGAATCGTGAAAGCTCGGCCATTTCCGTTTGTCTCCGGTAAATTACAAATTTGGAAAACGCCGAGGTGATCAGAAGGCATAGTCCACTTAATTGTTAATGCATGTGCAAGTGTACGTGTTGAATAAATAACAATTAATGTATTCGTCACATAATTATGTGACTGTTTGAACATATTCAAATGACTTGAAAACTATTTTAACTCATAAGAATAAAATGAATGCAGTACATTGTACGTTATGCTAACTTACTTTAGTTGATTTGTGATATATTTTAGTGTTTATGTCGAACCACACAAATTTAGTAGTCGGACAATCTCATTTGGATTGCATTCCATGTATTGTAATTGATAAGATAATCACCATGTGGTACATTTGTACATCCGTATATTTTATAATAAAGATGTCTCCCGAACCCGAGCCAAAATGTGCCTGACTTGTTACGCTGATTAACGATTTCTTCGTATTTGATAGCATACAGTACGAATACTTTCTCGCCATTCATCACCGTGCTATTTAATCAATTGTATTACTGAATCAGTCCTGACAATTGTACCATGATACATTTTGTTTTTAGTTTTTTGATTCCCTCTGGCGTACGTAATTATTTGTTAACTGGTAACTATTTATACATTTGAAATATAATGACAGTATTCCGATTGTATAGCAATAAGTGACAATTCAACAATAAAATCCGTATCTGATAAACACATTGACGTCATTGTGAGTGTGTGGGGGTGGTTTGCTCTTCCAGAAATAGTTCTGTTAACTTTGTAATGATGTCTTTATACGTTCGTTCCGGTTTGTTGTGTGTCTCCATCGTTTGAACAAATTCCTGTGAAGATATATTTTCACTTCCGAGACTTGAGTGAAAACAATTGAAATTTGCTACGTGGTGTTATGCAGCAATGATTTTGCCTTTGCGATAATGCTTTCATTGTACATGATTGTCTGTGACAAAAAGTAATGAGAAATTTGGACAGGGGAGGCAGCACTCAACCTAACCAGCCGAGTACAGTAATCAGAAACACAACCATACAACTACACTGAGCAATTCCCACACACTCACAACGAAACAATTAAAAGTACAAGCCCGCCGAAAAATGCAGATGCATGTACCTCTAAAATGTGTCAACGAGGTGACCCATATAGTGACAAAACAAGGCATAGCCGCACAGTGGCTTTCTTTAAAAAGTCTCCCAGCAAACAGGACAAACCACAACGGTAAAGCATTAGAAAATATATATCCGTAAAGATTAATAAGAATGTATATGGTTATCGTTCAGGAAAGCTTCGATGATATACACATGGTACATAAAACAAAATTGGGTTTCGACCGGTGTATCTACAATTACTACAAAGGTAAGAAAACCACGTTTCGGTCCAAAACACAGATTGGTCAATAAAATCTATAGGTCACGGGTTGATCAAATGATTGGTTACTTTCTTTTATTGTTCCATTTGCTAGACCAGTTTCCATAAGTTCAAACCAAGGTGGGATGTTGACAGGTGGTGTACTTGCTCATATGGACATAATACACTGCACACAAAACTTAACGGAACACCTGCAATTTCGGATGTATCTTTTCCAGGAATAAATAAACACCAGCAAAAACAACGAATAAACTGAATACTATAGTATGCGAATGCATGCTTTTTGAAAAAAGTAGCGAATATTGATAAAAATCCATTAAAAGCACTTATTTTGTTTTTTGTTTATTATTCCATAATATAAGTACTGGAACCATATTACACTAGTACATGTACATTTGTATTATATATCAATGGCTCATCGCAAAACTATGGCAACTACCTCAATTCATATAGGTACATACTAAAGTTTTGCACTAAGCCCTCGATATGTCCCTCTATAAGATAAATTGGTAATGCAATGTCTACACTATTTTGGTACGTGCTCAATCAATGGTGGGGAATAACTCTTACTCTTACACAATCACACAGGTCAGATCATCAAATCTTTTCACCGACGTTCTCGACAATGTTTCCAACTTAACATGTTCTAAGGAATCCAGATGCTAATACATTGCAGGTAAGTTCATAACGACGATTATGCCCAGGTCAACACACCAAATACCACTCAGGAAGGTGGGCTTGTTTAAATCTACCTATGCAAGATCACAAAGGCATGGATACAGACAATAATAAAAAAAAACAGCCGTACTGTACGACCATCAAACCATGCAATTCTAATAAACATAATAATAATTTCGAACCTGTATCATGCACCAATAATAAAGACAACATGATGACGTTCCCTTGGGGTTTCCATACGCGTACATGTCTTTCACTTTAATAATAATGCTACCCATTTGTATCTGACATTTCACAATTTGCAATGTCGTTGGCAAATTTCAAGAAGGACTTTGCATTGTCATCTGGTCAACATGGGGTGTGCAGGAGTAATGCAATCACATGGCCTCCTTCCTAAGACATTTTTCAAACTGAATTATCAGCAACAAACCCATTTGGTGCTCTTTATATGATGTAAATAAAGATTACATCTTATCGTTGACATTGGCATCCACAACGGATCGAAGGGGTCTCACATTACGGCATTAAATAAGAGTTGTGAAACATTTTCTACTATAAGTGAACTTCAAGGTGGTTCCAGTAGCTGCACAGCGATTTCACAGTTGCTGACATATATCAAAATGGGTAGCCTTATCACGATCTTGGTGGCATCCCATCTTTTACCATTTTCACCGCCCTCATACTGTATTTGAAGCCATAACTTTTCTTGAATATACAATGTTTTGCCCGCCGGGGGAGGGGCGGCCAACCCAGGGAAAATTAGACCTTTTGGTCGTTTAAATTCCCACCATGATGACAACGTTACTGTCTAATCCACCCTGTATCCCCGCGGGCAAAACTGACTGGTACAGTACCTAGTACCCTACATGTACCCCTCGTATGTCATCATCAGCTATATTAACCCTTATAACCACATTATATCATCAGCTGCACTAGTAACACTTACAGCTATCTTGGTGTAAAGAGCATCAGCATTTAGTCAAGAGCTTCAAACAGAATTCCTACTGTCAGACTTGCAGAATACCACAGATATGTATTAGAACGGATAGGCAACTCTATAAATAGATTTTTATCTGCCGAACAGCCAAACGCCCATAATGCAATGCGCGGGGAGCCAGTCGTTTCGTACACTAGTCGTTTCGTATACTGTAAAATTCGGTTGTTTCGTACACTATCGGTCGGTTGTTTCGTATACTATTGAAAACTGTCGGTTGTTTCGTACACTCCTATTGTAGATAGTGTTAATTGATCTATTAATTTGTAATTGATCTATTATTCATGTCTTTGTGTGTGTGGATTCTACTTGTTATTCGCACAAATTGTCACAATACAGAATGTTTTTTATTGGCTATAATTACTGGTATATTTTGAGCAATTAAAATGCAAACTTTATTTTTATTTCAGATATATCAACGCTATTTAACAAAGTATCTTCCAAGGGAAATATTATAATTATTGAACTGTTTATTTTCTTGAATTGAATGTATTATTGGTCACAATTTGACATATTTCAAGCGTTTCAAGTTTCAACCTCATGATTTATTTGAGAAATTTCATTTTTAGATACATACACATAAAACAAACAATAATAATGAATACAGCACATAGTGTACTAACGTTGACATCAATCAACATATTATTATAATATCTGAAGCTGACAACATGAACATGCAACAAATAAGCACATTTTAGCGTGAAATCAGCACATTAACGAACATGAAACCGTTAAAATACACACATTCAAAGTGTATAGAGCTACGTATCGGAAGATATTTTTTTTAAAGTTTCAAAAACTGAAAAACAATTATGCTTTCATATCCATTACATCATTTTTCGTTCCAGTTTTAACAGAATTTCTCTCTGTGATTTATTGGACATGCAAACTGCCAGGGATTCTATATAAATATAGAGTATATCCTGAAACTGCAGTGTCCATTTTCATACAAAAGTGTCCTAGAACACCCTATGAAACTATAAGAATCGTCTATTTTTCGACAATTGAATAGACTACACGGAACCCATCCAAAGTTTTAATTTGCAACTAAGGTAGTCTAGTATCATACTAAAAACGATGCAAGTAATTATTTTGACATTTGATAAAGAATATGGACAATTTATACAGAACAAGAAACATACATTTTATGTAGAACATGTAACACACAGTTCCAGGAAGCCTAATTTATTAATAGTTTATGCACACTTTATACACCATAAACCATTGATTTAGTGATTATATTATAAAATACCCAGCCCAATGGACCTATATGTCACAGGCTTTTTGGCGTATTTTAAAACTCATGATATAATATAGATCTGTAAATGTATATATGCAAAATCTAACTTTGCATGGTTACTCATAATACATATATATACTGTATACGCTTTTTGAATTATTTTCAGTTCACGTAATTATATCATTGTATGTACTCAATAATATTCTTTAACGATAACGGCATACTTGTAAAATTAATTTTATTTCTTTTCTATAATTATTTATTCATAAATTATTTGATATTAAATAGAAAACTATTAACCAATTCAGAGTCGCGAAAAACATCTTGTAACATCGTACCAAACACATATTAGTTACGCTAATTATACAAATTATAAATACATATACAATAGGAGTGTACGAAACAACCGACACTTTTCAACAGTATACGAAACAACCGACCGATAGTGTACGAAACGACCGAATTTTACAGTATACGAAACGACTAGTGTACGAAACGACTGTAATCCAATGCGCGCACTCGGCCTTTTCCGTTAATCATCGGTTTTTTGGTATTCGGTACACTGTAAGTCGATAATATGGCGATGATCGGTAACATAAAATGCTTATGGCTGCCTCGAAAAAACTTGCCTTATCATTAATAATTTATCGATTTTCAAAATTAAAACAATATGAAGATGATACACAATGCGTGTTTCATGCAATATACAATGCAATTTAAGTCAGTTACAATTTCGTGTGATTTGGAGCAAGAAACGAGAGACACGGGTGGAAAATGGCGGAGGCTTCGTCGTTACAATTTAGTCTACGAAATATCTTTTAATAGAATCATCAGGACTAATTTTATAATATTTTTCGAAAGATGTTTCAAGTAAAACACCAAATAAGATTTTAATATTTTTCAATCTGATGATAGGAATTTGTCATAGTTTGAACTGAATTGTTTTCTCGCTTCGATATTCCCGCGAAACCGTTGTGTATACAAACTCCATTTCTGGACATATAGCCAATATAATCGATGAAATATACATACACACTAATCAAGGTATGTTTATTCTGTATCTACATAGTAAAATTTTCTCGATTGATTTTGAAATGTTGATTGGATTGGCAGATTTATTTCTGCAAATTTCTTGCAAAACAATACATATAACAAAGATGGCGGATCGATGAATCTCGCCACTAAAACTCTGTGATCTCGCCAGATATCGCGACAAACGTGAACCCGCGAGACTTAAAGTCGATTTCTACTGATTTCAACTGGGTCACGTGGTAGAGTTACCTATCCGTACTAAATACATATCTGTGAGAATACCAATTAGTTCTTACTATGCAAGGGAGGCAACTCTTCACTTGTATTGAAAAAAATTAAGTCAAATAATTATGTAACTTGATGTCGACACAGACCTAGGTATACTTGATATTAATTCGTGACAAACTCGAGGAATAGCAAATGTTTCCAAAGAAAGTTTTGCCTGTGATAAGAAACAATAAATAAGAACATATCAATATAACCATAACAGCATTGTGTCAGACTACACTTAACAAATCTTATAAGTGTGCATGTGTTTTTACCTTGTAACTTTTTTTATTTATTAACATTTCTGGAAGAAATTTTGTGTATATGCTATTGACTACTTCAAGATTGAATCAATAATTTTGTTTCTTCGAAATTAAAAGATGCGGTTCATTGAACCGTGAAATATCCAAACAAGCAAAATTACCGGGAAATTTATAATTACGTGCAGATTATGTTTAAGTGTAGTCAATTTGAATTTAAGTTATATCACCATATTAAAAAAAACCACAAAATAATAAGATTTATTACTCAACAACATGGTAATTATCAACTTAAAAATAATAATTTTTATGTTGATGGTCAAAGGGATGTAACTCTGTCAAAAAATCCTTTTTCGGATGAAAGCGGGTATTTCTAATCCTCAATTTTACTTTATTCGAATCATGGATTTACTTTGCTTTTAGACCAATGATGAGCACATATGCTTGAAAAATATTTTAAAGCATTTTTTTAGCTGTTAAATAGCTGCATCAAAACGCAGACGAACGACCGATGAATTCGCTGTATAAAATGGTGACATGAGCTTTAATGATAAGGTCGTCATTTGCTTATTCTGATTGTACTTTTTTAATCAGATGGTACTTAAATCCAATCACAGATAAATGTCTATGATCCAATGAATTGTAAATCCCAATATACATGCTACATATGTTAAATATTTCAACGCAATCCATCAGGTATTGACTCAGCTATCGTTAATATATAAATGTACACACTTATAAGATTTGTTAAGTGTATATATACACCCATTACATATTTGATTATCATATTAATCGGTTATCTGTTGCGTATCAATGCAACATTCTCGTTTGACCAGCGACGTGTTTTTCATCCGTAATATAGTCTATAGGGACTTGACTATGCATTGATTCATGAGAATGCATATATAATGTTTTTTTAGACCTCTTAGAATTCATAATTGAACAGATCTAGATCGATCTAGAATCTATTTTAGAGGGTGAAATGCGATACGTTGTTCATTCAAAGTGTAGTACTGTAGGTAAATTAAAGCCCTGGCGGCACCGTTATTTAGAAAATAGAATCTTATCTATCTACGGGAGTTTATTTTCATTTTCCTCAAAGTGTGAGAAACCAAATATTTAAACCCTGGCCTAAGTAACAGACGCGTGCCGCGGTAATAGATCAAGATCTAAGTAACTAAAGGTCATGCTTTATGACCCGGAAGTGATGGTGGCTGAAACACTTGGGACAAAACAAAGGAATGATGCTGATTTTCTTGGATAAAAAACATTGTATTTATTCTGTTACAGACTGTGTTACATTTTAAAATGTATTTAGGACGAGCTAAGAAAGCTATTGACCAACTTGATCAAAAGGAATTTGAGGAAAAACATGCAAGACACGAAGACCGTCAGTTGACTGCTGAGGAGAGCGACGAGTTGAAAGACGCTAGCGCAAGTGAAGAGTTACCGGATGGTGCCTGTTTTCGGCTAAAAAGTGTCAACGTTAGTACAGACGATGGAGCTACAGCAACACGGAAGGCTGAGGTGTGTAATAAACAAAATACCAGTTATTTACCTTCAATTTTATACCATTTGTTTGTAAATATTTGCTCTGTTATGGTTTAAATCATGACTTGAAAACGCTATTTAAAAGCTATCCATCTATTATTCATGTAATTCAGTGTCATTTAGGGCTGTTGCGAGTAACTGGGTACTTGAATGATATCCTCAAGTATGGGAAGAAACTCGAGTACGAGTATTCGTCATCCCTGAGATTGTTGCATCGCGATATTAGAAATAAATATCTACAATATACATATTGCATCTTTTAAATTTGTTACCACTTGTCACTTTGACTTCTTTTATTACTTTTAAGTTTTATCTTGCACCTGACGCGCACCTGCTAGTTTACTCGAAAGGGGCTTCAGCGATATTAAAAGATATAAGATAGTTTAATACAAGATAATTTTGAAACAAAACACTGACAGAAAACGAGAGAGAGAGGAGACCTTAATTTGCAGAACTCAGAGTCAGATCAATTGGTGTATAAATGAATGGTAGAATAGAATAGAATATGATAAAAAAAAATTTCCAGTTAATGGGTCATTTAAATGACATGAATCACATGTATAAATGCATCAACATGAAAATTAGGAGATTAAAGAAACCAATGCTTAATTCGGATTTGTAGAACACAATTAATAACAGATGTTTTGTAAGCAAAGTAAGCAACATCATTGCATTGGCATGAAATATGGTCGCACAAAGTATACTAATTTTAAAAGTACTGCAACTGTTGTCCAATTGATTATTGATGTGAGTACTAAGTGGAAAATTTGGATGAAACTAAAGGCATGGCTACAGTAAATTCTTTATAAATTTATAACTTATGGCAGCTTCTTATCCTAATGTCACAGTCTGCTATTTATGAATTCTTCCATACCAAAATCTTACAAATATATAGTTACAATGTACATATATATTGTCGTTAGTTTGACAACTGTATGAATTGAAATTTTAATTGGCATTTTGATTGAAACAAACTTTGAAGTATGATTCTTTTGTAATCTTTGGAATGACAAGTAAGTCTAATATAGTAGCAAATGTGTATAATTATTGCATACCATTGTTGTATGTTAATTGTTATATCTACTAGTATACATTCTACTGCTAGCCTAGCTAAAACAGTATAATTAGAGAGATATTTTCTTTTGTATTGGCAACATTATAGCATATTTCTTTATTATAATTCACCTTACTTCTTAGCTAACAGCTTTCATAATAAACCAGTTAGGGTTTCAGGTGTCCCATAGATCCATACAGGTACATGTGTCTGTGTTTGTAAACATGAAACTTTGAAAATCTATCACAAAGCTGTCAGTATAGTGTCTTTGGTATTTTACATACACGTATAATGGCTGATTTTGTCTATGAAAGATTGTCATTGACTGACAGTACAATTCTGTCAGACTGTTTTTGTGTCATTCTTATTTTCCAAGAAGTCATTTGGTGTCCAGATTTTTGGGATATTTACAAGTATGAAGGGGTCCAGATTTTAGGGGTATTTATAAGTATGAAGGGGTCAATGTAATAGGAAAACATGAAGACCTACTGAATTGTATTTTGTAGAACCCCTTCAAGGAAATTCAGTTTGAGAAAGAGTCGATTGGTAGGGCTCTACAATTGTTTAATAGAGATAATTTGTATCTTGACTGCAGCAGTGTTCTCAGTGAGCAAGTTTTAACATATCAGGCCGAAATGCTTAACCAACAGACCTGATAGGGTCCTTAATGCAAGCACTTTCTTCATATTGTGTATAAACTTCACATTTCAGTCTACCTAATACGGTATTTAAGCAGTCAATTTGGCCTGCAGCCTGCTGTTATTGAGAACCCTGCTGCAGAACATTGAATTGTAATTTGTTAACAATTAATGAAGTAATCATCTTTATAGACTGTGCAGTCTACTATGTAATACACTTGTTTAAAGCCCTGAATACAGGACAATGAAGTTTGATTTGAATGAGCACAAAATAATTATTAAAGAAATTCAA
Source organism: Spisula subtruncata (assembly GCA_963678985.1). Classification (NCBI taxonomy): domain Eukaryota; kingdom Metazoa; phylum Mollusca; class Bivalvia; order Venerida; family Mactridae; genus Spisula; species Spisula subtruncata. The sequence continues at coordinate 13,550,664 of OY787669.1, forward strand.
CACTGAGTCAGCTTATGATATCAACTGGAATCAGATCAATGCAAGAGCTGGGTGAATCAGAATGTGTACACCTTTGAATATATATATGAAGCATTTTGATATTTTTGGCCAATTTTTTTGTGGGAGGAGTGCAAATAAACTATTTTGTACCTTTTATGCTTATTGCACTTATTTTGCACTGTGTAGCTTATAGCAGATTTGGTTCGGAAGCTGAATTTATATTCCATCAATATGTCATGTTTTGTTCCCAGCTATGACGCGCCTTGATTCCTTATCTTGTTACACCCTATAGAGGCTATTTTGCCCGTTCCTACATTTCGATGACTTAGAACCAGAAGGTCGTAACTCCTACTTAAGACTTATACATATTTGAAATCTGCTTCACACAGCGCTTCTTATGAGCCTATTTTCATGAAAATCTGAAATTGCCATGTTGACCAAAATGAAGTTTTAAAAACGTGTTTTCCCATAGGTAAAGAGTAAATTACCGACAGTTTTCTCTTGTTTTCTCAATATATCGATTTGGTAGTTACGACCTTCTGGTTCTAAGCCAGCGATTTGTATCTTGTTACACTCATAATACCCCCCCGTACGACTAAAGTCTGTCTGTATGTTACAAAATGTTGAAACTTTTTTTTATTTTCAAACTTAGCATACATTTTTACCATCAAAAACACATTACATTATCATACCAAAGCTAGGTAGCACAATCAAACATTTCAACAGAATTATGGCCCCTGAATGACTTTGCTATTTGTTATGCACAAGGCTTCCATATGGGGGCATATGCATTTACTGAACACAGTCTTGTTCTCTATGAAGTTCACAACTGGGTCATCTTGGATCAAATACTAGGTCACTAGGTCAAATCACTGAAAAACCTTGTTAACACTCTAGGTCATATTTATTACCTAATATTCATGAGATCTGGTCACAATGTGTGTCTCTGTAAAATCTTCATGGTAGAAATTGGGTTGTTGGGTTAAAACACTAGGTCACCGGGCTATATTCAGAAGAACCTATTTGGGGTCAAATATTTTGGTCATATTATTATAAAAAATTACTGATTCTTCCTACATTGATTGTCTAAAGGTGAGCGCTTTAGGGCCATGGGCCCTCTTGTTTTAGAATCTACATCATGTAGCTCTATATCCCAACCATTAAACTTCTTTCTAGATGTATTTATTAATACCAACTGACGAATTAAATAGCCTATAAATCAAAACTAGTCAGTATTTTTAATATTACATACAAACCCTCCTATGTTTGAGAACGACGCAAATTCTCCCTACCAAGAGCAGTGGTGAGTCTCCAAAAGTATAGTGAGGGCCCTGGCGAAAACTTGGGTGTTTCTATAGTGTTCTTAAAAGTTGTCCAATAAAAGGTTTCTTAAAATGTACTCAAACAGTTCTTGAAAATTTTAAGAGTGCAGTTCATGGAACAGTACTATAGAACAGAGAAAGAAGCTTAAGTTCTCTTGAAAATTTTGCAAAGGCTGAGGACTTCTTATTCATTAAAATTTGAGATATTTTACTTTTTTTTCTCTTCTGTTTCAGTATATTGGATCATTTTCTGTAAATGGTGAAAACCAGACAGTGAGAACAGAGTTTGTACAAAAACAGCTGGAAAGTATGCATGTAAGTGATCCCTTATTGTGCCCCCTAATTTATGCATCTTGTGTGTTGAACTCTTCAAGAACTGTTATGAGGAAATTTCTTCAAACTTGCACAGATCAACACCCTCTATGATGTGTAGTTGAATGTAAAGGAAGGCATTTTTGCTGCGGCAATTCTTACAAGAATTATGGCCCTTTTACTATATACACCAATGGAGGCACCTATGTCGATGGACACCTTTCTAGTTGTACATGTGTCTTGCTTATATTGAACATGAGTGTAGTGTGCACGATTCATGTATCTGTTCACCTATCTATCATAGGCCTATCTCCCATTTACTCATGAATGCATTTTTCCGAATACATTGTAATGAAAATCAATGCCCTACTGCTCTCTATGGAAGCCATGTTTCTTGCATCTCATTGATTTGACAATTTTCAAAGTACATAGAATCATAGATACTCTCTGACGTGCATGGTACAGACATTACCATATTTGAGTATATTGGTTAATGGTATTATACAGTATCATTCTATGAGTGGGAGAGATATGTGTAAGTGCAGAGTCCTTGTATAGGACAATTGTTGTGAATATCTGGAGAGAGCCTAAATAAGAGGCTGTTAATCCCTCTTAGATGCTTTCATACAATAGCTTAGTCATAATAATCATTGTACAAGTATGTCTGACTCTCAATATGAGTACTGGTATTATACATGATGTCATAGTCTGAAGATTTCTTCTATTGTGTTTGTTGTATGTGTAACATGTGACGGTACAGTCCAGTTAGGGTAAGAATACAGTGACGCAGTGGAGCAATCCACTATTAAGGTGTAAAAACAAGTATAAATGCTTATACCAACAGTTAATTGCCAAACTAAACTCTTCCTGTGTAAGAAATGGTTTTAATCTTTTGGGTACACATTAACGATGACGTCACTGTCAAAATATCCTAACTTGACTATACATGTATATATTCTTTATGATGTTATACTGTAAAATAATTAATTTTTGTGGGGGGTTAAATTTAGTGGATTTCGTGGTTCACTTTCAACCACGAAATCAAATCCCTTTGAACAGTAATTTTGACTTTGTATTTAACACCTGAAATGCAAAATCCATGAATTAACATCCCATTGAAATTGTTTTTTTTTTACCAAAACCATGAAACTTTGTCCCATCGAAATTAAATGGTTTTACAGAATTCTATATGATGTTATATTTGTGATGACTTGATGTTACAGATTGTGGAGAAGACTAAGAATGTGTTACTGGTGATCTCATTGTCTGGTGTGAAAGTATGCAGCAGTAATGGTGAGGTATGTATCATCTGTAGCCTAAAATATGCATTCAAATGAGCTGTACATTGTGCTGCTATTACAAGGGAAAGTTACATCCGCTGCCCTAAAATACATATTCAAAGATGCTTTACATTATGCTACAGCCACAAGGGGGCAGTTGCATCCTCTACGGCAGTGCAGATACAGCATGGTCTCGCCATTATAGGGACAGACCGACAGAAAGTCCCCTATGTGACGCTGCATGAGTGCACCTAGCTCTTATTTTAAAAAGACAGCTTGGTTCTTTAATATGCCTGGTGAATAACACCATTTCACTGCTTCCTGGTGCCTTTTACTACATATTTGACATTCCACACAGTTAGATATAGTGGGAAGTTGAAGAAATATTAAATGAAATGTCCAGTTTCCATGCCAGGCATTGAACCCACAACATTTGTATTGACAACCCAGTGTATATATTACCAATAAACTATCTTGGCCTTTCTGCAATTCTGCCTTCATAAAATTGAAATGTTTTGATGAAAATATCCATATTTGGTTGTGTAAGTCCATTGACTGTGGAAGTCTGTATAACATTATATTTTCAATGATTTTCCAATACATGAAGGCGTGCATGGTGTTATATGTGCACACGATGCTGAGTGACTATTTTACTGTTATCTGATCTATTCTCTGGGAACATGCCATGATTGATTGATTGAATGAATATGGATTAGTTCACAGTTTTATAAGGGAATTATGTTATCATGAAATGATATCGTTTTACCTTCTTTTAATGAATCTACCAATACACAATAGATGATATCCAGAACTTTGTGGAAGTCGGGTTTTTTCTTTAATTTACATATAGGTACAAAAATATGGCCTAGTTAGACTGGTTTTGTATGTATATGCAAACACAACTGACAGTCACTCTATTGTCCTGATATAAATATTCAAGTGACACAAGGATTATAATAGTAAAACTCTACTATACTGCCAAGGTCATATTATATCATTATAATGTGTTTTAACACAACTTTTAAAAAACTTAATGTTATTAAAATTGTTGAATATACATGCATGCATATTAGAGTGCACTACTGGTCCTTTCATGTTTGGTTTGCAGCTTTTACAAATGATTTTGTGCCTTGATTGCTGAATAATTATATTTTACTATATTTTAGTCTGTGTACATGGCTCATGCGTTGAAGAGAATATCATATGCTGCATGTGATCCGGACCATTGTCAGTTTGCCTTCCTGGCACGTGAACCTAAAGGTCATATCAACATACAGTTCTGTCACGCTTTCATCACAACACAACCAGAACAGGTTGGCTTCTTTATTTATTGTTACTCCCATTTATTATATCTCCCAAAAGTTATGTCTCCCACTTAATTATATTTGTGGAGCGGTGGCCTAGAGATAGAACACAGGCTTCGGAATCGTGAGGTCCCAGGTTCAACCCCCGTCTTGAGTCGGTGACTTGACCACTGCATAATTTCTCTGAGCAAGAGTAACCCACATTCTCTACTCCACCAAAGTGTCACCTGTTAGGGCAGTGTCTAATCCTTGGTGCCACAATTCAATGTTGGCTACCACACCCAAGGGTGAGAAATAGTCTCGCCAGGGAGACACAAACATAGGTTTCCAATAGATAGCCCATTGACCAGTGGAAGTTGAAATGTCAAAGGGTGCTTGAGCAACTTTATAGCTGAAAAGAGCCCTAGAAAATTGGTAACTGAACTTTTTATTGTGCAGAGGCATATTAATTTTGTGCCGTATGTTTGTCTGGATGGATGTAAGTCACCAAGTTTGTTTGTTCTTGTTCTCTGTAATCACTTGTTTGATGTCAATCAAACTCAACACAAATTCTTGGTACTAGTTGTGCAGGTTGTCAGGAAATTTAGTTTCGAAAAGTTTTGTAATAGTTATGGCACATGGTTTTGTGCAAATATCCCTTCTTGGTTTTGAAAGATTTGTGAAAGAGGTTTCTTAGTACGTAACATGATTTATTATTACTGTTGGATAGCATTTAAAACAGAATTTGTTGTGCTTTGAACAAAACTGCTTGACAAATTTGAAAGTGGGTTAACTTCATAAACAGTCAGATGCCCGATTATTTGGATTGTGTATGAACCTTAACATAATGTTGGGTCAGAAATTATATGTTGTATACATGGCTTGTGAAGGGAAGTAATTTGATGGTATTTTAGATGTTTGGGTAATATTTGTCTCCCTTTGTACATTTCAAGTATTTAAGGTGATTACATGCAGCATAACTTGGTGACATGCTTTATCTTGTCATGATAAATAATGGATTGATGGTCGGCAACGTGCATTTCTATTGAAATGATTGAACTTAGGAACTAAGGTAACTGTGTATGTGTATGTGTAATTATTTAAACCTTTCGGTCAAGGATAACCCATGAAAGTGCAAGCACTTATTTCCAATGGGGTCCTGTGTTTTGCTGAAGGGACAGCAGGTGGAAGAGACAGTGGTGTGATACAAGGGATCCGGGCGCGATGCCCTAGCTCTTTCCGAATAGACACCTTGGTTCTTTAACGTGCCCGGTGTATAGCACCGATACACGCGAGTCTACCTCTGGGTTGCTAACCAGTTCATCTCTTGTTGGGTGGGAAACACAGAAAAGCGCTGTATCATTGATATCAAAATATATCATTTTCGTTTAAAATAGTCTTTATCAATGATACGGTTACATGTGCTTAGGAATGTGTGATAACTATTGAGGGGAATGGTGTATAGAATTTTTGATTATTACCAGGTACAACTGTCTTAAGCTTCAGAAATACTCCATACTGTGTTACTGTATAGAAAGTTCATAAAAATCAGTGACTTTGTTTGGGTTAGAACATGCTTTCTTATAAACATCTACTTATCCCCTGTATTGGTTACACTGGTACGGAGCGATGTCAAAGCGTAACGCAAGTCCAGACGACAGCCTGCTATAGACTCCTCGCGAAAATACCATAGAAACTTTGCATATCAGGCAGCACGCTTTTGTGTGTGTACGTCTTCTTTACAACGATTTACCCCTCTAATAACGTTTTACTTGATGCGATCGTTCAACACATCGACATATAAGTATTTGTTCTAAATGATTACGCTAAAAATATAATTAAACACGTGTAGTAAGTTTATATTTATACCTGAAGTAGTCATGTTTTGCGAAAAATTAAAGAAAATACTAATTATGTTTAATATATCGCAATATGAATAGTATAAATGAGTTATTATAACCAGATAATGTTCTATAAGAACTATCTTTGCTATGATACGTGTATTGATAAACGTACATGTCTCACAGGCCGTAAAATGTGAAGCTGTTGATTTTTTGGGAATGTCTTGCACTCTAAACGACTTAAAATATTTTGTTATGGTCTCTAAACGAAAGTGATATAGATAATAGACGACATTCTCCAGAAGGAAATCTCTTACGAATATGGGGATTCGGTTGATGTTAGTGGTATAAATGTCGGCTCATTTATGGATGTAACTACGACAGACATTTCTGAACCACAAATGTTCAGTACGCCTGTAAAGAAAGTTCTCCTGCAAGTATTTTCATTCTATGTCCCATCAGCATTTGTTCTATGACATTAAGACTACCAATATATCATCCTGGTAACAGACACAATTTGCCTGGGATCAGACCCGTATTTTACTGCTCAAGATGCGGATACTCCAACCATTCTGTCGTCGACTTTTAATAACAGGTGTTGTAGAACTACTTTTTACGTTCTATCTTAACACACAATGTAAATGATAACCAAAGATAGTCCATTCAATAAGTAATACAAATGAGGGAACTATCCCGTTAACTGATGTATATATCTTATACCCAGTCAAACCTATATAAACATCGCTTACCTGTTCGTTATTTCAAAATGTTAAGGGGTTTATACAAAACTTGATGAATTATTGTGATATATAGGTAGTCTTAATGTCATAGAACAAATGCTGATGGGACATAGAATGAAAATACTTGCAGGAGAACTTTTGTTAAACTTATTTAGTCATAAAACTAAATCGTTATGATAGTCAACAAGAGTTGTTGTGTGCATATGCTTTTTCCTGATTCGATAAGTACTAGGAGTACTATCCGAGTTAACCTTGATTCGATAAATACTAGGAGTACTATCCGAGTTAACCTTGATTCGATAAGTACTAGGAGTACTATCCGAGTTAACCTTCACATGTAGGCGAAGTGTTGTCAATGTCATTGAATACTTTGTTGTGAACTGAGTTCGAACTGTTGTTTACTTTACACATCTTTTTTATTGGACTTGTGTCACATTGTTGTATAGGAATGTTAAGTTTTCCTGTCTCCTGATTACTATGTAAACACTGATTTCGGATTACAGTTTAACTCACTTCCTGTAATTTTTAAAACAACATATTTTGTATTTTAGTTTGTCCTCTGATTTGAAGAAATGAAGATAAGAAATCTTCTCATCGTCGTGACTTCGCATGCAGTGCCTTATTGCTGAATTTTCACTCTCACTGCACACTTCACAAAAGCTGCATTTGAACTTGTGTTCCAAAAAAGTAAAATCATAACTAGTATTAATGATAATAGGAGGTGATGATTTCACTACAATATTCCACTCGGCTAAACAAAACATTTGTAAGGTATATTCTGTAACAGAGATGAGTGTCCATTTCAAACGAGATAGCACATAACCAGTCAACGTATGAAGCAGGCGCAGCTAAATTGAGCAGGGATACATGCCATTATATTAGAAAAATGTGTTTAAAAAGATGCATACGGCACATTCCATTGAACATTTTATGTATTTCTATGTGTAACAATCAAATGATCAATCAATTGAGAGCGCCAATCTCCATATTAAGGAAATTACAAACGCTAGGACCAGTGGCCGAAAAAACCCTCAAAAGTATATGACCCATTGGGTCTTATAAACTAAAAGAAGCAACATATTTGTATCCAAGTGTGAATGTGATAAAGAGAGGCATGTACTATTATTAATGTTTTAATAGTCAAATAACACCAAGCCATTATAATTGTTGATAATATGTAGTTGCTGCAGATTGATGTTTTGATTTGTGTGTGTATGTAACATGTCCGTTGGTACTTTGAAGAAATAGTGCATTCATACTCAAGTTAAAATCACCCGATAACACATACAAGACTTCCTAACCATTTTCTGTTTCTCTCGATCTCTTCATTACAACGTATATGCCAGAAATAATGCAAACTCTGTACTCCGAAAGAAATGTATTTTATAAAGGTTTCGTTTAGAGATCACGACACCGTACTTGGACTTCGTATGCAGACCATGACACCGTCTGATCGAAACTATGACATGTATGAATTTTATTTTTTGGAAATAATTTGTTATAAGGTGATTATTTTGCATGGTATTACAAGCATGTCAGTTATAGGTATTGTATTGACTATTCAAATGGTATATTTCATATACTAAGATAACATATAAGCCTATATTTAAAGATATTATGTTTCCGCTGATTACACCATACTAATAACGAAACAAAATCAAAATGTTAAGCATTTAGAATGCTTAATGGGTACATTGATACATAGGATAATCATTCACTGTTGAACATTATCTTTGTTTCCATAAAAACATAAGAAATAAGTGAAAATACCCTTTAAACCTGTTTTACCCGCCCCAAGGTACTAAGAAGTATTGGCTATTGTCTGAAAGAGTCTATAACAGGCTGTCGTCTGGACTTGCGTTACGCTTTGACATCGCTCCGTACCAGTGGGTTATAGTGTTCATATGATAAACCATTGAATTCAGTGCTCATTGAATACTGTAAAATCATTAATTTTTGTGGGGGGGTTAAATTTCGTGGATCAACTGACAATCACAAAATCAAATCCCATCAAACAATAAGTTTGAACCTTGTATTTATTACCTGAAATACAAAATCCACAAATTAACGTTCCATTGAAGTGGACTTTTTTTGCCAAACCACGAAATTTTGTCCTATCGAAAATTGAATGATTTTACAGTACTAGACACCTAGTAAATACAGTGATACTACTGTATTCTTTTCATTGTGATGGAATGTCCAGCTGATTTCTACACGTTTTAAGATAAGAAAACAATTTATATATAATATTTCAATTGATACTCAACAAATATTGATATATATTTATGTTATATCTGTAACATAAGGTGAGGGTGTCAACTTGTTAACTGATAACTGGATGTTTGCTATCTGTAGCATATGCCCTTAAGGTATGTGAGATATGTCGTCTTAATCACCGACTCAAGGTGTACAGTGTGAAACAAACATTTCACTGCTTATATTTTGGTTATGAATGAAAATTAAGGAGTGTAATAACAGGGTATTTTCCCCTTATATGATATAGCAGGGACTGTTATATAGCAGGGGCTGTTATATAACAGGGGCTGTTATAAGGCTCCTTCATCTAAGGAGATGCTGTTTTCCTCCAAAATGAAGTTTTATATTTCAACAAAATGAGTTCCTCATGTAACTAAATGACAAACATTTCCCCTTATTTAAAGGTCTAAAGTCCCATCCTAAATGTTTAACCTTTTATAGCACTACATATTTATAAAGCTTTCATGTACATATTAAATAAGGACATGTTTTGTGTTTCAACCTTTCATATAGTTTTCACGCCTGTGCATAATAGCAATCTTCATTTATGATTAAACTAAAACCAGATAAACAAAACATTTATCATGGTCCCTTTCTTGAACCAGCCAGCTTCAGAGTTCCGGCCCCTGAAAGGGCCAGAAACCTTTTGTTTGTTGTCTTCATGATGGGGATTACCTTAATGTATTAACTTGGATACAAGTCTGTTAGTTGTTGCACCATATATTACATGGCTAATCCTGTACAATAAATGTCATTGTTTTTGGTGTTTGTTTAAAAAGTTTTCATCCTATAAACTTAAATATCAAACACAAAACAACATGATACATAATACTGTAAATGTTACATCAAGTGAGATATATAGGGTAAACATCTGTGTATGTTGCTATTGTCAGATTTTATATAGGTATTATAATAATGAAGTCCTTACAAATTCAGTGTTTTTTTCTCCTCATTTTAGGAACATAGCCCATGGCTTTGGGATTGGGACATTTAAAAATGCATTAACCAATCTCTTAAAAAAAATATTTCAAATTGAATGGTACATTTTGAAGTATTGTCAAAGTTGTATTTATCAGATATGAGACACATCCCTGTATTAAATGTATTTAAATTGGTGAAGTGTAAATAGACAAACAGTTTCCATGACAAAATAGGATTTGATAAGTACAATGTATATAATATAAACATGGTGTGTTAGTCAGTTGGTATTATAATCTAAAGCATATCACAGTTATTGTATAAGTATCTTAATATTGCAACATCTGGTTTTCTCATCAGTTGCTTGTACCCCTATCATGTTGCAAATCTGTTACTTAGATGTGGAAACATTTAGAAGTGTTTCAATGCATATTATAAGAACAAAGTCTTGTCATATCAGGATTATAAGATTTGATGATACTGAGGATAAATGGAACTGAAATACTACATTATAAAATGTTAAATACTTAGTACTATTCTATATATGCATTAAGTATTAGAGAAGAGTACTAAGCCACAATAAACTGTATATCGTTGGCTTAGAATGAGAATGTCCCCTAAGTACAAACTTGATATTTGGAGAAAACAATAAAACACTGCTTGCAAATTACTATCTACTTCTGCAAAAACAAGCTTTTTAACTTCAGTTTGTTCAACATGACAAGTTCCGATTTTCTTGAAAATAGGCTGCTCATAAGAAGTGCCTTAATTATGATGTAGATGTCAAATATGTATCAGTCTTGTAAGATTGTGATTGTTAGTTACGACCTTCTCATTCTAAGCCAGTGATATGGACTGTACTGTATTTGTAGCCTGTTGTAAGTTGTATTCCAGATGGAACATAATCTACATCTTTATTCCTCATGGTCCACTGCAATACTCAGTGGTTTATCCCTCTTCAATACTTGACTTTACCCTTATTGGCATCAGATATGAGTTATCTCCCTGCCTGAATCTGAATTCTGATGAGAATATTAGCTACATGATCATGTGGTGGTTACTTGATGTTTGAAGATATTGCAGCTACAGCTAAATAAATGCTGTATTAATGCACTTCCTAAAAGACAGTTTTTGCTTACCTGAACTTAAATGGATATGGTCATTATGGCACTTATAGGCTTCTGTAGTTTACAACCTCTATTATGATTATTCCGTATTCTGATTTCACAAGAGCTAGGTAAATATATTTTTTCATAACATTGCCATTGATGAGATATATCTAGTTTCTTTACATATTTGTTTTCATTTAAGTTTTGCATTTAAGTTTGTAGACGTTTGTCGTGCATTTGTTGTAAGTGCCAGTGATACTGTAAAATCATTTAATTTCGATGAAACAAAATCTCATGGTTTTGGTAAAAAAGAGCATTTTGATGGACGTTAATTCATGGATTTTGCATTACAGGTAATAAACACAAGGATCAAATTATTGTTCAATGGGATTGGATTTCGTGATTGAAGGTGAACCACGAAATCAATAAAATTTAATCCCCACAAAAACTGAAGATTTTACAGTTAATGTCATTTGATATTATGACAATACTCTCGTCTGAACATATACTGTATGGATTACATTCTGTCTGATGTTATCTTGTTAGAACACAGGGTTTGTACTGTGTGGATTACCTTTCAAGAATTTGTCAAATGATGTAATGTTAGCAAATACAACATGCAGTGTATTCAGTGTTTATTTCTGTGTATGTTATCAGATGTGTGCACTGATTCATTGAGAGATGCTGGTTGAATTTTCCTTGTTTTAACACCTGCCAAGTGCTATTAAAGCGGAGTTACTCCTATTTTCGTTGGTAACTTCTGGTTTTCCAAGTACACTTAACTTTGAACAAAGGTACATTTGATTCATTTTATGATCTTCTGTCCCATGACATTCCTTGTTTATGCATCTTAATCCCTTGTAAATCACATTGACTGGCTGGTCGTCACATAATGGCTGGCCATCACATAATGCCTGGCTGTCACATATTGGCTGGCCATCACATAATGCCTGGCTGTCACACAATTGCTGACCGTCACATAATGCCTGGCCATCACATAATGCCTGGCCATCACATAATGCCTGGCTGTCACACAATTGCTGACCGTCACATAATGCCTGGCCATCACATAATGCCTGGCCATCACATAATGCCTGGCCATCACATAATGCCTGACTGTCACACAATCGCTGACCGTCACATAATGCCTGGCTGTCACATAATGCCTGGCTGTCACATAATGGCTGGCCATCACATAATGCCTGGCCATCACATAATGCCTGGCTGTCACACAATCGCTGACCATCACAAAATGGCTGGCCATCACATAATGCCTGGCTGTCACATAATGGCTGGCCATCACATAATGCCTGGCCATCACATAATGCCTGGCTGTCACACAATCGCTGACCGTCACATAATGGCTGGCCATCACATAATGCCTGGCTGTCACACAATCGCTGACCATCACATAATAGCTGGCCATCACATAATGCCTGGCTGTCACACAATCGCTGACCGTCACATAATGGCTGGCCATCACATAATGCCTGGCTGTCACACAATCGCTGACCGTCAAATAATGGCTGGCCGTTATATTTGCCTGGTCATCACATAATTGCTGGCCATCACATTATGGCTTGCCGGTCACTATATTGCTTGGCCATCACATTGGCTTGCTGTCACATCATCAGCTGGCCGGCTGTCACATAATGTCTGGGGGTCTCACCTATTGCTACAAATATGATTTTCGGTTAAGTATTTTAACATTTTGACACTGCCATTTTCCATTAAGTAGCTCTGAATCCATTACGTCTATGTTCTGGACATGGCTATGAATGAAGTAGACACAGTGTATGTAGTATATGTATACAATAACGGCAATGTGATATACATGATGGTAAAATTGTATGTATGGAGGTTACAGCTTATATAGACATAATGTAAGGCTATATGTATGTCCTCTCATTTAGTATAACTGCATGGTGAATACACTATGACAGTTAAAATCTCACAATTCTGTTGAAGTCTGATCAAATATGGAATGGGAATGATATAAGGATTATATTATATTGGTTAATTTTATTCTGGATAAATCAGTGAAAATCCTACATTCTTAAGGTGAGTTAAATAGTTGAGTTTATCTGTATTAAGGATTGTTAAGCTGTTAGGTGCGTCTTTACTAGTTAAGTGGTATGTTACATGTATGAAAAGAGATGAAGGTTACACTTAACAAACAAAAAAGAATTATCAGTTTATTTAGTTATCTGCAAAACTGCCAAAAATTCTTAATTTATGAATAGGTGAATATTATATATTAATAAAACATACATGTACATTATTAATGATCAGTTGACACGCTACCAGCGAGCAGTGCTTATTATAAGTTAAAGACGATACAATTATTTACTTAAAAAACAACAACAGGTCCAGCAGAATTTTTGTCAACAAATAAAATTTCTGAAAACTGGGTTGTGTTTGTGGATGTTTTCCACACATGCATGGGAAATATAATTGATGATTAATCCATAAAGATATTTGATATTTGATTCATGATATGGTCCTGTTATGATTGGTAAAGTAAGAAAATCGATACGAAAGCACAAAAAGTCATCTTTATGCTGTTACAAAATTTGTTACTTTCATTTAGTGAACAGACCTAGCTGGACTTTGAAATCACAGTGGTGTTATAGCATTCTAAAGAATAGCGGGGTGTACCGTTAACTCAGGTATACACAGTTAAACCAGATAAACATAATTTACCTGGCAGACGAGCTGATGTTTGCAACCGTCATCATTTAACTTTGAACAAACTGTACAAGATAATAGAAGATGCTGATGTTTCAATCTAAATTGTATTAGAGCTCAACTAATGAAAACACAATATTAACAAACTGCTGATGATTAGTTTCTGAGTTCAAAACTGTTGTGCAATATTCAGATGGTATTGTGTAAGATAACTTACACTGAAAACTTCCCGGTACATTTATCATCAGCAAAGGTGAATATGTTGACATGCATAACAAATACTTCTGCCTTATAAATAGCTTGTATTCAAAGTTTTACATAATTCATGTTTTTACAAAGTTTAGCTTAATGAGATGTTAATTTACAAATGCCTCAGGTAAATTAATGTAAGTTATTAATTACTGAGGTGATATTTTGATTGCATTTTGTGTTGCATTCATATGATATGTTACAATGTACATACTTCTCTTATAGTTGCAGTGTAGCAATACAACATGGCTTTAGACTACAAAGCCAAGAAGAAAAATGTATGTTTTTTATTTAGAAGTGAAACAAGTTTCTGCTTGGATTTGTAGTCCAAAATCACATGGTATTGCTATTGTATTTATACCTCAACTGAGAATGGAGTGAGTAAAACTTATCATTGTTAAATTTTGTTGGTTAGTCATCTACAAGTTATTTACCATCCATGTACACTAAATAATACCTATAGTTATTGCCCCTTGTAAAAATTAAGAATGCAATCATTTTACAACAAAGTCAAAGTTTAAACTGTTTTAACGAGTGTTTGGGTCACATGGTTTTAATACTTAGGCAGTGTCCGATAAAGTATACTAGAAATTTTGGCCGGGCTACCAAAAAAAACTCAGACGTAAGCCCGCCGGGCAACCATAAAATCTCAGAATTGGTAGTCCGGTCATTCGTATTTTACAATAAATCGAGTCTATAACTTGTCTAATTACTGTAAAAAAGCGACAGTATACAGGCATGTATACTGAAGACCCCAATAAACAATCAGTAATTGCCTCTTGCAGCCTGCCAGCAATCTGTTAATCCCATCAAAGGTGTTAAAATTCGCCGACAATCTGATTAAATTGCTCATCGGGTTGGGTATAAAGCCCAAACTCAAGTTCTGCAACCGTACTTTTGAATTCCGGGCTTTAGCAGTCAACGAAGACGTCAACAAAAACGAAAATTGGTTATGAGTTTTGCGATTTGTCAAAGCTGTATTGGAAGTCATAAATAAAAGACTTAAGCAGTAAAATATACAAAAATGTCTTATTTAAAAGAATTTGCTATCATTGATCACTCAAATGACGACAATTTGAAATGTCATATGTTTTCGCGACCTTCACATACGATTTTGGTCCAACTATGAAAATTCTAAATGTCTGTAGTCAACAGAAACATTAAAATACATACTAGCAGATGTTAAATTAACAACAGGTGTGTTTTACCCTTCATATTGAATTAATCACGACACTTTTGTCTTCCAAATCTACATTATGTTTGTACATGTGCAGCAAGGACTGCAAGGGAAGTTACTCTGCTCTGACTGACTGAATAAAAGCACTGGATGCATTTAGAGTCAATACTACACACAGTTAAATATAATTATACACATAGGCCTACAGTCTGGATGGAAGTGGTATCAATTCATTCATTTTACTAGGCCTTATGATATTAAAATGACAGCCTGCAAAACATATAAAGAAGCCAAGTGTAAATTACAAGATAGAAAGGATGGAGAAAGACTGGACATGTTTTCTTCAATTTGTGCATCCAATTTATGTATTGATGGAGCCTGGTTCAAGGGAAAGCCCTAATACAGTACAATATGTATAGCTATTTACCGACATTACAATGAATATGAAATAAAAATATATACCGGCCGGGGTATCAGGTTACCAGGAACTAGTCATGTTTACCAATCATATGACAAGTACATTTGACAAACATTGCCAAATTGACACATCTATCAAAGTTCACTGCCAATATGGAGCAAATTTATACTTGTACTTCCGCAGTTGCAATTTCTGGGCAACTAGAAAAAATTCCGGGCTACCAGAAAATAATTCTGGTAGCCCAGTGGGCAACCAGCAAATTTAGAAATTTGTCAGACACTGACTTAGGGTAACCCAAACCATTAAACACTGATTATTTTTTGGGGCCCTTAATTTTAAGAGTATTAACTAAGCTATTTGTCGAGTATTTTGTGGTTGAGATATTCCAGCGTGCATTGTCAATATTGATTTACATATTTACATTGATCGTATGCACTTTCAGTAAGGTTGTACAAACAGTGTAGTGCTGTTTAATTGCCTCTTATGTATCACTGGCTTAGAATGAGGTCGTAACTACTACTTACGACCTGATAAGATTGATACACATTTGAAATCTGCATCATAAGGCACTTTTTATGAGCCTATTTTCATGAAAATCGGAACTTGTTATTTTGACCAAACTGAAGTTAAAACAGCTTGTTTTAAAGAGTGAATTTCAGTCAGTTTTTCTTGTTTTCTTAAAATATCGATTTTGCACTTACGATCTTCTCATTCTAAGCCAGCGGTATAAATGTTTTAGATGTGAAGTGCGGGACTGACTGTATTAAAGGGTTTACATACATTGACATCACTGGCACACTCTATAGCCCGTCGTGTGTAATACCGTACCCTTACAATAGACTTATAATGTTTGAAATGATTAAGCATGATCTAATAAAGATTTATTCTACATTATTCATTCACACCATTGTGACAGGTTCGCAGGAGGCAAACTTCAAAGAGATACCGCATTAATGAAATAAAGTTTTCTATAATTGCTAAAACATTTCTATGACTCATTTTAGAGATGCTTTTAGAATATTTGTATTTCTTATTTAAATCTCTTATCAAACTTAATGTAAAATCATTTAATTTCTGTGGAATGAAATTGTGTGGTTTTGGTAAAAAAGACAGTTTGGATGCGACCTTAATTGATGGATTTTGCATTTCAGCTAATAAATACAACGGTCAAAATTAGTGTTCGATGGGATTTGATTTCGTGGTTAAAGGTGAACCACGAAATTGACGAAATTTAATCCCCCATGAAAATTAATAATTTTATGGTTACCATATGGACTGGTTCTATACAGTGGGTGCATACCTTGAATGACTTGTACATATTTGCTGTACAATTATTGACTTTAATATGATTTTATTGGCGTTTAGCAAATAGTGGTTTAAGATTTGTGCTTAATATATCAGACTATTGGAAGTGTTGAGTGGGTGTTAACTTTTGATGAATGTCTGATGTATGTATAAGTTTAACTGTATTAACAATAATACTTGATACTTAAGTACTGTATTGTTGTATGGCGATATAATTAGTGCTGTACATTTCATTCTATCTTTGTATCACTTAAGTTATACGTTCATACAATTGTCTTGAAGGAAATCGTCTTGTGATAATCATATGTGTCGGTACATAAAGTAAGCAATTTATTTTCGTAATCATTAACAATATTTTTCATACTTCAATATAATTATTTATTATTCTATATGCCATTTGGTAGATATGTTTATAAAAGAACAACATGTTGAACATATGGTATATTAAACATAGAACTATATATTATGTATTAAGTATTTTTGTAGTTTGAGTTCTGCAGCATTTGTGTGGTGAATTAGTTATCCCCGTCCCCTCACAATGGAAGTTTTAGGGGAGAGTATACTGTTTTCAGCTTGTCTGTATGTCCAGACAGACTCTAGTGGACGCAACTCCTCCTACAGTTTTTGCAGGATTTTCATGAAACTTTTACACATGAACTACCTTATCATGTAGATGTACATGATGGAAAGAAATAGCGCTGAGATAATTTTTGCCTGAATTATGGGGGGGGGGGTATATTAGTCTGCTGAATCATTGTAGATCTCAAAATTTAAAGGTTGGTCAAGTCTGAGTAATGTACACCTACAGCCAGGTTGACTGGATGTGGTTACCTGTATGTACAATATGATGGTTGTTGTTGATTTGTATCCTAGCTATATATGTCAGCCATGTGATCAAACATGACTGTATTCTTAATGTATGATAGGACAGTCATGTTGAGGTGTTAGATTGAAATAACCAAGTAATAAATCATATGTAATTCAAATTTAACCCCTTAATGTGAAATATTAATAAACTTTAATTGAATTAGTGGCCTTCCAAATTGATACATATATTATTGGTATATAATCCTCTCTAGGCAAATTATGAAACACTCCTTCAATTACATTTGAAATATGATAAAAAGTGGACCAAGCATTCTATTATCATGTAGCATTAAGTTTTGTTAAGTTAAATGCTACAATTATATACATGTACTGTAAAATAATTCAATTTCGATGGGACGAAAATTTTGTGGTTTTGGTAAAAAAGACCAGTTTGATGGGACGTTAATTCGTGGGTTTGCATTTCAGGTAGTAAATACATGGGTCAAAAGATTGTTCAATGGGATTTGATTTCGTGGTTGAAGGTGAACCACGAAATACACGAAATTTTTATCCCCCGCGAAAATTAATGATTTTACAGTAGTTTTTATGGAAAATTTTGTAGCATTACTCATCAGAATGAACCTTGAACATTGTATACTATAATAATGTAATATTCAGCTGATTAATGACGTTGTACAAGTATCTAGTACATAATGAAATGACTTGAAGTGCCATCATAGTGGTGAACTGAGTAGATAGAATACGTTGTTGAACTGTATGACAATGAAGGATATCCGGGTGTAATAAAGAATCTCCTCGTGAAGAGTTCTCTCAAGTTCAGTAATTTTATGACAATTTGACTGATTTCCTATAGGTCGTGGGTTCAACCCCCACTAGAGCCAAACTATTTTTATTCTTTTTTATTTATTTTTTAGTTATAAGACAATGTTTTGGCTTTGTGACATCACTTTTTAGTGTAATTTGGAGAAAAATATTTTTTTTCTTTTTTTTCTTTAATTTTATAGGAGTAAAATATGTGGTATATAGACGAAAATCGGGTTACTATGGATTTGTGAAATGTATATTTTCAAAACCGCTCGGTAAAACCTTTCAAAATTTTCTTAAAACTTTACACACACATTGAACTTATTTTTGAAAAAAATTCAATGGTGCCAATTGTTTAGATCATATTTTATTGCCATTTATCTATAGGGTACTTATTGGCAATATGCGAAAAAATGCCTTGCTTTCAAGGAGGGTAGGGTTACATTTTTATTTTTATCTACTTCATAATTAAACCAAACATCATTTTTACACTTTTGATTGAAGAAATAATCATCATAATTAGATTTAAACACACTCTAGTTTTTATTGTGTCATCCGTTGGAGACTTCTTATATTTATCATGCAGATGACTCCATTTGTTTTTGCAGTACGTTCTAATGCTAGGTGTAGGGATATAAAAATAGAAATTGCTCTCTTAAACGACAATAAAAGTGTGTTAAAATTCACAGGCAGTTGTCTTAAAGGGTATACAATAGAATAAAACCATTTAAAACGCAGTCCTTAATATTTAAAAAAAAAGTTTTTACACCCGGACATCGTGAAGTCCTTGTGATGCTGAGTGTCCTATCAGGAAAACAAATGTTATTTTATAATAATACATATGATTATAAAGTACATGTTTGTGTTTAAGATATAAGTGATCATGCTGCTCATTGTATGCTAAAGTGTGGATTATTATCATCTCGATCTGAACTGATCTGATCTGACTGTAAGAAAAACATTATCTATGCTATAGATGCTGGATTATTCACTGAATCTTTATGGAAGTTGATGAGAATGTTTGTTTTGATAAAATCTAAATCTAGATAGAATATGGCCATATGCGGTCACAAACTGGATATTGATAATAAGAAAAGCATGTTGCTGCATTTTGCATCATTAAATTCTGTGAATATTCATCTGAATTAGGTATTGAATTTATTCTATCAAATTTATTTTCTGTTGATTGTAAACAAATGTGTTCTGACATGCAACTTATTCAGGGCTCTAACTTGACTTTAGGGACTGGGGCCCTCAGGTAGGAAAATTTTGTGTCGTTTAGAGAAAAAGGGACATTTTATTTTGTTTTGTTCATTGTTAAGTGTTCAACTGTACGATGATAATACATACACAAGTATAATAAATGTTGGACATTGTATGTTTTCTACAAGGTATTTATATATCAGTTTGCTGCGTAATGACATGTTGTGGTGACGAACAATGATGTAGAAATGTATGGGTATCTAGTTACATCACTTACCACAGATATCCAGAGTATTTTCATTACTATTCAATACTTCTAATGAAGTATTTTCCTTGTTTGTGTATGGTAGAAGTTATACCTTACAATGTACCGGGACAATTGCATTTAGTTGTACCAAAGAATGCAAGAGTTGCAACTTCTTGCTACTCTTAGCGTATTTAGACAATTTATTTACTATCTAGCTTATTTCTTGTTTAAAGTGTAACACATTTGGGCGAGTATGTAAAGCTATCATGGTCCATTTATGTGAAGATGTTGCAAAGGGAGGTAACAATGTTAAATTTGCCTCTATTGTTTATGTACTAGATTGTATGAGTAGTTCCCCTTTGTTCATTTTGAATGTTTGGTGAAACATTTGTTTATTGCTTATCACATTGTGCGGTTGTTATAATTAATTATTATGCCCTCCTATAACCTTTGATGGGGCATTATTGTTCACATTGGTTGGTCTGTAGACCAAATGGTTTTTGTTAAATAACTAAAGAACGCCTTACCTTATGGTCTTCAAACTTTACATGGAGGTTGGTTATAGCACCAGTAGATGACCCTGATTGATCTTAAGGAGGTCAAAGGTCAAGGTCACTCAGACTGTCACCATTTCCGACTATTGGGCTGTCATGGGGGCATACATGTTTTACAAGCATCTCTTGTTTCTCATTTATTACATGCTATTTAAATATAAATTCTTGACATATTTCTGTCCTGTGATAAATTACACCAGCTAGTTGTTTTCCTGTTAGTTTGTGTTTTATAAAATTGGTATATACTTTCATATACACATTTAGTATGATGTAGTCTGTCTATACAGACCATACTTGCCAAGCTAGTTAAGTCCACTATAGGAGTGAAAAAGCAAAACGTGTTACAAGATGCACATACATGTGATTTAAAAAGGATTCAGATGCATAAACAAGGAATGTTCTAATTGTAGTAGTTATAACTTATAAATACGGGACCAAAGATCATTAAATGAATCAAATGTACCTTTGTTTGAAGTTAGGTGAGCTTTGAAAACGAAACATAAACAACGAAAATAGAAGTAACTCAACTTTAATAGGAGTACTTGGCAGGTATTAGTATTTATAACAAGCATTTGAGAGTTCTTTTCTTAGTATTGGCTGTTTCTTTGAAAATAGTTGCCTTCTACTGTTGTCATATGTGAATATACCCTCTATACTTTCAGGCTGAAGAATTAAACACTATTATTGGAAATGCATTTAAGATGGCCTACGCACAACAGAAAACCAGGCAACCAACATTTAATGAACTTATAGAAAAACAGCTAGTCGAACAGAAGGCAAAATTTGCAGAGTATCAGGAACAAGCTAATCGTGCGTGGCAGCAACGTCTGAATGAGATAGCCACGCCCACAGCTCTTCAGCGTATGGAATTCAGGCGACAGTCCAGTTCAGATGACCTTATAGAACAAGCTTGCACTACCCCACCCGCCACAGAGAAAGATACAGTGGTTGGTAGAAATAAAATATGGGTAGGTATGAGATAGAAATATAGCACTTGTATCAGGGATGTCAAATTTCCTGATTAATATCGTTCATGAAAGAGCAATGGCTTGTGACCAAAATAAAAGTTATTTGATGAAAATATCTCAAGAAATGACAAAGTTATAGTAAATTTTATCTACCCTGAAGAATTTTCTTCATTTAAAAACTGAATAAATATGAAACAATGCTGTTTTAGACCTCTTGTTTGGCAAATATTTTTGGTTGCATGCAATTTTTCCTGATTTTAAATTTGTTCCTGTTGACATCCCTGTAATGTATTGAATTAATGGAAATGTTGTCACCAGGTGGTATTTGCAGCTGTGTTTAAAAAGCTCATGGTGAGTTATGATACTAAAATGATGTAAGATGGGTCTACCTTGTTATTATCGGGGTAGTCTAACAGTTGCCTATATTTGGACAACAGTTAACATCTCCTACAGTATAATAATTGCATGTATTATACCTGGCTCTTTGATATTTTAAAGTTTTATTCATTGTTAAGGTTAGGTCCACTGCTTAAAATAATTGAAAACCAAAAGCAAAAATCTACTTAACTTCAAAACCATTATGCCTAGAGAATGCAGTGCCTCGATATTTAATTTATAAGCTGTTTTGATTGGCCTGTTTTAATTGCCCTATGTTCAGCAACAGTCGTGCCTCATGTATAGTCAACAAGTTGCTTGTAAACTCCATAGCTCGTAGTTCTCCCTTTAAATACATATTAACCTAGGTCACAATGTTTTTGACCAAGTTTGCAACTAGGCCACCTGGGTCAGAAATTAGTTCAACTGTTAAGATCCTTTCTTTGACTTGTAATGCATTAATTTAACTGAAAGTGGGCACTTAATGGAATCCGATGGTGACCAACCATGTTGTTGTGGACAAGTATCTTCGGTGTCCTTCAACCAAATTCACTTAAGGTGGCACGGCAGTTCATTAAAGCAACTCCATTTTGATGATAAAAACTTGTTTTAACATTAGACATTTTAATCAGATATAGTTTTGCCAAAACATAAAGTATTCTTACAACTTACATTACGATCAAAGCGCTATTGATGAAACAATCCTGAACATGTTTTACCGTTTGTTACGGCTTTTCTTGGTATTAACCACTACTTCGCTATAAACTATGTTAAATGATATATTTTACATCATTAGTCATGCAATAGATTTTAGGGGTTAAAGAGGTAATAAACCAAAGTTATGTGATTATTTTTCTTCCAGATGAATAAGTAAAGATTCGTATATAAATGTATTAGGTCGGTCAAGCCAAAATAATGCGATTTTAAGACAGTGTGTAGAATCACATGATCAAATCGATTGATATGAATGCGGTTTTATGGTCAAAACTATTGCAATTTCGTCCGCTAACGGTGAGTTTTTTCTTGATTATAACGGTCATGCATTTAATATTGTTATATTGTAGAGCCTAAAGTACATTCCGTATTATGTAAGAATACCCGACAAGTTCCCTCTATCTTTAGCTGTTTTTTTCCAACAGAGTGTAATAATTTGGTCGAGCATCAATTAAAAACAGCTTAAGATAGTGCAAACTCGGTACTTGTCGGGTATTCTTACATATACGGAATGTACTTTAGGCTATATAATATAACCATATTAAATGCACGGTTGTTAAAATCAAGAAAAAACTCACCGTTAGAAGAAGAAATCGCAAATGTTTTGAGCGTACAACCGCATTCATTTGATCACGTGATTCTACACACTGTAAGAGTTTTTTGATCAATTTGAAATTTACCAACTGACGTTGAGTGACTTTAAAACATGATTATATTGGAGTATAACCTACCTGTAGTTACATAGTTGCCTTTTTAAAATATCAAGTTAAACAACATTACTGTTGCTATTTTCAGATGAAGTTACAAGAACTTTTGTGTTTATGGCAACACATTACTTCAAAAGTAATTTCACTGTGCTTGTACATTTGTACCATACCATCATGTCATATTGTTTCCATGGTGTTCCCACAATGCAATATTTCCCACAATGCAATATTTCCCACAATGCAATATTGTCACAGTGACCTTGTTACACTGAATGCAGCATTTTCCCCGTCTCTGTAAAGTACTTTCCCAATCAGGAATAATGACCATTTTTACAATTTACAATTAAAATTTCCCCCAAAACTTGAAAAAATTAACATTGAAACTTCCACAAAAATTAGAAAAATATGAAGAACTTGCCTTTATTTGTGTTCCTTTTTCAACAACATATCATTTATTATGGCAAAAAACAATTATATAGACATTTAAAGGTTTATTAAGCAGTTTATTTAAAAAATCCCAATTTCAGGATTTCACCTACGAAAATTCCCAATTTCGAGATTTCACACGCAAAATGTTAATATAGTGTAAAAGTTGAACATGTATCCTATGATTTATTGACCATGTTATGTGTTTTACCAGTTTATGTTTGTATTAGTGTTGTTTTACACACAGTCAGGTAATAACTGTATAGTTGAAAACGAAAAAAAACAAACAAAAAAAACGAAAACTTTTTTTTCTGAAAATTTATATTTTTCTTTCAAAAAACTTTTTTTCGTTTTCAAGTCGTCTTTATCAATGATAGAGTTATCTGTGGTTTAACAGTGTTGTTGTGATAAGTTGATTATATTGTTACTGACCAACTATTTCAGTATTCCCTCGGTAGATCACCAAAGAAGGTAGTGCTTGAGTACACCCAATGCTTCATCTTTTGTTCATTTTTCCTTTATTTTCTCTTCTTTTATGATTTATCTCAACTGAGCATACAGTGCTCATGTTGAATGAACTGTTTGGAATATTGGATGTCGGTAAACCATACCTGCCAAGTTAGTTAAATCCAAAATAGGAGTTGTAAAGCCAAACGTGTCATAAGATGCACTTATTAAATGAGATTTAAAAGGGATTTAGATGCAATAACAAGGAACATACTAATTCGAATTCTGTAGGACAGGAGATCATCAAATGAATTAAATATACCTTTGTTCAAAGTTAGGTGAACTTGGATAATCAGAAATTAACAACACAAATAGGAGTAACTCCACTTTCATAGGAGTACTTGGCAGGTATGGGTAATGTTCAATTACATCTTATAAACTACCAACCAACTGCTCCTCTTTTAGAGGTGAAGGATATTGGGTTACAATGACCCACATGTAACAAATTATGATTTCATATTTTAATATTTACGTGGCTGGGTCTTGATACGTATATTATGTTGTACTGGTTTTGGTGTTTGGTCATATGAAAACCATCTGCTTCGAAATGTTGTAAGTTAATGTAATATTGGTAAATTTGTAGATGATTCATAAAACTTTGACTGTATAGATTGTAGGGTTAACTCAAGCTTTTTCGCAAGCTTTTTCGTGCGATTACATCTGCCGAGTCCCGATGGACAGTTGTTGACCATGCCTGTCAGGGCGAGGGTACCAAGTCTCCGGAGGGACTTTGCAGATGTAACAATGCGCAAGAAAAATATTGGATATTAGGGGTTTGTTTCAGTTTATTATTTTAATATTACAGAAAATTAATAAATAGTTACAAATAAAATGTAAATCACAGTTGGTATGACACTGTAAATCATTAATTTTCATTGGCTGGGAGCTGAAATAAGCATTCATAAAACTGGACACCAACAGAGTGTGAATCTTTATGTTTACGCATTGGTCTCGTCCAATTTATAGTCATACCAGATTAAACTGAGACTCCGTGCATAATTCGTAAAAAGTCCGGAGATAACGGTTTATAGTAAATTAAAATGCAAATCAAATACAACCGAGCACAGCCGGACTTTGATGAGTGTCAGTTTAATCTGGTCAAGCTATAACTTTGCACAAAATAAACTGTTATTTCTTTAATGTTTGAGGAAAACAGGATAATATTTAACAGCCTTACAGGTCTGTGATGCTGATACTAACATTGCTTTGTATATTTTATTTGATGTTTTGTTTGCTGCTGATTATGGGTGAAATGTTTTACTTCATTTTGATTGATTTGTAGTTACTATATTTTCAGATATATATGTACGTTTATTTCATATATTAACATATTTTCAGGGGTTTTCTTCTTAATATATAACAGGGGCTTGTAAAAGGCCCCTTTCTAATTGAAAATTTCTTAAAATCATGCAGTTTTCCTAAAAATCCCAAGTTAATCCTACTTTTTTGTTTCACAAAACAGGAAATACATCAATATTTTCCCCAAAATTGAAAGACCTAGAGGCCCTTTCCCAAATTAAAGAGAAAAAGCCCTGATTTTATAGATACCAGAGTGAAAGCCTAAATCACGCCCTCATATCATCAGTTCAGCTTGATTGGCAGCTGAAATGAAAATGATGTACATGTAATATTTTAAAGTTGGATTCATTCACATTTTTTACTCTTCATGAAATAGATATAGATAGATATTGACATGTTCCCTTATCTGAACAGAATGTTTGCTTATACTGCCTACTAGTAGCATGCTTACAGCTTTATAAAACTGTCTGTACCTGACTCCTCAGCTTCCTATTCTTTGCTAATGCCAAGATATATATATATTTTGCTAGTTTCAATTTTGAGTTTATGATATTATCGCTACAGTACACATATAATCAAAACAATTGTTTATAACCGTGTTTATAAAGTTGTAAAATATTTGGGATAGATTTCCCTTATGATTTGCATGACAGATAACTCTTACTGGTTTTCATTTGTGTTTTATCATAGAGTTGTCTCCCTTTACACACTTAATGGTTTTATCTTCTTGATAAACTCATGCCGTTCTCAAGTTTGACCAGCTCACACTCTACATTCTACACTCTCCTGATAGTTGCTTTGATTTTTTCAATAGTTCAATACTGGTGTGATGCTTTAACACTCCCTAACTATCAAACTTCTCATTAATGAAAGACAATTTCAATCACTATTTTTGATGATATATATGAGGCAGTGCTTCACTCAACTAGGGAACAATTTTGATATCAGAGAATTATTGATCTATTGTTAAGTGATATTTATATGTTACTACAACAAAGGGCTCGACATTAACACTGGTCTCCTGGCCCGCAGCCAGTGAAAATCATGAAGGACCAGTAGCTGTTTTCTTTACAAATTTATTGCTTCTTTACCGTCGGACCAGTGACAAAAAATGTAAGTGTTAACCCCTGCAACAATGTGATGGTACCTAGGTACTATATTGTTTATATAATGTTTTATTTGATCTCTATAGAAGACTACAAAGAATCATAATCAATTTTACTGTTGACTCAAACTTCCTTGTTTTTTCATTGTAGGCCAAGCAGGAGAAGGCTCAGCATCGAGCTCCTGGTAGGAACAGTCCAATACGATGTGACTCCCCTACATTTGCTAGTTCACAAGCCTCAACATTACAGTCACCGCTATCTGGAAGTAGAAAGTCAGATCCAAACTTTTCACTGTCAAAGAGAAACTCTACACCCATACAATTATCACCGTCAAAATCATCAAATTTAAACTCAAATGCAAATTCACCAAATAAAAGAAATTCATCTCCACATTTGTCGACGTTACAAAACTTCCAAGTTGTCACTATACGAGAATCATTGGAGAATAATGCCAATAATACAAACAGATTTAAAGGTTCACCGGTGACGGCACTGAAAGAAGAAATAGATCGTCGTTATCAAAGTACTGAAGGTAATGGTGGAACGTTAGATTCGGGACTAGGTTGGGCGGTAGATGATACAGATAGTCTACAACGACACACAGTGGTCGATCATCACTATGACAATGAAGATCAGGTTAGTAACTCTGCATTATCGATGGGAGTGCCGTAAAGCTGTGCCGAAAATTTCTCAAAGCACTCCCAGCCCGTTACAATAATATTTTGAATGAAACCTATGTAGCGTACATCAGCATTTTGAACGTTAATGAGCGTTCTCTTAAGTTATGTGATAAATAGAATCTTACATTTATGCTAATTACCAACAAGTCTTGTTAAACTTCAATGTTGACAAAAACATATTGTTTTGTCCTCTTGTAAAATAAAACTCGAATGCAGGATCCTCTATTTATTACATCTAGTATGACCTCACTTACTTACATGTTAACTCACCTGTCACAGAACCCACAGTTTTCCTTCACTGAAACTTGGGTCTTCATAGTTCCATGATTAATTATTGATTCTACTTACTATTCCCTGACATTTGCAAACTTATCTTGACTTAATTTCTTTTAACCCACTTACAAGGCATCTGTTGAGACACAGAAGTCTTTATTTATACACTGAAATGTTTATATCTTCATTGTCTGACATTCATTAAGGTACTCAAACTATTGAGCACTTCTGTTACTCTTGTATCAAGGATGACAATTTTTTGGATTAATCCGGAATTCCGGATTTATATATCTTGAAAGAGCCCCAAATTTTCAAATTAAAAGTTATTTGATGAAAATACCTTGAGAAATGATCAATTTAATATGTTTTGAAGGACTTTCTTTATTAAAACTGATTGAAATAAGGAAACAAGGCCCCTTGTTTGTCAAAAATGGTTGACCGCATCTGATTTTTCTGATTTTAAATTTGGCTTTGTTGACACCCCTATTGTATTATTTAGATATTTAGATATTTCAATCTGTAGATGTTTGAAGCTAGATGTGATTGCTATATATTACAGACACAAGCTCCTCAGACGCCTTCCATAATGTTAAATCGCCCGCTACCAGCTATACCCGCATCATCAGATTTCCAGGATCATAGAGCCAGTCCTAAACTACGTAACTGGACTAGTCTAGATGATGACGTTATACCTAACCATACGAGATCTACGATGCATGCCAGATTACGTGACAGTCCTAAACGTCGACCGCAGCGACCACAAAGTGAGGTGATACTGGACTCTAAACTGTCGGCATTCTCAGCTGTTACGTCTAGTGTAGCCAGTATGGATCAGCCCGGTGTTTATATATATGGCTTCAAATCACAAACTCAAAATGAATTATCTAGGACTTCAAACGTGCACAGCACTAACCAGTTATCCCAATTATCCAATGTAAATATTTCACCTAATTTTAACCATAGATCTATGCAAACTCAGCAGTACAGGGATGTGAATACCGGTACACAGCCACGGTATTCTAGCAAGTTGGATAACCAGCGATGTTCTCCAGTGTCGGGTATGTCACAGACAGGGTATGATAACATGCATAGTTTACAGAATGGTAAATCTACATCACCAATGTTCTACCAGAATGGTCATACACCACATGGTCAAACATCACATCCACCGGTAGATAATACTGAGGAGACAACACAAGCAAAGAAAGAAAAGGGAGCTGGGTATGTACAAACATTACTCCTTTATTCAATACCAAATATTAGTATAGCTTGACGAATTTTACCTGACCCTGACCTTTTTGCATGAATATATTACAAGTTTCTTGCTTTGAATATATCAACTTTCAAAAGCAAATCGCGCAATATCTGTATTTCAAATTTGTGTATGAATTACATCTCGAGCGTCTTCGTGACACTCCCCGGCTATGACAATATATCGACTGTTAAATTATACTAATAAAAAGGTCAGGTTTGTGTCAAATACGCCAAGCTGTAGTAGGCTTTGAGTGCCATCATTATAAACTATGTGTGTTCAGCATAATATTCCTATGTCTGCTCTATTTCATGTGTAGTCTCAACAGTTTGGCTTGCCTCAACACTTTCTTGTTTGGTTAGCTTATTGACCAATTATGAAACCTGATTGAAAGGTTGTCCATTTAGGTCTAGCTGTCACAGGAGCTCACAGTTTTGACAGAATCTATATCAGGTGTGTTCACAATGTTTGTGTCATTAAGATCTAAGTCAAGATTGATACCATGTCATCAGGAATCAATATCTAGTTCCCTATATTAGTCTTAATCAAAGAGAATCGTTGCTAACACGTTTTGACAAATGTTGAAGGTAATTGGAAACACAATGTATTACTGCAAGTAATGTTGCTACTCACTTTTAAGGGCCTTTGGGTGATGTTGAAATATATATAACTAATTTCATGGTTTTGGTGACTTAATTCCAAGGACATCTTACCCACTACTAAGTCATATACTATAGAAATGTTCTTGGGGATTAAATATCGAAATCCACGATGAATCCTCCTAGAATATTAATGATTTTACAGTTACAATACTACTTGAAAGTCTGATGCAGCTGATAAACTGCTTGGAAAATGGTCATGAAGGCAATTATTAAACATTACTCACTGTTGTAAATGGTGAGTTATACCTTTCATGGACGCTATATGTATTTTTGAAAGATGCCTGAAAGATTGGTAACGTAAAGAATTTGAGTCAAATTCAAATTTTAAGTAAAAATCACAGGAGTGTTACTAATGAATGAGTCATAAAATTGGTCTTCAAACAAACTTGACATTTTACACCAAAGTAATTAATCAGCAAAATCAACCATTAGACTTTTCAAAGCGGGCTTGAATTTCACCATCCAAGTGTGCATTGTAAATCAAGCTTTTTACTAACACAGATCAAATCTTCATTTTGGACTCAAATGTCTTAAATATTTGGAAACTTAAGGATCATTCTTCTGCAATAATCTTTAACAATAAAATGGATAACTTGATACATGCCAATGATTTGAAAAAAAGATATTAAAAAACAATTTGTGTGAATTGATTAAGATTGTTGGCAGTAGTCAGTATTTGTGTGTATTTTTACCGGACAATGAATTTTATACTTCTGGAGACTGATTTCTTGTTTCAAACGTTTAAGGAGGTCATGTAACTGTATAGTGTACTCATCACGAGAAAATGGAGACTCACACAATTAATAATATAAAATATAATTATTAGTCATATGATTCAAGGGTTGTTTATTTATTGGTAGAATTCTTCATATTCTGATAAGCGTTGTGATTTGATCAATATGAACTCTCAAACCATTTCTTCTCTGTAAGCTAGACATATTCGCTGGCTTAAAATGAGAAGGTCGTAACTACAAAATCAATCTTTTGAGAAAACAACAAATAACTGTCTAATAATCGCTCTTTACTTATGGTAAAACAAGCTTTTTCAACTTCAGTTTGGTCAACATGACAAGTTCCGATTTTCATGAATATTATAAGGCTCATAAGAAGTGCCTTATGACATAGATTTCAAATATATGCATTAGTCTTATAAGGTTGTAAGTGGCATATTGTTCTTTGACTGTGGCTCTTTTGTGTTTAGAACTGGTGTCCGTTTCCTAAGCAAAGTGCTACATAGCATGGGAGATTATCCATGCCCTCTATTTTCAATTTAACAGGAGGTAGCTGAATGAAGGCGCTAAGTAGCGCTTTGCTTAGACATCGGGCACCTAATGTCATATTATATGAACATGTACCTAGTGCAGCACGAGAATTGGCGAGGTGATAAAGCAGATTCAACTGTGTATGTACACTGTCTGGAATGGATCTGATACAAATGTTGCAAAGTTACAGAGTGGTATAGGAATGTGTTATTGCATTCTGTGTGTAACAAACACAAGTATCAAATAACTGACACCATGAGCAATACTTGTGACAATAGAAAGGTTAAACAATGGTTGTAATACAGTAATGTCTCCACTCCCCGACTTTGTCTTCAGAAACACATCAAGCACAAACACAATACTTGGTGGTTTGCACTCTGTAATCATGTACTCATTTATTTTAGTTTGTTCATGAAACAAACTTTACAACATAATACGAATCTCTGCAGACACCTCATCAGAGGGTGTGATATTACATAAGGGATACAGCAATTGCTTTGGTCATTACAGAACTTTAAAGGATTATGTTTGTGTCTTATTGTGTGCTTTATCCTTAATACAAGAAAGTTTCATGATCTCATGACTGTAATGTACAAAATTAATGATGTATCATTGAATTAGAACAAAATTAAGATGAAATAAATTGATTGGGTGTCGTATAAACCACAGGTAACTGTATTGTACAGTTCATATTTTTCTATATTTTTTATTTCGTTATCTGCAATGATACAGTTAACTGTGGTTTAAACTATACAGGAGGCAATTAGCTTATGATTTACTCCAATAGTCATGAACAGCCCTCATACATTCTGCCTTGTTTCGTGTGTAATCATTTCACAAATAGTTTATGTTTTAGTCATAGCTATTAAAAGTTTTATTAAAGATTAAACTCCCCTATTGGATACTTAATATTGATACAAGATATTTATGACTGTGTCACATCAACTCAGACACAGGGTCCATGTTGTTTACATAATTATTGTCTAATTGCTTGTTAGATATTTTCTTGCCATTTTAATGATTGGTAAACTTTGCTAGATTAAAGTCTCATCACTCCTTATTAACCTAGTGGTTGAGCGTTTGCCTCGAGTTCGGCAGGTCCCAGATTCGATCCCAGGCCGTGTCATACCAAAGACGAAATAAAAATGGTACCAGTTATTCCCTTCGTTGCTATAGGCTCAGCATATAAGGGAAATTGGCTTCTCTTCTCTCATACCCTTGTGTCGATGGATAACATCAGTAGTGAGGTGTCGAGAGTGATAAGTATAAGTTAGAAAAACTTGTTTCACAATCAACCTAAAATAAATTAGTATAAAAAATAATAATAATTATTTTTCGTGTTACAATATCATAGTGTCAGTATGTGAGCATGTTGAAGAATGCTATTGTATATTAAACAGTTGATGTATTGAACCGCAGTTTATCAAGTTGTATAATAATTGAATTTTCTCTGGCATGTGAATGGTATGTAGATGTTTACAGATATGATGTGTTGGACTACAGCTGTTTCTTCCTGCATCCACCATTCAGTACTGTATATATTGCACTATAGGCTTATTGCTTGTATAGTCGATTCAATAAGTAATATTAATCAGGGAACTATCCCATTCGAAAGAATAGTGGGGTTTACCATTAACTCTTGTTCACACAGTTACACTTAGATAAACATATTTTACCTGTCAGACGACTTAATGTTTACAAACCGTTCTCATTTGACTTTGAAAGAACTGTACAGCTCTTTCTTCCTCACCATATGCTTATTGCTTGTATATATGATCATTATATAAATACAGCCTGTCTATTCTGGATTCACTTTATTTCTCAAGTGGATGTAGTTAGTGCACTGGCATCTCTACCATTCTGGGTTTGATTCCCGGTAGCGGTAGGTCATACCTTCCTTGAAAATTTGACAGCAATGTTCGATTAACGCAACATTGACTTTACTTTACTTACTTTCATGTGGAGAAATTGCTGGTTAGTTCCTTATGGAAGGGCAAGTTAGTACTGGTCAGAATAAAGTCCAGAAAACTGGTTTGGTGAATCTGCCATCACATAATTAAATTATGTGACTGAAAGTTGTGATTAGGGATGTTAAACAGAAATAAACAATGTAGTATGAGTAGATGCTTGTCAGTGTAGCTTGGTTGAACTAATTGTTACATATGAATAAAGGTATATGTGCAGGGTAATTAAAATAATTATACTGTTGGTGACAAACTCGGTATAAATTAGGCCATTCCTAGTGAATGCATGTGTTCAGTCATTTAACATATTAACATGCACATTATTTTCCTTCAGTAAGGATATATATCTCATTTTGTTGTCGCAGGAGTGTTGCAACGCAGTTACACTAAAATAATAATGCACATACAGTGTCTGTTGCCTAAGTAAGGCACTTCATAGTGCTTTCTACGGGAGGTAATCCATGCCTTCTATATTTAATTGAATGGAATGTAACTGAATGAAGTCGCTCGGTAG
The DNA here is from genome assembly GCA_963678985.1 of Spisula subtruncata. Taxonomy (NCBI): domain Eukaryota; kingdom Metazoa; phylum Mollusca; class Bivalvia; order Venerida; family Mactridae; genus Spisula; species Spisula subtruncata. The sequence goes on from OY787669.1 coordinate 13,583,907, forward strand.
CGCTTTGTTCAGACACAAATGATATAAAGCTTTTAAACGATGTAGCTGGTGTAGGAAAGATTCGTCGAATTGACATGTTTATAATACAGTGAAAGAAAGTTTTTGTAATGTTTTGGAATATTGTAATTAACTGTCTGTCATTCCGTCTGTTTGTCCGGTGTTTGTAAAAGTTTATTAATGAAGTCCAATATTGTGTTAAGTATGATCAATGTTATTGCTAATGAACTTAACTCACTTATTTATCACCATAAGTAGGCATTAACAGACAAGTCAAATAACTCCACAGATGATTTTGTAAGGAGTTATCGCTCTGCTTATCATACAAATTGTGGTCAAAGTTTTTAATAAAGTTCAATGTTTGCTTGTTTACTTTCTATGTTATTGCAATAAAACTAAAAATGATACACTTGCCGTCGGTATTCAACATTACTAGACAAATGTTTAGAATGATTTCATAAGGAATATGGCAGTTTTTAACTTCTAAAGATGGTTTGGTCAAAGTTTTTCATAATGTCTAGTTTGTTTAATAATATTGATGGCATTTACTTTAAACTTGAAGCCAGATGTGGTTTATATAATTCTTTGTTGATGTTTTTGGTCAAGCTAGGTACCTAAAAGTACCATTCTGTACATTGGATGAATTGCTTTGATTTTGTGGCTGAAATAATAATTATATTATCAATCTTCTTACATCATGAATGAAACATTGGTTTCCATAGTTTGTCATGACCAATACTAAAATGTGATGTGATAACATTGAGACCAAATATATTATATACAATATACATAGTGTTGGCCTAACAAATTATCAAATGGTATTTTAACTATGAGTGACGCATATTTCTTTCTGAAGATAACAATTATACATACTGGTAGCATGAAGATTGAGTCATCTCACCATGTCACTGATTAGTACAAGGATTTGATGTTATCTGATCAGGTTCATATGTACACTGGTTGATGATATTATACCCCGGATCTTCTATTGTTCTCTTCCTCTACACATTGTTGTTGTGGATGGAATTTGTTTGCTACATTTGGGAGTTTGACTCTATTCTCTAAACTCTATTTGAGATTTAATTGTTTAATTGATTACTACTGATTAGATAATAGAAGTGCGGTATTGTTTAATTGATTACTGGCTCCTGATTGGATAATAGATGTGCAATATTGTTAAATTGATTACTGGCTTCTGATTGGATAATAGATGTGCAATATTGTTTAATTGATTACTGGCTTCTGATTGGATAAAGGAGTGCAATATTGTTTAATTGGTTACTGACTACTGATTGGATAATAGATGTGCCATCTTGTTTAATTGCTTACTGGCTACTGATTGGATACTAGATGTGCAATATTATTTAATTGATTACTGACTACTAATTGGATAATAGATGTGCAATATTGTTTAATTGATTACTGGCTTAGCTGATTGGATAATAGATGTGCCATCTTCTTTAATTGATGACGGCTACAGATTGGATTAACTGGATAATAGAAGATGGTGGTAGGATGTTTAAAGCAGCTGAATGGAAGAGAAATGTCAGATCACTGGGCTATAATAGGTAAACATGTCTTATACTAATGTTTGTATGTTTGCTATGGTGATATATGTATCTGCGATGAGTGCCGAGTGCCATAACTGACTGCAGATGATAGTTCCCTCTTGATGGAAGTGGGAGGGGGCATAATAGTTGTATTTACATACAAATTAATCATTAACTATTCAATTATTGTTCAAAGTATTGTTTATATGAAGAATATTCTATTAAGAAGAAACAGTATCCTTATTCTTGTATGTAATAAATAGAACACCTTTTAAGGTCTTCAAGAAATTTAAGACCATGACTTGTCCTCCGGGAACTACAGTAAATGAGGTGTGGTTACTAGTAATAGACTTGATTGTAAAAATAGTCATACTGATTCATATCGGTTCACCGTTATTTAGTTGATATTATCACAAACATAAGATTTTATCAAAGACATGGAAAAATGGTAACAAAGACATCGCATATTTCAATGATAAAGTACTTAGTGTTCAATCCGACTAATGTATTGAGAACCTGTATCAATTATCTCCAAATATCATTTAGCTCAGTATTAGGTTACAACTTCTGAGTTGATTAACTAACACCACAAGGATTCAGACAATATGCAGGTTATTGGTTTTAAATAAAGTAGTGTTTGTTACTATTGGGATTGCAGGGATATTATTGTTCACATGAACCAGCACAGTCTGTACAAAAATGACAAAAAGGAGCCAGGACAGTTAAATGAATAAGGCTGAGAAAATTGTCACTTTAAGGATTGTATTGTGCATTGTACTGTCGAGACTAAATAATGTAGTTAGGGGTAAATCACATAACAATGTCGGGTGTTATAGTTGATTCAAAAAGTAATACTAATGGGGAAAGAAGCCCATTTGAAAGAATAGAGGGGACTTGTAACTCAGGTACACACAGTTTAGCCTAGATAAACATAGTTAACCTCATGGACGAGCTAATATTTATAACCGTTATCATTTGAACAAACTATATATACCTACCCATGGTGCATTAAGCAGGTATACAGCTAAATGAAATGTAGATTTATGGTATTATAGACTGAGTCATTATCTAGTCTATACAGTAGATCAGCGGTAAATCAGTGTTATGTCAATATTGAAATCACATTCCATTAAAGATAGGTTACTGATCTCTTCATGGGTTATGTGTTACTGTAAAATCATTTAATTTCAATGGGACGAAATTTCATGGTTTTGATAAAAAGACCATTTCGATGGGATGTTAATTTGTGAATTTTGAATTTCAGGTAATAAATTGATTGTTCAATGGAATTTAATTTTGTGGTTGAAGGTGAACCTCGAAATCCACAAAATTGAATCCCCCCCGAAAATTAATGATTTTACAGTATAACTGTATTCTGATGTGGAGCAATCCATACAAAAAAAAGTCATGTCACCCATGGCTCACTGTCAGACAATATTACACCAGTCAATATTATGCCTGCCCGGGACATTTTTTGATGTCTAAATCCCCATCCTCTAAGAGACAAGGCTTACTGTCTAAATTCCCCTTGGTCAGGACATGTAATCAAGTAGTAATTCCCAGGATTTGGAACCAACAAGAGTCTATTCCCCAGGACGTGGAGTCGACCAGGTTGTCAAATTCCTACCTAAGTTGTAGTGCTCTTTAGTTTAATACATTAGAGTTGTAAGCTATTCATATCATTGACTGTGTCTAGCCTTACATGGTGCAGATCTAGCTACCTGTGAAGAATAACCCTCATTATACTTTGTTCAAATACCTAATGATTAAACTCTATTTTTGCATAAATAAGTACACTATGTGGCTCACACGATATCTGTATAGAATAAAACCTCTATCTATAAATCAATAAAAACTGTATAATCTTTATTTTAATTGCATGAAATGTGTATTTTGATTTTACTGATAGGTGATAGTGAAATGTACATTGGTACATATATATGGTGCCTGGTAAAAGTAGATTAAGATTATTCAACCAAGGAGACTATATAATCCCTGTACTGTTCTATTCATGGTTGTAGGCTCTCGGCCACTTAACGTAATATCTTGTTAGTTCGGAGTCACTTTCATGTGGCTAGATTATCTGGCTTTAGTGTCCACTTAAGTCCAGCAACACCACATTATCCTTACATCTTTATAACACTGAGATCAGTCTAAATGAGCCGAGAGATTTTGACTCAGATCTGAGATGTTTTGGCTGGTCAGAGATTTCAGATTAGACCACAGCTTACTGTAACTGACCAATCAGCGAGCAGAAAAAGTGTTGAATAAATCCCATAAATTGTTTTATACAACACTTTTCTGTGGTATATAGAAAAAGTGTTGTATATAAACTTACATTGATTTATCCAATACTATTTAGGCCAAGCAAAATAATCCATCAAGTCAGGAATTTATAGCTTTATTGTAAACACAATCCTTCGACAAGTGTGATTGTAACAGTGAAGTTAAGCATTAACAATCACTATACATGCATATATCCAATACAAACATCAAACATAGAGTTTAAAGAGGATGAAGCGGCGTTTTCAATGACTTAAAATTGTTATGTTACTTTATATCTATATTTTGTGTATTAACTAGAGTAGAGTATATTAAAATACAAAATAATCTATTGCTGAAGCAGTAAGAATTACAATAGTATCGATTATAAAACATATACATGCACTTAAATACTATTTAAGCAGTTAAGTATATCTAAAAAAATATTAAATCATGGTTAATTAATGAACTATTCAGTTATAACATAAGAGTTTCCTGCTCTTTTACAAAATCGGTATGCCAAAAATGAAAAAAAAACTTGCAGTGAAATAACATTTTTACATTTTACTGCTGCTTACACAAATGTTTCGACTGGTGATTTTACAGTGTAATCAACATCTTTCTGATGCCTTTGAAAAACTATAATAGCAGATATACTGTCAGGTACTTCTATCACAATAGCATTTGGGTCTGGCAAGCCAGCAGACTCGGCCTTGATAACCCTTGCCGAGACGACTAGTCCAGCTGTAGACTGGGGCGATGGAGGCGTCTTCGATGGAGTTTGTAGTTTGGATGATAAGTTACACTGCAGTGCCTCTAACGGTTGTTTATCATAATAATACACAGCAGTTCTTCTATGCCCACTGCGTGCCATTATTGCTTGTTCGTAAAAATTGTTTTTATATAGACGGATACCCTGTATATTTAAATGACGAAAATGTAGTCCTGGTAATATCTTAGAATTGCGTCATTGTGCATATTGCTCGTATGCTGAACATGTCCAAGAATCTTGCTTTCTGGTATCTTTCGACAGACGCTGTTTTGAATGCGGTTGCACGTCCTTAAACCTTTGATTTTCATTCAGATCTTTGACTAAAAGGTTTCAGGATGGAAGATGCTTGATTTGCGTAACCGCAGTTACGTCCTCAAACTCCACAAACATACTACATGTCGATGGCTTAGAATGAGAAGGTCGTAACTACACAATCGAAAACATCATGCATGCAAGAGAAAACTGTCTGAAATTTACTCTTTAACTATAGGAAAACAAGTTTTTAAAACTTCATTTTGGTCAACATGACAATTTTAGATCTTCATGAAAATAGGCTCATAAGAAGCGCATTGTGAAGCAGATTTCAATTATGCATGAGTCTTATAAGGTCGTAAGTAGTAGTTACGACCTTCTTATTCTAAGCCATCGATGTAGTAGTTTCATCAAGTAAATCAAATTCCACTACTTGTTTTTAAAAGCACATGCATGTACACTTGCTTTAAAAAAGATATGTAAAATATGTACAAAACAGAAAGAAAGTTGACCAATGGAATGTTACCAACGAAAACACAAAATACCCGTGCACCAAACATTCCTTGCTTTTATTTTGTGAATGGCAAATGTAAACGATTTGGGGATATTGTGTTTACTAAGTATTAATCATAGTATTAAGTAGTTGATTGTTGTGCAAATTGTATTTGAGAAACTAACATTTTTAGCTGTGGTCTAAGACAGATAGATCTCTCGTAAGTGTTGGGTATGAAAACATAAAATCTCGCAAACTCGATTTAGTTTTCATACCCAACACTTTCTCGTGTTCTATCCTATACTTACGTCAGGTTTAAATCTGTAATATTATACAACAAGCTCATTATTATGTTTAGTGTGTTACAACAGATCAACTTGGTTTGTGAGTCAGGAGTAACTTGAACAAAGCTCAACTAAACAATAAATGCTTGTCTTTTAGTTTAATAAAGAAGAGTGTTACTAATTGGGAGACTATCTTTGTGTCTACTGTGTTATAGTGGAATTCCCCTAAGGTTATAACATAGTAAATATTTTGTTCACAGTTTTTATGATATTTTGTAATTAATTATGTGTATATTAATGTACCATTTGTCATTAAACATGACTTTTTGTCTTTTATCTTTTGCCTTCTACCTTGAGGCAAGTTAGTTACAGTGTACATTTCTTCATTACTTGTTACATTTTATCACCTATTAGTTCTTATCTACTCCGATCTATCTCAACTTTTCACTTTCATGTTTTTATTGAATGTTTTTATGGTCATTTGTTCACCTTTTATGTAATTAAAACTACAAGAATGATGCCCTGGTCAGTTCTTAATGACTTATACAATCACACACCAAGTGTATTCATCGTAACATTAATTGTGAGTTGGTTTCTATTTGTTGTGCACATTGCAGACAAGTATAAAGGACATCTATAGATAAAATGAGATTAAAGTCAACAGAAAGGTATGTCTCACTAAAATGCTACTTTGATATATTATTAAATTATAAGGTACTTGTTATATTGATACTTTTTTATCTAAGTTTCTTGTATGTCCTTAAAGACAGTTATAGTCGATTCAATAACTAATACTATTTAAGGAACTATCCCATTCGATTGAATACTGTTAAATCAGGTATACCAAGTTAAACCTAGATATACATAGTTTACCTGAAGGACGAGCCAATGTTTTTAACTGTTATCATTTAACTTTGAACAGACTGTACATTGTATTGATAATAGCTAGTGCATCATCATCATAAACCGGTCTTGCATATAGCGACCCCAGCTCATGATAATCTGATAATGTCATGTTGAGGTTTAAACACCAGACTGTCCATATTGCCTTATGTTCTGCCTGGTGACACATTATCAAAATGTTTCAGAGGTCACAAATATGCATGTTCTTTTCTGCAGTGGTTGGTTGGTTCTCGGCCTTCTGTAGCCGTTATATCATCACAGGTTCTTGTCTCAATATCACAGGTAGTTGACAAATAACGTCTCGTAGGTAGTTTTGGTAATGTGGCCCTTTCAAATGGTGTTATTAAATGACGCACACCCACACTATAAAGACTGTCAGGTTTGACCACTCATTGTTGTTGATCATCAATGTCTCTGACTAATTGTCTCACATCATACACCAGTGATCATTAAAACAGTTTACACTATTAAATCTCCACTGTACAGGCTGTGGTTTCAGTCTATCAGTGATGCAAAGTTTTTTGGTCAGTGTTCGTTAAGTTTTGATGTGGTCATTATTCAAGTGCTGTGGTCAGTTGGTTAGTGATTAGGTCACTACATGGGACACATCAGAAATGGATTACCATTGTCAATATTGTATAGATAGATTATGTATATATTTAAGGCCCGCTAAATGGTAATTAAGCTTTAATATTCTGATTGTCAATTTAAGGCCCCCACCTGATAGTGATTATAGACTTAACAAATCCTAGGCAACATGTGGAGAGATTCTCATCCCAGACTTGTTCCATCATACACTGTAAACTTTCCTGCAGGACAACCTATGGTGAGTCCCATCGACCCCCCCCCCCCCAAATCTCTTGTGTCACCTCAGTGCATAAATTCCCTATGATATTTGAGTATACCACTATTACAATAACTTTCAAATGATATGAAATGTTAAAAGTAATAGTGGCGGCTATATGGTATTAAGGGGACTAATTTAGGGACAACTTTGCCCTCATGTTCATGTTAAAGTGACAGCTAGATAATAGTAGAGATTGTATGACAGTAATTATATTGCAATGAAAGTTCAACATATTTAAATGGATATATAATTGTTGAAATTGCTGCCATTTGGCATTCTAAGCTTTGTGAGGATGTTAATAAACTCAGGATAAAATGTTTGGTATGTGGTGTATAGGAAGAAATATGAAATGTTAGATTAAAGGCAAGAATATCTGCAGACTTAAGTTATCTGCTGGTTGTATTTAGGTGAAATATTGTCCAGGACACTATGAGAATTTATCAGGAATTCCAGATTTACATATTCTGATTGGCGCATGATTTCTGACCGAAATAAAAGTTATTTGATGAAAATATCTTGAGAAATGGCAAAGTTATGGTCGATTTAATTGGGATTGAAGGAATTTCTTACTAAAATAACTGACTTAAATATGTGTAAATATGTAGTTGAATTCCGCTAGTTTGTAAAAAATGGTTAATTGCATCTGATTTTGAATTGGCTCCCCTGACACCCCTGGAACAATATAAGTACATACATTCTTACAACGCTTTCATACATTTCTACTTAAAATTGTTACAGCAAATTATAACAAAAGTCACGATACAACCATTTAGACATATCCTTTATATAAAGTGTATGACGTGTCTGCAACAAGAGACGCACCTGGACGATATATTGATCTCCATGGGTTCTCTACTAAAACATATGTGTGCCGCTAACACCCATGAATTGATTTCACTTGATACCTTAATTAAGTTAAGCACAAAGGTAAAAACAGGACTTAAATATGGATTGTACAGCCCATTCAAAGTTAAACGATAACGATTGTAAACATTAGCTTGTCCGTTAGGTAAACTATGTGTATCAAGGTTTGACTGTGTATACCTGAGTTAACGAAAGTCACCGCTATTACATTCTTTGAAATGGGATAGATCCCTCATAAGTATTACTTATTGAATCGACTGCACAAATTAGGGGATAAAATAGGGGATTGTACATAGAATTGTTAAAGATAGTTTAATTTGTACAAATTAGGGGATAAAATAGGGGATTGTACATAGAATTGTTAAAGATAGTTTAATTTGTACAAATTAGGGGATAAAATAGGGGATTATACATAGAATTGTTAAAGATGGTTTAAATTTGTACAAATTAGGGGATAAAATAGGGGATTGTGCATAGAATTGTTTAAGATGGTTTAAGTTGTTACCGTTGACTGAGTGATGGGTTACTGTATCAGTTTGTGATGTATATATGGCTCAGGTATAGTATTTCTCCCTGTATTAACTCCTTACACATACATGCACTTGTACAGTAGTGGTATGACATAGTTAACCAACGACAGAGATCATTTAAAGTTACTAGTGTTTAAGTCAGATACCTTATAGTGTCGGATCGTAGAAGCAACTTAGTGTTTAAGTCAGGTACCTTATAGTGTCGGTGTGATTATTAGGGAAAGATTGCGATAGAAAGTGTTGAAAGTGACTAGTGTTCAAGTCAGGTGCCTTATAGCGTCAGATCAATGAAGTGACTTAGTGTTTAATTCAGGTACCTTTTAGTGTCGCTGTGAGAAGAAATATATTTTTACCGGGTGCTTTTGTTAATTATTTCAAAGTGATTATTAGGGAAAGTTTGCGACAGAGATCATTGAAGTGACTTAGTGTTTAATTCAGGTACCAAAATTATAGTGTCATCTGTCTTGGAAGTGACCTTATAGTGTCTCTGTGAGAAGAAATATATCATTTAACTTTGTTAATTAATTCAAAGTGATTTCTAGGGAAAGATTGTGTTGAACTTTGGTTTCTATTGATTTTTCGAGAAGAAGGAGCTGAGTGTTACAGTTATGGTGCTCATTGTAGAATGTTGTAATTATAGTTGTCAGTGCATGCTCACAGTATAGTGTCTCATTCAGTGTTTCTCATGTAGAGATCTAATGTAACATGCTACCAGTAAGCTGAGGCTGTCAGTTAAGTGACTGCATGTGGGACGTTTACAATTTCTCCATCTTGTGTACCATTGAGATTCAATAAGTAATACTAATGAGGGAACTATAATCTCATTCTAAAGAATAGGGCGTGCTAAAGTTAACTAAGTTACACCCAGTTAAACCTAGATAAACAAAGTTTACCTGACAGACAAACTTATGTTTATAACCGTTCTCATTTGATGTTGAACAGACTGTTTGGATCTGTGTTTATACCAGGTAATGGAATACAAATCATGTAACACCTGAGTGGCTGGTAAATTGATTTTGATCAGTTCTTTATATAGGAGACTGGCATATGGAAATCATGACCTGCAGAATATATTGATTTCTGTCTCATATTTTATTGTTTCACACTGGAGATCAGTTCAGTGTTCGTTCAGTATTCTGTTAGACTGGGAATGTAGTCAATACCTGACAAACACATGTTTGTAAAAACTAATTAAAAACTTCAAGGAAGGTGTGTGGAACGGATTTTTATAATAATTAATATCTGAGTGCTGATTTTTATGTGACAATATATGAGTGTGATTAGCTGCGAAGAAACCAATATAATTGTGAAAATAACCACCAAAACACCGGTTAAATTAAAAAATGCTGTTAATTTTGTTTCGTTTTTGTGTGTGTGAAGAGACAATGAATACCTGTGCTGTTAATGATATATTAGCGAGGAATTCATGACAGACTTATAATGCTTGTTGTAAACGTATACTCTGGAATTTCCTAAACAACTAAACATACAAACAGTGTGACAGTATTTGTACGGAATTTCCTAAACAACAACAGTATTTGTACACAGATTGGATTGTTCTTGCTGTTGTTGTTAGTGATTGCTTGGTGTTAAATCTGTATATATTGTACATGTTGCTATCATAGTATACATTGTTCACATAGTATCCCATAGTATCTCACCATAGTGGCAAGTTTAAACTATTTGAAATAGTTTTAAGTCAATAGATAAATACTTGGATTATAGTTTTATAGTAAGGGATATTCTCGTCACTGACTGCTGTATTATAGACAGACATAGTGTGGGGGTGAGAATGACGTGATTGTCACACATTGTCACACACCTCGGTGGACATACTGTGACAGTTTTCACACGTCCGTACATCCTGTGACAGTCTGCACACTTCTGTACATCCTGTCCACGTAGTGGTGCAGTCATATACATTAACATGACAGATGGATTTAGCTGTGCTCGTATTCAGTGTGAAATTTACCATGGTAAATCTGTTTTATTCGCCGAGTTGATAAATTATGAAAATCTCATTTAAAACAAATGGAATTATGCGTGTGAAAGGTGGATAATCATTTCTTACTGTGCAATATAATGTAATGTACGAAGAAAAAATGCCAAAGAATTATTACTATGATATGAGTATATTCAAACAATGGATTGACAGAAAAATGCGTCGCAAGAGAGTGGGTCAGTTCGTTAGGTGAGTAATAATGTGTTCTTATATTTCACTTACATCTCAGTATTGGAATTAAATTATAAGACAGGCAGGCATCTAAAATACGTTTTAAACCATATAATATGATTGAAATTTGATTAAATTGTGTTATGTTTTATGGTGATTGTTTTGTTGGTGCTCATAAATTATTCAATAATCTGTAAGGGGAAGAAATAGATAATCTTAAAAAGTAGGCGGTTCTTCTACTTCATCCCTCATGTTGCGTATTATTGAAGTTGTACAGTTAATTTGATATCTGACTTAAAGTAACAAAGAAGAAAATGACAAACAAGTAGCCAGTGAATTTTTCCACCTTCCTCCTCATTTCTACACCCCTGGGCCTGTATTTATAAAGCATCTTAGGTGAAAACTTAAAATCCCAAAATTTTCTTAAGTGTATCAGCTAAACAGGAAAACTAATATTAACAAATATTTACATTGTTTAGAAGCATTATGTAAAGAGCTACAATAATCATATAGAAAATATGGGCTATTTTTCATTTCTTGTGAAATATGGGCAGCTCAATATTTTAACTTAAGTCAAAATATTTAAGTTTTCACTTAAGAGGCCCTGATTATCATCCAATGAAAAGAACTCATTTGGTTTCCGTGACAAACTATCCTTGTGTTAGCATCTTCAATGGCTGTGATTGTGTGGGAAGTTTTTTTGTTAGAGCTAATTTAAAAAAAAAACAATAGAGAAGACTCCAGAGAAAAATGCTTCAATGTTTTAATGAAATTTTAGATTAGAATCAAAAAAACTTGCAATACCGATCTCAAGCCCAGTATGAACGAGTTTTAAGAACACAAAAACTGCTTTGTTGTTTGAAGACATTTGGAAGGCTCAGTGCAAAGCTATAGTATGTGCCTCTGTAAATTGACGTAGTTACCATAGTTTTGCACTAAACCCGTGAATTTTCTAATTATAGTATAACTTTCATCATTTGGTTAAAAGCAAATCACACCCTGATTATCTGTGATGACTCAGTGTTAAGGGTATGTGAACATACAGGATCTCTCTCGGGTTGATACCCTTCATCATTGTGGCGTCTTTACGGGCTATTTCTATTTGTGTAATAGACTGTAAAATGAAGGGGGTATTTTCATTATTGATTTGAGTCTCTAAACTTTCCTTGGTTCGTTGCTCAAAATTCATCACTAATTTAACGACAAATATATTTTGAATTTATTGTAATTTGTTTTTCTCATATTTTGTGTGATTTATATGCTGCATTTATTGAAATATGCTTTCATGATTTTAATGAAGGTTTTCCTTTTCTGAGGCTTAGTTAATCAAGCCAAATACATTCATTAATGATAAAAAATTAATATTCTAACAATTTATAGTTATATATATAAAATAATAACCGTGTCATAATAATACATAAGATGAATAAAATATTATGCATTATGCATCAATATAATAATAGAAATAAGTTAGTGTAGCCACGAGTGAACATATAATTTTCTATGATAACGAGTGAAATAAAATAAGATCTTTCACCAAAAATCAACAAATGTTCTGTTTATTATTTGCATCATTTTCTTGTTAAATGGTATAGTTAAATTGGCTAAATTGGAAAAATTACGCTGAAATTAGAAGTTCCGTAGTCACAACGTGACAATTATGACGTCATAATGACTTCACACATGTTTTGCAGCCCAGCGCTGTGGCCGCTGTGTTTCTTTTTCTGCATGATACTGGAAACAGCTCTAAAAACAGTACAAATAACACAATGATAATTTCACTGTTTTTGTCACTGTTATTTTCACTGAAAATTACCGAAAATCATTGAAAGCAAATAATAATTCCTATTAATTACACCAATCACTGTGAATGAGAGGTGATTGATGAAGAATGTTCAAGCTTGATGCAGACTGTCAATCATTCTATCCTTCATACTTACAACAACTTGTGGTGTTCACTCTCATTAGTATATTTATGTGTTCAGAAATGGACTTATTATGCTAATATTTATGCTAATTAATGTAGATAGATATGATATTATTAAAGTATGAAAAAATTGTTTGATGTAGGAGTTTGTACTGTGTGTTGAGAATGTATGCAGTGAGTACATGTATACGATGTATAGTATCTAAAAATCTTGCACAACATTACAGTGTACACTCCTTTACTGTCCATTATATATGTATTATACTATTGAGGGAATTATCCTATTCGAAAGAGTAGCAGGGATTAATTGTGAATTAAGTTAAACCCAGTTAAACCTAGATAAACATAGTTTACCTGGCGGACAATTTTATGTTTTCAAACGTTATCATTTAACTTGGAACAGACTTTTCTACCCCTCTATCCTGATTGACTTAATTAAACACAGTAAACAAACTTGTGCCATGGTCTTAAAAGTTACCAAAAAGATGATCAAATCAGTCAATGATTATAAGGCAGCGCTAGTTGTGTAATGATGATGCAAGCTTTTAGTTCCACTTCTATTCAAAATACCCAATGCAATATAAAACAGTGACTGTTGCACAATAGACATTTCATAAGTCGTAAGTACAAAATAAATGTTTTGAGAAAACAAGACAAAAACTGTCCAAAAATTACTCATTACTTATGGTACAAGTTGTTTAAATAAACATCAGTTTGGACAACTTGACAAGTTCCAATTTTCATGAAAATAGGCTCATAAGAATTAAGTGCCTTGTGATGCTGATTTTAAATATGTATCAGTCTTATAAGTTCATTAGAAGTACTTTCCTTCTCATTCTAAACCAGCGAATTGTTGAAGATTTTACCTAGATGTCTTCAATTAATACACATTGAAGTAATCTTGCTATGAGTGCGCTTTGCTTTTATGATGAAATATATCGTAGTTTGATTATGTATTTGACCCATTTGAACGCCCAGCATACTTGAGTCGCGATGACAAATAGTTGAAATATTTGAGGGAGGTTAACAAATGGATGGAGGGAGAAGTTAGTGTTGAGATTAAATTGCAATTTATGTGAAAGCTCGGTATCTTGCCTGGTTGAATTTGAAAAGCAATGGACATTCTTTGTGTACTGGCTACTGTATAATACTATAGGACATTCCAATACCCTCGTTAATATGAAGGTGATTAGCTGGAATTTGGTATTTGGTATCTAATTATTGTTTAACATAAATATTCTATGTTATTTAATTGAACAGGTGGTCATTTGAAATATTAACATTGTGGTCCTTTAAGCTATTCCAGCTTTTTCGCTGATATGGCCCTAGCCTCTATGTCTGTTTATAGTGAAAATATTCAGTCCTAGAATTATTGAAGCAACTACCGGTACAGTGACTTTCAAAATTAACAAGAATTGTTTGTCAACATCCAGTCGTCTGTCAGGTAAATTATGTTTGTTTAGGTTGAACTGTGTATACCCGAGTTAACAGTACTTAACATTGAATCATAGTATACTTTAACCTTAAGTCACAGCTATTCTTTCCAATGGGATAGTTCCCTCATAAGTATTGCTTATGAATCGACCATCATAGACTAATGAGAATCACATTTCATAGAATTGATTTTGAAGTCAGGTACGGTAGTTGCTGAAGGAAAGTGGTCTGAGGGAGAAGATGGTGTAGTCTGAGGGAGAAGTTGGTGTTGTCTGAGGGAGAAGTTGATGTAGTCTGAGGGAGAAGTTGGTGTTGTCTGAGGGAGAAGTTGATGTAGTCTGAGGGAGAAGTTGGTGTTGTCTGAGGGAGAAGTTAGTGTTGTCTGAGGGAGAAGTTGGTGTTGTCTGAGGGAGAAGTTGGTGTAGTCTGAGGGAGAAGTTGGTGTAGTCTGAGGGAGAAGTTGATGTAGTCTGAGGGAGAAGTTGGTGTTGTCTGAGGGAGAAGTTGGTGTTGTCTGAGGGAGAAGTTGGTGTTGTCTGAGGGAGAAGTTAGTGTTGTCTGAGGGAGAAGTTGGTGTTGTCTGAGGGAGAAGTTGGTGTAGTCTGAGGGAGAAGTTGGTGTAGTCTGAGGGAGAAGTTGATGTAGTCTGAGGGAGAAGTTGGTGTTGTCTGAGGGAGAAGTTGATGTAGTCTGAGGGAGAAGTTGGTGTTGTCTGAGGGAGAAGTTAGTGTTGTCTGAGGGAGAAGTTGATGTAGTCTGAGGGAGAAGTTGGTGTTGTCTGAGGGAGAAGTTGATGTTGTCTGAGGGAGAAGTTGGTGTTGTGTGAGGGAGAAGTTGGTGTTGTGTGAGGGAGAAGTTGGTGTTGTCTGAGGGAGAAGTTGGTGTTGTCTGAGGGAGAAGTTGGTGTTGTGTGAGGGAGAAGTTGGTGTTGTCTGAGGGAGAAGTTGGTGTTGTGTGAGGGAGAAGTTGGTGTTGTCTGAGGGAGAAGTTGGTGTTGTGTGAGGGAGAAGTTGGTGTTGTCTGAGGGAGAAGTTGGTGTTGTCTGAGGGAGAAGTTGGTGTTGTCTGAGGGAGAAGTTGGTGTTGTCTGAGGGAGAAGTTGATGTTGTCTGAGGGAGAAGTTGGTGTTGTCTGAGGGAGAAGTTGGTGTTGTCTGAGGGAGAAGTTGGTGTTGTCTGAGGGAGAAGTTGATGTTGTCTGAGGGAGAAGTTGGTGTTATCTGAGGGAGAAGTTGATGTTGTCTGAGGGAGAAGTTGGTGTTGTCTGAGGGAGAAGTTGGTGTTGTCTGAGGGAGAAGTTGGTGTTGTCTGAGGGAGAAGTTGGTGTTGTCTGAGGGAGAAGTTGATGTTGTCTGAGGGAGAAGTTGGTGTTGTCTGAGGGAGAAGTTGGTGTAGTCTGAGGGAGAAGTTAATATGTTTGAATGTTTTTTAACGATTTGAAAAGTTAAAACACCATCACACAACATTAATCTTTAAAGTTTATTATTCTCAATACCTGGAAGATTGTAAAAACTTCAGTGTAGGTTAGATGTTAAAATTCTAACACACTTTATGTAACATGTATTTTGCAATGATTTATGTTTGAGCTTGGTGTAGTTACAGGGTTTTATGTTGAATGTTTGTCATTCTAACTGCTTATTTGAATGCAATAAATTGTTGACATTGTGTAACCATAGACATTTTGAATGAGTTCTCACGGGTGTGAGATAGTAATGAAACTATTAAAGCAGTTATCAACCAACCAGGATGCAGCTTTCATTTACTGTGGAGATTGTAAAGTTTAGCACCTGATCACAAAATCCTCTTTAAGTGAACTATTAGGTTTTATTCCTTCAATTATTTCATTGGATTGAGCTTTTGGTAGTCCTATTTCAATGTTGCAATGATACAGGGTTGCAGGTGCTAGGTGTTCATACCCCAGCATGTACAGGTGCTTTAGAACTAAGTTATAGTGATTGATGTTATGCAAGTTGTCTATCAATACCCTTTAAACCAATTATAACTGTAATTTATAATCACATAGTCCAATGGATTAACTTGAAAACTTTCACCAAGCAACCTTCGACAAACAGTCAGGTGGAAGCATCTCTGATCTGAAGTAATGCCAATTGTCCATCCGTTTAACTCACTGTCCCATGGAGCATACTGTTCTTGTTTACCCTATATAACACTATCCAACCTTAAAACATAATTATAGCCCCTGATTGACTGAACAAGTTATTATTGGCAAGAATTCCACTTGGGCATAAGCATTTATTGATCACAGTCATGTTGAACATATTAATTAAAATCATGATAATGATAAATTATATCTAAGTTTGGTCAATGGACCTCTTAAAGACTTTTAGCACATACCATAACCTTGATTACTGTAGAAATAACAAACTGATTCAATATTGCATACCTTTATCATTATTTCAGTCAATCAAAGTAGAAATTGATTTCGTTTCAAACATATTCACACAAGTTGTCTAATTATATTGAGTTTATTCAGGTAGTGGAACGGTGAATGGAGAAAATGTAGAAAATGTAGATACATAATTAATTTTTGATTGAACAATTTCCGTTTTGCCTTTATAAAGTGTTAGCATTGAAATGTTGCAGAAAGTGATAATACTTGTAGCCTTGTACAAGCAATGAAAGTAGTAATATTGGTATAGATTGACGAATTTGACACGATCCTGACCTATTGATTAGTTGATGTAATATTATATTGTCTGTATTTATAACTTTGATTGTATGTTTTCATAGTCAGGGAGTATCACGAAGACACTCGAGATGTAATACAAATTTACAAACACAAATTTGAAATACCGAGATTGCACGATTTGCTTTTGGAAATTGATATATTCAAGGCAAGAACCTTGTAATATATTGATACATAAAGGTTAGGATCAGGTCAAAATTGCCAAGCTATAGATGTGTTTGTTCATGTAATCTACTCATATATCAATGAAGTTACGTTGAAGTAATGTAATATAAGTATAGGCTGTTTTCTGTCTGCTGTGCATCAAACATGCAGTAATTACCTGCTATAGTCGTATATTAGGGTGTTCTGTATTGTTGTATATTGGTCAGTTAAAAGTGGAATGCTGGAAACTGTCTGGTACTCACCAGTAATATAATACAGAAATGGCTACCACTGTGTATAAACGAGTAGATTTCTTGCAATTGCAATCATGAGGACATATTGAATTATATAGAACGGCAATAAGGAGAACAGTGATCAGATTTTACATGTGCTTTCAATACATTGTAGCAATAAATTATACAAGTTGAATTTTATAGTAATCTAATAAGGAGTACAGTGATCAGAGTTTACATGTGCTTTCAATACATTGTAGCAATAAGTGATACAAGTTGAATTTTTTAGTAATCTGATAAGTCATACAGTGATTTGGTTATACGCAGTGATTGCACTTAGAGGACTAACGTCTACATTCTATATCATTTCTTGCAACATGTTTGTACTCAGGTATTTTATTTATCAGATTTCTTGATCTCTCTTTCTCACTATGCAATTAATTTCAGAATTACATTTGGTGATTGAAAAATGTACTAGGTGACGATTGATTTCGTTATATTGTATTCTATGCTAAGCATACCCCACCCACTTGCAAATTTGTCTTCCTGTATTTTAAGTTTAACTAAGGGAACTATCCGATTTGAAAGAATAGTGGGGACTACCGTTAACTAATGTATACCCAGTTAAACCTAGAATCTAGTTTACTTGACAGACGACTCAATGTTGACCACCGTTATCATTTGACTTTAAACAGACTATATTGGTATAAATCAATATTAGACTAACAAATTTTTTTTATAAAATTGTCATGCTATACTCTGCAACCATTTTAGAAGATAACATACATTTGCCAAATATCAGAACATGATTTGAAAATCAGTGATGTCATCAAAATGTCTACAGAAAGTCACGTTTTATTTATGATTTAAAAATTGTTCATGAATTAATTGATGAATAGTCCATGGATAGTTAATGGTTATATTTTGTTGAATTAATTGATGAATAGTCCAGGAACGGTTTATGGATATATTTTCATGAATTAATTGATGAATAGTCCAGGGATGGTTAATGGATAAATTTTCATGAATTAATTGATGAAATAGTTCTGGGATGGTTTATGGATAAATGTTCATGAATTAATTGATGAATAGTTCAGGGATGGTTTATTAATAAATGTTCATGAATTAATTGATGAATAGTTCAGGGATGGTTCATTGATAAATTTTCATGAATTAATTGATAAATAGTTCAGGGATGGTTTATGGATAAATGTTCATGAATTAATTGATGAATAGTTCAGGGATGGTTTATTAATAAATGTTCATGAATTAATTGATGAATAGTTCAGGGATGGTTTATTGATAAATGTTCATGAATTAATTGATGAATAGTTCAGGGATGGTTTATTGATAAATGTTCATGAATTAATTGATAAATAGTGCAGGGATGGTTTATGAATAGTATAGAAATAATTGTTCATGAACTGTTGATCAGGTACTATTTATGGACGGATCAAGAAAAGTTAATGAAGTATTAAACAACAACTCATAAACTGTTTACAAACACATTTTATGAATAGTTTATGTCCAAAAGTTTATGAACCTACTGTAGTTCAAGAACATATCAAGACATGAATAGTTCCTGGTAGGAGTCAAGTTTTCAAGGTTCTCATTAAGTGGGTGTGAATGTTTGTCTTATATAATACCCGAGTCATTACAGGAATTCAACCTTAAGCATGATGTACTGTCAAGTGTTATTTGTCTCCTCACTGAATGTTTCCATGTAATGCTGATGATGTTGTTGTGTTTTACAGAACTGTAAAAGTGTTTATGTGTGGTGTAGGTTTTTCATTACCATGGAAATTCTAGCAAGGAAGTGCAGCCTGATATTACTGGCAATAACTTGTCTGAGTGGTCACTTATGTCTGATATGTATTAACTGCAACCAATATCACATTGATTATTTGATTAGGTTACAATGTATTAATTTGGATGTGAAAATATTGGCTAGCTTCAAGGATTGTTTTGGTTATGTGTACAAATCTGTGATTATTTCTTGTGAACATTATGTTGAGGTGAATACTCATGGAAAAGCACAGCAGGACTAAATTATATGTGCTTAAACGATAAATGTGTAATTACATAAAATTGATAAATACTACAAAAGCATATGCACCTGTTATTATAAGCTGGATATTATTGGTGATTTAAAAATGGAAAACAGAAATATTGAGTAATTAAGAGTGATTCTGCTACAAACAGAATGGATACATATTAAGTTACAAATGAAATACATAAGAAATGAGTTGTATAGTGAAAATGGAATTGTGCTCTTCAGATTGTTGTAGGTAATCAACAATCTCTGACAAAAATAAATAGTCGGGTAATAGATTTGCAACGATATTATCCTTAGTAGCAGGTAGTATATTCAAGGACTTGAAAATTGCATATTACACAAAGAGAAATATCTTTATTTGATGAAAGTAGCATTTTCACAACTTGAAGTTTGGTAATATCACAGCCTTTCTCTATACAAAAAGATGAGGAAATAGACAGGGAAGGCAACAGCATTAAACTTGATCAGCCAAAGCACAGAAAGCACAGAATGGACAGTCAGCACCACAAAACACAAATACAAGGCTCAATGCCCGCACATAAGAAAACAAGAAAATGAAATGCCCAAGTCCAAACTTTATGCATACAGGTGTCCGTTGCCTAAGCAAAGTGCTACATAGCACTTTCCACGGGAGGTAATCCATGCCTTCTATATTTAATTGAAAGAGAGGTAACTGAATTAAGGCGCTCAATAGTGCTTTGCTTAGGCAACGGACATCAGTTGTCTTCCTTCTTATTTTACTGATAGTTAAGACTAAAAAAGGGAGACATGTTTGTTGACTGTGTATGATAGATTATTGATGTATATATTTATATATTACAGATTAGAGTCATTGATGGGACTGGATAGAAGCCATATAGAAGATGAAACATTGAGACATTCATGTTGGTATCAGGCTGGCATACCAAGGTAAATCATTTATATTGAATGTTGATCTTGTAACTTGTGTGTCTATTATAGCATATCTTATCTGGTATTATTATTGTATCTTTGTCCCACTGTGTCTGTGACAGGAGAATTTGCTTATAGTCTCACTGTGCTATATGACTGGCAGCATGTTCATAAACAGCTTTATGTTATTGTATCCTGTGGAATTGTGAATATTAAACAGCTTTATGTTTTTGTATCCTGTGGAATTGTGAATATAAGCCTCTTGATGTAGCATTTGATAAATTCTCAATGTAAACTTTTCATACCCTGGCATCTGTTCGTCCTCTGTTACAAAATGTTAATACTCAAATATTTTTGAAGTCCATCAAACTTGGCATACTAGTTTACCACCATAAACACATTATATATATATATTTTTATCAAAGCAAAAAAAAAAGTAACTCTATCAATATTTCAACAGATTTATGGCCCTTGAATGACTTAGCTTTTTGTTATGGACAAGGCTTCAACCAGGATATAAGTGTTTGCTAAACACAGTCTTGTTGTTATACAGAATTGCCAAGCATAGTCTTTATTTGCCAGTCAGTCAGACGGCAAGCCCTCTAACCACTGAGTTTATAAAACTGACCCAGTGCTTTCACTAGCCTCCAAAAAGTGAAGTCAAAATGACTTTTGACTCTAAATTTTCATGTATCATCGTAATATTAAATGGCAATGTGTATAATAGGTATAGTAAATTTGACTCTTCAGTTTAAATTATCAAGAGTCAAAATAGAGACTTTTATCAAATTTAAGTGTCAAACTGCAGTTTCAAGAGTCAAATGAAAGCCCTGCTGACCTTGGATGATTCTATTTCAGAGATGTTGCTCTAGAGATACTACAACAAGAAGATATTGGATCATTTATTGTACGTGATAGTTCTACACATCCTGGATGTTACGCTCTGTCTGTCCGTGTGCCAAAGTTTGAAAATCCTTCTGGAATCTCACATTATCTTATACTTAAAACATCACGAGGAGTCAAATTAAAGGTACAGTATAGTCCATCAATTCTTCTATTTTACATTGATGTTGTGTTTACTTCTACCACTATATCACTGGCTTAGGACTTTATAAGAATGATACACATTTGAAATCTGCATCATTAGGCGCTTCTTATGAGCCTATTTTCATGAAAATCGGAACTTGTTGTGTTGACCAAACTGAAGTTCAAAAAGCTTGTTTAACCCTAAGTCAAGAGCGATTGTCAGACAATTTTTCTAGTTTTTTGAAAATATTGATTTTGTAGTTACAACTTTCTCATTCTAAGCCAGCGATATTTTGTGTAACTGAAGATAGTTAGTAACTTATTCCTATTCTGCCGTTCTGATAGATAAGCACATTTTGGTATACTTGGATAATATGGACAAACTAGTACAGTATATAATCATACATTGTGGGCTTTTATGATGGAATGTAATGATGAACTTGTCATATACTGCTGGTTATCCTTCATATGATAAATCTGACATTGCTATGTGCAATTTATGCGATAAATGACACATTTTGACTAATTGACAGATTTTTAAAGGCGCAGTAGTTACGTCAGTTTTGATATGAAAATATGTGTTTGGTTTACTGACGCTATGTAGATGGTAACTTTGATCAAGTGGTTTGTTATACCTAATAGTTTCTGTTCCATAACTTATCAATACTTTGCCCTTTGAGGTCATAGGTCATGGTCACTGTGACCTTTACCAATTCTGACTATTGAGCTGCCATGGGGGCATGCATGGTTAACACACAACTTGTTTAAGTGCACCCAGGATAATGTGAAAAGTGTGGAAATGTGGAATGAGCCACAGAGGTGGATTACTCAAGTGAGCATGATTTATGAGTTATTTTGGTACCAAATTGACCATATGTGGCTTACTTTAGTAACCAATTTTACAGCAATATACTTAACAGGTCAATATTTATATAAACATTACAATATCCTGGGCACTGAATCTATGTTTCATTATACTGACCAATCTGACAACACACATTATATTATAAGAATATATTGTATATTTCAGGGTTTAGACAAAGAATGGTGCAGTCTTGTAGCTCTAGTCACACATCATACTGTGATGTCAGAAATGTTACCATGTACATTACGTCTACCACATAATACAAACAATCCCTCGTTCAAGGCTAGCGATAAAGATGAGAAAGAAGACGATCCAGATTATCAGAGGCTTGCAGACTTCTCCTCCATGATGGAAGCTCTCCGACAGTGATCTGTGTCACCTGAATGCTTGCCAGTGAACAGTGTCACCTGAACGTTTTCTGGTGATCTGTGTCACCTGAATGCTTGCTGGTACCACATCTGTATCACATAAAGGCTTCTTGGTGAATTACGTCCGCCATAGAAGCTGCTGTAGACACTGATCTTCTTTTGTCAACAGTGCAAGTTTAGCCTACTTGATCTGTGTCACAGAAAAGCTTTCACACATCCTACACAATGCTACAATCAGGATGTAAACTTTGTCGTAGGATGTACAAGCCTAGTTTGATCTAGTTTAAGATATCTGGATGAACAGAAAGCATCGGTTCTATGGAACTTTCTAGTATAGTAATAGTGCTGCTGCTATGGGGTCTAGTGGCAGATCTATAATTTATATCTATAACATACAAGTGATCAACTTAGTGGAACAGATTTTCAGTTCAAACCTGTACAAACGACCAGGCTGTATGTCGTCCTTAGAACATTATAGTGATTCATTTTGGAGCGTTTCCAGAGTCCCAGTCTTCCAAAAATGGATAGGGACTCATTAAAATCAGAAAATACTTCATTCTTACATAGTGGGACTCATTGATTTTCTAGGTTCATTGGAAAAGGACTTTAAAGGAAAAGTTTTCAAAACAAAAATGAAACACTGAACATGCAATATGTTAATTATGAAATCTGCTGATCTTATATCTATGTAAGCTGATCATCAAGGAAGAGATGAAAACTACACATGTACTTTGATAGTATTGTTTGAGATGAAACATTTTACATGTTAAATGTCTTTCATTAATGAAACAGAGTATACAATTATTATTATATATCACAAGGTGGTGAAGCATTGATTGCCTTACAGAAATACATCGTAGGTGAAATATCATGCAATATACGTACACGTCCTTCCATGTAAATACTGACAATCTGACAAGTGTATAACACACATCTTTATACTACCAGTGTATACATTTGGCAGGGGTCCTACAATTCCGGAATAATCCGCAGGATTGGGTATTAAGCCTTAGTAGGACCCCTGCATTTGGTGACCGATCCGTCTAGCAATACTGAGACAACAGGAATTGATGAGTGAGTGTGTCAAACACACATAGGCTTGTTCACGGTGTATATTTGATCAGACCCCTTTCTGTGCAAAACAATGATAATGGACCCATTTCTGTGCAAAATGGTGATAACAGACCCCTCTCTGTGCTAAGCAATGATTTTGAAGTATGGCAGTTGGCTCGCAAGATAAGAAGATACAAATTGTCCAAAATACAGGTTTATGCATGAAAAATATATAGACCACGTAATGACCCAATGAAAAAGGTTCCATTGTCTATAGTTTTTATGCACAAACCTGTATTTTGGACAGAACAATGATTTTCTCATCACTCTTGTCGATCGCTGTATGTCAAAATAGTGAGGGGTCTGTTACCAGTGTTTTGCACTGAGAGGGATCTGATGCGTATGCTCACCATGATGCTGAGGGTTGAGTGTATAACACTCAGACATGTATCTATCTACGTACACATTCAATATTAATGTCTTTATGGAGTGTAAAACATAGAAACATTCAGTCAGGAATAGCTATAATTGTGTGTACAATAAAAACATGTAATGCTGTGTTTTAAGTATATAGTGTCAGATGTAATTTAGTGTGAAACACAACTTATACCCCTGCAATAGTGTGAAACACTAAAGCACTCTGCATGTATTTTTAAAGCACAATCCAGCAATATAGTTCAAAACATTAACAACTTAATGAAAGAGGTATGTTCTATGTATAAATGATTTTTTAAACACAGACATAAAAGTATTAGTGTGTGTAATTATATGATAATGCTATATTCCCTCTTGTCATAATATTTTATTTTGTAATTTTCACCAAGATACCATACAGAGGGCTCAGTGCAAAACTATGATAACTACATCAATTTATAGAGATATGTACTATAGTTTTGCACTAAGCCCTCAATAGTTACAATGTTTGTGTTAAATGTGAAGGTTTTGGTTCTCTAGGCCAGGCATTCGGGTACCACTCTGTGAAGATTCATGCTGGCCTGCATTTTGTTTTCATTCCTTTACATACTGTAAAATCATTAATTTTCGTGGGGAATTAAATTTCGTGGTTCACCTTCAACCACGAGATCAAATCCCATCGAACAATAGTTTTGACCCTTGTATTTATTACCTGAAATGTAAAATCCACGAATAAACATCCCATCGAAATGGTATCTTTTACAACAACAAAAAAACACAAAATTTTGTCCCATTGAAATTAATGATTTTACAGTACTATATAATGTCTTAAATAAATCTTTCGACATGTTGTGTTTCATATTTATATATCATTTCATTCTTTTTCTCTGTAATTTTACCAAAAAACATCAGACAATTTTTGAAAACAGATTATACAATATGAATGCAATATGAATGCTTTTATAAGTGAAGGGTTGATAATGTATAGATTTGACTTGCTTTGCATCAATTAAATTGTGAAGTGTGGGTAATTGTTAATTGTGTATAGTAGATATTATTCATAGTTTACCATAATTCTGTTTAAATTGTTCTACCAAGTTACATTTATTGAAATCCGTTGTTATGCACAAAGCTTTTATTCAAGAGAGATAACTTAATTTTTGTTTTTAACTCTCCTTACATACTTATGCTGTGATATTGATTGATTTATTGAAATCATGTTTATTGACAAGCAGTTACGGCACTTTACAGACAAATATTCATTCGTTTAGTAAATCACTGGCTTAGAATGAGAAGGTCGTAACTTTTACAAAATCAATAATTAGAGAAAACACGAAAAAATTGTCTGAAATTTAGTCTTTACTTATGGTGAAACAAGCTTTTACAGCTAAGTTTTGGTCAACATGACAAGTTCGGATTTTCATGAAAATAGGCTCATAAAAAGCGCCTTTTAATGCAGATTGCATATATGCACCAGTCTAGTTAGATCATAAGTAGTAGTTACAACCTTCTCATTCTAAGCCAGCAATATGACATTGTTATAGAATGACATTGTGATAAGGTTCAATATTTCATCCATTGTAATGTTTGTGTATTGGTTGTTTGAGACTTTCATTTGGATGACTGCTGTTTTATATAAACTGACAAAATACTCCTAAAGACATTATATAAATACATGTATATAGTGTATGGTTTAATGTTATTAGTAATTTATATTAAATTTGACTATTTGAATAAACTAGGAAATAAGATTCCTATGAATCTATCACAAACTACTTTCAATTCATATAAAAAAAGATATTAAACCTGGTGTCCATTGCATAAGCAAAGCGCTACATTGCACTTCCCACGGGATGTAATCCATGCCTTCTATTTTTAATTGAACAGGAGGTAACTGAATGAAAGTGCTTGGTAGCGCTTTGCTTAGGCAACAGACACCAGGTCTGCAATTTTTTGAAGTGAGTGTGATAAATAAATGTCCTTGAAAAATGGAAATATGAAATGATAACTCTTTTTCCCCAAGACGCAAATAACATTGCTTTCTATTTCTTCTTTTTCATTGAAGAGATATGTTGAAATTATCATTGGGGAATTAAAGTGTCCAAGTTAACATGATCTTTTCATTGTCATTTACATAAACATCATGTTTTCACTTATTTCTTTACAATCAGTTTGTCATGAAAGGTTGATTATTCTGTTTAAGAATAATAATAATAATAATGTTTAAAGCACCGTGTAGAATTGTTGTCATAGATACTTTATTTTGTTGTGTATGTTAATAAATCGAGAGTTATATGTTGTAATAATATGCTTGAATACCAAATAAACTCTAGTCATGTGTTTGTATATTTAATATATTGTAGTGATTTGTTATTATGTAAACATATTGAATGTTATTATGTTCATGTTCATGTTTATCGCCCTCATGTTATTATGTACAAATTCCAGGTCTGATTGGTAGAAGTTTATGAAACTTTGTCTGGTATTGTAACAGCAAGACTTAGTATAGCTTGACAAAATTGACATGAACCAGGAATATATAATTTGTACAAGGTTCTTGCTTTTATTATATCAATTTTTGCATGCAAATTGTGCGATATTGGTATTTCAAATTTGTGTTTGTATTACATCTCAAGTGTCTTCCTGATACTCCCCGATTATGAAAACATACAATCGATGTTATAAACGTAGACAATATATCGACTGTTAAATTATGCTAATCAACAGGTCAGGCTCGTGTTAAATTTGCCAAGCTATAGTAATCTGTAACTTCCTTCATATATGTATCACAATACAGTCACTATTTATGCTTTGGTATTTATGTATAAAGGAAGTGGTTACAGTTACTATGAATCTTGCATTTTGATGGTAGTAGCTGACTTGGAGGTTATAATGTCCATACTCTACAAATTCCTGCTCTCCTATCATATTGACAAATGAAAAGACACAAAAATCATAGTTTTTAATTTTTTTCGTTTATTGTCAAGCAATTTAAAGTTAATGTTGAAGTGTTTGTGTAATTGTGTCTGGAATCCTACAATTATGTGTTGTTACAAGTAGAGTGTAGATGAAGGCTTTTGTGTCACATGTTACCATATTTACATGACTTTATTGCATCATCTTTTTCAATTCATTTCTAAATGATTGATAGGCTTTCATCCCATTTAAAGATAAGCCATAGTGTTGTCATTATTGTGGTTACCAGTATGTTGATATCAATAACTACACCTAATTTCTGAGTTTATTTCAATTAAACTGTACATGAATCTAAATTAGATGACCCTTTTCCAGATTCATTAAGTCAATTGGTTCATAAATTAGATACATATCAGGCCATACTGTGTGGCTACATGGAACATTCTTTTAACCTTACGCCTTATTTCAAAACAATTCTGCAGAAATATTTCTAAGATGCTTCTCTTTGAAATTCCATATAACATTATTTATCTTAAAATATTGATTGGCAGAGGTGTATGATGAGTGCGATGGGTTATCATGCCAAGCCATGCATAGCCTTTATTTGCTTTATTTCTACTGAAACATGGCAGGCATGTATATGTACCTCCACCTGGATCTGAACCCGAGTCGCCAGATTAGACGGCTAGCGCACAAACCACTGAGCTACATCATGGCACTCTTCTTCTTCTACAAGTTTTACATCAAACTAATAATGATAAATGTTTCAATGTTTTATGCCCCCTTTTCGAAGAAGAGGGGTACATTGTTTTGCTAATGTCTGTCTGTAGATCAAGTTGTTTCCAATCAATAACTCACGAACAGAGTGGCTTAGGACCTGGAAACTTTACATTGGGGTTGTGATATCAGGTAGTGATAGGGGGCATACATGTTTTACAAACATCTCACGTTTTATGAATTTTAAGTCGAAAAACAAAATTAATGTATCTGCTGATTTAACACTTTCCATATTTTACTTACTTTGTGATCCCCCTCAATGTTGAGTAGATTTTATTTGTGGAATATTACAGGGGTGGTATTCACCAAAAAAATTAAGGGAAAACTTAGAATTTTCTCAAAATCTTACAATTTCTTTAGGTGACTCGGCTAAATAGGAGAAATAAGAATAGCAACTTTTATATCATTATGAAGCATTATGTAAAGGGCTAAAATAATTACTAAGAAACTATGAGCTATTCTTAGTTGCTTGCAAAATATGTACAGTTCAATATTTTGATCTGAAGTAAAAATATTTAAGTTTTCCCTTAAGATGATTTGTGAATACTGGCCCTGATATCTATACTGTGTACACATCTTGCCTCATTTCACACATCTGTGTATATATGTTAAAGTATTATTTATTGCTTATATGAATTATTTTTATATAGTTGTTTATTTTAATTTGATGAAGTGCACTGTAAGAATTTCAGTTGTTTTATTTTTTAGTATTTTGTAATAAATTGATATGTTCCGTATATTTTTGGACTTATTCCCAGACCCTGTAAATAAATAGTGATTTCATTGGAAGGCACATTTAGAGGTTATTGACTGCTTGTTTTGTCAGACATGTTTTATTGACATTTTTAAACTTTGATGGATAACATGTTAGCCATGAAGCTTCTGTTTAAGTCTCATATTTAAGATTTTAATTGTTCTGCTACAGTTTTCTGATTTCTGGTATATTCTATTTGGTACATAATATCAGTACTAAACGTACCTATACTTTCATACTTTACAGACCACATGTATAGCCAAATTCACAAAACAATGGTAGTCAGCAGATATTCCTGTGTAAGGCTCTAGACCTAAATCATGAGCAAACTGTGTGTGTATGGCTTATGTTTCAGTCAGGATGCAGTCTAGGTCAAAGCAACAGGGTCACATCGGGAAAATAAGGTCTGACCAATAAGTGTCAAAATTGCATGTCCTCGAGTGAGCACTTTATCATGATCAATGGTCCTCTTCATCACATTATATGTACTGATACCTAAGTAACTGATTTATGCAGCTGTTAAAACGGTGTTTTAATTATTATGAAACAAAGTAGTTTTAAGTTGTGGCCTTAACTGTTAGTTATATTGTGTGAGTCCTGGCCTGTGTTAAGCTTTACCCTCCATTAAATGACATATTATGTTTTGTTATTGTTGCAGTTATATAATTTATGTGTTTGTATTAATCTTGCCCTTGAAAAAATAATAAAATTTCCTTCCTCATCAGAAGCATGTTCTCATTTCTCTCCAACTCCATGCCTCCTAAATCTGATGTCTCTTAAATCTGATGGAATATTGTCACCTTGACAAACACATGCATTAAAATTTGTAATATTCTTTACTTTTGCACTATCCAAACAAAACACTAGTCATGAACGTGACACAGCCACTACACAGCTCGATATGCATGCCCCTTTTACAAATATATAGTCTTATTGTGTCACACCCTTCTACCAAAATATATATCAACATCGTGGCTTAATGTGTCACACCCTTCTACCAAAATATAGATCAACATCATGGCTTACTGTGTCACACCCTTCTACCAAAATATAGATCAACATCATGGCTTACTGTGTCACACCCTTCTACCAAAATATAGATCATCATCATGGCTTACTGTGTCACACCCTTCTACCAAAATATAGATCAACATCATGGCTTACTGTGTCACACCCTTCTACCAAAATATAGACCAACATCAAGGCTTACTGTGTCACACCCTTCTACCAAAATATAGATCAACATCAAGGCTTACTGTGCCACACCCCTCTACCAAAATATAGACCAACATCAAGGCTTACTGTGCCACACCCCTCTACCAAAATATAGACCAACATCAAGGCTTACTGTGCCACACCCCTCTACCAAAATATAGACCAACATCAAGGCTTACTGTGCCACACCCCTCTACCAAAATATAGACCAACATCAAGGCTTACTGTGCCACACCCCTCTACCAAAATATAGACCAACATCAAGGCTTACTGTGCCACACCCCTCTACCAAAATATAGACCAACATCAAGGCTTACTGTGCCACACCCCTCTACCAAAATATAGATCAACATCATTACTTACTGTGTCTCTTCTACCAAAATATAGATCAACATCATGGCTTAGTGTGTCACATTCTTCTACCAAAATATAGATCAACACCATGGCTTACTGTGTCACTTCCGTCTACCAAAATATAGATCAACATCATGGCTTACTGTGACACACCCTTCTACCAAAATAAAGATCAACATCATGGCTTACTGTGTCACACCCCTCTACCAAAATATAGGTCAACATCATGGCTTACTATGTCACATTCTTCTACCAAAATATAGACCAACATCATGGCTTACTGTGTCACACCCCTCTACCAAAATATAGATCAACATCATGGCTTACTGTGTCACATTCTTCTACCAAAATATAGACCAACATCATGGCTTACTGTGTCACATTCTTCTACCAAAATATAGACCAACATCAAGGCTTACTGTGCCACACCCCTCTACCAAAATATAGACCAACATCATGGCTTACTGTGTCACATCCCTCTACCAAAATATATATCAACATCATGGCTTACTGTGTCATACCCTTCTACCAAAGTATAGATCAACATCATGGCTTACTGTGTCACACCCCTCTACCAAAATATAGACCAACATCATGGCTTACTGTGTCACATCTCTCTACCAAAATATATATCAACATCATGGCTTACTGTGTCATACCCTTCTACCAAAGTATAGATCAACATCATGGCTTACTGTGTCACACCCCTCTACCAAAATATAGACCAACATCATGGCTTACTGTGTCACACCCCTCTACCAAAATATAGACCAACATCATGGCTTACTGTGTCACACCCCTCTACCAAAATATAGATCAACATCATGGCTTACTGTGTCACACCCCTCTACCAAAATATAGACCAACATCATGGCTTACTGTGTCACATCTCTCTACCAAAATATATATCAACATCATGGCTTACTGTGTCACACCCTTCTACCAAAATATATATCAACATCATGGCTTACTGTGTCACACCCTTCTACCAAAATATAGATCAACATCATGTCTTACTGTGTCACACCCCTCTACCAAAATATAGACCAACATCATGGCTTACTGTGTCACACCCCTCTACCAAAATATAGACCAACATCAAGGCTTACTGTGCCACACCCCTCTACCAAAATATAGACCAACATCAAGGCTTACTGTGCCACACCCCTCTACCAAAATATAGACCAACATCAAGGCTTACTGTGCCACACCCCTCTACCAAAATAAAGATCAACATCATGGCTTACTGTGTCTCTTCTACCAAAATATAGATCAACATCATGGCTTAGTGTGTCACATTCTTCTACCAAAATATAGATCAACACCATGGCTTACTGTGTCACTTCCGTCTACCAAAATATAGATCAACATCATGGCTTACTGTGACACACCCTTCTACCAAAATATAGATCAACATCATGGCTTACTGTGTCACACCCCTCTACCAAAATATAGGTCAACATCATGGCTTACTATGTCACATTCTTCTACCAAAATATAGACCAACATCATGGCTTACTGTGTCACACCCCTCTACCAAAATATAGATCAACATCATGGCTTACTGTGTCACATTCTTCTACCAAAATATAGACCAACATCAAGGCTTACTGTGCCACACCCCTCTACCAAAATATAGACCAACATCATGGCTTACTGTGTCACATCCCTCTACCAAAATATATATCAACATCATGGCTTACTGTGTCATACCCTTCTACCAAAGTATAGATCAACATCATGGCTTACTGTGTCACACCCCTCTACCAAAATATAGACCAACATCATGGCTTACTGTGTCACATCTCTCTACCAAAATATATATCAACATCATGGCTTACTGTGTCATACCCTTCTACCAAAGTATAGATCAATATCATGGCTTACTGTGTCACACCCCTCTACCAAAATATAGACCAACATCATGGCTTACTGTGTCACACCCCTCTACCAAAATATAGACCAACATCATGGCTTACTGTGTCACACCCCTCTACCAAAATATAGATCAACATCATGGCTTACTGTGTCACACCCCTCTACCAAAATATAGACCAACATCATGGCTTACTGTGTCACATCTCTCTACCAAAATATATATCAACATCATGGCTTACTGTGTCACACCCTTCTACCAAAATATATATCAACATCATGGCTTACTGTGTCACACCCTTCTACAAAAATATAGATCAGCACCATTAGGTACTGTGTCACACCCTTCTACCAAAATATAGATCAACATCATGGCTTACTGTGTCACACCCTTCTACCAAAATATAGATCAACATCATGTCTTACTGTGTCATACCCCTCTACCAAAATATAGATCAACATCATGGCTTACTGTGTCACTCCTCTACCAAAATATAGACCAACATCATGGCTTACTGTGTCACATCTCTCTACCAAAATATATATCAACATCATGGCTTACTGTGTCACACCCTTCTACCAAAATATATATCAACATCATGGCTTACTGTGTCACACCCTTCTACCAAAATATAGATCAGCACCATTAGGTACTGTGTCACACCCTTCTACCAAAATATAGATCAACATCATGGCTTACTGTGTCACATCTCTCTACCAAAATATAGATCAACATCATGTCTTACTGTGTCATACCCCTCTACCAAAATATAGATCAACATCATGGCTTACTGTGTCATACCCCTCTACCAAAATATAGATCAACATCATGGCTTACTGTGGCACACCCTTCTACCAAAATATAGATCAACATCATGGCTTACTGTGTCACACCCCTCTACCAAAATATAGATCAACATCATGGCTTACTGTGTCACATCTCTCTACCAAAATATATATCAACATCATGGCTTACTGTGTCACACCCTTCTACCAAAATATATATCAACATCATGGCTTACTGTGTCACACCCTTCTACCAAAATATATATCAACATCATGGCTTACTGTGCCACACCCCTCTACCAAAATATAGACCAACATCAAGGCTTACTGTGCCACACCCCTCTACCAAAATAAAGATCAACATCATGGCTTACTGTGTCTCTTCTACCAAAATATAGATCAACATCATGGCTTAGTGTGTCACATTCTTCTACCAAAATATAGATCAACACCATGGCTTACTGTGTCACTTCCGTCTACCAAAATATAGATCAACATCATGGCTTACTGTGACACACCCTTCTACCAAAATATAGATCAACATCATGGCTTACTGTGTCACACCCCTCTACCAAAATATAGGTCAACATCATGGCTTACTATGTCACATTCTTCTACCAAAATATAGACCAACATCATGGCTTACTGTGTCACACCCCTCTACCAAAATATAGATCAACATCATGGCTTACTGTGTCACATTCTTCTACCAAAATATAGACCAACATCAAGGCTTACTGTGCCACACCCCTCTACCAAAATATAGACCAACATCATGGCTTACTGTGTCACATCCCTCTACCAAAATATATATCAACATCATGGCTTACTGTGTCATACCCTTCTACCAAAGTATAGATCAACATCATGGCTTACTGTGTCACACCCCTCTACCAAAATATAGACCAACATCATGGCTTACTGTGTCACATCTCTCTACCAAAATATATATCAACATCATGGCTTACTGTGTCATACCCTTCTACCAAAGTATAGATCAATATCATGGCTTACTGTGTCACACCCCTCTACCAAAATATAGACCAACATCATGGCTTACTGTGTCACACCCCTCTACCAAAATATAGACCAACATCATGGCTTACTGTGTCACACCCCTCTACCAAAATATAGATCAACATCATGGCTTACTGTGTCACACCCCTCTACCAAAATATAGACCAACATCATGGCTTACTGTGTCACATCTCTCTACCAAAATATATATCAACATCATGGCTTACTGTGTCACACCCTTCTACCAAAATATATATCAACATCATGGCTTACTGTGTCACACCCTTCTACAAAAATATAGATCAGCACCATTAGGTACTGTGTCACACCCTTCTACCAAAATATAGATCAACATCATGGCTTACTGTGTCACACCCTTCTACCAAAATATAGATCAACATCATGTCTTACTGTGTCATACCCCTCTACCAAAATATAGATCAACATCATGGCTTACTGTGTCACTCCTCTACCAAAATATAGACCAACATCATGGCTTACTGTGTCACATCTCTCTACCAAAATATATATCAACATCATGGCTTACTGTGTCACACCCTTCTACCAAAATATATATCAACATCATGGCTTACTGTGTCACACCCTTCTACCAAAATATAGATCAGCACCATTAGGTACTGTGTCACACCCTTCTACCAAAATATAGATCAACATCATGGCTTACTGTGTCACATCTCTCTACCAAAATATAGATCAACATCATGTCTTACTGTGTCATACCCCTCTACCAAAATATAGATCAACATCATGGCTTACTGTGTCATACCCCTCTACCAAAATATAGATCAACATCATGGCTTACTGTGGCACACCCTTCTACCAAAATATAGATCAACATCATGGCTTACTGTGTCACACCCCTCTACCAAAATATAGATCAACATCATGGCTTACTGTGTCACATCTCTCTACCAAAATATATATCAACATCATGGCTTACTGTGTCACACCCTTCTACCAAAATATATATCAACATCATGGCTTACTGTGTCACACCCTTCTACCAAAATATATATCAACATCATGGCTTACTGTGCCACACCCCTCTACCAAAATATAGACCAACATCAAGGCTTACTGTGCCACACCCCTCTACCAAAATAAAGATCAACATCATGGCTTACTGTGTCTCTTCTACCAAAATATAGATCAACATCATGGCTTAGTGTGTCACATTCTTCTACCAAAATATAGATCAACACCATGGCTTACTGTGTCACTTCCGTCTACCAAAATATAGATCAACATCATGGCTTACTGTGACACACCCTTCTACCAAAATATAGATCAACATCATGGCTTACTGTGTCACACCCCTCTACCAAAATATAGGTCAACATCATGGCTTACTATGTCACATTCTTCTACCAAAATATAGACCAACATCATGGCTTACTGTGTCACACCCCTCTACCAAAATATAGATCAACATCATGGCTTACTGTGTCACATTCTTCTACCAAAATATAGACCAACATCAAGGCTTACTGTGCCACACCCCTCTACCAAAATATAGACCAACATCATGGCTTACTGTGTCACATCCCTCTACCAAAATATATATCAACATCATGGCTTACTGTGTCATACCCTTCTACCAAAGTATAGATCAACATCATGGCTTACTGTGTCACACCCCTCTACCAAAATATAGACCAACATCATGGCTTACTGTGTCACATCTCTCTACCAAAATATATATCAACATCATGGCTTACTGTGTCATACCCTTCTACCAAAGTATAGATCAATATCATGGCTTACTGTGTCACACCCCTCTACCAAAATATAGACCAACATCATGGCTTACTGTGTCACACCCCTCTACCAAAATATAGACCAACATCATGGCTTACTGTGTCACACCCCTCTACCAAAATATAGATCAACATCATGGCTTACTGTGTCACACCCCTCTACCAAAATATAGACCAACATCATGGCTTACTGTGTCACATCTCTCTACCAAAATATATATCAACATCATGGCTTACTGTGTCACACCCTTCTACCAAAATATATATCAACATCATGGCTTACTGTGTCACACCCTTCTACAAAAATATAGATCAGCACCATTAGGTACTGTGTCACACCCTTCTACCAAAATATAGATCAACATCATGGCTTACTGTGTCACACCCTTCTACCAAAATATAGATCAACATCATGTCTTACTGTGTCATACCCCTCTACCAAAATATAGATCAACATCATGGCTTACTGTGTCACTCCTCTACCAAAATATAGACCAACATCATGGCTTACTGTGTCACATCTCTCTACCAAAATATATATCAACATCATGGCTTACTGTGTCACACCCTTCTACCAAAATATATATCAACATCATGGCTTACTGTGTCACACCCTTCTACCAAAATATAGATCAGCACCATTAGGTACTGTGTCACACCCTTCTACCAAAATATAGATCAACATCATGGCTTACTGTGTCACATCTCTCTACCATAATATAGATCAACATCATGTCTTACTGTGTCATACCCCTCTACCAAAATATAGATCAACATCATGGCTTACTGTGTCATACCCCTCTACCAAAATATAGATCAACATCATGGCTTACTGTGGCACACCCTTCTACCAAAATATAGATCAACATCATGGCTTACTGTGTCACACCCCTCTACCAAAATATAGATCAACATCATGGCTTACTGTGTCACACTGTTCTACCAAAATATAGATCATGGCTTACTGTGTCACATCTCTCTACCAAAATATATATCAACATCATGGCTTACTGTGTCACATCTCTCTACCAAAATATATATCAACATCATGGCTTACTGTGTCACATCTCTCTACCAAAATATATATCAACATCATGGCTTACTGTGTCACATCTCTCTACCAAAATATATATCAACATCATGGCTTACTGTGTCACACCCTTCTACCAAAATATAGACCAACATCATGGCTTACTGTGTCACACCCTTCTACCAAAATATATATCAACATCATGGCTTACTGTGTCATACCCCTCTACCAAAATATAGATCAACATCATGGCTTACTGTGTCATACCCTTCTACCAAAATATAGATCAACATCATGGCTTACTGTGTCACACCCCTCTACCAAAATATAGATCAACATCATGTCTTACTGTGTCATACCCTTCTACCAAAATATATATCAACATCATGGCTTACTGTGTCATACCCTTCTACCAAAATATATATCAACATCATGGCTTACTGTGTCATACCCCTCTACCAAAATATATATCAACATCATGGCTTACTGTGTCATACCCCTCTACCAAAATATAGATCAACATCATGGCTTACTGTGTCATACCCTTCTACCAAAATATATATCAACATCATGGCTTACTGTGTCATACCCTTCTACCAAAATATATATCAACATCATGGCTTACTGTGTCATACCCCTCTACCAAAATATAGATCAACACCATGGTTTACTGTGCCACACCCTTCTACCAAAATATAGATCAACATCATGGTTTACTGTGCCACACCCTTCTACCAAAATATAGATCAACACCATGGCTTACTGTGTCACACCCTTCTACCAAAATATAGATCAACACCATGGCTTACTGTGTCACATCTACCAACATATAGATCAACATCATGGCTTACTGTGTCACATCTACCAAAATATAGATCAACACCATGGCTTACTGTGTCACATCTACCAAAATATAGATCAACACCATGGCTTACTGTGTCACACCCTTCTACCAAAATATAGATCAACATCATGGTTTACTGTGCCACACCCTTCTACCAAAATATAGATCAACACCATGGCTTACTGTGTCACACCCTTCTACCAAAATATAGATCAACACCATGGCTTACTGTGTCACATCTACCAACATATAGATCAACATCATGGCTTACTGTGTCACACCCTTCTACCAAAATATAGATCAACATCATGGCTTACTGTGTCACATCTACCAACATATAGATTAACATCATGGCTTACAGTGTCACACCCTTCTATCAACATATAGATCAACACCATGGCTTACTGTGTCACACTGTTCTACCAACATATAGATTAACATCATGGCTTACTGTGCCACACCCTTCTACCAAAATATAGATCAACATCATGGCTTACTGTGTCACACTGTTCTGTCAAAATATAGATCAACATCATGGCTTACTGTGCCACACCCTTCTACCAAAATATAGATCAACATCATGGCTTACTGTGTCACACCCTTCTACCAAAATATAGATCAACATCATGGCTTACTGTGCCACACCCTTCTACCAAAATATAGATCAACATCATGGCTTACTGTGTCACACCCTTCTACCAAAATATAGATCAACATCATGGCTTACTGTGTCACACTGTTCTACCAAAATATAGATCATGGCTTACTGTGTTATACCCCTTAACAAAAGTTGTAAACACATATTGACATCTTGTATTACTTGCCCGCCTACCAAAACGTATACAAATGTCTTGGTTTACAGTGTCTCATCCAAACTGAGCAACATCATTGTTTACTGTCAACCAATACATAAACCAACAGCTTTGTAAGGAGATACATATCTTTATTTCGCTGTTGATATATGTACGAACGTAAATACTTTTGGTCGATATACACAGCTACATTTTAACACACAATGTCTAACAAATTAATAAGCCAAAAATAGGCAATAACATGGAATGTACATTTTCGTGTGGTATAAAACCAGAGATTGACAGTATGTGAGACAAAAGTTGTACAACATTAAAATATACACCTCATATGTAAACTCTTTTACGACATACATAAATTGACAGCACCGTTAATAAGTAAAAAGATACATAACATAAAAAATGTAAAAGACATTTATGTACACTAAGTGTACGAGTGTTTTATTTCATTACTTTCTTTATTAATCAGTTTTTCTTAATAATTTTTGAGTATGCTGTTGGCTACCAAAAATAGATTAAATTAAAAACAGCGATTAATTGAACCATGAAAAATTAAAACAGGTGAAACGAACGTGAATAACGTGAATATGACACATACGTGTATGTGCAAATCAGTTATAAGTATTGCCGCATTGGTTCTTCATAGGGAAATAATTATTTAACTCTTTGGGTGGTCATTATTTTAAAAAATATCTATGCAATTTCAAAAACAAAAACTAATGAAATAGTTTACTCAAAAACGTGGTATTCATTAGCTTTAATAAGTTCATTTTCATATTTTTTTTTGGTCAAAGGGAGGCTACTCTTTCGAAAAACAATTTACCCGTAAATGTGTATTTCTAAACTGTATTCTTTATTCGTATCCTTGTTTTCTTTATTTGGTCTCTGTGATAAGAGCATAAGCTTGAAAACTAAGTTTACCAGCAAAGCAGTCACATATCTTCATGAACAACAAACGATCGATGGACACACGGCAAACATTTATAAATATAATAATGACCTTATATAGATCTTATATGCATTATATACAGTATATAGGTATAATATATTTTTTTATAGATGTCATAATCCTAACATGTATAGTTGAGTCACAACCTCGTAAACAAACACTCAACCCGGTCGATTATTAAAGATGTGTCAGGATTAAATACTACCATGAATAATACCCTCAAATTATTAAAAAGCTAATGGTCCTATGGCGTAGTGATTATACTTGCTGCAATTAGCTATTCAGAAATGGAATATTATGGCGGTTTTGACAGACATCTTTGAATCGACTATACTGTATAGATATAATATTGACCTAATATAGATTTTATATTCAGTACATGTATAGATATAATATTGACCTAGTATATATCTTATATTCCTTACATGTATAAATACAATATGGATATTATATTCATTAGATGTCTACATGTATAGATATAATATTGACCTTATGGTTATTGTTTCTCATGTTTCAACCATTGAACATCTGGTATGTTCAACAATTCAAGAGTCTACTAATGTAAGTGGAAGTGAGATATTCACTCAGTTAGGATGATATTCACTCAGTTAGGATGATATTCACTCAGTTAGGATGATATTCACTCAGGATGATATTCACTCAGTTAGGATGATATTCACTCAGTTAGGATGATATTCACTCAGTTAGGATGATATTCACTCAGTTAGGATGATAATCACTCAGTTAGGATGATATTCACTCAGTTAGGATGATATTCCCTCAGTTAGGATGATATTCACTCAGTTAGGATGATATTCCCTCAGTTAGGATGGTATTCACTCAGTTAGGATGATATTCACTCAGTTAGGATGATATTCACTCAGTTAGGATGATATTCACTCAGTTAGGATGATATTCACTCAGTTAGGATGACATTCACTCAGTTAGGATGATATTCACTCAGTTAGGATGATATTCCCTCAGTTAGGATGATATTCACTCAGTTAGGATGATATTCCCTCAGTTAGGATGGTATTCACTCAGTTAGGATGATATTCACTCAGTTAGGATGATATTCACTCAGTTAGGATGATATTCACTCAGTTAGGATGACATTCACTCAGTTAGGATGACATTCACTCAGTTAGGATGATATTCACTCAGTTAGGATGATATTCACTCAGTTAGGATGATATTCACTCAGTTAGGATGATATTCACTCAGTTAGGATGACATTCACTCAGTTAGGATGACATTCACTCAGTTAGGATGATATTCACTCAGTTAGGATGATATTCACTCAGTTAGGATGATATTCACTCAGTTAGGATGATATTCACTCAGTTAGGATGACATTCACTCAGTTAGGATGACATTCACTCAGTTAGGATGATATTCACTCAGTTAGGATGACATTCACTCAGTTAGGATGATATTCACTCAGTTAGGATGATATTCACTCAGTTAGGATGACATTCACTCAGTTAGGATGATATTCACTCAGTTAGGATGATATTCACTCAGTTAGGATGATATTCACTCAGTTAGGATGACATTCACTCAGTTAGGATGATATTCACTCAGTTAGGATGATATTCACTCAGTTAGGATGATATTCACTCAGTTAGGATGATATTCACTCAGTTAGGATGATATTCACTCAGTTAGGATGATATTCCCAGACGGACCAGAATATGTACAGGAAGATTCCAATACAGAGTATGATTACAAGCCCGGTTGTAAGTATGATCTTTTCTGTCTTGGTTTGATGGAGACCAGCAACCTCTTCCATATGTTCCTTCAACTTCTGTTCCTGTTCATGATCGATAGCTGTAGCTCCACATAGATAGTTTAACGTCTTCTCTTTGCAACCGTCATCTGAATATAGATATAATCATCACGTTATACATGCTAGTCCATGTTCGCTACTTGTGGATTTCAAAAGGGTAGACCAATGACCAATCGTTGTATGAATGCTGACATAATAGTACAAACAAGTGTCTGGTAGAAAAAGGCGAATATAAGATTATCCTAAAAGCTCACATTGTCACTATGAGCTAAAATTTACATGTGGTTAACTTGACTAAGCGTTCAATTTGTTTTCGAGTAAACCAATCACACTTTACTGGTACAATGTCAGGAAAATATTGATCGATTGAAAACTCAATATTATATGTCATAAATTTCTTTTAATTAAAGTGTTTCGTAGAACGACTTCACGACGTACATACACGAATAGAATATAAAGGTCAAAGTTTACCTTTGAGTGATTGATCAGGTTGTACATCCGGATTATCTAAGTTAGGATCTCTAAACACGTTCGTGTCTTGGTTCTGTACAGTAAATACCTTACCATCATCATCAGTAAGTGTTATATTTGAAAACCCTTCAGCAGGTGTATCTTCAACATAAAGTGGATCATGGCGAGTCCAGTACGTTGTACGATTCAACTGAAAAAATACACCATCAGCTACCGACATTATTAAATTGCACATATCATTAAATAAGATATTGAAATTCAGAACCATGTAAACGCTAAGAGGAATAAACTGTTACATGAAATAGGCAATGAAATAATGTATATACAGGAGAATTACTGTAAAAAAATACTGATTCTGCATGACATGACTGAACACTTGTACATTTGTATGTTAGTCACTTATATTATGTTTGTATGATACTCACATACTAGAGTTGTGTTTTTGAGACTCACATGTTGTGTTCACATTGATTATGTATAATGTCTAGGATAATTTCATTCAGTGGGGCCCGGCGTGGTTTGTATGATTACGGGGTTATTCATCATATATATATAATGAACATTGTACTTACCAATCGTGGATGTGGTTTTTCAGTAAACAAGCTGATTATGATTGCCAATGCTGCTGTGAGTAATGTTATAAAGAGAGAGAAGTACATATAGTGAAAGTTCTTCAATATATCAGGTCTGTTGTCTTCCTTCTCACAGCCACCAGCATCATGATGTGTAAACACTAACACCATACGTACTACACCGATCATAAACGCTATCATCAATGACCAAAACGCACCCTGAAATATAGGAGAGCTACTGATCATAAATGCAATCATTAATGACCAAACCGCACCCTGAAACATAGGAGAGCTACCGATCATAAGCACAATCATTAATGACCAAAACGCACCCTGAAATATAGGAGAGCTACCGATCATAAATGCATGCATTAATTACCAAAACGCACCCTGAAACATAGGAGAGCTACCGATCATAAACGTATGCATTAATTACCAAAACGCACCCTGAAACATAGGAGAGCTACCGATCATAAATGCAATAATCAATGATCAAAACGCACCCTGAAACATAGGAGAGCTACCGATCATAAACGTATGCATTAATTACCAAAACGCACCCTGAAACACAGGAGAGCTACCGATCATAAATGCAATAATCAATGACCAAAACGCACCCTGAAATGTAGGAGAGCTACCGATCATAAATACAATAATCAATGACCAAAACGCACCCAGAAACATAGGAGAGGTCGTATTACCCAATCCGTAAATGAACAACTACTTTGAACACGAATGACTACAAAAAAGTGATTCCTACTTTGAATAAAGATAATCTTTCCGTGTATTTATTTGTATGCAATTCTGCCTTGCTTACTTGTTTATTTGGCTAAATATTTTACCTAGCAAACACTGAAATATGACAGATGTGCCATTGTTTAATTTGTCCATTCTGTCGCAGACAGACTCACGATGTATATGTCAATGGTGTTTAGTATACAGGTAAGTAAGTTGTTGTAAATAAATGTAGTTAATGCATGCTCTGGTCAGTAATGTTTATTCAGTGAAATTATAGCTCTTGAATTACAAACATAAACGTTATGGAACCTCGTGTACGCCTTGGTCAACATGTGTAATGGTGCAACTGAGCATTGAAATTCTTTTGGATGTTTAATGTTGATTGAGCATGACTACTAATTGTGATAAAATTACTGTTGCTGGGTGGAACGTTTAGTTTGATTACAATAATCGCGTGTTTACCTTTTCATTGACTCTAGGAACCAGTATACCAATCATGAAGACAGCAGCGAATGGTGGCGCGAGATAATCTGTGATTTCCTGGATATAGATGAACACCTGATTCCCCTGCATCTCTTTCACAACTGGTACCCAACCAATAGATACACCGACCATGACAAGTATGAATATCCTGCAGGTAAACAGTAAATCTTGATTCAATAAAAATCGTATGTAGCGAATTCTTTTATCCGTCAGTTTCACTTCATTTGTTTCCTCAACTGTGGATACATGCGTGTGTTCGAAACATGTACCTATAGCAATTTGGTAATGTGAAGTCAAATGTACAAATTGTCCTGATGCCAAATCATAATATTCTATAAAAAATATAAAAGCTTAATTATGAGATTTTAAGTAAGGTTTTTGTACCTCCTACGTAGGACTTAAAATCTCCTAATTATGTTTTTTTTATTTTTTTTTTTATTGAATATAATTATTTTGCACCAGGACGATTCCGTAAAACGCCATATAAAGCTATCAGACAAAAGAGAAAGCAAAGCATGAGTATTTCAATATACATTTAACTGTACACATAATATCGATAAGAGGTGTGTGGTATAATCAACGGGAAGGTGTTAACTATTTCCAGCACTTCCATTAGTGTTTCTAGTGCAATAATTCGCATCAAATTATAGATGAGATTGAGTATGTTTCTTAGTGTGTTTCTGCTATACATGATACTAGTTTATTACCTGCCGACGAACATCAGTTCTCTTTGTGAGGCCCTTTTTCTAACCCTTTGATAAATGTCGACAGTGAATAGGGTACTTGCGCTGTTAAATATTGAATCCAGGTCACTCATCAGAGCGGCAATCATAACCGCCATCATTAGTCCTCGTAATCCTGCAGTGTTATAGTAACAATGAGTGTCTGATTAATCACATGCCTAAGAAATTATATCACAAAAAAGAGTTCAACATCCCCAAATTTTACTCATTCATTAGGTACTATATTGAATGGATGAAAAATTTAGGAAGTAAAAACCTTAGTTTGTGATATAATTTGTAAGGCCTGTGGGTAAATATACTTAACAAACAGCAGTATGCTTGCAATGACGGTGTATAACAACATAACATAACTAACGACACATGGTATTCGTGCTGCTTCTTGACATGTGTGCCTCCATACGATCACTTCATTGCTCAACATGGTCACCTTCACTGTCATAGCTTGATGCTGCACTTTGAGTGATGTGCAGCATAATTCGTTCCTTACACGCACCAAACCAAATACGACTCCATTTCGACGTCGTTGATACTCAGCAATAGACAATCAACTACCATGGCTTTTTACTTACTTACCCTCCCATCAGGATTAATACAATGTCACGCAAAGCATTTCGTCTACAACTTCGTTTTACAAATAATACTTCAACCATTTATCATGATAATGAATATGTTTTCTCTTATTATTATTTAGTATATTTATAAACTAAATGTATCATTTGATAAGTTATCCAAAGGCTCTCGTTGGTATTTGGTGGCGGAATACATAAGACAAACATTTCTACCAACAAATCACTGGCTTAGAATGATAAGGTCGTAAGTTTACAAACTCGATAGTTACAAAAACTAAAAACT
This sequence comes from Spisula subtruncata, assembly GCA_963678985.1. Taxonomy (NCBI): domain Eukaryota; kingdom Metazoa; phylum Mollusca; class Bivalvia; order Venerida; family Mactridae; genus Spisula; species Spisula subtruncata. The sequence goes on from OY787669.1 coordinate 13,628,702, forward strand.
GTCCAAAAATTGCTCTTTACTTATGGTAATGTGTTGAAACAAGTTGTTTCAACTTCATTTTGGTCAACAAAACAATTTCCATATTTCATGAAAAAAGACTCACAAGAAGCGTCTCGTGAAGCTAATTTTAAATATGCATCAGTCTTATAAGGTCGTTAGTTGTAGTTACGACCTCCTCGTTATAAGCCAGCGATTTGTCCTAGTAGGGTTTTATAGTGTTAATGAAGTACCTTCTGGCATGATCCCTAACACCAATCTAGGGTAGGCGATACTTGTACATCCGGCTCTGCTCTGACACACATATTCACATATATCAGGATCTATACAGCCTACTTCGTCTGAAAACAATCACGGTGATATATATAATGACATCAGGGGTGTCAACAGAGCCAAATTTCAAATCAGGAAAATTATATGCGGGCAACCAATTTTGCCAAAAAGAGGCCTATAACCACATCGTTTCAATATTCAACTCATATTTTATTAAGAAATTGCTTCAAAACAGACTAAATTGACCATAACTTTGCCATTTCTCAAGACATTTTCTTAAAATAACTTTTATTTTGGTCAGGAATCATGGCTCTTTCTGGATAATAAAATCCAGAATTCCGGATTAATCAGGAATATTGACACCCCTGATGACATGTCTGCTACAAATGCTTTCAAAATCCATGTCACACTTGAACAATATGGTAAAGCACCTTCAGTCACGATTCCATACAAGGTGTGTTCTGAATGTATCGGGACTAATGTCATAATATTTTATTTCGTGCTGTTTAATACAATTGTAGTTATGTTCATTTAATATTTTATTTCTTGATATTTTATACATCTGTAGTTTTGTTCATTTAATATTTTATTTCTTGCTGTTTTATACAATTGTAGTTATGTTCATTTAATATTTTATTTTTTGATAATTTATACATCTCTGTAGTTGTGTTCATTTAATATTTTATTTCTTGATACTTTATACATCTGTAGTTATGTTCATTTAATATTTTATTTCTTGACGTTTTATACAATTGTAGTTATGTTCATTTAATATTTTATTTCTTGATAATTTATACATCTGTAGTTATGTTCATTTAATATTTTATTTCTTGATACTTTATACATCTGTAGTTATGTTCATTTAATATTTTATTTCTTGATACTTTATACATCTGTAGTTAAGTTCATTTAATATTTTATTTCTTGACGTTTTATACAATTGTAGTTATGTTCATTTAATATTTTATTTTTTGATAATTTATACATCTCTGTAGTTGTGTTCATTTAATATTTTATTTCTTGATACTTTATACATCTGTAGTTATGTTCATTTGATATTTTATTTCTTGACGTTTTATACAATTGTAGTTATGTTCATTTAATATTTTATTTCTTGATAATTTATACATCTGTAGTTATGTTCATTTAATATTTTATTTCTTGATACTTTATACATCTGTAGTTATGTTCATTTAATATTTTATTTCTTGATAATTTATACATCTGTAGTTAAGTTCATTTAATATTTTATTTCTTGATATTTTATACATCTGTAGTTATGTTCATTTAATATTTTATTTCTTGATAATTTATACATCTCTGTAGTTGTGTTCATTTAATATTTTATTTCTTGATACTTTATACATCTGTAGTTATGTTCATTTAATATTTTATTTCTTGACGTTTTATACAATTGTAGTTATGTTCATTTAATATTTTATTTCTTGATAATTAATACATCTGTAGTTATGTTCATTTAATATTTTATTTCTTGATACTTTATACATCTGTAGTTATGTTCATTCAATATTTTATTTCTTGACGTTTTATACAATTGTAGTTATGTTCATTTAATATTTTATTTCTTGATAATTTATACATCTGTAGTTAAGTTCATTTAATATTTTATTTCTTGATACTTTATACATCTGTAGTTATGTTCATTTAATATTTTATTTCTTGACGTTTTATACAATTGTAGTTATGTTCATTTAATATTTTATTTCTTGATAATTTATACATCTGTAGTTATGTTCATTTAATATTTTATTTCTTGATACTTTATACATCTGTAGTTATGTTCATTTAATATTTTATTTCTTGATAATTTATACATCTGTAGTTAAGTTCATTTAATATTTTATTTCTTGATATTTTATACATCTGTAGTTATGTTCATTTAATATTTTATTTCTTGATAATTTATACATCTCTGTAGTTGTGTTCATTTAATATTTTATTTCTTGATACTTTATACATCTGTAGTTATGTTCATTTAATATTTTATTTCTTGACGTTTTATACAATTGTAGTTATGTTCATTTAATATTTTATTTCTTGATAATTAATACATCTGTAGTTATGTTCATTTAATATTTTATTTCTTGATACTTTATACATCTGTAGTTATGTTCATTCAATATTTTATTTCTTGACGTTTTATACAATTGTAGTTATGTTCATTTAATATTTTATTTCTTGATAATTTATACATCTGTAGTTAAGTTCATTTAATATTTTATTTCTTGACGTTTTATACAATTGTAGTTATGTTCATTTAATATTTTATTTCTTGATACTTTATACATCTGTAGTTAAGTTCATTTAATATTTTATTTCTTGACGTTTTATACAATTGTAGTTATGTTCATTTAATATTTTATTTCTTGATAATTTATATAATTGTATAGGGTATAAGGAAATCAGACAGGTAAGGTAGCACTAAACCTAACCAGCGGAGCACAGAAATCAGAAACAACACAACTACACTGAGCAATGTCCACACATTAGCCAAAGAAACAATTAAAAGTTCCCGCCGAAAAAATGCAGGATGACCAAATTTCTTAAAGAAATTATAGAATAGCGGTTATTGCTATTGCATGACACGCAGCCAAGACCCGTTATGTAGTTATGTTCATTTAAATTTTATATGTAGAGTTAATAATGTGATGTATAAACGAGTACCTGGATAGAGAATACGGCTGATCATACCCGGCATTACCATCATAAATAGGGGTAGTATTTTGATGAAGCCAGCCATTAATGTTGCACCTTGAGCGTGTGATACACTTTTTGCTGCTAGCAGTCGTTGTACGATCACCTAGAGTAAAATATTTGTGTTAATTAAAAGATCAGTCATACTATATAGCGTTTTAGACAAACGATTATATACTAACAATCAAAAGGGCACCAGTCAGTTGCATCCACGCCCATCACCCGGGGGTGGGCCTGTCTTTTTACTTTTGTGTGGTCAAACCCCCGCCCTTCTACGGCCCAGCTGACGGTAAAACCTGTATTTCCCTGGCCCATGGCAAGTAAATGTTGTCCCCGGGGTATTGGTTCGAAAAGAATCCCAACATTTCCCCGGCAGTATGCGGGAAGCCGGAACCCAAAACACGGTCGTTCCCCGGTTATCCTCCGCAGATCGCCGGGGATTTGAAGCGTCGATGCAACTGACAGGTGCTTTACTTGTATGCAATAGTAACGACGGAAAAGTACGAAGTAAGTGAATATACCTGATCAGCACACCAATACCAGATAGAACCTGGTGTTTGTCCAAAAAGAAATCCAGCCCATGGCATATATCCATCATCCGCTGAACGTAACATCTTGAAGGCTTGTGGGTCAGTCTGATGGCATGTTGTATTCGCATCTCGATACAGAGCCGATGTTGTTGCGTTCGGATAACGTCGTACCATGCCGTCATAACCATCAACTTTGTTGAAACCTGAACATACAAATAAATGCAGACCAATGCAATCAGTTCAGAAAATGAGAAGGAGCATGATTGTGCCTATGATTGGTAAAGGCACGTGCACCCTGTCACTGCAACGCGAAGATACTCATGCCAATTATTCTGTTCATGGCATAGTTTTCATCAACTTCTGCGTTATAAGTTTTTCGGGATAACACCATTATAGAAAGCGTATGTCCCACCTTGAAATATACTTACACACTGTATTAGGTACTATATGATTGTGTCAATGTTTTCAATAGGATAAATTTTCTAATATAAATGGCGAAATCATGTACATGTACTTTCAATATTGCCTCATCAAATAATAACATTTTATTGGATTTTTTAAAGCCACCGAGCGTTTTTGTCTCGGCGCAGTACATTTTTGTTAACTATACTCTTTTTGAACTTCCAAATCTCCAAAGAGGAATTCCTCAGTGGGACCTTAACAAAGCCGTTTCAATCTCTTGGATAAGTTCTCATATCAATTTACATGAGTTGTTATAATTTGTAATTAAGTAAAATATTGATACCTACTTAAAGCCATCAGCAACATTCCTCCACCGACCATCAGGAATGCTTGCATTGTGTCTGTATATATGACAGCCGTTAGACCACCTATAACATAAATTATATTATGTATCTTATCCCGTATGAAGTAAAGAGGGACATCTGCATAAACTGGCATACCCTCAAAAATTAACCTTCCTCGTGGACAATGCTCACATCTAGCTTGTGATGCAAATCTATAGCAGCGAGAGTCGAATTCTAATGCACACATATGCACATGTATACCTGCCAAGTCAGTTAGGTCCAAAATACGAGTGATAAAGCAAAACTTGTCACAACATGCATTTAAATGGGATTTAAGTGCCTAAACAAGGAATGTATTACTTCTAGTGGTTATAGATTTGGGACATAAGATCATAAATGAATCAAATGTACATTTGTTCATAAAAGGTGAAATTGGAAAACCAGAAATAATTACGAAAATAAGATTGACTCCACTTTAATAGGAGTAGTTGGCAGGTATGACATATGTGTATTTCCTAAATAGGTGTCAATCACTGTTGGACACCAGAACTGATTGACATGTTTAGTAAACTATAAATATGTCCAGGAAAACAAAAACATATTCATAACCATGGTTAAAGCATAAATTTGTGGTGCTGAAAAACTTCCCACTTTGTATAATTACTTAGGTTGGAGAGATTTTCGAGTTACTTATTTGCCAAAAAGTGTAACTGTACTTACGCTTGCTTTAATTAATATTACTTGTTATGTATCACTCGAAAGTAAAAAGTCAGGACAACCGACCTAAATGTATATTTTAAGTTTTATTTTAAAAAATCCGCACGTATCGGGGCCCGATATAACCAGACGACGGGGAAATATCTATATAGATGTACATTGTAAAATGATATAAAGGTTGGAACTTGTTTTTTACTTACCAGCCATTGTCATAAATCCTGTGATAAGTACGAGGATCAATATACATAGATACAGATTCCATTTCAACGATTGTTGGATGAATAGAGCACCGGTATATAGATCTCCCTGGTAAAATATAAACTTTTCACATCAAAACATCACACAACAAACGTATATGATATTGTTGGCTTAGAATGAGAAGGTCGTAAGTACAAAATCAATATTTTGAGAAAACAAGAAAAAAAACTATCGGACAATCACTCTTTACGTATGGTTTCAACTTCAGTATGGTCACTATGACAAGTTCCAATTCTCATGAAAATATACGCTTCAAAAGCGCCTTGTGGTTCAAATTTTAGATATCATCAGTCTTAAAGGTTGTAAGCAGTACTAGCGACCTTCTCATTCTAAGCCAAATTTGACTTTTATCTATCCGTGACAATGATATGTACATCATGTGCCTAATCACAAACAACCCGCTACAAAATGAGATCCGGGGTTTCGAGTTAGTACATGTATGTCACAGGTAATTGGATGACCATTCATAGGGTTTTGAACAAATTACAAATGCAGTGTCCACACATTAAAAAAGTATTAGGAAATCGGACAGGGAAGGTAGCACTCAACTTAACCAGTCCAAGCACAGAAATCATTTACACCACCGCACAACTACACAGAGCAATGCCTACGCAAAAGCCGGAATTGACGAATGTTCTTTATCACAATGGATCAACAACTAGACATTTTAGGTCTACACAAAATGCACCAGACTGGTAATCATTGTTTTCTTACACTATTAACTTACCGAACATTTGGTGAAGATGTACAATATCAAAGATAATATTGCAAAATACACTCTTATACGTTGACTACCGAATCGTTTCGTCAAGTATTCTGGCATGGTATACGTCTGTATGGATATAGAATTATCACAATGAGTCATATATACAGTAATATTTTTTTATCAAAAGTGCCCTCTTACAAGCGTTATAGTCTAGTTTTGTAAGGACAAACAAAAAATTGTCCGAGGCGAAGCCGGAAATAATTTGAAGCTTAAATTGACCAATCATTCTCTGAGTAAATGTCTCAAAAAAGTGTCCGCTTACAGAAATAATGTACACTTTTTGAATGGAGTCAGTGGACATGTTGGAGTATAAGACCAGGATACTAGGTAGTCATTTAGTTTCCATTCTAGAAAACTAATTTAGTCAATAATGATGCTTTGTTAGCTTTCCCGATGCCCAAGAAGATGTACGTATATAATGGTTACCGGTACTATAGATCTTAATGAATTTGGTATGCATGCATTGTTTGATGATCAAAACAGGTATTTGATCAGATAACATTTTCAAAAATTTGAAACACCCTAGCTAAGAGTGATGTTAACATGTATACCAGGTCGATGTTTGAATTGCAACAATATACAACAATTTATTCAAATTTATTACAAATAAATGTACTTTTAATATAAACGCTTCGTCAACCATAACCTACTAGTTGATGTTAATCATGCGAGAATTATATCATCGACTCTGTATATAATTACATGTCACTGTCATATAACTACGTGTGTACCGTACTACGTCTAGTACTTTGATTGACATTAAAAGCAAATCTATGGAACAGTAATCATTTAACATAGTTGGATACATAAATGAAAATAAAACCTATATTATATCATTTTATAGATGATGTTTTATATAGATCAAACCACTCCACAAGTACATCTTACAAATACATACAGGGTTAAATATTTGCTAAAATATTGCTCAAATTGGTAAACTTCAATCTATTTAACCACTATGTATATACGTGTACCTGCATATTTTCACAAACCACAAACATTACAAGATGCAGCGATTAGTATGGTGTTTTTCGGGTTAGGAAATCAGCCTTTATAGTTTCATAGCTAAATACCAAAAATGTACGTATACGGGGACTAGAAATATAACATCTGACATTGATTTCTCCTTACCTTTTTCTAAATTCTTAATGAGCATAATTATGCCAAGTAGCAATTGGAATATGAACCTCTAAGTACACGGTTTACATTGTTTAGCATTGAAATATGAACCTCTGAGTACATGGTTTACATTGTTTAGCATTGAAATATGAACCTCTAAGTACATGGTTTACATTGTTTAGCATTGAAATATGAGCATCTAAGTACATGGTTTACATTGTTTAGCATTGAAATATGGACCTCTAAGTACATGGTTTACATTGTTTAGCATTGAAAAATGGACCTCTAAGTACATGGTTTACACTGTTCAGCATTGAAATATGAACATCTAAATACATTGTTTAGCATTGAAATGTGAACATCTAAATACATGGTTTACATTGTTGATTACGAAATACACGAATTACGGAAACACGGGTTGTTTAGTAAACGTGAGTAATCTACAATGTATGCAGACGGGGCGCAATGCTACCAAAAGCAATACATAAAATTTACATTTATAATGTAATAAATAAAGATAGATACTTAACCTTGCATACTTACCCCACATGCTATATACACAGGAATGAATATCCAGCCTAACAATTGCAGCAACAATATTGCCTACAAGGAGAATACAGGGTTAGACCAGATACGGTATAGTATAATGGGGTGTCAATTTTCCTGATTAATCCGAAATTTCGGATTTGCATATCCTTAAAAAGCCAGGATTTCTGACGAAATAAAAGTTATTTGATGAAGATATTTTGAGAAATGGCAAAGTTACGGTCAATTTAATCTGCTTCGAAGGAATATCTTCAAAGTATACTTATTATAATCAAATATCGGAGGAATAGGTTCTGGGAAATTAAGAGGACAATTAGTTGGTATAGTTAGAACTTATAGTGAGAGTTGAACCTATACTTCGGGTACATGGTGACATGGTGACATCACATCTAACTATGTAAAACATCAACCTCATCAGACAACTCGATTGTAGCTACAACCTCCGAAATAATTTAAGGCTGCACAAAAAGTCAACATAATCGGGATAGTATTGCGCCAATAATGGTATATTTTACCATGATTATTTAGAAATGTATGCAAATATGTGAGATTTAGAAGACAATTAATAAGTAGAATTTGGTAACATAATAATAAATTATGATACTAACATTGAATTCCCAAGCACCCACAGCGATACCATTTGAAGCCCCGGATCCTGACAGACCAATGAAATGTTCTGTACCAATGTTGCTTACAAACAATGATGCTCCGATCTATGAATAAAAGACATAACGATAGACAAATATACCAAAACCCCAGTACACGTACATTGCTTCAACAACTAGTACTGCATGTTCATCTGTTGGTAATAAACTACTCGTGAAATTGTAAGTGGGGACAACAAAACCAGGAATAGAATCCGATCTCCAACATATGTTAATCTAGTTATATGTCGCATGATTAGATTTCTAGACATAATCATGACGATTGTAGTGCCAGTTCAATCGTCAAACAAGAATACACTTTCTCACTTATGATACAAATGTTTGATGTGGTATTGCAGCGACGTGAAATATGTCAGCATTTTATTAAAGAAGCACGTTATGTTCCACTTTTCCTATCATCATATGCTTTGGGTGACTGTTCAAATGATATATTTCCTGACAGCACTGATCAATACGTCGAGTTCATGTGTAATGCCAAACAGTATAACCAATGGTGTAACTTACCGGTAAGAACCACATGGATCGTCCAGCAAGGAAGAAGCCACCTAGAGTATTCCTGTTGGACCGTACCATTGCCTGTAAACAGAATAATACATGAATTTACGTACTTATTTGTTGTTTATCTGTCTTCAGTAAGTGTATCATATATTTTGTACAACATGTAATAACTAGTATTGTCATCGCATGAACTTCTATTGTGACAGGGTGAGTCGGAACTAAGTTTTGGAACTTGTGGCTTGACCCTTAACCTATGCGTATTATACGTAAGAAAGAAGTGGTATACTAGTATATGAATCGGGTAATAAATCTGTTTAAACTACTGTTACGAGGTTTTTTTTGTGTAACCTAATAAAACATACGAAAATATCACATAGACTTACTGCAGACATTCGGAGACTGTTAGTAGAAATTAACATCACCAATAACATTAAAGTTTACTTACAAACACGCCGATGCTGAGTATGACGACAAAATAAACAACAACAACACCAAGATCTGCTCCAGATAACAAGGTACTCTCAGAATGTGGATGTTCGAGCTTGAATCTCTCCAGTCGGGAAAGTCCCGGGTCCAGTGTTGTTGCCATGGTGATCGCTGCTTCTCAATCCAAAACTCTGCTAACTAGTGGAAAGAAAAACTCGCTTGTCAATCCAAAACTCTTTTTACTGGTTGAAAGGAAAAATATTTTCTAAAACTTGAGTTGTTTTATTTGATATACATTGGACGTGTGTATGTATGTGGGTGTCAATAACTTTACCATATTAACGGAGTAGAGTAAATATTGCGCACTGATGGTGAGCTACACCTGATAATTTATTCCGCGTATAAAGGTTTCGGTCGCCCGTATTATAATTATATTTTTTCACAAGTAAGAAAACTGGTTTTATGTCAAGACATGAAGTGTGCCAAAGTCAACAATCAATATTTGTTTAACATTTCAGAATGTATATACGATTCAGATTTAACCGATGGTTAATATTACAATCTGACTTGAATACGAAGCATCTTAAAGACACGACAGAAATCCTACGTACACGTGACACAGTTTTCGTTTCGTCAATTATTGCGTAGGGCTTCATTCTTTTACTGTTAGTTCGTTTTTCCATAACATTTGAAGCGAAATCCTAAATGGTGTACATATAGACATTTCCTAAATACAATAAGGTCGTCGTCCGAAGATTACCTTATTGAGCAGGAGACCGGACGGACATTGAACTTGTGTCTCTTTTGACAAAAATGTAAATTGCAACTCATCGACCCGGCATTGGCCCAATGCTAAGAAATTTGGTACTCATCGCATGTATAAACGGACAACGTCTGGTTAATTTGTAATACTGGTATTATGCACCAGTCAGTTGCACCCACGCCACACTCGGGAATACGCGGGGGTAGCCGGGGGAACGGCCGTGTTTACCTCCCAGCTTCCTGTGCACTGTCGGGAAAATGTTGGGACTTTTTTCTCCGAACCAATACCCCGGGGACAATATTTAGTTGTCAGTGACCGGGTTGTCTCCCTAAAGGAAGTGGAAGGGTGGGGGTTTTGACAACCCAAAAGCCCGGTGTGGGCTGTGGATTCCTGCAATAGCTGCACTACTATTAGACAACATTCAAAGAGAACATTTCAAATGTATACGCGTTTTATATTGGTTATTCTATAACGTTAATCTACTTTTATCCGCATGATTTCAACATTAAGTACGAGTATATAGCGTGAGGTGTGAATGCGTTGTTTATCTATAGTGTTGTATAAACAGATGGAAGACGAACATTAACCTTGAAGCAAATATGAATGAACCATTAGATCATGTAATATTATATCATGCAGCGTGTTCGAGAATATTATCCAACGTAGGCCTATGGGTCTTTGTGTGACGATGTTAAGACGGTATCTGGTTTCAGTACAATTCATGTCTCTGCAAATCTCGCGGGTATTTAGCATGTTCGCATCACAACCGTCACATAATAGTGACATGTAAGGTAGCTAGTTCCATGAGTTTAATGTGAACTGTTTAATTGTGAATATAACTTTACATAATTATACGGTAAATACGTCTTAGCAAAATCTAACCTAAAATAGCAAACAGCATTGCCCAGCATGTTTCGACGAAACAGGAGAGATTTGTGTTTTCAATGAGGCGCCATGACTCGTAAATATTAGACTGAATACTAGCAAAGCTAACACCGATGTTGGGGACGCTTCAATCAAAACATGTCTCCATGTATTATGGTCCAGAAAACATTACACTTGTTTACTTAAGTGTGCATAAAGATTTGTTCGTTTTCATTGGTTAACAACGATGTTTTGTATCAATCATGTATTGTTTTATAATGAACTTCAAGTTTGCCTGGCATCGTATCAGTCAGTTATAATCTATCGTTCTCAGTACAAACAACTGTCAACATGGTCACATAAGGACATACGATGTATGATAAGCCAATCATGGTCACAGTAGAACATATTCTGGATATATATATTATACAAATTGTACCTAGCGGCTAGCGACAGTAGTTAAGCACATGCATGCGTGAGATCGTATTGAGAGAGATAGGTTGCAATCATTATTCAGATATCCATAATTATACAAACGATAAGGATTCAAAATCCATCTTTGAATTTATAATCAGTTTTTTTTTTTAATTTATAATCAGGGCATATCCACTACGAATGTCAAATTATTTCCGTATATATAACGCTAGCAAAGATAACAAACATTGTAAATGTAAATGAAATAAATGCAAATTAATTTACAATAAAACTTCTAAACTATGATACCATTCACTTGCTTAACATTCTGTGCATAATGAGCGCGGGCTACTTAACTTGACAGAAACGTTAACAAACGACACATGCATTAATTATAGAAGCTTATAGGCCTCACGTGAAAATAGTAAAACAAAACTCTTACCTGTTCAGTGTGTCTTTGCGCGTGAGATGGTATGCCCTAATAACTTTATAAAGTTTGTTATTCAATTCTATATGACAGTTTGTGTACTTTACTTCTGCCTTTTATACATCCAATGGAGCGTCACGTACAGAAAGGTTTGTGCGTGATGAGGTCGGTGAAGGTTAGCATACAGTTATACTATAGGTGATTCAAAGATCTCTGTCACAACCGATAAACAAACATTCAACCCGGGTGATTTATTACAGGTTTCTCAGGATTAAATTCTACCATCATACATATACTTATATGATTAAAACTCTAATGGTCCTATTGCATAGTGGTTATACTTACTGCATTTAGTTATTTAGAAATTAAACATTCTGGCGGTTTTGACAGACATCTTTGAATCGATTCACTCACTACAAAATGCCTAATTGGGAAGTTTATTTCGAACGATGGGCAGGTTAAATAATTAGGAGGTGATACTTTAAGGCTTCAAAACGTACTGGCAGTTCATATGGATTTGATTTCAAGTGTGGGTAAATTAATTAGTTTTCATATTTCTTCTAAGATACACTGATGGACTTGCGGTGACCATGAAATATAATTAAGTAACGCGCACTTGAAATCAATTGCCTATGAATAATGTGGCCGTTGTATTTTCTTTCAATCATCCTCAAACATTACCCACTGTGCTGATCTTATGATGAAATAGATCTAATAGTATGTCGGCTATAGGTTTTAATAAAGGGTCTGCGTAACTTGTTAGTGGAAAATTATTACCGCCATCACGGATCTTATAATGCTGTCCATTGAAGAGCTCCTGCCGCCATGTTACATGTGCATCCTGTAGAAGAGCATCTAGTTATTTGTCAAACAGTATTTCGCATTTATTTTAGAATGATCGCTTATAAAGCCACATTATTGGGTTGCCTAGCAATGATTATACACACATTTTGACAGGAGTTTTTGTTGTTACCATGGAGATCTAAAACTCATAGCTGATGCAACACGTTGTTTTCAAATAGAACCTAGATTGAAACGTTTAAAATTTGGATGCCGAATGTATCCTTTGGGTGGCTTCAGGAGAAAGTCATTACCGGACAATCATTAAACATGTCGAAACATGCATAATACATAAGTACGGGAAATCCGGAGCTCCTACGCTGAATACAAAGAAAAACACCCATCACAACCAAGAGTCTAGGAGTCTGTAAATGCGACATAGAAAATATTAATTGGAAAGCTGCATCCTAGTGAATTTTTTATTAGACATGGTCTGCTATTCTAGATAGTCGTTTAGGATAGGGATAAGTTGGTGTTTGTTCCGCTTGGTGTGTTCGCGGTCGTTTTCGTGGCAAGGCATTGTGTTTATTATTCTTTTGTGAACATTGACAATCTACAGCCACATTCGAATGATATTGAGTTATTGCATAAACACATAAACCTGTGTATTAAATCAGCAAGTAAGGCGTTACCAGTAAGCAAATTCAATAAGCATTCCAAGCCATATTGGACTAAGGAAGTGAAATCAGCGCATGATGCACAACGTGCAGCTCGTGTAACATGGATACAAAATGGTCGTATACAAGGCAACAGCAATCCATACTATACCTCGTACAAACATTTAAAACGATTGTTTAGGAACAAGCAAAGGGAAGCAATCCATAACGTAAATGAAAGATTCTATGAAGATCTGAACTCGAGCGCTTCATGTGACATACGCTTATTTTGGAGATTAGTACGGAAATCCCAACGCAAGCAGAAAGACACTATAAATGAAATATCGCGAAATGGCAATACTGTGCGTGATCCTGTCGAAATATCAAATGCGTTCAAAGAACATTATAGCCAAGTGTTTACCCCAAAACAGAATGAACATATATACAGTCCATTTCACGTACACGTAGAACACACAGTAAAAGACTTCTTAAACTCTAATGACTTTTCATCAGATGAAATTCTGACAGAAACAACAATTGATCAAGCAGAAATGCAGAACGCGATAAAGCAGTTGAAAAAGGGCAAGGCCCCAGGGCACGATCAAATAGTGAGTGAGCATATTATTCATGGTGGTGACACGTTGTCACATTATCTTCGAACATTGTTCAACATGATGATACAATCATCATACATTCCAAAAGACTGCAAACTGGGTATAATAATACCAATACTAAAAGACGGTAAACCAAAACACTCCCCGAAAAGTTATAGACCAATCACGTTACTTCCAGTTATATATAAAATGTTTGAAAGAATCATACACAATAGACTTATCAAATGGTGTTCTCTTCATAACAAGATGTTTCCAAATGATCAGCAAAATGCATACCAAAAACATCTTGGGTCAATTACTGTTTCATTCAACTTACAAGAAACACTCGCAAGTTATCATGAACTGAATTCTGTAACATATGCAGCTTTCCTAGACACCACTGGAGCTTTTGACAATGTAAACCATAGAGCATTATTCTATAAACTGTTACACTTTGGAATAAAAGGCAAAATACTACGAACTATAATAAGCTGCTACAGTGACATCAGAAGTGCGGTACTGGTTAACGGAGTGACATCATCCAGTTTTTCAGTTCTACAAGGTGTACGTCAGGGTGGCGTTCTTTCAACCTGGCTTTACCTTCTCTTCATAGATAAATTATTATGTGATCTGGAGGTATCACCACACGGTGCCTATATTGGGTCTATACGTTCTGGTAACCCTACTTTAGCTGATGACTTAACATTGATATCACCAAACCTGACCTCACTACAGCACCAAATAAATATAGTTACCAACTATGCTATTCAATGGGAGTACGAACTAAATGCTAGTAAATGTAAACTAGTTGTATTCGGTGGCAACAAATCTCAATCACACTCTGTGCGGATTGGCAACGAAACATTGACGTCTAGTGAATCAGCCACTCATGTTGGTATAGAACTTCACCACTCAATGAAATGCTCCCAGGCCATCAGTGCAAGAATTAAAAAAGCGCGCGCGTCTCTATTTTCACTACTTACGATCGAAAACAATCCAGGTGACATTAATCCTCTAACTTTAGGCTCGATAATTCAACGAGTATCTGTGCCAATTGCATTGTATGGTGCTGAACTATGGAACACTATGGCAATTCCAGATGCTCAGCAAACAGAACGATTTATCCGCCTGTGTGCAAAAAGTATACAACACCTACCCACAAGAGCTAGAACTGACAGTGCGCTAAGTATTCTCGGATGGAGACCCATAATCGCACAAATTGACTTAAGGAAACTAACATTCCTTCACAAACTGTGTACAATGCCAACAAACCTACTTTCAAGAAAAATATTTGACTATCGTTTACACCTATTTGTCGTGCGTGGATGTAAAAATAAATCTGGATTCATCCCAGATATCTACAGAATACTGCAAAAGTATTCTCTCACTCATCACCTAAAGGCATACCTGGAAAACTGTGAATTCCCAACAAAAACTACATGGGTTAGAACTATTCATTCTAATATCAACAATTACCACGATAATGCATGGACAGAAAGAACACAAAACGACCCAGACTTCAATAGACTTCTAGCTTCACAAAATGAAACCATTCCATCCCTGATCTGGAAATCAGCGACCAATCGAAATAACATTTTACACGCAACAACGACTGTGCGATTGATAACATGTGCCTACAACCGAACAGTGAATCAATGTTGCACTTTATGTAAAAAGCAGACCTTAAATGTGTATAGACATACAATTGCAGAGTGCCAACACCCTGTTGTAAAAGATGCCCGCATAAATTTTCTAAGAAACATTGGATTGAACCACTCATGTGCCTTCAGTGCCCACATATCGCAATTATACGGAGAAGACTTTCTCATTAGCTTATTTAGTACGAACACTCTATTGCAGTTTGACCTGGACAATTGCTATACATTCATGCTAGATGTGTGCAGTTTTGTGCACTCAACATTATTATTAACTCATAATGTTTAAATATGATGTTTTCACTGTTGATGTTTTATAATGGACTGTATAATACTGTATAACTTCGCTATAATTTCTTACATTTCGTTTCGGTAAGACATTATGCAAGCGAACCACTGATATAATTTTATTGGTTATTATACTACTTAGATCATTATGTTCGTGTGTGCGTGGGCGCGAGTGTGTGCGTGGGCGCGAGTGTGCGTGCGTCTATCTGAGGGTGTGTTCGTGTGCGTATGTGTGTGTGCGTGTGCGGGTGTGTGCGTGAGTGTGTGAGCCAAATATACAACAACTTTCAACAATAATAACCGAATCAGCATCGTACCTTCTTACGTTTCGTTTCGGTAAGAATGTACAATGCTGCATTTGCCTTCGTCTACATGTGAAAATATAATATGTATAATATGTCATTCATCGCTATGTATTATAGTGATTCATTTCCTATTCATCTCTATGTACTCATGGCTGTAAATATGCATCTTAATTTGTGACGTTGCTGCTTTGTTTAATTTAGTAGTTACTATTTGTATGATTATGTTTAAACCATTTATCACATGTTTATAATACTATGTTAAATCACTGAAAAGTGGAAATAAAGAGTATATATATATATCTCAAAATATATGTCAAAATGACGAAACACTAGATCTACAATGATTGTATTTAATTCTTGATGCATAGAGGATCTATAGATCTATCACGAGTTGTCAATTGATATAGCTTTATATTAGAGTTAGGAAAATTGTATTAAGCGAGCCTCTATAAATATATCAATTGACAACGAATGATCATATGACACTAAAAACGCAAAATAAGCGTTTTATTGGAAAACACCAATGTAGTATAAATTAAACCAATGTGTGATATAAGATTATAAATACGTATAGTACTCGCTATGCTAACCCGGATACAAGGAAAGTCATGTGGTATAATACTTTACAAAACATGATAGATGTAATTCAATTTCATGGTAAAATCATGTAAATATTACATGACATAATCCACGTGAATTGTCCTACATTGTGTGTCCGCTTCTGTGTTATAAGGGGACCATGAACATCATTCTTTTCTTGACTACATATGAAGTACTTCAATAACATTTTGATATGCAGAGCAATGTTATGTTTGCAATCTACAGTCCCGTGCCAAATTAAAGTTCACAAAGCGCAAAAATTACAAAATAAGTTGATGAATTTCTTCAGTTAGAAGAACATAACAATTGTACAATAAGAACAATTAGACTATGTTTACTATCCTTTAGTAGGATAATCAATTTCTGATAAAACCGCCATGCACCTTACTCATTTCCACAGTTCATTTTCTGTTGCTAAGCAATTCTAGAACACCACTAAAAATTAATGGTTAGTCCAGTTGACAATGTTGTCATGGAAACACTGGCAAACCGAAATATTTAAATTAATGTTGACTTTTACCACAATAGATTTTAACAAAAAATGTAGTTCCCATTGACTCCCGTGCAAATTTTGTCATTTTCACGTTAAAATATATCAAAACAAAATTCAAATGTTTGTTATTTTCATATTATAACTCCGATTTTCTTCAAATAAAAACTGTTTAAAGTTATTCAACTTCGAGATTTAATGACTTTACATTTTACAAACTTACATTTTAAGAACAAATGAAGTTGATTTTTTAGAATGCCAAATACTCCTTTAAATTTCACATACAAAATACTAAAAGTATGTAACCATGGCAACCAGGCTTATTCTATCAATGAAGAATTTTCACTGATGTTCTTAAATTGCCTAGTAACCAAAAATATGATAAATGCAAATTATTTTCTGAACAGAATCATGCTTGGACTATTCTATCATATGATACCAACTTATAGTATACTAGATTTATATGTATTGTTTGAAATTTGAAAGTGAAAAAATCTGTCAAATTTTGCATGCATTTTTTACATTGTGAACTTTAATTTGGCACCTGACTGTAGTACTAGATCACAGGTAACTGCATCATTAAGGGAAAAAACGAAAATTAATATTTTTTATAGAAAAACATAAATTATACAAAAATATTGTTTAAAGTGTATTGAGCTATATTCTAACAGTCATTTAATTTCAAAATAATTACTTGCATCGTTTTGAGTATGATACTAGACTACCTTCATTGCAAATTAAAACTTTGGATGGGTTCCGTGTACTTTGTATCAATCGTCGAAATATAGACGATTCTTATAACTTCATAGGGTGTTCTAGAACACTTTCATATGAAAATGGACAGTTCGCATGTCCAATAAATCTGTTAAAACTGAAGCGAAAGATGATCTAATGGATATGAAAGCTTTCAGTTTTTGAAACTTTAAAAAAAAAATATCGTCCGATATAGCTCTATACACTTTAAAGGTATAGCTAGTTACCTGTGTACAAGATAAGTGAAATATTCAGCATGTAGTTTATAATCCTGCATGTTGTTGTAAATCCTGCATGTGGAAGCTTGTGCTTTGACTTTCTCTCTTGAAACTGATAGCTTACCCCACCTGGATCATTGAACGTGGGTTCCGACAATGCACCCGGATATGACAGTTTCTCTATTTCGACGGTGCCAAACCAAAACCCCGTAACTCAATTTTGGCGCGAAAACTTTTTTTGCAGCATCCGCATCTGTTAGGCGTCCCGTGCATTTCTGTCTTGTCACCATTTAAGTAGCCAATCGCGTTACTTAGATGGCGACATGACAGAAATGCGCGGACGCCTAACAGATGGTGATACTGCGGTATAACGTACACCGGATATTGCTTGTAAAGTGAGTAATATTAATTTTAAGGACATGAAACGGAGACCAGGGTGAGTTTAGAGACGAAATTTTCCAAATTACTGACTTCTTATGCATGTCACAATTGAGTTTTAACTTCTTCGGGTATTTGGGCAACTTTATAGCACACTATCGTATATCAGATATTCACAGAAAGGTTAAAATGAACTAGTATTATGCCGTTACTCACTCGCAAATATTGACAGCAGTACTTTACAAGCTTCTGGAATGGCTGTATTACCAAATTGTAGATGTTTTGAACTGGCCATTTTGTTTATATTGAACCACAAAATGTTGTGACCAAATTTCATAAATATTGTTCGAAAAATAACTAAGATACACCCAAAAACAGATGCGCGTGCGTGTACAGAGTATTGCTGTTTAGTGTACAGAGTATTGCCAATAAGCTCGACGTTAGTGTACGGAGAGTATGGCTTACTAAAATGAGTAAATAAAGTATGTAAATGGACAGTTTTATTGTATTATTACGTCTGCTCGTCAATAAGGCCATGTCTTATGGGTCATACGATATAATAAGAATATTCTTAAATGATAATGTTAAACTATTTCAACCATCAGGCAGATGAATGCGATTAACAATATTCATGTAGAATGCTGAATTTTATGCATAAAGTGTTTTTGTGAGTAGTACAAAAGTGATATTTATCTTGGATATTGGCAATTCTTTGAGAGTCATGCTTATGGTCAAATGGCAAATAAGGGCATTCACATCCATATATACACATCAAGTTTATTTTATAATCTCTCAACTATTTCCGATGATGCAATGTAGTTCCTTTGCTATGACTTACATTCAACGTTGCCAATTCAAATTATTGGACATTGTAATAGTTTTGTGTTTGACTAATGCAATTGCTCAGCTATGACCCTTTACTGTACTAATATGTGAAAAACACAGTTACTAATAGAAGTTTCCCATAAAATTCAGGGAGGACTTGGATCTAGGATCAGCTTGTTAAATTAATTGCTCCATGTAGTCAATGCAATCCAATCTAAATAGGTACAGATCTATATAATATAAGTTATTTTTTCAAAATAACGCTGATTATACGTTGTGTTCATTCAATTTGAGTGACAAATAGTCACTTCAAGTAAAAGCCACAGGGGATTGACACATAATTTTTTTTGGTTCAATATAGCCTTATATCAGTATATATAGTAAAGGGACACATCGACTGTGTGTTAGTGGTCTTTTATTTCAACGCAGTACACACACTTCAACAAATAATTCGTGGAAAACCTTTCGCAGTTCGATAGAAGGATGATTTATCTGCAAGTAGCACAAATCCGTTAGACTCTAGGGTCTAAAATGAGTCAGAAATACACAAAAATGTCACAAAATTACGCCACTTTTGTAAAAATGTTCGTTGGTCCGGCCACAAGAATACAACAACAACAGACCCATCCATGCCGTTATTACATTAATTTCACAGTGTCAACACAAAATTCTTACATCAAACGTTATCCTAAGAACATAGTTGTCCGTAACATCCAGAAACCCCGTAGTATTTTGCGTATAACCGGCACAATTCGATAAAGTTGTGTCAAAATTTCATAAAAAGCAGAAGCCTACAACCATGACACTATAATACGGAGTTGAATAATTAACACAATCTCATTGGCTGTCAAGTTTACGTGAAATTCCGCGAGATTGTTAGGAGAGCCTCGGTCTTCATCGCTGTATCGAAAACTGACAGCATGGCGCGCTTGGCGTAGCCTATGAATTCGGATCAACTTTCCGCTTTTCACATAGTAAATTGTGGCCACAACGTCACAATTGGTGATATAACTAAGATATGACAGACATCCTGAATATGGATTTGGAAAAATATTTTCAGATTTCAATTACCCGCTTGTCAATGTTTTGGTTTGAAATGGAAGGTCAAGGTCATTTTCACTTATTTCTTATTTCAGTGAAATAAAATAAATTTGCACTTTAATTGGAGTTTATAATTAAGTAATTGTTGACATTGTTATGTACATGTATGTTTAATATATTTTTAAAAAAGTTTTTTACTTACCAGTGTACTCAGAGTAATTAATTTTCGACCAATCACAAAGCAGCTTTGAAGTCAGTGCATTCGCGATCAAAATGGTCGAAGCCGAGTATATCGCTGGGATACCGTGGAATATTTCTTGAAATTGTGTCGGTTATACGCAAAATACTACGGAGTTTCTGGATGTTACGGACAACTATGTTCTTAGGATAACGTTTGATGTAAAAATTTTGTGTTGACACTGTGAAATTAATGTAATAACGGCATGGATGGGTCTGTTGTTGTTGTATTCTAGTGGCCGGACCAACGAACATTTTTACAAAAGTGGCGTAATTTTGTGACATTTTTGTGTATTTCTGACTCATTTTAGACCCTAGAGTCTAACGGATTTGTGCTACTTGCAGATAAATCATCCTTCTATCGAACTGCGAAAGGTTTTCCACGAATTATTTGTTGAAGTGTGTGTACTGCGTTGAAATAAAAGACCACTAACACACAGTCGATGTGTCCCTTTACTATATATACTGATATAAGGCTATATTGAACCAAAAAAAAATTATGTGTCAATCCCCTGTGGTAAAAGCAATACTCTGAACACGATACAGCAATACTCCGTACACCAGAGAGCAACTTTATAGCAATACTCCGTACACTAACACCTTTATTTATTCTTACATACACCGTCATTTTCGATTAGTTTCGGATACTGCATTTGCCATATAATCTTTGTAACAAGAATGACAATTCCCTCAATTGAAGTTGTGTATTTTAACGAAAAATATAAACAAAAACATCTAATTTCGACAGATCGGGCTTACTTTCTGCGTGAGTAACGATAAGAGTTTGGTCTTTTAATCACCCTTTTAAGAAATTCCTGGCAATTTACCGAATGCACAGGCTAGGAAAATTTATGGAGGAGATAGTTTTCTATAAAATGCACATTAAACACATTCAGAAAAACTGAAAAGCATCTCTGAACTTACCCTTGTCAACACTAGAATGTCGCGAAAATTGATAATATTACTCATCTTGCTAGCAATATCCGGTGTACGTTATACCGCAGTGCTGATGCTGCAAAAAAGTTTTCGCGCCAAAATTGAGTTACATGGTTTTGGTTTGGCACCGTCGATTTGCTGATCGTTATCTGAATACACAGATTGTAGGTTGGATCAACATTGACTGTGTCTTGCTCTATTCGCTTGTATGGTGTAAGTACCTGTAAAGGCTCGGACTCGGCAGCTCTATTTTTTTTTTTCATTATGTCCTGGTTACATGTAGTTGTTGTCTACATTTCCACAGCCATGTCGCTGGCTTAGACTTACATGGTTGTAAGTATTAAATCAGCTTCACAAGACACTTCTTAAGAGCCTATTTTCATGTAAATCAGAGCTTGTCATGTTGACCAAAATGAAGTTGAAAGGGATTGTTTTACCATACATAAAGGCAAAGACGTTCATACACGTGTATAAACGTCTTTGATAAAGGGTAATTTTCATAACAGTTTTTTCTTGTTTTCTCAAAAAATATCAATTTGTACTTCGGACCTTCTCATTCTAAGCCAGCGATATGTCCTATGGAAATGTCATGTTTTTAGCTCCTGGATTGAATATGAGCCGTTCTCCAGGAAAACCGGGCTTAATGACATATATTGTAATTATGCAATAAGATTTTGAAAAATGTCTAAAATGAGAAAAAAACCGTGTCCTTTGATTTCAAATTTAAGTAATTGGATAGTATAGTTCTATCCATTAGCTTCAGGTTTTCTTTAAAATTGTGTTAAAATAACTTCTATCGTTGCTATGGTGATCGTTTTCTAAACAGTACTAATATCAAGGAAAACAAGGGTAAAGTGGCTAAAAACACTTGCAATTTTTCTCTGGAAGAAAACACTAACAAGAGGGCCATGATGGCCCAATATCGCTCACCTGATTATACATGAAACCCTGCACAGTTTTCACCCAAAGGAATAATTTGAACATCGTGGTAGAAAACCACAAGATGATGCTACATACAAATTATCAAAACTTTAGGCAGTGTAGTTAAGGCAAGAAGATTTTAATATGTTTTCTCTATATAAGTCTATGTAAACCGGTAACCTCCGGGTGGGGCCAATTTTGACCCCAGTATACGTAATGTATTTCATCGAAAAATGGCAATATCTTTTTTTAGTCAATGATATGATTATTAATCCAGAAAACATACAAACTTACATATCTGACAAAGTCCTTTGGTAGAAAGGTTGAAAACAAATGTAGCTAATTATTCAAACGATAAATCCTTCCAACTTACCTGTTTAATCCACTCCTGGGTCTGATAGGTCCGGTCAACACACCATTACGGCGAACAAACACACCCTCTTTACACTCATATAGTACATCCGGATTGTCAGGTGGAAACACACGTATTTCTATCACCTTCAGATACGCTGTAATATCACACAATAAACACATACAAACACATTCAAAGTTATATGAAAATAGTTATAATTTAAACATATTTATTTAAGGTTTAACTGGATGTAACTGACTTAACTGCGGTCTCCGCTTTCTTTCGAATGGGATAGTGCCATCGTTAGTATTACTTATTGAATGGATAAGAATGAGGAGGTCGTAACTACAAAATCAATATTTTTAGAAAACATGAAAAATTGTCTGACGATCACTCATTTCTCTTGTGGTAAAACAAACTTTTTCAACTTCAGTTTGGTCAACATGACAAGTTATGATTTAGATTTCAAATATGCATTATTCTTATATGGTTGTAAGTGGCACTTACATTTTACATTATGTGCCATACTAGCCCTGGCTGCCCTGATACAAGGACAGTTATATAATAACACTTGTTCAATACTGTCATACATCACGTGATCAAATGAATGCCGTTTTACACTCAAAACTATTGCGATTTTGTCTGCTAACGGTGAGTTTTTTCTTGATTATAAGGATCGTGCATTTAATATGGTTATATTATATAGCCTAAAGTACATTCCGCATATGTAAGAATACCCGGCAAGTACCAAGTTCACTCTATCTTTAGCTGTTTTTAATTGATGCTCGACCAAATTATTACACTTGGTTGGAATTGCATTTGGTCGAGCACAAAGATAGAACGAACTCGGTACTTGCCGGGTATTCTTAAATACGTAATGAAACAATTATAATTCTGCATCTGTCAAAAAGTGTATACTTATATAATTAAAGGTTGGCACTGTACATTGCATAAGCGTTTAAGGGACTGTGTCACGTTGCAGCGTATAGCAAAAATCAAATAAAATTGTTAAATATTCACTATATTTTGGCATAGTTGCCTGTATATCCCATAAATAAGCACACTGGTATAAATATAACTTTTGAAACATCCGGGTTTTGTAACTATTTAAGTATTTTACCTCAAAAATTCTATACCTTATTAATACGGTATTGAATTTTAAACTACTCTCATTTAAATTGCCTGAAATTTACTTGAATGTGATGAAAACAAATTTATAAACAAACCAAATACATAGATGTTTAGACTGAAGTTTGTTTATGTTACAGACCGATCTAGTGAATAATATAACTCAAAAATCATGCTGAAAGGAAAAATAAAGCTGTGTTTAAAATGAACAAGAGGGTCCAAAGGGCCCTGGGTCGCTCACCTGTTTGGCCTAGTGACCTAGATTTTGGCCCAAATGACACTGTATCTAACTTGACCTAGATTTTATAGAGATAAACATTGTGACCAAGTTTTATAAAGATAGAGTCAAAATTGTGACCTCTAGTGTGTTCACAAGATTTTTCAATGATTTGGCCTCGTGACCTAGTTTTTGACCCCAGATGACCCAATATCGAACTTGACCTAAATTTTATAATGATGATCATTGTGATCAAGTTTCATAAAGATAAGGTCAAAATTGTGACCTCTAGTTTGTTCACAAGCTTTTTCAATGAGTTGGCCTCGTGACCTAGTTTTTGACTCGGGATGACCCAATATCGAACTTGACCTAAATTTTATAGTGATGATCAGTGTGATCAAGTTTCATAAAGATTAGGCTCTAATTGTGACCTCTAGTGTGTTCACACACTTTTTTTAATGATTTGGCCTTCAAAGGCTTGTGACCTAGTTTTTGACCCCGGATGACCCAATATCGAACTTGACGTAGATTTTATAGAGATGATTATTGTGATCAATTTTCATAAAGATTAGTCTCAAATTGTGACCTCTAGTGCGTTCACAAGCTTTTTCAATGATTTGGCCTTGTGACCTAGTTTTTGACCCCAGATGACCCAATATCGACCTTGACCTAGATTTTATAGAGATGATCATTGTGATCAATTTTCATAATGATTAGTCACAAATTGTGACCTCTAATGTGTTCACAAGGTTTTTCAATGATTTGGCCTAGTGACCTAGTTTTTGACCCCAGATGACCCAATATCGAACTTGACCTAGATTTTACAGAGATGATCATTGTGATCAAGTTTCATAAAGATTAGGCTCAAATTGTGACCTCTAATGTGTTCACAAGGTATTCCTTTGATTTGACCTAGTGACCTAGTTTTTGACCCCAGATGACCCAATTTCAAACTTGGCCTAGATTTTATAGAGATGATCATTGTGATCAAACTTCATAAAGATTAGTCAAAAATTGTGACCTCTAATGTGTTCACAAGGTTTTTCAATGATTTGGCCTTGTGACCTAGTTTTTGACCCCAGATGACCCAATATCGAACTTGACCTAGATTTTACAGAGATGATCATTGTGATCATGTTTCATAAAGATTAGGCTCAAATTGTGACCTCTAATGTGTTCACAAGGTCTTCCTTTGATTTGACCTAGTGACCTTGTTTTTGACCCCAGATGACCCAATATCGAACTTGACCTAGATTTTACAGAAATGATCATTGTGATCAAGTTTCATAAAGATTAGGCTCAAATTGTGACCTCTAATGTGTTCACAGGGTTTTCCTTTGATTTGACCTAGTGACCTAGTAACCCCAGATGACCCAATATCGAACTTGACCTAGATTTTACAGAGATGATCATTGTGATCAAGTTTCATAAAGATTAGGCTCAAATTGTGACCTCTAATGTGTTCACAAGGTTTTCCTTTGATTTGACCTAGTGACCTAGTTTTTGACCCCAGATGACCCAATATCGAACTTGACCTAGATTTTACAGAGATGATCATTGTGATCAAGTTTCATAAAGATTAGGCTCAAATTGTGACCTCTAATGTGTTCACAAGGTATTCCTTTGATTTGACCTAGTGACCTAGTTTTGACCCCAGATGACCCAATATCGAACTTGACCTAGATTTTATGAAGATGATCATTGTGATCAAGTTTCATAATGATCAGGCTAAATTTGTGACCTATAGTGTGTTCACAAGCAATTGTGAACGGACGACGGACGGACGGACGACGGACGAAGAGCGATCACAAAAGCTCACCTTGTCACTTTGTGACAGGTGAGCTAAAAAATTGGACACGTTTTATTAAAATAACAATATTATTTTATAATGTTCCACAATTTTAAAAGTTTGCGTCAAAAAATTATCAAAGACTGGATCTTTAAAATGTCAGTTGATGTTACGTCAAAAAAGCAGAGAATGACGTTCGCGACGCTACTCAAAAAGTAGGCAGTAGTGTTTGGTTTAAAAAGTCTATAACTTTGTACGTTTATGGAATAATGTGTTCAAATTTTCCGAATCTGTTCACAAGAGTCTCTTCTTTCTAACCATATATTTATCAACATTTTCACAATTTTGTCACTAAGCCCGGTTTTCCTGGAGAACGGCTCATATATATTAAGATGTCAGATCATGGTGTCAATATGAAATATGTGCCAACTTAAGGTTAGCATTACATACTGACTAAATATTAGCATAATGCACAAACACAGCACAGACTCAATGATATTATAATGTACAATATTTGACAATGAAAGAATAGGTAAGACTATGTTTTATGTTAGCATTTATTTCAGTTTATACAAATTATGATAGCAAAATTATGTGAACACAGATCATCCTGGCAACATCAATGTCCAGATAATGTTACATGATAAAATGATGATACAATGAGCACAAATGTTGACCACCTCTCAGTGGACCACTGGTACCGAGCAATGAATGATGTGTGCATGTCAAATACATGATTAAGTTAGAATCAAGGTGAGTTAAAACTTCAAGCTGAATCCCGGCCCTGTAGCTGATAAACCTTTAGCAGCTTGTCTGAACTGGAAACCCGCAAGTTAAAACTTCAAGCTGAATCCCGGCCCTGTAGCTGATAAACCTTTAGCAGCTAGTCTGAACCGAAAACCAGCAAGTTAAAACTTCAAGCTGAATCCCGGCCCTGTAGCTGATACACCTTTATCAGCTTGTCTGAACTGGAAACCAGCAAGTTAAAACTTCAAGCTGAATCCCGGCCCTGTAGCTGATACACCTTTATCAGCTAGTCTGAACTGGAAACCAGCAAGTTAAAACTTCAAGCTGAATCCCGGCCCTGTAGCTGATACACCTTTAGCAGCTAGTCTGAACTGGAAACCAGCGTAAGTTAAAACTTCAAGCTGAATCCCGGCCCTGTAGCTGATACACCTTTAGCAGCTAGTCTGAACTGGAAACCAGCGTAAGTTAAAACTTCAAGCTGAATCCCGGCCCTGTAGCTGATACACCTTTAGCAGCTTGTCTGAACTGGAAACCAGCTGCAATAGCATCATCACCGTCATCCTAAAATACAGACAAAAATACATTGAATGAATATTCTGTAAACTCAATTTCAACTTGACACCAAAATTTGTGGATTTGATAAAAAAGACCATGCTGTTGGGGTTCAATGATTTCCGATTTCATGGAAAAAAGCAAGGTCAAAATCAAACAAACAAGAGATACTTGTAAAACACATATGCCCCCATGGCAGCCCAAAACTTGAAAATGGTAAAGGTCACAGTGACCTTGACCTTTGGCCTAATGACCTTAAATCAATAGGATCATCTTATGTTGCTGGCCAACCTCCATGTGAAGTATGATGATCCTAGGGCAAGCGGTCTTCGAGTTATTGAGCGGAAACCATAAGGTCTAAAAAATGGTAAAGGTCATGACAGATCCTATATCTAATATCAATAACTGATATTACTCTGGTGGTGCCTATACAGAAGATTGCTGGTTGATGAAGTGAAGTAATAAACACATTATCTCAATCAGGTGACGTTCAGCAGTGTTGTAAAGCTGTGCTGGACATATCCTTTATCATTCTTAGAGTGTGCAATAAATATTGAAACTAGCCAGACATGACGTTAACCAATCCATGTAAACTTTTGGTTAAAACAGTTTTCTTATGATATAGAACTGAATATGACAGTATTGTACACATACCAGCAACTTTGAGTAAGCTTTTCCTCCTGAAGGTGGTTTAGGTGAGCTGGCATGTTTTCTCGTCTGTTCTGATTTTGCTGGCCATGTAGGAAACATAGAAGGATCAATAGGTACCGGGGATTCACGGAAATATTCATGTGACAGGGCATCTCCTGCTGTGATTCTCTTACTGGGGTTATACGTCAAAAACCTACAATACAAACACAACATATTGTATATACTGGAAGGAAATATTCGTGTGACAGAGCATCTCCTGCTGTGATTCTCTTACTGGGGTTATACGTCAAAAACCTACAATACAAACACAACATATTGTATATACTGGAAGGAAATATTCATGTGACAGGGCATCTCCTGCTGTGATTCTCTTACTGGGGTTATACGTCAAAAACCTACAATACAAACACAACATATTGTATATACTGGAAGGAAATATTCGTGTGACAGAGCATCTCCTGCTGTGATTCTCTTACTGGGGTTATACGTCAAAAACCTACAATACAAACACAACATATTGTATATACTGGAAGGAAATATTCGTGTGACAGAGCATCTCCTGCTGTGATTCTCTTACTGGGGTTATACGTCAAAAACCTACAATACAAACACAACATATTGTATATACTGGAAGGAAATATTCGTGTGACAGAGCATCTCCTGCTGTGATTCTCTTACTGGGGTTATATGTCAAAAACCTGCAATACAAACACAACATATTGTATATACTGGAAGGAAATATTCATGTGACAGAGCATCTCCTGCTGTGATTCTCTTACTGGGGTTATACGTCAAAAACCTGCAATACAAACACAACATATTGTATATACTGGAAGAAAATATTCGTGTGACAGAGCATCTCCTGCTGTGATTCTCTTACTGGGGTTATATGTCAAAAACCTGCAATACAAATACACAAGACGGAAATATTCGTGTGATAGAGCATCTCCTGCTGTGATTCTCTTACTGGGGTTATATGTCAAAAACCTGCAATACAAACACAACATGTTATATATACACAAGACGGAAATATTCGTGTGACAGAGCATCTCCTGCTGTGATTCTCTTACTGGGGTTATACCTCAAAAACCTGCAATACAAACACAACATATTGTATATACAAACGTCAAAAACCTGCAATACAAACACAACATGTTATATAAACAGGAAGGAAATATTCGTGTGACAGAGCATCTCCTGCTGTGATTCTTTTACTGGGGTTATATGTCAAAAACCTGCAATACAAACACAACATGTTATATATACAGGAAGGAAATATTCGTGTGACAGAGCATCTCCTGCTATGATTCTTTTACTGGGGTTATATGTCAAAAACCTGCAATACAAACACAACATATTGTTTATACTGGAAGGAAATATTCGTGTGTCAGAGCATCTCCTGCTGTGATTCTCTTACTGGGGTTATACGTCAAAAACCTGCAATACAAACACAACATGTTATATATACAGGAAGGAAATACTCGTGTGACAGAGCATCTCCTGCTGTGATTCTCTTACTGGGGTTATACGTCAAAAACTCGCAATACAAACACAACATGTTATATATACACAAGACGGAAATATTCGTGTGACAGAGCATCTCCTGCTGTGATTCTCTTACTGGGGTTATATGTCAAAAACCTGCAATACATACACAACATGTTATATATACACAAGACGGAAATATTCGTGTGACAGGGCATCTCCTGCTGTGATTCTCTTACTGGGGTTATACGTCAAAAACCTGCAATACAAACACAACATGTTATATATACAGGAAGGAAATACTCGTGTGACAGAGCATCTCCTGCTGTGATTCTCTTACTGGGGTTATACGTCAAAAACTCGCAATACAAACACAACATGTTATATATACACAAGACGGAAATATTCGTGTGACAGAGCATCTCCTGCTGTGATTCTCTTACTGGGGTTATATGTCAAAAACCTGCAATACATACACAACATGTTATATATACACAAGACGGAAATATTCGTGTGACAGGGCATCTCCTGCTGTGATTCTCTTACTCGGATTGTACGTCAAAAACCTGCAATACATACACAACATGTTATATATACAGGAAGGAAATATTCGTGTGACAGAGCATCTCCTGCTGTGATTCTTTTACTGGGGTTATACGTCAAAAACCTGCAATACATACACAACATGTTATATATACACAAGACGGAAATATTCGTGTAACAGGGCATCTCCTGCTGTGATTCTTTTACTGGGGTTATATGTCAAAAACCTGCAATACAAACACAACATATTGTATATACAGGAAGGAAATATTCGTGTGTCAGAGCATCTCCTGCTGTGATTCTCTTACTGGGGTTATAGTCAAAAACTTGCAATACAAACACAATATGTTATATATACAGAACATGATTTAGTTCATACTGTGCATACATGATTTCCTGCTATACAGTTTAGTAAATAGGTTCAGACCGTGACATACTTCTCTGTCAGAATAAAAGTCGTCTTCGGCCTGAAATTTCTGACAGGTCTAGACAACATGGTTACATGTTCTCTGAGCAAATACAGTAAACAGGTTCAGACCGTGACACAAGTATCTTTTTATGATCTTTAATATTAAAAAGTACAGTAGACAAGAGGGCCATGATGGCCCAGTATCGCTCACCTGATTATAAACCCTGCACAATTTTCACCCAAAGAAATAATTTGAACATCTTGGTAGAAAACCACAAGATGATGCTACATACCAATTATCAAAACTCTAGGCAGTGTAGTTTTAGGCAAGAAGATATTAATATGTTTTCCCTATATAAGTCTATGTAAAACAGTGACCCCCGAGTGGGGCCAATTTTGACCCCAGGGGCATAATTTGAAAAATCTTGGTAGAGAACCACTAGATGATGCTACATACCAAATATCAAAGCTCTATGGAGTGTAGTTTTAGACAAGAAGATTTTATATGTTTTCCCTATATAAATCTATGTAAAACGGTGACCCCCGGGGCTGGGCCAATTTTGACCCCAGGGGCATAATTTGCACAATCTTGATAGGGGACCACTAGATGATGCTACATACCAAATATCAAAGCTCTTAGGCATTGTAGTTTTAGACAAGAAGATTTTATATGTTTTCCCTATATAAGTCCAAGTAAAATGGTGACCCTCAGGGTGGGGCCAATTTTGACCCGAGGGTAATAAGTTGAACAATCTTTGTAGAGGACCTCTAGCTGAGTCTACATACCAAATATGAAAGCCCTGGGCCAAGCGGTTTCGGAGAAGAAGATTTTTAAAGGTTTCCCCTATATAACTCTATGTAAAACTAAGGGCCCCCGGGGCGGGGCCAATTTTGACCCAAGGTACATAATTTGAACAATCTTTGTAGAGGACCTCTAGCTGAGTCTACATACCAAATATGAAAGCCCTGGGCCAAGCGGTTTCGGAGAAGAAGATTTTTTAAAGTTTCACCTATATAACTCTATGTAAAACTAAGGGCCCCCAGGGCGGGGCCAATTTTGACCCAAGGGACATAATTTGAACAATTTTTGTAGAGGACCCCAAGGTGGTGCTACATACCAAATATGAAAGCTTTAGGCCTTACGGTTTCAGAGAAGAAGATTTTTAAAGTTTCCTTTTTGAAAATCTATTTTTAGCCAGTGTGACCTAGTTATTTGACAGACCGGAAATTTTTTAACAACTTTGGTAGAGGTCTACCCAAGGAACATTCCTGTTAAGTTTTATCAAATTTGGCCAAGCGGTTTAGGAGGAGAAGTCGTTTGAAGAAATTGTTGACGGACGCACGACCCACGCCGCACGACGGACGACGGACATCTCGGTATGACAAAACCTCACCATGACCACTTTGTGGTCAGGTGAGCTAAAAACAAGCCAAGAAAATTCTGTGAAAACCAGGTTTCATGTAAACCTTACTTATTCTAGCAAAAGTGGGCTCAGGCTGTCATGTTACAGAGGCCTGACATGTTGAAGCCCTACACAGCAAGTTTCATCACAATACATCATGTGTCCTTTGCCTAAGAAAAGCGCTACCCAGCGCCTTCTTTCCATTACGTCCAATTCAATTAGATATAGAAGGCATGGATTACCTCCCATGGAAAGCACTCAGTAATGCTTTGCTTATGCAACGGGCACCATTTCGAACTTAAGTTATTGAGAATGTATTTCCAATTCCAGGAACCGTAACCTAGACCCCACCAGCCCACAGTGATGAGTATCAAAAGGAAATGTTAAAATAACTCTTTAGTTTTTGTAATCAAATGTAGTAGGTCACACATATTTTTACCTGTTCAACAAATTAAAGCCTTGATCAGACAAATATTGTCCAAATTTATTTCTCAATGTATTGTATGGATATTCTGTAAATGAGCATTTCTTCATGCCTGGTAATTCCATGACACCTGGCCAAATCTTCTCTGTAGGCGTACCGAGGTCCTGAAATATAACAACATTTTTTTCAACAGCTGTTTGACAATGGGCTCAGCAATTTATAAAGACATCAACATAACATTTATCACATTACCTGCAATCTGGGAGTGCCGAAAAGCCCTGCAGGAAATATCATTTGGCACTCCCGCACTGTTACATAAATATTTAAACTAGCTTGACATTATATAAGCCATTCCATGCTTTGAGCAGCCTGTGGCGCCAGGAAAATACAAACGTCGTCATGATATCATGCTCATTGTACTGCTAAATTTTGAACGAAACTTATGTAGTGTGTGTCATTATTTTGAATAATAATAAGGAATTTCTAAGTTTATGCGATAATTAGAATCTTATATTTGTGCTAATTACATACAAGTTTCATTAAACTCATCGACAATAGTACTTGGCAAAGCCTAACGTCATACTATTTTGTCCACTCTTTTAATAAAACTTGTACGTAATGAGTACTCATGCAAGATCCTCTATAAAACAGCTGTTTGACAATGTGCTCAGTAATTTTTAAAGCTAACATCAAAACTGACTTCTAGAATATCAAATTGTAGGGCAATCAATTTGTTCCTAGTAAAGCTAAACAAGTTCACTGACATTGAAATTGTGAATATTTTTTTCTTGTTCAATCTCTAGCGATTAATATAATGTAAATCTAATTTGATACAAGTATTCTAAATCAGAAAGGTTGTATCGACTATCCAAACCAAACTGATATCATATGATCCAGTATTCAAGATCAAGGATAATTTCTCTGCCCAGAATTCCAAATTTATTGAAATAATTTTCGCATCAAATATTCCAAAAAGATAATTGTAGAATAATGTATTCTAAATAAGCCATTTATTCTTACCTTAAAAATCTTTTGTAGCTGATCAATGTCAGATTTTCCCTGCCATATTGCTTTCATAACTAGAAACTCTGCCATAATACAGCCTACAGACCACATATCTATAGGTGTAGAATACTCCTTAATACCGAGTAGTAATTCTGGTGCTCGGTACCATAACGTCACAACTATAGGAGTGTAGTGTTTTAAAGGTTCACCATATTCTCTAGCCAATCCAAAATCTCCAATCTGTAAACATAACATGATATAATATAGTGACGTAAGCAACAATATCACATGTTGCCATGCACAAATCTTAGATTGAATAATATTATATGTTGCTATGCACAAATCTTAGATTGAACACTATCCCATGTTGCTATGCACAAATCTTAGATTGAACACTATCCCATGTTGCTATGCACAAATCTTAGATTGAACACTATCCCATGTTGCTATGCACAAATCTTAGATTGATCACTATCCCATGTTGCTATGCACAAATCTTAGATTGAACACTATCCTGTGTTGCTATGCACAAATCTTAGATTGAACACTATCCCATGTTGCTATGCACAAATCTTAGATTGAACACTATCCCATGTTGCTATGCACATATCTTAGATTGAACACTATCCTATAATGCTACGCACAAATCTTAGATTTAACGATATCACATTTTGCTATGCACAAATTATTCGGCTGAGATATCATGCGCATAAAGGTTTGAATAGATTTTGAGTACAGACAAACAGGGGTGTAATAATGTGTTTACAGAAAACTATTACTGACATGATCAGGACCCAATCTCCTGAGTCAAATCTCATCTCTAATATTGCCATGTGTTGTTTTGATACTTTCCATGGGAGTATTGACTAAAAATAGCGTCAATAACAGCAAACACTATTCTTAGTAAATAACAGTAAATGTTTACATGTTCTAACTTCGGATTTATCTCAAAGTCAGACTTTGAAATTGGCAAAATCTCAATTTGGGTAGAGATTTTTATGTGAGATGCTTTGAGAGATTGAGCCAGTTTTACCTTTAAAATTCCTTTATGACTAAGAAGTAAATTTGATGTTTTCAGATCTCGATGTATAATCCAGTTATCATGTAGATGATGAACGCCCCGTAATAATTGTAGCATCAATGTTTTAACTTCTCCTGTAATACACAACATGATACAGTTTGCTTCGTCATATCAACCGTACAGGTAAAACTAGGAGCTCATTGCATAGACAAGGCGCTATCAAACGCTTTTCAGCGCTACGCTAAGAAATGGCTTGCTTCATAAAAAGGGAAAAATCTATATGCTTCCTGTGAGCACACATGGCTAGCATACCGTCGCGTAGCAAAGCACTACCTAGCTTAACAAAAGCGGTCCGTTAAATAAGAAAACGCTGGGTAGAGCTTGTCTAGCAAAGTGTTAGGGACCGCTTTACTATAGGCGAACATGTTCGCTGGTAGCATGTCGTTGCATAGATGTAGTAAAGCGCTACCAAAAGGCGCTAAATAATGCGTTGGTTATGGAACAAGCTCTAGGTATCTATGATTACAAAGACTGTTTAATCACACATTTCTTACAACTTATTCACTGTATGTAGTATTGTGTTCATGCCAATTTTGTTAAGGGTAAGAATAGTGATTACAAAATAAGATCAAACTTATATTTATTGAAACCCATTTATATAGCAAACTATATAGTGATCTATGACTTACCAACAAGGAATGGTTGTTTCATTGATTCCATTAAACTTTTCAGATCATGTTCCACATAGTCCATCACAATGTAGATTTTATCCATATTACTACCAACAACAATTTCCTACAACACAAACACATGTTTGGTTAGGACAGTGGATGCAATACAATATACTGTAAAATCAATAATTTTGATGAAATTTATTGATTTTACGGTTCACTTTCAACCACAAAATCAAATCCTAACCAACAATAATTTTGACCCTTGTATTTATTACCTAAAATGCAAAATCCACGAATTACCGTTCCATCAAAATGGTCTTTTTTACCAAAACCCAACAAGATGCCAAAATGTCACAAAATACGCACGTCTTGGTTGTGCTAGTGACAAAAAATATTGATTATGAAATAAAAGCCCATATTATGTCAAAACATTTTTAAACAATCATCTTTAAACTTTAAACTAATCTTTTTAATCAGAAACTATATATAATGTTTACCATTGTTGTCACCAAGTTTGAAGAAGATCGGACAAAAACTGTTTGTGTAAGAGTACGGACAAGGCTAATTTCACATTTTTTGGGTAAATGAAGGAAAATATTCCAAAAAGGCCTGCGCCGATTTGGCCTATGATCGAACTTGGCCTAGATAATACACCCATTAGCATTGCAAGCAAGTTTGAAGACAATCGGACGAAAAATATTTGAGTTAGAGTACAGACAATGCCAATTTCACATTTTTTTTGGTAAAAGAAGGACCATAACCCAAGAAGGCCTGCACCGATTTGGCCTATAATCGAACTTGGCCTAAATAGTACACCCATAAGCATTGTCAGCAAGTTTGAAGACGATCCGATGAAAACTGATTGAGCTAGAGTACGGACAAGGCTAATTTCACATTTTTTTAGTAAAAGAAGGACCATAACCCAAGAAGACCTGCACCGATTTGGCCTATAATCGAACTTGGCCTAAATAGTACACCCATAAGCATTGTCAGCAAGTTTGAAGACGATCCAATGAAAACTGTTGGAGCTAGAGTACGGACAAGGCTAATTTCACATTATTTTGGTAAAAGAAGGACCATAACTCAAGAAAGCCTGCACCGATTTGGCCTATAATCGAACTTGGCCTAGATATTACACCAATAAGCATTGTCAGCAAGTTTGAAGATGATCGGACAATAACTGTTCGCGTTAAAGTACATACAAGGCTAATTTCACATTTTTTTGGTAAAAGAAGGACCATAACCCAAGAAGGCCGGCACCGATTTGGCCTATAATCGAACTTGGCCTATATATTACACCCATAAGCATTGTCAGCAAGTTTGAAGATGATCGGACAAAAACTATTTGCGTTAGAGTACAGACAAATTACTGGACGCAGCCCACCCGCCTGCCCGCCAAGGGTGTTCACATAATACGTCCCGTTTTTCAACGGGCGTATAAAAATTTTGTTCCATCAAAATTAAATGATTTTGCAGTAGTTGTAGTATGTAAAAGTTACACATGAATCTTGAGTAATGCTTCAATCATATCAACCAATAATCCATACATTTGATCACCTCAACAGCACAAAGTGCAGACTTTGGGTAAATATTGAACAGTAGACTTTCAGAAAAATAAAGCAACCAAAGATGATCAAAAACATCAAATATGAATGAACCGATATACAAACTTCATCAAACTCGGGATGTGATAACTTTGTTCTTGGGTAATGTTATAATAATGAGCTCACCCTAAGGCCACAACAAATTGATCATGCGTTCGTCGGGAGCGCCTGCTCCTGATTTTTCCAAAATGAAAAATAAATATTTAAATTTAAATTATTGCTCCCGCACCTGGGAAAACCACGCGCATGTGATTTTTTTCCTAAGTGTTAACTTACCGTCTCGCGTAATTAGCCTTTATAAGAACCCCTCTTCCGGACTTAATTATGTCACTGATAGCCATCAATAAACAGATCCACATTCTCATGAATCAGTGTATAGTCAAGTCCCTAGTATTACGGAGGAAAAACACGCTGGTTAAACGAGGATTGACCAGTTTATTGCCCCATTCACACCTACATGTCATACTGTATACCTACTCAGCTGGAGACATAATTAGCAGACAAACTTTTGTTTTTCTTGATTGTCAATTTGTGAACAGTGTTGCGTGTAATTTTTACAAGCGTGAGAAACACTCTGTTTAACATTTGCAACAATACGTAACAGCCTCCGTTGCTTTAGATCTTTAATAATTAAAAGTCAATTATGTTTAAACTTTTGATACCTATTTGTTTGCAACGTCAATTACTGATGACAGGACTAGCACGTGTGTGCTTGAGTGGTCCAAGATGGCATGAAAACGAAAACAAGAAAATAATGGGGGGAAGGGGGCAGACAACTAATTGAAAAACTTTATTCAACAAAAAAATCACACTTCAGAATCATTCACAAAATCTAAGAAATATGTAGGAGAAGTCTGACCATAACCTTGAAGGTTATGCAACACAACACAACACAAAAGAAATACCTCACACAAGAGAGAAGATTTCTGTGATTAATGACTCCCTAGAGTAAATGCCAGCATTTTATAGCTGTTGTAACTGATATTTAAAAGGTTAACCCAGGGCAGCAAGGTCAGTCTTCAAGTACATACACAGATAATATACTAAAATGCCACCTTTGAACTTGTTAAATATTAATTGACCCATGATATAAATTAATAAACACACAGTCACTGTATAGATTTGTTCTGTTTTGCCCCTCCAAATAATGAGGGGGGGGGGGGGGGGGGGGGGGGTAGATTTAAATGAAATTTGCTACACATATTGTCTTACAACTACACCAAATTTAGTAAGAAAACAAGAGGAGCCATCTTAATGATCTACAATTTCAACAAATATAGCAGTGAGGTATAAACAGAAAGGCACCAAACAGAAAAGCTGTTGATCTGGGCTGGTATTCATCAAGCCATAGCTATAGATAGATAGGTAGTAAAAAATTAAGCATTCTAATGGAAAACTTGCTCAAATAAATTATAACTAAATATAAACACCATCATAATCAGTCACACAAAATTCACTTTTATTTAGGAAAAAAAACACAGGAGAAGCAATCTTGAAGGTCTACAAATCCAAAATTTTCTAGGGGGAGGTCCCCCAAACCCCCCCTGGCGGGAGGGGGCCACCCCCTCCCGCAACCTCCCCCGCGACCTTTTTGGGCCCAGCACCCTGCCCTTCTTTAATCCTAGCTGGAGCTCTGACCTTGCATAGCATTATGCATCGTGCGCTACTAACAGTGCTAAATAAACAGCCGTCTGAGCATGATGTGTCACTACAAGAACAAAACTGTACATGGTGATCATTGAGACTGACTAGCTTGATGCTTAGTTGATTTGAATCTTTAACCACTTGTCACTCAGTGCATTTGTGTTCATTATCATTTATATGTATGTGACAATGTCTGCCCACATTTACCTTGAATACCTGTATTCTGGTAAAATAATTTGATAAATCCTACACAACATAACAAGAAATATATAACAATCATTTATTTGGCCTCATTTCTTATTAAAGCTATTGTAATAATTTCAATATTGACACAATTTCCTAAAAATGGGTGCATCAGAAATGAATAGGGCACTTTTGCTCCTTCACGCGCTTTCAAAAATGGCATTTTCAAAAATAAATTTAAAAAAAATTATTTCGCTCCTTCGCTCGCTCTCAATTACGGGTTTTTCAAAAATAAATATTTAAATTTATATTTCGCTCGCTCGCCCCTAATTTTTCCCCAAAAAATCCGTAGAACCAAAAATTAATTTGGTGTGGCCTAACAGTGACAATATTGGTATGCTGTGCTTATTTCACGTAATAATGTGATAGGAAATCCCTAACGTTATAATAATGAACTCACCCTAACTGTGACAATATTGGTGTGCTGTGCTTTCAGCAATGTGTTGATTTCACGTAATGATGTGATAGGAAATCCTTCCTTCTCTTTCTCCATCTTCAATCTCTTCAGGGCAACAATTTCATCTGTAATACATGACAGGGAATAGAGTCATTTTGGCAGCTTGAAGAAAATACAATTTCTCTGACATTATAGCTTGGTGAATTTGACATGAACTTGACCTTTATGCATGAATATAGTACAAGTTTTATGCTTTAAATATGTCAATTTCCGCATGCAAATTGAGCAATATCGATACTTTAAATTTGTAGTACATCCGAAACGTCTTCATGATACTTACTGACTATGCAAACATGCCATGACAATATAAATACAGACAAGATATCGACTGAGAAATTAGGATAATCAAAAGGTCAGGTTTATGTCAAATTCGCCAAGCTATACTAATGTGAGATTCATATATAAGCCTTTTGCTAATGGAAGAAATTGCTATTGTACAAGAGCAAGTCTTGTCTCTTCCCTGGTTAAAATTCAAGCCCTCAGGTGAGATATCCTTATCCTAAAATCCCCCATAATTCATGTTTAGCTCGTAAGTACGATTCAGACGTATCGGAAACAGAGATTATTATCAGATATCACCCAATGCCAGCATTGTAATATACACAATTGTAATTAAATGACTTAGTTTCATAATAACATGCACAAAAATCTAGTTAATATTGATCAAGATCAAAGTTCTGTAAACCAAAGACCTAAATTAGGTATTTGTGTAAACCAAGAAACTATTTTGCGCGATAAAAGTTTTCGGAATTCACGGATTGACGATTTTGGCAAAACGAGAAAGTAAGTATATGCAAAAGTTTCTTGGTTAAGAGTAATTAGCTCTCATCAACAGATATTGAATTATCATGCAAGCCAATGATCACCTGTTTTTTTATCTCGTGCTCGATACACAACACCATATGTGCCCTCTTCTATTCTGTTCAAACAACTAAATTCCTCCACACTGCGACATCCCTGAAATAAGAGATTAACTTGATAGTACAATGTAGTACATCTTTCAGCCAACTATGTATGAAGAAAATAGTACAATTAACTAATAACCATTGTTATGTGCTACAGGTAGCAGTCATCTTTTGAAGTAAATATCTACATAGACTGGAAATTGGCCTGTTCATTTATGACTGCTACCTCCATCAGGAACGTTGATGCTCTGTGATGTGAATTGTTTTCATAAATCACTTCTAAAAAGGAATTGATCGGAAAAAGTCAATTCTGGAAAAAGTCATGCTGTGGCATCTGTGCAATTTTTTTCATCTACACTATTTCATCTGGTGACCTGGATCTCAGGTCTGATATTAACAAGGAAATCACAGTTACACAAAATGACATGCTTCATTTGGCCATACAGCAATGATCAGCAAGTATAATTAGGGCTCACTATAATTACTTCACAAAATAAACTATGAAAAGTTCAGTGTACAGAGTCGTTCAACATAGAGTTCACTTAAAACAAAGACAGATTATGAAATCTGACTGCCTGCCCGTTGCCTGTCTGTACTGAGTGTACTGCTATACAATATATCTGCCATTATGAACAAACTATACAGAGTATACTGATACCTGCAAAGCAGGAAAGTATGGAGGTAATTCTGGCTTTAATTCTATAGGTGACATTGGTGGTGTTTCCTGTAAGAAGTCTTCATCGTCATGGTGATCATTGAGATGTACAGAACCAGTCTCACTCTCATTCTCTGAATGATCATCAAACTTGGACTTAGCTGAAATAACCACAAAACATTGCATCATCTAGCCTTCCAATGTTTTTTCTTGAAAAAACTTAAACTGCCTGTGCCTATAAATTTGGAGAAATTTAGTGCAAAAAATTGCAAAATTGAGATTTATTAAAAAGATTGTTTTGTGTATTAAATCTTCATATTTGGCCTTTTCTACTCATTGCACTCAACTGATGTAGCAAAGACCTTGGCCCGTTTAAAAATCTACTGTTTTGACTTAAATCAGCAATACCAACTTGCTTTTATAATAACAGGAACCATGAGGTAAAAGTATGCTTCCTTCTTGGGAAAAATGGAGGTTATTTTGTGGTTGAAGGTGAATACGAAATTTATTCCTACACAAAAAATAATTATTTCACAGATTTTGAAATTGATTTAAATCTCACCTAGATGTTTTTTATCTGTATCCTCATCAGGTAGTTTAGGACTTTCAGACTTTGTTCTCTCATCACCTTCATCATCTGATGTATCCTCAGATACACTACTACTCTCACTACCTATAGACATAAACACAACAAGAAAAGTTACCAATTTGTGGTCACATGTTTCTGTATTGTGACATGTAGTATGATATTCGGAGTTCTTCTATTTGCTGTGTCTGTTCCAATATTCGCTAACAACTTTCTGACATTGTATCAATATGCTGGTGCTGAAAACTACAGCAAGAAATTAGTGGAAAGAAAGAAGTCTTCCCCGTCTGCTAAAGTGCCTATCAACAAGAGTGAACCAACACCTCTTGCTGTCAAAGAAAGACTGAGTACATGTATTCAAGAAAGTTACCAATTTCTAGGGCTTCTTTCAACTGTTAAGCCCCCCCCCCAAGCACCCTCTGACATTGTAACTTCCCCTGGTTATTGGGATGCCTATGG
Organism: Spisula subtruncata; assembly: GCA_963678985.1. NCBI lineage: Eukaryota > Metazoa > Mollusca > Bivalvia > Venerida > Mactridae > Spisula > Spisula subtruncata. The sequence continues at coordinate 13,670,055 of OY787669.1, forward strand.
GAACCTACACTTGTGGCTCCCTGGGAAACTATTTCTCTCCTGGGGGTGTAGCAGCCAACATTGATCTGCAGCGCCCAGAAAAATAGACACTGCCCTCACAATAATTTATCTTACAGCAGCTTAAATACTACTATTTTAGAGGCAGACATTCTAGATAATGAATTTGTTGCTACTGGTACAGCAAATAATAAAATGCCTAGGACCTTTCTTAAATGAATTTGGAGTATATCAAGGAAAGCCAACAAAAATGAAAATTTGCATAAGTGAAGTTTGTATGAAGACAATACTCATTTCATATGAATGATGGTCAACCTCGAGTTAACTTGTCTTTGACCTGCCACCATAGTGGGTCTTAATTGTTCTGTAAGTTTAGTCTGAGAACTGCCAAAAAGATCACTTAGAACTTACCAGATTCACCAGAATCACTATCTGAATCTTCACTTTCCTCTGAAGGTGACATTGCTGTATCAGGTAGTTCATGCTTCCCCTCCTCCTCGTCCGAGACCCCTCTCTCCTCATGTCTTTCCTCGTGTCTCTCGTCATCACGTCTCTCGTCATCACGTCTCTCATCTCGTCTCTCACCACGTCTATCATCTATACCATCATCCTTCAATCTACCACGATGTTCTACACCGCCCTTAGATGATCTACTGTATCCTAAACAATACAAGAGAGGTTTGTATTAGATGATCTACTGTATCCTAAACAATACAAGTAAAATCAGAAAATTAATATAATTCATCCCTATGGATAAACCATGAAATACAAGGATTTTTTCTTATTGGCATTGTCATAATGATAGATCTAGCCCATTTATTTTCCTTGTCATTGGTGGAAAAAGGGGGAAACAGGAGATGTTTGTAGAACATGCATAAACTCCTCTAGGCTGATTTTCGATAGGAGACTCGGTTAAAGTTGGTTATGTTTATCTTCAGCCACCATGTTGGGTATGTTTATCTTCAGCCACCATGTTGGGTATGTTTATCTTCAGCCACCATGTTGGGTATGTTTATCTTCAGTCACCAAGTTGGGTACGTTTATCTTCAGTCACCATGTCGGGTATGTTTATCTTCAGCCACCATGTTGGGTATGTTTATCTGCAGTCACCATGTTGGGTACATTTATCTTCAGTCACCATGTTGGGTATGTTTATCTTCAGCCAACCATGTTGGGTATGTTTATCTTCAGCCACCATGTAGGGTATGTTTATCTTCAGCCACCATGTAGGGTATGTTTATCTTCAGCCACCATGTAGGGTATGTTTATCTTCAGCCATCATGTAGGGTATGTTTATCTTCAGCCACCATGTTGGGTACGTTTATCTTCAGCCATCATGTAGGGTATGTTTATCTTCAGCCACCATGTGGCCAATGTAATCTTGGTTGTGTTCGGAACGCTGTTCTTTGTGTTCCAGAGCACGGACACACCGGAACAGTGTTCAGGATATGTTCTATCTGCTCCCAATGATCAGGACCTGTGGTGCAGGCAGAACAGGTCATGTGATAACAACAACAACAAGACAACCGGAAACTTCACGAAATCTGTTATTCTGATCACCTTGGCAATAGTTTGCCAACGGAGAAAACGGAAATGGCCAAACTTTTACAATGGGAAATTTTCTAGTGGCATATTTCTTCCATCAATATAACTGCTGCATCTTCCAATATCGGCTACATTAAAAGTTTTATTTCTTATCATTATTTAATTTTCATTGTTGTTGCTTCCTGTTCCGTTCCTGTTCCATTTTGTTCGTAAGTTGTTTGGAGTGGAACATTCGGAATACTGTCCAGAACAGTCTTATTCTGTTTGTAAGTAGTTGGAACAGGAACAGTCAGAACAGTGGTCTGCACAGCCCTTTTGAACACACCCCTTCTCAAAGAGCAATACAAATGTATATGACATTTGTATAACAATGCTCAAAACACGCGTGTTCAAAGTAATTATGTGAACATATGTGGCCTTGTTAGCCTAGTGGTAGCATGTCCACTTTAAGAGGTCTTGCACCTGATCCCAAACAGCAACATATCAAAGTACTGGTATATCTTCATTGCTTGCAAACATGCCATATTTTCCTGAAGCCTATGCAGGAGATTGGTGATGGAAATGCAGGTTAATTGACACTTACAAAACAACATTCTATTTATCCCTCAATATCAAACTTCAAAATAACTAAGGGGCGATCTTAAACACCTTGAAATTCCATATATAGTAATCATATTATTGAAATGGGACAAAATTTCGAAGTTTTGGTAAAAATACATTTCAAGGGGATATTAATCCATGGATACTGCATTTCAGTTAGTAAATACAATGGGTCAAAATTATTGTTCATTACGATTTGATTTCGTGGTTTAAGGTGAACCACGAAATCCACGCAATTTAATTCCCCACGAAAACGAATTATTTTACAGTATCAAAGTACTGGTAAATCCCCCATGCCTGACAGTTACACAACAACCTTTTACTTATCTCTCAATATCAAAAGCTAATTGAGGGTTGATCTAAAACACATTTAAATTCCATATAAGAATAAATTATGAACAAACCTTTATCTGTTGGTCTCGGTCCTAATCTAGATTTAACATCTTTACTAACAGTTCTACGTTCGCCACTTCTACTCCGACTTCTTCTTCCTATTCTTTCTTTTTCCTTTATTCTTTCTTTTCTGTTGCGAACTTCAATAAAGTACATGTTAAATAAAGTTATGAATAGTTGACATTGTATAAGCCTCTGCATTAGTAGCTATACACACGGAAAACCAGCAATAATACAAGACATTGAAGGTCATATTTTGGTTTACAATTTGAGAATAACTTAACTTAGAGGAGATATAAGGGTGTCTACAGAGCCAATTTTTAAATCAGGAAAATCAGATGCAGTCATATCATTTTTGACAAACATGAGGCCTTCAACCACATTGTTTCAATATTTTAATCAGCTTTTTTATCAAGAATTTCCTTCAAAACATATTAACTTGACCATAACTTTCTCAAGATATGTTCATAAAATATTTATCATTTTGGTCAGAAATCATGGCTCTTTCAGAATATGTAAATCCGAAATTCCGGATTCATCCGGAAAAATTGACACCCCTGTAACTTGACATCCCTGTAAAAATTGAGAAATGACTTCCAACATTTTGGAAATGTTAATATCTCGTACAAAAAGTAGCAGAACTAGGACTATTATACTTACTTTCTTCTCGTTCACGTTTTTGTTGCTGTAATCTTCTCTCTTCTTCTTTACGTCTTCTACGTTCTTGTTCCTTCTTCTCTCGATCTTCTCGCATTTTCCTTTCTCTGTTCTTCTCTCGTTCCAAACGCTCCAATCTTTCTCTAGATAACAATACACATACATTACAGTAGATAACACATAGACACTTGATACATAGACCCTATTGCTGGCCATGAACAGGTACCAATGTAGGGTCAACACAAACTTGTTCATGCTATTACATCTGCAGGGACGGTTGGTGCCCAAGTCTGTCAGGGAACTGAAATGAGCATCAATATGTATGGACAAAATCATAGTTTTTATGCTATAATATCTATAAAGGCAGCAGTATTATGTGAATATTTATCTTGGATAATGAGATCATCTTAAGCACATGTTTGTAACAAACAATGTTAAAACATAATATGCATGTTTTCATTAAATATAGCATTATCTTACCTCTCTAACCTCGATTTCTCTCGTTTTTCCTGTTCCCGTAATAATTTCTCCTTGAGTTCTCTCTCTCGTTCCCTACCACTGAATGCTCTATCATGTCTCTCAGGGTTACCTAACAACACAATAAGTAGTAAATTAACACTATTATATGCTGACAGAAAGTTCATAATCATCAAGTCATATAACTCAACTCAATCCTTTAGGCACAGTCATCAATATGTTTGCACCATTTTGTTGAAAGAGATTTTTAATTCTAACAAAACTCGTCTTCAAGCTATAAAACAATCAATGCCAAAGTTAAAGCTCCCAATACACATTCAACTAAAGCTGTCACCTTTCAGCAGACTAATATACCCCCTGCATGCAAAGGACCATAATTCTGGCGAAAAATTATCAGGGCTAATACCTTCCTATATGCACATCTACATGTTAAGGATGTTCATGTGTGAAAGCTTTAAGAAAATCCTGCAATAACTGTAGGAGGAGTTGCGCTTACACGAATCTGTCTATGGACTGACAGACAAGCTGAAAAAGCAAATACCCTTACTACTTTAATAGTAGGTATAATTACAACTTCCATTGTGCAAGGGGTATAATTAAATAATAAAAAACATACTGAAAATGAAATATTATAAGACTAAGAGTTTGTACTAAGAGATCAGATTGTGAAACATTGCAGTGATATACTGTAAAATCATTAATTTTTGTGGGTGATTAAATTTCTTGAATTTGTTGTTTACCTCAACCATCAAAAAATAACTTTTACACCTCTATTTATTACCTGAAATGCAAAATCAACCATTAAACCTCCCATTGAAAAGGTCTATTTTGCTAAAATAACCCCCCCCACAAAATTTCATCCTATCGAAATAAAATGATTTTTACATAATAGATATACCTCTAACAGGTTGTCTGTCCTCTCTATGTTCCCTACTATCTCGTTCTCTAACTCTCTCCTTATCTCGATGTTTCTCCTTGTCTTGTCCTCCGTGTCTCTCCTTCTGTTTATCTCTCTTTCTGTCTTCTTTATGTTTATGTTTGTGTTTATCTTTTTTCTTGACTGGTACAGGTGGAGGTTTGATACCCGGGCCATCATCATCATCATCTTCTTCCTCATCCTCCTCCATCAATTGTCTGTCAAATAAACAACCAGGTCCGGTAATTATAAATATTGGAAAACATACTACATGTTCCAACTCAAACTCCGTACTCCAATTAGAGCATTTTCTTAGTTACAAAAACTGTTGTAACGGCTTTATTACTGTATGGAAACATATGAAATGGTGGTTCATTTTCTTAATTAGATCATTTGCTACAAGTTGGTGTTGGTTTTGATGTAAGATTCTAAAAAAGCTGTTTGGAGTATGGAGTTTGAGTATGACTCATGAGAAAATCTTTATAATCACTGGGCCAGTATGATCAATATCCATAATATTCACAACAGATTCAATTTGGTATAACTAAACAACAGTACTACGTATGTAAACAGTTAACTGGTGGACAGATTAACTGTTGGGGTTATCAGATGGCAAAAGGTAAATACTTCATTGTCTCTGTCCCGTAGTTATGTGTGTGTTCCAGTATTCACATTTTCATTAAACCTCTCTCAAATGCTCACACCAGTTTGCGAATTTGCACAGGAGATATTTTGTTTTCCTTTGTGCGGGCATTAAACAGTGGTCCCTACAGTATTTTACTATTTTGAGGTCCGCATGGAAGATTGTGTTTTTTGCAAATGTGTTAACCTCGTATAATAAAGTCATTATTATTATATTATCATTATCATTATCACTTTCTGTATCGCACATTTCTGCGACGTTGCGATCTTTGGAAAAAAACGTGAAAAGTATGATACAAGGAATAAATTCATGGTGTTGCGGTTATTGACATCATCAACTTTTAATATCCCGTGGTTAAATGTGAATACTTAGTAACTTACATTTCATCGTCCCTATCCGAGTGGTTATGTGACTCTTCTTCCTCCTCCTCCTCATGTTCCGATGTTTCCTCGTGATCATCACTTCGAGCAGCAAGTTCTGGACTACTCGATGCTAACTCTCCCTGTTCATATGGACTTCTGTCAGATACCAGTGTCACTAGAAAATAAGATTTTTTTGTAGAAATTAAGAATAGAATGATGCATACATCTTTTCGCCCAAACCTCCACTTCATACAGGGGTTTCATTTGACTTGGGACGCCGAATCTAGACAGAGGCAGAGATTCTTTATGTAGGTGATTTTCAAAAGACTCAGAGAAGACCCTGTGTATTTCAAGTATGTGCGTTGCTCGGTACTAGAGGGATTTTACCTTTGTCAAGTACTCTGCTCTGGATACCGGACTAAACTCCCACTGGACGTTATCCCCACTGCTACTTTTTGCCAGGCGGACACAATCCCGACTGTGAATTTTACGGGGTGGACAAAATCCCAATCCTAGATTTAACAGGGTGGATATAATTGGACAAGTGCACTTATCCATTCTACACTTATCCAAACTATTCTGTCCGAAATTAGGTCAACATGGTCTAAACAATAATCTATAACATGGATCAATTCAATTTCTTTTTAATAAGACGATTGTTTAGATACATTGAGTATTACCTTTTCTACGGCTCATAGTCAATGTTAATGAGTATATAGGTTCCGATAAAGAATATTTTGATAAAAAGAAATCGAACTGAAAACGTGAAAAAGGGGAATAACTCGCGAGTCTAATTTTAAACGACTACTTTTAAATATCGCTGTCGTCACATAGAATGAAACTGTCACGCTAATGAATATTATTAACAATTACCAGCTATTGGCCTGATCTTTTTAAAACGGTTTTAATATTTAATGCATGTAAACCATTTCCAATTATTTTGTCTATTGCAAAGACCTAAATGATACACGGATCCGGCATTCACACAGGATTGCTTGTATTTTAAACGCACCTCATGTGATGATCATGTGACATTTATGATGATCATGTGACAATTCCAAAATGGAAGATGATCCACTGCTAGAAAAGCATCAACATTTACAAGATGCTAGTGTCAGTGGGCTGTCTACGAGGTACATCAATACAAATCCAGAAATTGATGAAGTAGATATCATCGCAAAACACGAACCAAAGCGTGTAAGGTTTAAATACATCCAGTACCTTTGAATTATTACCAGTCTCTTTCATTTTGCTCAAGAGACTAGATCCTAGAGTGGACCCTGCAAATTGTTGGGAGAAATGTGCATCTGCATGTTTTGGCTATGCTTATTGTCAGTTTCATTTCTCAAAGACAATATCCACGTAAAAATCGACATAGATATTCACCATCACAAGGAGAGTCAATTAATAGACTGATAAGGCTGGTAACTCTGTGACTTATGTATTTATGAAGTTATCTGCCCTTGTTTACACTTAGTTCTTAGATATATTGGCAAATTTTACATGTAAACAGAATTTTCTCAAACACCATCAAAGTTTTCAATTTGAAAGTCGACACACTTGTGGAATGTAATCATCTAACAATGATGGTTTAATTAATGAATAGAAAATACAATTCTAATCTATTCAACATTTCATAAGAGTTATTCCTCTTCTCTCACCTTACACAAAAAAGATAAATTTCTCAAAGACATAAGTTATTCACTATCACAAGGGGAGTCTGTACTGACTAAGTTGGCGACTCTATGCCATTTATTTCTGCTACTTATAGATTATTTTACTCCCAGATAAGGGGGCAGGGGATATATTATTGGCCAATTTTGAGGTTCCGACAGGCCGCAAACAGTCAAGCTGATTTCTTGAAAACAGCAAATAAGACAAGAAAGTATTTATGTGTCAGTCTCAGGGCCTATGCAACATAAATAGAAAATAACATCAAATTGCAAGGCTTACCCTTATGGCCCTTTGTTTTTGCCCATACCCCTTCAAATTTTAGTCAAAAAAATACAAAAGTGACCAATTTCACCCTATACACAGTACTTTTAAACCCAATGCAATCCTATTTTGGTCCCATTTTATATAAATAGCATGTCTGAGCTAGGTTAATTCAGCAAGAAAAGTGTCTCCCATACCTGCCGATTTTTTGCTATTTGCTGTCAAAGTTTTTCGCGGTTTCTAACGACGCTAAATTTGAACTTCCACCAGTGGTGGTAACCTCCTTTTTGAAGAGCTACAAATCCTTCAGATCCAACTGATATTTAGATTCTATGATTTTTCAAAATATTAAACACCTTCTTTGTACAAAATAAATACAGAATTGGGTCTTTAAAATACCAATTTAATTTTTGGTGCGCATAAATAAGCCCTTAACAAATTTGATATTTTGAGGGACCCCCATCACCCCAATATATCCCCTGCCACCTAAGCAAGGGTACTATCAAGTAAGAGGAAGTTAAGTTTCCAGCAGGATGCTCGTGTTTTACTATGAATCTTCTACCATGCAGTGAGCACCAAGAAAGGGTAATGGTAACCCCACCAAATTTTTGTCATTTGGGGAGAACCTTTAAATGATTTTTGAAGTCAAAACTTAATAATAATGATCAAGTTTTGAGAAAATAAGCGTTCAATTATGAAGCCCTGATTCAGTGTTTCTTCTATTTCAGGACTTTACAGCACATCTGGCTTTAGCAATAGCTGCTTGTACACTTGGTTCATCATTTCAGTTTGGATACAACACGGGTATTGTAAATACCCCCGAAAAGGTGAGATTTTTTTGTAGATAATAATTAAGGCAGTTCATTTTTGCTCACCCTACGTGAAGATGAGTAATTGTGATCGCCATATGCTTGGCATCCGTTATGCCAGATTTCCCGCATCATTTGTGGGTCTCACATATTTCAGACTATACTTATACACACACCCTTAATGATAAAATCATGTGTGTACATAAAAATGAGTATAAGTTTAAGCATGAAGTTTTTCATTCATGAGTTATTTTCAGACCCTTGGTCTTCTTGTGTTAATTGGCTCTTGAATTACCCAAAACAAACATAATGTATGTACGCTAATTGTGTCAGATTTCATCAGATCATCTTCACATTGTGTGGCAGCCTATATAATATATATATAAATATGTCATGTTACCTCATTGAATTTACAGGTTTTGAAAGAATTCTACAATGAGACTTATTACAGACGACATTCAAGTTATTTGAATTGTGAGGCAGATAATAAAGAGAATTGTAGTGTTCTGACTATATTATGGGCAGTCACAGTATCCTTGTATTGTGTGGGAGGGATGCTGGGCGGAGTATCTGCTGGATACTGGGCAGATAAATTTGGAAGGTATTTATCATTGTCAACAGTCATTGACATTAGCTTTTGAATATTACCTGCCATTCAGGCAAATATCCTTCATAAAGTAACTACTTTGTCTTCTATGGAATAAGTTACTCGCCCAAACAGAAAATCAGCCAAAAATTACTCGCCAGGGCCCTGGGCGAGTGCTAATTTCGATGACTGAATATAGTATTTAGCAAATAGTATGGTGAACAAAATACTCAATTTGCGAGAGTTGCTCCCCTTAGACTTTAAATCATGTATTTGTCATTTACCAATAATATTGTCATTTTGTCAACAAACCATCTTAATGTTTTATAACATTATTTTTCCTTCTTATGGTGTTTTTGACACTAAGTCTTGGGAATCAACTGAAGTGCTCAAATTGCATCAATCTGCAGAAAGGTTACCAAGTTCTAGCTTATCAAAATAGCAGTTAAAGACTTAATTAATGTGACCTTAAATAGAATTATGTGTGAACTTTATATCAAATGATAACTGTACAGATTTGCACTTCGACTTTTCAAATTTCAGGAAACGAACACTGCTGCTGAATAACATATTGATGATTATATCAATAGCTATAGAAGTCTCCTCCAAGTATTTACATTCATATGAAGTTCTTATTGTTGGTCGCTTCTTTATCGGCATCAATGCAGGTAACTGTACATATATATTGTGATACACATGTTGTAGCTGTGTACTGTAAAATCAATTATTTATGATGGGACAAAATTTTGTGGTTTAGGTAAAAATGACCATTTTGGTGGTATGTTAATGCATGGAATTTGTATTTCATGGAATAAAGACAAGGGTCAAAATTATTGTTTGATGTGGTTTGATTTCGTGGTTGAAGGTGAACCATGAAATCCATGACCTATAATCCCCATGAAAATAAATGATTTTACAGTATGTATGTACACTGATTGTCATACTTGATATCTTACATGTGGTAGCTCTATATGAAGCAACAACAATTGTTGTACTTCAATTTACATCTCATACGTTATAGCTGTGTATAAAGTATGACAATTACCGTCATACTATGTATTTGATTATACAGTAAACTTAGTTGTGTGGTGGTGCTTCTGATTTCTGTTCTCGGTTGGTAAGGTTGAGTGCTACCTTCCCTGTCTGATTTTCTTATACCTTGTTATGTTTAGGGTGTGTCTGACACTGTCTAGCAGCCTCATGTTGTCAGGATCTCTTCCATGGTTGTATTTTGTATTTATCTAATGTTTGTAAGTGTAATAAGGCCATTAGTTTTCATGTGATGTCAATCAAACTGTAGGCCACCATCTTCGATTTGGTATGTGTGTAATTCTAATAGTCAAAGAAATCAGTTAGATTGCTTGTTGAGTCGGCAAAAGCTAACATACATGTGATAACAAGAATGTTGCATTTGTGATTTCCCACATCAAATTCATTAAATTTGCTGAATAAAATTATTTATTTTTTTCTGTTATATAATATTATTTTATTCAGCTCATTTAATAAATTCCACATGAAAAGACACTTGTGAGTAAAACAAAAGCATTTGTCAAGTTTATGATAAATTTATTAAATACAAGTTGCAATATAATTAATATTAATTATATATCAATGAAATTAATCATGCATAAATCAATACATAATAATTACATGTGTAATAGTTGATTCCTCTGTAAATAAATAAGATATTAGATAAACAAAGATGTAAGTTGAAAGCTTATTGGTAGAACATATTTACACTACACTTAACCATGTGTTTGCACTTTGATGTCCTCATTCATGTGTAACAGTGTTTATACGGAATGTTTATCATGTTTCGTCTTATCACAAAATGTCACTCTAATTTCACACAATCCTACTTAGTGTACATAAATACTCTTTCATTTTGGAAATACTTACAAAACACATTTCATATTCCACATATAGACAAATGGATCACATGACATGAATAAAACATACTTAGTCTATAACTTAACTTGTATATTTACATAGTTTATCACTTGGAGTGAAGGTGGCACTTATCACGTTATCCTAACGCTAATGCTGAGTTAAGCATATTTGTTGATGGATAACCTACAGAGGGTAATCTTGACGTGGGGTAACCATTGATTGTATTACTCATGCTAGACACGGGTGAGAAGTTAGATTGCAGAGCCGTTGAAAAACTGTTGTAACCCTGGAATGCTGGATTCATTGGAGAGCTTGCCATTGGTGCGGTGAGCTGCATATTTGGTATGTAGGGACTGGTGGTGTAGGCATGATCTCTCTGGTTCATGTAGGTGGGTAACGGAGCATGGAACGAGTAGTTGTAATTCTGGGTAAAGTTGGCTGCATTGTCAAATGTCTTCCTGAATATATCGGCATCAGATACGGTCAAGTTCAGCTTCTTATTCTTCTTAGATTTCAGGGACATCTTTCGATTTCTGGTTTGGATTCCTTCTTTCTTCATTTTCAGTGGACGATCAGCACCATGGAGTTTGAAATAGAGTCCACAGGCATTACAGACGGGGCTACCACTAGCATTACGACGCCACAAGGTTGTTGTTGTTGTATTACAGTTGGTGCAAGACACTCCGGCGTTCTTACCAGATGATAGACGTTTCTTGGGTTTCACCAATGGTCGGGCTGTACCATTCATTTTAGCATAAAGTCCACAAGCATTACACAGAAAGTGACCATTACCGTCCCGTCTCCACAATGGGGTGTGTGTAGCTCCACAGTTCACACATTCTCGTCCTTCCTGGGCAGCTTTTGGTGGCTTGCTGCTCAAATCCTTTGGTGATTTCTTACTTTTCTCTTCTGTTTTCTCCATGTTGAATGTGATATCAGGCACGTTGGGAAATTCTTCATCAAACTGGGATGGGAACTTTGGCATGAATGTATTGGCTCCAGCCATACTGTGTGTATACCCTGGCACTACTAGATCCTCCTTGCTGTTGTTGTACATCTGACTTGTCTTATATGAACACTCAGAGCCTACTGGTGAAGCTAGACTGGGTGGTGAATGGTTACTATGGTTACCGGATAGATCACTCAGGTTACCATGACTACCGGGTCTCTTAGATTCCAGATTGGTAACACTGTAACTGTCCATAGACTTAGACATAGCCTCAGGATACTTGTGGCTTTCTGGAGATATGGAATTCTGCAGCATGTAACTCTCAGATTTAATAGTGTCCTTGAAGATGGCATCGTGATTATAATCAAGACTGGTTCTCTGTTTGTTGGTGATGTTTTCCTCGTCCTCGGGTGGAGTAGGGGGTAGGTTATACATGGATTGACTGGTGGTATACATTGGTTGTGTCATAGATTCACTGCTCGGTGGTAGGTGAGATTCCTCACTCGTCTTCACACACTCATTCTGACTGTACAAACCATATGCTGAAATATAGAAAACACATTGTTAAAATCAAAAACTATAATTGTCCAGTAAAATATCTTAATTACTGTAAAATCATTTAATTTCGATGGAACAAAATTCGTAGTGTCAGGCCTTTTGGCATAAAAGACCATTTCGATGAGATCTTTATTCATGGATTTTGCATTTCGGGTAATGAATACAAGTGTCAAAATTATTGGTCGTAAGGATTTGAATTCATGGTTAAAGGTGAACCACGAAATTCATCATCCAAAAAATGATTTTACAGTAATGCAGACTGAGACACATGGATCAAAGGAAATAACTCTGAATGACTGAAAACTACACCAATACCAAATAAAGTAATTGCCAAAACTGAGAAAATCATGCAAACATTTAATGCAGTAAAAAATGCATACAGTTTATTAAAGTATTTTTCCAATTGATTAATTTGTAGTAAACATGACAATTAAATTGTTGTTTAAGAATACAGCAATAATTATTGATATGAATAGTTCAAGGGAAACAACTCTAAATTACTCTAAAAAAATTTACCCATACTTTAAATTATTTGATATAATTTTTGCTGTCATCGCCAGTAAATAAAACACCTTAAATTAAATAATCAATGATTATCTAATCTGCTCACCTTGATAGTCCAGCAAAGGTGATTCCATTTTGATATACACAGGTGATAGAATATCCATACTAGATTCAATCAAAGATTTACTACTTAAATCCATTATTTCTAAGATCTATTATTTCTTCACTTATAAAGTATTGTAAAATCAGTGATAAGATTTTAAGATATTATTTTATAATATGCCGATGTGATCGGATATATGAACGTAATCAGTATGAGGAATAAATGGAATGTTGCAGACTTATATGTGACTCTGACAGGATATACATGTCACAGTAGCCCAGGTTGTACCAGTAGGGGGTCATGAGGGTCATGTTTAACCCTAGTAGGGGGTCATGTTACCCTAGACGGGTGTTCATCCTACAGTACACATGATGACATCTGTAAGTTATCTCACATATTACTATTCACATGCCATCATGATCATCATACATGAATTCCTTCCAGTATAATCATAGAAGCATGATGACATTTCTAAATAATGTCTGTCACTTTGTCCATTTTTATTCAGAAACAATTTTTGTTTGAATATGTACTTATTTACAAAATTTACTGAAACATGAATTTATTAACAAATTTTATTGAAAGATGTACTTATTTACAAAATTTTTTAAAGGTTGAATTTATTAACACATTTTATTGAAATATGTGCTTTATTTTAATATTTACATATTTTACTGAAAGATGTACTTATTAACAAATTTTATTGAAAGATGTACTTCACAATTAAATTTTATTGAAAGATGTACTTATTATCAAATTTTATTGAAAGATGTACTTATTAACAAATTTTATCAAAATTTGAACTTGTTAACAAATTTTATAGAAAAATATGCTTATTAACAAATTCTATTGTAAGATGTACTATTAATAAATTTTATTGAAAAAAATACTTATTAACCAATTTTATTGAAAGATGATCTTATTGAAAAAAATATATTGAAAGGTGTACTTCTTGGTTATTTGACATAACTGAGAGTTGAAAACTGTATATGTAGAATATTGTTTAGAAGTCTAGATTTAAAGTTATAGAATCTAGTAATTGTAACTTACCATCAGGAAATGTTGGATATGTTTGTCTATTGGTCTGGTTACCATAGTGATGAGAGGTTCTATCCATGTATTGTCCGTATCTACTGTCAAACTCACTCAGTCCTCGCTGGTAACTCTGTATTCCTGCCATACGCTGATAACTTGCTTGTAAGGTATCCATCATATTTATCACAAAATTGAAAATCACTTAAAATATTCCTCACAAATTTCCTTGAACAATGTTCAATAATTACTGACAAAGTTAATGATATTTCAATATCATTAGAAATATTCCTCACAAATTTTCTATGCAATGTTAAACGATTGACTAACCAAGTTAATGAATTTAAAAATTCAAATATTGACAAATGTATATTTTTTGTACAATATGATACTATATAGTATTATGAGTAGAAGTTTACTATATGAATGTAAATCATGTAATGATGAATTCTTCTGATAAAACATTCTCTTATATAGTTAGATAAAAATCATTCAACTGTATGCCACATCCTTTTTACATAATTATAAAAACATTTATTTTAATAATTGGATGCATTCTTCCTATAAGAAAATAGAATAAATTGCATTTTAGGGTCCTTCATTATCACTGACATCTCTGAAGGGGTCAAGTTTAACACCTTGGATAATAGGATGATGTCATTATATAATTAACCCCTTATCTCTCAGCATCAGCCCCTGAACATCCTACTGTTTTCTAAGTGTGTCCCTAAATTAGTGATCCCCTCCAGGTAATTGGTTTATAATTAGCATATCCTGACTGACTAGATTACATACATAGATAGGACACATGTATTTGAATGATCTCATTATTACATTGTATAGAATCAATGATTACCTACATCAGTTATTTGACAACTATACAATAGACAACCTGATTATGCAATGATCACCCCTTTTCTCTTGTAATAATTCCTTATGTGATAATGTAGATTAGAAAAGTTCATGTTTTTTAATAATTACATGATTATTGTATGTATATTGAAAGCTTTATAGTTGTAACCTAGGAACAATGATTCTGGATAAAATATGAAATAAATTATAACTTGTTAAAATATAGATTATAATATCATGTAATACATTATAACTTGGTTAAAATATAGATTATTATAATATTTTATAAATTGTAACGTGGTTATATAATATAGACTATCATATTTATTGTTAATTTCTGTCTCATCCACATTTACAATAATTATAATATGAAAATAGCATCATATACCCAGTAAAACAAATAAAATATGGGTCATTCTGACTAGAATTATAAGAGACTGGTAAATAAATATAAACTAATAAAAAATACTATTTTACTATAAAATTATACTATGATTATATACAAGTTGTTTTGATGTATTGAACTATTTAGATTTATCATGTCTAGATTGTACATGACTTTAAGATAATTTAATATTTTTATTTTATTAGGAATAGAATAGAATATTTTATCATGAGAATAGAATATTTTATTAAACCAAAATTTCTTTTTATTATGGAAAGGGTGTGTATCAATTATGAATGTCCACATAACTTTAGCCCAAAATTACAATGTGTGAAATTCAAAGTTATTCTAAATAACATACATTACATAAAGCATCATTTCCACAAAAAGACTTGATAAGCGTTTCACCAAAATGTTTAAAATATGTTTCCATTTTTATGGAAAAGATTGAAAAAAATATTTCCTTATTTTTTTTAAAGTATGGCAATTAATAATGTCAACATGAATGGTCCTAATTTGTAGTTAACCATCATAAAGTTAGCACTTATAAGAATCAATAAACTTAGAATTAAATATGTGTACCGGTACATATTTCAAAATTTATTTCAAATTAAAAATTGAGACATGTGGATTTTTGTTACAGTTTTATTGGTATAATCAGCATACGAAATGCCTTTGTCAACTTACATGCATTTGATCAAAAAGGACTTGAACTTCAATATGTGACATTGCTTGTCTGTAACTTTAGAAAATTTCAGTAATATATTTATATCTTTTTATTTAATCATACTTTCTATGTTCATGTCTACTGTAGTGTAAGTAAGATCATTCTCTTGCATATTTGGGTACTGACATGAGGAGGACAAATAAATACAACTAGTGTATAAAAGAGTTGACTTCCAGTTATCACAATAATATTAATAACAATGACTTTATTTTACGAGGTAAACAAGTTACGAGGGTTGTCCATGAAAGTTTCGAACATTGGCTACCATTTCAATGCTATAAATTATTTTCCTTTTAGCACAAGTCTTTTGTAGCATAAATGTGACTCTGAATTTTTTGTTATTTATTTTGTGTTTGTTTCAGGAATGAATACGGGTATAGCACCAATGTATCTATCAGAGATATCCCCGGTATCATTACGAGGTTTATGTGGTACCTTTAATCAGTTGAATATAACATTTGGTGTATTGATGTCCTCTGTGATAGGTCTGGAACAAGTACTCGGTACCAGTGAACATTGGCAATATGCATTAGGTGAGTAACAATGTTTTGACCATTACTACACAGTTATGGGCCTTTTATGTGATATGCACATTTTGTTGATTTCATAAAACTGTTATATTGTTGCTTTCATTATTGATGTTATCAAACAGAGATTGGTGTCAATAACAAAAGTCCGGGAAAAAATCTAAACTTTTTAATCCCAGTCAGGAAAAATATCAGGGTGAATATCATGTCTTTTTATGTTACCTCCCTTTGATTTAAAATAAGAAGTTCAACAATTTCAATGTTGGTCTTCTGACAAATCACATGATATATGACAAGTTGTTTAACATCAAAATATTAGTTATCATAAACAGCTTTATACATGTTTAAGCTACAGTGGCTTAAAACATCCCTTATTGGATTTTACACACATTTCCATGGACTAAATTTTCCATCTCAGTATGAATATAAAAGAACTACATACATGTGACTTTATGTATTTATCATAAACATATTTGATTGTAGGTTTTCCACTGATCATGGTTATATGGCAGTTGTGTACACTGACACTATGTCCAGAAAGTCCCAGATTTCTACTCATCAATAAGGGATCCAAACAGGAATCTGAGAGAGGTATATATAACACATATGGTTACCCCACAGATCACTGCCTTAGAAAAGCACAAAATCGATATTTTAAGAAAACAATCAAATACTCTCTGAAAACCAAGCTTTTTCAACTTCTATTTGGTCAATATGACAATTTCTGATTTTCATGATAATATGCTCATAAGAAGCGCCTTATGGTGCAGATTTCAAACATGTATCAGTCTTATACGGTTGGAAGAAGTACTTACGACCCTTTCATTCTAAGCCAGCAATATGGTCATAATTATAAGCTCTATAGTTTAACATTGATTCTCAACATTTTTTCTGTTATAGATGATAGTGTATTCACCAGTATCTACCAGTATTCTAAATCCCCACCATGGATTTGTCAAGTTGGACAAAATTCCCACTTTGATTTGTTCAAAGTTCTATGATTGTTGTTATACTAAATACCTACTTTACAACAAACCAACCTTATTATTATCTTGATTTTAGTAATAACATGAAAATACAGGGATTCATAATCAATTTTGTAAAGATTCAAGCAAAATGAACGATGGGGATTTTGTTCACCCAATGTTGGGGATTATGTCCACCTTGCAAATCCATGGAACCCTTAAATGTGCATTTGTATGCTATATTATGCAGATTTATTATTTATTTCTGTCTCATCCACATTTACAATTTAATATGAAAATATCATCAAATAAAACAAATGAAATATGTGGTCGTTCTGACTAGAATTATGTATCTATATATACATGTATGCTAGAATTATATGAGACAGGTAATAATTACTATTTTACAGGAATCATTGAAATCTATCAAAGAGAGACATTAATAGTTGAAAGGAATCCAGACAAAATCCCCACTAGACATAATACCCACTGCTCAATTTTGTCAAGGTTGATAAAATCCCCACCATGGATTTTGCCAGGTGGACACAATCCCCAGCCCTTGGGTGGACAAAATCCCCATCATTCTGTAATCATTTTCCTAGAATCTTCATAAAATTGATTATTTATTCTTCTATGTTCATGTTGTTACTCAAATTAATAAAATTAAATGTTTTTATGTCGTAAAATGGGTTCTAAGTGTAACAAAAATGAAAAAAAAATCACATAATACATAGTGGGTATTTTGTCCACCAAGCGTCGTGGAATATGTCTACCTTGAAAAAATCCATAGTGGAGATTTTATCCCCCTTGACAAAAATAAGCAGCGGGTATTATGATATTTTGTCTTACACTAGTCTAATAGTCTTTCAGATGCTTAGTGTGTAAGAAAACTGTATAATTATACCAAAGTCCTAATAAAGGGGGTGATATTGTAAGGCAACCAGAATTTTTTGACAAAAAATTGAATTGAAAATATATTTTTTCTTCTATTAACTATGACCTGATTATGTATGTAAGTGTTAAATCTGGGGGTGTGAATTTTTTAATAAAAATGGATTTGATTTTTTTTCTTATAAAACTATGGTCTGTACATATAGGTTATTGCTGATTGTTGGGGGTGTGGCAGATAGTTAGCACATAATTATACACTACTTGACACTTGTATTCTAATCATGTTGTTATTTATACACAACATGTTATGTAAATATGACAGCTACGGATGCTTATCTGTTAGATGCTGGATAAGGTGACCCCCTCCCAACCCCCTCTGTGCACACCTCCTGTATACCCTCCAGGCTAGTTATACTAGGTATGTGGCTCAGTGCTCTTATAACAGTCAGCAAATAACACCATGTCATGTCTGTAGGCTATTTGTAAAAAACATATGTATACCTTTAAAATAATTTTATTTATTTGTTTATTTATGTCATATGATGATGTTACCAACAAATATAAAATTGATAAAATATGTGGTTATTCTGACTAGAATTATAAGAGAATGCTTACCATATACTACTGAAAAATGACTATTTTACAACAATAATTGAAAGCAAAGACCTAAAATACAGTTATTTAGGTCTTTGTTGAAAGCATATATCATCAATTCTGATTTACTGCATTTTTTATAGAAATTTTATGTTGCTAACCAGAAGGTATGTGATGAAAACACCCTTCAGACACAGTCCCATTCAAGCTTGTTCTAGGATGTAAAAAATCCCCCAAGTAGACAAAATATCCTCTTTAAAACTTGCACAGAAAAATGCATTTTAAATATATATCTTGGATAAGTGTGTAGAATGTTATTTTTAATTAATTTATTTGTTTGTAATGATGAGTAAATGATGTTGCAACGCATGTAAATTTGTAAATGTTTATATTATGAGCAGACTATATACAACTCTTTATGTATATCAATTGTCTCCCTTTGTTAGATTCATGATGTAGTTAGTTTTTTTAATAACATCTACGAGCATAATTATTCAATTTTCCTACTTGAAAAAAATAACTGCTTATTAGTATTTATTATTAAGCATAACACCTCCACACCTTAATATTCCCCTTTGAATGTTAGATTCATGAAACCAGATTAAATTCATGTTAGATTCATTAAAAGTTAGATTTTGCTTTTCAGTAAAAGCGCTTATTTTCCACCCCACTGTACTGAATTATGAAAGCTTAATATAACAAATATAACTGTAAAAAGTGTACTTTGAAGAAAAAACAAATTATAACACAATAGACCCCGAAGAGCCAAACCTACTCTCAGTAAAATACCCAAAAAATTATCTCATTAAAAGCCTTATCTTCTGTATTTTATTAGAGATAGAAAAAAACAAGTTACTTCATGCAGTAGAAGACATTTGGTTCTTCAACATGATACATTGTCCATTTAAATTGGATGACTGAAAACGTTTTATAGAAAAATGAATGAATCTGCTGCATGCTAATTTTTGTTCTCTCTCAATTTAGGTCTTTGATTCTTGTATTTAGGCGAAATTGAACATTAAACAAAAAGTTAATAAATTGAAATGCGAGGTAATTTCCTTACTCTAGAATCAATATTTCAAAAGTTAAAAGGAAAGTCTTGACAGTTTTTGATTCACACAAAAAATATGGTAACCATGACAACAGAAACGACTACCTGGAAACTAGGTAGGGGACTTCAGTATTGCTTGCAATTCCTAATTACTTGTTGTTTCTATTCTTATAGCACTGATATGGTTACGTTGTACTGATGATGTATTATTGTATATATTACTATAGCACTGATATGGTTACGTGGTACTGACGATGTCAGCGATGAAATTGATGAGATGGTAGCTGAAAGGGAAAGAGCAAAACGTATCAAAAAGGTTTTGATTTTAACTTTTCTTTCACTATTCTTACCACTTCATGTATTAGTGATGTATTATAATCACATTTCTCATGGTGTGCTGTTATGATCACTCGCCATTCTTTGTCAAAATAACAAATCGTCTCTCCTGAAGTTAAAGGCCAAAAACTATGAAATTTATATCCCTACTAGCATAGATAAGGGGTCATGTAGCCATGCCATCTATTGTAGATATTTAAAATATCATAGCACAAGCTTTCACTACAGCGAGACAGTGCCATGCAAAACGATCGCATCAATATCTCAAAGGTCTTTGTCACACATGCAGTACAAAGGTCATAATTTAGCTTGTCCTAAATATACCGGTAGAAATTTGAAATGACCAGTTCCTTTTATTGTTCACAACCTTGAGACAGGGTGCCATGCACGACTACTGCATCAATACCTCCAAGGTCAAGGTATTTGTAAAAAAAAGTTGTTTGTTGTGCCCCCCTCACTTATTTATAACTGGGGGCATAAAGCATCGGTGCTGTCTGTCCGTATGTACGTATGTTACACAAATCTTGTGTGTTGAACTCCTCAAAGCCTGTTGGGTGGAATTTCTTCAAACTTTCACAGATTAACAAACTTGATGTGTAGTTGACTGTGAAGGAAGGAATTTTTGCTGTGGTAATTTTAACCATTTTTGGCCATTTGTTACTTTTACTATATGCCCAAATTGGGGTACACATTTCTAGTTTGTAGTTACTTGTATATGAGTGATTTATATTATACATGTGATGTATTTCAGTTTACTGTGAGTGATTTATTCCACGTTCCTGAGTTGCGGTCACCTCTCATTATATGTCTGGTCATGCATCTATCACAACAGTTGTCAGGCATTAATGCTGTAAGTATATTTATTCCACGTTGCTGAGTTACGTTCACCTCTGATTATATGTCTGGTCATGCATCTATCACAACAGTTGTCAGGCATTAATGCTGTAAGTATATTTATTCCACGTTGCTGAGTTACGTTCACCTCTGATTATATGCCTGGTCATGCATCTATCACAACAGTTGTCAGGCATTAATGCTGTAAGTATATTTATTCCACGTCACTGAGTTGCAGTCACCTCGCATTATATGTCTGGTCATGCATCTATCACAACAGTTGTCAGGCATTAATGCTGTAAGTATATTTATACATATAATACACTTGTTACAGTAGTAAATTATTGCAGAAGTTTATTATAGTTTATTGTCTGATCCAATAGCAACATACCTTTTTTATCTTTACCTTTTATACAGGTGTAAAAAAATGATACAGAATGATCAAAATCAAGTTTGATAAAAAAATGTCTAACTATGTTTAAATGAGCTTGAGTTAAACTCTGGTATGTTTCAAATTACCAAATTACCTCCCTTTGATTTAAAATAAGAACTTATTTACTCTTTGGATTTTGGTCAACTGTTAAATTAGTAAATTCTGAAACGAAATGTTTTACTTGTAGTCCACACCATAACATACCACTAATTTTACCAGTACACAAGATCTTTAGGTGAATATGTGATATATACATGATTGTAGGATCTGTCACAAGTATAGGTGTTGGAAACATGTATTTTTTTTAAATGTACTTGATGATACCAGGGATTCTATATAACTGAGTGTAGGACAAAATCCCAGGTGGACAGAATACCGGCCCCTCGTTTTGACAGGGTGGACAAAATCCCCACCCTATAAATTTCAGGGTGGACATAATACCAATCATGACTATATACATATGATATTCATGTAGTTGATAATATGCATGTTAAATAAAAAATTAACCTTTATTGTAACATAATCATAGAGTAGTTCCTTACAAAATCACACAATAATTGTTAACAATGCAGCAATAACCCTCTACATAAGTCAAAGTCATGATGGGTATTATGTCCACCCTGAAATTTATAGGGTGGGGCTTTTGTCCACCCTGTAAAAAACATGGACAGGATTATATCCACCCTGTCAAAAATGAGGGGCCAGTATTCTGTCCACCCAGCATTTTATCCGGATTCCTGTATAACTATCTATATAGAGAGAAGATCCTGTTGAAACACAGCATTTTCTAAAACGAGTCTAGAAGATACAAGTTATTAAATGCATCTTTGGTGCCCTGTTTAATTTGTCCCAAAGGCAACAGGTGACATTTTCTTTTTATCACGTTAACTTACCATAGTAACCAGGTCGACTTCATAATGCTAGAATTATCAAATTGAAGCTGCATGAGGATGTTACATGATTTTTGTGCCACAATCGCTGATGATGTTATCTTGTTTCTTGTTATTTCAGGTGATATATTATTCTACAAGCATATTTATGTCAGCTGATCTATCGGAACATGAAGCACAAGTTGCTACCCTGATAGTTGGTGCGGTCAATGTTAGTATGACGTTTGTCTCGGCTCTCATGATGGATAGACTAGGACGTAGAACTCTACATTTGTTTGGTCTCAGTGGTTTGTTTATAGCAAGCTATGTTCTAGCCCTCGGACAGATCTACAATGTGAGTAGTTCAGTACTGTAAATTCATTAATTTTCGTGGGTGATTGAATTTCGTGAATTTCGCCGTTCACCTTTAACCACAAATCAAATCCCATCGAACAATACTTTTGACCCTTGTATTTATTACCTGAAATGCTAAATCCACAAATTAAGCTCCCACTGAAATGGTCTGTCTTAATAAAGCCAAGAAATTTTGTCCTATCGAAATTTAATGATTTTACAGTATGCTGTATATCAGAGTATCAATTACATTTGAGCCCTTCTCCAGGAAAAACTGGGCTTCTTGACATCGTTTAGTAATTATGCAACAAGATATAGAACATGGAGACACAGTGGCTGCAGTGTTGCCTTCATATCACCATTAGGTAGTCATAAGCCTACATACTTGCCAAGAAGCAGTCGCCGAGTAAACATGTGACATCCACTGATGGCTTTTACCCAGCCATTATGTATTCAGATTGAGAAAAATGTCTAATTCAAAAACGAGAAAAAGTAATGTCCTTTGTTTTAACATGAGAGTATACCGGTAATACCATCTCTTAGGTTTTTCTTTTCTCAGGCCGGTTTTCCTGGAAAACGGCTCATATGTTTTTTGTCCCTGCTACTAGAGGCAGAGAAATCGTTTTGTTAAAATCTATATATACAATGTGATACTATAGAATACTTTTTAACAGGCCTGTGGTCTTTAAATTTCTTAACCCAGTTAGTACTATAGCATTTTATCATTGTGCATGAAGGGTACTCATTTTTTATTTACATGCTTGCTTTTTTAATAGAATGTAAATAAAAAGTTTGGAATTTTTCTGAATAGTTGAATACACAAGTTGTGATTGATGGTTATTTCCTGTTTGAATGTTTTATGCTATTTTACATAGTATCGCCTTGGTTTTCGAGGATGGCAATTTTATATGTATAGATAATACTATAATGAACAAGAACTAAAGCTTATTGGGAAAGGCGATTTTACAGGTGCGCCGTCACCCTATGGAATAGTCTGCCACTAAGACATATTGACTATCTGGCAGTTTTCAAAAAAGCACTGAAAACTCACCTGTTCCAAATAGCATATTACATGTAGTGAATTCCAAGTGAATTTTAATACTTATACTAAAATTTTAAACAAATAAGCTCTTCCGTGTGCAGGGCTTTAGAGACTTGCTTTTTAAAGCGCTACATAAATATTTTCCATTATTATTATAACTCCGTGTTTTATATTACAGCATTATGCCACAGATACACATGCATGGGTGGGGTATATATGTGTGGTAGCTGTTGTTGTCTACATTATTGCTTTTGCATCAGGTCCAGGTAAGCTAGCCCAAATATGATCATCGTCAATTTGCATCTGTAAAACAGGTTTTCTTCAATTCTGGAATAATCCGGAAATCTGGATTTGATGCACTAGATAGAGTATACTTTTCTGCAAACATGGAACTTGGGTAAAAAAATCAAAAGAATTGACAAAGTTATGGTCATTTGAAGTTTCATCAGCTGAATACATGTATTAGCAATAAAACATTGCTTGAACTTTGCTTTGGTGTGAGGTTGGGGTGCTAGTGACCATTAAAACGGATTGCCGTCTTGTTTTCAGGATTGGGCATTATGCCTCAGTGGAACCGGGGGTATAATTAATTCACTCTTCTCATCATAGATTGTGTGTAAGATAAATGTAAGCCAAAGACCTAAAATACTTTTGAATTAGGTCTTGGTGTAAGCTCATTAAAACCTGATTGCTACCATCAAAGATTTTGTGTCAGGTCCAAGTAAGCTCATTTAAATCTATAATTAAATTTTGAACATCCATTGTTGATGTCAACACTCATAACATCATTGCGTATATTATAAGTGTATATGTGTAATTTATTGTAGGGGCCATACCATGGTTCTTCACAGCTGAATTGTTTGCTCAGGGACCTCGTCCAGCTGCTGTTAGTGTTGGTGTCCTGGTTAACTGGTCAGCAAACTTTAGTGTCGGATTGGCATACCCATTTCTACAGGTAACATACTTTTACATCATAAAATTTCGAGGAGGATTAATTTTCACGGATGTCGTGGTTCACCTTCAACCATGAAATCAAATCCCATTGAACAATAGTTTTGACCCTTGTATTTATTACCTGAAATGCGAAATCCACGAATTAACGTCCCATCAAAATGGTCATTTTTACCAAAACCACAAAATTTTGTTTCAGGTAATATTTACAAATGTCAAATTATTGTTCGATGGGATTTGATGTCGTGGTTGAAGGTGAACCACGACATCCATGAAGTTTTATCCCCCGCTCATAGTGATTTTACAGTATAATTTTTTTATTGCTTGCAAGTTTCTGAACACTAATTGTGTACTAGTATGATTGAGCTTTAGAAATCGCCATTTGTGTATTATTATATAACTAGAAAATATTTACACCGGTTAGTTATGTAAAAGAAAGTTTGAATACTTTTTCCGTCTGCTTTACAAACAACATATGTATCGGGAGCTAAAGAGGGCAAAACAATCCCCTATGACTGAAAGAGCCTGAGCTACGATGACAAAACTATGTTGTGTATCGGGAGCAAAGAGAAGTTGAATGATAATATTTTACTTTCTAATTTTCTATGGATTTATTTTTCTATTTATTTCAGGAGAAGATCAATGCATTTTCCTTTATTCCATTTATTGTATTCCTGGCTATATTTTGGGTGTTCACATTGTACAAAGTTCCTGAAACAAAGGGTAAAACTATAGAGGAGATTACAGAACTGTTTAAAGATGCAAATACTCAACAATATCAACATGTTCCTATGGTGGATGAAGACTAGTTCTAGTTACAGGGGCGTGGAATTGCTGTGTCCGACTTGGACTGTTTGGTCTGGGGGCTGGGCAAGTGCAAAATTGACATGAGGTCATAATATAAAGTGTCCTATTTTACCTAACACAAAAGCAAATCCATAAATTCTGCCTGAAAATGATTTAGTATCAGGTACACAGTAGGCTAGCTACTCTCAAGCTTGACAAGATAAATGATTGAAATTGAATTTTTGATGCTTTTCTGTTTTCCTGGGCAAGTAGATTTAATCTTCAGGCAAGTGGATTTTTCAGTTCAACTAACTTGCCAATGGACAAGTGCAAAAATTTCAGAATTTCCACACCCCTGAAGTTAGCTATTTATGTAGTGACTTACTGCACACATACAAATGTATAAAATTACACTAAAACTATACCCCAGTGTGGATTGTTAGAGGTTGTATGATAAATATGGATCCCCACTGCTAATATTTGTCAAGATGGATAAAATACTCACCTTGAATTTTTCAAGATGGACAAAATCCCAATCCTTATGTGGACAAATCTCCACAATGAATTATATAAGCTTTTTCATTGTTGTTATACCAAGTACCAAATATACTATCAAAAAACTTTATATTGCCTTAATTTAAGTAATAACATGAAAATACAATGACAAATAATCAATTTTATTAGCAGTGAGGATTATGTCCAGTTAGTGGGGATTTCGTCCGTATCCCGGTGTGGCTTATTAGAGGTTGTATGCATGTTAGTCAAGACAAAAATACAGGAAACATTTAATGGTGGTTGAATCAGTGTGCAATATGTAGCCTCCAATTCTTATATGAATAAAACATAAACTCAACTTTAAGTTCAGATGTGTACAGGAGCCTTATTCACCAATGTTGTAAGTCTCAAACAGTTGCACTAAGACATAGACTTTATATTGCTAAATGTTCTATTCACTCTCATGTTGTTATAAATGAACCGATTTTGATATAAATGGACATAAATGTTTAGTGGGTAACAACAAGCAATAAGATAAAATTTCACACAGTTTAATGTAATTGCAAAGAAATGGCAGTGATTATAAAAGTTGTCAATTTTAAGGCTAAGCATGTATCTCAATGGTCTGAGTTTCAGTCTTACAGTGTTGATGAATAAGGCCCCTGGTATTACGGGTTGCTGTTCAGCTATGACATCGATTTTATTGTTGCCTTATTTATTTATTTCTATGAATTTCATTTTAATTCATAAATTAATTCATACAATGAAAGAGACTCACATGCTAATGTATCATCGCTATATCTTTTACATATGTGTAAATATAATTTGTGCTATTATTTGTTATAAACAATGTATTATGCTTTATTTCAAAATAAAATTTCTTATTTATATTATTATGCAATTATATTTATAACAAAAATATATAGATTGACAAACAATAAAAATATATCTATATACAACGAGTGTTCATGTTTATTTTGAAGCACTTATATAATAATTATAACCAAAAACATCATGTATGTCTGTATCATTCCATATAAAATTTACACCTTGTAATGGACGGTTCTTCATTTCCTGTAACCCACTGCCAAAGACCTATAATACACAGATTTGAAACCTGCACCAAAAACAATCTCAAGAAATCTTTCGACAGTTCTTCTGAAATCTCGTTTATTTTTAATACCTTATATCTCCTGTTTTAAAATACATAGGAAAAAACTTATGCTTTTATGCATTATATTTAACATCCTGTTTTACATTGATACCACATTTGTTAAAATCATTTCAAGACTAAAACTGTAGACCCCAAAGAGCAGGACCTACTCTGATTTTAATGAAAATTCCAAGTTTACCCCAAGTTTTTCCTCATTCAAATCCTTAAGTTTCTGTAATTTATAAGAGGTGGACAAAAACCAGTTACTTTATGCAGTAGAAAAAGCTTAGCTTTTCAACATGAGACATTGTTAGTTAAAATGAGATAACAAACAAAATTTTTATGCTAACTAACAGAATCTGCTGGAAGCTATTTTTTTCGATTGAGTGCACTCTGTGTATTTTAGGTCTTTGGCACTGTGTACGTCGGGTGACAACCTCTCCCTGCATTGTCTGCCACAGAATCAAATTCAATATAAACAAAAGATGTTTATAAAACACGTATGTCCCCATGGTAACCCAATAGTCGAAAATGGTAATGACCTTTGACCTCAAAAGCAATAGAGGTCATCTACTGTTGCTGATCAGCCTCCATGTCAAGTTTGATGATTTAAGGGGCAAACCGTTCTTGAGTAATTGAATGGAAACCATTTAGTCTACCGACAGACCAAAGACCTAAATTACAGGTAATTTAGGTCTTTGGACAGACAGACATCAGTCATGAGCAAAGAAATATATCATTTCAAGAATAAAATTGTAGACCCCAAAGAGCTATATACCCCATCAAGTATGGGGGCATAATAACACGGTTTTGGGCAGCCAGTCCAAAATAAAATCCATTTTGGGGAAATTGGTCGTATATTAAAACAATCATAAATATTCAAAACCCGTGCAGAACTTGAAGTACTAGTATACAATAAATTTACTTGAACCAGACATGACCTAAGTTTCACACAAACGTCCATTGTGACATTAGATTGTCCGTTACGTCTGTATCACAACCGTACAACTTATAGAACTTAAGTTCAAGCCATCATGTTGGCAATGCAAAATAGGGAAGATTCAAGAGAGTCAAGTCATCAGGTGGTCATTTTGACTTGGTCTTGTGGTCCTTGATCAAACTACCGTCACTAGCCAAATCCCTTTACACCCCGAGTGATAAATGTGTGTCTTCAGTGGCTACACACAGCCTGTGGTATTCTTGGGAATAAGGCAGCAGACAAATCTTGGCAAAACGAGTCCAATGTAACCAACCAGTGTATCACATCGCTCATTGAAGAAAAGCTGACATTGACGATGACACGAGCAAGAGAACCGTCACCAAAGGCTGACTACCATATACATGTACCTGACAGATAGTCCTGAACAAAAAGATATGAGGAAATCGTTCAGAGAAGGCAGCACTCAGAGAGTAACAGGATGAGCTTTTGTGATCATGCACTGTACGTCTGTCTGTCATGTGTCCACAGTTTGCTTAGTCAAAACTAGGTCACAATGTCAAATAATAGAAAAAACTTGTGTATTCACTAGAGATCCCGATGGTAGCATACACTCATTAAACGTTAAAGTACACAAACACGGTACATAGTGTTATGTGCAAATAATCGTCCGGTCTACATGCCGAATGGTTTTCCAACAATAACTCCAAAACGGATGGACCTAGGATTCTAAAATTTTAAGTGGAGATTATTCATCTTCCACAGACGACCCGACTCAATTTCAAGGTCATTTAGATCAAAGGTAAAACTCACCATGACCTTTGAACACACAACAATCACTGGTCCACACCATAAGAAATATAGGATCATAGATGGTCAAACTTTACAGAGAGGTTGCTAATCATCAGATGTAGGCTCCTACTAATGTTGAGGTCAATAGATCAAAGGTCAAGGTCGTGGCGACCTTAGCTACACTAGGCTATTTAATGTCATGAGATGTGTGTGTTTCATAAACCTCTCTTGTACGGTATGATAATGTTATCGTAATTCGTTCGGTTTTGTGTTTTCCTGGTGTGGGTATTGATGGACAATGCCAGGGGCGTATCTTGCCATACGCAAATAAGCACGTGCGAACGCTGTTTGAAAAACTGACAAAATGTAAGTGATATAAAAATGCAATAAAATGCAATGCCTAACCCGGATGAGGCATATTTTACATGTGATAAACTGTAATTTATATAGAAAACCTATTAAAAGTGTCTTGGTTTGATTTTTTCCGACTCAATTTGCTCGCAAAATAATTCAAGTAGCTAAAATACAAAATTAGTCATGTAGAAAACGTATTTGTGTGACAAGCATCTCCGGTAAATAATGCATTTTTTCTAGCTCGTTTTCTCGCACAATGCATTTATTGGTGTATAGTATCAAGTAGATATTAAGTTTGTGTGATTCACCATGGACATACATACGTAACATTACATGTAGGCGAGTCAGAAAATGTGAATTATTTCAAAGCAGCAAAAATTCTCACTACATTTATTATGTTTTAGTGTATTTAAAATGTTTGTGTGTGCTAAGCCCCTCAAGTATATTGTGTTTTTACCATACTTTTGTGAGCATTGAGTTACAAGTATGGATAGCTCTCAATGTCCCCTTCACTAAACCTTGATCTCCCTCACTTTTGCGACCATCAATGCGGTGGTAACAAGGCAACACGGACGATAACAACACATATAGAAAAGCAATGAACCATTCTCGTTCAACCAGCGTATTATTTTCAATTACATAATAATCTATAGTCTAGAGACTTGACTATACACTGATTCATGAGAATGCAATGAACCGGTTTCGTGCATAAACTGTGACCTATGTCACACAACTGTCTATCTTCTAATCCAGCACAAAACTATTAAGTTGCGTGAGTAGTGCTATAGAAAGATGCATTGTTATACCCCTCCTTCAAACAAGACACACAGCAGGCAAATCATACGATTGTGGAGTTGGAATAAATAGGAACACCAGCGGATCGAGGTATGCTCCCAGCATGTATCTATATACATCCGTGCTCCCAGGTAAAATTTTATTTTCTATCCCAGACGGAACCTAGGTTTAAAGTATCACCTAAATGCTATTAGTAGATTTATTTGGTCGGTCGTGGAATCGAACCCAAACCCTCGCGGTCAGAAATCTCACCTCTACCGACTGAGCTGTATACAGTCGGGTGCCAAACTAAAGTTCACAAAGTAAAAAAATCATGGGAAATTGGACAGTTTTTTTTCTTTAAAGGTGCTTGACACAATGAATATAAATATAATTTGGTATCATATGTAAGAATAGTCCAAGTGTGCTTGTAATCTGTTCAGCAAATAATGTATATTTATCACAGTTTTGGTTGCTAGGTAATTAAAGAACATCAATTTCAATTATTGATTGGTGGGATATGCCTGGTTGCCCTGATTACATAGTTTAGTAATTTGCTTGTAAATCATACAGACATGCAAATCGAGTAATTGACATTCTTTAAAATCGACTTCATTTGTTCTTTAGATGCAAGTTTGTAAATGTCGAAGTTGTTTAGCGAAAAAGATGGTTTCCATTGACTCCCATATAAATTTTGTCATTTTTCGTTAAAAAATATAAAAACAAAAGTCAATTGTTTTTGTATATTACAACTCTGTATTTCTTTAAATATACGTTAATCAAAGGTAAAATCTTCTGTTGTAAAAGTTAACATTAATTTTAAAATATTAGTTGGTCTGTGTTACCATGGCAACATTGTCAAATGGACTAATCATCGTTTATAGTGGTGTTCTAGAATTGCTTAGCAACCAAGAATGGGCTGAGCAAACGAGTAAAGTAGATGATAGTTTTATCAGAAATTGATTATCCTACTTAATGACAGGTAACATTGTCTAATTGTTCTTGTTTTACCTTTCTAATGTCCTTCTAGCTGAATAAATTAGCCAAATTAACCAAATTATTTTGTGATTTTTGCACTTCGTGAACATTAATTTGTCACGGAACTGTATATACAAACTCATGTTTTAAATAACATATTGTCATGAAAGAATATTAACTTCAAATGACAATACCACTGTCCATTATTCCCAGTTCTGTAAGTAGCCTAATTACAAGGATGTTCAGGCCTACAGTACATGTTCAAAGTTTTGAGTAAAAAACCACAAAGGGAAATGTTTGGGTGATCCTTTCACTACTTTTTTTATAAATAACATATGCATGTGTCCATAACTTGATCTACTACATGTATTCATTGATTGTAGTTTAAGAATACTTGTGAGGAGAACGGAAAGGATGCAAGCTCAGTATGGGATCCGTACAAGAAAGGTCAAATAAACAAGCTCGAGATGATACAAAGAAGATCAGCTCGCTTTGTCAGAAACAACTATCACAACCGCTCAAGTGTAACAGACATGATAGCTAAACTCAACTGGAGATCCCTTGAAGACCGTCGTAAAGAAACCCGCCTCACCATGCGCTACAAGATCTACAATGAACAAATTTACTTCACCAACTCATCATCATACTTCATTCCGGTTACCAGAAACTCTAGACAAACAGATCCTGAAACATCATTCCAACTACCACAGTGTCGAACTCAGTACAGACTTAACTCCTTCTTCCCAAGAACGATCAGGGACTGGAACAAGTTACCACCAGACATCCAGTCAGTCGGGTCAGTCGATGCCCTCAAGGAACGACTGGCCCAACACTGTTTCTAATCTCCTAAATAGCCTTGTTTTTAACCTATTTTTAAAATCTTTTTCTTATTTCATACTTTTACCTATATTTCTATACTAGTTCTTTTCCTTTTGCGCAAACACTGGCAAAATCCTCAACCTGTTGATGGTGGCCGGAAAGTGGAAGAAGAAGAAGAAGAAGAAGAAGGAGATTAACTGGGTGGAATTTGGTGGTGTCTGACCGTTTAACACCCTCTTCTCCAATTTGGTGGTGTCTAACCGTTCATGTGATTAACAGTAGAAATCGTTATGAATAATCACCAACTTTCTCTATCTTTGAGGTAAATGTAGTATTTGTATATTAAATTATAAATACTTGTTATGTTTTTATTGAAACTGTATCTAGTTATGTTGACATTCTGTTTAAGTGATCAAAATATAAACTTTGTTTAACTGCACTAGAGTTCGGATATACTATTTCAGATACAGTGCTTGACATAAATTTGCACACTGAATTTGCGGAAGTTATGTTCTATAATGTATGTCGGCTTTTGTTAAAACTGTGTGTAGTAGTAGGCATATGGTAGCAACCTGGTCCTCCATATTACAATTAGGTCATAAGAAATGAGTAAATTATAATATTATGTCAACCAGTCAAATACAGGATATATATCATATGGACCTCCCATGCACTTATTACAGGCGCGGGTCCTGAAATTTTGGAGAGGGAGGGCACATATACTCAATGCTTTCTTGTTAAAATTTTAAATATATTAGTTCAAACGCATTCGTGTTCAACCAGCATATTTTTCATGTATAGTTTGGGAACTTGACTAACAACTGATTCATGGGGTCCCAGACAGTAGTCAAACAATCTTGATTTCAGTTCTCTCCAGCTTGCCCATGTGCAAGTGCAAAATTACCAATCAAAATCATGAGTGAATATTCATGTCCTATTTTACCTAGTTTAGCCTTAACACAAAAGTCAATCCCTAAATTCGCTCAAATTAGCATCAGGTATAGTACTATCAAACTTGCAATAAGCCCAAGTCCGGCAAGTCGGACATGTCTGACACAGGGATTCCATACCCCTGCGGACGTGTAATCCTCACAATATACAGTCAGGTGCCAAATTAAAGTTCACAAAGTAAAAAATGCATGAAAAAATGGACAGATTTTTTTCACTTTCAAATTGCATGACACAATAAATATAAATCTAGTATACTATAATTTGGTATCATATGATAGAACAGCCCAAGCATGATTTGATTCTGTTCTGAAAATAATTTACATTTGTCAAAATTTTGGTTACTAGGCAATTTAAGAACATCAATAAAAAGTTCTTCATTGATGGAACAAGCTTGGTTGCCATGGTTACATACTTTTAGTATTGTGTTTGTTAATCAAACAGACATGTAAAGGAGTATTTGACATTCTTAAAAATCGACTTCCTTTGTTCTTAAAATGTAAGTTTGCAAAATGTACAGTCATCAAATCTCGAATTTGAATAACAAAAAATGTAGTTCCCATTGACTCCCATGTAAATTTTGTCATTTTCACGTTAAAAAATATCAAAACAAAATTCAAAGGTTTGTTATTTTCATATTAGAACTCCGATTTTCTTCATATAGAAACTATTGAAAGGTTAAATCTACTGTGGTAAAATTGTTAGCGCCATTTTTTAGACAAATTGTTGACTTACTGTATACGGTACTAACAATTTTTTGAACTTGGATGTGCGAGTGCACAGGCGTTGCTGAAATTGTTGAGAATAACAGATTTTCAAGACAACAGGATATATAGAAGATTGCACATTAAAAACTCTACACTACTTGTCTGCTGGCTATTGCTAGATGGCAGTTTTAAAGCTTCCCATCTTGGTGCCAACATCACTGGTTCTGATAGTCTGATCTGGTATCTTGTCTTTCTGGGAAAGAAAGTGTGGCGGTAGATGTTCAATCTGCAAGCTATATTTGTACGAATTTTGCAGAGTGGCTGCCATGGATCTTGTAGCTCTCGTGATGGCAGACTCTGGGAGATGAGCAGTGGGTATTGCAACTAATCTGTGCACCACTTTTTACACGAAAGTGACATCTGAGTTTATTCTTCTTGTTCAAGAGGTTTTCATGATTTGGGTGTTAAGCATCGATGCATACATGGCAAGAAATTTAATTAAAATGCCGGAGATTTTCCTTGCTCAAACTTTAAACTTAAATAAAATTAGTTTTTATGCAGTTTCCACTAATTTAACATGTAAGGCAATACCATACAGGCTAAATGAAGCAATTCAAACTTATATGTGTCATCATTTTCATAATTTGAACAAAAAATATCAGGTACCAATTTTCCAAGAAATGTGTGAGATTTGATCAATTTGCCTCAGATCATGTAGGAGTTGAGTCTCAAATACATTAGACTCACGCATGATGCCGGAGATCTGGCATGTACGTTGATGTTATGCTGGTAGGAGTATGAGGATTATATGGTTGATTGAGTACAAAACAAGCTGTATTGTGCTGGACTTGTTCCATCTGTTTATCTGTTCGTTTTTGGCAAAGTTGGAGCTCCAGACTGGTGATGAAAAGAGTTTCCCACAGACTAAACTTTGGTGATTGCTCATTGCTTTACTTTTATTGTCCAGTCTGAGTCTGTTTGAGGTTTTGTTTCAGGATTACCGAGACACTTGATGGTCTCTTGGTGATTTTATTTATGTGGTGGTTGAATTTAAGCTTGTTACTAAGTTTGTCTCCCAGGTATGGATTGCGTTCTACCTGTTCCAACTTTAAGACCTTTCTTGAAATAACTGTGTGTTTCATTTTAGCTAAACTATACAAAGTATATTGTTTATGGAGAGTATATGGAGAGCTATTCCAGTCGACCTGGTGTTGGTGTTGCCGTAATGGTTAAAGTTTTGCATGAAAGCTCATATCTCTAAAACTACTGTTTAAAGCTATTTAATTCAAACTTCACTCATTTAGTTGTGGTCATTATCTAAGGTCCCTGAATAAGTCCATTGACTGGAACAAGTTTAACTAGAGCTTCTTGTAAAAAGCAGCTATCTTCTGATGAATAGATTCAATCCAGAATGTACAAATTTGTGTGTTTTCCTCAAATTTGCATGCATGTTGGAATGCTTTGCTTAGGCTATTGTGATTTAAATAAGCATCACTTATTTCAATGGTTCAAATATGAATATTAATTGACCAAAAACTTGGATAGAAGTTGTTTGTTCCGCAGGATTAGATTGGAAAACTCAGATTGCATTGCATTCCAGAGTATATCTATTGAATGGTCTGTATATCACACAGTCATGTGGCACAGGTATTTGGCATGTTGGCTGTGCCCCACCCCCCTACCAGTGACCCACTCTACAACCCACCCAGAGAGTTAAAATATGTGTAACCTGAATGTTAAAACAACTTTAAATAACATCTCATAGAACATATGGAAAAATCTGATTGTGTCATTATAATAATCTTCAATGACATTTTCTCTCAATAACTTATAAGTCCCTTGTGGTAGACCTGATGTAACTGGGAAGCTTTGTGATAAGTCATTGTCCACAACCACTTGTTGAATACAATATGTCAGGAAGTTACATCCATCTTTATGTGTTGTCCTGGATACTCTACTTCAGTTTACTGTTAAATTATTTAATTTCAATGGGACAAAATTTTGTGGTTTTTGTAAAAAAGGCCATTTTGATGGGACCACGAAATCCATGAAATATAATCAAGTATGTTATAACACCTTATAGAGTGCTTTAGAGATGTCAGTTTTTAAGTAAATGGATTTTTGTCAACAAATAAGAAGTTGCCTATTTTAGAAAGGTAGGTTAAAAATGAATGACTTTGTCAATCGAAAGTCAACTCCTTAGTGTGATTACATATAACATAAAGCAGAATGATTTATAATACCGGTAACTTTTATACCTGTAGTCAAAATGAAGATGGTATATCAGCTTTTAGTTTTTCCCCCAAAATACTGCAATCTTTTTAAACTAAGGTAGCAAAACTGTTATGAATTTCCTCAATCATTTTCATGAATGCATTCTTTATAAGTATAGCTTGACAAATTTGACTCAAACCTGACCTCTTGATTAGCATAATTTAACAGTCGATAAAAAACACCAAAAAACAGACAATACCTTGTCTGTATTTATAACCTCGGTTGTATGTTTTCATAGTTGGGAGTATCACGAAGACGCTTGAGATGTGATACGAACCCAAATTTGAAATGCCGATATTGCACGATTTGCTTGTGGAAATTGATATATTCGAAGCAAGAACCTTTTATTAAATTCATGCATAAAGGTTAAGATCAAGTCAAAATCGCCAAGCTATACCCATGTTTGATTATTACCTCATTTATGAGCTAGATCAAAGACGTATCGCTAACGTGAAGTCAGTAGATATCATGTACCATACTATTGAGTATGTAGATATATTTAGCTACTATCATACATGTTCTACATGCTATGTATACATGACATGGTGTAAGTGGGTACATAATGACGTACATACAGTGTATACAATCA
The DNA here is from genome assembly GCA_963678985.1 of Spisula subtruncata. NCBI lineage: Eukaryota > Metazoa > Mollusca > Bivalvia > Venerida > Mactridae > Spisula > Spisula subtruncata. The sequence continues at coordinate 13,706,428 of OY787669.1, forward strand.
ATGGAGTATTTAACATTGTACATTGAACTTTAGGCTAATGACACTCATTTAACAGGTTTCATATTAATTATGTGATAGCTTTAGACAACTATTACACCAACATCTCAAAGGTGAAAGGTCACACGTGGACTTCAATAGTCAAGAATGGCCATATGTTTTGCCTTGTTCCTGAATCTGCAAATTTAGCACTTATCCGGGACAAGTACTTGATAAAATTTTTACAACTGAGGTAATAGATATAGACAAGATATCGGGTATTAAGTTATGCTAATTAAAAGGTCAGGATCATGTCAAATTTGCCTAGCTATTCTAATTACTATCTTGTTACTAACCATGTTCTTAACACAGTTGGTTGTTAGAATGGACTGTGTTGTTGGATAGAGATATCATGATGAAACTTGCTGCTACACTCATCTTTCTGTCCAGTATTTAATGCAAATATCTCCAGCACTTAATGTAACCAAATATCTCAAGCATTTCAAGGGGTGCCTGCAATACTGTAGTCAGTCCTTCTTTATCTATATGCAGTTACTACAGTCTTGCGGGCACCCCTCGATTCGTAACCAAACATTGTGATAATGAGATTTGTTGAAGCAATGAAAACAGAAAGTTACATGTTGTCCGTATGACTCGTAACATGACCGCACTTCAACATTCCTATTGTGTTTCACTGTTGTTAGTTTGAATAAGGAAACTTAACATTTGATAGTGGTGTTAAAAATTAGTTTGAAATTAAATGTTCTTCAAATATTATGATAATACTTAGAAAGGTTGCAAATTAGGGAGCGATAAAAATCCTGTCCTCACCAGAGATTGAACGCAGGGCCTCAGTAGGACTGTAGGTGGACACTCAATATTCTGTAAAATCATTTAATTTCAATGGGACAAAATTTCAGGGTTTTGGTGAAAATTACCACTTTGATGGGTCGTTAGTTTGAGGACTTTAACCCCCACTAAAATCAATGATTTTACAGTACCTACTACAGTACTGGTAGGCATAACTAACCAGTATTTGTGCATTTTTAATTTGATAACAAAATTTGTACATATAAAATTACTGTGAGATGATTTCTTTGTGTATCCGTAATGATTGTTTATATAAACTTAATAAGTCTAAGGGCGTTAAAATATTATGTTTCCCATGGATTTGCATAGCAGTGCAACTTTAAGTATGCATTTTATTTTTGTCTGTTATATGTTTGCATTACCGGTATATAACATAGTGTAACTTGAATACATGTATTGGGAAAAATTTTGACAAACAAAAAATACTATAATTTACACATAGATATTAGTTCATTTTAATTGTGTTGTATTTAAAAGGATACTAAGATGATAGTTTATATGATTGTCCAGTGGTAGGAAACTATTGATATGGTAAGTTTGGCCATGGTATAGATTAAGTATGATATAATAATGACCTGGGTATCAGTTAGATCTATGATTACATGCCTCACTATTAGTATAATGTTTGTTTGTCATATTTTAAAGGCTGATGGAGAGATGAAGAGGATGATGTAAACTTCCTGTTTATATAGATGATATACGGGATTATATAAGGGACATATTGACTTACTTGACTTAGTCCGCTTCTTCCCGGCTTGGACATAGGGCTGTCACCACAGCTCGCCATTGGCCGTCTGCTTTGCCTCTCTCAAAGACATACAGGATAATCAATTCATATATGCTGGATATAATAGTGCACATGTGAACATTGACCCCTGGTGAGCATTTGTTTATGATACAAACAGGTGAATCTGCCAATATGGCGGAGCAAGTGAGCAATCGGGAAAGTGGCACTTACGGAACATATGGGAGTTTCGAAGATCAACCGAGTGCAAATTCTACGGATGGAAGTGGGGACGATTCACACGATGAAGTTCCGTTGATTCATTCGCCGATGATTTGGAGACTTCCACGAGGAATGGGACGAAGTATAAGAATACGACAGGACTCCATGATGAACTCTAGGAGAACTCTGGGAACATTTGCCGGAGTCTTCTGTCCTATTGCTCTCTCCATGTTTAGTACATTTTTGTTCTTAAGAACAGGTAATGAACATTGCTTGGATTTATTTTAATTTTATTTTTTCAACTTCCCCAGGTTAAGTTTGCTGTTCAAAATACAAACATATACAAAATACAAACATAATGACATAATAATGTCAACGTCAGAAAGTGACGTTTCATTATGCACACTTTAAATGAATACAATTAGCATTTTGCTAGACTTAGAATAGTATTTGGTATAATAAAATAAATTTCATATGCCTGCATGCGTGACATTGATATTGTCAACCCTGGAAACAGAATGCACCCTCATGCCTCACTATGCCTCAGGGTGTCATTTTACTTTCGGGTCGACAATTTCAATGTCACGCATGCAGACCTGTATATAATATTTATATAATAATAATTCTTCTAAATACTGTTAAACTGGATATGTTGGTCGATAGTGAAAAATTATAATGTAAGTTTGAATATTTATGCCCCCATATTTGATGAGGGGGTATATTGCTTTGCACATGTTTGTCAGTCAGTCAGTATACCAAATGGTTTAGATGAACTCATGAGCACTCTACCCTACGATTTTCCAATTTTGCATGTAGGTTAGCCAGCAACGGTAAATGGCTCCTAATAATCAGGTCAAAGGTCAAGGTCACTGTGATCTTCACCATTTCTGACTAGGCTGTCATGGAGGCATTCATGTTATACAAACAGCTCTTGTTTAATGTGAATTACTACCAGTTTACCGGGTATGTTCCAGATAGTTGACCACATTGTAAACATTGAAGATTAACAGATTGCTTAGAATGAGAAAGTCATGACTACAAAATAAATATTTCGAGAAAACAAGAAAAACTGTCTGACAATCACTCTTTACTTATCATAAAACAAACCTTTTTAACTTCAGTTTGGTCAACATGACAAGTTCTGATTTTCATGATAATAGGCTCCTAAGAAGCGCCTTATGATGTAGATTTCAAATAAATTTTATTTATTATAATTATGCATTAGTCTTATAAGGTCGTAGGTGGCACTTACGACCTTCTCCTTCTAAGCCAGCGATATGTCTTCTTGTTTAAGTATAGATATTCGGTATAATGTATTTCTTCAATACTCTACTTATATTTGCAGGTTTTGCTGTTGGACAAGCTGGTATTATAGAGACCGTTGTTATGTTACTGTTAGCATACACTATACTGGTTCTCACTGTGTTCAGTATATGTGCAATATCTACTAATGGAGCCGTGGAAGGAGGCGGGGCTTATTGTATCCTTTATATATTCATATACTCATACAGGTCTTCCAAATTATTTAATACTCCTATTAAAGTGGAGTTACTTCTATTTTCTTTGTTGGTTTCTGGTTTTGAAAGTTCACCTAACTTTGCACTAAGGTACATTTGATTCATTTTATGATCTTTTGTCCCATATTTATTACCACTAGAATTAAAACATTTCTTGATTATGCATCTGAATTCCTTTTCAATCATATTTAAGTGCATAGTTTGACATGTTTTGCTTTATCACTCCTATTTTGAATTTAACTAACTTGGGCGAGAGTTTTTTTATTTTCTGTTACTCAGATTCTGAAAAGCAAAATGTTAGCAGGAGGAGGGAAAAAAAAAAGACTGAAGAAGTAGAGTTTTGCATGCTATTAAAGAAGGATTACTAAGAGTATTGACCACAGGTAACAGTATCGTTGAAAAAGAAATTGAAAAAAAAAATTGAAAAAAATGTTTTTTCTCGAAATTTAGGTATTATATACAAGGTATATTTGCAAGGAAATTGAGAGCAAAATCGAAAGGGTGCAATTTGTTTTCATAGACTACGGCATTTACGTGAGTTGATCATGAACAAAAAGGCTGTGTGGGGGACAAATACAGCATAATGCCTTGCAAACATTTGAAATCATGCTTTACATTTACCTCAAAACGATCAAATGCATCGTTTAAACTTTTATTCTAACTCTAATTTATTCTAATTCGAATTACGCTGCAAGGACGGCCGGTGTGGTTTTTAGAGTGTCTGACGACTAGAGATATTCCGAATGTATTTTTATAACCAATGAAAGTCGTTGTCACAAAATGGAAATCATCCGCAACTTTCGGACAAACATGGTGAAAATAAAAACATTTTGACTAAATAAAATGTGCAGATGATTCGTTTCGCGGCTAATACGGAAGCTCGCATATTTCACCACGGTAAATTTGTTCAAACTGGTGCGTCCTTCAATTCTACCGCATTATTATGCTTATTCATTACGATAAATACAAAATATGAAGGTTTTTATCCTCGAAATTTGTATTTTTGAATTTATTGGAATGCACCTTTCGAACCGGCTGGACACAGGGATCTAAACTTTATGGCATAACTTTTTAATAAGTTGATCAATTTCGATGGAATTTTGTATGCGAATAGTTTTAACAATGTTGCGTAAGAATATAATTAGTTATTGAATGTATCGAAAGCAAATTTTTGTTTTTTGATACTTTGAAAATCTGTGCTTTTAGGGCAAATATACCTTGTATACACTTAGCGGCACTTCTAACGCTGCCATTTATATATTTCAGTTTTCTTTGAAAGTCCTCTATGGAATTTTATGAAATTTGGCACACGTATATATCAATATTTGACACTAGTTCTGTCGAATTTTCCGCTCGATCCGACAAAAGACTATTGCATGATATGTTTTCAACAGACTGAATACTAAAAATGAAAGTCGCATTTTTATCGCGCAATACCTGTCACCTGGTCGTTATGAGTGCGTCTAGATGTCCTTTCTTCCTATAATAATTGTGCGTATCGATATTTTATTTGCTAATGTCTTTTAATAATCATTAACAATATTTACAAACTATCTAGTAAAGGAAAAAGTTTGGTTTTGCTGCAAAAATAATGTTTACCGTAACCCTAACGTGTCGGTTGAAAAAAAAACGATTCCTAAGAATAACGGGGGTTAGTCTCAACTTGAAATTATAAGCTAGGGTGACCAAAATTGCATTAAACTGAATAAATTTCACTCTACTACATACTATGTACATTCATTATTTAGAAGAAATTTATATTTTATCATCCAAGTAGCCTAATTTGAGGTTAAACGTTTATTTTTAACCCATCGGTTTTATATTCATAATACGCGTAGATTTTGGTGCGGTCTAAGCGTATCTACTGCTAATTCGTTTCCTCGAATATTGTAATGTTGATGAATTTTATGAATATTTTTTAGTGTGAACACTTATGATATAACATTTGAAGTATTAAAGAAATAAAATCTTGAAAATACTCGATTTACCCTTAATTAATACGCTATTTAATTTTGTGACTTTATAATTTCGGGTGACGTAAATTACGCATTTACCGCGAATTTTCATACCAATCAATTTCCACATTTTCAAAAGCAGTTAGAGGCACATGCTTTAAACAAAAGCTGGTGAAAATTTGATAAAGTTATCTTCAACGGTTCTCGAGATATTAAGAAAATTCAAGTGGCAGCGTTAGAAGTGCCGCTAAGTGTATAATACCTAAATTTCGAGAATTTTTTTTTTTTCAATTTTTTTTTTTCAATTTCTTTTTCAACAATACTGTTACCTGTGGTATTGACTGGAACTGAATCAACATAACGTGTGTATAAAAAAGGTGACACTGACCTTTGACATAAAGACCTGGGCCCTAGGTTATAAAATGTTTCTCCAAACTCAGACTTGGATCTCAGAAATCTGATTGATCAATTTTGAGTTTTTATGAATGTTCTGTGAGCAAATACGTCAGATATCGTCAGGTGGTTGCAGTCTTCGAGTTCCTGGGATAATAAATCCTTTATAGTAGCATTTGATTTCCCCTTAACGAACCGACTGTTCAGTTTGGACCCCTGAAACCGTACGCCAAACCAGAATTCAGATTCCCCCATCGTGACGACAGTTACTAGACGCTTTAAAGTACCGGATATGGAATGTATAAAACGCATACGTAAATATCGTTGTCGGCACTCAGAAAATCGGCGCTGTAAAATTTTTACCTCCCTTGAAAACTACTTTTTTTTTTTTTTTGGTTTCGGCCAAATATCGGATCGGCGGGTCTGAGTAACGAAAAATAAAAAAACACTCGCCTTGTCAGGTATGTTATTTGAATATTCATATTATTATCTTGTATACATTGATCAATTCACAATTAATTGTCCTAAACTATATTTACCGGTAACTGACATTTATAAACTATCATTGTTATTTCCTGCCTTTATCTGATACAGGTCCTATTACCGGTATTAAAATTACCCTTGTCACCAAGCAGAAAGACTGGCAGCATCACAATCATGTCCACTTTCTGTGTCACAATGATCATTTGACATTGACTCGAGGACAAGTTTGATATTTGGTTATCATGCAAATTTTGAAAACCTGACCAGTCTGTTTTACGTTCTGTGGATATGAGGGGGAGATTTATGACATTAGAAATTATGTCCAACTTGTTAATTAAAGCATTATAATTATATTATATTCATTATACAGGGTCTATACCATCACAATGTAAAAGAGTGATTGTTGCCATATAAACCTGTTATTTATTACCTTAACGTTAGACTAGATATGATAAGTCGAGCTTTAGGTCCTGAGTTTGGTGGAAGTATCGGGTTTCTGTTCTATGTTGCCAATGTACTGGCCTGTGCTCTCTATGTGACGGGTTTTACTGAGGGAATCATGGAGAACTTTGGTGTAGGAGGTAAGTACAGTAACATCATTCCATGTCAAGGGTTGACACTAACTATTTTTGGTCACTGGTTCGTCAGTAAAAAGGCGTTAGAATTTTAAAGAAAACAGCTGCTGGTCCTTCATGATTTTCACTGGTCCTTCCAGATTTTCACTGGCCCTGGGCGGGCCACTAGTGTGAGTGTTGGTACTGATTCAGATGTGTCAGTTTCCTGGAAGCTAACACAATCACCATGTAGCTAAGAGTTGTCACAATGACCTGGTAGCTAACAAATGCATGGGTTAAAGTTTTCAGTCTCAATACGAATTTCAGTATTTTGATAAAATAACTGCACTATGAAATCTTTAAGCAAATGATCTTGTTATGTATGTTGATCAGCAGTTACAGTATTATGAATATTTTGAGATGCAGATGTCTCAATGACCTGGGTACTGTTTTATCATTGGACTTGCGGAAATTGTAAACTTATGTTCAAATTTAAATTCTGTATATTTCTTTAACTACTGCAAATTAAGGACGGATACTGTTTGTAGAAGTTCATTAACAGAATACTGGTAAGTATTACAGCTCCATTTTTCACGCTTTATAGTACTTTTGTGAAAGTATAATAAAGAATTAAAATTTGATTGTAAGATTAAGATTTGCGTAAATGCTTTGATAAAACAGTACCCTGGTAGCTAACAGAGGTGACAGTAACATGGGAACCTACTGAATTCAACATTAACTTGATAGCTCATATTATGACATTTTACTATTTTCAGGTTATTTTGTAAGTGAAGGTGATGCTGCCTTGCCAGTAAAAGGTAGCTGGTGGAAATATTTGTATGCTACCATTGTACTAGCAGTATGTCTGATAGTTTGTCTTGTTGGTGGATCCATCTTTGCTAAAACACTTACAGTCATTCTAGGGGTGAGTATCTCACTGTCTTCTTATACTGTAAAATCATTTAATTTCGCTGGGATGAAATTTCGTGGTTTTGGTAAAAAAGACAATTTCGTTGGGACTTGAATTTGTGGATTTTGCATTTCAGGTAATAAAATGAGGGTCAAAATTAGTGTTCGTTGGGATTAAAGTTTATGTTTAGGTGAACCACAAAATCCATGAAATTTAATCCCTTACGAAAATTAATGATTTTACAGTATGTAAGCTTGATCAGTGGAAATATATTCAGTCAAAACCATATGATAGTCATACCTGCCAAGTACTCAATTTAAAGTGAAGTTACTCCTATTTCAATCGTTATTTTTTGGTTTTCCAAGTTCCCCTACCTTTGAACAAAGGTACATTTGATTCATTTTATGTTCTTCTGTCCCATATTTATAACCATTAGAAGTAATACATTTCTTGTTTATGCATCTAAATCCCTTCTAAATCACATTTAAGTGCATCTTGTGACATGTCCTATTTTGGATTTATCTAGCTTGGCAGGTATGTTATAGTTTTCATTGAGTAGTCATAAAACTATGTCATAATGATTATCATGATAACAAATTGGATGAGTTCAAATATGATTTATGATGGGGAAACTGTTGAAGAGAAATTTCGAGACCAAATTATTTGTTTGGTTTGGACAACATTATTCGTCCCTTTGGCGCAACAAGGCCCTATCTCATATTTTTGACAAAATCACTTTTTTGCATAAAATGACCAAGAATCCATAAATACATATTCCTATTCAAGTTTGAAAGTAAAATTCCAATTATAACCCCTTAAAAATTACATTTGGCAAAAGGTTGTATCTCATATTGATGTGTTTTGTTTGGCGCAACAAGGCCCTATCTCAACTATTTTACTTACGTTTAGGTGGGATACTTGGGTGAAACATGTTGGTGTCTCATGTAAGGGTACTGTATGATTATGTAATTTTAAGTTAACAGGCTAATGTGCAACATAAATTAAAGTAAATATTTTTTAGTATGAATATTATATCTAATATCTAGCTAAAAATATTTCAGTAAGGCATATTCGGAGTATAATTTGATGTTCACTATGAAACTACCATGATTTAAATACATAATGATGTCATTTAGTCCTAACTGAGAAGTACTTCAGTTTAAGAAACTGAATACAAACTTATAGTAATGAGAAAAATATCAGATTGTTTTACAAGGGTTTCATTTGACCCATTTATTCACCATTTGACCCTTGATATTTCCTTAAAAGTCACATTTTACGCTTAAAAAATTTAGGATTCTGGCAGAAAGGTATTTTAACTCCCAGTCATGTGGTTAGTATTTCCATACTATTTGGGTTAATAAATGGATGTGTATTCTGGCTATATTTTGGCTACTACAGGGTAAAATCTTGTTTAAAATGATCAAACAGATTTTTAGCTTAACTTATAAAAGAAAAAGAGAACCTAATATACTGTCAATTAAGTGTGTCAATGTCCGCGCTGCATAACAAGGTTAAGTTTTTAAAAATACCTAAATAATCCAATATTTTTACAGATATTCAACTCCAACTTTGAACTTGTTTATCATCAGAACTACCATTTAGTTGGCTATGAAGGCCTGTTACACTCGCTTCCCTGATTTTTTAGTTATATATGCCTTTTTAGCTCACCTGTCATGTGATCACTAGGTGTCCGTCGTCCGTCTGTCGTCCGTCCATCATTCAACAATTTCTTTGAATGACTTCTTCTAAACCACATGGCCAAATTTGCTAAAACTTTGCAGGAATGTTCCTTTGGTGGACCTCCTCTACCAAAGTTGTTCAAATGGTTCAGGTCTTTTGATTAATAAGGCCATGAGGCCCTTAAAGGGGGTTTTAAAATGTAAACTTCAAAGATCTTCTTGTCTGAAACCACAAGTCCCAGAGCTTTCATATTTGGAATGTTGCATCAACTAGTGATCCTCTATCATGATTATTCAAATTATGCCCCTGGGGTAAAAAAGGTCCACCAGGGGGTCACCATTTTTACAAAGATTTATAGAGGAAAATATATAAACATCTTCTTGCATAAAAATACAATGCCTAGAGCTTTGATGTTTGGTATGTAGCATCAACTAGTGGAACGGGGTGAAAATTGGCTCCGCCAAAGGTTGTCAGCTTAACATAGACTTATATAGGGAACCCCTGAAAATATTCTTGCCCACAATTTTGATGTAGCATCATCTATTCTTACTTCCTAGATGGAGTAAATGATTTCTTAGGTCATCATCTATAGGTGCATTTAGACAGGTGAGCGACCTATGGGCCTTTGGGTCCTCTTGTTTACTTAAAAATAGCAAAACTCAAGATTAAAATTTTGTATACTTAAATTTCTTCAGTAATATTAAAGATATTCAACTCAAACTTATATTTACACACAAGTGAAAGTGTGGAAGTGTCAATAATTATTATGTCTTCTGCCTAAAATTTCTCTTTTCACCCCAAAAAATTATATTTATAAGTGAAAAGGGTTATAACTCTGTCTAAATACATTCTTCAGTTCTAGAATGGAAATCTGATTATTAAGTGGAATATTTGACTGTTGACTGTTTGACTTAAAACATAATTCTTTTATTATGTTTTAGGCTGCCAGGGTGTTAACTTTTTTAAATAGTGCTAAGGACTGTATTTTTAACATTTTCCTTCCCTTGAAATATCCATAAAGATATCTACATGCTATTTTAAAAACAAGACTGCATTCAATAAATGCTTATGCCCCTGCTGAAGCCATTTCAATGAGTTTTAGTCCAAAATTGGTCAAAGTGAAGGTCAAAATGGAGTCAGGTGATACAGGTGTGTGGATAGTGGTCATATACAACATCCATGCAAGTTTTAAAGAATTGTAGCAAGCCATATTAATGCTAGAAGAAACGGTCAATTTGGGTTAACCTGGCCGGACGGACGAACGGACAGGTGAATCACTATATGCCTCCCGATCTATCGATACGGGGCATAAAAAACCTTTACCATCAGTTTAATAAGAGAATAATAACTATTTTTGATTCCTACCCCTAGCATAAAAATGATTATTTAGTCAATCAAAAGTATAAATATGATGTTTGAACTAATTATGAAATAATAAATAATGAATAAATAATATAAATGTAACCCTAAAAATTAGAAAGGTTTTACCTTTGTCGTTTTGAAAATATACATATCAGAAGTCCGCAGTTAAACCTAATTTTAAAGCAACTAAACTTCATTTCGATGATAAAAACACATTTTGTAGACCTTTTAATCACAATTTTTAACTTTGTTTCATGAATACATGAAGTAGTCTTAAAACTTACATTATGATCAAAGGTGCTATTGATGAAAATTCCAAACATGTTTTGCTGTCCGTTAATTGAGGTCACAACTTTTCCCTACTACGCTGTAACAATGTTATATAAATATTTTGCTGTGTTAGTCACACAATAAATTTTAGGTGTTTAAAATAAAATAAACCGATGTTATGCAATTAATCAATAAGTTCAGATTCCAAACAAGCAATTTTAATAGAGCTTTTTGATAAATTTTGCAATTTACCAACTGGAGTATTGTCCCTTAATCTATTTACTGCATATGCATTCCTATAAACTAAGAGAACATTTTCCAAATAAATACTTTTCTCCTAATAGCACTTTAAAGTCATGTTGTGAAGCCAAAACATTGTCTAAAAAACTAAAAATAAAGAAAAAATGTTATGAATATTTTGGCTGTAGTGGGGTTTGAACCTATATCTGTAGGAAATCAGTCAATATACCATAAAATTAATGAACTTGAGGAGATGTTAGACCCAGTCAACCTGAGTTATAATATAATACTGGTGATACTTCAAAAGTTGTCATATGTGTACAGTGCAAAATTGACTTTTAATCCGTCTAAATCCAATACCTAAGTTCAACTAGTAATTATGAATTATAAGCAATACAAAAGTCCCCTTCGGGTTTAAACTTCTTTTCAATGCTTCTGTTGCCATGGCAAACACAATTTTTGTCATAAGCAAAAATAAAATACATGTACATAATGTCTCTAATGCCAACTACTTACACACAAAGTTTCATTAACCTCGCAGGACAACTATTTTAGTTACCATTATTACAAGATCCAGATTTGAAGTATTTTCACTATTTCTGTAGTGTATCCATACCAACCAAAATTTTTGTCAGAATCAAAACTTCATTAAATTTGCAAATTAATCTCCTTGTTGGTCCCTATATATATACAAAGTTTTATAAACCTAACTGGAAAACTGTTTGAGTTATTGACAGGATCCTGATTTCTTGACCAACAGTAAACCTATATATAGTAAGATTGTCCCCTTTTTCTTTAATTTAAGGCCCTCAAAAAGGATTTTTGCAAAATATTTATTCACAAATCAGTTGATAAGTTGATCTTCATTGTTATTGTGTTTATAAACCTCATAATAAATTGCATTTCAATAAAAAAAGTAAATGAATCTCTAAAAGGTGTTGAGATACAACCTTGTTGCGCCAAACACTTTGTTAATAATCTTGAATTTATTCGGTGCAACAAGGTTGTATCTGGAAAATTGATCAAAATCTCTTTTATAGTGTATTTTTGTTGTATGTATTATTTATCAACTTCAATGTCATGTTTTATGTAAGTAAATATCAAAAGCCAACACTAGTTCATCAGTTTGTTACAAAATAATAAAGTTAATTCCTCTTCCTGAAAAAAGTGAAAAAGTGAGATAGGGCCTTGTTGCGCCAAAGGGACGTATTGTTTCAGTACTCAAGAACACTTTGCCCTAAGATCTTCATATTCTGATATGTTGACAACTTGTTAGATGTGAAATGATTGTCAGGAGTTCACGATGACATCAAGGTTGAAGCTAGATAACCAAATATGTTCACGTTTCATAAATACAGTAAAACCTTGAGGACCAATTGGGACAAGCCAAATGATCGAAATAAACCCCGAGCTCGACATAGCAGTGTGATATGAGTCTACAACATATATTTAGCTAATTTGCCAGGACTTTGAAATTAGCTTGAAATAAGCCGGGTGCTCATAATAACGATGTTCGTCTTAATGAAGTTTTGTTGTAGTAAAGTAAAGTTTCGCTAATAAGACCACTTTGGTTATTTTGAAATCGTGCAGGATTTTGCCAGTTTCAGGGCCCAAAGTATTAAATTTAGAACAAAAAAGGTCCACTTATAAGACCGATTCGCTATTAAGACCACCATTTTGACTGGTCTTATTAGCGGAACTTCACTATGTTAGTTCTTGTTTGCTTGTTTACAGATTACAATCATTTGTCTGTTGTCCGTATTTGTGAGTATATTTGCCACAAATCATACGATACAAGTGGATGTGCCCAAAGAGAATCATCTCGTTCATCATAACTTCAATGATACAAATGTTACTATAAAATTTAACTACACTGGTTTGAGAGCTGAAACGTTTCGAAGCAATGCTTATGGTAAGTTATGTTTCAACATACAGTGCACTGTTTCTAGTATGACAATATCTAAAGTTATATTCTCACTTTTCCTCTTGCACCAATATAACTTGTTTTTTCACCTTGCTATCTTTCACTCTACCACTTCTGTCACTTGCGTGTGCTATGTTTATTGTGCTCCCTCACTTACCGGTATTTATTAGTCCCCTACCGGTGAAACCGGAGGGGACTTATGGTTTACGCTCTGTCAGTCAGTCCGTCAGTCCGTCAGTCAGCACACACGAAAGCTACCTTAGGTGGTCGGAGGTGTGGCCTAACACAATAGAAATCTATTCAATTCATTCCGTGACCACTTAATTCTTTTGTCCTTTAAGTAGTTGTTCCTTCGATCTTAAACAATGGAATGACCACCTAAGGTAGCGATCGTGGTGGCGTCCGTCAGTCAGTCCGTCACACTTTTTTGTCCGGAGCATAACTTCAAAACTAAGCAAGCTATGATTTTGAAACTTTACATGTGGAAAGATATTAATGAGGAGAAGCGCAGTGCACAAGAACTATAACTCTCCCTTGCTTAATTTTTGAGTTATTCCCCTTTGTTAATTTTCATACTTAAATTTTGTCCGGAGCATAACTCCATTACCAAAAGAGATATTATTTTGAAACTTTACATGAGGATAGATATCAATGAGGAGAAGTGCAGTGCACAAGAACCATAACTCTCCCTTGCTTAAGTTTTTAGTTATTCCCCTTTGTTAATTTTCATACTTAAATTTTGTCCGGAGCATAACTCCATTACCAAGAGAGATATGATTTGAAACTTTACATGAGGATAGATATCATTTAGGAGAAGTGCAGTGCACAAGAACCATAACTCTCCCTTACTTAATTTTTGAGTTATTTCCCTTTGTTAATTTTCTTACTTAAATTTTGTCCGGAGCGTAACTCCAATTCCAAAAGAGATATGATTTTAAAACTTTACATGTGGATATATATCAATGAGGAGAAGTGCAGTGCACAAGAACCATAACTCTCCCTTGCTTAATTTTTTGGTTGCCCCCTGCGTTTATTTTTATACCTAAATGTTGTTCAGAGCCTAACTCCATTACCAAAAGAGATATTATTAGCTCACCTGAGCACGAAGTGCTCAAGGTGAGCTATTGTGATCGCCCAATGTCCGTCGTCCGTCGTCCGTCGTACGTCGTACGTCGTACGTCGTACGTCGTACGTCGTACGTCGTCAACATTTTGACTTGTAAGCACTGTAGAGGTCACAGTTTTCATTAAATCTTAATGAAACTTGATCACAGTGTTTGTCTCTATAAAATCTAGGCCAAGTTCGAAACTGGGTCATGTGGGGTCAAAAACTAGGTCACTAGGTCAAATCTTAGAAAAATCTTGTGTACACTCCAGATGTCACAAATTTGTTCCAATCTTCATGAAACTAGATCAGAATGTTGTTCTCTATAAAATCTAAGCCAAGTTCGAAACTGGGTCATATGGGATCAAAAACTAGGTCACTAGGTCAAATCTTAGAAAAATCTTGTGTACACTCCAGATGTCACCAATTTGTTCCAATCTTCATGAAACTTGGTCAGAATGTTGTTCTCTATGAAATCTAGGCCAAGTTCGAAACTGGGTCATGCAGGGTCAAAAACTAGGTCACTAGGTCAAATCTTATAAAAACCTTGTATACACCCTAGAGGTCACTGTTTTGATCCACTCTTCCTGAAACTTGGTCAGAGTGTTGTTCTTCATGAAATCTAGACCAAGTTTGAAACTGGGTCATGTGGGGTCAAAAACTAGGTCACTAGGTCAAATCTTAGAAAAACCTTATGTACACTCTAGATGTCATCAATTTTATCAAATCTTCATGAAACTTGGTCAGAATGTTGTTCTCCATGAAATTTAGGCCAAGTTTGAAACTGGGTCATGTGGGGTCAAAAACAAGGTCACTAGGTCAAATCTTAGAAAAACCTTGTGTACACTCTAGATGTCATCAATTTGATCCAATCTTCATGAAACTTGGTCAGAATGTTGTTCATTGTGAAATCTAGGCCAAGTAAAAACTGGGTTATGTGGGGTCAAAAACTAGCTCACTAGGTCAAATCTTAGAAAAACCTTGTGTACACTCTAGATGTCATCAATTTGTTCCAATCTTCATGAAACTTGGTCAGAATGTTGTTCATTGTGAAATCTAGGCCAAGTTTGAAACTGGGTCATACAGGGTCAAAAACTAGGCCACTAGGTCAAATCTTAGAAAAACCTTGTGTTCACTCCAGAGGTCGTGGTTTTGATCCAATCATCATGAAACTGGATCTGAATGTTGTTCTCTATGAAATCTCTAGGCCAAGTTTGAAACTGTGTCATGTGGGGTCAAAAACTAGGTCATTAGGTCAAATCTTAGAAAATTATTGTGTTCACTCCAGGGGTCACCGTTTTGATCCAATCTTCATGAAATATATATGGTCAGAATGTAGGTTGTACTGATACCTAGACCAATGTGCAGCAGGTGAGCGCCCTAGGGCCTTTCAGGCCCTCTTGTTTTGAAACTTTACATGTGGATAGATATTAATTAGCAGAAGTGCAGTTTACAAAAACCATAACTCTCCCTGTTACAATTGGCTACCGGTAGGGGACTTTCATTGCTTGGCAATAGTCTTGTTTTATAGGTGTAAGTGCTCTGTAGCTGTGTGCTTTAAACAGTCATCTTGGTATGCTTTGGTAGGGTATCATATGGTCTTGTAAGCTATGTTGTGGTATGCTATGATGGGATATACCATGGAGGGATATGCTCTGATGGGGTAGGCTACGGAGTGATATGCTCTGAAAGGGTATGCTATGGTGTGGTATGCTATGGTGTGGTATGCTATGCTTGAGGGTACGCCATGTTGTGGTATGCTATGCTGGGGGGGTACGCCATGTTGTGGTATGCTATGCTGGGGGTACGCCATGTTGTGGTATGCTTTGATGGGGGTACGCCATGTTGTGGTATGCTATGCTGGGGGTACGCTGTGTTGTTGTTTGATAGTGTTTTGGTTGTATTTACATAAATTCCTGAAGAAGAGCCAGAGCTCGGAAATTTGAATAAGAGTTGATGGTATTTATCTATATGTTGTATATTCTAGCTGGATATGAGAGGGATTACAGTACATGTACAGAACCTAATTCTAAAGGTGGAGCATGCAGTGTGATGAACTTTGCTACAGTGTTTGCTATTGTATTCAGTAGTGTGACAGGAATCATGAATGGGGCCAATATGTCAGGTTAGTGTTAATCTAATGCCTTTTCTATGTTATTAGGGGTATATGTTTGTACAAACTACTCAGATGAGCGCTTAAGGCTATCATGGTGTGTCTCTGTGTTCTACTAAAAATCTCTGATATCTCCAGCGTCATTTTCCTCTCATGAAATACGCTATTAAGTATACAGTAAAACCTCGTTATCTCAAGGACTAATCGGGACAAACCAATAGATCGAAATTAATCGGGAGATCGACATTGCGATGTGATATAAGCATACAACATATATTTAGCAAATTCGCCGGGTTTTTGCTCGAAATAAGTCATGTGCTCGTGGCATCGATACTCGTGTTAACACAGTTTTACTGTAGTTTAAGATATTGACTAGGTAAGCTGTTCAAATCTGCTTGTCAAAATGCTGAGTTTAGAAATCTTGTATAGCTAGTAGATATCCAAAGTTCGTAATTTTGATTATATTTTGTAGGAGAATTAAAAGATCCGAGTAAGTCGATACCTCAGGGAACATTGGCAGCTGTGTGTTTCACATTCTGTACATATTTAATGGAGGTGATTCTTGTTGGAGGATCTTGTGAAAGGTTGGTAAATATGGCTACCTGTCCCTGATCTCCGGAAACAACTCAGTCTGAGATAAATCTCATCTCAAATATTGCCATGTCTCATTAAGATAAATTTCATGGGAAGATGGACTCAAAATTAGCATAAAAAACAGCAAACATTATTCTTAGTTTATTACAGTAAATTAAGAAAAGAGATAAGAGTTCTAACTTAAGATTCATCTCATATTCAGACTCTGATTTTGACAAAATCTCAATTTGAGATGAGGTTTCTACTTGAGATGCTTCGGGAGATCAGGGCCTGGGATACAGTGATTGGCTTGTTTCTCATCATCACTTTATAACTTTTTTATTGGAATACTGAAAATCTGCTCCTGATAAAGTGTTGTGTACAATAGATACATTACAACCTTTACAGGCAACCGCCTATATTAAGCAACAAAAAGTACCTAGTGTCTTCATCGCATTCAGTGATATTTCTTGTTTCAAAACTTTTAATTTCAAAAATATTTCTTTCATGAACATGCCTCTTTTTTCATGAACAGACTGCTTCAGTAGATTAATCAGAAAAGAGCATAGATGTGGGCCAGTATTCACAAAGGGAAAGCTTAATTATTTTGACTTATGTTAAAAAATTTAACTGCTCAGTCATATTTTGCAAGAAACTTAGATAAACACATGTTTTTGGTTATTATTGAAGCGCCTTTCATTTCACTTCAAAACAATGAAAATATGTGATAAACTTATTTTTCCTGTTAAGCTGAAGGAAATTGTAAGATTTGGAGGAAGTTTTCACTTAAGATTCTTTGTGAATACCACACATGGTCAACATACTGTATCATAACATTGATTGCAGTGTTATAATCTTGTCCTAAACCAGGATTTGTCTGTTCACTTACTCTACAATGACTGTTTATCTTTCAGGAACTTGTTGATCAACAATTATATATTCTTACAAGACATCAATATCTGGCCACCGTTTGTACTTATTGGTATATTTGCTACAACACTGTCAGCTGCTCTCGGTAATCTTATTGGTGCGTCTAGAATACTTGAAGCACTGGCAAATGATCAATTATTTTGTAAGTATATATATGTGTATCTGAGGGGAAAACTTGTTAATGTGTTAGCAAATTTTAGACATCGGGCGGACAAATTTTAGACATCGGTTGGACACTAATATACCCCATGTCTAAGGTTTATAGAATATTAGTGTTTTCATATGAATTTCATTCAACTAGTTCAATTAATAAATAAAGTCAAACATGTAATTTTCCAATTTGGCATTACTTGATAATTTTCTGTCAAACATCAAATTTACAAAATATTTATTTAACTACAGTCTCCTATCGTTATCACAAGTTGTTTTTAAAGAACACCATATCTATAGTTTGAATGACTTGTAATTTGGCGTCCTTGTTCTTTATGCAATGACCTAAAGTGCTGTGTACAAGAACCCTAACTCTACTCTTTTTTTTCGAGTGATTCTCCTTTTATTTATTTTATCAGGAGCATTTCTTGTCTGGAGCAAAACTGTAACTTTAAGTTTGAATGGCATGAGAACTGGTTAAGTTGGAGTTGTTTCTTGATGCTGTATCATTCAAGTGAAATATTAGCATTCTGTCGGTGGACTCACCCACCTCATGGAGCATTTATTACAAGACTTTGGGCTTCTGTAAAACAGTTATATATGGTGACTGATAAACCTAAGCAATGTCTCTGGACGGTATCATATACCCAGTACTCAACAAGTAACTAGCAACTTCTCCATATTCAGGGGAAAAACATTATTATTGTCATATACCTGCGGAAGAGTACAATCTGTCGCAATTGGGAATCAAACCCAGATCTGGGGGTTACAACTAACTCAATAACCACTGAATCAATTGACAACAAGTGATAGAATCTTTATATTACATGTCAGACAATAATAACATGAAAATACAAGTTTTCCATTTGAAAAACAAGCTGCTTTGTATAAACATTGCCAAAAATAATATCATTTTCGAGATATAATGACTTCATTTACTAATAGGAGAAAATGTGACGTCATTTTAACGTTATACCACAGGTGTTACATATAAGAATATACATACTTGTTATACTATCCCGGATACAAGGAAAGTCATGTGATATATTTCAGGGTTTATATTGAATCCTGCCAAAAAGACAACAAAGGGAGGTAATCCATATATGGCAGTTCTCATCACCTGGATTCTCGTACAGGTATGTATGAGTAATCTAAAGTAGATAATTCTTGTTGCTCAGTCTTAAGTTCATGCTTCAATGACTACCGTATGTAATGTTATGTTCAAAATAAAGTTTGTATTTAAAAAAAATGAATTCAACGTTTTTACAGTCCAAACACCTTGTTTATTAATGGTATATCCTAGGTTTTAGAATGTGAAGCATAAAGGTAAACATATTCAATATTCTGAAGACTTCTGTCATATACCTTGACCACTGATCATTTATAGTCAACAAATTTAGTTACTTGGAAACTTTCTGTACATGTGTGCCCATGATATTATATTATTGTTTCAGCTTGTATTGTTGGTAGGCTCGCTGAATGCTATAGCTCCAGCGACGTCAGTGTTCTTTCTTCTATCCTACGCATCAACAAATCTTGCCTGTATGGCCCTCGATTTAGCATCAGCACCAAATTTTAGGTAAATTTTTGTAATTTCTTGGATTCAATCATTGATATTATTATATTTTAATTCAATTTCATAATAACTTGATGTCACCATTAGATATCTAAAAGAATCAAAATTCATGCATTACTCTCACCAAGTGGTTGAATTTGAATCTGGGACATCTGTATCAATGTTCACAGACAAGCAAGATGTGACCTACACCCCTTGACTCTTAGCTGTATTTATTACTCAAATTTTGATTAACAGGCACCTCATACTTTACCTTTTATTATGAAATGTGTCAGTTCACTGTACCATATATCATACCTGCCAAGCTAGTTATATCCAAAATAGGAATGATAAAGTGCAACATGTCACAAGAATCACTTTTAAATTTTTTATTTAAAATGGATTTAGATCCATAAACAAGGAATATATTACTTCTAGTGGTTATATGTAAGGGACAGATCATCATATAATGAATCGAATGTACCTTCGTTCAAAGTTAGGTGAACTTGGAAAACCAGAAATTAACAATGGAATTAGGAGTAACTCCACTTTATTAGGAGAACTGGTATTTCGCAGGTATGCATGTGATATGATATGTGTCAGTTCACTGTACCATGATTGTGTTATATGTTTCAGACCTACGTTTAAGTACTTCAGTTGGCAGACATCATTGTTAGGTTTACTAGGATCACTAACAATGTGTTTTCTCATCAGTGCCTTGTATTCATCTATCGCTATCATCATCATGTTGGTCCTGATTATACTGCTTCACTTCCGTTCTCTACCCACACAATGGGGCTCCATCAGTCAAGCTCTAATATTTCATCAGGTGAGTTATATTGTGGTCTTATACCGCACTATAAGTGGTGTTTTTGGTTAATATATAATCATTTAATGCATCCATGTAATTCTCAACTCGTCTGTCAAAAATCACATCTCAGAAGTGTAAAATAAAAGGAAAATAATGAAATTACCAACTTTTACCACAATGGTCAAACTCAAATCAAACTAATTCACCATCATGCCCCAACCCTGCATTAGAATAGGTAACTCTATTAAGAATTAATGTTAAGGTATGCCCCTTTAGAAATCTATGTGAAAGTTTAAAACTTAAGTTATCATAAAAATTTCAGCCTGTTTCAGTTGAACATGTAATAAACATACAAATGATTTCATAAAAATAAATGCATGATTTAAGGGAAGCAACTCTTGCAAAAATAGTATTTTGTTCACAACACATTTTACTAAGTACAAAGTTTGACCAACTATTTCGTCAAATATAGTTAACATTCTATCGTTGAGTATTTGTCATTTGTTAAAAACAGCCTTGTGGTTCCATAATTCAATATATTTAATGGATGATCGGAAAATAGTTGTTGGAGCAATAATGTGGTTATAGTTACAAGTACTATTTTATTATCTTCTATAGGTGAGAAAATACTTGCTGATGTTGGATATCAGGAAATCCCATGTGAAGTACTGGCGGCCTCAAATACTGCTGATGGTTGCAAACGTAAGACAGTCTGCCAACCTGATTGACTTCATCAATGACATCAAGAAAGGTGGTCTGTACATTCTAGGACATGTACGGGTTGGCAGCCTAGATGACTTCCAGGATAAAGATCCCGTGATGGATGAAAATCCAAAATGGATGAAACTGGTTGACAAGTTAAATATCAAAGCTTTTGTAGAGTTGACATTATCTGGATCTGTAAGAGAAGGTCTGCATCATCTAGTTAGAACATCAGGTCTGGGTGGAATGAAGCCGAACACAGTATGTATGGGATTCTATGATGATGATAAACCAGTTGATGTGCTTGCTAAAAAACGAATGAAGAAGAAAGGACTATTTAGAACAGTTGATAGCGCAGACTTTATTGATGTTGGCGAATCGTTTGGAGCTCTCCGAGAGCATGATGGTCAGAAAGATTTAGGTCCAGAAGAATATGTTAAGTTGATCGGAGATTGTATAAAAATGTCCAAAAATGTGATGATATGTCGACATTTTACAAGTTTTGATAAAGTTAATATTGTATCAACACGAGGAATACTGTACATAGATGTATGGCCGGTCAACTTGTTCCGACCAGAAACAGCGAGTTATTTTGATACGACTTGCTTATTCTTGCTTCAGTTAGCCACCGTCATCAATATGGTCCCCGGATGGAAGTCAAAGACGTGTTTACGTGTTTTCTTGTTTGTCAATACTCATACTGAAAATTCAGTCGTCAAGGAGCAGAAATTAGAGATGTATTTACGTCAGTTACGAATTCCCGCCAAAATCCAGATCGTTGCCTGGGAGAATGTAGCATCGATGGCCGAGTTTGATCAAAGTGTGAATTACCCGGAGTCCAGAATGCAAGAATATAACGATATCGGCGATAGGTTTTTAAAGTCATTGAATGAGTTAATTGTGAGATACTCAAGTAGAACAGCCGTCTGCTTTCTATACCTGCCACAACCACCACGCAATACTGAACTACATGTCAAATATCTACAACAATTAGACGGACTGTCGGCCAACCTACCACCTACTGTGTATGTCCATGGCTTGCATCCTGTTACATCAACAACTCTGTAGATAACCTGTGCCTTATTAGCAAACCTGCCAAGATAACCTGTGCCTTATTAGCAAACCTGCCAAGATAACCTGTGCCTTATTAGCAAACATGCCAAGCTAGCTAAATCCAAAATGGGTTTGAAAGCAAAACATGTCACAAGATGCACTTAAATGTGATTTAAAAGGGATTTAGATGCATAAACAAAGAATATATTAATTCTAGTGGTTTTGGACAGAAGTTCATAAAATTAATCAAATGTGCCTTTGTTCAAAGTTAGGTGAACTTGGAAAACCATAAAATTAACAAAGAAAATAGGAGTAACTCCACTTTAATAGGAGTACTTGTCAAGTATGCCAAATGACATTGAATGAGCCATATATCTTTTCAGGGGCATCTGAAATGCTAACAGATAACTCTTGTTGTGTAAGTTGTGTCTTGTTAGCTCATCTGTTTGGTATGTCTGACATCCTTCATTAGATAATATCAACTGGCATCCATTCTCCATCTTGTATTAATCAGCAGCCATGAACTGCCTTTTATCATTAAGCTGTGATATTTGGTCAGTGACATTATTTAAATGATAGTAAAACTGTGTTTTTTCCAGCATGTATAGTTTTGATCTCTACAGTGGAATGTTGGTGTCTATCAATATTTATCACACACCTGTGCCATTTTCTATATTGCTGTAAACTCTGTAATGCACAGTGGTAATACACAGTGTACAAAAATATGCACATTATGTCCTGACATTCCTTGTTTATTGTGATGACATCACTGGCGTTGCTTACGTATATGAAGGATAATTGCCCTGAATTATCTCATTATCTGAAAGTCACGCACTCAAACATAGTTTTTATGTTTGAATAGAAACAGGGTTCCCCCAGTTTGGTAAAATGCAGGGGAAATCTTTTTTTCTAGGTCAGGGAAAAGTCAAGGAATTTTGAAATTGTGCCAAAGTCAGGGAATTCTTCATTATTCTTCATTATTGTCCTTTTCTATGAAGAAAATACAAAAAAAACTGAAAAAGTCAGGGAAAACTGCTATCTTCAATAATCTTGTCAGGGAAAAGTCGGGGAATTTTGTGCCTAGAATATTTGTGGGAATCCTGTAGAAATGCAGTTGGTCATTAGACTGCGAACTATTCCTGTCTTCTGTGATACCTATCTACAATAGTTCTATACTCTAGTCTACATTCCATATTGTGCTGTTATATTACATTCCATGTTCTAACTTATAATAAACTTCTCTAATAGTTATTGTGTTATTATACCCCATATATGTAGAGGATCCTGCTTGAGTACTCATTACATACAAGTTTGATTAAACAAGTGGACAAAACAATACGACAAGGTTTTTCCTTTCCATCACTCCCACACCGCAAGTTATGTGATAAAATGAGTTGTGAATACTTTATTTAGCTTTCTCGGGCAGAAACTCAGACTATCTGCCTGCTTGTCTGTTGATCTGTTGGTGCATTCTTGACCCTTATCTTAGAAAATACATAAACAGCGTAAACACTGTTGATGGTTTATGCAGTACATTCATATCCAGACCCTATATTCTTGTGGAAGCAACATCTCTTGATATTTTGCAGGATTTTCTTCATTCTTTCACATAATACCAAACTTGACATATAGATGTGCATAAAGGAAAAAAATTGCACTGTGACGATTTTGCTTAACTTATGGCCCTTTGTTGGTTTTTAAAGTGACAGGTTAGCTTTTGTGATCACTCTCTTAGCGTCCGTCAACAATTTGTTTGTGTGTATGCACTCTAGAGGCAACATTTTTTATCCAATCATCATGAAACTTAGTCAGAATGTTGTTCTTCATAAAATCTAGACCAAGTTCAAAACTGGGTCATGTGGGGTATAAAAACGAGGTCACTAGGTCAAATCTTACAAAAACCTTGTGTTCACTCCAGATGTCACAGTTTTGATCCAATCTTCATGAAAGTTTGAAAAATGTTTGTCATACCGATATCTAGGTCAATGTTCAAACTAGGTCATGTTGTGAAAACATAAGATCACTTGGTCAAAACTCAGAATAAACTTGTAAGCACTCTATTTATGCCTTAGTTTTGGTCCAATATCCAAGACACCTGTCTCTTAGAAGTTGTAAGATATTAGGTGCCTTCTAAGACAGATGAGCAACCAAGTGCGCATTAGGCCCTCTTTATTATCATGGTTAAATTGCAAGTGGAGCAAAGTGCTGAATGTGAGCTATTGTGGTCGCCATTTTGTTTACTAAGTATTGTCCTTGTCATAGATCCAACAGTATAAGAGAAAACAACTTGAAAATTTATGTATGAATAAATCTCATTTTGGGGAAGTGCATTGTCTAGAATCCACCTATCAGGTGAGATAAATAGAGGAGTTGTTGCTTCGTCAATTTTACTATGACCCTTTGTTAATTTTACTATGAACTCTATATAATGAAACATCTTGTGTGTTGAATGTACTTGGACAATATTCTTCAAACCTTCACAGGTTAACAACTCAAATAACTGTTGAGATTGAACGTTTTCTGTGTCTTTTTTTACCAGCAATATATGGACTTTCAAAATAATGTGTTGAATATATTATACGTGTATACACCGTGTCCAATCGTGCAGTGTGGGTAGACGGCTGAAAACGCGTGGGTAGAAGGTTTTCTACCGATAGAAACCCGAATCAAGGTAAGAAAATCGATTAGATTGTCAGTATTGCAATAAAACCTCTAGCCAATGGAGATATGGCCGAGGATGATCTCAAATAACTCCGTTTTCATATTATTATCTAACATTCTTCCAAGTCCTCATAGTTTGTGTAGAACATTCGCGTCAAATGCGCTAAAAGCAGCGAATTGTGCGTACGCTCAACATTTTACTGTTCTATCTTACTAATAAAACACAATTTGACCACGCATTTTCAGCCATCGACACGCACTGAACGAATGGACTCTGTGATATAGTTTAAAAGACTTGAAATATTGAATAATATTTTCACCTAATCCTCCAACTCCCCCTCCTCTTTCACATTTGCTATAATGCCCCGGGGCATATCATTTCTGGTTTTGGTGCTAAAAAAGCCTACCGCACGATTATAGATCTACGACACATGTGATTTATTCATTATATAATAGCGCCCCAGTCGCGACGCCTCTGTTATTTGATTTTCAAAAAAGCTTTCAGAACATGCAAATGAAGTTTTTCTTTACAAATATTTGGTTTATGGTATATTTTAGTCCCGGTCAGTTTTAATGAGAACATTTCACAAAAAGTTTATTCTGACCCAAGCGTGTCCAATACACATAATTACAATATGTCATGTTCTTTGTTCGAAATAAATGTTGTGTGACATAAGTAACACAAATGTTTTGAAACAATGAATACAAAAATGTACAAGATTGTGTAATTGGATACCAAGATCATTACTTTACGTAACGCTAACTTTTGGATTTATAATGAGTCGAAATTACTTGTAGTCGACTTTTTAAGAATAATGTATAAAGATACGGTATACATTATTTTGATATTCGTTCGAACCAGATTCAATGGATATTAGCATGTGCGATCCTTGTAGGGCCAGATCAAGGTCGATGAAAGCCTCGTTCTGGTGCCCATTCTGTCATGAAGCGTTCTGTAAAGTATGCTGTGAATTTCACCAGACGATGAAATTGACAAGAACACATAAAATTCAGACATTGGATGCGACCAATTTGCACGAGAAACAGCGAGATGGGACTGGCTCCTCGTACACTCTGGATTCCTTGACATCAGTCACATTCAACGAAAAAACACAACTACGTGAAATTGATAATATTCTATTATTAATGGACGGACTTAGTGACACCGCTCTTACGTTGAAGAAAATGTTTTTCGATATGAAAATGAAAAACGAAGCGGAAAAAAATGAATGTAGTCGAAAAGTTGTAGTTTTTAAACAACGTCTGAAACAGTTGGCAGACGATTTTGAACAGCATATATCGGGAGAATTAGACTATCTTCAACATGCTGAAAATATACAGGTCGAATCAAGAATCGAGGAATGTGAAAATACTTTCAATGCAATTGAAATGTCTAAAGACTTAGCACAATGTATGAAAACAGAACGCATCACGCAGCAGACGATTGGAAAGGTGAACGCGGCACGACAACGTTGTAATGAATACAAGTTTACTTTGCAGCGCATTCACAGTACCCTACAGCCAGTAAGGTTTGATCTTGCTATAGATCGGAATCTATCAGACGCTTTGAACACATCACCGTCTGTAATCGGCAAAGTTGAAGTAACACATGGAAATGACGATTTCGCAGATCACCGAAGAGACGGGGTTTCTCAACCGATTCGAAGGGATGACGGTAAAGGACAGAGCAACAGACGTATGTCGAACGCTACTAACTTGTCTGAGAGGCAACGCCATTTACGTTTAGAAAGCGCATACGCCCGAAAAGTGAACGATATCTACTTGCATCGTCAGGATGATCACGATGAGCCGATGATAACTGCAATTCGTACGATGAACAATAACCATTTTGTTACACTGGATCGTAACAATAATAAACTATTGCTTGTTCATCAGGACGGGGATGTCGTGACGTCATACGTCTTCACGAGTCAAATCTGGGACATGGCTATGGTAGACCCTCTGACCGTGGCCGTCACAGTTCCGGATAATGATAAAATTGTTCTTGTAAAAGTACGCAACAAGAACCTATGTGCGGAACGGTTGATCAAGACCAGCAATATTTGCTATGGCGTTTGTTGTATAGAAGGTTTCATTGTGGTCACGGTGAAAGGAGGTTATGTTAAAATTGTGACAAAGGCTGGGGAAGAAATGGCGTCTTTACGTCATAATACACATGGAGAAACTCTGTTTGCAGATCCTCAGCATATCGCCACAAATAGAGACCAGAACGAGTTATACGTCACTGACTATACCTTACATACATTAACCGCTCTTTTCTTAAGTGGTGTGAAAATTGACTCAACGCCAAAATTCGTTTTCCGTGACAATGAACTGCGTAATCCAACCGGCCTCTGTTTGGACAGCAATGGCGACGTGTTTGTGTGTGGATACTCCTCTCATAATATTGTTAAAGTGTCGTCTGCTGGTAGTATGTTAGCTGTATTCATAACCGGAGTAATGAATCCACAGACTGTTGCCTTGACAACCATGGAAGATACTATGATGGTTTCGGTATTGAGTACTGACGGCGTCACGAAACAAGTACAGAACGTCATAGAAGTCTACCGAATATAAACATATAACGCATAGGTACAATGTATACATGACTTCAGTAGTTTGTCCTTATTACTTTTTTCCATAAACCTTTTTGTTCCAAAATACAAAATTCTTTATATAGAGTTCTGTACACTCAAATAATTCCAAAACTGGTTATAAATAGATCTATGCACCAGTCAGTTGCACCCAGGGCCCCCGGGATAGCCAGGGAAACGGTCGTGTTTTACAGGGCAGGGGAAATGTTGGATTTTCTTTCTCCGAACCAATACCCCGGGGACAATATTTCGTTGCCAGAGGGCCGGGGAAATACCGGATATATTACCATCAGCTGTCCACGGCTGGGAGGAGAATGGCGGGCTTTTTACAACTTTGTTTTGTGTCAAATATATAAATCCCGGCCCACCCCGGGAGTGGAGGGTGTGGATGCAATTGACTGGTGCACAAGGGTACGCTCAGACAATTAGAAAGCATGTGCCTATGCTTTAAAATACGCTCTACGACTATTATGTTTCTCTTTAAGCCTGTGCTCGTGCGTGCGTGCGTGTGTGCCTCGCTACTGTCGATAGTATTAACTTGGTATATGTAAAACATATAGTACTAGGCTATACATTGTATATATTGTCAATGTGAAGGTCTGTTCGAATGGTACCAGAAGCGTTGTTTGGTATATTTTGTAGCATGTTGCTTATTATTATTACAAAATGTACCTTCTTATTGTCGATTCAAATATGTCTGTCAAAACCGCCAGAATGTTCCATTTCTGAATAGCTAAATGCATTAAATATAACCACTATGCTTTAGGACCATTAGAGTTTTAATCATATCAGCGTATTTATGATGGTAGAATTTAATCCTGAGAAACCTGTAATAATCGACCGGGTTGAATGTTTGTTTACGTGGTTGTGACAGAGATATTTGAATCAACTATACATGTACTTTTAATATTTTATAGCGCAAAATTAAATTATATTTTCACTGCTACGTTTTGATATATGACCTTCCGTCCACTTGGAATCCGAAGTCGCACACCGAGATATGACATGTCCACCATATGCCCGAATGAAAGCCTGACATCTCTGATGCTTTGAATTGATACAGCTGTGCTGGAATTATTGCACTGAGGAGAGCCATTCTAGTACAAAGTCCGTTATGATTTACAGTATCATACATCGGTTGGTATGCACGTGTGGAATAACATGACGCACGAATATCGAATATAAATACCCGACCAACCCGACACTTGAATTGATACGGGCTGCATTGAAAATTGACTTGACAAAAGGAAATGTCAGAAGTGGGATTCGAACCCACGCCTGGAGAACCAGACTGCGACCTGAACGCAGCGCCATAGACCACTCGGCCATCCTGAATTATATGAATTAATATTTTATATTTTACATGTACTTAAACAAAACTATACTGGTCAGCACTGATTTGATACTGTTATTATTGATTTCACGCGTTACGCAGTATAGCGTTGAAATATTTGTCTGTACGGTGTGTAAACCTTACATGTATGGGTCAAGTTGGTCTGCTGCACGAAGTTTGCGTGCAAGTATAGTTATGGTTATTGAATGTGTAGGGTACAAATCATTCTACCAGACGACGTTGCACAGACAAGTCTTATTTTTGTGAGCTCGTAATTTCAACCACGTGGTAGAACATGGAAGAAGAAAATTCTCTTCTGACTTAAATGGAAGCTTTAATTACTTCGAAGCTGACAAGTTTTGAACTCAAGTTAAATTCATCTCAACAAGAGCAAATGTCGAAAATAGAAAATATTGCTTCCGACGGTTATTCCTTTCGTAAAAAAGGAAATGAAGAACAACACAAGGTTAACTCTAAAGTTCTTGACAAGCTGAGACACGCATATAGTGCTTTATCAGATTCTTTGTTAGTGAATCCATCGGAATCAACCGAGACAGCTCAAACGAAAGTTCAAGAAGGTATTGAATTACTTTCTTATAGACAGAAGCTAATTAAACTTGCTGACTCTTCTGAATACGGTTGGAAAGTTGTCTCAGAGTACGAAGCGCATCCACTCGCTGTAGATTCCGACGACGAGAAGAAGATAGTTCGAGCACAACAGAAAGCGGAGCGTAAAGTTAAACAAGAACGACGTTACAAGCGACGCTTCCAGCCTTACGACGCAGCTTACAATACCAGAGCAGCACAGACAACAGTTTCGAACTCGAGTAGTCAACATGGCACGGGCAGTGGAAGAAAACCTGGTCTTTGCTTCAGGTGTGGCAAGCCTGGTTACTGGCGTTTTGAATGCCGAGCAGTGGGTAGTGATGTGTTAGCTGAGCAGCAGAAAGTCACTCAGATAAGTAAAACTTTACTTGATTCAGTTGTTGATACTTTCAAAAATTTGAAACAGGGTTCGCACTGCAGCGAGCGTTATGTAACTGATAACAGCATAAGTTGCTTTGGTGTTGATAATGCAATCCCACAGGAACCATTGTCTGTGGATTATATTGTACCTGAGTCTACTGTCGGTCGGTTGAAGAGCAAATATGTCACATGGCGACAAGCTGGCGCAAATGAATATATTTTAGACATTATTCAAAATGGTTACAAGATACCATTCATGCAATTGCCTGTTCAAGTTGAGCTTAAAAATAATCAGTCTTCCTTACAACACCCAGATTTTGTATGTGATGAAATTTTGAAATTGAAACAAAAGCAATGTATTACAGAGGTAGTCAAAATGCCATATGTAGTAAATCCGTTAACCGTGGCCTCAAACAAAGTGGGTAAGCTCCGTTTAGTGTTGGACTGTAGGCATTTGAATGCTAATCTATTTAAGTATAAGCGCAGATTCGAGGATCAGTCCGTAGCTAGAACAATTTTCACCAAAAACGATTATCTTTTTACCTTTGATATTAGAAGTGCATATCACCACATTATGCTTTTTGAACAGCACCGTACGTATCTAGGGTTTAGCTATGTTATGCAGGGTGTCAAACGTTACTTTGTATTTAATGTCCTTCCGTTTGGTCTGTCGACGGCTGGGATGGTATTTACTAAAGTGCTTCGGGTTTTGATTACCAAATGGCGTTCTGAAGGTTTGAAAATAGTAACATTTCTGGATGACGGATTAGGTGGGTCTGATTCATACCAGGCTGCGTCTTGTGTTGGACAAACTATTAGACAAGATTTGATACATTTCGGGTTTCTGATAGCAGACGAAAAATGTCATTGGGTGCCTTGCATGATACAAACATGGCTGGGATATGTATGGGACAAGTCTTCCCACAGGTTATATGTGACAGACGAGAGAGTAAATCGAACTTTATTGTTGGTTGAGGTGATTTTGTCCGCTTTTATGAATGGCAGGGTTGTATTCTCAATGCGTAAAATTGCATGCCTCGTTGGTCAGTTAATCTCAATGCAAAGTGCAGTCGGTAAGTGTGTCAGATTAAGGTCAAGATATCTGTACGAGTGTGGAGCCAGTAGAGCGAGCTGGGAGGCTCCTATTATTGTGAACTCGAAGGCACAGCTAATGAGCTTGTTTTCTGGAAGGAAAACCTTGTAGCCTTGAATGGCAGTCCTATTGAGGAAAGTATATCAGTTACAGGTGTATTGTGATGCGAGTGGTATCGGTTTTGGCGGTTACATAGCTGAAGATGACGACAATTTTGTCATAGGGTCATGGTCTAATGTTTAGTCAAATCTAAGTTCTACTTGGAGAGAACTAGAAGCTGTACATAGATGTGTACGTAGTTGTGTATCTAGCCTGGAAGGGCGCCGTGTGGGCATAAATACTGACAATCAGAATGTTAGCAGAATACTGTCTGTGGGTAGTAAAACATCTTATTTACAGGACGTTACTGTTAGTATCAATGATCTTTGTAGAGAGAAAAAACATAGTTCTTGTTCCAAAATGGATACCTAGATCTGCAAATAATGAGGCTGATAGCCTTAGCCGGTGTATTGATAGTGATGACTGGCAGGTATTGGGCTGGTTATTCGGCATGTTGGATAAGAAATGGGGTCCTCATACATATGGTCGTTTCGCATGTGATTATAACACTAAATGCAGTGTGTTTAATTCAAGATTTTGGTGTCCAGGTACTTCCGGTATTGATTCATTGCAGCAAAAGTGGACTGGTCACAATAATTGGTTAGTTCCACCACCTAGGCTTTTAGGCCAAACTGTTAATAAAATAATCAGAGAAAAGTGTACATGTACACTAGTAGTCCCTGAATGGAAATCGGCTTCGTTTATGCCAATGTTGTTTTACAGCAACGGTGTCAGAGCGGATTTTATACAGGATTGTGTTTTTTTTTTCAACCAGGTGTCTTGACAAAGAGAGGAAGGGGTAGGAATGGTATTTTTGACGGGCGACCGTTATCATTTAGACTTGTTGCAGTTAGAATTGAGTTCTATGAATGTTTATAATTTCAGGCCTGAGTATCAAGTCTGCAATCGACGAGGAACTGCTGAGAGCCGGAAGTAGCTGTGAGTTTTCAAAGATTTATCTTCTAAAATGTCTAGTTTAATCGTGAACTCAAGAAGTGACAATACAGTCAAGAAATATTATCATTATTTTGCTAAATGGGAGAAATTCATTGTATCTAAAGGATGCGGTCCAGTTCCTGCATCTCCCATACACGTGGCGCTTTATCTAACAAACTTGATAGACAGCAAGTGTTCCGTTAGTGTGATTTCTTCTACGTTATACAGTATAAAATGGGCACATTCGCTACGCGGACTTCAAGACCCAACGGACAATATGTTTGTGCTTAATCTTCTTGAAGCAGCAAAACGAACTTTGTCTAAACCAGTCTGCAAGAAGCAACCCGTTTCTGTGGACAAGTTGATCGAGTTATGTGCTTTGTATACTGATTCATCTGACATATTGATTGTGCGAGATTTATGTATGATTTTGTTAGGATTTTCTGCTTTTTTGAGATTTGATGAGCTTAGCAAATTACGTTGTAATGACATAGTTTTTCATCCATGCTATTTTACCATTTGTATACGAAGTAGTAAAACTGACCAGTACAGATTTGGAAACGAAGTGGTTGTTTCCATGGGTTCTACTCTTGCATGTCCGTACAGGATGTTACAGAGATATTTTGAATTGACATGTCAGTCGACTTTAGATACGAAATATTTGTTCAGACCGTGCTTTAAATCCAAAACTTGTTGTAAATGGATATACAAAGATAAACCTATTAGTTATACTAGAGCTATGGAATGTTTGACATCTAGGTTAAAACTGGTTTCAGGGGATTTGAACATAGGTCTACATTCTTTGAGATCAGGTGGTGCTACGTCAGCGGCCAATGCCGGGGTGAATGATAGGTGCTGGAAAAGGCATGGTCGGTGGAAGGGTGAAAGTAGCAAAGATGGTTATGTGGCTGATAGCTTAGACAGTAGATTGTCTGTATCGAAGCACCTTGATCTATGATCTTACATTTTTCAAATACTCACCAGCCCGCTCTTTTGAATATCTACGCAGCTCGTCTGGCCATGCAAACGTTCGAGTTTGTTTGTTGTTCATTGTTGTTGAGGTTTTACTGTAAAGCTGTAAACTTAGTAGAGACTATTGATTTCACGCGTTACGCAGTATAGCGTTGAAATATTTGTCTGTACGGTGTGTAAACCTTACATGTATGGGTCAAGTTGGTCTGCTGCACGAAGTTTGCGTGCAAGTATAGTTATGGTTATTGAATGTGTAGGGTACAAATCATTCTACCAGACGACGTTGCACAGACAAGTCTTATTTTCCTTTCATATGTCATAGAATTTGTAATATTTTGTTTTTTCATATTTGAAGCAAATCTGGTTAGGCAGTTCAGCCGCGGTTGAATACCGGGCAATTGTTGTTAAACAATTTTATATCCGTATAGACACCCTACTTGGCTATTATTATTGCTTGATATGAGTGCATATAAATGTTAATTTTCATAGTTAGATTTGGAAACTCAGAATGGGGCCACACATTCCGCAATGCGACATTTTTTTTTGTTTTCTGACAAAGTGGTACAGGTTTCAGAGCCATAGGTTCTGTTTTTCCTGGGCGAAGTCGATTGCACTTGAGTTTCTAGTAAGTACTGTCATCATGATTGCAAGTATACCTCATGTCGCTATTTGGCCATCATGCCGTTGTTGTTACTGATCATTAAATATGTTGCTCACATGTTACTGAATAAACGCAGCTCGTCTGGCCATGCAAACGTTCGAGTTTGTTTGTTGTTCATTGTTGTTGAGGTTTTACTGTAAAGCTGTAAACTTAGTAGAGACTATTATTACGGTAACTACACATATAGTTATACAGTACATTACAACCTCCCGTAGAGCAACACCCATTTTGGGCGGGGGCTACAAATTTGGCCGATGTCCGCACATTATTTTTGTCAAATTAAGAGGTTTTTCTATGTTAAGTTTATCTTAGAAGGAACCTTTTGATTGTGTTGTTATAGAGAGGTTTTAACTCTATAGAGGGTGGCTCTGGGGAGGTTGTACTGTATTTCTAAACGACATTACATAATAACGTTAAGTACTGGTAAAGTACGTAAGTTAAAATACATGTAAACATCGCATTGATATCCATAATGTAATTCAGTTGCCAATTCACATCTGAACAAAACCGATTCAATATTATCCCTATCACAGTGGATCAATTAATGTGCGGTATTGTGGTCTTCCGGGACTTTAACCACGGTGACGTCAATCTTCAAGTATGGAGAAGATGTAAGTTAAATGTGGAAGATCACGCAAGTTTGTACCGGTTGATAATCCATTTCAGGAAATCTGGTCGTCGAAATATCTGAATAATTGTTGAGACTAAACACGATAGGGGCATATTGAAAACAACAGACTGCTTCCCTACCTTTATAACACAGGGGATTGACACATATTTTTTTTTGGTTCAATATAGCCTTATATCAGTATATATAGTAAAGGGACACATCGACTGTGTGTTAGTGGTATTTTATTTCAACGCAGTACACACACTTCAACAAATAATTCGTGGAAAACCTTTCGCAGTTCGATAGAAGGATGATTTATCTGCAAGTAGCACAAATCCGTTAGACTCTAGGGTCTAAAATGAGTCAGAAATACACAAAAATGTCACAAAATTACGCCACTTTTGTAAAAATGTCCGTTGGTCCGGCCACTCGAATACAACAACAACAGACCCACCCATGCCGTTATTACATTAATTTCACAGTGTCAACACAAAATTCTTACATCGAACGTTATCATAAGAACATAGTTGTCCGTAACATCCAGAAACTCCGTTGTATTTTGCGTATAACCGGCACAATTCGATAAAGCTAGTTGTGTCAAAATTTCATGAAAAGCAGAAGCCTACAACCATGACACTATAATACGGAGTTGAATAATTAACACAATCTCATTGGCTGTCAAGTTTACGTGAAATCCCGCGAGATTGTTAGGAGAGCCTCGGTCTTCATCGCTGTATCGAAAACTGACAGCATGGCGCGCTTGGCGTAGCCTATGAATTCGGATCAACTTTCCGCTTTTCACATGGTAAATTGTGGCCACAACGTCACAATTGGTGATATTACCAAGATATGACAGACATCCTGAATATGGATTTGGAAAAATATTTTCAGATTTCAATTACCCGCTTGTCAATGTTTTGGTTTGAAATGGAAGGTCAAGGTCATTTTCACTTATTTCTTATTTCAGTGAAATAAAATAAATTTGCGCTTTAATTTGAGTTTATAATTAAGTAATTGTTTACATTGTTATGTACATGTATGTTTAATATATTTTTAAAAAAGCTTTTTACTTACCAGTGTAATTAATTTTCGACCAATCACAAAGCAGCTTTGAAGTCAGTGCATTCCCGATCAAAATGGTCGAAGCCGAGTATATCGCTGGGATACCCTGGAATATTTCTTGAAATTGTGCCGGTTTTACGCAAAATACTACGGAGTTTCTGGATGTTACGGACAACTATGTTCTTAGGATAACGTTTGATGTAAGAATTTTGTGTTGACACTGTGAAATTAATGTAATAACGGCATGGGTGGGTCTGTTGTTGTTGTATTCGAGTGGCCGGACCAACGGACATTTTTACAAAAGTGGCGTAATTTTGTGACATTTTTGTGTATTTCTGACTCAATTTACACCCTAGAGTCAAAAGGATTGGTGCTACTTGCAGATAAATCATCCTTCTATCGAACTGCGAAAGGTTTTCCACGAACTATTTGTTGAAGTGTGTGTACTGCGTTGAAATAAAATACCACTAACACACAGTCGATGTGTCCCTTTACTATATATACTGATATAAGGCTATATTGAACCAAAAAAAATTATGTGTCAATCCCCTGTGCTTTATAAGTGTACTTGTATTGGGGCTTCCCTTGTGACATCGATGCAACTGTGCTGCTATGACGTCTGACACAGTATTTCCTGTCTGAGTTAGTTAACTTTAGTAATATACAAAGTCAATCATATAATGGTCACCGCACCGCGAGTTTTCTCATGTGTATGTCGGTCAGAAGAAAGTTTGCTCGTTTACAGGATATGATCATAGATAAAGAACTAAGGTGTTCATGTTATAGAATCAGCGTTGGTTCTTTTACTAGTCGCCAAGTATACGATTTTTCGTAAGTACAAAACACTATTTTGAGAAAGAGGTCTCCAAACGTACTGTTTAATTTTGTTGAAAGAAGCTTGTTCTACTTCTGTTTGGTCAACATGACAACTTTCGGTCCATTTTCATGAAAGTAATGTGTTCATGTGTTTTTCAAAATATTTAACTATTCATACTACCAAGTAAATAAGACATGGGCAAACATAGAAACATCATGTGCATGCCAAACCCATTTATCATAATTGCATCAAAACAATTTTGCAATTTCAAAAGTATTTGTAATATGTAATACGTATTTTAACAGATCATGTGCAAGAAATGTTGTTAAAGTTTGTTTCGCATTTTACTGTAGTTTTGATTATTTTGTCCGGAGTGTAGCACATGTTCTGATACAGAAAGGAACATGCATTGTCTAGTTAAGCCTTGTGACCATGCCATGTAGCATAGTCGGTGTTCTTGTCCAGTTTACTGACATGTTGGTTAACGTGCACAATCTCCCATTTTTTCATCCATGGACCCTGTATTGTGGTATCAAAATCATCGTCTTCAGCATTCTAAAAACACAGAAATTTAACGGCATTATAATTATAAGTTTCAATATGATGAATATAGATTTTATATAAATATTTTGTAAGACACAGAGGTGTCGCAATACATGCATCTACTAGTAATGCACCAGTTGATTGAAACGACAACTGCTCAACCACGGGGAATAGCGGAGATATCAAACATATCGCCCAAAACCAGCGAAACAACACTCCAATGGTACGGTAGTGCGGGGACACAGGGAAGGTAAATCACGTACAGTTTCCCCGCTACCCTTGCCCTTCATCCGGGTTTGTGCCATGGTTTCAACTGGTGCACAACTATTTGTTGCCATAAAAAATATTTCTTACCGGAATCACATCTTGCATATCATCGACTGCTTTCCGCCCTTTCTCGTGTCTGTCTATGCCTTCAAACTTGTCCCAGTTCACCGTCATATTCGGATTATCCTCGGTTCTCATTAGTACATTGTCCTTCATGTTGTAAAAACCATTCGGAAGTTTAGGATTTTGCCATCGAAGGTCAAGACTCCATCTTGTCTGTTGTGATATATTTGGTAAACTGGAAGCAAAATGGAAGCCAATTATAAGCCACGATTTTACATGTACTTAGATTCAAAAACGTTGACGTACTTCTTTAATGTAAATCTTGCATTTCAATATTATGCCTAATTGCGAATTCCCCTCATTAGACAGCACCTGTAGCATATTATATGACTCATGAAAAAACAATTTCTGCCATATTTGAAAATATCCAATGTCGTCCTTCCGGTACCGAAGCGTTCACCTAGTCGTTGGTAATTTAGCGACGCCGTACAACGTCAAATACGTCACAGAACGTCTGACGTCACGCACTTAGTTACGGGCGGAAGAAGTATACATACGAATAGAAAACAGAATTGTACACAGAGAATCTTTAAAAAAAACCTTCGAAAATGATGGAACCATTATTATATACATCGGACGGAATATCGGAGAATTTACAAGGTAAAAGATACTGTATGATTGTGTTATATGCGAGTATTTGTGATCTTTTAGGAAGTTTCTGTGTTATACTAACAACTAAAGTCTAAGCATTATGGAAGCTCTGGCGGGACATTTGAAATTAATACTTAATAATTCTATATTGAAATTTAAAAGTTATATTTGCAAATTTAATAATTAATATTTGAAATTTGTAGCTATGTTCAGTAAATTTTAATTAACCATCATAGTCATGTAATACGGTTTCGAGCTCGCACTGAATAGCTGCATTCGTACATTTCTGACTCTGTGCTAAGAAGGGCTGTATACGAACAAAAACAAAAATGAAACCACATCTTTTATATAAATAAAACAATGCACTAACGTTAGAACAATATGATCATGTTAGGTTTTTTTTGTTACTATTGATGTCCGTTACTTTCTCTTTCGGAACAATTGTTTACTGACGGATGACTTTTTGAGAATATGTGCCCGTGCCCATGAGCTGTAACCAAGATTTGTTACATGAGAATGTTTGTAAGATCTTGCAGGAAGTGTCCTCCGTCCAAAGCCTTAAACCGTGTTATAAAGGAGGGCACACACCCCATTAGCAAATCTTTGTTTATTTGCATTCCATCTGAAAATAGTGTATTTACTAACCAGAAAGACTGGTTACTATTTTGGTAAATGTCGATGTGAATGCCATGTTTGATAATTGTTTGGTTCGTGCAGCTTTGGTCACTAAATATTTTTATGATAACGTTTGCAAGATCTTGCAGAAGTAATGGTGTCTAGTACAGACTAGCCAGGGAAAATGGGTTCCGTCAAATAGCATAAGATGGGGTTAAAAGAAGGTGTAGGCCCCTAATACAACCACAAACATTGATATTAATGATAATATAACGTTACCGGTTAAATATTAATCATATTTAATTATTCAAATTTAACTTTTAAGTATTGTTATTTTAAATTGAAATTTTAATATTTCAATAATAATTTTTAATTTACTGTTTTGATAATGACGTTGTTTTCATGGCACATCTATGGAAGCTCTGGCGGGACATTTGAAATTAATACTTAATAATTCTTTTTTGAAATTTAAAATTTATATTTACAAATTTAATAATCAATATTTGAAATTTAAGGTTACGTTCAGACATATTTAATTCACCAGACAATTTTGTCATGCGGTTTCGAACTGTCTTTGAATAACAGCATTTGCACGTTTCTGTCACTGTGCTAAGGACTGTATACGAACAAAATCATGCGTCCGTTCGAATACAACCGTCTTAAACAATAATAATATACAAAAACAACATTTTACTGTTTTATTATTATTATTGACGGGCGTTAGGTTCTTTTTCTGTACCAATCCTTTCATGTGTCTTTGCCACCGAGACGTGAGCGATTATGTTATTGCAAATGACGGAATAGATTCTTGAGAATGTGGGTGCGTACCCTAGATATTTTAAATGAGACTGTTTGCAAGATCTTGCAGATGTAAGGGTGCCTAGTACTGTTTGCCAGGGAAGTGCACTCCGCCAAAAAAGCCACGGAGTTATAAAAAAGGCACTAACTACATTGTCAATGTGTTGTTCATTTGCATTCGATCTTAAACAAGTGTGTTTACTATCAAAAAAGGCTGATTTCTGTTTTTGGTAAATGTCGGTGTGAATGTTATTTTTTTTATAACCGCTTGGTTCATACAGCCTGGCGATTGCCGCTTAACCTAGCAGTCCGATGGAGGTACTCATGTATGTCTGTCATATTTCAGCAGAAAGCAAATAAAGGCTAACTCTTTGTATGAGGAAGTTTGCAAGACATTGCAGAAGTATGGGTGTACAGATGGACCAGGACTAGTGTCATTCGTGAAAAAAACAAAAAGAGCTAAAAGACCGTATGCCCACGACACGACCAATACAATATATTTATGATAGTGTTTTTACAGTTAGGGTTAAATATTAATATTTAATAATTCAAATTTAACTTTTAAGTATTGTTATTTTAGATTTAAATTTTAAGATTTTGATAATCATATTTAAATATGTAAACTATATTTTTAATAATTAACTTGTTATCTGACCCAAAATTATTAGGAACCCTTGCATATGCAAGATCCTTTAAACGTGTTCATATACGTTTGCTCAGTTGAGGCTCGAACCCACTCCCTTCAAAACCAATCCCCCAGAGCTCTATGATATACAACATTCAATCAAGAATAAAGCTCAATTAAACTTTTTAGCGCTCACATATGTTGAAAGGGAGATATATGCGTATGTCATGCTTTGATCCTGTAACTGCAGATCCTGCAATAATGTATGGCGTGTTGCAGTACATGCAGATAGCAGAGAGGTTTTTTCAATATGTGTATTAAATAATCTCCCATGTAAATGTTTTTCAACAATAGTTGAGTTTTATAAAGACTTTCTCTGTTTTACACATGTCAGAACTATGATTTTTGGGCTAAAACCAGTAATGCTAGCGAATTTGAATGACAAACTCTCTGTGGCGTCCGACACCTACTAAGTTAAGCAAGTTATCCCTACATAACGTTATATCCTTTATATTAAATATAAAGCAATATTTTTGAAAATATAAATTTTAATTATTGAGAAATAATTATTAAGTATTAATTTCAAATGTCCCGCCAGAGCTTCCATACTATGACATCGTTACTAGTCACCTTTGCCTTTGTATGGAAGCTCTGGCGGGACATTTGAAATTAATACTTAATAATTCTATCTTGAGAATTAAAAATTATTTCTCTAAAAGTATTGCTTAATATTGAATATATTGGATATAACGTTATGTAGGGATAGCTAGCTTAGCTTCGTAGGTGTCGGACGCCACACAGCACCAGTTCGATCCCCAATGCATCAGTACTGGCTTTATCCAGGAAATCATGTATAATATCTGACATGTATAATACTGGAAAAGTCTTTATAAATAAAAAATGATGATTCACAAAATATAAGATTAATGCAATGGAAAATGAACTGAGCATTGGTGACTGACTGTATTTAATGTACTGGAAAGGGCCGGGAATAGAGTGGAAATGTGTGTTTGAAAAATGAATGAAATATGTTATCTGTATTTACAGCAACAATACATAATGCAGATACCGTAACGGGATCAAAGCATTGGATACGTATATAACTCCCTATCAATATTTGAACGCTTAATGTTTCATTTGGATGCTGTCTTTGTATAGAGCGCTGGGTGATTTGTATTCGAAGGGGATAGTTTAGAGCCTCGCACTGAGCAACTTCTTGCATTAGCAAGTTGCCTTACAGTGACAAAGGTGTCTAGTACATGTAATGGTTGGCCAGGAAAATAAATTCATATTTTAAAACAATCATAAATATTATTATTAAAATCTTATAAAATTTAAATCTAAAATATCAATATTTGAAAGTTAAATGTGAATTATTAAGATATTAATATTTAAATATAACTGTACATTATGAATTTATTATTTGTTTGGTCGTATTGGTGACGCCTTCATTTAGTGACGTTGTATATACTATTTGACGGAGAACATTATTCCTGTCCAATCTGAACTAGACACCGTTACTTCTGCACGGCCTTGCAAACTTTCTCATAAAGAAATTTTGTGACCAGAGCTGCACGAACCATACAGTTATCCAACAGAGCATTCACACTGTCATTTACCAAAACAGTAACCAGCCTTTCTTGTTGGTAAACATACCTGTTTCAGATCGTTTTTAAATAAAAAAAAGTTTGATAACGGGTTATTTGTCTTCTTTTATAACTCTGTTTAAGACTTTTTGCGGAGGACACTAGGCAACCAGTACTATTCACCCTTACAGCTGCAAGATATTGCAAACATTCACATATAACAAATGTTGGTTAGGGCTCATGGGCAAGAATACACAATCTTAAGAAGATATCTATCAGAAAACAATTGCTCACACCGACTTTTGCTATAACATAAAGGGTCGCTTGTCGTGGCTAACAAACTTGATTAAAGTAGAACGAACAGGATTATAACAGAAAGGGGACGTAACGGTCGTCAATAATAAAAAGGCAATACAATATTGTTTTTGTACATTGTTTTATTCATGTATAAAACGGTTTTATTCGAACGGACGCAATGTTTTTGTTCGTATACAGCCCCTCTTCAAAGAACAAAACCAGACATGTACGTATGAAGCTATTCAAAGGCAGTTCAAAACCATATGACAATACTATAATATGGTGATTTTAAATTTACTGAATAAATTAACCTTTTAATTTCAAATATTAATTATTAAATTTGTAAATATAAATTTTAAATATCAAGATAGAATTATTAAGTATTAATTTCAAATGTCCCGCCAGAGCTTCCATACCTTTGCCAGTACGTTCAAGCTTGTACATATAAAAAGTTGGGCAGTGCGAGGCTCGAACCCACTGCCTTCAAATGCAAATTCCCGATAACTCTATGCAAACAAAACACCCAATGGAGCTTTGTTAAACCCTTTTATGCATCATGGGTTAATTGTTGAAATGAGTTCATATATGTATGTCGTGATTTGATCATGTTGCTGGTTCTGCATTATGTAATGTTGCAGTGCATAAAGATACAAACACACAATTCCGCTTTCAGGCTCTTTTCAGTATAGTAAATAGAGTTCCAGACTCATTCCCTATTCGATCAACATTTCATTACCTTTGTGAATCGCCCGTTTAAGTCAACTGTATTTCAATGTTATAAAGACGTTCCTTGTATAAGACATGTCAGAACTATGATTTCCGCACCAAGTAATGCTGCTACAATGGGGTTTATAACCGATTTTGAAAGACAAACGCTTTACACGTGGCGACCATACCATATACTAAGCTAAGCTAATATTCTTACAAAACATTATATACAATAGAAAATATCAATATTAAGCAATGATTTTTCATCAACAAATTCTAATTATTTCGATAGAAATATTAAGTATTTATTTCAAATGTCCCGCCAGAGCTTCCATAAAACATAACTTTTTATCGTGAATTGCTTTTTTTTCAGAAATGTACCTTGCATAAAATTATCATTTTCAGTTAGTTTTTATTTTATTTATTAAAAATTGCCGTTGACTTAGTGTTTTTTCTGGTTGCAGGTTAAAGTTTTTAATGATTTGTTTAGTAATTGCCAGTAAGCCTATAGTTAACTAAATAAGCACATTTGTGTTTTATCTATCATAATTATTTAAGCGTTTGCTTAATTGTTCTGTTTTGTATTTTATTCAAGATGAAGATTACGTCTTAACGGTTGTGGATCTATTCACTTTATTTTGTTTTATTTAAAACTCTTTCAGATTCACAGGTCAATGATACTGGTCGAGAAAACATAATCCGCGTACCAGTAAGGAAATACGACCACGGAAAGCATCAGTTCACAATAATGGCATGCAA
The DNA here is from genome assembly GCA_963678985.1 of Spisula subtruncata. Lineage (NCBI taxonomy): Eukaryota > Metazoa > Mollusca > Bivalvia > Venerida > Mactridae > Spisula > Spisula subtruncata. The sequence goes on from OY787669.1 coordinate 13,749,218, forward strand.
GAACATGGACATTCCAAGAGGGGTTTTCTATGAACTAGCTGTTCAGAGTGAATTAGGTAGGTAGAAAAAAGAAAGAGTTTTTTAAATCTAAATATAGTAAAATTCGAACGTTTCGCCAATAACTAAGTTCGCTAGATTCTAATTATTCAAAATGTCAATTCGTGTCCACACGTGTAACAATAGTAAAGATATTTGGCACACAGAATTTAACGACGCATTCATTGCTAAATAATCGTTGTCGCCGCAGTTTTTACCAAAATAAATACTCCAAGTTGAAGAGGAGTCATAAAAAAATTGTTAGTACCAAGCTTCAAGAAAACCGACAGACGGTAATTTTTTCCTGAGCGAAGTGACCATATACATGTACCTTTGTCACGGCCTGTACCTATTTACTAAAGGGGAGAAACTTGTGTAAGCAGCCGGCTAGCTCAGTCGGTAGAGCATTCGCCCTGTAAACGTAGAGTCTCGGGTTCGAGCCCCTGTCTGGTTGCACCTTTTTCTTCTTCTGTTACACCTTAAACTAAACTGCAATGTACGCTTGTATTTTCAGGTGTAAATTTCCTACCAACACAATACAACGTTGATAGAATGATGTCACAGTTACTGGCGGAATCACCTATAACATTAGAACAGTACATAAAGACTGAGCAGAAATTACTCAGAAAGTGTGCCAGGAAAATGCGACGAGATTTCATTAGAAGGATAAAAAAGGATCGTAAGTATAATCTACTGTTATCAATCATAGAAACTTATTTTTATAATGACACAATTCGTTAATTTAGGTCGGTCACTTTTATGCAATGTAAAATCATTAATTGAAAGTCGTCTATAAATGTTTTCAGTTCAAACGAAGGCCTTTGCTCGAAACATTAAAAATAAAGGTAAAAAACCGAAGAGGTAAAATGATCATAAATTTGTATTATTATTGTTTTAAACGTTCTATCTGGAGCAAAGGGCATTGAAACCCGAGACTTCATTCACTAATCAAGATGCTAATCGCCAGTATCCTGTTAAATTTTTAGACATTGAGTATTATTCAATATCGATCTTATTTAATTGGAGGAATGGAGGAATAAGGAGAGCCAATCATATCGCCTGTTATTCTTAGGTCACACTGAGCATTTTTGTCTCGGCGATGTACTTTCGAAACAAAGGTTTGCTTGTAAAGCTTCAATCCGCGGGAATTACAGGGTCTCTGTTGCATTGGTTCTCTAATTATCTCTCCGGTAGACGCCAACGTGTTGTTCTTCCTGGCGTATCCTCACAATGGTGCGAAATAAAAGCAGGTGTTCCACAAGGTTCAATATTGGGACCGTTATTATTCCTTATTTTCATAAATGATATTGTGATTGATATTGAATCGTCTATTAACCTCTTTGCTGACGACACAAGCCTGTACGTTGTTGTCCTGGATCCTAATATTGCAGCCTATCAACTTCAAAGCGACATTGATAAGATATCATCATGGGCTAAAAAGTGGCTTGTATCATTTAATCCTGCAAAATCTGAATCACTGTTATTATCTAAAAAACGAAATCGCCCAAATCATCCTGATCTACAAATGCTTGGTCAAAACATTCCAAATGTCACGGTCCATAAACATCTGGGAGTAAACATTTCAGAAGATGCCAGTTAGCATGTACATATTGATTCCGTTGTCGATAAAGCATGGAAAAAAAGTAAATATTATGCGAAGATTAAAATTCTGCTTAGATCGTAGAGCATTGGAAACTATCTATTTATCCTTTATTAGACCAAGTCTTGAGTACGATGATGTCCTTTGGGGCAATGCAGCAAAATCTGACTATGCCAAACTTGATAAATTACAAAACGAATGTGCCCGTATAGTCACCGGAGCAACCAGATTGGTCTCATTAGAACGACTTAAACAAGAATGTAAATGGGAATCCCTACATGACAGAAGACACAAACACAGAATCACTCATTTCTATAAAATGTACCATAACCTTGTTCCAGATTATTTATCATCTCTTATCCCTAGACAACAAAACACTCGATATCATCTTAGAAACGAGAACAACATTTCTGGGATCAATTCTAGAACAACCCTTTATTTTAACTCATTTCTACCTACCTCTTTTCGTGAGTGGAATGCCCTCCCACAGGAAACAAGGAATATACAGCCTCTGTCAGCCTTCAAAATACACTTGAATAGAGACGTTTCCAAACCACCATTATACTATTTCGTAGGACCAAGAAGACTTCAATTGCTACACACCCGTCTGCGAACCAAATGCAGTTCACTAAATTATCATTTGTATCTCTGTGATATTTCCCAGTCAGCACTCTGCGCATGTTGCCAAACTGAATCTAATTATCATTTCTTCTTCGAATGTCGATTTCAACAAGAACCTCGTGACACTCTCTTAAACCGATTAGAAAATTACAGAATCAGTCTTGATCTTCTTCTTTTTGGTGATACAACCCTCTCCGATCAAGATAATACATTCATATTTAATCAGGTGCATGCCTATATACGTGATAGCAATAGATTCACATGATTCATTTAATAATTGAGAAGCCCCCTTTCTTCTTCACTTCTACCTATACAGTAATCCTTTCTTCGAATGTAATACTGTGTAAGGCTTTCTTTAGCTTCTAATTGTTCTGTACGTTTTTGATCTTGTTTACCCTTTTCATCTCTTTATTTACACCCAAATTAATGCAACATGTGCTCATAGCTCAATTGTTGATATTTTTTTTCTTTTTTTTATTAAACTGGAAGTCAATTCAGGGAGAAGAATTCAATAAGACAAAGTGTCTTTCATTCTAATCCCTTTTTTCTTATGTTTCTGTTATTTTATACTGTAAATTGAATGCATATTGTTATATATTTGGGAAAAATAAATATGTTTAAACTTTCGAATTAATAAATGGGCACCGGAAGACATCGAGAAAAGTGTCGTCGTTATCTAGTTGAAGCTTCAAGGAAAGCATTAGAAAATTTGTATAATCCCTGTTCCGACGCTTCCCAGAGTTAACTTAAACAAAACGGGAGAACATCACAGAGACAAAAAAATGCTTAGAAGACCTAGACTTAACTGACCAAGAGTTTAATATGATGTGATATGATTGGTTGTCCTTGTCATTAAGTCAAGTAAGATCAATATTGAATACTAACTTTTAATAACAGAACTAGCGTGAATATTTATGTAACTAATGTTATAACAATATAATAAACAATATTGGATAATTCCAGGCGAATGTAAAAAGTCACCCATGGTGCAAGATGACACTGCGCAAAATGAGACCGTGCAAGATGACACAGTGCAAGATGACACCGTGCAAGATGACGCAGTGCAAGATGACACCGTGCAAGATGACACCGTGCAAGATGACACATTGCAAGATGACACCGTGCAAGATGACACAGTGCAAGATGACACCGTGCAAGATGACACATTCGACTTCGAAGCAAAAGTAACAGAATCTGCATCAGTAACAGCAGATACTCATAAAGACAAGAAGATAATCATTGATGATGACGATGTAAATTGCTTGGGTGGCATCATGGGAATATATAGTCGCAGCAACATTCATGCAGAATATAATGGTATGACAATGTCATTGGTATCTTTCAAAATAACTATAATCATACGGCTAAGAAAATTATATCACAAAAAAGTTCCTTAATGAGTGAAATTTGGGAATGACAAAATCTGTTAGTTTTTTGTGTTATAATATATTTATTAGGCCTGTGCTATAATCGAATACGAAATGTAATCATGAATGTTTAAATACTTTTCAATTTAATCACATGTATCGCAAATTTCATGAAAGTGCAATACATAAATGAATATAATATGAATTCTGTCTTCGATAAATTAATTTAAAAGGACTAGTATATCTTGAACACAATGACACTCATAACCGTCTCATAACTGATGTAGCATAGTACACACAGACGCATGCCTCTCCTTCACAAGGGGCACACCTTACTCAAACAGCCATTTGTACAATACTTTTATATTAACAGGTCTGAATTTATGTTCCAGGTGTTGTTGCTAGTGCAGGGACGATTGGTTGATTGGGTGTTGCAGGCTTCGTCAACGGACGCGTTATTTTGTTGTTTGAATAAAGGCATTATAAATGCTCATAAATGTAAAATGTTTTATGTTATATATTATAAACTGACGATTATCAATACATTGTGTAAGGTACTTGACAAATACCTACACGAAGTCGAACCAACTCGGTATTTATGTTCAACAATATTTACCAGAGAAATCGTAAATGTTCGATGTTCCACGCATAAGTCATACCCGTTTTAATCTCTCACTGCTTTAGCAGTATGCGTGTTTCCCTTTCAAAGTCGTAGTGGTTGAGATCATTCTCCGCCTGAGTTTCGAACATATCAGGCTAAATATAAATGTTATGATTGCAAACTAACCACGGGCATAGCGAGGAGCTTCATTATTGGGGAAGGGATTAGCGGCAAACTTTAGGCGGGTGCTTCACATCCGTATCAACAGTTTTAAAATAGTGTAGAAATTTACCTTCTATGTGGAATCATGTTGTTAAGGAGCAACATTCCACCATATGGTACACGGCACAGCACACGATCTGTCTCTACATCGACGCCTGCAAATATCGGAATATCAGTAATTCGTAAACTGGTAAGAACCATTGTACTAGTACACGATAGACGCATTCTAAGTCACGACCCTGGCTATGACGGCGCCTAGCACTGAAGCGACCACGGCCATACCGCTTGATAGACGCATTCTAAGTCACGACCTTGGCTACTATGATGGCGCCTAGCACTGAAGTGACCACGACCATACTGCTGACACAAACGGAACATACCCAACTATTTGTTCCATTAGTAGCTACTAATGTTACAAGTGTTTACCATTCGAAGACATGGAGACACAACGTAAACTTGTTCATGGAGGGTGTTGTTTAATTGTTAATTTAAGAAAGTAACATTACGTATGAAATAAAAGCGGAACAATAGTTGCTCACGCAAATAAGGTGTCAAAATGACACTACAGAACATTCTTATGCCTACACGATAAATAAACAGTCCATAGAATCAAATGTACGTAGATTGGTCGCCATGTAGTATCACTTTCTATATGCGCCTCCGTAGCTCAACGGTAAGTGCGCTTGGCGCCTAATCTGACGATCCTGGTTCAAATCCGGGTAGATACATATGATATGCCTGCCAAACAGAAAGCTGGCTGACAAATAAAGGCTATGCTCGGCATATGCACCACACACTAACGTTGATGTGCCCAGAAGGTTGATGAGTCCACGTGTTTGATGTATCCACGTATTTGATGTGTCCACGTGTTTGTTGTGTCCACGTGTTTGATGTGTCCACGTGTTTGTGTGTTCACGTGTTGATGTATCCACGTATTTGATGTGTCCACGTGTTTGTGTGTTCACGTGTTGATGTATCCACGTATTTGATGTGTCCACGTGTTTGATGTGTCCACGTGTTTGATATGTCCACGTGTTTTGTGAGTCCACGTGTTTGATGTGTCCGCGTGTTTGATGTGTCCACGTGTTTGATGTGTCCACGTGTTTGGTATGTCCACGTGTCTGGTCTATCCACGTGTTTCGTCTGTCCACGTGCTTGGTGTGTCCACGTGTTTGACGTGTCCTTGTGTTTTATGTGTCCACGTGCTAACTGACTGACTTACCTAGTTTCTGTTTCATCTCATCGTCTTCCAGCATGACATACCACGTGCCACCATGACAACATTGATGTGTCCCAACCTTCCCAGTTTTATGTCCCTTGTTCATCACCTGGTTAAACCAATACATACATAATGTAACATCTCCAAAAATGCCCATGAAAGTGCAAGGACTTGTTTCCTAAGGGGTCCTGTGTTTAGCCACAGTTGTGTAGCGGCATGCCTAAGCTTCACCTAGATGTGTGTTTAACACCATCTCTTGAGCGAACCACTAATAGCTGTTTGTTCCAGAAAACGCTATTTGTCCATTTCAGAGCAGCACCTTTGTATATTGTGTTTCCCTAAGGGTGTTGCTCAATATTTATGTTATCACTTCTAGTCCTAAAAGTCAAGTCAAAATTTATTGGTAAAAACTAAGTCACTATAAGTATATACGGTAAGCTATGTGTAACTTTTACCGACTTCATTTTATTTTGGTGGAAATCCTACCAGTCAACTCTTTTTATTTTTGTATTATTTTTATCATGGCTATGTGACGTTAACTGAAGGGTGCCACTAAATCCAATGATAATCGATGGGGTGTTTCTTCATTTTCAAAGGAATGCGTGCAATAACTACAGTACATGATAATACATAAATTATCTGCACTGAAGTACGTGCACTCATATACCATTGTTCATACTTTAACCGTACATTATTCCTAGGCATGTATTATCAAATTGTACCTCCATACATCCATTGAATTCGTTAGCATCTAGAAGTGGTATCCATGCTGTCGGTTGAAGAACTTTGTAAGAATTGTTGTCAAGGTAACCAACATCTAAAATATAAAATACATGTCGCTTACATCTACTGTAATATTCCATAATTTTCGTCGGGGTTCCTCTTCAACCACGAAATCAAATCTCATCGAACAATAGTTTTGACCCTTGATACACGTCCAATGAGAACTAATAAAAACACGTTCAATCACTTACATACCCTGTCCCAGGTAGACATAAACCTTGTCTGTCTTCGTAAAGAGTCTATAACATAGTGTCGTTTAGACTCGCACCACTCTTTGACATCGCTCCATACCCGTGAGTCTATAAATATGTGCTTCCATTTCGCCAGTGAATATTGTCGATTTCTAATTCAATTGTTGAAGTGGGAACACATGTCCAATATATAGTGGCAATACTGCTGTTTGTTCTGAATACAGTACCCACCAAAAAAGTATACAGAGTAGTCTAGGAGCTGGTGCAAGAAATTCAAAATCTATTCACCCCATCTGGTAGAAAAAGTCCATTGGTATTTTCGAATGAAAGATACATTCAGGCTTCAGAAAAAGGTGGATGCCAGATCTGAAAGTGGTGCAGATTTTTTTAACAGGGGCAACAACTCTTGCTTCCGAGCTAATTTACCAATACACATGACCTTCTTAATTCTGGTGTGGATTTTTTGTTTATGTACGTATTGCCATATATGAGGGTGGATATTATTCAATTAATGTTATGCATCAAATGGACATACAAAACTGACCAGTTTGAGGTCAAGGTCACTTCAAGGTCAAAGTGAGAAAAATAGCTAAAAATTGATATTTCACCTCAGTTCTTTCTTCGTATAGCATATGTTTGGAACCAAATTTCGTTATTTAAACAATATCTGTGTTGGTAGGTACATATTCTTTCATTATAAGCCATTTGTTTAAGGAAAATAGTCATTTCTTTGTCAAAATAGCCATTTCATACATATGCATGCTGGCCGAGAAGGCATTATTTCGACAACCCCTGGTATTCTATTATCTAATATGATTAAATTGTTCATGTATATATTGCTATATATTTGCATGAATATTATTCATTTGATTATGGACATTAAATGGACAAACATAATTGACCTTATTGGGTCAAGGTCAAGGTCAGTTTAAGGTCAACTCGAAAAAAAGCAAAAAAAGGATAGCTTTTGATATGAATGTAAGTTGCTAATTAAAATGATAGCTGTGTTGATTAGTTCATATTCTTTTATTATAAGCCATTTGTTTAATGAAAATAGTCATTTCTTTGTCAAAATGGCCATTTAATACATATGCATGCTGGCCAAGAAGGCGATCTTTCGACAACCCCTGGTATTCTATGATCTAATATAATTAAAATTCCATGTATATATTACTACACATTTGCACGGATATTATTCATTTGATTATGGACATCAAATGGACAAACATAATTGACCTTCTGGGGTCAAGGTCAGTTCAAGGTCAAATCGAGAAAAATAGCAAAAATGGACATTTCCACTCAGTTTTTCTTTCATATATCATATGATATGAAATTAATTTGCTTATCTAAATGATAGATGTGTTGGTTGGTTCATATACCTTCATCATATCTCATTTGCTTCATGAAAATGTTCATTTTCATTGTTCAAATATCCATTTTGTGCATGCGACAGTTTACGAAAACTTTTACGACAGCCCATGTGATTCTATGATCTAATGTGATTTATATGTTTATTTATGAAGTGAGTCATATGTTCACGAATATTATTCATTATATCATGGACATCAAATGAACAAGCATCTAAATAGCTTTGGGGTTAAAGACGTTTCGGGATCAATGTGAGAAAATAGCTAAAATTGATTTGTCCTCTCTGTATTTGTAATTCTCACGAATGCTTGAATTCAACTTTATTAGGAAACGGCAAATTTGATTTGTCTCACTTTTTATTAAATGGACTGTACACAACATTGCCTAAACGACCATTAATTTTGTTTAAGTTCAAGCAAGTATGCAAGACTACTTAAAATGCTTGCAAAATCACTATGCCTGTATGTTTTTAAGCCAGTCTCGGACTATTTATATACGCCGTTGTTTCACAGGGGCACTGGTTGGAAGTGTTCTCATGTAAATGCATATCATTAAATCCATCAGGATTTCCAGTCTCTTTGGAGACCCATTATGAGCTGCTGTTCACATTCACAAGGGCAATATGACGTACCCCCAACACCTTATACAGCAAAAGGTACGGCCTATGACGGGTGTATCCAATGGTAGTTAAATATCAGTCATGAAATGACTGAATAACATGGTAATGAGCACAGCATCAGCCTAGGATGGCAGTTGTTTCGCGTAATAATGCACCAGTCAATGTTTTGCCCGCCCGGGGGGGGGTACATGGGGATTAGACAGACGCATCCTGACCGGTGGAAATTTGACAACACCATCGACTCCTAGTAAAAATATTGACTTGTGCATAACACATAACTTTAAGCTAGAGCATTCGGTGCCTGTATAGTTCTGTGGTGTGTATTGTATAACGCATAAAGTCTAGCTATAATCTAAGGTGCTATTGAGGATCACTACGGTCTGTGATGAGATATTTCATTTGTGGTATTGGTTATGATATGTATATTCCTTACAGTGATATGTACGAACATAGACATCTGATACCCGTACTTAGTAGTAATGTGTACCTCATAGATCCTGTGAAAGTTGTAACTGGCAGTGTTTTGAACCACACTAGATTATTATGTGGTACTCATAACCATTAAGGGCAGACGGTCCTGGTCCTATGGAAAACATAACTCCTATAGTGTAGTCACCACTGAAATGACCAAGTGATTTAGCAATGCAATAAGTAAATAATGTCACAGATACGTGCATTTAACACAACGGAATATAGGCACCCCAGACAAAGTAGTACCAGCACTGTGTTTAACCATCTCAGGCCTAATAGCGTACATGTATCCACTACGACATAATATTTTAGAAGCCTTACGGCATCATACGCTGTACGCACCACCACATAATTCAGCCATACCTGGTTCTACAGGATACCCATTCATACAAAATAGAACCCTTCCAATTCCTAAAAGATAGACATGGCTACAGGATACAGATACCCCCGACCTTTGGGAATAGATACCACAGCATTGCATGTCCATACCAGGACATAAGGGTTGGTCCACTCCGCGGTGTACTGCCATTTTCAGGTTATAATATATGCGGTACTCCTCATTGCCAAGTACATGTACATGTATAGCTATCCAATGTCACACATCATCAGGTCATGAGCCAGATATCATTTGATACTGAATGACACTTAACCTATTTACCAAATGTCTTCGTTCTCCTTTCACAGAGCAAACCTAACTTAGTGGGGTACATGCGAGTATCTATCATTGGTTTAGCCATTTTAGATTTCAAACTATTTTATAGAATTCCAAATGGATACTCAACTAGTACAGTCATAGCTTGCGTTATCTGATATGCTTCACTGCAAAATACAGGCACTACTAGTATGACCTTTGAGTGTACACACTACCACTGAGTACAGCTACCTCATACCACATTTGGTAATCACTACTGTATTGTACAGTTATTCAAAGCTCACCACCAAGTAAGCCACTATAGACTTGATCATAACGAGTTACCAATCGCTAGTTTGTGCAGCTATCCTTATCCTAGGAGGTAAGCATTACCATCTGCCAGATCGGTCAGCAAATGCTCCATCGAATATACACCACAATCAAGTACCGCCCCATCCATATCCGACTTTAAGGGGTTCTCACTACCATGCAGTATACTCATCCTAGTTCATATAGGTTGACTAACATATTTGGTACATCCATTACATTCCTTATTCTTGGTACAAAGAAATTTGTAATCAATGGGGCATCTAATGATGGTGACCAAACTCTACTTAATATCCAAAGTCCAATCGTTTTGGATTTATTGGTCGGAATTCATTTGGTGTGTTCATTCATTTCAAGACAATAGTGCTGATATTAGGATCAGTGCTATCTGCTGCTTCATACAAACCAACTTAACAAAAGGCTAAGGATAGTAGGCTTATGTGCCAGCAGGCACGAAGAGGATAAGTAAGTAAGTAAGGATAGTAGGATCAATTATCGGGAAGGCGTTTTCTCGGAAACCGTTTCATCTACCGACAGGCCGACACACTGATTAACGTGTGTTTTAAGCATAATTCCTCATTAAAGATTTCCATAATGTGGTGAGCGGTTGCCTAGAGGTAGGGTGTGCGATTCGGGATCGATTGGTCCCGGGTTCGATCCCCCTCTGGACCACTGGTTAATCTATCTGAGCAAGACCCACATTCTCAACTCCACCATGGTGTAAAATGGTACCTGTGATGGCAGTGTCTATTCGTGGGCGCCGCAGATCGATGTTGGCTGCCAAACGACAGGAGAGAAATAGTCTCCACAAGGAGACATGAGTGTAGATTTCCATAGGTAGCCCAATGACCAGGGGAAGTTGAAATGTCAAAGGGTGCTTGAGCGGCCTAACAGTTGAAAAGAGCCCTAGAAAATTGGTAACTTAACTTTTAACACTCGAAGCTAATAGAATGGATTTCAATACATTATTACACACCCAGCCAAAATATTACGTCTACAAGTAAACATAGGTACAAAATGTTCCGTATTGCTTGTAGAAAGAACAAATGAGCAAGCACATAAATTGTTACTGCATCATTACAAAACACAGTTTTACCTTGAAAGGATATTGATACTGACCTTTTAATGGTCAGTATTTTAAACAACTTTCAATACGATATTGATATAACAATGTTCATACATATATTCAATAACACTATTGAAACATACATGCGAAAAAGAACTACAGATCTGAGACGAAATATCATTTTTGACACTATTCTTCTAAATTTGACCTTGGAATGACCTTGACCACAAACTTATTTAAGATGTTTGTACATTCGATGTTCATAATCAAATGAATATTGGTATTATCCCTGAATATACATGTACGTCTCACTACATACACAAACACATACATCACATTATATCATAGAATGTCAGTGGTTGTCGTGCAAGGTTTTCGTAAGCTTTCATATGCAAAATAGCTATTTTCACACAAAAAACGAAATTGTTTATTGAACAAATGGCTTATAATGAACGAATATGAACTAACCAACACAGCTATCATTTTAATAAGCAACTTACATTCATATCAAATGCTATACGAAGAAAAACAGAATGGAAATGTCCATTTTGGGCTTTTTTTCTCCATTTGACCTTGAACTGACCTTGACCTTGACCCAAGAAAGGTCAATTATATTTGTCCTTTTGATGTCCATAATCAAATGAATAATATCCATGCAAATATGTAACAATATATACATGAACACTTTTAAAATATTAGAAAATAGAATACCAGGGGTGGCCGAAAGATCGCCTTCTTGGCCAGCATGCATATGTATTAAATGGCCATTTTGACAAAGAAATGACTATTATCATTAAACAAATGGCTTATAATGAAAGAATATGCACTTACCAACACGGCTATTATTTAAATAACGAAATTTGATTCCAAACATATGCTATACGAAAAAAGAACTGAGGTGAAATATCAATTTTTAGCTATTTTTCTCACTTTGACCTTGAAGTGACCTTGACCTTGACCTCAAACTAGTCAGGTATTCATGTCCATTTAATGCATAACATTAATTGAATAATATCCACCCTCATATATGGGAATATATACATAAACAAAAAATTCACACCAGAATTAAAAATACCATGTGTATTGGTAAATTAGCTCGGAAGCAAGAGTTGTTGCCCCTGTTAAAAAAATCTGCACCACTTTCAGATCTGGCATCCACCTTTTTCTGAAGCCTGAATGTATCTTTTATTCGAAAATACCAATGGACTTTTTCTACCAGATGGGGTAAATAAAAATTCATTTTAAGGCCTTTTTGAAACCTGGCTCCTGGACTAGAGGTTATTTGAACTTATTTCTCCATTCACTTGCCTGTATAACACTATTTGCAGAATAGAGAAGAGACAATGTTTTTTGAAGACTAGGGGTATTTTTTTTTATTAAGTGTCAAGACCATAGTACATTGATTGGTACCCTAAATGTCAAATATTAAGTTTCTTTGCATGGCCTGAAACTTTTAAGGCATCTTGGTAATAAAAAGACGAAAAACTTAGCCCCTTCCACCCCATGATTATTTTAATTCAGAAAATTTTCAACGCTATTTCTATCAGATTTTTGACTTGTTTAGTAACTGTAGTTTCAGAAATTTACTTTTTTTTCGACCATCTTACGTATATGGAATAATTTAATAAGTTATAATGCCGCATCTTTCAAAAAGTGTTAACTTATTTGGGTGAATAGAGTATTTTGAACTATAATGCACTATCAGTACATGCAGTACAATGAATGTTCATACACACCTTGATGCCAAGGTACGGTGGTAGCTTCATTCTGTGGGGTTTTAGTTCTAAGATTCCATACAGGATGTCCAGCAATATTTGGTCCAATCAGTTGTTCAACAACATTCAGTAGTTTATTGTTCGTCCATAATGACTTAAATGCCTGAAAAGCAAATCAAGCATTGTGACCCTGAATATAGGCATTCTTATAACAGAATAGGCATTAGTATTGTTTTGGTAAAATCTAAAAAAAAACACAGGAAACGTTTAAAAAGGCACGTACGTAGTTAAAAAGTTATATATTACTTGTCAACTCTATTTTTCCGAAAAGGTGAATGGTTTGTGAACACATGTATATATACGAGAGGCTCGTACATGCACCCAATGTAGTTTCTTAACATTTATGTTTAAGCAATAGTACTTTGACTGTATCCTACTCCGCACTGACAAACCTCTCCACAAGGAAGCAGCAATTTATTGCCATGTCGAGGAAGACCAATATTGACCACTGACCGCGGCCGGGAATCGGACCCGGATCGCCGGGTTAGGAATACAACTCACAATTCACTAACCACTTAACCACGAACTGGGCTTATACGCCAATATACCAATACATGTATAATGTGGGCTAAGATTAATGACATACCGGAGGAAGTTTGCCATACTTGTGTAGAATGATGTTTGCCCCTGGAAAATCAGCTTCTATCTTTATAAGTCTCTCGAAAAATCCAAGGTCTTTATACAAGTCTGAAAATGATAAATCTGTATAAAACGAAAAAAGTTTTTTGCAAAATTTATATTTTTCTTAATTATACTGTATTAGATCTATAGATTTTTTTTTTTAAAATACCTTTTCTTCGTTTTAGTCTTTATCGATGATACAGTTACCTGTGTAAACAACGGGTAATGGCGGAATTCTGTTTGTTCCATAATTAAATGATATATCGAACGAAGTTCGAGGTTCGAGATGCTAGTCACGAAGTAATCCGATGATCGTATCCGTGCCTCGCTTTGTGGTTCGTCGGAATCATGCGTCTCGTTTCATGTCTCGTGGTAATGTATCGTGCGTCGATTCGTGTCTCGCTGGCTTCTCGTGCTTGCGTTCAAAGCTCGAGTCTGGAGATGCTAAGTCAATCGGCGCACCTCGGATAATTCTAAGGCAAATCCGGATTCATCACGGAAAGACCCGAATAGTTACGATCTACGCGAAGTTAGATACGAAGATTCCGACGAAATCCGAAGCGAGACACGATACGAAACATCGGGTGATATTTAATGATATGGTATCGTGTCTCGAGGGTTAATGTTTTAAGAAGGTTGTGCTTTCGTGCTGGACATTTTGTCTTGTCCGGTCTGTAGTGTTTCTGATTTTTGTATCTGGCTGCTTGAGTTGAATGTTGCCTTCGCAGTCCGCTTTTTATGATCTTTTAGCGAGAACATATCACGATGGTTCAAAAATAACTCAAACACAATATTCAAATTACAATTTATCTTAAGATTTGTCCACAAGCATCTCACAAGTGACAATTAAGAGATATAAGTCAGATTATAACTTTTATATCAGTAGAAAGATGTCTATGTTTGAATAGTGATTAAATATGGATACGAAGATACTACTGTATAAAGATATTTGATGTACTAGTATTTTTGCGCTGTGAGTGGTCACGTACACTATTGTTTTGACACAACTTTATTATTATTAATCACTATTTTTCAGAGGTTATGACTAGGCCCGGTCCCACTGAACATTTTGGCCTCGGCTGTATACCCCCTCATCGAGAAGCTGTGTCGTCGGAAAGCTCCACAGCTAATTAGAAATTTGGTAAAATCCCTGTTCCCAAGTGCCTCCTGTAGGGCATTTATTTCCACCGGGGATAAGTCGTTGAGGAAAAAATGGTCAGTGAAACCTAGGCTTCAGTACACGACACAGTGAGGGTAGTGAGGTCATAATCTGCTTGGAACATTGATAATCACACCGAGGGCTATATCCAGACCAGTATTTGTATCTTTTAAAAGTATTAAATACAATTGTTTGATAGAAAGTAGGTTGAAATAGTATACACATTCATAAAACCTCATCCTTAATATAAAATTACATCGCTTGAAGCATGTAAGTTCACAATGACTTCGTATTCACAAATATCTTTGGTAATCACAGCCAAGGCTAATACAAACCAAGCAAGTCAAAATAACATGTGTGGAATATTCATGTACATCGTATATAAAACATGCATTAATCACAGGTAAATGCACAATTGACAAAGACAATTTTGAAAACGAATATATTTTTTGTACAATTTTTAAATTTTACAAAAAAAACAATGTTTTTCGTTTTTTTCTCGTTTTCAACGATACAGTTACCTGTGGGATTAATGCATGAAATGAAATTCAGATTCAGTTTTTTCATCTACACTTTATTCAAGTAACAAGCCAAAGTGCACACTATGTTTATTATTATCACGTAGCTTGAATTCATGTGATGTTGTGATTGGTGAATGTGACAAACCCATGACCAAATGGTGGTACCAAATACCATGACCTATCGCATATTACCAAATGGTGGTACCAAATGCCATGGCCTATCCCATATTACCCAACGGTGGTACCAAATGCCATGACCTATTGCATATTACCAAATGGTGGTACCAAATACCATGACCTATCGCATATTACCCAACGGTGGTACCAAATACCATGCCCTATCGCATATTGCCCTACGGTGGTACCAAATACCATGACCTATCGCATATTACCAAATGGTGGTACCAAATGCCATGACCTATCGCATATTACCAAATGGTGGTACCAAATGTCATGACCTATCGCATACATGTATTACCAAATAGTGGTACCAAATACCATGACCTATCGCATATTACTAAATAGTGGTACCAAATACCATGACCTATCGCATATTACCAAATAGTGGTACCAAATGCTATGACAACGACACCCTATCGCATATTACTCGTTATATTGTGTACATTACCTTTGATTTTGCCAGCAGCGTATAACTTCTTTGCTAGTTGATCAACCAACTCATTCACTGACTGCTTCCCTACAATCGTCTAACAACTTCTTGTCGAAGAAATTTTCAACAACTACAAAACCCTGTAGAGAAAAAAAAAGAAATTTCGTTGTTCAGAATAACATTAAATACCGGTGCATGTATTATAACCAATCATTCACTAGCCATCCGTGGTGCCGGTTGCTTTTGCTTGTACGTAAAACAATAAATAATCATACCATGTGTTTGTCACTTTACTATACAATAAATGAACTGTATTGCCTAGCCGGGGACAAACATATATTATAAGTTAAGTTAAGTTACCAATTTTCTAGGGTCATTGACCTCCACTCGTGTCTCCCTGGGGAGACTATTTCTCTCTTGTGGTGTGGCAGCCAACATCAATCTGCAGCGCCCAGGAATAGACACTGCCCTCACAGGTACCATTTTACACCATGGTGGAGTGAAGCTGTGGTTCTTGCTCAGAGAAATTAACCAGTGGTCCAGAGGGGGGACGAGCACGCGCCCTACCTCTAGGCCACCGCTCCCCACATATAAATATAGGAGGTCATCGGGGGTACATCACCGAGGCAAAACAATGTTCAGCTGAACCTAGGCTTTATATCTTGGTCACATATTTTACCTCTACCTGACCTTACGGCATATCAACACTGTTTAATCACAGGGACGTGTATCATTGATTTTTATGCATGTACTGAGGATTTCCTACATAAAACCAAAGGTGCTTGACATGGGGATATGACCCCCACGACCCCTCTACAACCCCAAAATATCTAATCTCTATATAGGTGTTATAGAGACTTGATACATTTAGGGGGATGTAGAGGGGTCATATTCACATGACAAGCACCTGTGCATAAAACCTCAAAATATGTGACAAAATTTAGCTTTGTGTCTAATCCTTGAGGCTACAAATACATATTTCATGTACAATTTTATGCATAATCTATGTTTAAAGAGCATGGTACTCAATGAGCCTGATCACTTTATGTTTACAACTCTCGTGGTAAGATACTTTTAAACTTTTAATAATTTCCAAAGAATACAACTGTACACGTCAACGCTAACTTTATAATTATACTCTAAAATCATTAATTTTCGCGGGGATTAAATTTCGTGGATTTCGTAGTTCATTTTCTACCACGAAATTAAATCTCATCTTGTATTTATTACATGAAATGCAAAATCCCATCGAAATGGTATTTTTTACAAAAAAAACCCACGAAAATTGTGTCTCATGCAAATTAAATGCATAGGAGTCTGTAGCGTATTCCATCCCCATTCACTGTTTAAGAAATAGAGGATATTTGTTGATTTTGGTGTAAGATCGAATTTTATTTCACCGAGTGATCACAGAAATCAATATTTTCACGAGTGGCGTAGCCACGAGTGAAAATATAGATTTATGTGATCACGAGTGAAATAAAATTCAATCTTACACCAAAAATCAACAAATTTTCTGTTTATTATATGCGTAATTAATCATATTATTAATATTTATCAATTCCCTCTTGGAACCTCACCCCGAGGGGCGCCCCAAATTCATTTCAACCTATTCACCTTTTTAACAGAAGTTCCACTGAAAGTAGTACAACTATTTGCAGAAGTATTTTTCTGCAAAAAATAAAACAAGATATGTATAAAGTTTATAAATAAAACAAATATAATATTTGACGAACACAAAATTATTTTAATGTTTTATTGAAAGCGAAATAACTGGCATTTATTAAATTTGATCGCGGAGTAATTTAATTGTCAACAAACAGTTTTGTCATCCACCATTGTGAATTCAAGTCACGATGCCGGGAATTTTTAATCGATATCACGACACAGACTTATTTTTTCTATGTCGCCAGTTTGATTAGTAAGGGGAAATACTCGTACTGACAGTTAAAAACGGGAATCGACGTACAGAGTGACTTTATCATGTGTTTTGACGTCATCACAACATCGAACTACGAGGACATGTTGATTTTTTGACGAGATGCGATTTTGAATCTCAAAATGCATTTAGTATGATCATTTACAGGCAGTGGATTCTATATGCTTCGATAAATTGTAGGTTTGTGTTTATTGCTTTTATTTGAATTGTTCAAAGCTTGTTCAGATTTTCAGATTCGCCTTTTAAATACGGAACAATAGATTTCATTCTGAGACCTTGGCATGTCAGAACAGAAGAAGCCTTCCAACTCTCCAATAAATTGAAGTTTATAAGAAGGATATATTCTCTTTCTAAAGTCCCTTCTAGGAAAGCACTTATAAAATAGTGGTTCTTTCACCTGACTGTCACTTGTTGAGGTTCTCGATTTGCAGTAGATCGATCTAGGTTCATTTTATTCCTCACAATAATGAGGTCACACAGGTGCAGTATGCCAACAGAAAAGAACGAATTTTCGGGGAAATATTTTTTTTTGAAATTTTATATTTTTCTTTTTCTTTAGGTATACAAAAATATAAATAAAAAAATAATTTTTTTTTTCGTTTTCAATGATACAGTTACCTGTGAATGAGGCTCGAATAAATGCCAAAAAAGGCTTCAAATTCAAAGCCATTGGTATCAAATTCAGCAAAATACTCCATTTTTGACAGCTGTCAAGTAGCAGACAAAATCAAGGAGGTAAATATGTAATTAAACAAACAATACAGGGAGGTAATTTATTTTTTCATTGAAGAAAGTAGTTCCGTCAAAAACAGTGAAATTATCAAAATGTTATTTTCACTGTTATTTGTCATTGTTATTTTCACTGAAAATCGCCATAATCCATCGAAAGCATATAATAATGACTGTTATTCTTAAACAGTGATTGGGGATGGAAGAAGCTATAGACCGATTGTATGGAGTACTTTACAAGTTAAGAAAATGTCAATGAAGTAGTATAAAGTGGGGTACGTACATCTTCGAAAAACTTCTTTATAGTCTCCTCAGGTAGCTGTCCTTCTTTCTTTACTGTAGGCTGAGGCGGCATAGCCTGAATGTTAAACACCTCCGGGTTAGCATCCTCTGTGAATCCAGGCAAAACCTGCAGTTCTGTAGACATAGTTGATGATGTGAATACAGTATCTAACACACAACTGGTGTGATGTTTGTGGTAAGGTAGGGGATAAACTCACGTATACCGTAAAGTTGGAGTGTTTCGGTGTAGATATGTTATCAGTAGTATGTCACGTTGATAAAGGTACACCACTATGCTTGTTTGGTTTGAACTGTTCGTTTTAGATACAACTTGTTGCCGTACACACAGGCGTAGAGCCTCTTCAATATTTGGGAGTGGGGGTGCAAACATTGAGGGCAGGACAGTAATAATGGTGTTTGTTTACAATATATTCTACTGAGAAATCATTGGAGTGAGAGCATGTGTCTGGTGCCTAAGCAAAGCGCTATCGAGCGCCTTCATTCAGTTACTTTCCGTTCAATTAAATTTAGAAGGCATATATTACCTCCCATGGAAAGCGCTACGTAGCGCTTCGCTTGTAATCAACGGACACCTGGCATGCTCAATGGTAACTTTTTAAACAATTGAAACTGGTGAATTTAGTGCGTGAATGGTCACACTTATCCTAGCGAAAGTATCAGTAGGCCTTTCTCGGAATGAATTTCATAGCGGTATTTATGGGGAGCATTTAGCAATCACCATCCTCGGTAGATGTGGGGCAATCTGCTAGGAGATTTTTTAATTTCTGACCTCTATCTCCACCGCAGATGTGGATGAAAGTGTCATATTTATGGGGGGCTTTGCGATCAAATTTTTGGCGCAACTTGAAAAGGTGAATGAAAAGTTGTAAATACCATGAAATATATAGCATGTCCACGAAGATCAACCCTTTTTCTCGTTATCTGCACCAAAAACATCCATAAAACACTCAGTGGTTCGTTTGTCCGACAATTTTAACACGACGAGGTCGCACTTTTAAATTCCACTACACAGCTATTTGTTGTTGATATGCAGATCGCATTCCCATATCGACCAATCAGAATACTCGATGGAATGAGTTTCTAGAACAATGGAGGATGCTGGGAGATCTTCGGCACTATTTGGTTTTCACAGTGATGTACACTGGTACGCGTGAAACAAATTACACTGAGCTCGCTCGGGTGAAACTAAAAACGAAAAATTAACGAAGAATTGTTGACAAATCGAGCTTATTTTTCTTGTAAACTGATAGTTAATGACTTATGAACAGAATACGATAAGTTAAATGAATTTTACTGCTCGCTTAGCGATTCGCACAACGTTAGCGTATGAATCACACACGTGTTGCGCTCATCTGTACGGGCTGTACGGGCGGTATACGCGTACCGGATACTCACAGTTATGTTTACATTTGGATTTTCGGAAATTACACGTGCTGATTTAATTATCGATTAAACGATAATAACGACCAATTTTACCAGGTATTCTGTGTCATTCGTCTACTTTTATTACATTTTACATGTTAATAGCCGAAAACTGCCCAAATTTGGCGTAAACAACAAAATTTATGAAACTCAAAAACTGATCAGTTAAGCGCATAATGGGTCTTGACTTAGATGTGGCAACTCTAAGTCGAGATTGTTTGACTACATCCTCGGAAACCCAGCGGTGACTCCATTCCACATCAATTGATGTAAGGAGTGAGTGCAGGAGCGGGGTGTCGTCTCCCAGCCAGCAATCCGAAATCGGCCCAATATCGGACCGATATACTTTCGATATCGGGCCGATATAGGTTACGATATCGGGCCAATATCGTTTTGCCCACCGGGACTTGATCGGGCCGATATCGGCAGCCGATACTCGCATTCTTTATCCGGGGATATAAACTATGTTAATTAAATAAAATTGGATGTTTACTTACATAAAATTACTAGCATTTAAGGATTGAAACAATAAGTGCAGCCCTTGGTCAAAGAGCGTCCTTCCTGTATTGACTACTACCATGTAGCTTCCCAGAGATGAAAGGTTGAAAGGTATTTGTTGCTTACTAGTTTGAGCTAGGTCTTATACACATTTTAGTAAACCACTATATATATCTTTATTGCCTCCATTTTCTGGAGATGTACATAGTAAATATTACAGATCAAGGTACATATATATGAAAACATGAAACACAATAGGTGAATACACTATCAACATGAAACAGAACAAATTATTTTACACAATATTTACAGTCGCTGTACAGTTTCTCCGAAAACGAAAATAGAAACTGTATCAGTTGAACGTGAGAATAAATGCACGACGTTTTAATTACATGATACAGTATGTATGATGGTATAGTTCATATTATGTGTGCAATTGTTTAAGAAGTTCAGCACACTGGATCAAGAATGTTGGATACAATTCTACACTTAACACTTGAGTCAATGCATCGTCTATTTTACCTAGCATGTAGTCTATTAGTTCGTGAGTTGTAATTCGACTTAACATTCCACGGAGAGGAACACTCAGTGAGCTGACATTATTTAAGAATGTATTTAATAGTCTCTCGCCGTCTGTACAAGGACACTCAAGCAGTAAGTGCCAGGTTTCATTTTGACGCCTCCGGCAACAACGAAGACACTCTTCTGGTTGATCAGGTTGTCGCTTACAACATATACAAGCAAGAAATTTCATTAAGGAGGCACTTGCTGGACATAACTTAGCAACAGTCCAAATGCTGGACACACAAAGGTTCGGATGACGACGTTTGAAGACGTCAAAGTCTGTGGACAAGTCCATCCTAGCACGCCAAGACGATTGTTCATATTCATGTACAGCTCGAGTACAAAGTTTTTTCCATGTGGTTTTCGGTGGAAAAGTACCATCTGTTTTGAACTGGTACAGGTGTGTTAACAGATTGTATTTGCCTAAAACACGGACAATATCGGGAATAAAGCCTAGTTTTTTGGTGATGCACACATTATATTGAAATAATCTCAGTATAAATATCCTTCCGCATAACTCACTGGGGGGTATTCGACAAAGAGTTCCAAGGAACAACAGTTTTTGGGTGTCAATATAGGCTTGTAGCGAGGTAACGCCTAGCATACCTGTTACCATATCCGACCGGGTGAGGAAAGGGAAACCCTGCATTCTTTTCAGGCAGAAATGATGGGCGACTTCTAATTGCTTATAGCTTGTATCTGATATGTCGTTCCACAATTCACAGCCGAACAGTGCTCGGGACAGTACACATGTTCTGTATAGTTTCATAGCAGTACTTGGGTTTGGGCCTGTACGTCCGGATATCATTCCTGTTACAGACATAAATGTTCCACGAATTGTTTGCTTCACCGAATCAACATTGTGTGGGTGTTTCCCTGCTGAAGATTGAAATATCCCTAAATGTTTATATAGTTCAGTTTCGGGAATTGTCGTGTTTCCATATTTTGCTGGTGCTACAACGCGGCGTCGCTGTTTTTTCCTGTCTAAAAGAGATGCTGCGCATTTTTTGGGGTTATACATATAGCGCCACTTGTTTGCATATATGAAGCAAATATTCAAGAGTTCGTTTATACCCATTCGCGATAAGGAGAGTAGAACTAAATCGTCAGCCCGTGTTGGCGCTGCAAGCCTTAGATTGTCTATGTATAGACCATGGTGAGATGTCTGTAGTGCATTCAAGAGAGCGTCCACGTACACGGTATAAAAGAACGGAGCACAGATAGACCCCTGCCTCGTTCCTTGTTCAATAGTGAAGGCATTTGACAGATGACCATGTAGTAGAACACGACTCGAGCAGCCCTGAAACGAGTTCCAAATGAGGCGGAGCATTTTTCCTTTTACACCAATATTGTGCAGTTTGTAGATAAGACCACGAATCCAAACGAGATCAAACGCAGATTTCGCGTCCATGTAACATGCTTGAAGTGGACTACCACGTTCGCAGCAGTAGTCGCGGGCTTCTTGTAGAATGAAATATACCATTTTACAACTTTTGTTTTTCTGGAATCCGTGCTGAAGACCGCTAAGGCTTTTGGTAAGGTCATTGTTTTCGAGTCTTTTCAGTATTAGCTTTTCATATAGTTTAGAAATAACAGGAAGTAACGAAATAGCTCGATAACTACTAGGGTCCGAATAAGGTTTAGCATTGCCTTTATACAAGGTAACTGTGAGTCCAGATTTAAAGTTCGCGGGTAATGATTCTTTAACAAAGATGGTATTGAATAATTTTGTCAAGCATTCTGCCAGTTCTTCGCCGCCATGTTTCAAATGTTCGTAAGTAACATTGTCGCTGGATCCACTTTTGTTGTTCGGTAGTGCTTTGATTAAATTAACAACCTCATCAACCGATACAGAACTACACAGTTTATCACCATCGGACGTGGCACCATTTAGTGTAATGTATGAGTCTACATCCCGATCTACGTGACATTTATGTTCATAATCATAGTCCTCACTGTCTCCGAATTTGTACAGATCGTTGAAGTAAGATGACCATCCAGACAACATACCATCAAGAGTTGTCTCCCTTTTACCGTTAAAAACCATATCACAGCCTTGTTTTTTATTGCGTGATTTCTTAGAATTCAAAATTTTCCAAAATAAAGTTTGATCTACTTCACATAGTTCATCAATAGTTTCAATTTCAGACTGATCATACGCGTGTGCAGCAGCACGTAGTGATTTTCTGTACTCACGTTTCACTTCCTTGTAGTTTGTGCATTCAATCGAATTTTTCAATTTGCCAGACCATGTCCATATAAGGTGAGCGTTTTTTAGTTTTTGGTGCAATTTCTTTAATGTAGGTGACCAGTACGGTTTTAAGAACTGCTTGAATTCGCGTTTAGAGAGGCATCTCTCAGCCGCTGTTGACACACTAGAAACGATAGCTGAATACGCTCTATCAACGTCGTCATAGTCGATGGAGGTCGACTTTAGTAACTCAGTCACTTTCGTTTTATAAGTATTTACTTCGTTTGGTTTATTCCATTTGTACACAACCTTTTTAAATGATGAGGATATCACATTTTCAGTAACATTCGCGTTAGTTTTCAAATGCATGAACAACGGGAGGTGACGCGAGATATTCAGTGGCGCGTCTAGGATAATGGAACAGCTGACCATATTTTGCATTAGTGACGTGTCCATTAGAAAATGGTCAATACGAGTCGGATTTGCATCATTGTATGGATAGAAAGAGTGATTTGAGCCAGTACAAAAGTCAGTTTCCGTAACAGCAATGAGATTGTGAGTATCACAAAGATTGGAGACATAAATATCACGTGCACGTAAGTTATTGGTTACCGAATCTCCAGGGAATTTTGCGTTGAAGTCTCCCATTATTAGAAGATTATTGTTGGTAGAATACAGTGCACACACATCGAACAGCTGGTCTACAACAGTTTTAAAATATTCCAGACAGTGGTTTGCCGAGGGTAGATAAACCAGTATTATAACGATTGACATGTTATGAAGACATAATCTTATCGCTGCAATTCTATCACGACCGCAGTCTATAGTTTCGATGCATTTGTCTAGGCTACGATGCCACATAATAGCAACACCGCCTTTCCCAAAATAACGTCCATTAAAGCTGCTGGGGTTCGCGCAGGTGACTACATGTGCTTTATAATTCTTGTCAATGGTGTTCATTATGCCAAGGTTATGGTCAAGAAGCCAATGTTCCGATATACCAAAAATAGACACTTTTTTGGCGGTTAATTCATTCATAATGTACGGTATTGCGGTCATTACTCCAGTAACATTGTATGAAATAATTCGTAAGTCCATAAAGAGTGAGTTTGGTTTAATCGTCCTGTTCATGACTCTGGTAACGCTGTATATAATCAGACCTTTTAATCCAAGGACGACATCGGATTCCCTCTGGCCATGTTATTTCGTCTATGCCAGAAGCTTGTTCGTTATCGACCACAATCTGTGCTACTTTGCAATCGGTTCGTCCAGTGATCAAGAATTTTGCAGATTTGAAAGTAATGTCCATGTCATATTGTAGGAAATCCTCAAGACCCTCCTGGTCGCTATCAGTATGGATGCCAGTGATGACAAATGACCTATAGCGTTTTCGTGAGGCAGCGCTAAAGCGCCCCCTGCGCCTACTTTGTTCGCGAAAATCATTGTCGGTGACATTAGTGTCAGACGCCTCTTTGTTATGGCGTGCTGTCGTAGTAGAGTTAAATGGAACGTTGGTAACATTTGTTATGGAGCAATCCGTGGTTTGAAAGGAATATTAGGCGATAAACCGGATTTAATTCATTTACAAAATAAAAGGGAGATAATAGGTATGTGTAACGTATTACAGCCGCCCGATATCGGTCCGATATCGTCAATGATTGTCAATATTCCGATAGGATGCCAACGTCAGTCCGATATGAGCGTACTGGCTGGGATACTGACCAAAGTAGGCAGGGATTATGAATGATGCATTTACAAATTACAATATTTGTAAACCTCACTTTATCGGTCCGATATCGGTATGCCAACCGCTATATGCCGACATGTAGCCGATATGGGTATGTTTTCTGGGTAATTTGCCGCCAAAATTGGCACCAAACGAAAAATACCGATTGATTGAACGAAAAATATAATTCGCTAAAATTTGCGATACCGATAAATATGAGGCGAATTATATATTGTTAACGCTATAAATAACCCATTTAATGTATTTTTCTACAATATAAACCAATAAAACGGAAATAGAGAAAACCAACTTCGTCTCAAAGTTCAGATGTCGGGCCGTTATCGGGCCGATATTATGTTTATTTGTGATGTACAAAAATAAATAATAAATCACCGAGACAAATGAGTTAGACATCTATGTTTACTTATCTTGACTAAAAACCCGCAATTTATTAATCCTACATAACACGTCGGATAGATATCGTGTGCCGTTGCCGATATGCCGCTATGTTGCCGATATCTATCCGATATGGGCATGCTGGCTGGGCTGTGTTTTCGAGGATGAACAAGCACAGTTAATGTGGTTAGCATAGGTATATGTAACGTCGATCAATCATCATTGATCGCATATAAGGAAAGAATCTTCCATGAGTTATACAATGTAATACCGGATTACTAATCTGATCAATGGAACAGACCAATATGCGTGCAACGTTGGAATGTCCGACATTTTGGGCCGCATGACCACGGCCACCAGACGACTTTTCCTCCAAACATATCCACATCGTTTAAAGCATATAGCATTCCACGAGTTTTGATATAATGGACAAGAAGCCACAACACTTACCTTTTTGTTTACCAAATTTTATCAAATCGAACAAAGTGTGACTGACATGTTTATCCGCACGAACTGTAAACGGATTAGTTCAAAATTTATGTAGCATGAACTATAATCACTTACTAGTATGACATTTACAAATGCGATTTTTTATATTTTGGCTACGATCTTTTTTGTAGTTCTAAGTAAGTGTTTAAGTATATTATGCAATGTAACGAAAACCTTCCGCACGATCGAGAAGCCATTCGGGACCAAATTCTAAACTGTCTGCATTAATTCTCGTTACATTCGACAACTTCAGGTTGGTTTCGGCGTTTATAATACATCATTACGAATACGGTTCCCCGAATACACTACGAAACTAGCAGATCTGTATTCGGCTTTCCTTCCGCATAGCATCGGGGTCGTAATTAATAGCAGTGTAACCCATCATTTGTCCATCATTGTCAGATGAATAAAACAAAATAATATGCGTTCATCACGCTATGAATCGTGTTACACTACTTCTCAGTTCCGGCAGAGAATTGTTCTGTTTTCATATGGCTCTGGCGGAACTGAAAACCGACGTAACGCTCTGACGGAACTCGGGATACATGGCATTTGAGTTCCGTCCGTGCGTTACATCAGTTTTGAGTTCCGTCAGAGCCATATGAAAACAGAACAGTTCTCCGACGGAACTGAGAAGTACTGTAACACGATTCATACCGTGTCCATGCTCAGGACAACATCACGCATTATGTAAACATGTGTGTGTGCTTGGCGATCCATATTAGCTGCGTTCCATTTGGATGTTCTAAGTCCTCCAAAGTTGAAACTGACACAGAATTTATCGCAAATTAATATCATTCACCGTTAATTTTCCCTCGAACTATAACCATTAGTTTTCGTATCTACATAATTATGATGCCCTCGTATGTACGTACTTGTGTAAAAATGTGTTATTGTGTTGTCGTTCTAAACGCTCAATTGTTTGTTTACGGAAACAAGTTGCACTTATTAAATCTAGTAATTACTAGCATTAGACAGTATATTATTCGTGACATCATGGAAATTCAGGCTGGCAATTAATATCATTTCGACAATCAGTGCTGTGCACGCGATATTTCGTGAATAATTTGTCCAATGGGATTTTACTTCGGTAATCATATCAATTAAAAGTCTCGGTAATAAGTTCTATAAAAGCAAATACAGTCGATTCAATATTTAATATTAATGAGGGAACTATCACATTCGAAAGGATCGGTTAAAGTATAATAGGATTCAATGCAAAGTATCGTTAATTCGGGTATACACAGTATACACTAGATAAACATCATTTACCTGACAGACGACTCGATGTTGACAAACGTTTCTCGTTTAATTTTGAAAGATCTGTACTTGTTTAATACCACGTGTATTAAGGTCTTCAATAAAGTTGATGTGAAGGATTGTCGAAAGTTAAAAGGTGTTGATTCAAAGACATCTATCAAAAGCGCCAGAATCACCACTCACAGACTCTAACTCTAAATGTGATGTTATAGCTTATAAGTTATGTTCGTCAGAACATTTTTGTTGAAATTTATTTAAGCATTTTTTGTAACCTCATAAAAACGTGCAACTGAATATATCTATTTATCACATGACTTTCCTTGTATCCAGGTTAGTATAGCCAGTACGTATAAAGTTATACGTACCACGTTTAGTATAAGATATTGATTTTTTCCAATAAATCAATGCGTATTTTGCGTTTTTAGTGTCATATGATAAAAAGAATCTATCACTCGTTGTCAATTGATATATTTATATTAAACTTGTTCAGGAAATATTATTAGCTTGACAGAGGCTCGCTTAATATAAATTTATATCAACTGACAACTCGTGATAGATCCTCTATATACGTCGCATTCAATATAACATGACGAAACATCAATATAGTTGTTTTTTTAAATCAAAATTCAGTAACACCTTTTTCAGAGTCGGTGTTGAAAATGTGAGCTAATTTCTTGTTGTCAACATCAGGTCATTCTCATGAATCAGTGTATAGTCAAGTCTCTATGTAATTGAAAATAATACGCTGGTTGAACGAGAATGCATCAGGTCAAATGACACGAAACGCTGAAAGCGTGTTTCTGGAGAATTGCGTTGTGTTTGAATTACAAAAAATGTACTTGTGGTTCCTTTTGATTGTATTACACCATTTTTTGTCTGGAGCTTAATGCATGTAACATATCGACGGCACCGTTTAAAAATGCCGAACCTACCATTTTTGCTATTTCGGGGTTTTCGTCCTATTATAAACATAATTCAGTTTGCCGCCTTTCCTGCTAATACCGGACTTACTAGCCAATAGGAAATTGCCAAAATAGTCACATGAAAAAATACAGAACATTCAATTGGTTATCTGTAAAATTTTTTGCAGCTCCGGCATTTTCATTTCGCTCTTGAGCGGTGAGATTTTTTACAGTTAACCAATGAATGTTCTGTATTTTTTCATGTGACTGTTTTGGCAATTTCCTATTGGCTAGTAAGTCCGGTATTAGCAAGAAGGCGGAAAACTGAAAAATGTTTATTATAGGACGAAAATCCCGAAGTAGCAAAAATGGTAGGTTCGGCATTTTTAAACGGTGCCATCGATATGTTTAATTGGCTCAAAACTGTTATTGGTAACATTGTATGCATGTTTTCTTGAGTGACATGTTCAGGGTACAAGAGTCATGCCTCTACTTTGTGTGTTTAATCCTTAACTTCTATTTATTCAGACATTTCGGCATGGTATCTCATTTCGCTTGTCCGGGACACAATTTTGTTGTCTTGTTCGAATGACTCGAAATTGTGCATTTTGTTTTTGCAATCACTCAAAGTGCAGTGCGCACGAACCAACATACTATATTGTTGGTTTTTAAATAATTCTCCTTTGATTTATTTTATCAGGACATTTCTTGTCCAAATCATAATGGAATGACAAGGGAATTCCTCGATGCAGGATAATTTGTGTGGAATATGAGCACATAGTCGGGAGAACCATTCAACTGTCGGTGATTTTATATCACTCATGAATTTGTTCTGGTCATGTTTGCAATACTTGTAAATGAAACATGCAAATGCTAATGTACGATGTGTTCAACTTATTTATGAACAAAACATGAACACCGATTTCACACACTGAGTTAAAATATTAATTGCACCTCTTTTAAGCATTTGTGAAAATGTTTCGGTACAACGTATCGATGGCTTAGAACCAGAAGGTCGTAACTCCTACTTACGACCTTATAAGACGCATACATATTTGAATACTTGAAACCAGCTTCCCAATGCGCTTCTTATGAGCCTATTTTCACGAAAATCTGAAATTGTCGTGTTGACCAAAATGAAGTTTTAAAAACGCGTTTTCCCATAGGTAAAGGGTAAATTACAGACCGTTTTCTCTTGTTCTCTCAATATATCGATTTGGTAGTTTCGATCTTCTGGTTCTAAGCCAGCGATATTATCACTATAATGTATACGCAATTTGGATAAAGCTAAAATAACAATTTCTTGGAGTCTGTAAATACGACATAGGGAACATTAAGTGAACAATTGTTGTATGTTAGAGTATGCTTTGAAAGGTTATTGTATGCTATTTTAGAAAATGTTATACGGATAGAGTGAAATGGGTGGTTGTTCAGCTTGGTGATTTCGCGGTCGCTTTAATGGCGTTTGCATATACATACGCACATCAAAATCAATGGCAAATTGACAAAGTTGTGTCAAAAGATTTTTTTTTTTAAAATAGTCACGTATCGTTCCTGGTGTGACTGTTTATATACGTATAATAACTATAAGTTGAACACCCCTCGTGCAAATAATATGTCAAATATATACCAACTCGTTAAATGCTTTTATTTATTACATAGTACGTGTGACGACGATCTTCATAAACAATAACAATAATAATTGTAGTTACATGTATATATGTTTGAGGTATCTACATAATATTTTAAAAACAATAACAATACAGTCATGTTGCCTACAATTGCGGTTGTTTCTCTTTTAAGTTATTGGAGGTACATGTTTATTCATTCAGTATGCACATCACTAGTGGACTGCAGACTGGTTGAATTACTGAGAAACTCTTTCTTCGTGGTGCTACTAGGAGTCACCAAGTCTTTTCTTTTAATGATCCTCTGCGGACATAACAGCAGCATGACGTCTGACCTAAACCTTGCACCACTAAGTACGTAAACAAAGAAGTTCAATGAACAATTCATATCAGAAAGTAGCATAAAGACGTCAGCCAATGTCCAGAACAAATATTCGGTTTCTCCAGGAATATATATAACTGGATACAGGAGCTTCAGAATTAGGTAAGGTGACATAGTTAACAAAAATACAAGGTTGGCGGCAAGTAATGTGCGGGTCACCGACTTGTTACGGTTCGCATTCTTGTCGTGTTTTTGTATTCTTACGCGCGCGAGATTAATCAGAATGAAAATAGATCCAAAACTTATAACCGCAATTGGTATAAAAAATGAAAAGGTGAAGTCTAACCATGTTATAATAGTTCCACCTTCTTCGACCTTGGGATCCATTTGTAAGTTGTTAAAGTTATCTATAAATAGATCAACAAGCTGGGTAAACTGCAACACATTGAATGCGACAAATGCACATGCAGCCAACACGACTACTGCTTTGGCCAATCTCTTGGTGCAGATTTCTTTCACCAAATATGGTGATGCGATGCTGATCATTCTCTCCAATGTTATAAAAACCAGAATCCAAGATGACAGCTGGATGTTTGCATACACCATTGACACTTTGATGATGGATAGTCTAATATCTATGGCGTAAATATTGATATTGTAGATACGTATCAGCCAGCGTTCTAGTGCTACAGACACCGCCAAAAACATGTCTGAAACAGCGAGCCCAGTGAAGAAAACAGAAGTTGACGAATTTCTATTTTTTGCTTTCGACATGATGATGATAATAAGCGTGTTTCCAATAAGTGACGCTACTACTAATGGAATTATTAGCCACACTGATATTTGCCGAATAGTTTCATACGGTTCAGGAAATATAAACTCAATATCACCCGTGAAGTTCCCAGAAGTTGACATTGTAATCTCTACAGCACTTGTGGTGTTAGCAGAACTCGACATTGCAAACTCTACAGCACTTGTGGTGTTCCCAGAACTCGACATCGCAAACTCTACAGCACTGGTGGTGTTCCTAGAACTCGACATTGTTGATACAGTGCTGTTTGTACTCGCTGCATCCAGTGGTGTAACTGTGGCATTTCCTGACATGTAACCTCTCATAAAACTATCCATCGTAAGCTCATGTGGTAATGTTATTACTTTCTGCGACGTTCTACAATCTAAGTGCAATTTATACTAGATAACACTGAAAAGTGTCCTCGTTAGTCCACCAGTATCACAAATGTCGTCTTCGCAAGTAGCCTCGTTATATATGTATACACGCATGTATGTAGGAGGGGCATTCAAAAATACGTAGATAAATCAATTGAACTTGATTTCTACCAATTATGATGAATTCGAATGATAGATAGTTCAACCATCGAGGTCGTCAACGTATTTTTGAATGGCCCTCGTACATAGCAATCATATTAATCGTCTGTTAGCATAATTATAGCCCAATTGTTATAATTACTAATGGGAATATATTATATTATAACAATTAGAGACATGCAGCTATATGTCACGCACTTGTCCTTCTGTCTACATTAGCATAATTGGAGGCATTATGAATTAGCACCTGCTAATGATGGCTACATTTAGAAGATGGGGTTATATGGATGTTTATACATATTATAAATCCTTCGAAGTGTAAGTATTTAAGACAAGTTTTAATGAAAAAAATCGATCGAATTTTCTTTAAAAAACCATTATCGATGCTACGACTAACAGTGCTGTAAAGTTTATAGACAAAAACATGGTCCATTGCAGTCAATGTGTGGTCATTTATGTTCCATAGTATGTTTTTTAATGTACCGTTTCAATTTCGGAGTGAGGTCTTAGCTGGATAAATTCGACATGCCGTCTTAGCATAATATTTGCATCAGTTATTTGGTCATTGTTATTCAATCTGTTCACACGTCATATCTTCGAATGAGTAACTTAATGTCTGCGGAATTCAAGCAATGTTCACTGCCGGATATAACGAATATTTCGGTGAATTTTCTTTTGGATTGCCTTATTTGCACTTCATTTTGGCCCCGGTTTGACATTTGACTCGAATGTTTGAAAATGGTAAACCCTTGCCGTGAGATCTATAAACAACCGGGGATAGTGCACACTTTTCCCCTTAGCATCGGCTATAATTCGTCAAAATAGAGTGGAAATGAGATACTCACAGGTCTTTTTCACTCGAAGTCAAAGCTATTTGGCTGCCAGTCTTACCCAAAAAATTAAGATTAAGTCAAATACCACGTGGTATGGCCACACTGTACTTACAAAATACGATGATTTCTCATCTTGTTTAAAAATCCTTTTGCATTCAACATGAAGAGGATGGTTCAGGCATTTATTTCATCAAAAACATATTTTCTTAGCAAATAACTAGGTATGCTTCAAAAACAAGTCTGAGGTTCACAAAGCCATAGGAAAGTAGACTGCATGTGCCACGGTATGAATCGTGTTACACTGTTTCTCAGTTCCGTCAGATAATTATTCTGTTTTCATATGGCTCTGACGGAACTCAACACTAATGTAACGTTCGGACGGAACTCAAATGTCATGTATCCTGAGTTCCGTCAGAGCGTTACGTCGGTCTTCAGTTCCGTCAGAGCCATATGAAAACAACAATTCTCTGACGGAACTGAAAAGTAGTGTAACACGATTCATACCGTATGTGTATCCGGCATATTTTTAACATTATTGACATTAACATTTATATAGAGCAAACATTTTGGTATAGCCTGACCATAGATCTAGTCGATTCAATAAGTAATACTAATGCGTGAACTATCACATTCGAAAGAAAGTGCTCCCAAATACACGTTATCGTTCATCAACAGGTATATCAGTTTATATATCTGCCCTTTTCAAGGCTCACGGCCTGGTGTAACTAAGAACATATCCGTTCAAAAGTACAACCGATCCAAACTACATTGCAAACTAGAGGAACCGGTAATTGACGAAGGAGTCCCCAGCTACACGGTCAGGGTGGGGAACCTCAAGACGGGAAACATAGATTCCAGCTAGATCCACACTGGTTCCAGATATGCGAGGAACCCCGTAGTAGTGAGAACATAGACAACGAAACAGAATTTGCTACTATAACACAACGGAGATCCATTCACGAGAGATTCTGACGGTATTACAAAACTACAGCAACAGCACAAGGTGCCACTACGCTTAGCATCCGACGCTAGGAAAGCCATCGAGACGTACATGCAAAAGCAGGACGCTACGCTGGTCAAGGACACTGCCACATTTCAGAACAATTGCGCGATCAGCACTACAGAACCACGGCCAACAGTACGGCCGCGTCCATACTTAAGATGCTAACCAAGCTGAGAATCTTCCACAGATATGCGCACATTATGCCCTTGAGCGTGCTCAGTGCTTAGGAAATGCAGACACTTGGCACCAACTCTCGTCAACACTACATGCAAGTGCGAGTGGAAGTAGAGCAGTGCTGTCAGGACAACGACTGCCAACATCAACAACAGACTCTACAGCTACATCAGCTATACCAGCGCCAGAAATCACCGTGCTATTGGAGCGGACTCCATCACCGAAAAAGCCATCAGCATCATCTACAGCAGCATTATCAGTGGAGGAGACACCGAAGAAAACTAAAGTGGAGAGGATTCTTCCAGCGCTGCTCGATGAAGTGAATGGGGATTCATCATGCATCAACATACCGGTGCCGTCTACAATCATGCAGATGGAAACAGACGCCGGAAAGAGCAGGCGCCACCAAGGTACAGATATCGATTCGAAGCATTCGCGACGCCACCCTCACTAAAATAGTCCCTTTCAAAAAATTGATATATGTCTGTTGAAGCACTGTTTTAATGTGGAAAATACTGATTGTTGACCAAATTACATGAATGTAGATCAAATATGACCTGCATGCTAACTTTTAATTGATATTTTTCTGAATTATCTTTCCCTGGTTGAAGACTGACAATGTATGTGTGCTTCGGTCAAGTCAGCTTTTGAGGCATGGAAAATAGCGTTGTCCTTCCAGAATCCCTGCAGTAGCTCGAAAACGAAACTATCGACATGCCATTTTCTCCAGCTTATTTTAGATGGCAGGGATTGCTTTTTATGGAAACGGCCACAGAAAAGCGACCGGAATGTCAGTGAAACGGAGGGAGAGATGCGAATTTAGGTCATTTTGCATTAATTTCAATGGCAGAAAATTCACCGGTGTGACACCATATGGCCTAGAGAATCAAGCGACTTAAGACCAGCATACAATCACTGAACGCCCTGCCGGTGATAACCGACGACGATATAAGAAGGAACAAAGTGAAAGTGGATATATAGAGAGCGCAACGTGCGCTGCCTTAGAGATACGCTCCACAATATAACGGCCAGCACGGGGAGTCTAACTGATTATTATTTGTCACACTTAATTGAGCAGCAGACCTGGCCCTGCGTCGCCTTACGCCCGATTCCAGACAAGGGCACTGGTGTGGTTGCCACCATCCCTATTAGAAAGGGTCAGACCGTGGTTGACTACCACGGTACGTTAATGAGTGCAGCCGATGGTGAGCTGCACATGACCAGCAGCGATCCGAACCGGACAAATTACAGCCTCTTTTTCAAAACCCTTCATCAGGATTTATTTCTATCTACATAAGATAAGATAAGATAAGTTTATTAACGTCTCACTCATGTACATGATTGTTACAAATATGCATAATAATGGATAAAATTGTAAAAACATGCACACAACCACTCACTTTGAGTTATGAGAGACAATATGAATGACTTAAAATCACAAGTACACATACATTAGAACAGTAAAAATTGATAAATACATCCTTAAAATACAAAGTCATTAATTTACAAACAAATAATATAAAGCATCATATATACACGTAAAACATTAACTGTACAATACATTTCTCCTAGTGACTAGAATTTCATGACAAGCTTTGGCACTATATTTTACGATTTCATCATTTGATAGGATGTAATAAAACTTTTCAAGATCACTTAAATAATTAAAATCCGGGAAAACATTTTGAATACACTGGAACAAGTTACGTCTAATGTTTTCATACAAGTTACATGACATGTAGATAGACATAAATCCTGATGAAGGGCATGAGCCCGAAAATTATAAATTTGATTCGATTATTTTTCAACTTGAATATTTCTTTCCTTTGAGAAACTATAAGTATTTTGAATTTTTCAAAGACCCAAAAGGCATCAAGTGGTGCCTAGATGCCAGCCAACAATACCAGTGTCTTTCTCGAGGAGATTTCATGACCACTTGCGGCCGGTACATTAATCATGGTGCCAAAAATGCCAACCTAAAGCCGAAAGTATGCTCCTTGATGGTAACCCACTATGGTGATAGTGACCAAGAAGAACATAGCCTACGACGAGGAACAGTAAAACTGTTACTGTTAATTAGCGGGATCTTTATTGAAAGGGGAGTAATGTAACGGATACATTTGCAACAGAGACTCTTCCTAATTAAAAAAATAATATAGGAATAGGGGACATTTGGGGAAATTTGATTACCTTCAACGGTTAATCCATTATTGTAACAAATTATTTTATATATTAGGACATATTCCAGCAACATTGAACAACTATTAAACAGACTTATATTGAGTTTGCATGACGTCTGTGAAACGAGCGATGTTAAAAATGTTTCCACTGTTCCTTGTGTCAAAGCTAGATAAAAAATAGATCAGCCAAAATGCCAATGTGAATACAGTTCGGCAAAATTTCGTTGTGGCGGTCCACCCAGTTTCCTTTAATCACCGGACATACAACTAAAGCTACACTCTGATATGCACAACTGACTTTGATCGAGTAAGAGTAAGGCCGCGATGCTTCGTACAAATGTAGTTATTGACCACCAAGTGTCCAGTAATAGTCATTCACTATTACAAGACTCTCGTACCAAGATTCGATAAAGTAGCGTAAACTGATGATGACGATGATAGACGGTCGTGTTCGGGGGGTCCAGTAGGATTAACACAAAGTTAGTCACCGTGAAGACACTGGGTGGTCCCTGAGCTATGTATCAATAATCCGCCCCAGAGAGAACAAACCCCGTCTGGTCAGACATCGCCGCCCGAGCAGGGTATATTCTCTCTGGGTCTGACTGTTAAAGATGGCCTATATGAGCAGGTACGAGATGACGCTTGTTTTACGATGTACAATGTCTAAATGAACGAACACGACGAAGTAATTAACATTTCAAACACTTGTAAAAAATCAAATGGATAATAGCACACTCTATATAGTAGTGGCGAGTGAGCTAGCTTGGTTCTTGATCGCATGTTAGATAAATAAAACCTCATATCAACCCATGTGGGTTTCGTCTTTGAAAAAGAAAATCTGGTTCGAATCCAAGCGAGTGATTAGTGTCTGTCCGTTGGCCATCGAGATATGATGTTCACCCCTCGGCCACGCTGAGGCCGACAGACTACGAGGGGTCTGGCATGTGAATACCAGGTTTTATTATTAACATGGAAATATGATATGAAAAACACAAGTACATCGAGATCAATACATACATCAAAAATAAAACAAACATGCATGCATACATACATAAATAGAAGTACAACAATTAGACTAAAGTTCAAGATGATGATAGCAATCAGCCCTGTAGAGAACAGGCTCGTCCCGGTCGGAAATCTCTGATCTGACCGAGCGTGTTCTCTGCGGGGCTGATTTTTATGCGTTAAATGACGCTCGTTATAGGATTTAAACTTAAAACTGATTAAACCTCAGCTCTTTTCGAGTTTGTCTTTAACTAAATTTGGTTCGAGTCCGACCGGCGGAGAAGGAGCTGGACCTTGCGGGCTGGGCTGGGCAGAGCAGAGACTGCAAATGCACATAAAAATATAAGTACATAAAATGAATGGCTATCATATAAAGTTCACTCACTGCGCTGGCGTGTGTCTTCATCTGTTGTTGGTCCTCTGTTCCGAGATGTTCAACACTATTATACATCCACACTTAGAATAGAATAACACGCACGTACACACACGCATACACGCACACGCACGCACACACACGCACACACACGCACGCACATTTAAATCCAAATTTCGAATATTAACACTATATTCACATCCACAAGAACATAACACACACGCACGCCTACCCGCACGCACGCACGCCCACACGCACTTACGCACACACGCACGTACTCACTCACACACACACATACATGCACACAAGGAGTCCTGCTCCTTAACGTCAGCTCGGGAAATACTTGAGTGTTCTCATCCGGGCTTCGAGCTCGACCACCAGCCTTCTTTGTTCTCTCTGGTGTTTCAGGTGTATCACACACATCGTGATCAGGGCCACCACTATTAGTATCCAGCCGCCGCCTCCAAAGTATGTCAATTGTACGATGGCGGTCTCGTGTTTGACGCTCTCTCGCAACTGTTTGACGTGTCCTGCTAACTCTTTCAGTTTGATTGTCGATTTGCTGTCGTCTTGCAGGAAGGGCTGGTAGAGGTTCGTGAACTTATCGCTATAGTCGGGCTGTTCCACTCTCCATGTCTTACTGGGGCTGCTGTTGAGTTTCATGTCCAATAACGCGAAGAAGTTTGTCAGGTAAAGCGTATCTAGCAGTTCGTTCGTCGATTGCGCGCACTGTCTGGTCCTGGCGGCCACTATGCTGAAATCGTGCGTCCTGACCTCACAGTTGCAGGGTATTGTCTTTAGGCAATGTCGGCATCCATCCATAAAGTAGTAGTTCGTGTGTTCCTTCTTGATACACTGAAAGATGAGTTGTGTCTCTATGTTGACGACGAACAGCTTGAACTTGGTCACGTGGCTGACTGTTGATACCATGGTGTTTTTTCGCAGGGTTACGTCGCAGTTGGTCGCTACATCGGGGGCGCTGTCTCTGATTAGGGCGGCAATACAATCTCGGGATGACGTAGTGGCCGTATTCACGCTACGGAAGGGGCAGTATTTGCGAGTTTGCCCGACGCAGTCGTTTAAGTCGGATTGATCTAGAGGCTGGAAGGATGTCTGGTCGGAGTTGATCATCACGTAATCTGGTAGGTCGTCTATCGATGTTGCGTGGTTTCCTATGGGTATCTGGAATGTTCGTATCCTGTAGATGTTGTTCACTTCTAATCCCATCGGTATCTTCAGAGTTATCCATAGCTGGGTGTCGTTGACTAGGTGGACGAGAAAGCTACCGTGTTTATAGTAATACGCAGGGTCTTCGTGTAATATGTTGATGCCGGGTACGGAGTTGGGAGCGGATCGGACGGTGTCGAGAGCGTCTATGATGTGCTTTGGTGTCAGTAGGTTGTACGGTAACACTCCGCGGCCTATCTCGTCCACGGAGCGCTTGAACTCGTCCAAGTATGAAATGGTCCTAGTCGTCTTTAGTGTCATGTCGAACATCTCCTCGGTGTAGTTGATCAGCGCCTGGAATCGTACAGTACTTGCATGAATTTTCCCTCGCAGTTGATCTATCTGATGTCCCGTCTCGTTGATGATGTTCACTATGTTATCTAATCCTCTGTTGTTGATCTTCGTGTACGATTCAAATTTCTTCTCGTGTTTGATGACATTCTGTCTGGTCCGGGCGTCGAGCTTGATGATGCGGTTTACCTTGTCCGCCACCTTGCGTACGTCCTCGTAAGTCGCTGTATCGAATAAACTTTTGCTTAGTGACCCGATGAAGCCTATGGGTGCGCTGCTTTGTCCTCTTCTCTTGTGATCATGTTGTATTGGTATGCTCGCAATGGATGCTGTCGTCTGTTCTCGTAGGTCTCTCAGTTTCTCAAGGATGATGGCAAGGTAGGCGGCCGCGTACCCGGTCTTCACCATCTTGAGCTCCTTCTGAAAGTTGGAATGCATAAAGTCCTCTTCGGTCGGCATCTTCATGGCAAAGCTGTGGTACCAGTGAGTTGTTGATGGCACCACTGTTCCGGTGTGTTCGAACACCACGCCACTACTGGCCCTGTAAATACTCTGGTCCTCCTGTAAAATATTAAGTACGAGACGGCTGGTTAGTTGACTAAAAATATTACTAGTGCATGTATTATTGTATCAATTTCACCAAGAATACGTGCTGAGGAGTGATCAATACAGATACATTAAAGTATTTATATGTCTGTAATTGCCTAAATTAGCTCTACATGCACAGACAAAAATCATTAATATATCTTAATGCGTTAAATCGTATTTAACACGATATTACGCGGTTAAAGCTGTATTTACAAAACTGCAAGGGAGACTACTGTAAATTCATCATCAAATAATTAGTTCGAGTTGTTTCGCAAGTAACGGAAATTACTGAAAACCAAAATTTAACTTTTTCATGAATCTATCATGAATCTAATCTGGCATCATGAATCTAACTTAGCATTGAATATATGGTTAATGTATCGATGGTTTACATGTAATATTAATTTCAATGAATTGACTTGTTTGTATTGACGATTAAATGATCTTGCAACGAATCTATAACGAATTAATCCAGTCATGAATCTAACAAAGGGAAACAACTAGCACTCGATCCATATGGGATGGAATCGAACTTGGCAAAAAGAATCAAATAATAAAACGTACAACAGTACAATGCAAATACTACAATATAATAACAAAATGTTGTCTCACCTGTTCCATGTATCCCCCGTCCACTAGGGCCACCATCACTGATATACACACAAACAAATCCATGTTGAAATACATATTTTAAGTTGGAAAATTACACACAAATTAAGATCAAAATTAAACACAATTTAAGAAATGATATTAAAATTAAACACAACTTAAGAAATGAAGATTAAAATTAAACACAATTTAAGAAATGAAGATGAAAATCAAACACAATTTAAGAAATAAGATTAAAATTAAACACAATTTAAGAAATGAAGATTAATTAAACACAATTTAAGAAATGAAATAAGAAAATAAGCTAGTAAAGCAGTTTGTCTAAGGCTCGCAAGAATAACTTGTGATAACAGACAAGGTTGTCTTTCGACTGAAGAACACAATTTTTTGTCCAGTATTTAAGCAAATTACTCCTCCGTCGAGACAATAGCTCATATGGTCCTCTGATTGATAAGATAAACATTTCCTGAGCGAGACTTCCTAATCAGCTCGGCCAGTCACTAATAAATGTGTCATATTTTGATTAGCCAACTGTTCGCACCTTCCGCCGGTATAATTACTCAACGGGTCCACTGATTAATTATAATTGAGTGTCACCTGTCGGACCGAGTAAGATTCCCGTCCGATTAATTAGTGGTTCGCACCTTCCAGGCATTGGCTTGTCCAGAGCAAACTTTCTATTCAGCTTGCCAATCACCGAGTAAAGGGTTCCGAATGTGATCAGGGTTTTCCCTAGGAATTTTTATACGAGGGTCCAAAGGACCCTTAAGGTTAATATTTAGGGAGTCCCTGGGAAATGTTGGGGACTATAATATTTATAAATTAATACAACAGCAAATCCAGATTGCTCAATGCACCACAAGACTTAAGTTATAGTGCAATAAATAGCAGAAAGAAAAAATGTTCTAGCTGAAACGAAAATGATCCTATATATTATAATTATTTGTTGGTCCCAAGGCATGTATAGTAATGCAGAAACGAGGCTACATCAACCTGTACTTATATTTATTTTGCTTTAATCTAATAACTTCTGTTAACATTACCAGGAAGGTATGTAAGTGCACATATACGTTCGTGGTCTTTCTAACGCCATATTTTTGGTTTTCATAATTTTGTCACTAAGTCAGTTTTCCTGCAGAACGCCTCATTTCTTTTCTTAAATAACAATGCCAAGCAGTTTTACGTACATAAATGATAAATACTGACGAACACCTCTCTCTCTTTCTCGTGTAGATCTACTGTAGGCCTAACATTATACAGTAAAATTCTGTAGATTCAATCAGTGCTTTGATTTATTTGCTAAGGGAGATAATTTGTGTGAAACCCGAGGTCATCCGATTCTACAGAAACACTTCCGGGTGAATCAGACGTTTTGTCAGCTTTTTGTTTGGTTGTGTTTTTGTTCTAGAATAGACCGAATTCCACCCATTTAACCGTATAGAGATGTTAAATTCCCCCAACTAAGCTATACTTTTCACAAAACCTAGCAGCTGCGTGACCGGAAGGATCCAAGCATGAGCGAACTAACCCCGGATGA
Organism: Spisula subtruncata; assembly: GCA_963678985.1. NCBI lineage: Eukaryota > Metazoa > Mollusca > Bivalvia > Venerida > Mactridae > Spisula > Spisula subtruncata. The sequence goes on from OY787669.1 coordinate 13,790,541, forward strand.
GGTAACAAACAGTCAAATTTTGATTGCACAGTCATCACACACTGACACAGTCAGACAGTTTGTTGATGGTCGAATCTATTATACATATTCAGTAGTTAGCTATTATTTGGCCCATACATTAAGACTCTAAATGTGCATCTGCATGATAAAAAGTACATGTCGCTTGGAACAATTTGATAAAACAGGGTGCGACTGTACCCCAGCTCATTTCAAATCAAATAAAGCTAGATTCATTGGCTCTATTGTAAAATTCCCTATAGCTACTTAGTAACTATAGAGAGAAAGGTCACTAAGGAGTAGAGTGTATGAAAAGCTCATCTATTCCTTAGGGAGACCGGTAATCAAAGAGACAGAATACAAGAATCATGCTTTGGAAGTCAGGTGATTTACACTCATAACACTGGGACTGGCCTTGATTGGATGTGGTCACTCATGCTTGGTGTGTAAATTGTACTACCCCCACAATCACAACAGTTTGTTCTTTAACGTTTCCGGTGTAAACCACCGATACACGCGTGACTATGTCTGGGTTTCAAACCGGTCCATCTCTAGTTGGGTGGGAAACACTAAATAGTGTTTCAGAAATGACCAAGTGCCCCGGCCGAGGATCGAACCAGGGACCTCTTGATCAGGAGTCAAGTGTGTTAGCCACTCAACAACTAAATTTTGATTGGCTTATTTCTGAACTTTATTACTTCAGATAAGACGTCGTCGTCTTGCACGTCTCCAAGGTAATAGCAGTAGTCAAAGTAGCGTAAACACACCATCAGTAGCTCCAGCAAATGAGGCATCCAGCTCCACATCATCTTCGGATAGCCCATCCTTCACAGAATCTCCTGGACAAATGGAGACACAGTCATCACAAGGCAAAGATGAAGCTAGTCCTTTTTCTGCACCTCTCACACCACCTCGACAGCCTGAGAGAACACCTCCTGGTAAACATTTATAGTGTTAATTTGTTACCCAGGGCTCGACACTAACACTGGTCCCCTGAAGGATCAGTAACTGTTTTCTTAACGGTTCTTTACTGTCTGACCCGAGACCAAAAATAGTTAGTGTCGACCCCTGGTTACCTCCCCCTTGACCCAAGTAGATAGCTTTGTCTGTTTGTAAATAAACTTAACAGTTTCCAGTTAATGAACAGGCAGGATGTAGATATTTCAAGTTGTGTAACCTATTTCAGTTACTTTTTACTTGCTTACTGTACCTGTCAATAAGTTAAAAAAAAGTTACCAATTTTCGAAGGCCTTTCAACCACCTTTTGACATTTTATTTACCTACTTCAACCTACATTCGAGTCTTTTTGGGGAGATATTTCTCTCCTGTCGGTATGACAGCTAACATTGATCTGCGGCTACCAGGAATAGACACTGCCCTCACCAGTACCAATTTATACCTTGGTGGAGTGGAGCATGTGGGTTATTCTTGCTCAGAGAAGTAAACCATGCAGTTTTCCAGACGAGGGTTGAACCATGAATCTCTCGATCCAAAAGCGCGCGCCCCCTCTAGGCCACCTCTCCCCACATAGTGACTAGCTGAGCTTTTGTGATCACTCTTCGTCCGTCCATCCACAATTTCTGCAAACGATTTCTTTCGGCCAAATTTGATAAAGCTTTACAGGAGTGCTCTATCAAAGTTGTTCAAATGGTTTCAGTCTGTTGATTAATTAAGTCACTGGTCTAGAGGTCTGTGGTCACATAAATATTATTTCATATTTTAAATTATTCTATTATTTGAATGTTTCAGCATCATTAAAAGTTGAAACAGTATCTGGAGATTCTACACAAGAAATGGATTGTTCTGAAAAGCAGTAAGTTCAAGTAATTTTTAACTTCGTTGTGAATTGTGTGGAGAAAGTATTATATAAGCGTTGTGATATGTTTTTCTGGATCTTGCGCACTTTGATTTGTGTTTGAAAACTTCTTATACCCACACTAGCTTAGCTAAGCTTGTTAAATGATAACACATAGTAAGCCAAAATAAACAATTAAGATAAAAAAAAATTTTTATTATTGGAAATTAGTGAAATGGAATCAGCACATGTGCTTGAAATAAACAGATAATAATTAAATTAGTCTCGTAATAAAGGTTTTAGCAAAATACAGCATGACAACAAGTTTGCAGGGACTTTACATGGACTGGGAAATAGTTATAATGGAAGTTTCTAACTTTATACTGTAGGGTATATCTTGTTTCAATTGCAATATTGGACTGAATCTATTTTATATCGATTTTCAAAGGTTTTGGCACCTTCAAGGTTAACCAAAACATCTCGTTTAGAATTTTACAATTTGAGGGGAAGTCCAAACTTACAAGGTTGGGACAATGTGATGCTATATTCTACTGTTAACAGAGCTAAAGATAAGATTTTGGTATAATTGTGTATTTCCTCCCAACATTTTAAATATATGGCGTATTCAACATTCTTAATTGGGTAAATGATAAAATGTGGGTGAAATGTATTTTGCTATCATAAAGAACAGGTTTTTTAATTGAGTTTCAATGATTTCTTTTGAGTAATGTTACCCATACATTTGAAAAACAATAAATTAGTGTATTTTACTCAAATACTCCCCTCATCTGTTACTCTGACTGTTATGATTGATTTACTGTTTAGATCACAATCACAGATGGATGTGGATTCAGGAATTGAAACAATGGAAGTCGATGAACTAGAGAGCAGGCAAGATGTTAAACGTAGACGGGTAAGAACATTTAACGACCACTCACACTTAATTGTCAGCAAATACAGCTAGCATTCATGCCAGAACTCCTGCATTTGAGACTCTACTCCTGCATGATTTTAGGCAAATTTATCAAATCTCACACATTTCTTGGAATACTGAAACCTTGACATTTTTGTTTGCATGATGAAAATGATAACAAATATTACTTTAAGTAGCTTTAAATTATGAAGCATGCATGGTAATGGCTACATGTAAAATAGGTGAAAACTGCATATTAATTTCATTTATTAAGTTTAAAGTTTTTAAAAATTCCTGCATTTCGTTGAAATCTCCTGCATAGGCTTTAGTAAAATATGGCATGTATGAGCTAGATTTAAACTTAATTCCTTTGAGACATGTCATTATCACTCTTTAGTCTATATAGACTCTATATGTGCAACGTTTTACAATGTGTCAATCCTAATGGTGTAACAGTATACTGCAGTACATCGAATACAGTAACAGAGAACTTCAGCCCCCACACTATTCACAGTAAAACATTTCTACATTCTCGAAGTGAAGTATTTCAGCTGCTGGTATAGATTATCATATCATACCAAAATATACCAAACTGGTAGACAAATTAATAGTACAAATTGTATCGTGAGGTGAGCTTAATACCCCTAGTCAATACTGACATCTATATTGCAGTAGCGACTCTATATAATTATATTCAATGTCTTACAGGATGCTAGTATTGGTTCTGAGGCTACGACCGATCAAATGGTGAGCTCTATATGTCGTATATTTCAAGTGTCATTTCAACAAGAGACACCATCAGCTCTATATCTACCTGATGTGCTGGAGAGTGCAGATCAAGGTTTGTACTACCCCGGGTACTATACAAGTATAAACTGCAGGCTACATGCCAAATTGACTGCTTAAAAATAATTTTGGGCCGGCTGAAAATATGAAATTTATACACAATTTTAAGAAAATATTTGCACTTAGGACCTTATCAGGCAGTTGGTTGAGCATTCTGGCCTGCTAGGCTAAAACTTATTGAGAACTGTGTGAGTATGATATGGTTTTGTAGACAAGCTTTATATAACTCTTAGTCTTACAGACTTACTCAATGAGTCCAAATGTAAGATTCTATTTACTTTAAAATTATTAATATTCGCGGGAGATTCAATTTTATAGATATTTTCAACCATGAAATCGAATCCCCAATGTAAAGTTGTACCAACGAGTATATACCCAGGGACTGCCTTGGTTGCTCTCAAGTTCAGCCAGGTATATGACAAGGTTTTTGGGATGTTTGCCTGCATATATCAACATGTAATAAACCAAGTATTTGGTTGATGTATGAATGGTTTCTGATTAATTTAGTCAATTTTGACTTTTACCATTTTCCTGAAATGAGAAATCCTTGAAATTTAGTCCCCACAAAATGGTCGCTTGTACCGAATCCTTGAAATGTCATTCCCTTGAAATCTTTAGTCATTTAGGATAAAAAACTAGGTCACGAGTTCACATTATATCCCCCTTTATGCTTACCTGATGCTGATGTTTAATTTTTACCTGATAATGATGTTTACATGATAATGATGTTGATGTTTACCTGATAATGATGTTGATGTTTACATGATAATGATGTTGGATGTTTGATGTTACAGCTGATGTGGATATAAGTGATTTGATCAACCAGACTCTGATGGAAGTTTTGTTCATGTTAAAGAAATCAGACAGTAATCCAATACTGAGTTTGAAAGCTATCACACCAGATGTTTCTCCCATGAAGCAGTATGGATCTAGTCCCATGAGGTAATCCATATTTCAGTGAAACAATTCTTTGTGCTCACCATGGCCGGTATTCATAAAGCTCTTTTAAAGGGGAAAATATTCCTTAGGTTGATAGATTTATATGATTTCACCTTAGATATCTGAATAATACTTAAGGATGTTTCAGATATCTTAGGTAAAATCATATAAAACTAAGGGAATTCCTATAAAACCTTAGGTAAATTTATCAACCTAAGGAATATTTTCCCCTTACGAGCTTTATGAATACGGGCAGATGACTCCTTTCTTGTGTAAAAGCTCAAAAAAGTAAATATACCAGGCAAAAATGAATTGTAGGCTATTTAATAATACAGTATAGGATTTATATTACATTTGCTATTTAACTCAATAAATGCATTACACTGTCCACCTTTTTAGCATTTTAAAGGAAAAAATCTGTCTGCTATAAGACAGTTAACATTTTGTAAACTGACATATTTGTTATAACAACAGTTTGCTTGGGAACAAACAGTGTCGTTGTTACAGGGGCTGACTGGAATAGACTTTTCTCTTTTTTGCCTCGTATATTTTATAATATGACTGGGTATGTTTTGTATGTGTATTATTTTAAAGGATGTTGTTATGTCTGTTTCAGTGCCAGTCCCATGACAGTAACCCCTGATCAACCTCGGCGAGAATTTACCTGCAAACTCCGCCTACAAAATTGTAAAGAAGTAGAGATGATCAATTATTTGGTTGATAGCTATGAAAGGGTTGCCATAGAAGAACGGATGGCTCCGAAGGTGAGATCATAGCAACTACTTGAAACAGCAGCAAGTAAAAGTTTCTAATCTGGCCAGAATTGATGTATGGCTGATAGTTGTAGGACCCTCCTGGGAAAATCTGTGGTTTGATTAACATCATTACAACATCTACGGTGTGTGTAAATGATGTCTAAATACAAATGAGCCATTTTCCAGGAAAACCTGCTACATAATGTAATTACAGTGTAAAACAAGGTTTTAAAAAGAGGCTCCAAATAATGAAAAAATACACATCAATTGATTCGATTTTAAGCGATTTACTCATATAGTGCAATATCTTAGCTTAAAATCTGTTTCTCACAAATGTCATACCATATTAACTGAGTGATTGTTTATTACAGAGAGCAAGTGTTGCACCTATGAGTGACATGCTGTCATCAGCCAGAAATCAGTGTGTATGTCATACTTCATTAGTTCTGCAGGGATATCTCACACAACCCAGGTAAGTCAGTGTAGATTCTCAATGATACTCATGTAGCTAATCAATAGGAAAACCATGTAAATACACGTGAGATATTTCACGGCTCCCAATTCATGGATGGGTGGTTGATAGCTAGGGAAACGGCCATGTTGTTACCTTCTGGCTTCATGGGAACTGCCTGTGAAATGTTGGGATTGCTTCTATGCACCAATACCCTGTGGACTATTTTAACCAGCAGCTGTCCTCACAGGGCGAGGGAATGGCACAGGTTTTGATAACCCAAAAGTAAAAATCCCACACCATGCCAGGGGGTGGGGGGCAAGGAAGCAACTTGCTGGTGCATTAACTTAAGGAATCATTGTTATGTCAAGGTCTGCACTATGATTCAAACTTAATATTACACAAAAGTGAAATGCCTTTCTTATTTGACATCAACACCAACATACAACTAGCGTCAGCAAAATCAGTGCCTTGTATCAACCAACATGATGCTACACAGCCTAGTAATTATATTGTATTCATTTTAGATCTCGGGCAGAAATGTCGATGCTATTACCATATCTTCTATCACATAATCTACCTAGAGGCTTTCTACCAGAACTTGTTTATACAACACATCGTGATACTGATATCTTCAAGAAGGTATAATGTCTTGATTATGCTTTAATCTCTTGTATATCAACTAACTTAAGTTTCCTGATTAATCTGGAATTCCAGAAAGAGCATTGCATTCTGACCAAAATAAAGGTTATTTGATGGACGTATCTCAATAAATGACAAAGTTAATGTAAATTTAATCTGCTCTGAAGGATTTTCTTTAATACAAATTGAGTTAAATGTGGAAAAAATGTTATTGGAGGTCTCTTGTTGGGCGTAAATGTTTGGCTGCATGATGGTTGAACGGCTGAACTGCTGAAAACAGCCCTCAAAAATTGGTAACTTAACTTTTTAACTTATACCTGATATCTGACTAGCTCAGTTTGATTGTTATATATGTATATATATGATTGTGTTGTAGGTATTTGTTCCGGTATTACAAAGTCTACATCGACATATTCTCACCCTATCACTGGACAATGATGATTATCGTGATGTACTCTCTGTGCTCAACGAACTAGTCGAAGTTAAATGTGGCAGTGTGCGGCCTATATGTAACTTGGTATGTTTGTAATTTATTTCAATCTCTTTGTTACATTTAAGCTGGTCTTATAGTCCTAGTCTATACTAGGGCTGTAACGGTACGCTAACCTCACGATATGATATATACCGTCAATTTTTCTTACGGTTTGGTATATTTCGGTATGATACAATATTCTCTTACAGCAGCTTAAATACTCCAATTTTCAAGTGACAATGAATTTGTTGATTCTATAACAACAATTATTATGCGGCTATCAACTATTTTAAATGAATATCGACAATATGATGCATATCTTAATACAATTAAAACGAGTGATTCATTGTAATTATACATAATCAGAGGGCTTTCAGACATTTTCGCTCTCTGAATATTATTTTGCTCATAAAAAAGTTTATACCAAACCGTACCGAAATTGCAACTCTTGTACCGTGAACCATGTTGGACTGAAGTCGGCGGTTTTTAATGTACTGCGGTATACCGTTACAGCCCTAGTCTATACTAACCTATACTTACACAGTGGCAGCAGTGCCACTTTGTACGATACACCATCATGCGTTCGATTCATGGTACAATATCCATCATGAATTGTTCTATTTAAATGCAATATTTGAAGTAGTTTGAACATATGATAAACATTATAGAGCACTATTCCTGGAACTTTTGAAACTTCGCTCATGCATATGATAAATGCTATTAGTTAGTATATAGTTCATCATGTGCATTTGATAAATGACATTTTCTATCTACGAGCTGTGACAGTTCAGTAAATGTACATTAATTAAAAAATTCATGGCATTCATTTTTGTCAACTTTATCAAATAAGAAAAAATCTGTAAAAAGAGCTAACTAAAAAGGTTTGTTTGAATATTGTATTATATAATTGACAGATGGTACAGATGTCCGATTGGTTACCTGATGTGTTCAGTCAAGCATCAGGTATGGAAGTGGCCAAACTCTCATTCCTTGGACCATTCTTTGCTCTTAGTGTGTTTGCTGAGGATAATGTAAGTAACAGTTTTTGCTAGTTTATTGGTAAATTAGACCATTGCTACATTATGTCGATTTTTTTTTGTTTTTCTGCTAGTCATGTCCGTTAAGAAAAATCTGGATCCTGCCATAACTCAAATAGATTTATGAAACTTGGTATGTGGATATGGACCAATTTAAAAAGGAGATTATGCACATCTAATTATTTTAGAAACATTGAAAACCTGGAAACAAGATAGGGAACTTCTGTATTGCTTGCAATTCCTAATTACTTTTTTCTATCTAATACAACGTATGGCTTGTTTTGAACTGCTCTGTATGGCTGTGAATAGTTGAATTCAATATGTGATCTCAGGTGACAGCTGTTGTTAAATTGACTGACCTGTGTTCTTAGGTTGGACTGTAGCTTATGTTACATTCAAAATTTCATGTTCTGTAAAATCATTTAATTTCGATGGGACGAAATTTCGCAGTTTTGATGAAAAAGACCGTTCCTATGGAACGTGAATTCCTGGATTTTGAATTTCAGGTAATAAATATAAGGTTAAAAAATTGTTCGATGGGATTTACTTTTCATGGTTGTATGTGAACCATGAAATCAACGAAATTCAATCCCCCACGAATATTAATGATTTTACAATACTACATGTTGTTATACTTGCAGACTAAAGTAGTAGAGAAGCATTTCTCAGGACATCAGTTAACTCCAGATAATATCCGACTGGTACATCAATCCTTGCAGCATAGGATGCAGTATCTCAGGGTATGTAGTCAACCAACTAGGACCAGGACGATTACAAGGTGTAACCAGTTTCAATTTTGCAAAACCGCTAATCATTCTAAAAACAAGACACATCCTAGAAAATGTCTGTAAAATGTATATAACTGCATGTATAAATTATGTTTCTGACGTAACATACTAGAATGTATTTATTTGCACACAAACAGGTTCACAAGCTGGATAATTACCAGTTTCAAAATTTTGAAATAGTCCTGGTCCTAAAACAACACAGTGGAAAATACTGATTAATAGATTGGACTATGTAGGCAGAGATACAGGTAATATAAAACAGAACAGCTATAAGTTAGGAGTGAGATCTTGATTAAACATGCTATGTTGATAGCTTCTATGAAGCTTAGAATTGATTGTGAGTCTGGTGGGTCAATGTCACTGTTTCGAAAAAATAAACAACAATATCTCAAAACTGTTGTTGAGATTAAGTCGGTATAATGATGAAACTGTTACTAAGGTAACTGTATCTAGTAAAACTGTTTCCATTCCAGTCAATAATTTTATGACAAAAGAAATTGATTTGAAGAATCTTGCTGTACAGGTAACTTTGTATGTGTAATTACAGGAGGAGTTGTATAAAATCTTACACGCTGTACTGTTGAATGGTGAAACAAGGGAGGCGGCCATGAACTATATATCTACAGCGTTGGACAGAAATTCAAAGAAATCTCAGATTGTTGTAAGTATGGATATGTGCATACTGTAAAATCATTAGTATTCGAGGGGGATTTAATTTTGTGGATTTCGTAGGTGATCCCAACAACGAAATTAAATCCCCATGAATATTTATAATTTCTATAATATGTGACTAACTGGATAAAAATTCCTTGAAATTAGGTCCCCACGATATGGTATTTTTTCCAAAAACGACAAAATTTTGTACCATTGAAATTAAATGATTTTACACTTACATTGTATGTAGTTGATCAAGCAATGTCAACATAAATTCATTACTGTCAGGGATGAATATTACATCTCTGTACATCTCTTCCCCCCATGTGAAGCTTGATACAGATGGTCTGTTGCACCAGTCAATGTCCGCTGTCAGTCCATCCATCCATCAGTCAAGAAAATCTGGATCCTGCCAAAACTCAAACAGTTTTCAAGCTAGGTTTATGAAACTTGGTATGTGGATAGGGACCAATGAGGAGATTATGCACGTCTTAATTGTTTTTTAAATCGATCTGTGATTACCATGGCAACAGAAACATTGACAACCTGAAAACCAGGAAGGGGACTCCTGTATTGCTTGCTATTCCTAATTTCTTGTTCTTACTATATTGTGAATAATGGTGACTAATGTTTACTGATGTTCTTACTTGTACATACTGTTGTTTTTTAAGGTAAATGAGAATATGGTAGCTGGGGAAGGTTTTATGTTAAATATGCTCAGTGTCCTTCAAAAACTATGCTTAAAAGTCACATTAGACAAGGTAGGTGCTTAATCAACCTCTGTATATTGCTAAATAGATTTCGATAATTGTGTAGGAATCATCTTTATCAGATAATCTGCGATGAGGGACTGTGTCGGAAATATTGTAATGCACTCCAAGCACATTACATAAATATTTAAATTAGTTTGACGTTGGTTGGTTCAGGGTGACATACCTTAAGCCAATCCGTGCCTTGAATTGATCCTTGACATCAGTACAATACAAACATCGTCATGACATTGCACACATTGTAACGCTTAATTTTGAATGAAACCTATGTAGCGTACATCAGCATTTAGAACGATAATGAGCATTTTCTAAGGTTATGTGATCAATAGAACCTTACATGCAGAAGTTGTTGCGTGTTATGCGTTGAATCAGTTTGTATGATGGAGTAATAGATTGATGTATGTATATTGTAGGTGGACCAGTATTATATGTTCCATCCACAGTGTAGGGTGAGTTATAAAACAGAAGCTAGATTGAAGATGTCCTCTCAAGAAGCTGATGATTGGATAGACAATCTTAGTGAGTGTAATATAATAATAAACATGTCAACAGATATCATACCTGCCAAGTACTCCTATTAAAGTGGAGTTACTCCAATATTCTTTGTTAATTTCTGGTTTTACAAGTTTGCCTACCTTGCACAAAAGTACATTTGGTTCATTTTATGATCTTCTATCCCATATTTATAACCACTAGAATTAATACATTCCTTGTTTATGCATCTCAATCCCTTTTAAATCACATTTAAGTGCATCTTGTGACATGTTTCGCTTTATCACTCCTATATTGGATTTAACCAGCTTGGCAGGTATCTGTATTCTGTTCTGAATATCTGGATCTCTGACAGTTTCTGAGTATTCATTATTGGTATCATTGGTTTATCAATAAGTTAAACGAGAGACAACATCTTTTTATCACCTTTATCAATACAATTTGCTATCCTGATAAAAAATCATGTTGTTAATCAATTGCTTCATGCGCCTCTGTCCTCAATTGACCATCCTCTGTCAACAATTGCTAATGAACGCAATAGAGGTAATAATATTTGCCCAATCATTATGAAACTTGATCACAATGATCATCTGTATAAAATCTCAGTCCCGACTAGTGTAGCTATTTGATAGTGTTTGTCTATGTTTGAATGTTTGATGTTACAGGAAAGGATACGAGTCATGTATGGCAGGAACCTCGATTCCCTACAGAATGTTTCACTGTGACCATGTTCTGTCATCATCTCTCTATTCTACCTGCTGTGAGAAAACATCAACGTTGTTTACGTGCAATAAGAGAATTATCTCGTGCTGTTGAAGAGATCGAAAACTCCGAAGCTTTGTGGCGTCACCTACCAACAGCCCCTAGAAATAGACAGATTATGAAGAGATACAAATCTCAGCATCAGGTAAGGGCCGTATACATGGCAACCCTTTTGTATATGTTTAAAAAAAATCATGTGATGGACAAAAATTTGAACCACTGTAAAGAGTTCTTTTACGCGGGTTGATTTATAATATCTGTCACGAGTATGGTATTTGGTATTTAACATCATATGTCACATTTGAAAGCTTTGGTAAAGTTTCATCGAATGTAAACTGGGAATAATTTTGATGACATTGTGATATAAGCAATGATATGAACGGATGTTTGATAACTGAGATGTAACTTTCATACAGCTGGTGAGGTCGATCAATTTTGTTTTGAAAGCTATGTTAGATGATTAAAAGGCTTGTCAAACAGTTTCAGCAGATGATATTGATAGAAGATGGCAAGTGTTTAAGCAAAAATTTTGTGGTTTGGGTAAAAGTTTCGATGGGACGTTAATTCGTGGATTTTGCATTTCATTTTATTCGGGTAATAAATACAATGGCCAAAATTATTGTTTGATGGGATTTGATTTCTTAATTGAAGGGGAACCACAAACTCCATGAAATTTTATTCCCCACGAAAATTAATGATCTTACATATGACTTGTATTACAGAGGTTACAGAAGAGTAAACTATGTGCTGAGGCTGCCATCATGGATGAGTCGTTACTAAGGAGATGTTTACAGTTCTATAGTTTGTTGTCAGAGTACATGCTTAAAGTTGCTGATCCAGTCAATGCAGGGTAAATAGTGCTTGGTAAATCTGTCTCATTGTGACCATACAACAAATATGTGTCTGGATATAATTTTAAACAAGCCCAGGAAAGTATGGTGCAGCTAATTGAGGTTTGGGTTTAAACACTCTCCAAATGGATTCGCAAAACAACTGTCAGTGTTTATCCTTACTCTTGATGCAGAAGTGGATTTACTAAACTTGGACAGCATACAATTATCGATTGTTTATTGAATTAAGCAAGAATTTTATGGATTCACAGCAGCAATTTAGACGCTACGGGTATGAATTTTAAGTGCAATTCAGATTCTAAGCTTTACGGTAAACTTGATTTTGGATTTCAAGTGCGTCAGAACCTGACACTAAAATGGGCTGGGTAAATCCTTGCTTGTTTGTAGACATGTTTGTATGACACCACTTGTACAAAGAGATGTTTGTTGTATTTCAGGCGAGTATTACCATTGGTCACAGAAGTTCCGAAAGTATTTGCAGCACTACCAGAATACTATCTGGAAGATGTTGCTGAATTTACTCTTTTTGTTGCTCAGTAAGTTAACCTACCTAATCCTCTTTGGGCTGGTTTGTCCCTAAGGTCATTGCCATTAGAATGTCAATGACTTATGTCCGCAGCTAGTCCAGTCTTTCTCTGTCAGAACTCGACTTGTTGCTCAGTAAGTTAAAACTGTGTATGAATTAAATTATTCAATCACAAGTTGTTGTGGTCCACTACTTAGCATGTCTATTAAACCATTTACTGATTGATATTTATAGAATTTAGCCTACAGCTTTCATGATTAATTCCTACACATATGAAGTCTTAAACTGTGATAAATTGGCTGGTTTCATTTCTGTTACTCTCTCTCTCGCTCTCTCTCTCTCTCTCTCTCTCTTTGGTAATGTATTACATCAATGTTAAAATATGTACCCGTTGTACCAAAACGACTTGTTCTTAATATCTCTTGTTTACCTTTATATTACAGGGCTATGCCGCATGTGTTAGAAGATACAGCCACTGATAATATTATACAATTACTCATTGTGTTCGTGTGTTCGCCAAATTACTCAAATAATCCATATTTGATGGCCAAGTTAGTTGAGGTGATGTTCTCATTCAACCCTAATGTTCAACCTCGTATGGAGAAGATACATGAGAAAGTCTTGATGCATGATCTATCCAGGCAGTTTCTCGCTCCAGCTTTAATGCAGTTTTATACAGGTAAGCCAACATACTTTTCAAATTATTTGATTAAATGCTACATTTACCTTTATCTGGTGAATTTATTTTTAAATAAGTGACATGGGATATCCATGAATCAAGGATTTGCGATAGATGTGTTTTAAACTATTTTCATTGACTCAATTTTTTTCAATATATTTTCCTTTGTAATTTAAGTGAACAGTATAAAACTGTACAATATTGTCAATGTGCCAGAATCTGTAATTCAGATTGGCATTGAGAAGTCAGAATAATTGTATGTACCTTCCAGGACAGACCTTGTTGTGATTTTTATTTAACATTATATTGTCATAACTTCACATTGTTCACAGCGCTCTTGATTTGAGTGTTTGCATTGTTATTTTTATCTAGAGATATAATGTTTTATGTTTAGATATTGAACAGACCGGATCAAGCAATGAATTCTATGACAAGTTCAGTATACGATACCACATCAGTATCATATTTAAGTCAATGTGGAGCATACCATCACATCAGCTGAAAATGATAGAAGAGGCCAAGTAAGTACAATTATAAAGGACCTGACTTTTTGCAGTCACCTTTACTCACAGCGTATAAACCAAATCATGGCTTATCATATTACTATAAAATTCAACTTGTATTATTTGTATCATTTACTGCAATTGAAAGCACATGCAAAATCTGAGCACTGTACTTATTTTTGCAGCACTCAATGATTGGATGTGTACTCATTATTGCAATTGCCGGAAATTGGCTCGTTTATAAACAGTAGTTAATGGCTGATCTTCCAGATCTTGTTTGCTTTGAAACATTAAGCTATGGGTGATTGGACCAAGAACTTCAATTATGGCTAATATTCAAGACAGTGATCATTTCTAATAAATCTAGATCAAGTTAGGTACCTGGCTTTATGTGTTCTTGTATTATAATGTTTTGATATGTTTATCAGTCAGGGTAAGGAGTTTGTCAAGTTTGTGAACATGTTGATGAATGATACAACATTTCTACTCGATGAAAGTCTCGATTGTTTGAAGAGAATACATGAAGTCCAGGAAGAAATGGCATCTGAAGAATGGAAGTCAAAGTCAAGTGTATGTAACATATTTACCTTCATACAGGGGTCCTACATTCCGGAATAATACGGAAATAATGCTGCATTAGAAAGAATGATATTTTCTGCACAAAATAACAGTTATTTGGTGAAAATATTCAAAGAATTGACAAAGTTATAGTCATTTAAAGTTCTATAAACTAAATATTAACAATTAAACAATGTTTGAAGCCTTATACGGTGTTTGGGTGTGTTCTTTAGTTGTTAACTTCTGATTTTCTAAGTTCGCCTAACTTTGAAAAAAGGTAGATTCAATTTATTTTATGATCTTCTGACCCATATTTATAACCATTAAAATTAATACAATAAGTCATTTCTTGTTAATGCATCTATTTATAAATCCTTTTTAAATCACACATAATGCATCTTGCGACATATTTTGTTTTTCACTCCAATTTTGGAATTAACTAACTTGGCATGTATTGTTTATGATTGTAGGAACAACAGAGAGCTCAACAACAACAGTTAACTACAGATGAGAAACAGTGTAGATCTTACCTCACTCTAGCTACTGAAACTGTCGACATGTTTCATTATCTTACAGACAAAATACAGAAACCATTTCTCATTCCTGTAAGTCGGTTATAATAACATTGAATTTTGTTTGTTGTAAGATTGATGTAATAACCTCTCAGTTGTCCTTTCATTATACCCATATAAAACCAAGTCTGTGAGTATATCTAGAGGAGCAAATGTGTCCATGTGTTGGTCACTCTGTCTGTCCATCTGTTATGGTGATTTGAAATTTCATTAGCTAAAACTAATGTTTGAAAGATGTTTAATCTGTCTTTATGAGTGGGGTGTGCTTATGGCGCTTAAAACAGACTTGCGACTCCTTTTCAGGATGGGGCATTATGCCTCATAGAACCCTGTGTTGGCTCAAAATCCTATATTTGTATCTCAATGTAAAAACACACAGAGCTAGAATCATTTTATTATTTTCGCTATAAAAAGAACAAAGGGAGGGGGCTTGTGACATCATGACATCAACCTCTATACTGGAGTTAGTAACTTTTATCAAACATTTTGTCAAATTTATCTGCCCTTGTCAAATTGACAATCCATGTCAAAGTTTAGGCACTACCTCAAATATTTGCAGAGCCCAGCAATATATTGCTCTGATACTTTTTTCTTGTTCACCATGATAATGACTACACTTAAGTTTTTTCGGGCCATGTAAGGGTAACCCCATTTATTTCAAACACTACACAAAGTTTACTGGTAGGTACCACCACCTCAAATGTTTCAAACTCAAAATGTATACTGATTTGATACTGTGCACACTCATTTGCCATCATGGCTCCAAACTCCAAGCAAAACATATAATCTTGCAGCTATCAAGCATTTTGTTTAGAATTTATATTGCCTTGATTATATTGAGGATCGAGAAATCATTAGTAGTGTCCATCATATTAACTGAACAAATCCAATTAAGAAAAGGTGTACAAATATTGAAACACAATCTAGTCTGCTGATAATTTGGAAACATTCATGGGTTGCCATTGACAGGCAGTGTCAATATGTCATTTTCCAGGTAACAGATAAACCATAATGGCAGGGACTAAAGTGCAGGCATGTCACTTTGATTTATAATTCTTGAAAGAGCAATGACTCCTGGCCAAAATAAAAGTTATTTGATGAAAATATGTCAGGAAATGGCAAAGTTATGATACCAAATTAAAAACTGAGTTAAATGGGAATATAATGTCATTGAAGGCTTATTGCTTGGCAAAGATGTGTGGCAGCAAATGATTTTCCTGATTTTGAGTTGATAAACCTGAAAGTGGCAAGAACAAGATGAACATTAACGTCACTTTCTAATATGATGGAAGACCCACAATGTTGTTTGTTTGAATTTCAGGAACTTGTAGATAGATTAGCTGCTATGTTAAACTGTAACTTGCAACAATTGTGTGGACCAAAATGTAAAAACTTGAAGGTGAAAACTCCAGAGAAGTATGGCTTTGTTCCCAAGAATTTGCTGAATTCTCTCACAGATATATATTTACATTTAGACTGTAAGGAATTCTGTGAAGCTATCGCTAACGATGAGGTTTGTTTGAATCATTTATTCCGTTATTGAAAAATCACTCGCTTAGAATGAGAAGGTCGTAACTACTACTTACGACCTTACAAGACTGATACATATTTGAAATCTGCATCGTAAGGGGCGTTTTATGAGCCTATTTTCTTGAAAATTGGAACTTGTCATGTTGACCAAAATGAAGTTTTAAAAGCTTATTTTACCATAAGTAAAGAGTAAATTTCAGACAGTTTTTTCTTGTTTTCTCAAAATATCGATTTTTTCTACTTACGACCTTCTCATTCTTACCCAACGAAATATTCAAAGCGTAATCATATAGTATAAACCAACAAATTATTGACATGATTTTGTAAGATTGTATGTGATATGAAGGGATTTGCATAAGACCCAAATACAATGATTGTAAATTGTATAAAAAGCATGAAAACGCAGCTGACAATTAGACTTCTTCAGTATGTAAGCTTTAATGAAATACATTAAATATGTCACAATACAACTTAAGTTTCTTGGAATTTGCAGTAGCTGAACATACCAGGGATGATCCAAAATAATGTAGACTTTTGTTATAAGTTACGTATATTTCAATTGATCATTTCCTAACTTACACCAACATTGATCTGATTATCAGAATATGTCTGGCATATTATTACCAGATACCAAGACAATGTAATAATTCAGAGGAAAGTTATATTGAATAGAAAAGGGTCGCCAACTGCCAACCGGCATATGTGTTACATGTATTTTGGTGATTTATATTTCAGAGATCTTACAAAAAAGAGTTATTTGATGATGCGATTGCACGAATGCAACGTGCAAACATCAAAACTACAACAGAGATAGAAAAGTTCAAGTCTATACAAGATAAAGTAGAACTGATAGTTATACAGAAAGCCAGAGAGGAAAGAGATTATGGTGAAATACCAGACGAGTTTAGAGGTAATTCATTGCCTTCTATTGTAGGGGATAGTAATTAATGACACTAATGTGTTGAACGTCAATTGTGAGACAAGTTTTTCCAATTGATATTTATCACTCTTGACAATGTAACTGTGACCTGAATTAACAATAAGAATAGATTAACAATAACTAATTATACCTCCTGCACAATGTATGTGGTAGATGGGGTATACTGTTTTCAGCTTGTCTGTCCGTAGACTTATTCTTGTGGACGCAACTCCTCCTAAAGTTTTTGCAGAATTTCCTTCAAACTTTCACACATGAGCCACCTCAACTTTTGTAGATGTGGGTAAAGGAAAGAATTTGTGCTGAATTATGGCCCTTTATTGGCAGGGATATATTAGTCTGCTGAATAGCGACAGCTCTAGTTTGCTACTAATATGGCAGAGTCCATTAATCCCTTATTTGCCTTCACATTATTTTCATCAAATATCCTCAATTACTTCCATGTGTCCAATAGACCTACTCCAGATCTCCACTAATCTGTAGGTACAAATAGAGTTTTACGGTTATAATCCTTGTGACATTTGAATATTCATATCTGGATAATGGAGTTTGGGTCAGCTGTGTTTGCATATTATGAATTCAGAACTAGTCTAACAAGGCCAAATTTGTTTGTACCTTCATGTAAATTAAGCGGAAATCCACCCTGCACAGAGTTTCGGATATCAACTATTCATACAGATACTCTGATATTTACATGTTGTTTGTTTACCATACACTGTACCATACTGTTTATATGATTACTAGATGCTCTGATGGACACATTAATGAAGGAACCAGTAGAACTACCAAGTGGTAATATAGTTGACCGACCCATCATTGTAAGGCATTTACTCAACTCACAAACTGATCCATTCAACAGACAACCACTGAAAGAGGAAGAACTAATTCCCAGTAAGTCACATCTTACATCTACTCTCACTTATGATGTTTATAAAACCAATTGCTGTAAAATCATTTAATTTTAATGGGCGAAATTTCATGGTTTGGGTAGAAAAGACCATTTCAATGGGACGTAAATTTGTGGATTTTGTATTTCAGATGATAAATACAAGGGTCAAATTCAATATTAGATAGGATTATTTTTCGTAGTTGATGTCAACCTACTGTTCTGTTACTTGTTAAAGATTAAAACAACAATTGAAAATGCTTATTTTTTTTATTTCTGTGCGACGGGGAAATTTGTTTTAAAAAAGTAAAACTAAAGTAGTCTGTTTGAGTGAAATTATCGACTGTGGAATTATTGACTGTGAAATTATCGGGGAATAATCCACTGCTATTCGCCGTAAACCTCCAATAACCATGAAATAAATACTGTATGTTATAATCTTGTAGGGGATGATCTGAAACAGAAGATTATGGCTTGGATTAAAGAAAAGGAACAGCCGAGATAGAGACAGATTCAACTTTCTAGTCACATGTCTTCATTTTATACAACATTGAATTAATTCCACACTTTATCACAGGTAACTGTATCATTGATAAAGACAATTTGAAAACAACAAAAACTTCTTTTTTTTTCAAATTCATATTTTCTATAAAAGAGAAATATAAATTTTCAAAAACAATGTTTTTCGTATTTTTTTCCATTTTCAACGATACAGTTGCCTGTGTATGTTATGTGATGTTTGTACATTAGTGTGATGAGAGCATAAATTGTACATACATAATATGTTTATTTATATGGAGGTGTTTGAGCTCTACAATAAGGTCTAGATCTGCTCTGTGCCAGTCTGTGGTAGCTCAGTATTGTTCTTTATACCTAATGACTATGCCATGTCTATTGAGCTGCCATGGGAGAATGAGTGGTTTACAAACATCACTTGTTGAATTTGTATGGAATATAAAATTTACGATGGTTGCCTGCAAGACTATAGTAACTGCTTATAATTAAAGGACATACTACAGTATTGCATGCAACCCTCGTAATGCTGGAGAAATTTTGATTTTCTCTCATTTTCAAGCCTTTCACTACAGAGATTAACTGTTTTAGCTCCACTATTGGAAGACCGGTGGGGTAACGGCTATCATTCAAGCATCAGCGTTGGCATCAGCTTAATGCAAAAGTGAAAAAAAACTGCACTTTTCAGTGAATGTTCTAGAATTGTAGTATGAAAGCGAAAATATTGTTAGAGTTTGAATATGACACAATGTACTAAGGTGAACAATATATACAGCCATCTTTTTGGTAATCACTAAGGTACAAGCATTTAGTGTTCCCCTCTGAACAATGAATCAACTAGTGTAATAATTCTAGTTTCTTGTAGAGTCATGACATGATCTACAATTAAATACTATCATTTAAACAGGCATTCCCTACATATAACATATTATTCTCCACTAGCTTATAAATGTAATGAGCTAATTGTACAAAAAAAGTATCATCTTTTTAATCTTTAAGAAAAATGTGTGCAAATATGTCTCTATGATATACTTGAATTCAGATTGATAAGTTACAGCGATTTATTTTTATCGGTTTACAACTTAAAGACAAAGGGAAACAACTCATTCCAGCATGTTTGTTAAAACCTAATATGATGAGAACTATTTAAGCTTGTTATAGAAATTCATTTATCCAGTCACTTCCGGCCAAATCAGCCCGATAACAGGGTGCCGGATAACATTTTCAATAAACCGTCAAGTGGTCATGTGACTTGCAATAAACTGTCACCTCATCACGTGATCTGACGGACTTCTTCTTAAAGCGGGGTCGCCGGCTGAAACTCTGTATCCGAGGATGAGGTTTTCCTATTTAAAATGAGCTTGGGTCGATCAATAATTGTTCTACGACTTACCTGCGTGTACATGACGTTATCAAGATGTCCGACGTTGTTGTTTTGTCGTGACGTCAGTGAACGAACGTGACGTTACGCACAAATAATGAAAAGGCAAATAAATAGTCCCGACTTTTATTCCCTTTTTAAAGCAGATGTAGTGATCGGATAAATAGAATAATAGGTTAATGCCGTGGAGTGAGTAAAAGTTTATCCGGCTCGGCTGCAGAAATTATCGGATTCGCCTACGGCTCACCTGATAAATTCCTCCGCCTTGCCAGATAAACTTTCTCATCCACGGCACTAACCTATTATTCTCTATATGATTTCCGTTTTCAGTAACAGCCTGGAGTTGTTCCCTGGAATTGTTAGGTGCATTAGTAATAATAATTCATATTGAATAGCCAATATGTTCAATCAATTTTATTGATTAAAATTGTAGGGAATGCCTCTTTAAACAGAAGCCAGAATGACTGTGGTTGGTATATTCATGTTGTTGTCCATTACAAAGTCACAATTCTCATATACCATTGTGTTATGCTCATGTTATTTGTCAGAGATATGAATGCCCCCCTGATGATTTTGAGGTCAGTAGGTCAAGGCTGCCATGTCTATTGGGTGGTTTACAAACATGATTTGTTGAATTAGTATGGAATATTTTGCTGGAGAACTTTTGATATGGTCTCTTATTTTCAAGCCTTTCACTACAGCGATTGACTGTATTGATATAGAGAGAATTTCCACAATTCCTGAAGTATATTAATGCCCCCAATCTTTGATGAGGGGGTATATTGCTTTGCACATATCTGTCAGTCTGTAGACCAAATGGTTTTTGTTCAATAACTCAAGAATGCCTTACCATAGGGTCTTTAAACTTGACATAGAGGTTGGTCAGTTACAGTAAATGACCCCTATAGATTTTGAGGTCAGTAGGATAAGGTCACAGTGATATTTACCATTTTTGACTATTTGGCTGCCATTGGGGCATACATGTTTTACAAACATCTGTTGTTGGTTGTGTATGAGTGAGATAGTGCATGTGTTGCTGTAACTATGAACATTATATGTTGTCATGTGAAGATATTGTTTGTTTTATTTGTGCTTACTGCAAGCTTTTTTCAACTATTGTGCATATTTTTCATTGGTTTATACGTATCCTGTGTTTGTGGTTATATAAATACATTGGAAAATAAAACAATCTCAACAAAGACACAGCTTGTATTTATTATGTACAGCTTGGTGATCCAGTATGAGATAACTGTAGGTATGTTGTAGATTCATGAAAATCATATTCCCAGAATGGGGCTCCAACCTGCGACATCCTGCTTGCAAATTGGGTGCTCTACCAACTAAGCTACCCGGGCTGACGACAGTACATAGTAACTCTATCAGTCAAATACTGGTCCTGTGACAGGTATAGCAAGATTTACTGCCAATTTACACTGAACATGATGTGGATAAATGGAAGGTTGTTAACTGCTTCCAAAAACAAGTGTAAATAACAAGTCAAATGACTGCAAAACAAGTTAAAACACTACTGAAATTTCTGAAATATATTCTTGAATTAATAAACATTCAACAAACATGTATCACAAGTATTCAAATAAACATACACAACTGAATTATTATACAGAACAACTGATGCATTTTGAACAAAATGTCTATTACACTCATTTGTGTTAATCTAGTTAAAATGCAGCTTTGATAAAGTTTATGTTGGGTACCAGTTGAACCAGGCCCCCATCTCCTTAAGCATCTCAACTTGAGCTCAATCTCATCTCAAATATTGTCATTTGTCTTTGAGGTAATTTCAATGAGAGAACTAATGCAAAATTGACATCACTATACAGGAACATCATTCTGAGTTTATTACAGCAAAGTTTCAAGTGGTCTAAATTCAAATCTATCAACAGTTCAGACTTTGATTTGAGCAAAATCTCAATTTGAGTTGAGATTTCTATTTGAGATGCTTCGGAAGATTTGTTCCTGACCTCCATAGATCCCAGGGTTTATATCCAAACTTAACTCTTTGTAGGAATCCAAGAATCAAGTCATGTTGTGGCAATATTTCTAGCCATCGGTTAAAACTGTGATTCAAACATTTGTATAAACACTCATCATTAAATCTGAATAGTGAAGAGTAGCAGTTAGGAGATAGAGAAGAAATAGCAAGCTTGACTTTCACTTATTGACATTACGCCAGTTGTCAATCAAAACCCTTTTAATCAATTTTAACACTGAATTATAAACATATGACCCTTCGACAGGTGGAGCGATCTCTTCCCTGGCGTAATGTCAATTCAAAGGCACAATAGACTTATAAGCTATGTATGAGCTTGCAGGTTGTATATAACAAAGTTTTATTTTATCATCAACACATGGTAAACATTTCACGCTTCAGTGAGATCATCATTGAAGTATAGATGCACTGATTGTAAGAATGTATCATCGTTCATACTCAGTTTATAAAAATCTTCATCATCATCTTGTATGCTGTTTTCTTCCAAATTTTTGTTCATGTCCAGATTACGACCATCATACTTCCATGTGTAGCTGGCAGCGTGGGCATTGTACATGAGATAACGCTGTAAAATCTCTGTCATTATTTCTTCTGAGCAGACCTGAGAACAGTTTAATAAGGCTTTTAGTATTATACAATAATAATTATTTCATTAGTAGACACTCATTAATAGTACTACGAGGGACATAAGTTCCAGGAAAACTGCTGTATAATGTTTAACATAAGTCCTAATTACATTAAATTTGGCATAAGCAGATACGGCTTTTTCTTGTGTACTGCAATATTTCAAGCAGTAGGAAAATCCTCTGATGAGTTCATAACTATTGAACGAAACCGGTCAGGTAGTCATAAGCCTACGCACTTGCCACAAAGCAGTCGTCCAGTCAACATGTGACATCCACTGATGGCTTTCACTCAGCCACCTTGATTCTACATTAAATTTGGTATTTAATTAGAACAATCCTTATTTCATAAATTGTAATATTATACAACTTACATTACAATCAAAGGGGCTATAAATGAAAACTCCAGAACATCGATGTTTTACTGTCCATTACCGCGTTTCTCCGTAGTTATACCCTATTACGCTTCAACTATGTTAAATTATATATTTTACTTTGTTTAAGTCACACAATAGATTTTAGGTGCTTTAAAGCTAATAAACGACATTATGCTAATATCTTTCTTATAGATGAATATGTCCAGATTCATATATAAATGTATTAGGTCAGTCATGCCAAAAAAATGTGATTTTAAGAGAGCTTTTTAATAAATTTTGCAATTCACCAAATGGAGTTGAGTCCCTTTAAATGATGAAGCAGCTATCTAGATATTTATCGACCTACCTCAATAACTTGATCTTGAGATGTCAAAGTGTTGATGATCTTTATAAGTCGTGTCTTTTTTGACAAAATACCAACTAAATAACTTTCATCTTTCCACCAAGGCCTTCCAAAGTCATTGGCCCAAAATGAATCTGGGTATGGTGGAGGTATGTGTACAAAACGACCATTTGGACAATATGGAATAACACAGCCTGTTAAAGGATCTACATGTGTTCTTATCTGAAACAGAGTACAACTGATTGTTAACAAGAGTTCAGTTAGATAATCACTGATGTCATTCCTTTTCTGAATAAACCTCAAAACACATTGGTATGTATGTAAGAACAACTTTCACATGCACTATAATCTGTTAGGTATGATAATTAGAACTTTCATTCTGTCTAAATTATATTTGATAAACATAACAAGCCAGCATTGAATGTATGCTTGATACAGTCCTCATGAAATGAGAGGCAGCTGCTTAACCTGTTCAATTCGATTTCTTTATTACCATGTAAATGAACTAACAACCGGTTTGTTCATGATATTGAAATTGTCCTGGTCCTAAATGTTTATATTGAGTAGTTAATGTATAATATTAAAGTTAAACTTGCTGATAGTTTTAATATGGATATTTATTTCATGCTTACCAGTGGTTTACGGCGGAATAACGGTGGATTATTCCCCGATAATTTCACTGTTCATAATTTCACAGTTCATAATTTCACGGCAAACGGACTATTTTTTCAAATCAAATTTCCTCGCCGTCAAAAATAAAGTGATAAGCATTTTCACTTGCTCTCTTAATCTTTAACAAATAACACAACATTATATATACATAAATGTAAAACAAATGGACGAAATTGAAGCCATTGCAGAAGAACTATTTGATTGCAACTCGACGCGTGCATGGCGGGAAAACGACGTCACGCAAAACATTTCAGGTGTATAGTGGAATATTTCCATCATTTAAGCTATTTGAAGCATGAAATAAAAAGGATATTAGTATTTTTTCGTGTATGATCGGCTGATAATTCACCTCGTGAGCAGCTGACTTATATTTTCACTCGTGGCTACGCCACTTGTGAAAATATTACATCAGCTGCTCACTCGGTGAATTATCAGCCGATCATACACGGAAAAATACAAATATCCTCTATTTATTTCTACTGGACTGCCTCAACATAAGCCACTATACAGTACTACTGTATACAGTTAGAATCACTCACATCTTTTGTCTTTGGGTCAAACCAATGGGAGATATCCTTTCCAGCAGCTTGCACTATGGGCTTCAAAAGGACATCACCTGCAAGCATAATACATATATTGTTAGGAACAAGTTAGAAATGAGATGCAATGAGTATTTAGTGTTAGGAAATTCCCACATTATGGTCGTAACTATACTGGCTGGCAAGTAGCTTCTGGAACCAACCAGCTTCCGACAGTGAGCAGTATCAGACATTTGATATTTTTTCGTATTTAACATAGCTCTTAAACGGAAGTGAAGACCATAGCAACCAGTGTGTGTCAGAAAATTTAGTCGCGCAAATAGAAAGAAAATGTCAAGAAATACATGCATGATAATCTTCAAGATAAACTTCACTTTCCCTTGGGGATCATATCTGTTTATGTAAAATGTACATGCGCAACAAAACAAACATATTATTATTATAACATGCTCATCTACTAACAGCCAAAGTCTTTGATAAAGCTAGGGAAAGCTGAACAACAGGTATGAACATTATCAATAGGGCGATCTGTAGGAAACTCGGTGATTGCTAAATATTGACAATAACGTAAGCTTTGCCTCTTAAGTGGTTGAAACTTTGCTTGCACAACTGTTAAGCACAAAGTTTGGGAAAATTACACTTATTACCTTAACAAATCCTCTAGCCACTGTCAATATTGTTTTATACAAAAATTCAGTCATGAAACAAATGTCGAGTCACTATATATATTTGTTTTCTTCTTTGGAAGTTCTTCCTGTTAATTTGCAGGCCAGGGGATATGGTGAGCCTTAGAAAGTTATGGTCATAAGACTAGCCCTATGAAAAGCTGAATGGTATGACAAGGACCAGTAACTGAGTAAAACAGTTCAATCCATTAAAGGAATTGTTAATATTATCAATATCAGATGAGTCTGAGATCATACAAACCTTGATATTTTTCACATAATGGAGTCAAATTGTACACTTTTCCCAAAAAGGAAACCCACAAATCATCAACTGTGTTGTGTATAGCAACCTCGTTAGGTGTAAAATACTTCGGCCGCGACATTATTTTGTATTTTCATTAATTTAAAAACACTTCTCTTTCGTTGTCAATGTAAACACCGGAAGTTAAATATCAATCGGAACGCCTCTACTGGTTAGTGTATTGCCCGGCCACGGGGAAGTATAAAACATGGCGCCCCTCTAGATTTTAGTACAAAAAGAAGGGAAAACATGGCGCCCCCTATTAACTTTTTTGTTTCTGGTTAGATATTTTATTTATTTATATCATATTAAAGCTAACGCTATGTAGTTTTAGAATATGATATTAATTATTAAAATCCGTTTTGTTTTGATGCACTTATTACTGGTTAAAAACGGGTCAAAAATGAAAAAAAATATCATAGAATTTTGTGTTCGGAAAACATGGCGCCCCCTCTTAACTTTTTTATTTCGACATATATTTTTTATAAATTTACACTGTTGAAAAGCTATAGCTCTCTAGTTTTTAAAACTGTAACTATAACCGCAATTGAATAAGTAAAACGTTTTTTATCGTATGTTAAATTCGACTCATGTTTTTATTTTTTTACCGTGTGTAAAATTTGGTTCGGAAAACATGGCCCCCCTATTTATATTTTTTATTAGTCAACATATAATGTTCATGAATACATGGCTGAAAATGATGGTAAAAAAAACTTGGGAACAACAATGCATTACTGAATTAAGCCTAAAACTGACACTTTCTTTCTGAATGTGATTTGTGAGACAATACTGTCCATTAACTATAGTTCATATAAATCATTTTTAAAGGGAGGTCAATTGGAAGAATTTGTTTTCGTTATCACATAATTGTATGATTTAAAAAAATAGTATTAACTAAGTGGTACTTTACCAATACATGGACCGTATATATTGAATTGTTATATAGCTTCCTGACCAGGCTGATTAATTTTTTTTTTTTTTTCATATATATTATATATAGCTGTCACCATCATTTTGTTCTTCACGTGCTTCTAGATTATATCATGTATATCTTTGATTATATTTTGAAAATCAAAAGTCGTTGTCTTGACGTTAATACACAAAAAATGAACATGTAAGGAGCTGCTCAAGTACCCGATAGATAATCCTATCAACGTTGGTGATTGGTTGTGAATGCATGCCATTAATTGTTAAACCAATTATACAATCATCGGATAATCTTGTTACCGGTAGCTGATTGTTTGTTTATTGCATAAGTGTGACACTTGATAACATAGCGATTTAATGAATTTATTATACAATAGTGTCCTATAATTATTTAATTTCAGAATAGCGTTATACTGTGATGTATAGAATTTGTAA
The DNA here is from genome assembly GCA_963678985.1 of Spisula subtruncata. Lineage (NCBI taxonomy): Eukaryota > Metazoa > Mollusca > Bivalvia > Venerida > Mactridae > Spisula > Spisula subtruncata. Next base: position 13,817,683 of record OY787669.1, read on the forward strand.
ATTATATACTTTATTAACGATATACAAAGTTGAAAGATGAGACTGGAATAAAGAAATAACTAATATGACAAAAATTCTATAAATTAAAAATTAGCTGACATGTTTTTCAATGGCAGATAACTGATTATCACATTTTTAAAACTGTTAGCAATAAATAATAAAATACCGATTATAATTGACAGCTACATATTGTTTTACCGTATTGCTTCAAACCGAAGACCTTAATTACAATAATTTTATTGAGGTCTTTGTTCAAACGTGTTTGTTGATAGAGAGAACAGCTATTGAAATTTTGTGTACTAATTAAAATATTATTTTAAACTATATTAAATTATATTGCCAATTGAAGCAGATTATCCGAAATAATTAAAAGCATGATTCAATGTCATAACAAATATCACAAAATCAAGCGGTTTCATAAAATATTGTGAACTTCAGTAGCAAGCATTTTGTTTACTTTCGGTTCATTATAAATATATTAATATTAGGATGGTTGTTAGACAATGAGCTGTGACATAATTTAGACGAATTTCCAAGTACTACGTTAACGTGACTGAATAAAAATCACTAAAATATATTTATGATGTCAAACACGGATTGCATTAATACTCTCTCTTCATATGCATATATTTTCAATGTTTTATACTTGCGCGTTTTTGTAAAGTTTAATATTTTGTGTACCAATTATACCTTTATATAGACGTGCAATGGGCACGAGAAAATAATAAAGTGTTAATGTACTTTATCACGTGGAACAGACGTAGAACCTACGTTTACAGTCACAGTATCTATATCTATACATGCATCATTAAATGTTTGAATTGTGAGTCTCAATTTTATTGTAACCTCATGACTGCTATTTTTCTATGAAAGAAGAAACCGACATGAGACATTAGTTGTATTTCTTGGCTAGTTTTAGAGTCTTAATTTAAAGGCACTTTCCCTTGCAAAATAACCTCCATTTTTTCCAAAAGTCATAATGTTTCCTTCCATTATGAAACCAATTCATTGGTATGGCTGCTTTTAAGTAAATACAGTAGATTTTTAGACCGACAAAGGTCTTTGCTACTTCAGTTGGGTATAATCAGTAGAAAAGCCAAATATGAACAACTTAATACTGAGATTAAATAATAATTCCCAATTTGTCCGCCTATTTTTTCAAATTTAAAGGCACAGGTAGTTTTTTTCTCAAGAAAAATAATTTTTAATTCAATCAAATTTCGCAAATAAGACATATTAATTATTATAAGAAGCAGTTTCTACTCAACTGGTCTCATTAGCGGGACTTCACTGAATTGTTATTTGTTAATCATTTAACTATTATAATAAGTAAGTAAGTAATTTTATTAGAAGTATCTATATTGTATTTTACATAAACATCACACATATGCTTTCTTAGTCTAATACTAACAACATATATCAAATGAACAGTCCAACACACGCATTATAACTAATTTTCTATGTACTGTACTGTTTATGCGATATCACAAAAGCCGATTATCGGGCGCGTGAAAAAAAAAGAAAAAAATGCGTCTACTTTAACTCGTCATAAATCCTGTTTTTCTGCATCAATTTTAAATATCTTTACATTTATAAAAACTAGAGAACGTAATCTTTTCAGCCATGTATTCATGAACATTATATGTTGACTAATAAAAAATATAAATAGGGGGCCATGTTTTCCGAACCAAATTTTACGCACGGTAAAAAAATAAAAACATGAGTCGAATTTAACATACGATAAAAAACGTTTTACTTATTCAATTTCAGTTATAGTTACAGTTTTAAAAACTAGAGAGCTATAGCTTTTCAACAGTGTAAATTTATAAAAAATATATGTCGAAATAAAAAAGTTAAGAGGGGGCGCCATGTTTTCCGAACACAAAATTCTATGATATTTTTTTTCATTTTTGACCCGTTTTTAACCAGTAATAAGTGCATCAAAACAAAACGGATTTTAATAATTAATATCATATTCTAAAACTACATAGCGTTAGCTTTAATATGATATAAATAAATAAAATATCCAACCAGAAACAAAAAAGTTAATAGGGGGCGCCATGTTTTCCCTTCTTTTTGTACTAAAATCCAGAGGGGCGCCATGTTTTATACCTGCCCCCCGGCCACTCTCCGCCTCTACGCGGTCCTCTCGTTGTAGCAGTTACCCCTTTGCTCTAAATATAATTACATTAACACTGCTAGTTCAAAACGGTTTAAATCTGGCAATAATTATTACACGAAACACAATAATAGTATCATGTTCAAACCAAACAGTAACAAGAGTTCAGTATGTGTAGTAATCAATCCGGTTTGTCTTTTTCACCTTTAAATGCCGTTCACGAACCAACCAACCTCGTAGTACACTGGATACTCATTTACTTTGATTAAGGTGGCAGGGGATATATTGGGGTGATGGGGGAAATATCAAATCTTTAGTGTAGGGCTTATTTATGGGCACCAAAAATTAAATTGGTATTTTAAAGACCCAATTCTGTATTTATTTTGTACAAAGAAGGTGTTTAATATTTTGAAAAATCATAGAAACTAAATATCAGTTGGCTCTGAAGGATTTGTAGCTCTTCAAAATGGAGGTTACCACCACTGGCGGAAATTCAAATTTAGCGTCGTTAGAAACCGCGAAAAACTTTGACAGCAAATAGCAAAAAATCGGCAGGTATGGGAAACACTTTTCTTGCTGAATTTACCTAGCTCAGACATGTTATTTATGTAAAATGGGACCAAAAATAGGATTGCATTGGGTTTAAAAATACTGTGTATGGGGTGAAATTGGTCACTTTTGTATTTTTTTGACTAAAATTTGGAGGGGTAGGGGCAAAAACAAAGGGCCATAACTCCACAACCCTAGGGGTTAGCCTTGCAATTTGATGTTATTTTCTATTTATGTTGCATAGGCCCTGAGACTGACACATAAATACTTTCTTGTCTTATTTGCTGTTTTCAATAAATCCGCTTGACTGTTTGCGGCCTGTCGGAACCTCAAAATTGGCCAATAATATATCCCCTGCTCCCTAATAGTCGAATGTGGATTGTACAAGAACATGAACAATTTTGTAAATGAGACGCAGCATAGTATCGCACCCTATATAGTCAAAAGTACATCAGCATAGGGAAGAGTTGATAAAGCATACCTGCGACACTTACATGTGGAGTATACTAGAAAATATTCTTCTTCCATTGTATAGCCAGGAGTCGAGTTTCTACTGTAATTTTGACCGGTTTACAGGTGGAGACAACCATTTTACTCCAGAAAAAATCATTGCTATTTACAGTTTAAAATCATGTACAAGGTCCTGGTAGTTTAGGCATGTGAGACTAATGAACCACCTATGGACAAACTATCCAGCGGCCCCTATTCAGGGCTGCCAAAAATCCTTTGCCTGCATCGATGTCTGTGATGCTGGTCGGAACTTGGTTCCATTCACAAATGGTACATAATGCTCGTCTCTGAATTGTATCTTTCTTTTTGGGGAGAAGGTTCCATAAAGGACAGGGGTACTCTACCAGTGGTCTAGCAAGAGCTTTACATAATACGCAATTTCTTCAATGGACTTATTTTGACCTTTATACTGAAAGAATTTTTTAACTACACATTTTTCAATATGCGATATATCTACTTTTCTTAATTTTTCAGACACATAAACAATTAAATAATGCACAATTTAAACAATTGATTAGATTGTTTTACCTAATTGGTCCATAAAAGCATTAAAATGCACGAGTTTTCGATGATTTTGAACTTACACTCATTAAATGTTATAAGTACACCAACACAGTACATAGCGTTACGTGCAAATAGTCGGTCGGTCGACATGGCGAATGGTTTTCCAACAATAACTACAAAACGGATGGACCTAGGATTCTAAAATTTTATGTGGAGATTATTAATCCTCTACAAACGGCCCGACTCAATTTCAAGGTCATTTGGATCTAAGGTCAAACTCACCATGACCTTTGAACACACAAACATCACTGGTCCACACCATAAGAAATATAGGATCTTAGATTGTTAAACGAAGAGGTTGCTTATCATCAGATGTAGGCTCCTACTAATTTTAAGGTCGATAGGTCAAAGGTCAAGGTCGTGGTGACCTTAGCTACACTAGGTCATTTACTGTCATGAGACGTGTATATTTCACAAACTTTTCTTAAATTGTATGGTCTGTTATCGTTATTCTTCCGGTTTTGTGTTTTCCTGGTATGGGTATTAACGGACAATGTGTTGTACATTTTGAGACTTCTTGTGAAAATCATTTGTTTTGCACGTGCATTTTGCCATAATTTGAAAATTCACGGTTCACTGCTCGCAGCGGGCAAATTATAATCATCGAATTATCGGATATTGCTGCTTTACTACTCGCATGAAGACACGCAAAATATGAACAACATGCAACTACGCCTCCGAAACAAAAGTTGATTATGTGACGCTAATATGGCCGTTGTCATTACAGTACAAGAGGTATAAGGCGGAAAATATGGTATTATCTCTGATAAATGTAGATACTTATTTTCCTCAAAGACGGACACCACACTAAAGTCTTAACTTTTTATGAATTGTTAAAAAGGTAAGAAAAAACATATAATTTTGTGGGAAATAGTTCGCTGGCTAAGAATGAGAATGTCGCAAGTACACAATCTTATAGAACATTCCTGTTCAAACTTTGATTGTGATAAACTACACACCATATTCTTAAAATATAGTTTGAACACTAATAAAAGGGCTACAAATAATGCTGTATTGGGTGAAGTAGGCAGACATCCATTACATGTATGTGTTTTTCTGTCTGTGGTCAAGTGTTTCCTTATGTCTGATTCAGATTCGACGTTCTTAAAAAATGAATTCGGTGACAGTAAAACATTATTTCTTCATAATAAAAACAACCGAGTGTCAAGTTTTACTTTCTTTTAGAAAAAATGAACAATTTTCTGGACCACTATGTGATTCAGTTGATTAAAAGAAAATGGGTAAATAATTGTTTTATCTTCTTGGATTAATGCATTGCCTAACAATGTTTTGAACCAGTCTGACAAACAACGTACTTATGGTATTTTCAAATCTCAAGTTACAAGAGAAGTCTACGTATCTTATATACAAAAGTTAGAGGTAAAAAAATGATTTACATCAATTAGAATCAGTACTCATAAACTTGAAAGTGAAACTGGAAGATAATTCCACCTGGTAAAAGAAAATGTAAAGTCTATTCATTAGATAAGATGGAAGATGAAATGTGGTTCTTGTATCATTGTAGTTCTTATAGTAACACAAGAAATGATTTCACCAATCACATAACCATTCTTTGTAAACAGTACCAATTTTTATCGAACACAAATAAGTTGATAAATGAATCTAGGCGTGTCATTACCTTGACTTCTAATTTTGATATTAGGTATCATGCATTACAAAATATTTAATCATTTTGTACTTGAATGTTTTAATATTAAGTCTCACGCATTACAATATATTTAATCTTGTGTATGCTTAACAGTGGTGCATGTGTGCCCTTAATCAATGATGTTAATTACATAGCTACAGACCTAGATGCACACAATATATAACTCCATGTTATAGTTTTTCCCGCGCTTTTTTAATAACTATAATATGTTCAGGTAGTGTATCATTAACTCTATTATTTAGCACATTTTATTTATTTGCTTAGAAAGTCGATGTTAGTTGTTTCATGCATGTATAGATACATGGTTGTTTTATGCAATCAGAATGAAGCTGTTTCATCATTTGTTTCATTTGATACATATTTATCTGTCCCATGATTGAAAATTATCTTACACGTGGCTCAAAAATGGACCTCGCACTGGGTATCACCAGTTTTCATGGACCAACGTGCCTGTTTCGGGAAGAACATTCATGTGTATTAAGCCAATTAGGCGCCACTAACAAGAGTAATTGTATACATGCAAACAGTAGCTAGGTCTATATAGAATATAGGTAAGAACTTAGATAAATTTGAAAATGTGTTGATTTTTGATGCAATATCAAAGTTTAGTTCACTCGTTAAACTAATGATAGCTTAGTTATATTCATCGGCTAAAATGGTGTACTTAAGCACTAAGTGCATACAAGACAAATAAATAAATTATTGAATTAATGATGATAGGCCTACTGATATTTTCACATGCTGGCTTTTGTAGTCGTTGACGGATATTTGGACTTTATACACGCCAAAAACAACAACAACAAATGGAAGAAGAAATGCATTTAGTAAGTAGTGATTATGTTAAATTATTGTGTCTATAGCGGTTCAGAAATATCAAATCACCCATCGTGAATACTACTCTATATGATAAACTATATTCGTCATATTTTAACACGAATCGTTAACTGTAAAGTCACAATGTCAGTAAATGTGTCAGCAAGTGTACCAGTATTCGGACAAGTGGTCCGGATAAAATGCAATCATCTCCTCACATTTTGCATGATATCGTGAAGACGTGAAGTTTATGTTTACTAACACTTTCCTAGTAACCAATCAATGAAGTTTATTGGATGTGTAAGTTGAAAAGCTTGTTGGTGGAATCAAGTCAAGGCCACCCTCTTTCTTTTCTGTATCAAAGCCTTACATATTACATATGTATAAGTTATGTTTAGTTGTAACGTAATTAATGTCATTGCCCTACACATGTCACATTGTTTATCGACAGCACATATTTATTCATACTTTAGATTAAGTAAAATGGATACAATTATAATCCAAAGATGTATTTTAGGTCTTTGAATAGAATAATGACAAGGTTATATTCACATATATATAGTCTTCCTAAGCAAAGACCTAAATTACACAGATTGGAAAATTGTACCAAATCTCATAATATCTCGTGGCAGGTCTTCTGAAATCGCATGAAATCCCGCGAAATCTCGTCTGTATTTAATACCTTATATCTCATGTTCTAATATACTCACACAAAAACTAATTAGTCTATGCAATAGATTTATTATTCAGCCTAAAAATGAAGCCTCAGTTATTGAAATCAGACAAGGAATGAAGAAGAAGACCCCAAAGAGCCTGACCTACTCTCATTTTTATAACATTCATGTAAATTCCAAGTTTATCAGAAAATATCTTATTTGCCTTATTTAAATCCTAATTTTCTGTCTTTTATAAGAGATAAACAAAAATGGGTTACTTCATGTGGTAGGAGAAACTAAGCTCTTCAACATGATGCATTGTCCATGAAAATTGGATGACTAAGAAAAGTTTTATGCACTGTAACTGACTCTGCTGCCTGTTACTTTGCGTTATCCTTTAAGTTTTCAGTGGAGTGTCCAATCTGCATAATTTAGGTCTTTGTCCTAAGTAAGTTCCGGACACTCACTGTACTGTTTACAATTTCAGGAATCAAGTTCAAGCTCATCAGGGAAACAGCTTCTTCGATCATGGTTAAATAGAAACATGAAGATACAAATGACTGATGGTAGAACATTAATTGGTAATTACTTAGTTTGATTTTATTTTTAGATATTTGTTTGTATAGAATAATATATAATAATCCAATTCCATGGAGGATACAGATATCTGAGTGTTCTGGCACCGGTATTGGCACCCTCTCTGTGCATTGTAGCTGACTGGCATGGGAACCCTCTCTGTGCATTGTAGCTGACTGGCACGGGAACCCTCTCTGTGCTCACAATAATCAACGCACAGAGGTGTCACAATGAAACTGAACGTAGGCTGTGTTTAATGTAATTTGATGAAAATAACCCTATACACATCTTTTTAGGGGTCAGATTGGTTCAAAGGCTGTACATCTGAGGTGTCAGATATTTCTATATTGACAAAAAATTGCATTTAAGTATCATCATGCATAACGTTCCATCTTAGTTTGAACTTGTGGTAACTGTCAGATAAAACAAATGCAACATGAGGTCATGATGAGGACAGTGGTAAAATCATTGGGTTATTCTGTGGGCTATAGTTTTTTCAAGCACAACTCTGTATTTTTGACCAAATAAATTATTTTCTTCTCTCTCCTACCTTAAAATTCATTGTTTTGCACAGAGAGAGAGAGAGTCCATTGCTAGCACAGAGAGCGTGCGGATACAGTGAGTGATGTAACCTTGCAATAACAATTGCTGTATACTTTCAGGAATTTTTCTGTGTACAGACAGAGATAGGAATGTGATCTTGGGATCTTGTGAAGAATATTTAAAACCACCAGGTAAGATAAAAAGTTGTCAATCTCTGTTTTGATTTGGTTGGGAATTTCTGTGTTTGTCTGGTCTAGTTTTTTTATGTTGATCTGTCAGGGTTCCCACATAAGCTTTTACTGAACACAGTCTTGTTCTATCGCTATAACCAAGTTTTTGTTACAATAAATATTAGTAAGTTTGTTATAAATGTGTTCCAGTGTATATTAAGGACTAGTCTGACTACCCAACTAGATACTATATTTTATCAATCAAATAACCTAACTTTTTCACTTTTAGCTAGATTTTATTCTGGACTTGATTATCCTATGTTTAAGGGTGCAAAACGAAATAATTTCATGAGAAAAGAGGAGATTGAGGAGTTGTCTTTATAAACATAGGGTATTTTAGACAGACTAATTAAGGACTTCTATTTCTATTGCAGATATATCAGTAAAGAAGGAAGAACCAAGGATATTAGGTCTAGCAATGATTCCCGGACATCACATAGTCAGTATACAGGTAGACGAATGAAGTCTGATTTGAGGATCACCAGGGTATATCAATTAGAGGAGCAGAACTTAAGCAGCCATAGAAGTACATATTTGGCATATTATTATGTACGGAATACAATGTACATCTAGAAACACAACACTAGGGGGTCTACTGACTATACTTTTTCGCCTGATAATTGACAAATTATTTAAAATGATTAACAAACTGTAACATGTTACATGTACATGCATCACATAATTCCATTATTTAAAATGTGATTGATAGATGTATGTTGAGGCTAAAATATACAGAATCGTAAATTTATTCAAGCAAAAAATCAGCTTCTCATCAGAATATTTTATTTAGTGTCAGAATAGGCACTATTTCAATGAATAATTGGTCGAACACTTTCTCACGACATCCAATACGTTGTCTAGTAATGTCTGCAGCAGTTGTGGACCTTTTCCGGAGGTAGTTCGCGTCTTCACGAGTAGTTACCTGACTACTAGTCAGGACAGGGAGTTGTTAAACGTTGATTACCTGAATGTGGGCTGTCATGAACTATGCTTGTGGCAAAACGGTCAATACATCACAACTTAGCCTTCCTACAAGGTCCTATCATTGCGTCTCCGCCTCAGATATACCACTGATCAGATAACGCACATGTAAGACATGCAAAACTATTGTTACATCTTTATTCCAAAACCAATGACTCTTATGTGATTTTCTTTTCATTATTCATTAGCAATCTTTGCAAAGGATTCTAAGCAATTCATGCCAACATTTTTCATGTGTTAATGGTCATGATGGTGCACTATCGAAAACATTTGTATGATGACCATGTTTCTACATTGTTTTACAATCCTACAATACAACTTCAACCTCACTCAAAAAGTAGGAAGGAGTGGTATAATTAAAAAAACATAAATTTGTAATTGGATACTGTTATATGTTTTACTCAAATTTCAGAAACTTAATTTCACAATCAATATTTAATTTACAATAGTCTGTCTCCATCTATAGTCTGTCACATAGTCCAGACGGTCGTGTTTTCAGACAATTTTGCTCTCTTGTTTATGTATAGTAAAATGTTATCCGTATGAAAGACTTTTCATCCTGAACATTGCTGAAGTAATATGCTGAAGTTTGTTTTTATTACTATCATGTATGATGTGGGAGACATACATTTGTGTCAGAAAGCTTTTTTTTGGTGAATCTAATCCTTATTTTACAATGCATTCTTGTCATACTCTTACAGCGGTACTGAAGTTAAAGAAAATTAGTGTTAAGTTGTTTGTAGTACAAAAATTATATAAATTATATCAATTTCTTAAACATGATTGATTAGATTTTGGTAAAACTTACATAGGACGATGATGACCTCCAATGTTTTCAGCATAATTTATTACTGTAATTATGTAACCAGACCCCCAATATTGATTTTTTTTGGTCTAAACAGAGTTACTATATGTGATCTTTGTTAAATGATAATTTGTATTATTTGATGGAAGTTCACACATTATAATGTGCCACGAGAAAGAACATATTTGATGGTTTCCCATGCAATTCCCAGATTTAACAAAATTGGTGAAGAGTTCAATTTATTTCTCGTATCTATAATGTTGTTATAGCTTGACCAGATTTAGTAGGCACTCCGGACATATTCCGTGCATATTTCAGACAAAGTCGGTGCCTACTAAATCTGGTCAAGCTATATATATACTGTATATATTATCTTGTTTATTTTATGTTATATATACATGTGTGTTTTTAAGGATTAAATAAAAGCCCATCAGCAACGTTTACATGTTTGTTTTAAGTCTTTTTTTTTGTCAAACAAGCTACACAAACTCTTGATGTTCACTACACAACCACTATAAGTCTAACGCGATATTCTGCAATGTCAATATAAACAGAAATCTCTGACCATTACATCGATTTAGGGAGAGCGTAAGTGTATTTTACCTGCTCACTTCTATTCACCAAGTAAATTAAAGTAACGGTAAAGCTTGGCCACATTGACATGAGCCTGACCTATTAATTAGCATAATTTAACAGTCGATATATTGTCTACGTTTACAACACCGAGTGTATGTTTTCATAATCGGGGAGTATCACGAAGACGCTCAAGGTGTAATACAAACACAAATCTGAAATACCGATATTGCACAATTTGCTTGCGGAAATTGAAATAGTCAAAGCAAAAATCTTGTAATATATTCTTGCACCAAGGTCAGGCTCAGGTCACAATAGCCAAGCTATACACATTGAAAAAGATAATCCCTTTTCCAGTATCCTTATATATTGTTACACCTGATCTGCCTGTTTACTTTAAGTGGCACAGGTCCCAATACCGCGTTAGAGTTATAGATGGCCATAACGGTATTGTTTTGCCCAAAGAAATCGTGTGTTTGGTATTTGATAAAAGTTGTCATAAAAAAAAAAAAATAGCAGTCTTGTTTTATCACTTTTAACTCCATTTGCTTGAAGGATCAGCCGATCTATTGCACTCGCCCATAGCGTCGGTATAATGCTTATGTTCAAGTTTAGTTACAGCCCTTTTAAAAAACCTAATTATTATGAAACTTGTTTCGATACTGATCATCTTGGATCAAAAACTAGGTCACTTTGTCAAATTATAGAGCATCTTTGTGTAGTCACTAGAGGTATGGTCTCTCTTTGTCTTTCGATCTGATTGTAATGTCTAAAACATAAAAAATACGATGTTGATATTACATTGTCCACATACAAGTGATCGACCTCACTACTAGTAATCAACCTACTTAACATAATAATTATATTTATTTACAACAAATCAAAATGTGTATGTGTCAATTAGGAAACTTTATGAATACACTTTACTTAATTACACTACTATCACATTGGAACTATCTTCGAAATGAATTGTTGAATTGGTGGGCTGAAATCATCTTGTGTAATTGGAACATGCATGCAGATTTATGTCTAGTTGTTACCCTACCAACGACCCAGCTCTGGTTTGTCTCACTGTAAAATATAAACAAATCAAAATTGGTTCACAACAAATAATTTGCAATATTTAACAAAACTCAATTATCCCAATGTACACACATCAACATTGAACAAAACTTAATTATCCCAAAGTACACACATGTACCAATTACGATTTCCGACCGAGTCCATTTGCACAACAACACTACATGACATATTCGTCTTTATTGGGTTAATTGGGTTAATAAGCGAAGAACTCTAAGGGCGTTTAGCCATTTTATTAATCGTGATGTCATCAATCACTTAGTTATCATGTTTAATCAATTGGATGATGAATTATCTTTGACCATTAAAAATTTAAAACAAAGCGTTATGAAACAGTGTAATTAGTTCACGAGATTACTGATGGGCCCTCGTACAATGATATATGTTTTGCTTAATTATATGCCATCGTGACAAATTGTGCGTTTACATCAATTAAGATGAAGATGAACATATAACGGTTTTATTACCGAACTGACATATATATCCTCTTGTTTCGGCACAATCATGGTCATTCCAATAACCCGCATTACTTCCATCCATTTCCATAGCAACACAGTCTTCTTTCCAGTGTTCAGAATCACTTAAACGTCCTGGTAGCCAGTTGGTATATTCTACGGGCATACCTAATAATGAATAAATACATTTAGTATTGTGGTTTGAATATGAGAATTTCAATATGATTGCTGTTTTTAAAGTCTAACAAACTGGATACGAATAGTGACGTAATGAGTGCCTCCTGATAGTACTCTTAATGTTTTTGAAGATATTTTTGACACCAGATGACCCAATGTCGAACTGACCTGGGCCCTTATTCACCAACGCTGTAAGTCTAAAACTCAGACTTAGACTTTATCTTGCAAAATGTTCAATTCGCTCTCGTGTTGTTATAAATGTATCGATTTTGCTTTAAAACTGTATACATATTCCGAGGGCAACAATAAATAAGCTGATAAAATTTCGCATAGTTAAGTCCATTTGTTAAGAAATGGCAGTGATTATTCATGTTGACAATTTTAAGTCTAAGTCTGAGTCTAACTTTTAGACTTACAACGTTGGTGAATAAGGCCCCTGATTTTGATTTTTAAAGTGAAGATAGTTGTGACCAAGCTTGGTGAAATTTAGATCAAAATTGTAGCCTATAGTGATTTCACATGATTTTTTTATTTGACCTAGTGACCTAGTTTCTAACCCCATTAGACCTGATATCAAATTGACCTAGAATTTGAAGAGATGATCATTGTGACCAAGTTTAATGAAGCGTATATCTACACTGTGAAATCTAGTGACTTTACGAGGTGTTTTATGATTGAACTATTGACCTAGATTGGATTTTGAAACCAGCTGGCCAAATATCGAACTGGAATTAAGCTTTTTATATACCCGTATTGATTGTTCGTGGATACACGACAATCTTTAAAAAGCATGAACTCATAACACAGGTAACCGTATCATTGATAACGAAAAAACACACGAAATTTTCGTTTTCAACTACTAGTAGTCTTTATGAATGATACAGTAACCTGTGACTGATACCTGAAGTCCATTGGAACTTTTCTTCTTGGTGAAGGTCGTGAAGACCGATCCATATTGGTAGATTATAGTATGTTCTCATTGTTTCATATATAGTCCGCTCTTCATTCACATCCTTTATATTGACCAGATTACCACCCAAATCTCTACAATGTAACTCAGCATCAACCCATCGTGCTGGACTACGTATCAGCTCATAACATTTGTTTCTATAAGCCATCACTGTCCCGCTGTCTATATGGGAGGCTTGCAGCAACAGTTCTTGACACGATTTCGGCGGGACTGCTGTAAAGGAATCATGACTTACTAGTTACTGCTATACAGTGATTGGTTGTTACATAACCAATGGACGATCTAGTGTCAGTTACCCAAGCAAAGCGATACGAAGCGCTTTCCACGGGAGATGCCTTCTATAATTAATTGAACGAGTGGTAGCTGAATGGAGGCGCTCGGTAGCGCTTTACATAGGCAACGGTCACCTGGCTATTAAATGGACACGTTCGAAATACAATTTACGTTTTCTATTATACATGTTTTTGTGCTGAAATCACAAACCAGAACTTATATACAATATATAGAATAGCTAACCACTTTCACTGCATGACAATCATGTTAATTCTGATATTTTCAATATGTCATTCTGATCAACAATAAAGTTAACCAAAAGCATTAACCAAATTAGAAAAAGCACATGGGTAAAAAATATGTAGTCTTTGTCTATAACTGTAATATCATAAAATCATTTTTAAAAATAATTCTTGCAGAGAAATGGGGAAGTGCAAATCAAATACCGATAAGCAAACAATATATACGTTGGATGTTTATGTAACTAACTGACCCCTTGTTCAGAAAGAATTAACTGATCATATTTGATCCTGACAATAATTTCCATATTTTTGGAGTTTCTTTGTTACTATAGTCAATACAACTAAACACATGCGCATAATATATAAACCACTTCAAGTTTACATGTTCAAAATTATAGTAAATTGTTGTTCATGACAATGAAACTGATCCTCAGAAACCAGAATCATTTTTAAAACCAGGGCTAAATCTAATAGTCTTAACCTTTCTATGTCTTGGTATACAGACGTATAGCTTGCCCACATTGACATGAGCTTGACCTATTGATTAGTATAATTTAACAGTCGATATATTGTCTACGTTTATAACACTGATTGTATGTTTTCATAATCGGGGAGTATCACGAAGACGCTCGACTTGTAATATAAACACAAATCCGAAATACCGATATTGCACGATTTGCTTGCGGAAATTGATATATTCAACGCAAGAACCTTGTAATATATTCTTGCATAAATGTCAGGCTCAGGTCAAAATAGCCAAGCTATACACAAATGTCTTTCGGATGAAAAGTTTCATCACTATCCCTATGTGAACATGGGGCCTGATGATCGTGGTAATGGTAGCAAGTAAACACAATGTACAACTTACTAGATGCTGTTGTTCGTTTGGTAGTGGAACGAATGGTAGTTGTTGTACGCATCATTGTAGTTATAGGCATCATCGGTGTTGTTATCGTGGTTGTTGATGTTGCTGATGTTGGTGTTGTTGCTCTTGTTGTCGATGTTTTCGATGCAGTCGATGTTGTTGTTGTCTGTGTTGTTGATGTTATGGGTGCAGTTGTTGTTGTTGTTATTGCTGTCTGAGTTGTTGTTTTTGGTGGTGTTGACGGTGTGGTTGCTGTTGATGGTGCAGTCGATGTCGTCGGTGCAGTCGATGCTGTCGTTGTCTGTGCTGTCGTTGTTGTTGTCTGTATTGTTGTTGTTGTAGTTGGTGTTGTTGTTGTCGGTGCATTCGTCGGTGTTGTTGTTGTCATCGCCGTCTGTGTTGTTGTTGTTGTCGTCGGTGCAGTCGATGTTGTCGGTACAGTCGTCGGTGCAGTCGATGTTATCGGTGCAGTCGCTGTTGTCGGTGCAGTCGTCGGTGTTGTTGTTGGTGGTGTTGCAATCGATGTTGTCGGTGCAGTCGATGTTGTCGGTGCAGTCGTCGGTGCAGTCGATGTTTTCGGTGCAGTCGTCGGTGCAGTCGATGTTGTCGGTGCAGGCGTCGGTGTTGTTGTTGTTGTAGTCGATGTTGTCGTCGGTGCTTTTGTTGCCAACACTGTTGATGGAATTGAGAAAAAACGTTTTGCAATAAGTATGGCATTATAAAGTATTATTATAAATCACTCTTTTACGCATGTTTACAGTAACATCACCAAAGTAACATGTAATTCCTGCGAATTATGTGTGACGATGTAGAAAATGTATTGACAGAAAACATTGCCACAAATCTTGATCTGGAACAAGTCATATTGTAAGTAAGATTTATTACAACAGAAAACATATCACTGGCTTAGAATAAGAATGTCGTAAGACTTATTTATACATATTTGAAATCTACACCTTAAGGCGCTTCTTTTGAGCCTATTTTCATGAACATCGGAACTTGTCATGTTGACCAAACTGAAGCTGAAAAAGCTTGTTGTACCATTAGTAGAGTGATTGTCAGACAGATTTTTCTTGTCTTCTCAAAATATTGATTTTGCAGTTACGACCTTCTCATTCTAAGCCAGCGATACATATTTCTGAAATCACTTGTACTGACCTCTTTCTCCGATAGGTATCATCCCGGCACATATCTGTACCTGTGTGCTCGAATCTTTCATTATATAGCCTAACTGCAAGTATACACAATACGTTAAAATGTAGTCCATGTGACATACCGAATTCCATTACCCAATTAGTGAACAGATCCAACTAATGATTTTCGGTTATTACTAATCTACACTCTAAGCAGGCCGAAATCAGTTGATGGACTTGTGGGATATGTTCGCCTCTTTGGAAATGGACCTTCAATTTTCAAGACCAGGGCCCTTATTTACCAACGTTATAAATAAAAAACTCAGACTTTACATTGTCAAATGTTCCATTTGCTCTCATTTAGTTATAAATGTATCGATTTTGATATACTAGTAAATGGGTATACATGTTGAGTGGATAACAACAAATAATCAGATCAAATTCCACATGGTTAAATCGAATTGCAAAGAATTGAAAGTACAAAAAAATGTAATTATAATTTTTGTCAAAATTAATCTTAGTCTGAGTTTTAGACTTATAACATTGGTGAATAAGGCCCCTGGTACATGGATCAATGAGGCGATCATCTGTACAGCAATTGTGATAACTCTTTATTAAGTTACTTTATAATACATGTATTGTGAGCACTGCCAGAAAACTGTTAGTTTCTGGCGGATAAATCTGATTCTATTATGATGAATCCTGATGCAATTACATGTAGCCTGTTCAAATAAAATTTTCGTTTGAATGCTCACAACAAAACAAGTGGTCGGACTTAATACTCAAAACGTCACAATTATTTTTCAACATTATTCGTTAATAATAAGTTATATTAAATGTGATATTTATGATCCGACCGTCATGGGTCACATGTAACTGTATCGTTGAAAATGAAAAAAAACGAAAATAATTTTTTTTTGAAAATTTATATTTTTATAGAAAAATATAAAATTTCAAAACAACATTTTTTCGTTTCTATTTTCGTTTTCAACGATACAGTTACCTGTGTCATGGGTTGGAGATAAACTCTTCTGTGAAAGAAACTAGTAAACACGTTGCATTAATGTTTTAAGAGAGCCATAAGTCCTCTCTTACATAACTTACTTAGTTATGTTTACTCTGCATCAATTCTTATAATGAAACAACAACCTGATGCTCAAACTGTATAGTTGTCCATGTATCCGATTCTGTATTTAGATGAGACGCCAACGGCTTGCAGTCAAATTCATACAGATAACCAATCGGGTCAGCTGTGCTTTGCTTCTGAAAAAAAACCACTACAGTAATACACAGGCAATTTCGCCACATATGATCTCATTTTCATATGATTCTCACATGCATGAGTAGCCTTTCATATGAGAATCACATGTGGCGAATTTGCATATGACATATAATAATCATTCTCATGAATCAGTGTATAGTCAAGTCCCTACTGTATTACGGAGGCAAAACACGCTGGTTAAACGAGAATGATAATAATGTAAACAACCATTGTAGTTCTTGGTACACGGGAGTGTTGAGTCATGTATTTCCGGATGTATTTTATGAAGTACAACCCCACCTCACCCCACCTCACCCCTCCCCACCAGGTGCCTTATTCACCAATATAGGAAGACTGAAATTCAGAATTAAACTTTAAATTGCCAAATGTTCTATTCGCTCTCATGATGTTACAAATGTACAGATTTTGATATAAATGTATAAACATGTTCAGTGAGTAACAGAAAATAATCAGATACAATTTCACATGGTTAAATCTAATAGCAAAGAAATGGCAGTGATTTTAAATGTTGTCAATTTTAAGTCTTAAGTCTGTGTTTGGGACTTACAACGTTGGTGAATAAGGCCCAGGATAATACTTTAAATTTTAATGACTTACAATTGTAATTGAGCTTTACTAGCTTTTTTATCAAAAATAAACGCAAAGTCGTTCATTTATGGATTTATTGTTTGTGTGCTTAAACAAATAATATCCACGACTGTTTTCCTCACACAGTTATAAACTCTTCATTTAACATACAGTACACCTATACGATATATCATACAGGGTGTCCCATGATATATATATTACCCTTACAGTCGAATGTCATGAGAAAACACTCTTTTATACCAATGTTATATATCAATAGAAAGCTTTTATTTAGTATAAAGCATGACAATATTGATACAGCTGTATATGTGCAACATAGGAATCAAGATTCTTGCGAAAAGAAAGCCAGTTTTTCTAAAAATGATGTCATAAACGTCAAGCAAGTAGTTGCACCAAAATGCAATGTTTCGAGCTAATAATCAAACTATTTTTGGATAAAAGTTATTTGATCAATGAATAAAAACATCTCACATGAGGTATAGAATAAAATAATGATAAGAATATACCAGAAATTTTACTCATTTTCGAACTGTATTAATGAATGATAATATACGTACGGCTGGATAAACGGCGAGTTCAATGTTGTAGTTACATAGACATTCATAGTCAGCTAAAACACCGTGCATGACCACCAGCCAAGCCAGAATTCCATAGCTATACTTCACTGAAACATACAATTTAAAGGCTGTTGATCATTTTCGATTTCACAAATCATACATACAGACTGTATCATTGATAACGACTAAAACAAAAAATAGAATTGTAAGATAAATATAACTTGTACAAAAAAGTCTTCTTTTTTTCGTTTTTTTTTTCATTATCAATTATACGATTACTTGCGATTATACTCGCTATCTTGCAGTTATAAATTTACATGGTTTCAACATCATTGGTGTATGCTAATATTAATTACAAATCGACGAAAAGTGCGACGATTTTCATTTTCTGGAGTGGTGTATTTATTATGCAATACTCGTATAGTATTTGATCATGGTCTGATATCTAGTCTTGGGATCAAAATGACGTCATCAAGTTCAACTTTAAAATGTGGCTCATCAAAATAAAAACTGATTTTGTTTTCCTGGTGCAACTTCACACAACCCTGCTGTCGCGTTTTAAATCCGTTATGTGTAAAATATTGACATGTGTGGGCACTAATTTGAGGAATACCTAATCATTTAGCCTCATTCATCATTTCATTAATCAATTTATCGAAAGTAATCATTTGTCATTTGTAAGGTTTTAGACTGCGTTCCACATTAGCAGAATTCCCAGCTATAGTAGCATCCAGATCTGGTGCTTCGTATTTACAGTCGGGCACGAAACAGCAGGCATGATAACGTCCGTGCAATGCATTCATAAACAAGATATTGTTCTATTTGTTTAGTTCATTGACACTGAGAATTCTACTAATGTGGTAAAGGTAAAGAGGCCCACAATCAACGGCGCTGACACTATGATTATATAGCGATTCGGCGAATGCTGCAGACGGATGACCGTGAAGTTTTGGTAACGATAACGTGACAAAAAACGGGACATTATAAAACTAAAATATTACTTACTTTTACAATTATACACTACAAAACAAAAATATAACTTACTTTTACAATTATACATTAAAAAACAAAACTATAACTTACTTTTACAATTTTATATTATAAAACAAAAATATAACTTACTTTTACAATTATACATTATAAAACAAAAATATTACTTACTTTTACAATTATATATTATGAAACAAAATATTACTTACTTTTACAATTTTCTATTATAAAACAAAAATATAACTTACTTTTACAATTATACATTATAAAACAAAAATATAACTTACTTTTACAATTATACATGAATTATCCCCAGCAACAATAACCGTATACAGTAGATCTATATAAAATAATAATAATCGGTGCACTCAGTGTGTATTTTATCATCTGTAATTGTTTGATATGATAACACTTATCACGCAACAACCTAGTTATCTTGATTATATTTATATATACAATATATATAATGTATATAATAATAAAGCATGTGCCAATAGTAAAAAGTGTACTTGAATACCAACATAAAGCATTGTAACTATATATGCATGTTGTTTATGAGTTAAAGCGACATGTTCCTTATACTGTTAAAGCTAATTATGTATTAGCTACCCTGCTTACGTTAGAAGTCAATCACGTATAGGTTATAGATCATATATTAGATTTATAAACAAATTAGTGCAAGGGAGCGATAGCGACCGCAGTGCTAATTTGTTTATAATTCTAATATGTGATCTATATCCGGTTTATAGTCTACCCGCCCACTTTGAGTTCAACCCTTTGTATGCAAACAATAGCATACCCATTTATGGGATAATGAGAGTGAAATTGCAAAAAATTCCTTTTATGATTGCTGATAGATTAACAGTAAAATAATGAGGGTAGGCGGGTCTAGTTTTCCATATTTGTTATCAGCAAAATTGTCCTAATAAACAAAATTACTAAATAGTTATTACGCTCATTGCAAAAATAATTGAATAAGTGGTCCCAAAATTTGAAAGTCCCTAGCTTTTGATTGGACAAAGAAGTAGGGTAAACTATAAGGTTTAGATATAACTACATCCTCTTGTAGATTATTTCACATAGTAATTGACATTACGCCTGAGCAGAGATCGATCGCTCCTCCTGGTTGTTTGTCGAAGGTTTAAAGTTTTAAAGTATTGATGGACAACTGACTTAATGTTAATTGTACAACGATTGATGATTTTGACAAGAACCTGACTCTTTGATAAGCATAATTTAACAGCTGATATATTGTCTGTATAACCTCGACTGTATGTTCTCATCGTCGGGGAGTATCAAGAAGACGCTCGAGATGTAATAAAAACACAAATTTGAAAACCCGAAATAGCACGATTTGCTTTCGGAAATTCATATATTCAAAGTAAGTACCTTATAATATATTCATGCATGGAGGTCAGGATCAGGTCAAATCGCCGGTGACCATAATATTGTCATAGATTATTATATTACATTAGTACATGTCCTTATCAACAACAAACTGTAGAATAATAGAAAACTAACTTTGACCGAGTTCAAGTTCACGTAGAGTTGTCGGATAATACATTATACATACGTGAGTATAATTCACAACATTTTTCGAAGAAATATTAGCCGCATACTTTTAGTATACAAGGTTTTGATAGAGGATATATTTCACATAATAATTCCCCGGCAGTGCGGGTGAAGCTGGAAGGTAAAACATTGCTCTTTTCGCGGCTATCCGTCGCCCATCCCCGGGGTGAGGGCTGTTGATGCAACTGCCTGACGCATTACTGTTTTCTGTGCTGGGCTGGTTAAGTTGGGAGCTGCCTTCCCTGTGCGATTTCCTAAGACGCTCAGTCTATATGTTCGTTCCCGTAAAGGCCTGGTCACAAGCCAGCGATCGTGATTTAGCACATTTTTATTACGGCCTATAATATATTGAATGGGTGAAAAATTGGGGAAGTAAAAACTGTGTAGTTTCTGATATAAGTTCGAAGGCCTGTGCTATTATGGTGCTAATACATGTATATAATTTTATTCTAGTGGAGACAGAGGGGATAAGTGATAGATACAATGTGTTCGGTACCATGGCTAGTATTGAGCTTACTGTGTGTTAGTTTGAAGGATGCTTTCGGCGAATATGATTGCATATGTAATTACAATGTAGAGAAAGCAGTTTATGCAGCAGTAAGTAATCATGACATATACAAATCTTTTTTTAATATTTTGGTCACATGTTTACCCCCCCCCCTGCCATTCCTATAATCACAAGCTATTGTGCTTCAACTTGTTATATCCTTCAAAACGGGACAGAGCTTGCTATTTTCAACACCACCATTATTTTGGACTAGTCCATTCAATGTGACGTAGATCGGGCACTATGCGTCGGTTGTTAGCAGCATTTCATTCAGTCACTTGGAATCACTGTTTTTATACGCCCGTTGAAAAACGGGACGTATTATGTGAACACCCTTGGCGGGCGGGCGTGCGGGAGGGCGGGCGTGCGGGCGGCGGCGTCCAATATTTGTCTGTACTCTAACTCAAACAGTTTTTGTCCGATCGTCAATTATAGGCCAAATCGGTGCAGGCCTTCTTGGGTTATGGTCCTTCTTTTACCAAAAAAATGTGAAATTGGCCTTGTCTGTACTCAAACTCAAACAGTTCTATCCGATCATCTTCAAACTTGCTGACAATGCTTATGGGTGTAATATCTAGACCAAGTTAGATTATAGGCCGAATAGGCGCAGGCCTTCTTGGGTTATGGTCCTTCTTTTACCAAAATAAATGTGAAATTGGCCTTGTCTGTACTCTAGCTCAAACAATTTTCATCCGATCGTCTTCAAACTTGCTGACGATGCTCATGGGTGTAATATCTAGGACAAGATAAGTTTCAAGATGATTGTTCAAAAATGTTTTGACATAATATGGGCTTTTATTTCATAATCAATATTTTTTGTCACTAGCACAACCAAGGCGGGCGTATTTTGTGACATTTTGGCATCTTGTTTGCTATTATTTCTTTGTGAAACTATGCCATTTTGCATGTTAAACCTTTTTGCGCTTTTAATTATTTTGTTGTGTTATGTGTGGGCAATGTGCCGTGTAGTTGTGTTATGGTGTGTTGGTACTGTTTTCTATACTCGGCTGGTTAAGTTGGGTGCTGCCTTCCCTGTCCGATGACCTCATATCGTTTTTGCACACAACTTTGACATCGATTTCTTAATATACCCTCCCGTATGTTGCTGAATACGACCCCTGAAATACCAGCCATTTGTTATTTTGTTCTTGACAGAACATATGAATCAAAGTATCATAGGCCAGAGGGAAAATATTACCAATAATGTCGATCGATTGTCATGATAAAAGGGTTACATGTTTTGATAATGTCATCAGATTCTTATTGTAAGACGTTTTAAGTATTGTTGTCGATTTGCAAAACTCGGATTCGGAATGAAATGATAACTATCTGATTAATCACATTTGTTTAAATTTTAGCCAACATCAAATGGAATTCCGATTGGATATTTATATGAATTTGATTGCAAAGCGAAACTGTCACCTCAGAGTGGATGGATGTCTGTAGCTTTCGATCATCAAGTAAGCTTATCAGTAATATGTTGTAATATGTTTCATATAATAACAATACGTGATATTTTGTGATTACCGTTTGTCCGTAAGCCTTAGTACATTATGAAAGTTCTTGTCTGCTCGATAGACCAGAGACATTGGGATCCTTGGGCAGGTGTGTCACACACTCAACAACCCGGTCGCCCATATGCAATCGTACGTCAAATCCACGTTTGATTACATTTTGATAAAACACAGTGTTGATTCAAACAATAAGATCGTCGTAGGTATTTTACTTCGTATGTTCTGAAATATTCTGTACATGTATGTACGCGAAACATCACCAATTAATGTGCCGGGTAAGCCTATTGCATGCCTCGTGGGAAACGTTTTCGTGGAAACAATCCGGATCATTCCCCGAGTTTCTGCGACGAAGCATTCCCTAGAGACATTTCCGACATTATATTTCAAGAACATTTTATGTATCATTTTCCCCGTTGTACTCACGATGTCACAAGTTGTATCAAGACTTCACGAAGCTTCACCCGAACTATCGAGGAACACATCCACTCCGGCTAATAATTTCAATCGCGAGTATGAATCCCTGAAGACAAAGGGACCGACGCATAACGTCGGAAGCACAATTGGAGCTTTTATTACAACTTCTTCTGAAGTCACAAATTGTTTTACGACTCGCTCCTTGAAGCTTCCCCTGACATAAAGGAAATTATTTTCGATGCCTCCCGGGGCTCATATATTTCGTTCGGGAGTGCATCCCCTACGCAAAACTTGCTCAGTGAAACATAAGCTTTCAATGAAAAAAGGCTCGTCGGAAAGATTAGGCAAACGCGTAACTATGTTGCCTCTATAAATATTTTAAATAAGGTCTTTATCATATCTTATTATTATTAAAAATTTGAAAACCAATTACCCAGCAAGTCGAGTAAAGCAACCAAACCAGTCAATCATTCATGAATAAACCAATTATTTTGTTTTTAACTTGAGTCAACTGCATACAAATAAAGGTATTTATTTACTAAATTGTTTTGCAGACTGGCTTCGTCGAGTTGGACGAAAATATGCAAGAACAAATCTGCTCAGGTGATATTCCGAGAGCAGATATTGGTAAATATATACTCATGTATTGATTCTAGAATAAGAGTCATTCCAGATGCATTGGCTGCTAACCATTATTATATGTTAAAAGTGCTAATTGGAGTTACATGAGTATAGTTTTGTATATGATATGGTGCTATTTGGTAAAACGGTTGTAGAACTACAAAACAGTTTAAATTTGTTGCATGTATATTGTTAAAAGTGGGGACTAGAAGTTAATACAGATAAAACGAAGGTATTTAGGAGGAGGGGTCCACTGAAAGAAGATGAGAAATGGTGGTATGATAACAAACAACTTGATATAGTCAGCGATTTTAATTATCTTGGCACCGTATTTAATTATACTGGATCTTTTGTTCTTAACCAAGAAACCCTGTCTGGAAAGGGCGTTAGGGCTCTAAATGTTTTAATTGCCAATACGAAACACTATAATTTTAAACCGAGTGTATTGTGCCATCTGTTCGATGCTTTTGTTGGTGCTACTCTTAACTATGGTTCCGAAATCTGGGGATTCAGTAAATCGAAAGAAATCGAACGCATTCATTTAAAATTTTGCAAATATATACTTGGAGTCAAAACAACTACTTCTAACATGGCAACCTATGGGGAATTGGGTAGATATCCATTATATATCAACAGATATACAAGAATTATTAAATATTGGTATAAAGTACAAAATTCTGAAAACATTATTATTCAAACTTTGTATAATAAAATGCTTGAAAACCTCGAAACCCGAAATAATTGGGCAAACAACGGAAAATCACTTTTAGATACATATGTGTTCTCTGAAGTATGAATGAACCCAAATAGTGTTAAGGGGTAAAATTTCCACAATACTTTTAAAAATAGAGTTTTAGACGCTTTTAAACAATACTGGTATGAAAATGTTAGAAATAGCAATACACTCTGTACATATAGATATTTTAAAGATACCTTGTCAATTGGATATTATTTAGAGAATTTGCCGAAGAAATTTAGAATAGCTATATCACGTTTAAGATTGTCTTCCCATAAACTACGTATTGAAGCAGGCCGATATGGACAACATAGATTAGAAAGATTTGAGCGATACTGTACCTTGTGTAATTCAAATGATATTGAAGACGAATACCATTTTGTAATAATATGTCCAGTATATAATGAAATTAGAAACAACCTTATAAAACCATACTTCTTTAGACACCCAAGTGTTTTTAAATTCATACAAATGTTAACATCCGAAAACAAACGACTACTAATAAACCTTGGTAAATTTATTTCACAAGCATTTGACATAAGAAATTCTGTTTTAAATAATATTGTTTAACTGATTAGGTTATCCAATCCAATGAATTTATGTTTCCTGTACATTATATATTTACATGTTCTTGTATAATTATGTATATCAAAATTCGTAAAGTGTTTACATTTTAGTGTTTATATTTTATGGTTTTCTTCATTTATGTTTATTTAAATAAATACTTTAATTACTAAATAATAACTCATCATTAAAATAGCCTCCCATCAAATCATAATGTATAACAATTATTACGACGAATTGTATATTTCGATTACCGGAAGTTAAAAAATATGCATGTACTTTTTTGTTATGTGTTTTGTATGATGTAATATTATGTAGTTATGCTTTGTAAATATGTTCATGTTCTTTGTCAAGAAACTCTTTTGTTTACGACAATAAAGTATTCTGTTCTGTATTCTGTTCTGTATATATTAAATTGTCGTTTGATGAGATACCTCGATTTGGGTGGGCGATTCTTGTATTGCTTTTTCAACTAGTTATTTCGGGCACAAAGTATGTTCCTTTGGAGATTGTTTTACTCAATGGAGCGCCGCTCTGGATAGGTTGCACTCTACACACAAAACATGTAACAAGCCGTCTCGATCCCGAACAGAATGCGCACACGACCAATCTTTGTTTGTATTATACAAGGCTAGTATTACAGTCGCTGAGCACTGAAATTGTGCGTAGCGACGGTCTAATGGTGCTCATGATTCTTGTAAGGTAAGACATTCTACATTCCTAATTTGTTTTCTTTCAGTAACCACTTCTAAACCTAGCAGTACCACAGTTACCACAACTCCTAAACCTACTACGACAACTCTCCCTACGACCACTACCACCACGCCTAAACATACGACCACTACCACCACGCCTAAACCTACGACCACTACCACCACGCCTAAACCTACGACCACTACTACCACTCCTAAACCTACGACCACTACCACAACTCCTAAACCTACGATCACTACTACCACTCCTAAACCTACGACCACTACCACAACTCCTAAACCTACGACCACAACTACAACTCCTAAACCTACGACCACTACCACCACGCCTAAACCTACGACCACTACTACCACTCCTAAACCTACGACTACTACCACCACGCCTAAACCTACGACCACTACTACCACACCTAAACCTACGACCACTACCACAACTCCTAAACCTACGACCACAACTACAACTCCTAAACCTACGACCACTACCACCACGCCTAAACCTACGACCACTACTACCACTCCTAAACCTACGACCAATACCACCACGCCTAAACCCACGACCACTACTACCACTCCTAAACCTACGACCACTACTACCACTCCTAAACCTACGACCACTACCACCACGCCAAAACCTACGACCACTACCACCACGCCTAAACCTACTACCACCACGCTTAAACCTACGACCACTACCACCACGCCTAAACCTACGACCACTAGCACCACTCCTAAACCTACGACCACTACCACTACCACCACGCCTAAACCGACCACTACGACCACTCCTAAACCTACGACCACTACCACTTCCACCACGCCTAAACCTACGACCACTACCACCACTCCTAAACCTACTACCACCACTCCTAAACCTACTACCACCACTCCTAAACCTACTACCACAACTACTAAAGCTACCACGACAACAACCACCCATCGTGCCACGACAACTACTGACACCAGTACGACAACCACTCAATTATCTACCTCGATCATACCGACGCCGATTACCACTCCTACAAAAGCACAAACAATTATAACCAATGCTACATCGACAGTCACTCCAATTCCGTCAACGTCACCGACTACACCAGGTCAGTGTTTGAGTGTCGCTGACTACTAGTATTCATGATGAACATACTTATTATTATTATTGCTGCTTGCTGTTTCTGTATTACATCTTACTATTTTACATCTAGGCGACATATTGAAACATGGCGATCTTTGGAATTGATGTAAGGAAAATTTGCAAAACAAATAAAATGTATTATTTTTTATAGTTATAAGTCAAACATTAACAAATGATGCCCTGTTGCTTGTGATCTGTGCTTCACTCGGGATAAACATCATTTCCCAGAACGTCACTCATTGCTTTCATTTTTCAGTTCATGTGTCCTGTCTAGAATCTCTTCAGTCAGTGATATCACTTAGTCGCGGAGAATTGTTCGCCTTCAGGAATAAATGCTATCAGATTATAAAGGTATGATATCTCAGTCCTAGCTCAAGTTATCCAATGGAAACGAACAGTGGAAGCCCACCCATCAGCCCGCCGAAATCACCAATCTAGTAACCATTTTTTCTCGTTGAAAAATTTGGATAGTAATGTGTTTTTGTGTTACATGTATAATTATAGTGTTCTCTGAAATTATTGAGTTTTCAAAAGGGTAGAACTACTTTATCTGTTGCACAAACAAATGTTCATTTGATATATTTGATATGCACAGTTCGTGTTCTAAATTACCGATGATTGTAATGTAACTGATGCAATGGTAACCATGACAACAGCAGATGTGACGTTAAATGCCTAAAATTTGCTAGTTTTGCATTACGAGTCTAATTTACACCCTTTAATTAACTTGTTATGAATAATAGATAATAGATAGTTTATGCTCAATATTTCAACCAATGGGTTTGTTAAATTGTGAACTTGAAGGAATGTCTACTTTCTTTACTAACTACCGTGATTATTTGCTCGACATAAGCTGTAGCGATGCTCGTCTTAACGTTGTTTTGCTGTATAATTGATTTGATAATCTGTGTTGTTAAAGATTTAATCTAATTTACACCACGGGTTACTGTATCATTCATAAAGACTAAAACGAAAAAAATTGTAAAAATTATATTTTTCTAATGATTATATGAAAGAAAAATATAAATGTTACAACAAAAAACTTTTTTTTTCCGTTTATTTTTTTCATTTTCATTGATACTGTTGTCTGTGTTTTACACCCACAGCAATCGAAAGACTGGGTTGATGCGGAGTTAGACTGTAGAAGAATGGAAGGACATCTAGTGAGTATATACGATGCCAGTGAACAACGTGTCGTACATAGTACATTGATGAAACATTATAACCAGTCTGTATGGATAGGTCTACATGATATTCATCATGAAGAACAATTTGAATGGACATCAGGTAAGCATTCGTATATTTGATTACATTAAGAATGAGAATGTCGTATAAGTACGAAATTAATATTTTATGAAAACTAGAAGTTCAATATGTTGAAATTTATAATGTATGCTGCAAAGATTTCGACCAAAAGTTAACGATACTTGGGGCATGATGCTTAGAATTGGTGAGTTAATCAAGGCATGGATTGGCTAACGTCGCTTCAAGCTAATTTGCATATTTATGTAACAGTTTTGGAGTGCCTTCCCAAGTAATGTTTGTCTTGAGGTTTATGTTATAAAACTTTAGCACATGTATGTTAGTCTTGAAGTATAATGCTATAATTGTCGTTGTTGGGCCAGTATTGCTTCGGGTCGATGCAAAGCAGTTGTAGTACTTACAAAACAATGTAACAGTAGTACTAGTCGTCGTAGTATACAATGTATTGTCATGTTTAATGCTTGGGCCTTTCATTTCATACACATGCAATTTAGCATAAGGATATATGCTTCCACAATTCAGGAGCACAATATACTTACTCGAACTGGCTTCCTGGGAGGAAAGGCGATGATTTTATCCATGACGACTGTGTAGCAATGGAAAGTCAAACATATTCAGGTTTTTGGGATGATCATAAATGTATTGAGGCTCGAGGATACGTCTGTGAATGGGGTGAGTAGATAAACTGTTGGTGTGTACCAATATAACATGGTTTGCACGTGCATCTCTGTAGACAAAAACTCACGTGACCAGTAACGAATTCAACATTACCGTTGCCTTGTTCGTATTGGACAAAAAACACATACATGTTTGTACTATGCTTAAAAAAACTCGCCAGGAACGCAAGTAATTTGGCAACGAATGTACACTTACAGCAAGGGTTGGACGTACAGTGTATTGTTCAAACCCTGTTTTGTATG
Source organism: Spisula subtruncata (assembly GCA_963678985.1). NCBI lineage: Eukaryota > Metazoa > Mollusca > Bivalvia > Venerida > Mactridae > Spisula > Spisula subtruncata. The sequence goes on from OY787669.1 coordinate 13,846,876, forward strand.
AATGCTACTTCGTGTCGGTATTGGAGGCATTGTTGAAGTATCAGACAAGTATGAGAGAAATTAAAAATAAACGGGGCGATCTTGTCATACATCCACTTGATTAAATAATACAAATCAAAATATATATCAGGAGGGCATCAGTCCTGCTTATATTTAATGTCCCGCGTATACTCGAGTAATTACAGTTTTGTCTATTTCACAGATCTGACCCATCGGTCTCACTAGTGGTAGGGTGAGAGGATTTTGTTTGTCATTGGATTATATTTAAGTGTACATTGCTTAATTTTGAATAAACGTGAACTTTATACAATTACTCATGCTTATTTTTACTGTTTAATGTAATTGATTTTGAGAATGTTGATTAGGTTTAGATAGCCATACTTAACCAATAAACTAAGAATAACATTTGCTTGTTTATGCTAACTTTGAGTCCATCTTCTCTTGAAAAGTATCCAAACCACATATGGCAATATTTGGGATGAGGTTTATCTCAAAATTGAGATGTTTCGGGAGATCGGGGCCTAGACAACAAACAAAATTGTGGAATCAAAACTGCGTGTATTTGAAGGTATATTTCTCAGAAAGATCTTGAGAATACAGTGGCCCCAAATTATATTTAACAAAGAAGTAACAGAAGGAACTGGAATTGGGGATATTAATACAGAGCAAACACACTGGAGAATGATAGTACAATCATCCCAAGTTCGCCTATTAACAGTTATATTCTATCTAGCTCTTCTTATCAAATGCAAATATTTAATGTATTGTTGTTACTGGTACTCTTATAACTTCATCAAATGCAACTCACTCAAGCTTACTTCAACAAGACCTAGACCAACTTCAGCTCTGGGAGATCAAATGGGACATGAAATTTAATCCATCAAAATGCTGGTCATACATATCAAAAACGCAAAACATTATTTATTATTCCAACAAGATACTTCTTACACAACACCACACCACATTAGTCCCAGTACCATCATTAAAAAACCTAGGCATAACAATTTCAAATGATCTTAAAACGGGTTTTAAGATATTGATATACGATAAAGGCATGTTAAAATTATTTTCGTTGCTTTATGCTGATGATATCGTTATATTTGCTGAAATGCAGGATGGTCTTCAAAAAGGGTTAACCATTCTCAAAAAATAATGGACACTTGTTGTTCATGAAAAGAAAACTAAAGTGTTTTAATGTGTTGTTCGGGTACGAAAAATGCGATTCATTTACAATTCAAATGGAACGTTTGTCGAATGACTACTTCTGTAAAAGACAACATAGTGTCCAAATACTTACGTTTGACTACTTCTGTAAAAGACACAAGAGTGCCCAAATACTTACACTTGACTACTTCTGTAAAAGACACTAGAGTGTCCAAATACTTACGTTTGACTGCTTCTGTAAAAGACACTAGAGTGTCCAAATACTTACGTTTGACTACTTCTGTAAAACACACTAGAGCGACCAAATTCTTATGTTTGGTTACTTCTGTAAAAGACAGTAGAGTGCCCAAATACTTTCATTTGACTACTTCTGTAAAAGACACTAGAGTGTCCAAATACTTACGTTTGACTACTTCTGTAAAAGACACTAGATTGTCCAAATACTTACGTTTGACTACTTCTGTAAAAGACACTAGATTGTCCAAATACTTACGTTTGACTACTTCTGTAAAAGACACAAGAATGTCCAAATACTTACGTTTGACTACTTCTGTGAAAGACAACATAGTGTCCAAATACTTACGTTTGACTACTTCTGTAAAAGACACAAGAATGTCAAAATACGTGCGTTTGACTACTTCTGTAAAAGACACTAGAATGACCAAATACTTACGTTTGACTACTTCTGTAAAAGACACCAGAATGTCCAAATGGCAAATACTAACGTTTGACTACTTCTGTAAAACCCACTAGAGCGACCAAATACTTATGCTTGGTTACTTCTGTAAAAGACAGTAGAGTGTCCAAATACTTATGTTTGGTTACTTCTGTAAAAGACAGTAGAGTGTCCAAATACTTACATTTGACTACTTCTGCAAAAGACACCAGAGTGTCAAAATACTTACGTTTGACTACTTCTGTAAAAGACACTAGAGCGACCAAATACTTATGCTTGGTTACTTCTGTAAAAGACAGTAGAGTGTCCAAATACTTACATTTGACTACTTCTGCAAAAGACACCAGAGTGTCAAAATACTAACGTTTGACTACTTCTGTAAAACCCACTAGAGCGACCAAATACTTATGCTTGGTTACTTCTGTAAAAGACAGTAGAGTGTCCAAATACTTATGTTTGGTTACTTCTGTAAAAGACAGTAGAGTGTCCAAATACTTACATTTGACTACTTCTGCAAAAGACACCAGAGTGTCAAAATACTTACGTTTGACTACTTCTGTAAAAGACACCAGAGTGTCCAAATACTTACGTTTGACTACTTCTGTAAAAGACACTAGATTGTCCAAATACGCACGTTTGACTACTTCTGTAAAAGTCACTAGATAGTCCAAATACTTACGTTTGACTACCTCTGTAAAAGACACAAGAGTGTCCAAATATTCACGTTTGACTACTTCTGTAAAAGACACCAGAATGTCCAAATACTTACGTTTGACTACCTTTGTAAAAGACACTAGAGTGTCCAAATACTTGATTTTGACTACTTCTGTAAAAGACACTAGAGTGTCCAAATACTTACGTTTGACTATCTCTGTAAAAGACACTAGAATGTCCAAATACTTACGTTTGACTTCTTCTGTAAAAGACACTAGAGTGTCCAAATACTTGCGTTTGACTACTTCTGTAAAAGACACTAGAGTGTCCAAATATTTACGTTTGACTACTTCTGTAAAAGACACCAGAATGTCCAAATACTTACGTTTGACTACCTTTGTAAAAGACACTAGAGTGTCCAAATACTTGATTTTGACTACTTCTGTAAAAGACAGTAGAGTGTCCAAATACTTATATTTGACTACTTCTGTAAAAGACAGTAGAGTGTCCAAATACTTATGTTTGGTTACTTCTGTAAAAGACAGTAGAGTGTCCACATACTTATGTTTGGTTACTTCTGTAAAAGACAGTAGAGTGTCCAAATACTTACATTTGACTACTTCTGCAAAAGACACCAGAGTGTCAAAATACTTACGTTTGACTACTTCTGTGAATGACAACATAGTGTCCAAATACTTACGTTTGACTACTTCTGTAAAAGTCACTAGATAGTCCAAATATTTACGTTTGACTACTTCTGTAAAAGACACAAGAGTGTCCAAATATTTACGTTTGACTACTTCTGTAAAAGACACCAGAATGTCCAAATACTTACGTTTGACTACCTTTGTAAAAGACACTAGAGTGTCCAAATACTTGATTTTGACTACTTCTGTAAAAGACACTAGAGTGTCCAAATACTTACGTTTGACTACCTCTGTAAAAGACACTAGAATGTCCAAATACTTACGTTTGACTACTTTTGTAAAAGACACTAGAGTGTCCAAATACTTGCGTTTGACTACTTCTGTAAAAGACACTAGAGTGTCCAAATATTTACGTTTGACTACTTCTGTAAAAGACACCAGAATGTCCAAATACTTACGTTTGACTACCTTTGTAAAAGACACTAGAGTGTCCAAATACTTGATTTTGACTACTTCTGTAAAAGACACTAGAGTGTCCAAATACTTACGTTTGACTACTTCTGTAAAAGACACTAGAGTGTCCAAATACTTGCGTTTGACTACTTCTGTAAAAGACACTGGAGTGTCCAAATATTTACGTTTGACTACTTCTGTAAAAGACACTAGAGTGTCCAAATACTTACGTTTGACTACTTCTGTAAAAGACACTAGATTGTCCAAATACTTACGTTTGACTACTTCTGTAAAAGACACTAGATTGTCCAAATACTTACGTTTGACTACTTCTGTAAAAGACACCAGAATGTCCAAATACTAACGTTTGACTACTTCTGTAAAAGACACCAGAGTGTCCAAATACTTGTTTAAGCCAGGTAACATAATATATGTGTGTATGTTCATTTATAGTGTATTTTCATTTTCTAGGCTTTAATTAATTCTTCGTTGTGTGGAGTCGTCATAATGAGAGCGTCAGGGGAATCCACTGATGTTAAAAATCGAGAACTTACGATGAGTTTTTGTAAAATTTATTGTTGTCTCTCATAAGACATCCATCTTGATGTAAAATTCCATGCACTACTAGTATACCTCTGTCTCATAATTTCGTGCCTTCTCATGAAAACCGTGCTTAGTTGAATTCAACTCTTGTATATGTTCTACATAGTCATTTTGGTCAAATTATCCAAATAAATCATCCTACAAATATCCTTCATCAATTGATGCCATTATTTTGGACATCACGCCAAAGCTGTCACCTTGACGACCAGGAACGATACACCTAGTAATTATTCCAACTGATATTTTTCAACTTTTGTTAATTTTTTGCATCCCGTTTTCATTTCGCATTATTTTTATCACTTAGGGCTTTAATACTCAAACTAAATACGCATTCAGATAAGCACTACTCCAAATTTATCTAATCTAACTACAAATTTGAAATTCCATCACTTGGGTCCCAATACAGACCCGTTTTTACGGAGGCACGGATTTCATGGGAAACAGTCACCAGGATTCAGAGCATCGACCTAGACATCAAAAAGTTATGATTTTACGAGTTTTTGTGATCATTTTTTAAATTTTCTTTTTCTTATAAGTTAAGTTAACATTTTTTCTTCCGAAAATGGTGCAAACAATTTTAAAACTTGTATGGGCTAGTGCGCATGCGTCGCTGAAACTGTTAAGGAGCACGGAGATACGAGACATCAGCATATATACCGGTATACATACACAAAATTAATGTGTCTTTGCAATTGCTGTTGCTTGTTGGTATTTCGTGAACGCGTTTAATATCAATATTAAATAAAAAAATACGTACCTTTCTAATATTTAAAAAAACACACAGATTCATTAGATGACGTCATTTGAACGTTGTATGTACCGGTTCTACACATGTGTAGTATAGCAAGATACATGTCCCTTGAATATCCGTGCTTATCCGTGGCCACACCAGACTTGCAATTTGACCGGTACCGCTACACCACGCAATTCGAAATAGTGTGGATTTATGCTTCGCTGTTTATGAGTTGGACAGTGGGGTACAATTACTTTGAACAGTATTAGTACCCAGGCCTGAAGAAATTACGCGCATCTTAAGAGAAAACATTAATCCAGGAGACAAAGAAATGACGGACACAAATATAACGTTTCACCTTATTTATTGGCAAAATATATATGGCTTTTGTTTTGAATAATAATTGTATGTAGCCATGTTTTAAAAATATGTTTTAAATAAATATTTATTCTTCATGACACAGACTGGGTTACATTTCCCATAATTTCAGCATCGTACTGCATAAATGACTTGATCAGCTTTGTGTCAGTCATCTGAAAATATAAAACACAAATGTGAAAATGTCTTTCTAAAAAATGTCCAAACCTATTTCCAGCAGCGTATTAAAGTATGCCATTTGTAAAAAGATGGGCGTCATAATTATTGCGCATCGATTATAACTTTATAAGGTATCGGCGCATTATACGAAATGAGTACGCTAGTTTGTCTGTGGACAAATGTTCTTTAAAATGTAAGGGTGTTACAATGTTTCAAAAAGTGCCGATAAAATAAAAAATGTTTATTTACACATCTATAAATGTTTTCCTATTGTTACATATTAAAGTAAATGTATGGATCAACTTGGTCCTGCAATAGCACATGTGCTTTGTTATGCAATAAAACGGCTTTATATGTGGAATCAAACTATCGGTGAATAACTTTTGTGAGAAGTCCGAAGCTTTGAATCTTTTTTACCCTACGGAATATATAATTTATGAAGAATACCAGTGAATAGGTTGAGTGAAACAATATGTTAATTAAAGCTTACCTTTGATGCTATATCTTTTTTCTTGTAATCACATGCCTTGTAGGTTGGCTTTTCGATCCATACTTTATTGCATGGGATATTCTGAAAGAACATGGTGATAGTTTAATTGATTGCTTTCATTGTCGTAAGACAGCACTGGTTAGCAGCAGCATGATGATCCATGATCTTGAATAATATACAAAATCTTACTTCTCCCTGACAGCATTGTGGTAGAGTGTCCGCTTTGAGTGCAAGACGTCTTTGATTCGATACAAGTCAGAGAAAAACCAAAGTGGTTAAAATGATACCATATTCTCCATTTTAAGAGTGATTTACAAATATGTTCGTCAGAACTTTAAACGGGTGATGAAAAACAACAAATCAGTTGTGTAACGAGAATTTATGTTTGGCTTAAATCATCATCATTAATAGGAACGAAATTCGAAATATCACTGCCTCATTAAATGGCGCCATTAAAAACTTTAAGTGATAATCAATAGATATACTAATATGGTATTTCATACTATTTCAAAAACAAAACAACAGACACAAGTCTTACCTCAACAAGTTGGAAGGTATATACACGACATGCTTGCTTATATACTTTGTTAACTAATTTCTCTAACTCTTCACAACTGTAATATAATAGAAAATATTATTGTTTAGTTGAATAATTAAAAATGGCATGACGTTACTTCGAATATAACCCATATCTTAAGCCAATCATAGTGTATACATGTTCGGATTTACATGTATTAGAGCATAAAGTGTGATTTTGTCCATACTTTATATAAGAATTCAGACGCAGTGTATATTTACAAATAGACACGGATAAATGGTTTAAGTTGAGTTCTGCCTTTCCTGTCAGAGTTTCATAATATCTATTATGTCATATAACTCTTCCACATTATATTGACCAATTAAAACACAGGAGAGTTCATGCTCAATAAATGGAATTTTCTTTATAATGAAATAATCATTTTCTAAATAGCTACAACTTAGTCTACTTGTATTTAATCGAGTCCAAAAAACAAAGAGCTGCGTTTCGGTGGGACGTAAGTAAGATCGGTTGATTTCGTAAAGATTCATTTAACGATATACATAACATATGTTCATAAGATACATACCGTACAACTTGGTTGTTCATGTCCATCAAATGCCCAATGACGTCATAAATCACGTGACTGATTTCTGATGCCATATCTCTAGATATCTGCAAGTAAAAGGAAAGTTCTGTATAATTATATGCACAATAAAGCCTATATCTATCATACTCTAAAACTAAGCGTGTTTCCAACATTACTATACTCAATAATTTAATTTATAAGATTGTGTCTGCTTTTGTTGGCATATTAATCATTGCTCGGTGTTTTCAAATATGAGTAACCGTATAAATGGAAAACCAGACGTATTCTTTCTAGAAAATAACAGCTAAGATAAAGTCTTTATTACTAGTGCATGATAGAAAAGTATTCATGGGAACAATTACAAACTCAAACTCACTTTTTTAATCTTCTTTCGGAGTCTGATCTCGGCTAGGAGAGATTTTTCGAAGTAGACATGGTCTTTATTGTGTTCATTCATATATTTGTCGAATACACGCTCCATCTTCATCAAAGCCTCTTCTCTGATGTCTGTTTCTTGCTGGTTGTATAACAGAGCCGATCTCTATATCGGATTAAGCGTTTTTGTTTAATTGCAGCTGTAGATATTGTCTTGATAAAGTTTCTATAATTATGCATAGGTTTACCTTCTTTTTTTTCAAATCCTTTCACTGACACTCTTTTATGAAATTTTCAACTTATATTGTGAGACATCATAGGGGCCAAAATATCAAATATCATTGTTTTCTTGGCATAGTTATTTTTCTAGTTCATTGTTCATTGTTCATTGTTGAGGATCTTATGGAAGATTGATTGTTTCGTATATTGTCAAATAAGTTTCCTCGTAAAATAAAGTCTTTATTATTATTATTATTATTATTATTATTATTATTATCTCTGTGTGGCAAGTATCAGTGAATACTTGTCCAGCTTGGCTTGTGTCTTCCAGCATTTCTGTAATTAGAACAAGTGTAACAGTAGAGTAGCCTAATCCGTACGATAGGATTCATGCAGTCACCTGGTACCTCGGTCCCATTTGACTATCACAAAAATACGGGTCGAGTAGTTTTAATATAAGAACGGGTACACGTCTACGAGTGTTGTTTTAGAAAGTAGTAAGAACGTATTCTGTACTTATTTATGCGAGAAGTATTGTAGTCTACTGAAAGAATAACTTAAATAGTATGCCTGTCGGGAGTTCGACCTATACAATAGTCGAAACTGAAAAAGGAAGTACGTACTATTTTGATTTGTTTCGTTTCCACTTTGAATAAATATAAATCTGAAGGGCATTACTATTACATATCAATTGGCTATTATTATAACGACAGCAGCACTCGATATGTATACATGCAAACACAAACAAATGAGTGTTACTTACAATCCTTGCCTCTCTCAACTTCGATATTGCTGCTTCGTGTTTCTGAATTATTCTGAGCAACAAAGTCTATACTTTTCTCTGATCTCGTGTTTTATGTCACGTGGTAAACTAAAACAAAAATAGCATCAACATATGAACATAAAGAAACTGCATGTTGGGGAATATGAATAATTTTGGCAACTGACGTAGCTTCGTTTTAAATAAAGTTGGCAGCCTCGATAGCAAAGTGGCCAAGAGTCCGCTTGGAATGTGAGAGCTTTCGACTCAACCACAGACCATGACATGCAATCGGTTCTACTATTTAAAATAATTATACTAGTTAAGCATATCGACGGTGCCGAACCAAAACCCCGGAACTGCAAAAAGACAACTTTTCAGGAGACGAAAAAATGTATTTACTCCGTTGAAATAATACCGACGATGACACCCTACCTGATCCTATTTGGAACCAAAATCAACTGCGACATGTACAAAAATATGTTGACTAGTACTAAATCGGAGTTTGTACTGTCATATCCGGGATTTTCGACTAACCTTTTTGAATCCAATAAAAATACGGTATTTTGTCACCTGACAGTATTGAAATAATACGATTGGCTATTAAGATGGCGACAAGACAGAAATGTGCGGGACGTCTAGCAGATGCGGATGCCGCAAAAAAGTTTTCGCGCCAAAATTGAGTTACGGGGTTTTGGTTTGGCACCGTCGATATCCCCATTGCTTGACTCTCAGATTCGTTCGGTGTTGTGATAATGGCACTGCGTTGGCTTAATATCATTGAACTAATGTCGGCCAATTGGACTTAAAACGATTATTAAACAAATAAATTAATACAAATGTAATTAAATGATAAAAATTGCGTGTTTATGATTATACTTACATAGTACAGTAAAGTTCCGCTAATAAGACCACTTTGATTATTTCGAAATCATGCAGATTTTTGCCAGTTTAAAGTCCCAAAGTATTACATTTGGAACAAAAATGGTCCGCTAATAAGACCGATTCGCTATTAAGACCAACTTTTTTACCGGTCTTATTAGCGGAACTTCACTGTATCAGAGTGTATGTCCTCCTCTCTAATGATGTTATATTCCTGTCTGGTTTTGTTCAGGATAGCATTCCGTAAATTACGGAACACATTGCTCACCGATAGAGCTGAAAAATAAATAAATACGGGTGTCAATAATTTGAAAACTTTCGAAGTCGCACTAAAATAAGATCTACAGGATAAGCAATGCTGGTGATAACTTTTGAGTAATATACAGAGGTGCAAGTATGCTTGAAGAAAGAATACATTTCTTTACAATTATTGCTGGTGATATAGAACATTTAACGTGTGAACAATTCGATGGCTTAGAATTAGAAGGTCGTTAGTGCCACTTACGACCTTTTAAGATTCATACATATTTAGAATAAGCATCACAAGGCGCTTCTTATGAGCCCATTTTCAAATCTGAACTTGTCATGCTGACCAAAATGAAGTTGTAAAAGTTTGTTTAACCAAAAGTAAAGAGTAAATGTCAGACAGTTTTTCCGTGTTTTCTCCAAATATCGATTTGGTAGTTACGACCTTCTAATTCTAAGCCATCGAATTGTATACAAAACATGAACAATGATGCTAGTTTGAGCTCGACATCTTAGAAGTATTAGAATGTTGGCAGTTGTGTTTGACTGCTCACAGTGATTACTCCTCAATGGTCGGAAGCAGGAGAAGTATAGTATATAAGTGTCAAACATGTGGAATCTATTTACCTGACCTATAAAGAGCCCCTGAACAATATTAATTTTATTGCAATTGAATGTTTTCGTATTTTGAAATAACAAAGACTAGTGATATTATATATAGCTTGACCAGATTAAACTGAGACTTCTTGCATAATTCGTAAAAGTCCGAAAATAACGGTATATAGTAAATTAATGTACAAATCGAATACAACCGAGCACAACCGGACGAGCTTTACGGACTTTGAGGAGTGTCCGTTTAATCTGGTCAAGCAATATGAATTTAGTTGCCTTATAAAAAACATACCACCCTCCGAAAACAATTCTCGATGTTAAATATTCTACCTGATTGTTTGTGTTTCGCCTCTACTTGAATATTCGCTGTTAGTGTTGACTGTTGAGGTCTGTAACCAGTGAAGGCACAAAACTTCCTCATGTCAGTAAACCTGAAATAAATAAATAAATAAATAAATAAATAAATAAATAAATAAATAAATAAATAAATAAATAGATAGATAGATAGATAGATAGATAGATAGATAGATAGATAGATAGATAGATAGATAGATAGATAGATAGATAGATAGATAGATAGATAGATAGATAGATAGATCGATCGATCGATCGATCGATCGATCGATCGATCGATCGATCGATCAATCAATCAATCAATCAATCAAGCAATCAAGCAATCAAGCAATCAAGCAATCAAGCAATCAATCAATCAACCAACCAACCAACCAATCAATCAATCAACCAATCAACCAATCAACCAACCAACCAATCAATAAAAAAAAAATCAGAGTAATGAAAATTAAATTCAGAGTAATAAATATATATCTCTCCATGCAAACATTTTTCTAAAATCACGAGTGTACCTACATTTGATCATAAGTCATCAATACAGACAACTTTGGAATCCAAATATCTTCCATAGTAGTTGATAAATTAATTTAATGACTCTCAAAATAAGTTTCGCTGCTTGCTTCTATGTCGACTTTGACGTCTATGAAATGTCTCCTGGCGACGACGTCATTTGCGTCATTTTAGTAATTGTCAAGTCACGTCAAAATCTCGTCGGACGCTATTTGACGTTACGGTCTCTGCAGATAAGTTTATTAGAGGCAGTTCAGTATGACGATGTTATAACGTATTTTAAATATTCAATGGGCATTACGTCTGGGGACGGAAGTGGACACGGACGAATTTTCGTGGTCGGTTCTGTAAGTGGATACTGATTGTCACTGTTTTGTAAGGCGTTTGAAATGATAACAAGTTGGCCCGGTCTTGTTTTTAGCTGCAGATCCATGCCCGATTTACCAACGAATACATATAATTAAGGAATACACTCACACAAAGAGCCGATTCGGTTACTACACCATTGATGACTTGTCTATAACTTTTCCAATTTCTGCCGATTTGCATGATTTATTAATGATTTATGGGCCTAACTTCAGAATTCATTTTTGATACGCCTGCCGTCATATTGCGATATAACACACGAAAGAACTGCTATGATACCCCTGATGATTTCCGTTTGAAAGTGACAATGGAGTATTTATTTTAGGCGTATGTTGTACATCAAATTCCTCACACTGCAATATAAAAACTGACCGACTTTAACAATCAGGGAGCGATGGTCTAGAGGTAGGACGTGTGCTTCGGGTCGAGATATCACGGGTTCAACCCCGTCTGGACCACTGGTCAATTTTCCTGAGCAAGAATAACCCACGTCAACATAATTCATTCGACCAAGGTGTAAATTGGTGCCTGTGAGGATAGTGTCTATTCTCGGGGCAGATCGATGTTGGCTGAAATACCCAAGGGAGTCTCGAACGCACGCTTCATTAAGGAGGAAATTTAAATATCAAAGGGTGGTTGATCGCATGAACAACTGAAAACTTCCCTCGAAAATTGGTAACTTAACTTAAAACGTACACAAATGCGCAATAAGGTTTCCATTATGACGGTAGATGTATTCACTCGCTCAATACTCAATTGTCAATCGGGTATACATGGTTTGTTCCTCTATCGTTTTCTACCCCACTCTCGGATACATCTGAACTCTTAATTTGGCTTCGATGACTAGAAGCGTTTCAAAGTTATCCTACTGTAGCCAGGACTCGAAAATGAACCTATAGAATTATGATATCCAATTTATGCATTGCACGAAGAGGTGGGTTCAAACTTTGGTATTAGGGATAGGTTTTAATATGGATATTGTCTTCTCGTTCCTAGGAAACATTATTGAGCTAGAAAACAATAGATTGTTTATTTCAACAAAACCTCGCTGAAGTAATTTTGCAAACGCAAATTATGTCGGTTGAGTCAAGTACAAATAAGGCAATACGTATGCTGCCAAAAATTTAAATTTAATTAATTATAGGTAGCAATATGGGTATTGTAAAATGTACATATCTTCGCAATTATAAAACCAAATCTTAATGAAAAAATCTGTCATAAAGTCTAGTTTTCATGCTGTAATACCCATGAGCTCCGATGAAAACACATAGCTACCGTATTTTGCACCTTTGTCCGTTCTGTCCGGACTGTGCTTGTCAAGTAACGTGTTCTCACACATGGTAGACCTTCAATCAAAGAAATGGAAGCAAACTGATCGTATAGTTTGTGATTATTGGATGTTACAGCTTGCCAAAAAACTCTTCAATAAGTTCACGAATTCCTACGTCCGTGAAATATGTCTTTCACCTAACTCCGCGATTTAAGAACAATAAACAATAAAGTGATATGCAGTTCCTTAGCTGCAAATTGCAAAAAAAGATGCATTGTCTGCGTAATTAGTTCTTTAAATGTTATTTTAAAAACAATATCACATTTCAAACTGCCATTGTATTTAAAACAAATCATTTTTTAATATCGTAATTTCCTTTGTATCAATACAACATGAATTCATTTTACACAGACAATTAGGTACTTGTGGAATTAGGTACTTCCATATGCGGTCAAATATAACCAAAACATCGAGTCTTTCAAGCAGGGACCGGGCACGGTCAGCTTCTAGGCATTTCACCCCTTTGGTGCGAGAATGGTCAATCTAATTATATATAGGCTGGTAAACGAAATCTTGAGTAGCATCATGTCTCGGACTAATTGCAACAAAAACTTCTCCATTGTTTTCGTAAACTACAATGTGTGTAGTAACACAGGAAAAAAGTTGCATTCACATAGACCTGGCATTACTGAGAAAATGACCTTTCTTTAAGGTCATATGAAATCATTTTAAAAAGCTCTGATCGTTACATGTTTTGGTCGTTTAGAACTTACCTTTGATAATATGTGTTATTTTTAAGCTGTGCTATATACATTATGAACTTAAGATATCTTTTAACGCATTTTTTGGCCATTTTCGACATACAATGCTATAAACAACGCATTAATTATCCTTCTTGGGGGGTGAAATTACCCCACCCACTTTTAGGTCTATACTTAAATTTCATAAAAATAACAAAGACACACCATTATGTATGTTAGTTATTATTTATTTGACAATGTCTTTTATTTGCCTTATTTATGACATTTCAGATAGCACCCTTGTTATCCAGATAATCCTAAATGATTGGATAATCCAAAATGATGGATGTATGTTTCGAAAACAACCTATTTTTGGCCAATTTCACTAATTTGTAGTGATTTGTTAACGTACGAAGATAGAATTGTTAGCAGTTTTCATGAAACTGAAACTATTTTACAACAGTTTTGTGAATATGATACACGCTATTTGTAGTGACCCATGTGTGAAAATGGATAATAGCCAAAATTGATCGCGGATAAGTCACAAAATGATTAACCTAAAAAATAACTGAAGCACCAAACTGTTAAGCAAATCCATCAACTGCGGTGTACCATACATCGGATCTTGCAAGTCAATTTAACAAATAGCATTACTTTTCGCGACATTGGACTGGAAAAGAGTGTAAGTTCAGTCACGAGATCCACAAGACTGATTTCTTTACGCATTTTAAATGGTTTATGCATCTTCAGATTTTATCATGGTCATAAAAAACATCACACTATAACAGGTATTGTTTAAGTGTTTTAAATCCCTTGTAAAGAGCGACTGCTCACTATCAAGTAATGGTCATGATGCTGCATATGTCATAATGTGTCTCGAATTATTGCATTACTAAAGAATCATTGATTTTGAATTGAATATTCTGTTAATGATGATCCAAAACAAACGTGCTAAAAAATCATAAGAATGACGGAAGTACAAACAGATCCTAACTAAAACAGGTAAAAGTAACTGTGCAGATTATTGATTTTACCGTATCGACAACTGCCAACTGTCATGTTTGTGTACGGAGTATAGCACTACATTATGTCTACATAACTCATTTACTCGCAATACCCAGTGTACACGTGTCCAAAGTGTTAGTGTAACTGCACACCTATGCCTATTTTTAATGGTACCAAATTGGAGGAGTGCGTGCACTATATCATTTACATACGTGTATATTTACTATATAACTTATTTGTTTTGCTGATTTAACATCAGTATTATCCCCACCTAAATGATTAGTCAGCAATGTATGTATATATTCCTTTGTAGACGAGTCAGTAGAAAATGATGAACACAATGAACATAGTTCTGGATGATCTATGTCGTTATTACATGTAATATAAAATAGCTAAAATTTGGATGTTGTAGTGGGGTAACTGAACTGTCTTCTGTAGGTTGCTTGCATCTCCCAGAAGCATGGTCTCAATAGACGTGTATGTTGGTAGAACCTTCTGTGGTGCTTCCTCCAGATGAACAATTTATTTAATAGTGTCTAAAGATGACTCCATGCGATTCTGTCTTGTAAACAGTGTCCACAAATCACTGTCCTTAGATGGAATCTGATAGCTTGACTTTGCATATTAAATATGAGGCCTGGCATCTATTCGAATCTAGCCATTTTAAGTTTTGACATGTTTGGCATTTCATGAACCAGCAGCTTGAAGATCAATTATGCTAGTGACTCTTTCAGAGTTGCATCTTGTACATAAACTACTAGTGTGCCAAATACGCTCGATGGAATTGTGGAACGTATGCAATTATGTATCACATTTCTTGTTTACTAGCATTAGAATTTCAAGAAATGTTTCGACTAGAATTTCCTGTCCAGAAACAACATGTATATGTCAGTAAGGCTTGTTGCCTTTGTTTTGTAGATTTGGCAGTGTAGAACAAACAGCTATCTATCTGAAATGAATAAGTATGTCCAGTTTAAGATAACAATCGGCTAAATTCTACAATATAATCAATATAACTTATTCATTTTAGCGAAAATAAACACTTAGGCAAATTGATCAAGACTTCTTTTGGAATTTCAACCAGACTTGTTGTTACCTGTAATTTTCTCAAGTTTTCCATCCTAGAATTACTTACTGGTATTGTTTGTCTATAAAATATTACACTAAAAAGTCTTATATAGTGAGATCATTTGTCAAGTTATATTTTATTGGTATTACATGTACATGAACATATACACACCATAGTTATGTCATGTAAAACTCTTTTAACTCTATGATAGATACTACTAATACTGATCGGTATATCTGTAGATACGATAGTCTGTATAGTTGAGTATCACAGGATATGTATTGTGAAATAACTGAATGATTATATTCAACTACTGAGGCTCAAACGATCAATTTAAAGTCAATATATTATCATGTATGTGTTTATAGCATTTAATACCACTATTGTTAACACACTGTTTACAAAAATGTTATTTAATGCAAGTTAGAAAAGTTATACAAACAATGTTCAAATTTCTCATGTCCATTTACTTGAACTTCGTTGTTAGTATCTATTCAGCAACTGAAATAGAAAATAAACATGAACCAGGCACTCTGGATGATCCATGTATAATAAACATATATGTTATCATTGTTTAGGCTGTTACACACTAGAGATGTAAAGAGTGTAGATAAATTAATAAGATCGTACATTACTTTTATGTGCAGAATAATATCAAACATGAAATTATTATAAACAGCTTATCTGGGTAATATTTGATAAGACTGTGATATATTCATGTAGCATTTGGTTGGCTTGATTGAGATAGGCACAGGTCAGGTACAAAATTAATTGGAAACAAGTGCAGGCTTTCGATTGGGATTTAACTGACAACAGGGATTACCCTGATGCAGGTTTTCTGCGTTCCTGACGACCCTCATTTCTGCATTACTGTGCATCCTTGGGACCCCCAATCGGATCCTTCGAATACATTTTTGTTTCCGCTATAACATTTTTTCTGCTACTTTATTTATTGCACTTGTGGTTTATTGGGCAATCTGTATTGACTACTCTACACGCTATAATAAGTTAGAGGCGTCTTATTGCAATCATGACAGAACGTTCCATTCCATACTGCTGTTCATTTGAAATAGTCATGTAAATGATTAACTCATGTGCATGTGCTATTTTATTTATAAATTGTATCAGGTAACAGTGAACTTGAAATGCATACCCGTATATGATTTGATCCCCAAAATGTCTCAGGGAATATAAACCTTAAGGGACCCTTGTATGAAAATTTATAGGAAACCCCTGATTAAGTTAAATAAAAAAAATCTTTAAAAACGTTTAGGAGCATGCTCATATGGGCTAGACGCAAAACAGCTTCAGACAAAGAGTTTCTTTCTTTGAAATTGTGAAGCTGATTGTTTATTCTGATTAGAAACTTATCTTTTACGGGTACACAAAACAATGGAGGGGGCATCGCTACCATAACAACATCAATATCACTTTACAATGGTTGTTTTTATTCTAATTGCTAGTATCAACCAGCGTGTATTTGCAAAATACATGTATATCAAAATCATGAACATCATGAAACATGCAGTATGCCAATCAAGCAATGCAGTTTGTGACCATATAATATACAGTTTGACGTGTTTTAGTACCGTAATATACGCTGTGGACAAGCTATGAAAATTATATACATCATGAAATTTCATCTCTCCAAATTTGCAGATGTATCTATATACATGTAGGTACACGACATAAGATGGAACTATTTGATAAATTGATATCCCCAATTTTGAATTATTGGTCAGAGATTTGGAGTTATCTAAATGAAAAAACACGAATTGATTTTTTTTTGTATAAACAACAGTTAGGAGTCAGAACCCAAACAGTTACAGTGACAGGTCAGCTGAGGATGTACAAGAGAAAATGGGGATATCAAAGGGAACACCGAGAAGAACCGTTGGGGTAGAGATGAAAATGATGGGAATCATCTGCATCACAACAGAAAAAAGTCAAAAACATTATTATGTGGAGCGCTGCTGTGGAAGCCTAATATACTGAAGTGTGTGCGGAGGACTAAATACACACAGGGACAAAAGGACAAAAGAAAAGCAAACATTGCCATGGAGTTATTTCTAGGTATGTGACTTTACATTAAAGTAAAAATCGTAATGCTATTATTTTTAAATTTCTTGAAATTGCACACACGCATACATGGTTCAATAATGAGATTATATTAAAATGTCATTGATATTGGTATTTATATATAAGATTATCATTTAATGTGGTTCTAGTTCAGCGTTTTTTAAAAACCCAACGAACTGCACACTTGTCACATGTGTACATAGGCCTGAATACAAAGGCACCCAACCCCTCCTCAATGTAAGAACAATTTCAATAATGAGTCTCTTTTTTGCATTATAACCATTAAAATACCGACTTTTAATTTCCGCTATTCCGCTTTACATTTGCCAATGTTGTTGTTGTCTCGTAATTTCCTCCCTTGCTTGGAGCACACTTCTATGAAGTTTCACATATATAGTTCATCACAATCGATAAGTTAACTTCGTAACAGTTCAACATTATAACGCGAAAATAATTCACAACGTATAAATTTATAAATAATTCAGTTCAATTTGGCAGTATTTCCCAAAATAGTAGGACAGTCCTTAAGTGCATTTACTTTAATCAGCAGTGATCTTTTACGGTGTAGGCTACTGGTGAGGCTCTGGCTGAGGCGCTCTATATGTCTAGTCATTGTAGGGTTGGGGCACATGTTAGGCCAGAGATCTTGGTGCGTACAATCAAGAATGAGTTGTAGAAGTAGTTGGTTGCTTTCGATCCTTTTGTAGCTATCAGGACAGTATTCCTCGCATATCTTCCTCAGACAGTCAAGTGTTTTTACTCTACAGCTGGATAGGACGGGGCAATTGAGCACAAAATGTTCGAGATCCTCGTCAGCCTGTTTACATAGTGGACAGAGGGGAGAGGTTGCAGAGCCATTGAAGCGTGCAGCATTTGTCTGAAGAATATAGGTGCCGGTTAATACAATGCTGACCGTTTCCTTCCGGATTCCGGGTTTTATCCTATTAAATATCGTGAGAATGAAAGTGAAAGTAGGGTAGGGGTTAACTTCTATCACGTATTTTTGTTAGATAAAAATACATGCTGCTATAAGCTTACATTCACATGGATTCAATCCACACGTTTAATAAACCATTAGACGAAATATTTATAGAACAATAAACCATTAGACGAAATATTTATAGAACAATCTTCCTTTTTGTTTTCTTGAAAGTGGCGTATGGGTGGATTGTTGTCTACTAGTATAAAGATAATCCCGGAGATTGTACGGACTTTAAGTCATACCTAATCTTATTCGGAACTCCTCGGCAATTATGTCAAGATGGCAGAAACAGAGTCAAAGGTTGGGAATTAGAATTTTTACATTTTGACTTCTGTGCTGGCTTGACAGCCGTAATGTTGCATGTCTTTGTGTTCTATCATCTTAGCCGTTGCATTTAACCTTTTTTGAATATGTATTAGCTGCTATTTAAAACGGCCCCATTTAAAATGTGGGACGAAAAAATGGATAAAGATATTGACTTTGAAGTATTTTTTTAATACAATAAGACAGCCACTATAGAGGCCTTAACCTAAAATTGACAAAGAAGAACTGTAGGAGAGACACTAGAAAGAACTTCTTCTCTATCATCATTATGAGAGTTGTCAATAACTGGAATTACTTACCTGAAGATGTAGTGAAAGCACCAACATTGAACTGTTATAAAAATCGGTTGGATAGTTATAACAATCCTTCTCATCGACTCGAGCCCTAATTGTTTTGGTCAAATATGCACACATGCGGAGATGGATCTTATCCAAAACATGTTAAAATCTGCTGGAAGGCTTATTTCTGTCAAAACAGCAAAACACATGTGAATGAAAACAACTTGTAATCGTTCTGTGATCCCTAATAGCAACCAACTATGAATATCCATTTTGGTAAGCATCAATGCCTAAGCTTTTTACCATGGGGTTCGGTTATTGACGATTTATTTGTCAACAAGCTCGTTCACATTGATTAAAGTCGGTGAATATTATCTAAAATAATTTAACTTCATTTCACAACTGTGTTTTGTGAAGAGTTTTCAGTCTTTGGGTTAAATAGAGGCTGACCAATTAGAGGGCTCGAGTCGATGAGAAAGTTTCAGAGTGACTTAGGTTCTTGACTGGTACTTGCTTTATGGCAAATATTTTACTACAAAAATTTTTTAAATGCAAAACTATTTTGATTTCATAAAGTTAGGTAATTTCTCTGTAAGTAAAAATAAAATTGGTTAAAGAATAGAATGTAGGAAGTGTACGTGTAAGGCTTTTAGCCCTAAGGGCCTCGACTCCACGAGAAAGCAGTATATATGGGGAATACAATCTACACCACACGTTCGGCCGAAAACTGGGTGCAATCCATAGAGGGGGTCCAATGAGCAGAGCCTGCTCGCGACCCGAACAACAGATGTAAGATGTAAAAAACAGTGTTGATGCAAAGTTTTTAAAACAGTGTTGATGCAAAGCATAATAGCTGGAATATTATATTAAATACAGTGGCATAAGTAGAGCGATAGGTTAAACGTAGTATATTAAACAGGATTTCAGAGACTGATTATGGTGAAACATGATCTATACGACTGACAGCCATAATGAACGATGCTATGATGGGGAGACTGACTACTGTTTGGGTATAATAATATGCGAGGCTATTTACTTTTGTGTTGTCCAAACCCCTGCCCGGGGACCGCTGTTACTGAAAAGAAACTTTTTTTTCATGAATACTAAATGAGTGAACTTATCCAATTATTTAATCAATATATCTTCAAAGGTTAAGTAACTGATTCAAACCGATAATGGGTTGGCGTTTTCCAACTGCTGTTCCAAGACTTTTTGACAAGCTAGAGGTCACATTTTTGACATCATCTTTATGAAATTTCGTCAATATATCTGTGTTTATGTAAAATCTAGACCAAGTTCAAAATTGGGTCATCTTGGGTCAAAAACTAGGTCACCAGGTCTCATCGAAGTAAAAACTTGACACAGTAGAAGTCACAGTTACTTACTCATTATGAACATGGTCACACATGAGTGTTTGTATCTGGTTGGGCTATATGACACCGGTTTGACAGACTGCACATGTTGTCGTCTTTCGACCAGTGCATCTCAGACAAATATTTCTCTTGGAATTGAAACCAAATTTCACATATCTTCAACAGATTATTTATATATTCAATCATTTTGGCCCAATTATTTGGAATTCCCTTTTCTGTGACTGCTTCTTGTAACTTTTGTTATGCTAAGTTAATGAATTTCAGACAGAACTTTTGAAGGAAGTACTGGCTCCACAAGATAGCATTAGGGAGGATTTAGTTACAACTGCAGTGAAATTTCTTCAGAACCCCAAAGTTCAACAAAGCCCTTTGAGTCAGAAGAAAGCCTTCCTTCAAAGGAAAGGTATGTGACTATTTTCTTGTACAAATGTCTTCCCTCTGGTGAGATAGTGTGATCACTCACTTGTCTGTCCTCCTTCTACATTTTAAAAATTGATGAAAATTGATACTTTGGTGGTCCTCTTTCAAATAACTTTGGTATTCTGACATGTCTCAGATCATGTTAAAGGTTGTTCGAGCGGTTTGGATCCTGTACGTGTTCAGAATTGAATCAAATTTTTACTGATGGTAAAGAAATCTATTCTGACAATGAATTTGCAGTGGATAATTGACTGTATGATTGATGAGAATGTTTGTATTGCAGGTTTAACTGGAGATGAGATAGATGTAGCTGTAGTTAGAGCCAATGTTCAATCAACTCCCCAAGCAGCTCCTCAAGCAGCTCCACAACACATTAACCAATATGTGCCAGTGCAAGGTTAAACAATATGTCACTTTATTATGTTTAGAATTTATCAGTGCTGGATCTAGTTTATTAAGCCCCCATTTTAGATGAGGGGGTATATTGCTATGCACATGTCCTTTAGTTGGATGGTCGATAAGGTAGACCAAATTGTTTCCGTTCAATAACTCAAGGATCTTCAAACTATACATGGAGGTTGACCAGCAGCATTAGACAACCCCTATTACCTTTATACCATTTTTATACCATATGGTTTCTGTTTAATAACCCAAGAACACTTTGCCCTAGGATCTTGAAATTTAATAATAGCATCATATAAATCAATAGGGGTCATCTACTGCTGCTGACCAAACCACATGCCATGTGGTTTGGTCAGCAGCAGTAGATGACCCCTATTGATTTTGAGGTCAGTAGGTTAAAGGTCAAGGTCACTAGGGCCAAGTTTCAGCTGGAAAAATGGCTGAAAGACGTAATCTGTGAATTTTGGTTTGAAACTACAGTCCCATCGCGATTATTCGAAGTTGGTTCGGGGATACTAAAAGATTGGTGAAATCCACATGATAAACTAACAGTCATGAACACTGTTGCAAAAACATGTTTAAAACATGTAAAGACATATTTAATCATCAAACTTGACCTGTTTTTCACAAGTGTAATGACACAAAAACAAACTTAACATGTATAGATGTAAATTAAAGAAAGAATTATTTTTCTAGAATTATAGCCCTTTGTGTGGGTATATTGTAGTCTGCGGAATGGTGACAGCTAGTCCTAGATCAGTCAGGTAACTCTAGAGCATAAAGGATGCAACAAATATGACTTCAAAAGATGTGAGTGTGTCACCAACTGTTTTTGTTCTACAAAAAAATGTTGTGTTTGTGACAATTTATTTTGGCACCGTTTCTACTTATATCTCTGGTTTCTTTTCAGAACAAGCTGTTAGTAAATGGGTGAAAGCCAGAGACATAATGGCCGTAATCACCATGGTAACTGGTATATCATATGCTGCTTATAAGATATATAAGGTAAGCTGTTGCCATTTTTATGTTTACGACTGCTTCAATACTGGAAAAAAATGGGGCAAAAACTAGGGTCAAAGAACATAACTTTGTCAATAACATAATCCTTTTGAAAATTCGGTGTAGTGTTGAGCTATGAAAGTCCAGGCCACATTTGATATAAAAATATTCCAAATAAAAATGTTCGCCTTTTTACTCTCATAGGTCCTAAATTTTGACATAACTAACTGAAACCTTGTTGTCGAGACAAAATATGTGTTAAAAGGACATTGTGTACAGGTTTGAAAACAAAGTCTAACCTAAGCTGTAAGCAAGATTATCCTCTATATCAAGATAGTTTTTACCTCAAATAAACAATTATATTGTAGGAATTTTTACTACCATGGCTATTTGGTCTCCAAACAAAGGAGCAACGTATTGAAAAGTTGGAGCAGGTTGTCACTGATTCTATGACTAATGTAAATACAACATTGGCATCCATTGAGGAAACATTTGGCAAACAACAAGAGAAATTGCAGATATTGTCAC
This sequence comes from Spisula subtruncata, assembly GCA_963678985.1. Classification (NCBI taxonomy): domain Eukaryota; kingdom Metazoa; phylum Mollusca; class Bivalvia; order Venerida; family Mactridae; genus Spisula; species Spisula subtruncata. The sequence continues at coordinate 13,869,729 of OY787669.1, forward strand.
ATGATGTTAACAGTAAAACGGTAAAGTATACTTTATCACATGCATTGTAGGCCTTATTTTCCCACATAATATTAATACAGTGATTTCGTCTGTTTGCTCAGCTCATCATTCAGTAACTAAGTTGTTTTATGTTTAACTATTTTATATAATCATAATCGTTTAAGAGTTGTAACACTTGTTACTTCTAACCCCGTGGCGTGTGGGCGGTGGCGGCAACAATCGTTTCCAGAATACCTCAAACAGTTTTTGTCCTATCTTCACCAAACTTAGCCAGAAGTTCTTTTGTCAGATGATGTCTAGGTCAAGTTTGAACGTGTCTTAAACTAGGTCACAGGGTCACTAAGTGCATTTTTGGTTTCCAGACACTAATTAATTAAATTTTCATCCGATCATCACCAAACTTTGTCAGAAGTTGTATCTAGATGATACTCTTGTTGTATCTAGGGGAGGTGCGTTGGGTGCAATAAACTAGTTTATATATTTATTGTTGACATACTATACATACTAAAAGTGAAATATACCTGATTATTTCTATGTAGGGAGGATCAAGTACTGAAGATAGGCAGAATAGTGCAAGTATAAATGAAATAAAGACAGAACTATCTTCCATCAAAGGCTTGCTTCTAAACAGGTGAAATTCCACCCTTTTAATTTATGTTCATGTACTGTGTCTCTATCTGGTATATCGAGGTTAAAAATAACTAGACATGATAGGCTCTTACCAGTTTTCAACCAGAGGGGACTATAGGTTCGCCATCCATCAGTCTGTCAAGAAAAGCTGGATCCATCCACAACTCAAATAGTTTTCAAGCTAGAGTTATGAAACTTGTTTTGTGAATAGGGACTAATAAGGAGAGTATGTACGTTTAATATTTTTGTTGATTCAGACAACAATTGTTGTTGCCATGGCAACAGAAACATTGACAACCTGAAAACCAGGTAGAGGACTTCTGTATTGCTTGCAATTCCTAATCACTGATTTGAACCATAATGTGGTCACTTATTGTTGGATTCTTAATGAACCGGCCTTTGTTTACCGCCTTTCGATAAACTTGTAACCTTGCTGTTTGATGGCTAACTTCTTGTAACATGCTTATTGATGTATTTAAGCCTGTCTGTACATTTGATAAATAACTACTTGTTATACAAAAGTAAATATCATTTCAGACGACAGTTTCCACCAGTACCAAATACGACCCCAGTTTTACCTGCTTGGCAGTTAGTGTCGAAATCTGGTGATGCTGATACAAATAACAAGGGAAGTAATGAACCGACTGAAACAACAAACACTGTTACACTTTCTTCTAGTCCTGCTCAAGATATTCCTGCAGATATAAATAGTGAACAAACTGACAATGGTAGTGTTACGGCTCTGGAAGCTAGTAATGCTGATACAGACAGGGATAGTGTAGATAGTGTTGTGGATGATGATGATAATACTGTTCAACATGACACTGCTAGTCATATACAAGTCACAGAAGCCATCAATGATGGGGAAGGCAATGAAAGTTCAGACTGATAAAATCAAAGCTGCCATATTTCATTCCCTCACCGAATAATTTTAGGGCATATAAATTTGTTTAGTAATATTAATAATAAAATGTCCTTGTCGACAAGCAGCAGGAACTGAAGCATTTGAAGGTTTGAAGGTTCTTTACCAATTAATCTTTAACTCTTCTATTTTTCATTGGAAGACACATTTACCAGACATTGATCCAGATATTGGTGTGATGATATATGTGATATAAATGTGTGTTATAGTGAAGCAATATTTTATACTTATTTTCTACTCGACATCATGTTGTAGATTGGATTGCACATTTCACATAATAATATAATTTGTTTTTTTAGTCAGAATGTTGTTCTTTATTTAATATAGGCCAAGTTCAAAACTGGGTCATGTGAGGTACAAAAACTTGGTCACTAGGTCAAATCTAAGAAAAACCTTGTGTTCACTCATTAGGTCTAAATTTTTATACAATCTTCATGAAACTTGGTCAGAATGTTTTTCTCCATGAAATCTGGGCCGAAGTCAAAACTGGGCCATGTGGGGTAAAACCTAGGTCACAATGTTAAATCTTAGAAAAGCCTTATGTTCAGTCCAGATATCACCGTTGTGATCGAAACTTCATGAAGCTTAGCCAAGTACGAATCTGGTTCATGCCTGGTCAAAACAAGATCACTAGGTCAAATATTACCTTGTGTTTACTGTATAGAACCTGTTTTGACCCAATCTTCATGAACTTTGGTGAGAATTTAAGTCTTACTGATATCTAGACAAATTTTCAAACTGGGCAATGTTGGGTCAAAAACTAGTTACGTGGTCAAATCTTAGAAAAAACATGTACGCTCTCTATAGCGGTCACAACTTTGACCTAATCGTCATGACAATTAGTCACTTATGACAGTAAGTAATCATAGGATCCTAGTACAACAGTTGAGCGACCTATGGCCCATAGTAGCTAGGGTCCTATTGTTTATATACAAAGGAAGTTATGTATTCTGTATAATTTATATGCATGAGTTTGTCCATCAATAACTTCGTCATTCATTTACCAATCTTGTTTATTTTGGCATGATTGTTAACCTCAACGAGGAGCGTCGTCCACAACTCACAGGTTCATATCAAAAACGTCAATGCCACAGTTATTATTTGCGACAGCAATGTAACATCTTCAACAACAACCATGGCACCTAGAGCGAATACCAAAATAAATAATAAGAAATAGATCACCGTTGGACGTAAGGAAACATATTTTCACTTACCGAGTTGTAAATATGTGGAATGAGCTCTCAAGCAGTGTCTGCTAAATATGTAATGCACCAGTCAGTTGCATCCACGCCCCCCACCTCGGGGATGGACCGGGTTTTTTACTTTTGCGTTGTCACCCCCCCCCCCCTCCCTCGACCCTGTGGGGACAGCTGATGGTATTTCCCCGGCCCCTGACAACTAAACATTGTCCTAGGGGGTATTTATTCGGAGAAAAAAATCCCAACATTTCCCCGTCAGTGCTGGGAAGCTGGAAGTAAAAACACGGCCGTTTCCCCGGCTATCCACCGCCCATCCATGTGGGTGGGGCGTGAGTGCAACTGCCTGGTGCATAATGCATTCAAGAACAGACTGAATAAATATTGCAAAGTTCGCCACCAATGATATTTGACTATTCGATGAAATCCCAGGCTACTATTATTTCTATATCGGACCATTTTTAAAACAAGGGAGCCTTCAAGGCGATCTGTTCAGGAGGTGAATGTAGAGGAACAACGGGCCGGCTTCCGTACGTTTGAGGTAGGCCAGCAACAGTAGTTGAAACTTCCAACGGCCTGAATTTGTATTTTCGTCATAACAAATTGAGTGTTTCATTGTAAAATATTGTTTAAATAGTACCACTAAGCACAAGAACCTGATATTTATATAAATGGTCCAATAACACTATCCAATACCCCGTTACTGACAAGCACCCACATAAAAAGTACAAATTATTTAAGTTACCTATCTAATTGCATAAAAAAAATATCTCTTTCGTTACACCTTTGATATGGTTCATTTTTTAAAATGTTGTCATTACACAATATTGATTTGTTTAACGATTATTAGTGATTATATCAGAAGCTCTTTGAACAATTTATAGAGAAGGTCCTTATTATATTAGGAAATATACATGGTGAGTAGAAAGTAATGCAATTCACAAATATTTTGAATGTACGTGTATATACATTGTACATGTAGTTATGAAATTGAAAAAAGTGGGCACCACTTGAAAAATACTACATTTTCTTTTTATATGATTATTTATCACTGAATAATACATGTACCAAATCGTCCATGCATTAGTGAACACGCACATCCTTATGTTCAAATCGCTTTAAAGTTTTTACATTCATGTTTTTCATAGCTACGACCGCAATAATGAAGTTGCGTATGGTCAGTTCCAGGCCCGGGGTCAGGTCCGGATCAAGGATTTTCTGAGAGAGGGCGCAATTTAAGGTATGTACGGGAGTCGAACACCTTACTAATGATGGGGAGTCTCCCGGGCATTGCTTAGTGTGTGTGTGTGTGAAATTTCATGGGCATGATAGTAGTGTCCAGAACATTGGGAGGCTGAAAATCATATTTACAAACGTTATCAGTACGTGATGAATGTTAGTGCAGATGTATATTCTTAGATACTAGTTTCACAGTTTTTTTTCAATTAGAAAATGATTATGTAAGTAAAGGGGTCAGGGGCATACTCAATTTTCAAAACAATGGATGGCCCTGGTGCATTCTTAGTCTATATGGGCGTCCAGAAATATCTTATTTTGTAATAAAAACAACACAATTTCTTACATTCAATTCTCTTTTTTTTTGTAAATATCTTCCTTATGCTTGCACAAGTAACCGATTTCCAAGAGTTAACCCGAATGGTAGTGTAAGGGTTATTTAACATAGAAAGGAAGAAGTATAAAAGCAATATATGAGCGTGTGCAAACTTTATCTCACAATTTTGCTCTGTGATCCAACAGCTACTCGATAACATATAATTATACGCATTCAAGATATTCTGCGAGCGAAGCGAGCATGAAAATGCTCATATTGTTTTTATTCACCAAGAATATTGTGCAAATTACCTATATTACTTACATTAGAACAGTTTACAGTTTATTCAGAAATATGATTAGGCCACCGGCCCATACACAACATATTTAACATACATATATACCAAATGTAGTGGTTAGTGTGGTATTGACAATTCATATACATTTTTATAGCAATAGTATGTGATCAACAGCATGTATAAACAACAAAATTTACTATACAAATAATGATTTCAAAAACTCTTCTCGTCTCTGAGAAGCATAATATAGGAACATTGCAAGCTGTCTTATTGTATCAGTATTATTATCGGATAACAATCTATAGAAACTAAGATTTGATTTGTTGGTACTATATATTTTCGGAATATATTTACTTCTAATATCATCATATAAAGGGCAATTAAAAACAAAGTGGATTTCATCCTCAATGTAACCTTCACAATAAAGACAGCTGCGATACTCCCTTGGAACATCATGGTATCGTCCCGTTTCTACCATTAAACTATGCGACGAGAATCTAAATGTTGCCATAGCGCGCCTAAATTTATCAATGTCAATAACTTTAATATAGTTTTCACATACAAAATCTCTCTTAATATTTACATAAAGACTCAGTTTACTTGTGCTAGCACATTCAGATCTCCAATTTTGAATAAATTGATCTTTAAGTCTTTGTTCAAAATTAAACAAAAATAAGTCTGGTCTATTCACACACTGGGCCTCCCAAACATAGCCAAACCCATTCTCAAGGAGACACTTTTTGACATCTGTAGCCCAGTTGTGGCAACCAAGAGCATCATAATGTACAAGCATATTATAACATAATCGAACATACCTACTAGAAGGCATTGACAATTTCCGCAACCAGTATTTAATACAGCGTTTTGCTGCAAGTATGTACATGGGAAAACGCCCCAGATCTCCTAGCCACAGCATTGTTACATGAATTGTTGCTGACATGTAGCAGGCGTTTACAAGCATATAATTGGAGAGAATCCATCTTTGGTGAACATTTTTAACCCCACAGTTCAGATCCATATAACATAATTGTACTAACCTTTGCATCAAATAATTTAAAAAATAATTTATAAGGAATACAGGATATTTCATGCAAGGAGTTAAAGATATGCGCCAAAGCCATTTTGGCTTTAACGGTCATGGTTTCAGACATTTTGTATAATGACAGTCTGTTAGAACAGTATACATTTGATCTGAATAATTGAGGAGGCAAAACTATGTGTTGGTTACTTGTTCTGACATTGGGGGCCTGATTCCGCGACTTATACACCCATAAATTGTGGCCTTCAGATTAAAGTTTAGAGAAATTATAACTTTCAGCTAGACTACTTAATACGATAGAACAAAGATACATATGTACGTAATTTATTCTCCAGACAGAATTGCATCGGTCAAGTTTTTAGACACGTTTTTTGTCATTAATAACATGGAATCGCATAGAATAAAAGCACATTTCAAACAATTGATAATGATGTGTACACATAATAAAGGCTTTGGCAGTCCGGCGCTTTCAAGACATTGTTCTTGGGTTATTTTGGGCCCTGTGAGCCAGAGTTACGGTCACCAGTGATTACGTACGTTGTCATCGTCATAAGAAACCATCTGAATGAGGTGCAATAATTAACACTCTTGGCCCATCGTAATAAGTACCGTTCGCAAACTTTGGTTACGGTGAAATATGGTTCATTACTGCCTTTCCAATCTTAGTAAACGTTATTATCTAGTCAAAGTTATTTTCTTTCATTAAAAAATCTAACCCAGGAACGAGATTAAGTCACGGTGTTTGTTCAATAGCTGTTTTATTGAAAGCTTTTAAAAAAAATCTCAGTCAACTGGAGGGCACGGGCCCTCGTGCCCTGTGTCCAGATCCGTGCATGAGTTCAATGTTAACTGTAAAAATGGTGATCTGAAGTTGATATGAAATCTTACAACATGATAACTATATAATTCACAACGATATATTATGCAAAATGGCTGAAGCAGTTATCAACATACACATGGTTAAGTTTATGTTCTTTTCAGCCACAGTCATTGTTATGCATTGAAAGACAAATTGATTAATATGCGTTGATAAATGTTGTGTGCACGAATATATCATATGTGTATACATACAAAGCTGATATCACACAGCCAACACTAGATAGAAACCAAACATAAGAAAATACGACAACATCTAAAAAAAAGAAGGTAACATATATATTATCCAATGGAAGTTTCTTCTGGGCGATCAGTTCACAAAACTTTCGGTAAGTACCCAATTGTCCACTCTCCTTAAATTGTCGGTCACTTTCGGAAGTAAATCCTTTACTATACGTGCATCAACATCATCCGTTGGATTTTCTTCGAGTGTGCAGTCAGGTGCAGAACTTTAGATGATTATTATCACTACTAATGACTTTTTCCAGCTCATGCTTGGAATCAAATTGTAATTCACTGACTTAGTATGAGAAGGTCGTATACAAGACTCTACTTAAGACCTGAAAGGCTCTTAGACAAATTAGACATTACATTTGAGGCCCACATGGAAGATTGGGTAACCAAATGTGTAGCCTCGTTAAATAAAGTCTTTACTTACTTACTTACAAAATCAACTGATCTGGATATCATAAGCGCGAAAACAGCATCTCCGATAATAGCAAAACCTCTGGCCTCTATCATAAACATGAGCATAATTGCTAAAAAATTCCAACATCAATAAAGCAATCAAAAGTGATTCCAATATTTAAAAGGGCAAAAAAATCAGATAAAATCAGATCTCAATTCTGCCAGTCATCTCAAAACTGTTTGAGAAACACGTCTCTGATGAACTCAAAGGTTTTCTTGAAAGGCACTCCCTGTTGCACACATCACAGTCAGGCTTTAGAGCCAAACACTCCTGTGAAACTGCGCTTACAAATATAGTAGATAACTGGATAAGAGCGATCAATGACGGACAACTTGTCGGTAAATTGCTTCTGGATTTTTCCAAAGCATTTGACCTTGTCAACCACAAGATTCTTATAGACAAGCTCAAATTTTACCATTTGTCGTCAGACAGCATATAGCTTGGATTAATTCCTATCTATCAAACAGAACACAGAAAGTATACGTTTCTGCAAAACTTTCAGACCCCGCAGACATAATTTCAGGTGTTCCGCAAGGCTCAGTCTTAGGACCCCTGTTATTTCTCATTTATATACATGACTTGCCATATCATATTAAGTCTTCTACAACATACATCTTTGCTGATGACACAACACTTTCAGCATCAGGTGTTACAATTCAAGACATCCATCAGATCCTTCAATCTGATCTTGACATTGTAGATTCATGGTGCGCACAAAACTCCATGATAATCAATGCACCAAAAACAAAACATATGTATATAACAAGACAAACAAACAAACCGAACATCCCACTCATCAAATTGAATTACAGAACCATGATATTGAACTTTCAGAAAGTGAAACACTTCTTGGAATCAATATAAATTATACACTAAAATGGAAAACTCATATTGACAAAACCATAAAAAAATGCAATACACAACTCTTCCTACTCGTGCGAATCAAACAATACTTAGATGTTCCAACAAGAAAATTATTTTTTAATGCTTACATCCTCCCGCACCTAGAATATTGCAGTTTAATTTGGGGTAATACAGACAAAAAGATAATGAGCGAAATAATTAAATTCCAAAAACGGACAGCACGTGTTATTCTTGATGAACAAGACTTTGACACTCCCTCTGACATTTTGTTCAAGAAACTTCAGTGGATGAAATTTGACAAAAGAGTTGTGTACAAATCACTCAATGACAACCAATTTCCAAGATACATGCAACAAAAATTCACAAAACTAAACCAAGTGCATTCATGTAATCTCAGATCCATAAACAATGAAGAACTATATGCACCATCACCAAATTTTTAATTCTCCAGAAAATCACTTGCCTACTCAGGACCAATGCTATGGAATGAAATACCAAAAGCAGTACGAAAATCAGACTCAAGAAATAAATTCCAAAATGCATTCATTTAATGGCAATACCCACAAACAAACATTGACATAAAACACGACTCATCCTGTTAATACATCTTACCTTTGTAACTATTACTTTGTTAATTATATTTGTATACTTATTTTTCATGTAATGTACCCTTTATATTTAATGTATATATGTTGAGGCCCATATGGAAGATTGCATTATTGTAAATTTGTAAGCCTCGTAAAATAAAGACTTTACTTGGTGCATAGTCACCTCACATTCTGATTGGTTCAACTCAACTCACAAACATATTATTATTATTATTACTTGCTTGCTTGCTTGCTTACTATGGTGGCCACTGTTGGTACAGCCTCAGGGATCATCGATCGATGGTTTACTTACAACTGGGCCCTAGACACTGAATAAATGAAGAGATCGGACCACCCCCAATTAAGGATAATAAGTATGGCTTTTCTGCGACAGATGCCACGAGGATAGGAGTTCCAAGGAGTGGTGGTTCTTTAAAACAAGCTGAAAATGCGTTCTTGGAGTAGACAGTAGTTGTTGTTGCTATGTAATTAATTGGAATGTAATTGGTACACCGAGGGGTTGTTCACAGCGATGCTCTAAAATAGCTTGTCCTGTTACTGAATTTTTGTGTGCAGTTCCCATACATCTGCAATTGTCACATATGTTTGTCTTCGTGTATACTGTACCTGTAATTTATATTACATACTATGTACGTAGGATCATGTACAATGTATTTAAATACATGCCAGGTAGGCTGTTAGTTTATGAATGCAAACCCATAACTTTGCCCCTTTACAGCCCCTTTATAGGATGTGGTGTTTATTATAGCACTGTATAAGTTAACATCTTCTGGTGTATCTGACCTAAAGATACATAATGTTATAAATAACTCCCATAATATTTGCGAAAAAAATATATCCCCCAAAAAGGACCCGATATTTACCGTTATGCGTCGCGGGTTACATTTGTTACAGTCAAGATGGCGGCCACCGGCATGAATTTTCAATTAGTTTTACTTTTTGCTTGGTTATGTAGCACATTTGCATTGTATGAAGATCAAGTTGGGAATTTCGATTGGTAATATTTTTTACTATTATAATAATGGGATATTTCCCCTATGCACGTGCGAAAAAATGACACAAGACCATTGTATAAAAGTGGGTGGGGTATAGTGAGTGGATCAGTGCTCGGACAGTCAAGTGCTCGGTCAGTTTGTTAGTTATATGAAATATAAAAGAATTAAAGTTTTTGTTGTCGTGTTAATACATTTCTATTATAAATACTGTGGATAGAATAATATAATGAATGTAATTCAAGAACATTCAAAATTATATTTAGTGGACTACCCACTGATTATTTTTGATAAAAGTATCTAAAAAAAATCCCTCCAATCGACGCTGATATGTCCAAAAATAATCGGACAAATTTTCAATATTAAAAAAACTATCATAGATATCAACATATCAACATTGTCAGGTTACAAAAAAATCTAAGTGCTTTGAATTAGACAATTATACTTATAGTGCGAGAAGTGAACAATATAAAAACTCATTCTTTGTCAGAACAGTTGAGAACTGGAACCATCTGGACGAGAGCACTGTATGTGCCACATCCGTCGAGGCATTCAAGAGTGCCATACAGGCTCGAGATTAGAGCACACCCATCCCCGAAGTGTACAGGGGTCGAATTTAGCGATATTTTCTACAAGCTAAAATTAGCTTGTGCCATTTGGGTTCACTAGCTAAAAGGAAAAGCTACTAGCTAAAAAAATGTTAAAATTTATTAACCAATTTAATTGAAAATTAACTGCTAAAAAGTGCTATGCCTTGATCACTATGCCTGAAGCATGAAACATATAAACAAAAAATCGAGATACATCAAAAAGGAAACTGCAGTTCACATACGTGTTAAGTCATTTAAAACTTAAAGCTTCATCATTTATGCTTGGTGCGAATGTCGGGTACGAAAATTGTAAGTCCGTTACGTCAATTTCCATCGGTGTTGCGGAAACAGGTGACTTTTCAATTTGTTGCTATTATTGCATGTTTTGATGCTCCTCTTAGTCGTAAATCGATTTATTGAATTTATAACTAACTGTAACAAACTTGTGCTCAATGATTGTTTGTGTATTTTAGCGGATATCTGTGATCCGATAAAGCAATTTTATGGCATAAATAAAAATCGCAATATCTCGGTCATAGTATATCAAGTAAAAGTGCCGAGCCATTCCGAATGTGGATTTCCTGTTTACTCGTTTGACAGATTAATGCAAGTTTCACCGATAGTTAGTGATAGAAAACACGTTGTTTAGTTGAAATTTGTATTTTTCCATAAGCAATGTGTTAAGGAGGACTTTTATTGGTGTTTGCTCCTTGGTTTCATACTCGCTAAAATATGAATTTCTACAAGGTATTAGCGAGTATGCGAGCTTAAATTCGAACCCTGGTTTACACGCCAGGATTGGCTTCTTACTTCGTAAACTACAGATAACTTGAAACTCAATGTAGTCATTCAGACATTCACCATCACAAGAGGAGTCCATACTTACAAGGCTGATAAACCCATTGACCTATATAAAAGTATATTTATGGAGTTACCTGCCCTTGTTTTGACTTAGTTTATAGAAAAAGAGGCAGTTTTACAAATTACACATAAACTGAATTTCTCAAACAGTTACACTATCAAAACTTTCAACATGAAAGTCAACACACTTGTTGAATGTGATGACTTACATCTACCGACACGACCAAATAGTTATCTAGCATTTTTTAAGAGTTATTCCCCTTTTCTGACTTGGAGAAATTTTACACAAAAATAACAATTTCTCTAAGACTACCAAAGGTATTCACTTGAAACTCTGCATAGTTATTCACCATCACAAGACACCATTTTGACAAGACTGAAAACCCTGTGACCTTAATATATTTTGAGTTATCTGCCCTTGTTACTCTTAGAGTAGACTGAGTATCAAGAGTACGAGAAAGTGGAGTGTCCAGCACTTGTAGGCGGCGCTCTTGTTAAAAATTTCTTTCAACATTCACTGATGAAAACAATTCTGTCATGGGTGTGGGATTTCTCAAATTTTGCCCTTGCCCATGGGCAAAGTGGACTGAAAAATCCACTTGCCCAAAGACTAAATCTACTTGCCCAGGAAAACACAAAAAGCTACAAAATTTCAGTTCCGATAATTTATTTATTTTGTCAAATATCAAAGTACTGTGTACCTGATATTGAATAATATTCTGCCAAAATTGAGGGGTAGATTTAGAGTTAATAGTTAAATAATACTAGGGCACTTACTGTTATTTTCTCATGATAATTTTGCATGAAAAATCCACTTGCCCGCAGACAAAAAGTCGGGCAAGTCAAACTTAGGAATTCCACACCCCTAATATTATATGCTTGTTAACAGGCGCCAGCAGTACATTGGAAAGGTGAACAGGCTTTACTGGGAACAAGCTTCTGGAGGAAAACGTCTATTGGTTTCCACCGAGAAAAATGTTGTTTCTTCATTGAACTCGGCTACTGGAAAAATTGGTAATATATCATTTAATGTTTTGTCTTTTTTTATTTGCAACCAGGGCTTCACACTACCAGATTTTCGTTGGTGGTGACAGGTCCAAAGGACTTGCAGCTTTTGAGACTTGCTGGTCTGACAGAATTTTTGGCCCAGTGATTATAAACATATTCTCATACTCCATGCTCAAACAAAAAGCAGATTATTTGGAAGTTAGCATAAAAAAGGGGTGTCACTTGGTTCAGGGTACAACATTTCGAGATGTTCGGTTCGGTATAATATTTTTTATGAACAAAATTATATTCAGACAACGAAAACAGACAGTCTTTTGATTATGTATAATTACCACATTTATGAATCATTTTGATTGTCTTTAAGATATACTTCATCTTGTCAAAATTCATTTGAAATAGTTTAAAGGGTGATCTGTTGTAAAGTTAATATGACTGTATTTCTAAATGTTCGGTTCGGTTTAATAGTTTTTATGAACAAAATAATATTCAGACAGCGAAAACATCGGACTGTCTACTGATTATGTATGAATCGTTTTGATTGCCTTAAGTCAAGTTGAGATATACTTTATATTGTTGAAATTCATCTCAGATAGTTTATGGTCCGTATTGTTTATACCGGGTATATTTTAGTATGGAGGAAGGTGTTTGAAGAAGGTCGGCGAGGAGAGGTAGATGATATGGTATATAATGGAGAGGTATTGATGACAGTTCTAGGTGGAAGACGTGTTGCATTATGGCATCCTGCTACTGGTAACCAGTACTGGGAGGTGTTTATGGATGGTAGTGATTCACATAGGTATAAATTGCTTGTTTCATAATAATTAATATCTGTCTCCAATACAAACGAATGCCATGAGTACATGCATAATCTCATCTGATTTTTTCATATACCAATGGAAATATTGATCATGTCCACAAAATCTAGATCAAATTAAATATTTGGTCATCCACAATTATATTTAGGTCACTAGGTCATATCATAGAAAAACCTTGTGTGGTCACTAGATTAAACATTTTGGCTTATCTTTTTGAAACTCAGTATCATAAACAGTGGTCATCTCTGCAAAATCTTGGTCAAGTTCCATATTGGGTCACCAAGGGTCAGAGACAAGGTCAGGTGATCAAATCATTGATACTCCTTTGTAGAATCACTAGAGATCACAATGTTGACCTTATCTTTATGAAGCATGGTAAAAAGATCATCTCAACTTCAAAACATGGGAAACTAAACATTTTGTACTGTGACAGTATCTAGCTATGGGGCCTTGTTCACCAACATTGTAAGACTACAACTCAGACTTAGACTTAAAATTGACAACATTTATTATTGATAATCACTGCCATTTCTTTACAATTAGGTTTAAACATGTGCAATGTTATCAGACATGTGTTGTTACCCACTAAATATCGGATACCCATTTCTATCAAAACAGCATGAGAGTGAATAGAACATTTGGCAATGTAAAGTCTTAGACTTGCAATGTTTGTGAATAAGGCCCCAACATTATGTTAATACTATGATAACATTGAACAGCTCTGTTGCTTTCTATTACAGAGGTAGTGCTAGATTTGTTGGTAATCTAGGTGTAGCATTGTCTAATACTAAAGTCTATGGAATAACTTTGAAAGATTCGAGAGATACGTGGGAGGTGGAGCTATCTAACAGGTAAGATCTTAGCTAGAGTTTGAGAATGTGTCTGTGCTGACAAGGAACTAATCAATATTAGAAGTATGTAGACATATAAAAGCATATAAAGTTGAAGTTGCTTTTAGAGAATATATTATAACGAAATGTACCAAACTGTTAGAAAAATTAACTGTACATATCACATTGTTACACCTCAAGTTTTTTATTATTATGTTTTTAAATGCCGAACCTAGCCTTAATCTGCCAGTAAGTTTTCTGCTGAATATGGCAGGTATAATATTGTGTGATCCTCCACCTGGGTTTGAACCTGTGTCGCCGAATTAGGCGACAAACACGCTAACCACTGAGCTACGGAGGTTAAATGGTTTCAATATGTTCTGATCTGGTATTTTCAGTGAAACTGTTCAATATAAAATCCTGGAAGTGCATGATGGGAAAGTGTATGCAATTGGCATGACTACAGGGTCAGAGGTCAAGGTTATAGTCATCAGTCAGGATGGAGCTGTACTATCAACCAAATCTGTACTTGCTGGTTTTCTGAAGAGAGATACTGAGTAAGTACCATTCAATTCTGGAATACTCTGGGAAATATTTAAAGACTTGACAAAGTTATGGTCATTTTAAGATCCATAAACTAAATTTTAACAATTAAACAGTGTTTGAAGCCTTGTTAAGGTGTTGGGCTGTGTTTTATGGTATGGCACCCAAAACCAATTTTCGACTCGTCATTATGATAGGGAATTATGCCCTGTATGCCCTGTATCATTGCAGTCTTTGCTCGCTTGTTTGGACATGGAGTGGTCTGTGATGGATCATTTACTAGTACATGTATATTTTAACTGCTGGAACCTTTTATGGTTATTTGATTGGTTTAAGCTGGACTTTTTGAAGAATATAGGTTGAGCTATTGTCCTGACTGGAACATGTGTGCCTGTATGTGCATTGGTTAAGTTTATTGTCAGTGTCATTTTCTCAAAGACTATCGAAGGAATCCACTTGAAAAATTGCAAACTATGCTCAAATTTTTTTTTAACATACCGGTAGTGCTTTATAGTTAAGTTCATCTTCTGCTTAAATAAGTTGCTCTTTGATATACAGGTGCCGAGTTGTACAAGGTTATCACTTGATGTGCTTCTGCAAGATGACAGATTCTTTCCATGTTCTCAATCTACAGAATCCTAAAGGTTTTGTTACCACGTCCATACAGGTAAGCTTTTACATGCTGATTGCTATAAAATCATTCATTTTCGTTGGAGGTTAAATTTCTTGGATTTTCTGGTTCACCTTAACCACAAAATTTAATCCCATCAAACAATGATTTTGATCCTTGTATTTATTACCTAAAATGCAAAATCCACGAATTAATGTCCCATCTTATCGTCTTTTTTACCCAAACCACGAAATTTCTCCCATGGGCAAATTTATCATCAGAAAATTATAACAGGTGTCCAATTTTACCTAAGCACAAAATCAAATCCCTAAATTCTGACTATAAATTATTTAGCATCAGGTACACACTACTATTAAACTTGGCAAGATAAACAGCTAAATTATTGAAACTTAATGTTTGTGTTTTCCTGAGCAAGTAGATTTAGTCTTCGGGCAAGTGGATTTTTTAGTCCAACTTGCCCATGGGCAACAGAAAAATTTGAGGATTTCCACACCCCTGATATGTGTGACTTACTACAACAGTGTATGTTTATCATTGAAGGATCTTGGTGTGCAGCAGGACAGCTCGGAATCTTTGCTGTGGGTGAAAAACTTGGGTTCTAGTATGAGTGGGGAAGTAATCAGGATCGGAAAGGCTCTGTCAGTTATAACCCGTGTTGGCGACAACGGAAGACTCACATTGACAAAACAATTGCCTAAAGTAAGTTAACATTAACTTGTATTCAAGTCTATAGATTGCAATGGAAGCTCATCATATGATATGCATAATCTGACATATGATATGGACTTTCCTGTTTTAGAAGTTGTTAATTATGAGATTGTTGCTGTTTGTCAAATGTGGCCGTAACCTTGTGGCTGAAATAGTCCTTAATTTTTGCTTCTAAAGCTAGTGCTATATCAAGTAAATATTGTAAAGGAGCAACCGTAGACCCTATTTTGAATGCCTATTGAAAAAAGGACGAATCATGTGAACTCCTATGGTTCAGCGGCTTTCAGTAATTTGTAAAATTGTCTGTTCTCTTATTAACGTAATTATCATCGGATCCCCTTCAAACTTGATGTCACAATATTTATGCAAGGCTATTTAATTATGAGCTTAGATTAGACCAATGCCTTCTTGGAATATGGCCCTTGATTTACCAAAAAATCTTTCATAGTTTTTCATCTGATCATCCTCAAAGTGGTTGATAATGTTTATGAGCAAAGTTTCGGTTAACTCTGATTCATTTACCAAGCCTTCGATGGGCCTATATATGTGTTTGTTTTGTTGTTAGATATTTGAGTTTCTGTGTTTAACTTCAGAGTGTATTAGCGAATATTGTGAAGTATGAAGACAGTACATACGTACTTAGTTTGGAACAAACTGGACACGAGGTAAGATTCACTTTTATCAAGGTGCCACCATGCTTGCTGTAATAAACAGGGGTTCTACATCTGGATTAATCCGAAAATCCGGATTGGCTGCATAAAAAAATAATTATATCTTCTGTCAAAAATAAAAGTTATTTGATGAAAAAATTCAAAGAATTGACAAAGTTATGGTCATTTGAAGTTCCATAATCTAAATGACATTATAAAGCTTGGCAGTATGTATTATTGTGCCCCTCACTTTTATATAAGTGGGAGCATATAACATTGGTGCTGTCCGTCCGTATGTATGTACATATGTACGTAACGCATATCTTGTGTGTTGAACTCCTCATAAACCTTGATGCGTTTTTGATTAAACTGATTCAAAGTTTGGACTTTATTCAATAATGTGAGGGGGTGATACAGCATATCTGTTTGTTTGAAGATGTATCTGAAGACTTATGGATTCAACGACTCTACTTTTGGCAAGATTTCCTTCAAAGTGTCACAAATGAGCAACCTCAACATGTAAATGTACATAGAGGAAAGGATTCGTGCTGGAGTGAATTTTGCCAAAATTATAGTTCTTTCACTATACAATAAATTATAAAACAATACATCAAAATGTAAAAAAAATATTGTGGAAGCAACTCCTGCAGTTTCAGCAGGATTTTCATCAAGGGTAAGTAAGAGAAAGTTGAGTGTGCAGGTGGTCATCTTGTTTTGTTGCTTGCAATTCTTCTGTGACTTATTGAATAAGCAATTCCTGACATAAGATTATATCATGTTGATTTTAACTTGTAGGAGTTTGGAGTAGCATTATATGATATGGCATCATGGGAGCAGATATTGGACCATACTCATAAAGTTCACTATGCAACTCATCATGGACTTCCTGATCAGGTAATTATATTATGCTTTGTTGCTTTCATGATTTATTTAATTTAATTACGCAAGGAAACACAGCTATATAATTAGGAAATAGATCTTAGTTTTCCAGGATATACTGGCCAATATATTATGGTTTGAAGTTCATATGAAGAATTAATCACGAAGGCCATAGGCTTTATCTCCTAAATGATGGCAATATATCCTGAAAATGACGTTATTTTTTGGGTTTGTTAAATAAAGATGTGGGTTTTTCAACAGGAAAACATGTATTTTTGTGTGATTATTGTCATATGATATAAAGAATCTTACACTTGAAGTCAATTGACATGAACTTACAATAAACTTGTTCAGGAAATACAATTAAGCTTGCCAAAGGCTTGCTCAATTGCCAAAGGCTTGCTTCATAAAATTTCCAAAACTTGTTAAATATAAGTTTATATCAATTGACAACTTGTGATAGATCCTCTATGTGAGTGCTTCAGGACCAATGTCTGTCTTGTAATGATTGCAGATTAGTTGTTTCTTGGCACAAAGAAAAGATGGCAAAGGCAAGATGGCTTACAAGATTGCTGTGCTATCCCAGGACTACAGCTTGCAACTCATCCATAAAACAGGTACTCAACCAATAACACCTTCCTTACAGCTTTCAATAAAACAATGTTCCATCAGTAACACCTTGTACCTGATCCATATATTACACTATCAGCTAGTAATAATTACTTAAAGTAAGAATGGTTTGGTTAGGCCTGGCATTGGTAATGATGAGTTTGGTTGTGTAAGCAGCCCTGGGAAATGTATGTTTTTGAAATGTCTTAATTTCCTCTAGGTGACCGTAATATTAACTAGTGCATAAAGCCTACATATAACGGTTATATGATATAAATACTAAGAAACTCTGTCAATTAGAACTAGTCTTGTGGTATTAAGTAAGGGCCATACAATGAGTCGAAACTACATAAAAATGTGATGGAAATACCTGTAAAACGAAACTGTGAAAGCAAACATCAATCAAATTTTACAGTCATAGTTGCCTTATTTATGAAAAAGCCCTCATAGTTCTTGTTTTATTGATATTGCTAACTGTTTGTAGCTAAAGTTGCATGGAGAAGAGATGAATTCCTTGCATATGCTACAGCAGTCGAGATGGTGGATTTACCTGTCTCTGAAAATCAAGCCAAATTTGAGGATGAATTTGGTTCTCATGAAGACAATGTGATGACAATGTTTGTAAAAAGAGTGAAAACTCAGTTATCTCAGTTACAGGTAGGAACAGATAACATATTATTGGTGCTCCCTATATAGTTATTAGACCCCTACCGGTTTTCAACCCTTCGTTTGCCCTTCGTCCGTCAGTCAGTCAATCTGTCAGTCCGTTTATGAACTTTGGTTAGTGGATAGTGTCCAATAAGGAGATTATGCATGTCTAATTACTTTTTTTTAAGTTGGGGGCATATAGCATTCAATTTGGTGCTATTCGGATGTGTCCACATCTGCTAGTCTGTCAGTATGTAACTCAAATGTGTATTGAACTCCTTCTTAGCCATTGGGTGGAATTTATTTCACAGATTAACAATCTCGATGTATAGATTTTTTTACCTGAGATATGGTTCTTTTATTATATACCCCACAATGTAAAAAATCCAGTGTGTTGAATTCCTCACTTACTGTTTGGTGGCATTTCTTCAACAGCCCCAATTATAAGAACACCATAAATGATGGTTTTATGATGTGTTTTTGTAAATCACCTAATTTATTTGAGTGATATTTATTGTGGTAGTATTTAAGAAAGCATATTGTCGATTCGATAAGTAATACTAATGACGGAAATATCCCATTTGAAAGATTATTGGGGATTACCGTTAACTCAGGTTTTACCCAATTAAACCTAGATAAACATAGTTTACCTTACAGACGAGCTAATGTTTACAAACCGTTCTCATTTAATTTTTATTTATTGATATTTGTAGACATTTGTGATAGAACAGTTTGAGCGACTACAAGGTGTGCGACATCATAGTGTAGTTATAGAGGAGGGTGGGGAGGAGTCCGAGGAGGAGGAGGAAGATCTACTCCGTGATGAGTTCAGTCTACACAAGATGATTGTCATAGCAACCATACCAGGAAAGGTATATATACTCTATATGCTGACATACATGCATAGCAATAGTATTGGCTGGATTCAATTGATATTGTAGGCTATAATCTGAGTCACACTTGTATACTGGACTGGTCATAGTGACCAGGAATTGTAACTTCTGTAAACTGAGGTCATCCGACAATGGAATAGCAACACAGTATAAACCTGGCAAAAATTAACAGCAGTGCCAATCGAAAATGCTGAATAATCAAAATGCCATTTTTCATCATTCGTTATTCCTGTTTATTGTTTTCTCACCATTAATATGCGCTTAATCTGGGGTTAATTAGTCAAAGGGACACCCTCAAATCATCATGGAACGAAAATGTTGAATTTCTATTTTTTTTCTTTTGGCGCAAAGAAGAAAATGAAAATCATCAATTCCATTATGTGTATTATTCCATTCCTATTCAAGAAGATTTGCGTATGAAATATTTTATTTAGTTCCTTATTCAATGATTTCTAAAGGAATTTTATTTTTCATAAAAACATTAGACGGAATTTTCGAATGACACCATCGATAAGTGTGATTCAGGGGAAGTGCATTACATGTGATTGAAACAAAGTGAAGTTGTACTAAATATTTCAGTGTTTACTATCTTAACTTACAGGTCAATGTATAACCTCATCTAGTACACACATTGTTTGTATTTCAGATTGTTGGTATGAGAAGCATCAATGGTCACATTGCTTGGCAACATTTTCTACCAGAATTAGCTTCTTTTAATAAATTTGGTAGAGAGAAAGTATTACTACATATCCAGAGAACTACAGCTCACTTTCCACATTTACCTCAATGTGTCGTCCTTGGAAAGAACAGGGTACAAAATATGCTTCTACTTTTAGCTGGCCTATTTGTAAAATATGTAGAGTTACTTACTCGCTAATTAGATTTTACAGCCTTTGGTCTGAGTGGTTAATATCAAAGCGTCAGAACAACAAAATATTGTTAATTATCCAGTCACTTCCAGCAAGCTCGGCCAGATAACAGGGTGCCTGATAAACTTTGCTATATCAGTCACCTTGCCATGCCATGTGACATGCTTTATCTGGTCTTCTGACAACTTGAAAGAATTTACAAAGTTTTGGTCATTTGAATTTCCATAACAGACTAAACTTTTTCAGGATTGGGAATTTTGTCCCAGTAGAATCCCTGCTTTATACAGTATACACTTTAATATTTGTTATATCGAAACAGGTTGCATCTTGAGCATACCTCCCTGATGTAAACAAATAATCCAATGTTGTCATTTGTATTATGCAATTAGGCTATGATATATATCAATAACGATAACATTGTAAACAGTTGATTGTTGTATTGTAGGTATCTGGAAGAGGTCATGTGTTTGCTTTCAATCCAATCAGCGGTCAGAGAGTCTCACAGATGCCATCTGGTGGTCTTCATCTACCTTACAATGTTCTACAAGCTTTCCTGCTTGCTGAATGGGACAAAGATTTCATGAAACCGCTAGTTATAATGGATGACTCATACTCGGTACGTTTTGATTGTTTTCTATGAAGTTTTGAATAAATCCTATTAACATTGTCTACACTGTGTACAGTTTGTTAATATTTATACTATAAGTCATCCCCATGTACGCTCTTAAAGGTAAAGATCACAGTTGAAGTTAAAGTGTCAAATTGAATTGGAAGCCCATAACTCGCATTTGGCATGAATGTTATTCCTTATGAGAAGTAGTGTCTTGTTTAATTCCCTTGTGCCTAGGTCAAAGGTCAAGGTCGCAGTTTGAGGTCAAATGTCAAGTTGAAGTTCTTTATGCATGATGGAATGAGGTGCAATATAATTCAAATCTATCAATGAAATTATTAATTTATGCAATTGATTAAATGTGCAGGTTTGTAAATAGTGAGCTTATATAAATGTTGTGTCATTTTAGGTCCACGCATATCCAGGGAGTACCCAGTCATTTGTCACCGACCAGAGTTCTCAAATATACATGTTTTTATCCGATGTTGAAAATGGAATGATCAATGGATACAGGGTTATAAGAAATGAAAATAAGGTATAAAGGTTTCAGTCAAATTCCAACTTGTAAAGCCTAAAATGTGTCAGTTTTGTAAAGCTCATCTTCTGCACTGGAACATAGGTCCTGCAATATAATGTGTTGGTTTACATATAACATTTGTGATTTCAGTTACTCGCTGACAATGTATGGACAACTAATCTACAAAATCAAAGACAGAATCTAAAAATTACCAGCATTATTCCCAAGAAATCAAATGGTAAGTGGTTTAATCACATACTGTAAAATCTTTTAATTTCGATGGGATGGAATTTCGTGGTTTTGGTAAAAAAGACTGTTTCGATGGGACCTTAATTCGTTGATTTGCATTTCAGGTTATAAATAGAAGGGCCAAATTTAGTGTTCTATGGGATTAAATTTCGCGGTTAAAAGGTGAACCACGAAATCCACAAAATTTAATCCCCACGATAATTAATGATTTTACAGTATTTTATGTCATGGGTATGCATTAAATGATGATGTAAACTCTTGTGTCATAAAGCTTGAACTATATATCAGTAACATTAGGTTGATACTCATCAAATTGAAGTCTTTTATGCCCCTAATCGATAGATCGTGAGTGATTATCCCCTGTAAGAGTTCTGGATTGTTCCAATTATTTCAATGATTTACTTGATGTGGTTGTATGTTTCCTATCAGTACATGGTGTTACATGGAGCAGTTACTGTATCAATGTCTTTGTTTTACATTACAGAACATATCCATTCTCAAGGCCGTGTATTAGGTGACAGAAGTGTATTATATAAGTACCTTAACCCTAATGTTGTTGCCGTGGTAACTGAAGGCGAGGAACCTGCAACATCTCAACAAAAAGGTGCAGTAAAAGAAACACATTGTGTTGAATAATTATTATCTCCCTTGTTCAGCTATTGTGCTGACAGTTTGTTGTTCACCAGTCAGTTGCATCCACGGTTCCAGGGGCCTATCCTGGGGATGGGCGATGGAAAACGAGGGAAATAGCTTTGGTTTTCCATTCCAGCTTCCTCTGCGGGGACGTATAGGTCCGGAAAAGATTTACCAGGCAAAATGTTCAATAAGGGTTTTAAAAGAAATTCACTAAAAGAAATTCATGTTGGATGGCAACAACAACAATGACAGATTCCAAAATGACACTTTTTCAGTGTTATGTAGCAATTAAACACTGTAGTTGACTTTAAGTAGTATAAAGCAACAAAATACACATTACCCTGTCATGTTTTAATACTAAAGAATAGTATATTATATATATATTCTTGTGTAGTTGACGGTCAAGGATGGACACTTTGCTGTGGCAATTTTTACTGCATACCCCAATGGGGGCACCCATGTCAATGGACACATTTCTAGTTACGATTTGAATGTAAAGTCTTAGAATGTAAAACTCCTGATCACTCAGTGTTAATCGACCTACTCCGGATCTCCACTAATCTGTAGGTACAAATAAATTTTTACCGTTATAAACCTTGTGTTACTTGAATATTCGTATCTGGTCAATAGTTGTGTTTGCATATGAATACAAAACCAGTCTAACTAGGCCAGCTTTGTTTGTACCAACATTTAAATTATCAGAAAAATCACCTTGCACAAGGATTCGGATATCAACTATTGTTAAATGATTGATACTGTATTACAGCATACCCAGTAGTGAATGTATACTTGCTAGATGTTATCAATGGACATCTATTATTCCATGGTAACCATAGAAAAGCACAGGGACCAGTTTTTGTTGTACATTCTGAAAACTGGATTGTGGTAACTATATATTACATAAATATTACTGTAAACTGAGAAATTATTTCACACAATTTAATTAAACAAGTTGGCAAGTGGTAGCAGTCACAAAATTAAGTAGTCGCAAGTGTTAAAAACATTTACATGGACATAAAAGTTTGAAATGTTGGCTTTCCATTGGTATATGAAAATATCAGATGAAATCATGCACATTTACATGGCATGATTTTGTAATGGGGACAGATATACTTAACAACTTTTCTAAGTCCTCATTTTCAATGATACCTAACTTTTTTGTTATAAATAGTAAAGTGACAGCATCTGTCAAGTGAAGTTTATACATGACAGTCAAAATAATCCGTGTCAAAAACTGGCCATATGTCACATGGTTTGTTTGATCCGAGATACATGTGCATTTTTCGTTTTTCTACCTCTAAGCATTTACACATGCATGAAATTTGTTCCAAACTCATCACTTTGAAAAAACATTTGAAAATCAATCATGCTATCATTATTATGCGTCAGCTGATGTCAGAACCAAGACGTCACGTGACGTTTGTATGATGCAAAGTGTTATTTTCTGCCGACGTGTAAGAAAAAGTACCCAATATATCACTGGTTGATTGCTTTTTAACTTTAAGATGTTCATGAGTATATAATGAAATATTAACTTATTGTTTGTCAGATTTATAATGGTTGTTATGAGAGAGTTTTGTATTAAAGTGACCTAATGACGCAAAATAGCGCTATTCGGTGACGTGACTGTAATATTAGCGTTCAGACGTTAAAATCACTGAGTCGATACATTCAACAATGTTCATGACTCGTGTAAATGACCGCAAGTGGAAAAATTAGGAAAACCTTGTGTACACTCTAGATGTCACCAGTTTGTTCCAATCTTCATGAAACTTGGTCAGAATGTTGTTCTCCATAAAATCTAGGGCAAGTTCAAAACTGGGTCATGCAGGGTCAAAAACTAGGTCACTAGGTCAAATCTTATTAAAACCCTGTGTACACCCTAAAGGTCACCAATTTGATCCAATCTTCATGAAACTTGGTCAGAATGTTGTTCTCCATGAAATCTAGGCCAAGTTCAAAACTGGGTCATGCAGGGTCAAAAACTAGGTCACTAGGTCAAATCTTATTAAAACCTTGTGTACACCCTAGAGGTCACCAATTTGATCCAATCTTCATGAAACTTGGTCAGAATGTTGTTCTCTATGAAATCTAGGCCAAGTTTAAAGCTGGGTCATGCCGGGTCAAAAACTAGGTCACTAGGTCAAATCTTAGAAAAACCTTGTGTACACTCTAGAGGTCACCGTTTTGGTCTAATCTTCATAAAACTTGGTCAGAATGTTGTTCTCCATGAAATCTAGACCAAGTTCGAAACTGGGTCATGTGGGGTCAAAAACTAGGTCACAAGGTCAAATCTAAGAAAAACCTAATGTTCACACCAGAGGTCGCAATTTTGATTGTACTTTCATGGAACTTGGTCAGAATGTTGTTCTCTATGGAATCTAGGCCAAGTTCATAACTGGGTCACGTGGGGTCAAAAACTAGGTCACTAGGTCAAATCTTATTAAAACCTTGTGTACACCCTAGAGGTCACCAATTTGATCCAATCTTCATGAAACTTGGTCAGAATGTTGTTCTCTATGAAATCTAGGCCAAGTATAAAGCTGGGTCATGCCGGGTCAAAAACTAGGTCACTAGGTCAAATCTTAGAAAAACCTTGTGTACACTCTAGAGGTCACCGTTTTGGTCTAATCTTCATAAAACTTGGTCAGAATGTTGTTCTCCATGAAATCTAGACCAAGTTCGAAACTGGGTCATGTGGGGTGAAAAACTAGGTCACAAGGTCAAATCTAAGAAAAACCTAATGTTCACACCAGAGGTCGCAATTTTGATTGTACTTTCATGGAACTTGGTCCGAATGTTGTTCTCTATGGAATCTAGGCCAAGTTCATAACTGGGTCACGTGGGGTCAAAAACTAGGTCACTATGTCAAAATTTAGAAAAACCTTGTGTTCACTCCAGAGGTCGTGGTTTTGATCCAATAATTATGAAACTTAATCAGAATGTTGTTCTCTATGAAATCTAGGCCAAGTTTTAAACGGGGTCATGTGGGGTGAAAAACTAGGTCACTAGGTCAAATCTTAGAAAAACCTAGTGTTCACACCAGAGGTCATAATTTTGATCCAATCTTCATGAAACTTGGTCAGAATGTTGTTCTCTATGAAATCTAGGCCAAGTGCAAAACTGGGTCATGTTGGGTCAAAAACTAGGTTACTAGGTCAAATGCTTAGAAATTCATTGTGTTCACTCCAGGGGTCACTATTTTGATCCAATCTTCATGAAATATGGTCAGAATGTAGGTTGTACTGATACCTAGACCATTGTGCAACAGGTGAGCGACCTAGGGCCTTTCAGGCCCTCTTGTTTTTTAATTTTATAAATGCATATCAAAGTCAAATTTTTGTTATACGGTTTTGCAAACTGATAATTGACACGTATTATAACCAAATTTCATGGAGTTATAAACATGGTTGACAAAGTTATCTACGAAAATATAAGTGAGGACTTAGAAAAGTTGCTAAGTATATTATAAAACACCCTGTACATGCATGGTTTGTTCAAAACCTTATTGCACAGTTATAACTTCAAGTCAATAAGCCCAGTTTTCCTAGAGAACAGCTTTTATCATGTGTTTATATTTATTTCAGTATAATTATTACAACACGAAACAGCGACGTCATGAGATGGCAGCATTAGAAATGTATGAGGGGAAGGAACAAAGCAATACTACGGTGTTCTCATCCTTTACAGCTCCACAACAACCTCTCGTGATGAGACAAAGTTTCATCTTTCCTCTACCTATGTATACAATGACTACCACAGTCACAGAGAAAGGAATTACAGCTAAAGATATTATAAGTAACTGTCTTATTTAAATTATACTTCTTGCTACGGCTATTTAAATTCAAACATTCTCAACTTGACTTCATTCTCTTTTTTGACTCATTTAGTTATTGTAGTTGATGTTGAATAATTATAACTGTAATAATATTATTTATAATTATAACTCTTATAATTCTTTTTGGCAGGCACTGTATTTTATCTTCTTAAACATTGGCAGGTGATTTTTCTTTCTTTTTATATTCTGATCATTAGTGTATGTATTTTTCAGTTGGATTGAAAAACGGAGGTATTTTCACATTACCTAAGGCATTCTTGGATCCTAGACGACCATTGACTCCTACACAAGAAACACAGTAAGTCATTCATGTATTTATATCTTCAAGGTAAAGTGTATATTGCTCGTGAAAGATGTATCAGATGAACATGTGTGCTCATGCATCCATTCTTTAATAATGTCTATTCTATGTAATGGTTGGGAAACCATCAACTCTGGCTATATAACAGTGCAGTGTGCAAGAACTGTAACTCTACCTTGTGATGCTTTTGAAGTATCTTTCTTTGATCGATTTTTATAGGATTTCTTGTCAACGGCATAATTTTTGTCATTTTTATTTCAAATGACTTCAAATTTAGTATCAAAGTTCCTTGCAGTGGTTCAACGTGAAGTGTGCAAAAATTGTAAATCTAACTTGTGCAATTTTTGAATTGCCTCCCTTTGATTTATTTCTTGTTCGCAGCATAACTTTGTCATTGTAATTTCACATGAATTCAAACTGTGTTTGCTTGTTTCTTGCAATGACTCGATGTGCACTGTGCAGGAAAAATAACTATCTTGTGCAGTATTTGAATAAATTCTCTTTGATTTATTTAATTAGAGCATTTCTTGACTCCAGTATAACCTTTTAAGTTTAAACAACTTCAGAATTGGTATGCATGTTTCTTGCAATGACTTGAAGTGCAGTGCGCAAGAACTGTAACTCTATCTTGCGCCTCAGACGACACATCCAACTTGTGGCTTTTATGTTATGATGAGAATTATTCACTTGTGTATGTTTGTGTTTTTCTAGAGAAGAGGGGACTTTACCTTATATACCAGAGTTACCAGTACATACTGAAGGCATGATCAACTATAACCTGACCTTATATCACATACAGAATATACACACAGCACCTACAGGACTAGAATCTACATGTCTGGTTCTATCATACGGTCTGGGTAAGTAATGTTGAACCTAATGCTATCATTCAGCTTCGTCCTGTAGCTTCTTCTACGGTCTCATCACCTTTAAAGGGACTAAACTCCATTTAGATGACAAAACACGTTTTTGAAGACGTTTTAATCACAAAACTATGTTAACAAATACATAAAGTATTCTTACAATTTACATTACGATCAAAGGCGCTATTTGATGAAAACTACCGAACATGTTTTACCATGCGTTAATTTGGCAACGGCTTTTCTCGGCATTTAAACACCACCATATGCTACACAACGTTGAATATAATCTTAATGTGTTAGTTAGCAGTAGATTTTTTGTTTTTTTAATTTAATAAACCGACATTAAGCAATTACTTTCCTTCTAGAGGAATAAGTCTAGATTCATATATAAATGTATGAGGTAGGTCAAGCCAAACAAACACTATTTTAAGAGAGTTTTTGATATATTTTGCAATTTACCAACTGGAGTTTAGTCCCTTTAACCCTTCGGTTATACCCACAAACATATCTGATGCATAGTGATCTCTGGTGAGACTTGTTTAAATATATATACAAACATAATACTTTGTAAATATCCAAGATGGTAGCCAAAATTTTGTGATGTTGTTTTGAATCAATTGGCACCATGACTAGTTGTGTTCGGTCATTTATTTTGTAATAAAGAAAGTGTGCCTGTCGATAAAAATCTGCATGACTGTTAAAGCCAAAAACATTACTAATTAATTTTGTTAATCATAGATACCTCCTAGTAAATGCAGTCAATTGCTCAGTTGCTTGTTTATAAAGTGCTGTCTTGTATTACAGATTTATTCCACACTCGTGTTCAACCCTCCAAGATGTTTGATGTACTGAAGGAAGACTTTGAACATTGGTTGATTGCTAGTGTTGTGTTGTCTATGCTTGTTGCATCATTTATTACACAAAAACTGGCATCAAGGAAAGCTCTCAATAGACAATGGAAATGATCTAGCCTGTTTCATTGTTCACTTTTCTATGAAATCAACTTGTATACTGTAAAATCATTTAATTTCGATGAGACGAAATTTCGTGGTTTTGGTAAAAAAACAATTTCGATGGGACGTTAATTTGTGGTATTTGCATTTTATGTAATAAATACAATACAAGGGTCAAAGTTATCGTTCGATGGGCTTTGATTTCTTGTTTTAAGGTGAACCATGAAATCCACGTAATTTAATCCCCCACGAAAGTTAATGATTTTACAGTATTTAGTCAGTCATTTGTTTACAGAACATCATGTATATAAACATTGCGTTTTCTCTCTTACTAATGTCTTATTTAAATAGATAATATTTGTATTGATATAGTAAATAAGATATTTCTTGCTCGCTCAAATGGGTTATCCCAGTGGCAAGGGTAAATGAATCCAACATCTCTCAAGATATTTCTTTTCACTGCCTGTTATCCAACTAAAATGTTTAAAACAAAAAAATATATAATGTTTTGATATTACAATGTTTGTGTACAAGTGACCAACCTCAATGAACGGACCCTACAGTTTAGTCGATGGACGATTCCATGTTTGTATCACAATAGTTGAAACTCAAAAATGTTGCAAACATGTAAACTTTATAAATCTAATACTCAGGAAAATTTCCCAACATTATTGTTTTTAAACATGTCTGGAAGTACCATGCAGGTGTGTAATAAACAGGCTCAGAAATGTGCTTGCAATGACAGTAGGTGTGTGATGAAATTTTACTAAACCTCAAAGGAATTAGGCGATCCTTGTCTTTTCATAAATGAAAACTCCTACATATATAACACCAATCTCACACATAGGGATCTGCAAAACTTTTTAGTTGTGTTACATACGTCTTTCAAATGTTTTTGATGTAACGCTAACAAGCGTTTCAAAAATCATGATTTCAGAAGTATAAACATTCCAAAAACGTGAATACTTCTTTCAACCACGAATCTGTTGGGTACATTTTTCTTGAAATAATAAGTAACATCTAAGACATGAATACTATATGATCTAAGTACAAATGTACTTAAAATAAATTCAATGAACATGTCTTTTTTCCTCATTTACAGCTATTCTCAACCTTATTACCAGTATAATAATGACGGACAATAGTAATTCAAAGCTAATGTTGTATTGTCGTAAATGTAATCCGACTTAAAATGAAGAGTACATGTATATTGTAATTTCACTAAGCCTTGTTTTCCTGGAGATCGACTCATGTATGTATTCTATACATCACAGCATGTCTTATATCAATACTAACATTGTTTGTCAGAAGTTACCTATATGTAATATAAATACAATCAGTTTTATGTTCAAAGGTGTGCAATATCAAAGTTGAACTGTCGGTCATATACAATTTGTACATGGATGTAACTTGGTAGCCATAAAAATTAGAGGATGAATTTTGATTTGTGTGAGACTTGAATGCCATTGTTACTGTGTTTGTGTGTGATGGGAAATGTTGTTACTTAGTTGGAAGTCTGTTCATACAAGTTAACATATAGCTTGGCTATTTTGACCTGAACCTGACCTTTATGCAAGTATATATTACAAGGTTCTTGCTTTGAATATATCTATTTCCGCAAGCAAATCGTGCGATATCGGTATTTCAAATTTGTGTTTGTATTACGTCTCGAGCGTCTTCGTGATACTCCCCGATTATGAAATCATACAATCGGTGTTGTATCGTAGGTACATATCGACTGTTAAACTATGCTAATCAAAAGGTCAGGCTCGTGTCAAATTGGCCAAGCTATACCTATGTGCTATCCAAGATAAACTTTGAAATCTCAACTTGGTTATTCTGTTATGTCTGATATATATCATTACACAGGGCTAGGATTTGATTGTGTTGTGTGTGAATACAGGGCTAGAATTTCATCAAACGGTAAAATCATTTACTTTTGATGGGACAAAATTTCGTTGTTTTAGTAAAAAAGACCATTTCTATGGGACGTTAATTCATGGATTTTGCGTTTCAGGTAATAAATACAAGGGTCAAAATTATGGTTCAATGTGATTAAGTTTCTTGGTAGAAGGTGAACCATGAAATCAAGAAATTTTATTCCCCATGAAAAATTAATGATTTTACAGCATATGATTATGATAGTGTGCTATATTTATTGCATTTTTCATTTGTTCTTGTTCCATAATCATACAAACATTAATATTAACCATGTATGAATATTGAGGAGTATGCTTACTATATATGTTGTGTTAGTTGAGGAGTATGCTTACTATATATGTTGTGTTAGTTGAGGAGTATGCTTACTATATATGTTGTGTTAGTTGAGGAGTATGCTTACTATATATGTTGTGTTAGTTATGTTTGAATGCTTTGCATGGTTGATGTGTCCTGTCCTGAACTAAAACCCCAAATGTTCTTTTTGTCCCCATTTTATATGCTAAACAATATACTTGTTCTCATACAAGTTTACACTTAGGTTGGATGAAAATAAATTAAATTGATTTTGTAGTGTCAGTCCTATTTATTCTGGATCATCCCTCCTACTTTAAAAAAACTCTTGTCAACATTTGTATACTGTCACCAAAATATATCCATCAAAATAATGTTGAAGAAACAATTGTCTGGTCAAAACAATGTCAGTTTTCGTTTGTCGACATACAAATGCTAAAGCCATGCAAGAGACAGAGTGGGTGTGTAAAGTTATGTGAAAATATTGTCAAAATGTGTATCAGGTTGGAATAACTCCTTTGTTTGAACTTTGTTACTTACGTGAATGTAAATAGACACTAGAATATATGTTAATGTATGAACACTGAATTGATTGGTTCATTACCCCCCACTCCTTTTGATGAGGGGTATATTGCTTTGCACATGCTTGTTGGTAGACTAAATCATTACCTTCAATTACTCGGGAACGATTTACCCCAGGATCTGCAAACTTTACTTGGAGATTGGTCATCAACAGTAAGATGACCACTATAGATGTTGAGGATAGGAGGTCAAGGTGATTGACCTTAACCATTTCTAACTTTGGCTGCCATGGAGGTATACATGTTTTACAAACATCTCTTGTTTATTTCACATTTTTACTGCCCTATGAATTGTTCATTTGAGTGAATGTATACCACTTTTATTTATCATTCTGTATTTGTATGTATTAATATAAAAGGAAATAAACAGAAATAAAATAATCTGTATTTGTTTTATAAATGCGGCATAAGCGCATGCTTTAGCTTTAAAGTAACTCACCACTAAAGATTATTTTAAAAGCAGCGAGGTTGCTGTGCAGTTTCAACCCACTGTCGTGGTCAAATGCTGATGTTCAGTGTCAAACCCTGCCATGGTCAACTGCTGATGTGCAGTTTCAAACCCTTACTAGACAAAAAAGGGTGATTACAATAACTTGAAACTTACGGATAAAATTTTAAATGGGACTAAGCAGGACTTAAAACAGCATTCTAACCCTATGCCACACTTTTAAACAGATTGTCCTGTTGTACATGGGGAAAATGCCACAGTATTGTACATGGGGGGAAATGCCACAGAAATAAAATAAATTTGACATGTGTTTTTCAAAAAGTTATATTATCACTTATATATCAGCATTTCTCGCTCTTCAGAGTATAATAATAACATACAACGACAAAACAACGGATGTGACGTCATGACACTAAGGTAACATGACGTCACACTATTGCAGAAAAGCATACAATGTCATTTTGTAAGCATAGTCATGTCTTAATATAATTGTACATAAAATGTGACATACCAATAAAGTTCTAGTTCAACAAGTAATTAGGCATTGCAAGCAATACAGAAGTCCCCTACCTGGTTGTCAATGTTTCTGTTGCCAAGGCAACCACAATTTTTGTCTAAATCAACAAAAACTTAGACGTGCATATCCACATACCAAATTTCCAAAACCTATAGCTTTAAAACTGTTTGAGTTATGACATGATCCAGATTAGATAGAAGTATTTTCACTATTTCATATCAATAGCAACCACAATATTTGTCTACATCAAAAACAAATTTTGAATACAAGATTTGACCTAGTGACCTAGTTTTTGAACCCACATGACCCAGTTTCAAACTTGGCCTAGATTTAATGGAGAACAACATTCTGACCAAGTTTCATGATGATTGGATCAAAACTGTTGCCTCTAGAGTGTACACAAGCCAATTGTTGATGGACGGCGACAGACAGAGTGATCACAAAAGCTCACCTTGTCACTCTGTGACAGGTGAGCTAAAAATGTCGGACAACATGTACAAGATGATATCAGATGAATACAGCTTCTGCAGTCTGTGTTTGTCTAGAACTAGAGCATCCAGGACAGGAATGAAGTGTTTCATGTATAAATATATCACAATCTATACAATAGATAAACTTGCACTTCTTACACTGGTAAACCTGAAATAATCAACAAAACAACAATACAGTGCCTAGTAATGCAATATTTGGCCCGGTGATTATAAACATTGGAGAACTTCAAAGGGTACTCCATGCTCATACTCTATACTCCAATTGAAGAATGGTCTTAGTTACAATCAAAGTGCCGATGGCACTGGAAGAACAGGGATTGTTCCTGTCGTCAGAAAAATATTTTTCCAGTCACAAAGCATATGAGGACATATGCCACCCCAACGCCATATGTATGTTCCAGCATCCAGTTAATACATTATTACCTCTACTGCCTATACTACTCGCAATATTTAAACGTTGAGCGTTTATCACTGACGGGATGGTAACCCAGCTTACGTAACATTATACAGTCGCTGTCTCAATATATTTACCAAGCTTCCTGCAATAAAGTGCTAAGTTATCATGCAAAATTATAAACACTGTCTCGGCTAAAGATTAGGCGATAAAGTCCGAAATCATCCCGCGGAATGCGCAATTGGACCTATTTTTAGCTCGCAATCATATCCAGTATATTTTTAACACTTACACTGACCAGGAAGCAAAGCTCCCAGTTCAAAAACTGCTGTTATACTTCTTTATTACTGAATGGAAACATGATATTGGGATTCATTTTCTTAATTAGATCATTTGCTACAAGTTGGTGTTGGTTTTGATGCAGCATTCTAAAATACTGTAAAATCATTAATTTTCGTTGGGGATTAAATTTTGAGGATTTCGTGGTTCACCTCAACCACAAACTTTAATCCCAACGAACAATAATTTTTACCATTGTTTTATTACCTGAAATGCAAAATCCACGAATTCAAGTCCCAAGGAAATTGTCCTTTTAACCCAAACCACGAAATTTCGTCCCAACAAAACTTAATGATTTTACAGTAGGCTGTTTTTTTCAAAATTTGAGCTTGGAGTATGGAGTATGAGAACATGTTTATAATCACCAGGTCAACTCTGACTATGACATAATATGCATTGGAGCAGGAAAAAAAAAATACAATAACCTAAACCTAAATTTCCATAACAACCCGTACATGTATGAAGGATGATCATAGGATATTTTTCTTTAAATACAATAATATTTCGAGAACAAGCTGTATACTATGTTAATATTATACATTGTCTAATGTTATATCATATCCGTACACGAATATAACAAACATTTGTTGTACTAATGAAGCGAAAACCGGATATACATATAGTGAATGGATTTATAAAGATTAAAGCAAAAGCAACCAGTGAGTGTTCTTGAGATGCTCCTCTAGGCATCTTGTTTTTAACACAAGATTGCGAGATTAGAGACATTCAGCAATGCTAAAATCCCACATTGAGCCAGAGAACCATGAAACTTATATGAGATAAGTAAACTCACCGCTTGTTCTTGTATTTCAATTTGACAAGCACTGCAGTATCTGAAACATAATAATATAGAACTTATAACAGACAAATATCACCCTGGGTACTCGACTTCTTGCTTATCCGTTCGACAGCTACCCTATTTTCAACTGTGTTAAACTTTACATTTTGTGTAAAGATATGAGGCGATAGAAAAGGATATTTATGCAATTTTTATTGAGGGTTTCAGAAGGAAATTTGAACATAAAACATACAAGAATATATTTAGGCATGCACATGTAAGTTTTTTTTTTAATACTTAAAGAGTAAGTAAGTAAGTAAGTAAGTAAGTAAGTAAGTAAGTAAGTAAGTAAGTAAGTAAGTAAGTAAGTAAGTAAGTAAGTAAGTAAGTAAGTAAGTAAGTAAGTAAGTAAGTAAGTAAGTAAGTAAGTAAGTAAGTAAGTAAGTAAGTAAGTAAGTAAGTAAGTAAGTAAGTAAGTAAGTAAGTAAGTAAGTAAGTAAGTAAGTAAGTAAGTAAGTAAGTAAGTAAGTAAGTAAGTAAGTAAGTAAGTAAGTAAGTAAGTAAGTAAGTAAGTAAGTAAGTAAGTAAGTAAGTAAGTAAGTAAGTAAGTAAGTAAGTAAGTAAGTAAGTAAGTAAGTAAGTAAGTAAGTAAGTAAGTAAGTAAGTAAGTAAGTAAGTAAGTAAGTAAGTAAGTAAGTAAGTAAGTAAGTAAGTAAGTAAGTAAGTAAGTAAGTAAGTAAGTAAGTAAGTAAGTAAGTAAGTAAGTAAGTAAGTAAGTAAGTAAGTAAGTAAGTAAGTAAGTAAGTAAGTAAGTAAGTAAGTAAGTAAGTAAGTAAGTAAGTAAGTAAGTAAGTAAGTAAGTAAGTAAGTAAGTAAGTAAGTAAGTAAGTAAGTAAGTAAGTAAGTAAGTAAGTAAGTAAGTAAGTAAGTAAGTAAGTAAGTAAGTAAGTAAGTAAGTAAGTAAGTAAGTAAGTAAGTAAGTAAGTAAGTAAGTAAGTAAGTAAGTAAGTAAGTAAGTAAGTAAGTAAGTAAGTAAGTAAGTAAGTAAGTAAGTAAGTAAGTAAGTAAGTAAGTAAGTAAGTAAGTAAGTAAGTAAGTAAGTAAGTAAGTAAGTAAGTAAGTAAGTAAGTAAGTAAGTAAGTAAGTAAGTAAGTAAGTAAGTAAGTAAGTAAGTAAGTAAGTAAGTAAGTAAGTAAGTAAGTAAGTAAGTAAGTAAGTAAGTAAGTAAGTAAGTAAGTAAGTAAGTAAGTAAGTAACTTCTTTATTTAACGAGGCTGACACATTCAGTTTCCCGATCTTCCATGTGGGCCTCAACATTTGCAAATTACATAAGAATATACAATAAACATAGATAACATTATATACATAAACATCAAATTAACAAGAATCAGATTTGTTAAAAAAATTAATTAATAAATTTATGATCATGAATGGTTTTTCATGAAGCAATATTCAGTTCTTGACAATTCAATATGGAAAAGAAACAATATATGATACATCATGCAAAAGAGACAATATATGGTACATAGTTAAAAACATAAAACTGTATGCTGTATCAAATAGTACAATGGATAGCCATGGAGTATCTACAAAATCATATTTTACAGGAGTAATTACATTTAATTAAGAACTCGAATAACTGTTATTTTAATTAGAGAATTGCCATTTGATATAAGCAGATTGAAACTTATTCGGGCTATCCGCATTTCTGATATATATAGGTATGTCATTCCATATTTTTGGACCTGAGTAAGTGAGAGATTTTCTGAAGAATTCTGTTTTAGGTTTTGGTATAATGAGTTTTTCATCTTGTACGGATCTAAGATGTAGGTTATGTCTATCATTTAATGTTTGGAATTTATTTACCATATACACTGGAAAGGTTGGTTCCTTTATAGATTTATACATGAGAATTGCTTTTTTGTATTTTATACGTTGGTCAAAGGTCATCCAATTTAGTTCTTTGAATAATTCACTTGAGGGTGTGTCGATTATTCTAGCAGCTCTTTTTTGAAACTTGATGACTTCAGAGAGCAGCTCATTGCTGCAGTTCCCCCAAACTGTACAGCAATAATCCAAAATGTGGCAGTATGTAAGCATTACAAAAGAGTTTCCTAGAGTGAAGATTCAGATACCGTTTAATTCTAAGAAGTAAGTAAAGTTGTGAATTGCACTTTTTTATAGTTGTTTGAACATGAGTTTTCCATTTAAGATTGTTGTCTACATAGATTCCTAGTAATTTTTCAGTGTCTGTAAATTCTATTTTTTGGTCTTGAAGGTGCAGAGTAAATGGTGTTGATTTTTCTGATTTGGTACTTTTCGTTGATATATTCATAGCTTTAGATTTTTGTGCATTTAATACCATTGCATTATGGTTGCACCATGTGCTAACATTATCAAGATCTGTTTGAAGATTATCAATAACATCCTGTGCTGTATTTCCAATAGCAGTCAAAGAAGTGTCATCAGCAAACATGTCAGCATTTGACATTTTTACATGAAGGTGTAGATCATTAATATATATAATGAATAAAAGGGGTCCAAGAACTGAGCCCTGTGGTACTCCTGAGACAACTTCTGCTGGCTCAGACAATACTCCAGAAATATTTACTTTCTGTGACCTTTCTGACAGGTATGATTTAATCCATGTTATGGCTTGTGAGGATAGGTGGTAAAAAGGCAGTTTTTCTAGTAGTATTTTGTGGTTAACTAAATCAAATGCCTTAGATAGGTCCAGGAAAAGTGTCCCAACTAGTTTTCCATTGTTCAGTGCATTTATCCAGTTATCAATAACATTTGTGAGTGCTGTTTCACATGAGTGGTTTGCTCTAAAACCTGATTGTGTTATGAAAAGAAAATTGTTTGATTCTAAGAAGAGCTTCAAGTGGTCTGATACATGTTTTTCAAATATTTTAGAGATTAGTGGGAGTACTGAAATTGGTCTGTAATTATTTTTGTCTGATTTTGGTCCTTTCTTGTAGATGGGTGTAACCTTCGATTGTTTAAGCTGGGTCGGAAATTTTCCGTGTTCTATACTCAAATTTAATATGGTACATAGTGGTTGACATATGATATCTGAGGCTGTTTTTAGGAATTTTGCACTTATGCCATCTAAACCTGTTGCTTTTGATTCATCAATACTATTTAGCTTACGTTTTACATAATCAATTTCAACATAGGGTATTTCAAATTTGCCATATTGAGTTGCAGCATTAGATTTCAGGGATTCATTTAAAGCAGATTTAATATCTGTTGATAATTCAGTTATATTTTCAGCCTTTTTAAAAACATTTGCAAAAAATGTGTTAAAGGTTTCTGCAGTTAATTTAGGATCAGTTATTGGTGATTCATTCTCATCATTTATATGATTTGTTTGATGATTTTCAGTTTTACCAGATAGGGTTTTTCAAATTTTTCCATAATTTTTTTGGATTTTTCTTGTTTGAGTTTATTTCCTGATCAAAGAAGTCTGTTTTCGCTTTATGAATTAATAGTTTAACTTGTGATCTCCAGTATTTGAAGTCATTAGTATTATTTTTCTTTGTTGCATAGTCCCTATTTTGCATAGCATCAGCTATAGCCTCATTGAACCATTCAGCTTGGTTTTTATGTTTTACACGCTTCTTCTTGTATGGAGCATGTGCATCTAAAATCTGTATAAACAATTTGTTAAAAGTATCTAATGCATCATCTGGATCACTGAACATGTCAATGAGAGACCATGGCTGGTTTGACATGAAAAGGCATAAAAAGGCTATGCTCGACAGATCAGTTAGAAATTTATCTTTGTTAAAGGTCTTTAAGTTCCTATAGTTTATTGTGATATGCATTGGGCCTTTTTTAACATTTTTATTTGTTTTCCGTGTGAACAGTAAAGGGTAATGGTCACTAATAGATAGTATAGGGACTGCAGTGTATGATATATTTTGTGGTTGGTTGCTATAGATGTGGTCAATGATAGATGCTGATGATGATATTACTCTCGCAGGTTGTGTTATAAGTTGAGAAAGATTGAATGTGTTAATAATACTTTTCCATTTTGACATATTTGAGTATGTAGCAGCAAAATTATAATTAAAATCTCCAAAAAGAATTATTTCTTTGTTTTCAGAAAATATTTTGTCACGAATCTCTTCAATTTTATCATTCCATGCCGCCAATGATGAGGGTGGCCTGTAAATATAACCTACTATAAAAGGCTTCTGCTTATCGAGTCTGATTTCAAGCCATATTGATTCAATATCATCAGATTGTATATCATATCTTAACTCACATGGTATTGTAGATTTAACATATAACACAATTCCACCACCATTGGATTTCCTGTCATTTCTAAAGAGTTGATAATTTTTTAAAGATATTTCTGTATCAGAAAGAACATCACTAAGAAAAGTTTCTTGTAATCCAAATATGTCAATGTCTTGATATTTGTCAACCAAGAATTTTATGTCATCTAACTTAGGATATAGAGTAAGTAGGTGAAACTGTCGATCTGTCTATTGTCCTGAGCATGTTAATATTTCGTATCACACCATTTCTTTTCCTCGTTAATTGTTTATTTGTTGATAATATAAATGCTCTAGAAAAATACCCTATACATGTAACGATACCTCTGTTGACGATACCTCTGTTGACGTTTTAACAATTGATCAATTTTAATACCCCACAAAAATTATTGATTTTACATTATAAGAATAAAGAATGCTTACATGAGTTGTCCAGGATCAAAGTCTGATACTGGAACCTCCTTGGATTGATCTAGTGGAAACAGGTGATGATATGACCTTGCCAGATGTGGGGCGGACACCAAGGTCAAACCTTCAATATAAACACATGGTGATATGAACATGCCACATGTGGTGCTGATACACAGGGTTCCCACAACTATTCAGACAAAATTCCCTGACTTTTCCCTGTTTTTTCCCTGACCAGATAGCCATTTCCCCTGACTTTAAGAGCGACCATGCCTTTTAAATAAAGCAAACTAACGCAATAGAAACAATGAAAAGGAGGTTAATTTGCTTAATATGGATTTGGAAATTTTCTATGAAGCAGTTTTATGGCTGCTGGTTGAAGTAAAGTAATCATAAATACAAATTTAAGTGAGAGAGGATTTTTTCAGTTTTCGGTATTTTTTCATGAAGATATGACCCCTCTCAACATCTGCAATGAAGAATTCCCATACTTTTCCCTGACTTTTGCTCAATTACCAAGTTTCCCTGACCAAATTCAAAATTCTCTGACCTTGAAAAAAATATGTTTTCCCTGACCGTAGGAGCCCTGCACAATATAAACAGTGTCCAGTCAGAACATGTGAACACACCTGTAATTAACAAGACACGACCCTTTTGCGAAACAAGCTTTTCTGTCGAGAAAAGCCTTTATTAGTCAGTCTGCATTCTGCTGAAATATGGCAGGCATATGAGGTGACACCACACAGATCTAGTTAATTATTTATCACAGTCACGAGTAGACTTAAAACACAAAATGGCAGATAATGTAAGAAAGCCGATAAAATGCACATTCAACTATCTATGAATGACCATCTGAAACTTCCAAACCTCCACAGAAGAACACCTGGGGCCTTATTCACCAATGTTTTAAGTCTAAAATACAGACTTAGACTTAAAATTTTCAAATGTTCTATTCGCTCTCATTGTGTTATAAATGTACCGATTTTGATAAAAATTGGTATAGATGTTCACTGGGTAACAACAAATAATCAGATATAATTTCATATGGTTAAATCTAACTTTAAAGAAATGGCAGTGTTTGTACATTTTGTCAATTTTAAGTCTAAGTCTGAGTTTTAGACTTACAACGTTGGTGAATAAGGCCCCTGTTCTTTGCAGAGCAACAGTTTTTCTCCCTTCGTCAGATGTAGCTCTACGGAGGTTATACTGTATACACAAAGTTTCATGAAAATTGGTGAATACTGAAGTTATACATACCACAGGATTTACATTCTACTGGTAATTCACAGTATTTACTTTTACACTGTGGACAGAAATAACCAGTTGTACTAAATCCTTCAACTGTCTTACTGTCCAGGTGGCTGAAATACATCAATGTAAAAGAAGTTATATGACAAATCTAACCGAAGCTACCTGCACAGCAAGTTAATCAAGGTATCACTTTACTAACTAACGTTATCTGATGGAAACAAGTTAACAAGAAGAAATTGCTCATAGAAAAACTTGTTATTTCATAGGAAAATGTTTCTTTGCCTGGCTTGAAAGGTAACTTGGTCATAAAAAGTTGGAAAATACAGTCCCTTGGACCCCATGGTTATTTCTAGCACATCTTTGACTCATTAAGTAACTGTAAATTCGAAAACCACTATATTTGCAACCGTCTGATTAACAGAAATTGAGCAAGACTATTGCCAAGCAATGAAAGTCCCCTTCCGGTAGCCAATTGTAACAGGGAGAGTTATGGTTTTTGTGCACTGTGCACTTGTGTAAACCATAAGTTCCCTCCGGTTTCACGGGTAGGGGACTAATAAATTGACAAATTATAATTCTGCATCTGTCAAAAAGTGTATACTTATTAATGGTAGGTACTGTATAACATTGTATCAAACTTACCACATGCACATGGATGGTTTATGGCCGCCTCTATCACCACCTAAATGTTGATGTGGAAAACCCATACGTATTAACGATGACTCTGTATTCATCTGTTAACAAATATAAACATAATTCATTATGCACAAGTACAATATATGATATCTACAAAAACATCATTTCAAGTGAAAATTAATGTATACGAGAAATATGTTTGTAGGACATGGATGGCTCCACTTAGCGTTGTTTTCAGACACCTATAGTGGTATAGTATAGAGGGGAGCAGTGGCCTAGAGGTATGATGTGCGCTTCAGGATCCAGAGGTCCCAGGTTCCGCCATCATCTGAGCCACTGGTCAATTTCTTTCAGCAAGAACAACCCATGTGTACCATTCAACCATGGTGTGAATTGGTAACTGTAAGGGCAGTGTCAATTCCTGGATCTCGCAGATGGATGTTTGCTGCCATAACCACAGGAAGAAATAGTCATTCATCAGCAAGACTTGAGTGTATGCTAGCCAAACGTCCAGGGGAATGTTAAAAGATAAAATGTCAAAAGGTGGTTGAATGGATGAGCAACTAAAAACAGCCCTCAGATGTTTTTGTTTGCAAAAAGTTACACAAGCTGTCTGCAGAGAGTACACAAAGAAATACCTTACCATAGCTGGTGGTGGACTGGTGTGCTGATTCAACAGATCTTTGTAATGTGATTCATCAAGTATTACTGTGTATTTACCTACAACAGAAAACTCATCAAATCATCATTCAAACACAATCTTTGAACAATAAGGTACAAAGGGCCCTAGGTAGCTCATACGTCAAATTATTCAAGGCTTCTATGACAACCTAAGTAGTCATATTCAATTAAATTAATTCATTCATTCTATTTGTAAACAAGACAATGTTCAGTAAAAGCTTATGCCGAGTTGGTAGTCTTGTCCATAATGTCTAGCTAAGTTAATCAACTTTAAAGTTTGTAACAAAAGGACGAACAAACAAATGGACATCACTATATACATCCGCATCAGTAGATGCCGGGCACATTAAACAAGAGGGCCATTGTCCCAAAAGCTTTAGCCTGAAGTATAATTATAATATTTCCCTAAAAGGGGATCACAATAAAGTTTCTAGCAAAATCACTCAAATATCTCAATATTTCGACCTACAAAATGTATAAGTCTTCTATGAGAGCTACGGCACACTCTAAATAAATCTACATTTTTTCAGTACAGCTTATTACTTTGCAGTATAACTTGTTATTAGAGTGATATTTAGCCTGAAGACAAGTAATTTAGGCAGAATCAGAAACATTTGTTATGATATGACCAAAGTATTTGACCTAGTTTTATACCCACAAGGTGCTCAGGTGAACTAAAAATTAAATCGATGAACATTTTATACCTTGAGGTGAAAGTACTTGTTATAAATATCAAAATCTTGACTGCCACATCAGCAAATCAAAACAACATACCATTTGTGTCTGAACATATCTTTTTACATATCCTCACTTCTGCAGCTAGACCAACCATTGAACATCTCACATGTGCATCTTTCAGTATCTAAAATCATAATGGCTCCCTTTAACACATGACAAGAGAGCCAATATCATCATGGCCCATTATGGCTATCAAATGCAG
This sequence comes from Spisula subtruncata, assembly GCA_963678985.1. Taxonomy (NCBI): domain Eukaryota; kingdom Metazoa; phylum Mollusca; class Bivalvia; order Venerida; family Mactridae; genus Spisula; species Spisula subtruncata. The sequence goes on from OY787669.1 coordinate 13,911,877, forward strand.
AAGATCCCATGTTCTATCACATGCCGTGTCATACTGTATACCAATTCAATTTTGTAAATACAAATCTGTGCGTTTTGCCAATCTCCATCATATTTGAGACTAAAAATTTTCCATTTTAAAGTTGTCTGCTAACTCAACAACATCGTAATCCCTGAGCCACAAATTCATTGTTCATAGCTAAAATATGCCACTTAATGCTCTCAAATTACGTTTATCCCCTACACCTAATTGATAAACAGACTGGAACCATTTGAACAATTTTGGTAGTAGTCCACCAAAAGAACATTTGTACAAAGTTTTATCAATTTGGTCAAGAGGTTTAGGAGAAGAGTTTAAAGAAATTATTGACGGATGCACAAGGGTCAAATTCAATGTTAGATGGGATAAAATTTCGTAGTTGAGGTCAACCACGAAATCCTTGAAATTTAATGATTTAATGATTTTACAGTATAAAAGAAAACAACAGAGCCAATGTTGGGTTAATTGTGACAGTGTTATCTCAACAAGAGTGTACCTTTAATGTCTCAATAATATCACCAGGATCACAGGTCGTCAAACTACCAAATATTGTCAGAACTTCCCTACTAGCATGACTAGGCATATGTCTGAAATAAAAGATAGCATTGAAATATAATAGAACATAGACAATACTAGAAATGTGTCCATCGACACGGGTGCCCCTATTGGGGTACATAGTAAATGTAACAAAGGGCCATAGCTCTGGTTAAAATTGACATAGCAAAAATTCCTTCCTTTACAGCCAACTACATATTCTGTTCAGATTTTTTTTATTGAATTGCGGAAGTACATACGGACGCACACATAGACGACAAACGATCACAAAGGTTCATCTTGAGCACTTTGTACTCAGACAGATGAGCTTACAAAAAATGAATAAGCATTACCTTAATGTTTGTAAAGAAAGTTCTAAAGAATTCTGCAATGAAGGTTCTCCGAGGCAGGTTCTATCCTTCAACTTATGCAGTGCAGCAATATGTCTTCTTGGATTACCTGAATTATAAAAATTTAACAACTTTCTTCTCAAGCCAACATCAACAAAAGGCTAGCATAGAATGACAAGGTCATAACTACTATTTACGACCTTATAGGACTGATATATATTTGAAATCTGTATAGATATAAGGTGCTTCTTATGAGCCTATTTTCATCAAAATAGGAACTTGTCATGTTGACCAAAATAAAGTCGTAAAAACTTGTTTTTCAAAAAGTAAAGTGTGACTTAATTAGTGTGTCGGATATTGTGCTTTTTTTCTCAAAATATTGATTTGTACTTATGACCTTCTCACTCTAAGCCAGCTATCCTCTATTAAACTCTACTTTACAATTGAACTTTTGTGAGCTACTGTAAAATCCTTATTATTCATTGGGGACTAAATTTCATGGATTTTGTAGGTGATCAAACCACAAGTTAGATCCAAAGTGTTCCGAGGCATTATTCTTTGTGGGGGAAAACAAAGAAGTCAGCGAATGTTCGGATTTACAAACAATGTAATTTAGTAGGCAATCTTCTTTGATTTCACATGAAGGCTGCAACATTTAACTCACGCTATAGAACTAATGCCTTATATCTGACTTTTTGAAGATTATGTCAAAATGACCTCCCTAGCTAACAATCCAGTCATCTTTCTTCAGTAATTTTTTACGGAAGTCTATCCCTTATAATGTTATTTGGTCTATATAATTCATTTTGGACTTTATATTGGAGTTCCACAAATATTTAGTTTGGTTAAAATGGGCTAATGGGTTTAGGAGGAGAAATTGTTTGAATGAATGGTTGACTCAAGGTGATCATCACACACACTGTGTGTCTCTAAACACTCACTATGTGACAAATGAGCTTGTTGAATGACAACTTGGATTTTCTACAGGACAACTCCTTATAGGGACTAAACACCATTCCTATGATAAAAACACTTCAGAACAATGTTGAATACATATATTACTGCGTTAGTCACGCAATACATTTTAAGGGTTTTAAAGCAACGTTATGCGATTATTTTTCTTTTAGATGAAAAAGTCCAGATTCGTATATAAATGTATTAAGTCTGTCAAGCCAAAAAACTTCGAGTTGACTCCTTTTAAAATCTGCTCAAATTTCATAATGGCTCATACCTCCAAGTTCAGTGATTTTTTCAGCTCTCTTGTTCTTTGTGACTATGATACCAAGTTGTGATATGGGATTCTGGTCAAAGTATTCCTCGATGAAATGTTCCAGTAGCTAAGAAAATATACAAACACATGACATGTACACATACCTGCCAAGTTAGTTAAATCCAAAATAGAAGTGATCAAGCAAAACATTTCACATGATGCACTTCAATGTGATTTATAAGGGATTTAGATAGAAATTAACAACGTTAATAGGAGTAACTAATATGAACTAAGGCACCGCCTAAATGAGGGATTAAATACACATTGGATATCTGCTAAGCTATGTTCCAGATAGAAACTGACTAAATATGAGTTGAATTTAGATGTTAAAGGCCTACAATATACAAAGATAGTTATTGATCAGTGACTGATCACTTTTCCTCTTTAAATTTAAGACAAGAAATAATAATTATTCAAAAGTTTAGATTGGCTATGTATCTGTAGTTTATGTTTGGAATAAGTGTAGGCATCCCTAACCTGGAGTTTTACCTATATTATTCTGATTTGTTATAGATTGCAACGTAACGTCATGAGTCTATTTGGCGTACTTTTGGTATGACGTCATTTCCTGTTATTTGTGACGTCATGACATCACGTCTTGTATTGGCGCCGTGTATCCAGTACAGTAGCGTATTCTTTTACCTCCCTTTGCTTATTTAAATGGTTTGTTTTATTTATTGAATATTTTTTAGATGGTTATAATTCGAAAGAAAATGATATGGGGCAACCGTTTACAGATTACTATTTTTTTATTTTCAAAGAACCATTCACCTCGGAAAACTGCCTGAAATTTTTGACCGGAAATAACTTTTTCTGAAAGCATTAGTACCTGCTGAGACTCGACGAAGATACGCACGTGGACATTATTGGTATGGGTATTTACAATAGCCAGCTATTTAATCCCCTATTAATAGTGTTAAAATGTTGTATAGTGTTACATTGCATTGATAATGTAAGGTGTTTATGACAGTGAACTAGTATGCCAAGTTTGTAACAATGCCTTGATGGACTTTTTAAAAAACAAGACTGCATCAAGGTGAAGGTCAAAATGGAGTCAGGTGAAACAGGCTTGTGGAGAGTGGTCATATACAACATCCATGCAAGTATGAAAGCTTTGAAGCAAGCCATATTGATGCTAGAAGAAACGGTCATTTTGGGTTAACCAGGCCGGACGGACGGACAGATGAATCACTATATGAGTCAATATTTATTTTTGCAACATTTGAGCTAGAAGATTTTTCCTTTAAAAAAAGTATTAGATTTAATATTTTTTCTTGTTTAAACGATGTATGGATGTATAACCTATGCTATAGCACACCAATTCCACATAAAAAAATCGATATGTCATAAGGATGCTGTAATTTGTTTGACTTGGTTTGCTGAAATGTCCTTCCTGTAACGCCTTTGTATCATGCAATATATTGAACACTAATATACAAAGGTAGAAATGCTCTTGTTATTTGAAAAGAACTCGACTCATATAACATAAAAGTGCATTTGTAATTAATAATCATGAAACGGTAAAAACATATGGCATTTTTGGAGAAACGTTTTTGAAAACATGCAATTTGATCGTTATTGAGTTATCGTGGTCTTTTTAATTCTAACCAGTTCGTAAAAGAAACTTTTGTGTTGTATTTGTTAAGATCTATTGGTATAAAAGACAGCTTTTGTTCATCAAAATCACTGGTATAGAAACATATAATAAACTTAACACATGGTGTTACATTAGGGACATGGTGTTACAGGAAGGACATACCATGTGATCGGCAATGGGTATTTTATTTTTTGTAACTTTTCATTGAATATGAAGCAATACAATAAAGTGTAAAGCATACACAGTTGTGCTTACAATATATGACTATAATAGCCACGTGTATCACCACTGGAAAATAGACAATTCATGACATGTTATATGAAAAATATTAGAGTCAATATATTTTACATCATTGGCATAAACCAATGCACTTGAAGGGTTCTATTTGATATTTTTGATTTATTTAAATGAAGTGATATAGAGGATCTATCACGAGTTGTCAATTGATATAAATTTATATTAAACGAGTTTTGGAAATTTTATTAGAGGCGAGCTTAATAATATTTCCTGAACAAGTTTAATATAAATTGACAACGAGTGATAGATTCTTTTTATCATATGACACTAAAACGCAAAATACGCATTGATTTATTGGAAAAACTCAATAGCTTATACTACACGTGGTACGTATAACTTTATACGTACTGGCTATACTAACCTGGATACAAGGAAAGTCATGTGATAAAATGTATCTTCAAAATACAATTAATATTTTCACGCGAATACCACATCAGTTTTTTTGTTGAACATATTGTTTCGCATTTATGTATGTGCTAGGTTTTATATGAAAGGCACGGTAAAACTGTAATTCGCAACAATGAATGCAGTTTTAAACATTTTTTCTTTTAACAGCATTACCCTATTGCCATTTATTTACGTTTAAAAAATTTAATGAATCATTTAAAAGATTGATCAAGGTGTTTACAATCAATCACAACGAACTCCGATGTATTAATATTAGCAAAGGAACTCGTTTCATCATAAATGTTGTGTGGTTTGACAACAGTGACATTTGCATCCACATTGTTTTGAAAACTTACCACTATCAGTGGATCAGTACATATCCGTGTATCAGTCAGTGTGTCAGTCAGTACATGTATGTTAATCAGTGGGTTCCTAGCAAACTGGAAATATGTCAGTAGATGTACATTTAGTATGTCAGTTAATAGGTCGACTGAGTGTCAATCAGTGTATTCTCAGTTTGCCAGTATTGGGGCAGCACCATGTACGTCTTTGTTTAAGCAGCTTGTTGACATCAGTCATTATATTGGCTGCATGTCTGCCAGTTGGGTTGATATTATACTGACAGAATCTTAGAAGCGGGTCATTGGTGGACCAGCACTATGTCAGTCGATATTTTGGCAATTGGTCAAACATACCATAAGTCATTGCCACATCAGACAAGTACAGCTGTCTTGTCATTTGGGTCAGTCAATATCTAAGTAAGTGTGTTGAAAATTTACTAGCAGTAGGTCAGCAGCAAATCACTTGTTATGCAATGAATAAAATTGTAAAAATTGCCGGGTTAGTATTCTCATTAACAGTAATAGCAGTTATTACCGTTTATGTTGGTAATACGTAGAACCGTAGATAGGCAATTTCACCAAACAAGTTGCATAGCAAATTAATTATATATAATCTACAAGAAAGGTTAGGGTACATTGATAATTTTGAAAATCGTGAAGGGCTTAGTGGAAAAATGTGCATTCTGCTATATAACATAATAATTCTATATAATGTAGAAGAAAGGTTAGAGTATATTAAAAAATCGACAACGCAAAGGTCTAAATGCAAAATTGTGAATTCTGTTCCATATTTGTCAGAGCACATTGACAATCACTCTTACAATGTAGCCTCTGGTTTCACTGGTAGAACCTGTGGTATTCAGAGAATTGTCTAGGATGAAATGCCACTTGTGGCAACATGAAAAGTTAAACACAAAGCATAACAGTCTTACATGTAACATAACATCAAACGAATTAATTGAACGTTCTTATGTGTATGTGATGCATTCTAAATTGCGTTTAGCTTTGACTAATAGGGAAGATTCTAACCAATTAACTAAAATATATTAATATTAATTAAAACCGTACCACATAAAATATGAGTCCATTTTAAACAAGTAATAATATTGCCTGTAACAAATATGGTCTATCGTGTAACAGGCAAAAAAAGTCATGACTAATAGCTTGATGTTGACATTTGTCGATATCTTATTTAAAACTGACACAGACATTTTGCAATATCTGATTGTAACGATACATTTGTCAATAGCATACTATTATATTGTGTAGTTTTACAAAAATGTCTATCATGTAACAAATGCTGTCGTTCCTGTAACAAAATAGCCCGTTACAGAAAGGACCGTTACATGAGGGAATTATTCCGACTAAATCTGTTTGTATGAAATAAACTGTGGACCTATGAGGTTGAAATATATGTTTTTTGCACAGTACATCAGTATGTGTCCAACGTATACCAAACATTGTATCTAATCATATTTTAATAAATAAAACAACCCCGTTACAGTAAAGACATATACAAATATACGCCTCTACTAACCAACCTTTAATTTCTGTTTTATCCAATTTGTTAAAATATTTACATAACGACACACATGAATGCTTATTCTGGAAGGTTTGCTCTTCACAAAGACGGTAAAAGATTTTTCCCAAACCACAGGGAAATGCTATTATTATATATGTGTGTACAAATGTTACACGAAAGACGTAAACACTGGGTACAATTTTTCAATACAATCATTTTGAAGAAAACTTTCGTTAAATTTCGCTTTGGATGTATTATCAGGCAGACGAAATGTGTATTTGATGTATGTATGGTTTTGTAAGCATAGTTTTATCCCTATCGTTAGTTACTAGCATATATACACAAGAGTTCTGGTCTGGGGACAGCCCAAAACAGCACAATTTACTACTTCAATGATGTAGACATGTTCTTTCTGATTGGTATAATACATAAAACTCTATCTGACATTGATAAAAAAGTTATGGGCAACCAACCAAAATTACTTGTTATGACTTTTTTGTTACGGTTTAACAAATATTACAAAAAGACGAGCAATGTTGCAAAAATAAATAATGACTCATATGCCTCCCGATCTATCGATACAGGGGAATAAAAAATCAAAATTGAATTTCAAAGAATAAAAATACTTTTACCTTGAGAGAGCAAACGAATCTAGTTGGTTTCAGGTCTTGGTCTCCCATTGAGGCAGACATGTCAATAATGACAAACAAATGTCGCATCTGAAATATCAAAACATACCTGCAACTCTTCAATCAACCTACTACCACTTAACAGCCTTTGTCTATAATATGATTCATCTAAATTTGTATTTAAATCATACGTATACTCCGTTATACTTACAATGGCAAATGTCACATAAATCTATAGATTTATCACTAAGAAAATTTTTTTTTTTATATAATTATTCACTAACAAATATTTCACAGCTGAATACAGAATGTCAGGTGTTTTCGTAAATTAGCTCAGAAGCAAGAGTTTTTGCCTTTGTTAAAAAATCTACATGACTTTCAGATCCTGTGTCCACCTTTTTCTGAAGCCTGAATGACTTCATTATTTGAAATACCAAGGGAATTTTTCTACCCGATGGGGTGAACAGATTTTCATTTGAGGCCTTTTTGCAATCTGGCTTGAGGACTATATCCTTTTGACAATTTTTTTTACTATCATCGTGACCAAGTTCCATAAAGATTATGTCAAAATTGTAACCCCTAGTGATGTACAACACAAAGTTTTTCTGATTTGATCTTATTTTTGATTCCAGATGAACCAATACTTAACTTGACCAACTTTTAGTCAAGATGTCCAGATCACTGTGACAAAGTTTTATAAAAGTAAGATCATGTAATGAGATTGTGACCTCTCTTGACACAAGCAAACTGTGGATAGACGATGGATGGACATATAATGGATGAAGGGTGATCACAAAAGCTGAAACATGAGCTAAAAATGGACTGCCCTGTATCAAATCTAAATGTAGTTACTGCACTTGACCATTCCCTTACTTACCATTCCAAGACGGACATTTGTAATCTTCTCCAACAACTTTCTCCTCTTTGCTTTATGAAGCATATCATCAATACTGGACTGTAGGGAACCAGCAGCATCTTCCTGTAGAGCCTCCCTGTATACAAACAGAAATTAGAAATGTTTAGTGACTGTAAAGCATTGGCAATGTGACAAATCTCGCATGATAAGCAATATCCAAACTTGACCTAGACATTCTAACCATTTCATACGAAAATAAATACACACAAAATATTGTCTTGGTTGTCTCCCATAGTCTTAGATTCTCATGGGGCATCCGCAAAGCAGTGGAGTTATTTAACTCTAGGTAACATAAGCCTTTAAATATTTCATATATACCAGGGGTGATCAATATATTCGAGGACTTTTCATCTAAAAATTTCATATTGGAAGCAAGGCTAACAGCCATTAAAATCATTCGGAGTAAGGTGTCTCCGACCGAATGCACTAATAAAATGATTTGATTCATACAAGGGGCGCATGACGTTGGACGTCATGTGACGTCATTCCAAGCGTCACCGTCGGAGCAGCACATGGCTCCTTTCTGGACTGATATTGGTCCCATGTATGAGACTGGTTTTCTTTTACTACTGAAATAAGTAGATTATAGTCAATTCTTGAATGTGAGGTGGAATAAAAAGAGTATCGATGCGTTATTAAAAAAAACTTGGAAAACCGTGGTTGGGTGTACAAAATTAGATTATTCCATTTAAGAATGAAGCACGACCTATCAGGTTTAGAACGCAATATCAAAATAACCCTTTTGATTTGGAGTCAACGATTTAATATTTTGTAACCGATACTAGTCTTCGTTTTCGCCAGTTACATTTGGTTGAGATCTATGCGTCCTATTTAGCAGAATTTAATGAGAAGTGTCCCTAACGCGGTGTTATTTTTGCTGTTTATCCTTATTTTATCGACTCAACCGTTTGACAGAGACTCAACAATCACATAAACAACGGAATCATATGAAAATGACCAATTGGGAGCGCACAGAATCCATGCACAATTTAGTCAAGTCATTTCGAAGATATCGTGAGAATTTTTAATTGTGTTGCGCTAATTTTCATAGCATGTCGTTACTCAGAAATAACGTTACGTTCGAGATGCTCGACGGTGCGTGCTTCACCATGGTTACAAAAAGTAACGTCATCAAGTAAATAATGACGTTATCATAAATTAAATTAAACAAATCGCGAGATAATTGATTGATCTACACCAGCTTGTAATTTCATTACTCTAGATCCAATATTTCAAAATTAAGAAAGAAAGTCCTCGAATATATTGATCACCCCTCGTTTTCATCAAATAAAGACTGGAGGAATAGCTTTCTACTTCAATATACTCATCAAAATCCTCTTGGCAGACATAATAGCAAGGGCTGTTTCACTATTTGTTTCTTAAAAAAGTTTCAGCTGCAAGGCCCCTTAAGCACCCTTTGACATTTTAACTTTCCCTGGTCATTGGGCTAGCAATAGAAACCTACATTTGTGTCTTTCTGGGGAGACTGTTTCTCTCCTGTGGATATGGCAGCCAACATCAATCTGTGGCACCCAGGACACAGGTGCCATTTTACAGCATGGTGGAGCGGAGCCTGTGGGTTGTGCTCAGAGAAATTGACCAGTGGTCCAGATGGGGTTTGAACCCCGGACCTCTCGATCACAAAGCGCGCCTCTAGGCCACCAGCTGTTCTTTTACGAAGTTCTTAAGAATAAGCTACTTCATAAAACAGCGAGGGAATATAGGCCGAGATATATTTCATCGCTTCTGTGCATTGCCCTACTGGGGCTTGGATTTTACCCAGGGATTGCAAAAGCAAAAAATCCCTTCCCTTCCCTGTGGTTGGAGGGGCACCGGGCTGGAGTGCCAGAGTTTGAATTGAGTGGCTATTTAATTGACTGGCGCATGAACTTGGGAAGACTGAGTTTCCTTTTAAAAATAAATTCAGCTGCTAACCAGTGATGCAGCTGTTAGCGAGAATGATTAGCACAGACTCCATGATACACATATTGTACGAGTCATACACTCATTAAGTAGATCCATACATTCAGTGTATCCGAATATAATATTTATCCGAACTTAGTACAGTTAGTGAAAACTCAATGTAGAGACACCAGCATTAAATAATTATACTGAATCAGTATGACAACATGACGATATAATAATTACCATGTCTTTTCATATTCAGTTTCCCATCTATAGCCCTTGTCATCATCATCAGCCATGATTTTGCCAAAACTATCTGATCGTAATTGATTCGCCGGACGCAGTTACTTCCCTTACAATGGAGGAGACTACTAAACTCCTGCATCATCGGTATCGCCCGGTATTTTATGCTAACGATCGAATTGTCTTTAAAGCATCTTCTTATGACATTAAATCATGTTTATGGACATTCGAATGATGAAAAACATATTTCATCAGGCTTGTTTTCGAGATATATGCATAAGCATATATGTTTTTTTTTTCAATTGACCAACAGACAGTTTAATTTTGGTACTTCCAGCTATTTTTTGCATATTATGATGACGTTTTGTACACCATTAGATCAGGAACTATCTAAATCCGTTAGGTAGTTCCTGATTAGATCTACATGTATAACATATTAAGATTTTTTATGTTACATCATTTTAAGCAAAACATTATGCTGTATGTGTACAGGGTGTTTCATAATATCTGTCCCTATTACAACCAAATGCCATGCGCACATGCCTGATCTCATCTGATATCTTCATATACCAAGTTTTATTCAGTATATAATATGACAATTGTACTATCAAAGCAACATTGGAATTAAGATTTCTGAAAAATGGCAAATTTTCGATAAATGTCAAAATGCCGTCCATGTTGAATTTGCTTTCCAAGTTGAATTACATAGCTTGTAAAGTTTTGCATGATATAACCAGTTTTAAAGTTTAAAAAAACAAAAATAATGTATTGATATGAAAGTTAAATCCATTTGTGATAATCTTAAAACTTGTGTGTGATACAGTTGCTTTGGGTACCCGTTGCTAGGCAATGAAAGAAGCTTGCACAAAAACATTACTTTCTCGCTTTCATACAAGTAAACAAATGCATGATCTTTGGTTGTTTTCTTTCTAAATTATTATTTTAAAGTCATACATTGCTTTGGTGGTTGTATTAAAAACTGCATACGTCTATTTGTGAATTTAAAACACTCATTTGGAAAAAAGTTATTTGAAAACCTGTCACCTGATTGCTTGACTACAAGGAAGAATGTATCTGCATGGTTATGTTCTTCCGTTGCCTGGCAACTAGAAACCAAAGTAACTGCTACATCAAAATATGTTCATATTGTTGTATATAATATAAACTTTCAAGTCAAAAGATTATTTTGTTAATAAACATATTCAAACTTGTTTTATCATTCAATAATTTACAAGCTATGATATCAATTTGGGTTAAAAATAACTTTGATCGTCATTTTGACAATTATTAAAAATATGACATTTTGCAAGAATCTTTGTTTCTGGGTTGCTTTGAAAGAAACATTGCCATGTTATATAGTGAATAAAACTTTGAAATGTTGGCTTTCTATTGATGTATGAAGTTATCAGTTGAGATCATATATGAACTCCTGACATGTATTTGTAATGGGGACAGATATTATGAAACACCCTGTACCTTGTTTTTTTTTCATTCTAACATAAAACAATTTTTTGCTTTCTGGTGAGCAAATGCCGTATTTGTACATGATGTCGTGGTACATGTAGACTAGATCTAGTTATATCTTGTAAACAAATCACTTAAACGAATTTCTAATTGGCCACCCTAAAAAATATTATATATATCATCTGATAAAGTATTTCAATAAATTTTAGGCTGTGTTACCTGTTCATTCCACGCACTTATTAAGAAATGGCGTATTCATATTCAAAATCATCCATGCGTAGCGGTTGATGCGTAATTGCTTTTTGCACTTTGGCCTCGTGTACAGCTTGGAATAGTATCGTATTTGGTATAAATTTGTTCCCTGTAGATCGACTTTTCTTTAATTTGTGAAAATGAGCCATGTGGAACGCGCTCATGACGTCATGCAGATGCATGCAGATGCATGCATACATTGAACGAATTTCTGATTTGCCGCGTGTTTTTATAAATAAGTTTTAAAAAAATGCTTTTAGAAGAATATAATTAATCGAAACCCCGATACTGTCCAATTTAATTGATATAAATATGTTTCTCGCAGTAATTCGAACTAAACCACACGTTATTATAAATATCGCTTTTTACAAAAAGACGTTTTGACGTACATGTCTGGACTTTGGTGCTGGTAATCGTCATTCTAACGGCCTCAGCGCGCCCCGTATTACTTATTCTCGCCAGTATTAATACCTTTCATTAAGCCAATCGACAGAGAATACATTTCGACTAATTTCAAAAATCAAAGATGTTGGGCATGTGAACCACGTGCACGTAAGTCATTTTGCACTAACTGTTCCGCGTGGATGATTTTATACATGCATGCGTAATTAATTTATTTCTTGAAATCGATAGATAAGTGCATGGAATGAAAATAACCACAATTTTAGAAATATTGACTGAATATATCGCATAATATAATATTTCATTGGGTGGCCAATAAGAAATTCGTTTAAGTGTACATGTATGATGAACCTTATACCCTACGCGCGCACTTCCAAAATTGTTGAACAAATTGTGATTATCGCGTACGCCCCCCCCCCCCCCCCCCTAAAATCGCCTAAGTAACGATTTTTATTCAGTGACTGAAATAGTCTAGTTATATGTATTTCCCTTTAATTCTTTGTGAAAAAGTATTAAAATGTGAAAATTTCGTACTCGCTCCGCTCGCAAAATTAGCTTTAATAAAAGTAAAAAAAGGAGTGCATCCACAAAAAATTATGCTACAAGTACGCTTTTATACTATATCACTCTGCAATGAATGAAACACTGTAGACTTTAAAGACTTAAATTAAGTCTGGTTTTGTAATAAAGCATGCCTTATTTACTAGCCAATAAGGTTTCTCAGACCACCAGAATACACCAGATTGATCCCTCGTTTTGAACATTTTCCCATCAGAGCATGCCTCCCCGGACCCCCTACTTTTGCAATTAGATTCAAAATATCATTAACGTTGTAAAGCGAGTTTTTGTAAAAAATATGATTGAGTGCAGACAACATACGTGAAAATTTTTACTGAATTTTTTTTCCTCGCTTCGCTCGCAAAGTAACTTCAATCTAGGAAAATGTGTCAATACACGTTCTTTGCGAAAACGTTTCTATACACTCCATAAATATTTTTTAAAATTTATTTATACTCCCACCTCCTATATTACTTTTAGAGGTTGTCAATTAGATATAAATCCTTTAATGGTTAACTAAAACGTCTATACATTAAGTATACATCTCAAAATCGGGCACTTGTGCAAACACTTCATTACGATTAATCTAAGTACTGTTCTGTATTTAATAATAATACGTGTCCTGTTTCACAACAAATAAGGTATCACAGAACGCTCAGAATGCATCAGATTGATCCATTGTTTAGAAAATTTTCCCGGGGGAGCATGACCCCGGTCCCCCTTCTTAAAATGATCACCATTAAATAACAAAATTGCCAGAGAATCATAAAATCAGTTGTTATATATCAGTATATAGATATAACCAAAATACGCTTCCATGAATGAAGTGTTGTAATGTTAAAGACGCTCCTACGCCCATGCAGGACTATCCCCTGGACCCCAGCAAATTTCTTACGCCCCCCCTAACCGGAAATCCTGGATCCGCACATGATTGAGTGTCCAAAAAATCAACCATAATTTTAAAAAATATGCATATAAGTTGAAAGTCAATTAGATCATCAATTTAGTAAAAAATAATATACTGGTCGCTGCGCCACAAATACTAATTAATGTGCATATAAAGTTGGCCTAACCCAATTTGCATATCGGAAAAAATATTTTTTTTAAGCAATAGTTTCAAAATGTCGCTACTTCTTGTGACTAAATCATGCGTTACATGTCACGAGAGCATTAATTTGAACAATTGTAGTAAGTAAAGGTATACCCATATTATATATTTCGCAAATGTGCCATTCCCAGGCACTCATTGTTTTTGCATATAGGCCTACACAAAACAAAAAGTAAAAAATAAACTTTTTGCACAATAGCTATGTTTATTGTCACAGATATAATCCAGATCGAGTCATGCTATAATAATGCACTAGTAAGGGTCTACGACTGATGATCAGCTACCCTTCTGGAAAGATTCACGATCTTAGGACCTGTAGTTTTCACGTTGTAGGCCAAACAGCTTTCAACAATCCGCTGTGTAAAAACAAGTAAAAATGCTTATATCAATAGTTCATTACCAAACTAAACTCTACCTGTTTAGAAATGCCATCCAATAGGACACCGAAGTGTTCCCGAAACTGAAATTCACCTGATCTTGGAGGATCGATGTGGTTTGGCATGTCTTCGGGGTGTTCTGGAACCCTTCCGCATCATTCCGCATTGCTTTGGGAAACATTCGGGTCCGAAGATATCGGCATCGAAATTTAAAAAAAAAAAAATTTGGACGCCGAAGGTCTTGTTCGGTAACGCTTCGGGTCAGCTTCGGTGTAATCGGGAGACCATCGGCAACAGTTCGGGGTTCGGGACGCCTTCTGCGAAACTTCGTGATCTTTTAGCTTTCCCGAACGGTTCCCGAAGGAAAGCCGAATAGATGTCGAAAGCCCCCCCACCAGAAGGGATGAGTTCTACAAACGGAAGCTATGCCGATTATGTTAAGAACACATGCTGAACAGTTGCCGAAGGCGGAAGGGATGTCAATTCGTCGCTGTATATCCCGAATGCCAGCGGAAGCGATGCCGTCAGTTTGCCGAAAAGTTGAGATAGTAGTTCGGCATCGTCTATATACATAGGTAACCTTTCGGCAATATATCGGCATCGATTCGTAAACCCTTCCGCCTACCCCGCAACGTTCTCGTGTCCTTTCCGCACGATCGGGAAACATTCGGGACTAACTCCCGAACTGTCGGCATTAAGTCAGGATACATTCGGCTACTTCGGGTAGGCTTCCAGCGTGTATACCGCAACCATTCGTATACCGATCCCCGAATACTTCCCGAACAAGCACCACGACAAGGCTCTGCCAATTTTTATTGATAAATGAGCCCGAAGGGTTCCCGAATCGAGCAGATTGTAATCGGCATCCCTTCCGCATGGCATCGGGGTCTAGTGGACGGTAGGTCGTAAGCAATGTTTTTTTCTTCAAATCTTTTGGATACACATAAACGATGACGTCACTGTCAAAATATCCGAACTGGACTATATATACAATATTTAAACTGCCACGTATTGTGCGACTGTGTTGGAGCACAAGTACTGATAATATGTAATGATGGTACGTGCTAACTGCTTGTTACTTAAGCTGAATGGGTCAAGGTCCCCCCGGGTACTACTTCACCGTACCCGGGGTACTTTGAAGTATACTTCACCGTACCCCGATTTCATAGATAATACTTCACCGTACCCCGATATACTCAACCGTACCCGGGTTTACCGCGCGCTAAAAATCGATGTCGTAAATTAAAAAATAAAAGAATAACGTAAACCGGCGGCCATCTCGGCATCGAACTAAATATTGTTTATAAAAATCAAAGAAGTAAAAAATGAATTTTATTCAAGAGTACGTATATTCAGGCTGGCGGAAACGAATTTAAACAATATTTGCATATAATCTGTTGAAAGATAATTTAAAGTGCGCAAAAAAACGTTAGTGTTTTGACTTCGGATTTTGATCCAAGCTTAGTCAAGTGACCAATTAGTGATCGATTTTTACGACAATGAAATCTTTTTTTTAGAAATTCGACGATAAAAAAAGATTATGGGTCGAAGTATACCGAAATGATATCTTCCTACCTTCCTTTCATGTATACATGTTGTGTGCGGCGATTAAAATCATATCAATATAAATTTGTTCATGAGTAAAAATGGGGTACCTGTAAGCATACTGGGGTACGGTGAAGTATACTACTAAGTACCCGGGGTGCGGTGAAGTATACTTCAAAGTACCCGGGGTACGTTGAAGTAGTACCCGGGGGGACCTTGACCTATTCAGCGTTACTTAATGTCAAAATGACGTAGGGTAGCAACAAGAAAATCACAGAAAATGTCAGCATCAAATGTAACCCCATTATGATTCAATTTCTGCCCATACGGGTCTTTGCACACATGCAATAAGATGTTTACATGTTCATTTCGTAAGAAGGTCAATTTATTTAGCGATGACCTCGCTCCAGAAAATGAAGATTATTAACGTCATCGAATTGACATATTCGTCACCAATGACCTCGCAGCATCTGCTCCACTAATTGATACGACAGGTGAAGGTGACAGCCGACCATTAGTACATGTGTACTTGATGCTTAATATATATTTGCTACAGTGAAATTCAGGTCGAATCCGATCTTTGACATGAACGTGTTCAATGTCCTATTTATAGCACAGCTAATATTAGTACACGCGCGCGTCACTGGCACTCCAACTTAAAAATTTCTGTCACAAAATTTACCGAAGTTAACCATTTTAGGATAGCTGACCTCGTAACAAATACTCAAGATCCCTGAATACTTCCCGAACAAGCACCACGAAAAGATTCTGCCAATTTTTAGTGATAAATGAGCCCGAAGGGTTCCCGAATCGAGCAGATTGTAATCGGCATCCCTTCCGCATGACATCGGGGTCTAGTGGACGGCAGGTATTAAGCAATGTTTTTTTTCCAAATCTTTTGGACGTCACTATCAAAATATCGGAACTCGACTATATATACAATATTTGCACTGCCACGTATCGTGTTACAGTGTTGGAGCACAAGTACTGATAATATTTAATGATGGTACGTGCTAACTGCCTGTTACTCAATGTCAAAATGACGTAGGGTAGCAACAAGCAAGTCAAAGAAAATGTCAGCATCAAATGTTACCCCATAATGAATCAATTTCTGCCCAAACGCGTCTTTGCGCACATGGAATAAGATGTTATCATGTTCGTTTCGTAAGAAGGTCAATTTATTTATCGATGACCTCGCTCCAGAAAATGAAGATTACTTACGCCATCGGATTGACATATTCGTCACCAATGACCTACCAGCATCTATTACAATACTTGATACGACAGGTGAAGAAGACAGCCGATCATTTGTACATGTGTACTTGATGCTTAATATATATTTGCTACAGTGAAATTCAGGTCGAATCCGATCTTTGACATGAACGTGTTCAATGTTCTATTTATAGCATAGCTAATAATAGTACACGCGCGCGTCACTGGCACTCCAAATTAAAAATTTCTGCCACAAAATTTACCGAAGTTAAGCATTTTAGGATAGCTGACCTCGTAACACATACTCAAGATGCTGTTAGTAAACTTCCCACATGTCTTTGGTCTGTGTCTCCCTTTCTTTTTTAACTACACTGGACATTGTCCGCGTGTACTTTCGTATCCTTTCTGATGTATGATGCTTCTGCCCTTAGTTTCGTAGTTTTGTTAAACACAATTAATTTAATACAATTGTGTTGGTTTTATATTCTAGCTCAAAAACCGCTTGTAGTCAAATTTTCAATCTTATAATTTCAACTGGAGGTATTAATTTCTCATTCGTGTCATTTTCTAAGGGGCCAATTTTATAGCTACTTGCAATTATTTTCGTATCAAGTATCTATCCTCTATTTTATTCGTCCGTGCTATTTGTCAACCATTCAAATTCCTTCATTTAGTGAAATGCTTATGTAGGGTTACAAATGTAGTTTTTGTGGCTACTTTTTCTATGCCAAGGGGGCTAAATAATTATTTAAGTGTTTTGTTTGCTTTTGTTTTTCTGCAATATTTTAAACGTAGTTGCTTGGTTTTCCGTTACTGTTTAAATGGTGGTGTATATACTTAACATTCTTATACAACTATAGTTCATGCGAAATATGTTATACCCACCAATTAGCTGAAAATAAGAGAAACAATTGGAGAGATTGGAGAAACTATCAAACTAGGTCACTATGCAGTTTTGTCACGTTTGGTAGCTAGGGTCACCGTGTTGACACATATTTTAGACATTAATAAAGCTAGACATATGTTAAATTCCCCCTCTCCGCCAATCTTCCCTCCTCCTTTTGCTTTTGTAGTTTTCCTAATTTGTTGGCGGAGAAAGTATTTAAGTGAGGCCACTGTGCATGGTGTTTATAAACTATTGGTCAAGCCGCAGTTATACCTTTTTCGGTCGCATCAACTTTGGGTCACCGTTTTGGCATATACTGTATTTGTGAAACTATGTCGAACTGCAGCGGGGACGTAGGGAACTCGGCGGGGTCTTAACTACGTTTCATTCGGTCTCTCGTGATCACTGTTTTTTTAATTTCTTTGTGGGAGTTGATCATCCTGCATTTTTGCGGTGAAAACTTGGGCAATGAATATATTCGTTGGGTTGTGTGTGGGCATTGTTCCGTATGGTTGTGTTGTGATGTCACTGCTTTTCTTTGCTCGGCTGTTTAAGTTGAATACTGACCTGGTTGTCCGATTTCCTCATACGTATTTAGAATTTACCAGCCAGGGCAGTTGGTTTATGTAGTACCCGCATTTTTAGTAGACATACACAAAAACAATAATTCGTCATATATGTACACTGACGGGTCTCGCATGTGATATAATATACAAGTATAATATAGGTTGTAACTACGTTGATACATTACCCTCCAATAGTTCCTCGAGACTCCTCGTATTATAGGATTGCCATCAATCAACGAACACTAATGTAAAATTTACCATTTCTGATGCAGTTGCGTAATTGCATAGTATCAACCAAATTAGAAAACGATAAAAATCGATAATATCTTGGGTTTTTTCAGAATGAAATACTGAGGAAAACAACAGTATCCATGCATAAAACAATGAAAATTCACAGTTCTGAAACCAAATTGTTTGAGTAAAAAAATGATTGTGGATATCCTGAACTGGATCAAATTTCTGTCACCATCAACATCGTCTTTACTTTACCAGTTGTTTGCAACTAAAACAATTACATGTTTGTACTGTAAAATCATTAATTTTCGTGGGGGTTTAAATTTCGAGGATTTCGTGGTTCACCTCAACCACGAACTTCAATGCAAACGAACATTTATTTTGACCCTTTTTTATTACCTGAGATACAAAATCCACGAATTTCAAGTCCCAACGAAATTGTCTTTTTACCAAAAAACCACGAAATTTCGTCCCAACGAAATTAAATGATTTTACAGTATTCTGCCAAGTTTCATGGACTATGGCTTCCTAAGTCTGTTGACTGTAGGAACGGTAAGGTTTAAACACAGACGCGATTTCGAACCACAAACTTTCAATGGAAATGGTGCATATCGACTTTGGGTACCTGTCTTAACCCACTAACAGGTAAAGTTTCTGTTCAACTCCTTCACCATGTTGGTGAGATGACACGTCCGTCTGATCTTGCACTATACTTACCATTATAATTTCAGTGTCTCTAAATAACAAAGCAGCATATTTTTTCTATGAAATAAAGCTGAGGGCTACCCATAATCTGATTAAAACCCTACCATGAGCATCCAACAATGACACTATCTGACATATCTCATGCAAGCATACTAGTATGTAGGAATATCATTTGGAAACCAATTATTTTTGCTGTCATCAAACCAAAGCAGCACCCAGCAGCACACTGTGAACCGATAGTGTTATTCTTTTACATGCTGTTCGTACATAGCTTTTTGTGTATTTTAGTTAGTTAAGAACCTGACTGTTTGATTTGCAATTACCGCATGGATTTCTTAAACATTACTCTACACAATCCTACAAAAATGTGAAGATGTGAAATTTTGACATCAGGTTGGAAATCCCCCAGCACAGCTCATCTTTACAGCAAATAAATTTGAAATGTCTTAACAGATCGTGGACATAAACTCTTTCTGTAAATCTTTATTTTGATATCGGCAGTTCACATAACTTACACTCACTGTTCACGATATACAGCACATATTTAAGTTACTGCAGTTACAATTGGACAACAACGTATTTCAAAAGTCACAAACTGGAACGTGCTTTTTAATGTATTTGTCCGTAAATGATATTTCTCTCTAATACAGGGTGTAAGTTCTCTCTAAATTATGAGTGTTCGACATCTTATTTTATAAAGGTGCATTTTCATGTTCGTTATTTGTACGCGGAGGTTGACGGAACCTTCCAAACCAACGACAAAAACTCGTTCCAATGGTGTTCGCTTGGGTTGAAATATAAAGATTTGATGGAAAACAGACAAACGTACAACTTTTGTGAGTGTTAATGCCATTTTGAAGTAAATTAGGATGTTTGAAAAACCTGCGAGTCTTGAAAATGACTTCCTATACATAATTTTGTTTTAGGTTGTTTTAAACTCCTCATCGAATATCAAATGAAATTTACCCCGACTTGGTGTGTGGTATTGTAATTTCGTTTAATTCTACATGTATGTGATAAAAGTTTTGAATAAAATATTATTATGTTATACATGTTATACTGTTTTTATACATGTGTAGTATACAACTTTATTTCCTCCAAAGTATTGAAGAGTTTACAACAAACATGGTACAAACATAGATAGGTTATATACAACTAGAGCTATCACAGGAGTGATGAATCATACCCCCGCAGCACCGCCTTGACACAGGAATATTATTTAAAATTAATATTTATAGTCTAAACAACACATTTGATGGAAATCTGCTGCTATACAGATTGAAAAACACCATGATTGGGGTATTATGAAGTAACACACTATTACACATCATATGCATCAACTGTTTGGAATTTTATGAATTTGTACCAAGCAATTTTAAAATCCAGTAAGAAATGACAAAGTTACAGAGCGGACACGATTTGCATGACTATATGACCTTTGACCTCTAAGTGTGACCTTGACCTTTGAGATAGGGACCTGGGTTTTGCGCATGCCACACCGTCTTGATGTGGTGAACATTTGTACCAAGCAATTTTAAAATCTAGTAAGAAATGACAAAGTTACAGAGCGGACACGATGCTAACATACCAACAGACCAACAGACCGACAGACCAACATGGTGACTCCAGTATACCCCTTCAAACTTTGTTTGCGGGGGTATAATAATATATAGATTCATCTTTCAATCAATTAAACACGTATATAGAAAGACTGACACAACGAACCCCCTCCCTGAATTGCTCCAAGAAAACATGGTGCTTATCGAAAAGCGTCACATACCAATGTCAGGAGAAACTGACTCCAAATGAACAATGATACTTCCTTAAAGGAGACCCCCTACTTCAACTTTACTGCAACTTAAACAACTGTCTGTTATGGTAAGCTGTTACATTCACACACAAAAGCTCATTTGAGACCAACGTATATCTTGGCTATTTTGAGATGAGCCTGACCTTTATGCAAGAATATATTACAAGGTTCTTGCTTTAAATATATCAATTTTCGCAAGCAAATCGTGCACTTTCGGTATTATAGATTTGTGTTTGTATTACATCTCGAGCGTCTTCGTGATACTCTCCGATTATGAAAACATACACTTGGTGTTGTAAACGTAGATAATATATCGCTCGTTAAATTATGCAAATCACTATGTCAGGCTCATGTAAATTGGCCAAGCTATACTGACAGTATAAAAGCTGTATTTCGATTGGTTGTTTTCCTGGATCACATGTAACTATCATCACCGGAAGTAGAGTGTAGAACTCCGTTCTCCTTGTCATTGTTTTGTTTAACTTCTATAATCACGTGACTCGTATTATCTTGGTCACGTGACATTTCCTCTTCGTTGCTTTGGCTTACATATCCATCTAGCCAATATGTCAACATGAGCCCTTTACCCTGTAACAAAAACATGATACCATTCAACAAAATCACTGACCATTGTCATAATAGGTATATACAAACATATCGATGGCTTAGAATGAGAAGACTCATACATATTTGAAATCTGCTCCACACGGCGCTTCTTAACAGCCTATTTTTCATGAAAATCTGAAATTGTCATGTTGACCAAAATGAAGTTTTAAAAACTTGTTTTCCCATAGGTAAAGAGTAAATTTCAGACAGTTTTCTCTTGTTTTCTAAATATATCGATTTTGTAGTTAAGACCTTCTCATTCTAAGTCAGCGATATATGCTTTTATGTATCCTCGCCACCGAATGATCCTCAGAAGACAGATGGAAGTGTTTTGTCATTTCAGTGTTTGAAAAGTCATATATACGTGAAGCCATGGTTTAAATGTTTAAATGTTGTGAAAAGCTGATCCGGTCAATGCATGCTCGTATCTATATTTTTATGGAACCAAAACACTTAGCTATATGATTTATTTGCAGCAGCCATAATCCTGGTTATAGCATAATAAGGATTAAAATGGCATAGGCCAAATGACTGTTTGATACGTATGTTCATTTTAGACGGGTTCTCTACATAGTTGCTGGGTCACAGAAATGTGATTTCCGTGTTACTAGAAAAAACTAATGATGGTTTATTTGTAGAATTATGAAATTAGAAATAGATGTTGTTATAGTTTAGGACAAGAGGGCGACACTCCAATGTTGTACATGTTGGACAAAGCTAGTGAAATAATATTAGTGCCTCAAATGTCTACATGTTAATTACCTTGACTTGAACGTTTCCTCGTTTCGATATTATGAATCCACCTATGTCTCGAAGTATTGCTGCAGAGGACTGTGTCAGCTGAATACGCAATGCTAGCATAAACAGAAAGATAAAATGTAGATACGTGGCTGTACATACATACATGACTGAATTCAAATATAAAAATGTAAAATGGATGTGTACACCAGTAACATACATGTATATAATAACTTGGGTAATATAGTGACATCTAAGCGACAATGCGCATTTTGGCAAAATCAACATTTAATAATGTTAGGGGTCCCGGTCGCAATAAATGAGCATCTGTCGGCAACAGGTTTGAATATTCGGGGAAATCTTGAGATATTTTGTGACATCGTCGGAGAGGTGACTTGAGACATCGGGAAATCATCGGGAGAACTACAGGTGTGCTCCCGACGTTATGTGTCAGTCCAACAACCACGGAGATGCACTACCGATGATAATTTTTGGAGGCAACGGAAACAACTTCTCGACTTCCCGGTGAAGCATCCGGTTTCGTGGACATCTTGCGATATCGGTTTTACACCGGACAATTTCTATTCCGATGTACACCGTACACACATTAATCTGCAGTAAATACTAGTATGTGTACTTACGTATGCCCGTAGATTCCATGCGTGCTGCTGTATTTACCGTATCACCAAATATACAATAACGTGGCATCTTTGTCCCAACTACACCGGCCACACACGGTCCTATACGTAGACATAAAGAAGAGTTACATAGCACGACGCATTAATAATTAACGTAACTACATATTTGTTCTAGTTTTCATACAGGGCAATCAAAAAAGCATATCTTTGTTTGCCTTTGATCATGTCAGTTAGTGTATGTCATATGTATACAATACTGTCAGCAAGAATCTATGTATGTTTGACACCATGTAAGCTAGTATTTACGTATGACTAACATCATGTCATCGGGTATCTGCGTATGACTAACGTCATGTCATCGGGTATCTGCGTATGTCCAGCATCATGTCAGCAAGTATCTGCGTAGGTCCGACATCATGCCATTTTGTGTGTGCATATGTGAAAACAATGCAGATCTGGCATTCAATTAAATAGCAAAAGAAAGGAGAGTGAGTTTTCTTAAACAATTGAAGGAGACAAAGCGTAAGATACAGGAAGAAGCAAAAAGGAAAGTTTTACGCAATCTTCGATATGTGTAGATTTCAGAGTCATTCGGCGCGTCCGCTTTTATAAAATAGCTACATAGGCTGGCAAAAAACTCTAACAGCAATCAACAGTCAAACCAGGTTATGTTCGCTCAAAAGTACAGACATTTGACTTCATACAATATGTTCATTGTCGTGTCATTGGCCTAGATATTACTCGAACTTGATCCAAATAGTGATTGTTTTGTCATGTATAATGAACTAGTGTTTGAAGAACCAGGATACATGACTATCGAGCATCTGAGATGAGATTTGAGACTCTCAAGGGAATCTATCTCATTGAACTCTGATATCTCTGATTCAATATAATAATATTATTTCTCGTTAATAACATTTTATTGACTGACTGGAAAGTTATAAGTTGTGTGCAATGGCGTATTGTCATAATTTTATTAACATTTATTTTGTCTGGAAGATACGAAAGTCTTACCGGTATTAAAGCCAATACGCAGTTGAATAGGTTTGTTTCTGACATGAGGTATTTCTAGCTGATTCATTGTAGCCATCAAATCCAGGGAAAGTTTGCCTATTTCTTCAACATGACGTTCACCATTTCTGTTTGGTAAGCCAGAGGACACCATATAACCGTCACCTAAAATAATGAATAGTACACCATCACAGGGAACAGAACACTGAACCAAATTTCTAATTGGTCACCTAGCATATTTCCAAAATGTCAGTCAATGATTATTCAAATGTATTCTGGCAATAGTAAATGTAAAAGAAATGTATGAATAAATGCACTTATAAATAACCCTATTTTTAAACATAAAACATAAAAAACATCATCTCATATCTAGACGAGTTTATATAGCAAAGTTATACTCCATATGGTTTAGGGGGTGGCATGAAATGAAAATGAGTTATCTGGATTTCTGACAGCTACAGTGTAATTCGCCATAGGAAATCAATGTCGCCTCTGAAGTTAAAACACACCGATAACTTGCCATAATTGAAGCACAAAGAAGATAATTAATGAAAGAAAGAAAGAATGTACAAAATTGGACTCATCCATCACTCGTGTGTATCATTATTTTGAGGATTTAATGTTATTCTATTTTCAATTAAAAGGGAGGTAATCTTAGAAATTTCAACTTCAAACCTTTATATCTTTTAACCACCCAATCATTTCAGCAATATTGGTTGTTTTTCTGTATGGGCGATCACAAATTGGTTTATATTTTTACAGTTTATCACACATTAAACATAAAAAACTGTTTCGTACACAATGGGCCGTAACTCAGATCAGGTTACGAGGCTGTGTAATACACGAACTGGATTTTATAAAGAAAATTAGGCCAAATGAGTTAAGTACACTTAAAATATATTTCTCAATTGTTATGTACAAAAATCTGTGAGTTTAAAAAGTGACCAATTAGAAATTTTGCTGAGTGTATAGTACACCAACACAGTATTAGAGGTACATGAACATTGTGCATTTACACATGTATGCCCAATCAGTGTTGTGGACGTACTTTCAAAGTCTCGTCCGATTGAATGTAAGTAAAGTTAGCTAGGTTTGAAAGGAAACATTTGACAGTATTTCATATTATGTTAATTCAGATCAGAGCGAAATCGCATCCTCAATCTTTTGATAAGCATTCAGAAGCTCTCCCACATTGCCAAACTGTATGGCACTTGTATAGCGTAAACACATATTCACGTTGCAAATGTTTCAACATGGAACACCCTTTAAAAGCAAAAGAATAGAATCCTAAACATATGACTTTTTAAAAGGCAAATCAAAATCACCTGCGGTTTGACTGGCCTACCTTTACCCTGAATCGTGTAGGGTAATTATGAACTGTGCTTAAAGGGGTAAAATGCACTCTCATTTAAGGAGGTTCTACGTATGTTTAATTGGTTAACTCTACCAGCAACTGGCAGTCAATTGATAGTTGAAAAGATGATCTTTATACTAATACATTATACATAATACATGTATACCACCTCGGATGTAGGTTCAACACAAATCAAATGAGTTTATTTGGTCTGACTTGTAACCTACGTTTGAATGCCTGCGTTACACCATTTAACCATGCCAAACATAGTCAAAGTAAGTGAGATTGGGCTTATTACACCGGGTACACCGTCTATTTTTAGAACTGGAAAACTCGTTACTTGGGACAAGTGACTTTCGGTTAGGACGAGGTAAATATTTGATTTTCTATCTACCAACTTATGATCCATAAACCTCAACAAACGCATCGTATGCCTTGAGAGTTGCCACGTACATGTTGTCATACTTTTCTTTGAAACCATTCTCCTATTAAACAAAATAGCCGGTACAATTGTTTTATTTGAAAATTAAAAATTTGTACTGGCTATTTTATTTAATCCGGGAATCTTTTCAAAGAAATTGGTGACAACCTGAACGTCGCAACCCTTAAAGCATATCGACGGTGCCGAATCAAAACCCCGTAACTCAATTTTGGCGCGAAAACTTTTTTTGCAGCATCCGCATCTACCAGACGTCCTGCGCATTTCTGTCTTGTCGCCATCTAAAGAGCCAATCGCGTTACTGAGATGGCGACAAGACAGAAATGCGTGGGCGTCTAACAGATGCGGATGCAAAAAAAATTTCGCGCTAAAATTGAGTTACGGGGTTTTGGTTCGGCACCGTCGATATGGTGCGCTAGTTAAGGTTCATTGATCAAGAGTTGATAAATAGAAAATCAACTATTTTTCCAGTTCAAAAATAGGCGGTGTACCCAGTGTGTTACACATGTAACGAGTCACATGTAGCTCCACTATACTAGTATATGACACATAGTAACTTACCAATTGTTTCAACTTTATACACATCGAAATTTTCCAATCTTGAGTCGATGGTCATATACAGTTTATTTATCATATTTATGACCTGCATAGGCGTGCTTTCACTGAAATATTAACATGGACCAATAAATAAATACACTGACTAAAATAAAGCTTTTTCTGGAAGTGTTTGGATAGTCGGACCGGGAAAAGACTGGATGGCCAAGTACATTGTTTGCTCCCAGAAAGAACAACAAGCGAAATGGTTGTGCATTTGTAATTTGTCCTAATTCTACCCTGTGGAAACATATTTTCCAACAAGCTACCATCGAGAGTTCATGGTCAGCAATGCAACCACCCGTCGCTTACTATGTGGATATTTGAATAAGTTAATATTAAGAAATGATTAATTTTCGGAAATACACTCATACACGTTACTATTGTTTCAAAACACGCAATGAGCATGCTATGACGAGTCCATTTGACGTGTGCAATAAATGTTCCGATAAAACATGTAACTATTTTGAAAAAGTCACGATTCTGTTGTACAAATGTAGGCAATAGGAAAAGTCCATGTTATGTAGGGCATGACTATCTATGTGTGAAGTACGTAAAGCAATGTTCTCGCATTATGTGGTGTGTTCACACTTTGTTAGAGCTGCAACATGTAGGGTATGATGTTTACCAGGATCTAATTTGCAGTACAAATACATCGTTCTACTTTCGTGTAGTTTTTTTGTTTGCTAAACATTGAATTGACGTAGTTTATTTCACACACTATCAAGTTTGATAACAAATAGTTATAGATTAACATAACAACCATGGTGAACACTAACCTGGAGATAGCTGTGAATTCCACGACATCGGAAAACATTATAGTCGCAGATTTGTAGTATTCCGGTAAGGTACTTCCGTCTAACATCAGTTTTTTTGCCACCGTCCGCGGCAACATTTGGAATAGCAAGCCTTCAGTGCGTCTACGTTCATCTTCTAGTAGAGATGATTTTTCTTTAAGATCGGCGGAGTACTTGTGTATTCGTCTAGTGATATTTCGGACAAGAACTGTTACAATGACCATCATGGTGACAGCGACAGATAATTCGATAGCGCTCAATATAACTACTTCCTTCAACACAGAATTCTCTTCTTCTGTAAACTACAAACAATATTTACATAGTTTTATTGAATATCCAAGTAATTGTGTGAAGAACATATGGTCATGCACAGGCACCCGTCATGTTATGCCCCCCCCCAAACTCGAACACGGGTATGCGTAACACGGACGCGGAGACATGAAATGACCACACTTTAGGCCGACATTTCGTGTCTCCGCGTCCGTGTTATGCATACGCGTGTTCGAGTTTGCCATAAAAGGCAGTGGTTGAAAGCGGTTGGTTATCTTCCATGTATCCACGTCTGCGCTCGCATGCGTCCGGGGTTGCAGCTGACTGTCACTTGAACCATGAAGCAACACACAGAGAGGGTGTCTGTACATGTGTTACAAAGACGTTGTAATGTAACTAGCTCATTTTGATATATAGTATAATTTTGTTCCAAATATGTCAGTTATACGTGTTTAGCGGATATATGGAGCATAGTATTCGTGTCCGTATGTAGTTCTAAGGCCGGTATTCCAAATGTACGTGTCTGTGGTCCGTGCGCGCGTTCCGTATCCGCGCTCCACATACAGACACGGATACCTATTCCATGTATCCGCAAATAGATCTATAAAAATACATTGACGTTCTTTACCAAGTATGTGCTTATTAACATTACAACGTAGTTTGATGAATATTAGTTTTGAAACACCAGGAACTGAAACATCGGTGTTAAACAGAGATTGTTGCGTTGAACGAGTAAAATTAACAACAAAAGGGTCACTTCTGGAACAAAATAATTAAGTTGCTTCAGTGAGACTGTTGCTACAACAGGGCCGCTCTGGGTAATACAATTTACATTGCCGTGCAGAAATAGTATTTACATAAATACCTTGTAAAATACAGTTTAACATTTGTAAAGACCAAATTAGGCGTTTAGCTTGATGTGCTATCCATATTCCCGCGTACGTCAAAAATCGGTAACTACGCTATTCTTGGCGGAAACGTAATGCGGACGACGTATAATGCGTGTACGGAATGCGGAGATATGGAATGCGCACTGAACCTTTCATTCCATGTCTCAGCGCTCCGTGCACGCATACGTCGTGCGCATCCGCAAAGAATCGATCAGTGAGCAATTTTTGACGAATGCGGATACTTTTTACGGAAAGCACATCGAGCAAAAGGGAAAATTTGGTCTGAACAATGGTTATTCGTGTAATTAACTAAGTGACACATTGTATATTGACCAGATTTGTCAATCACCCGTATAATAAATTACATCGGAGGCGGAGTATGTCATTTGAGATCGCGCCTTGCGGTCACAACAATCATTACCCACGTGGATTTTTTTAATTGACCGTATTACTGTAGTTTAAAAGGTACTGTTGTGGATGATAATTAGGCAAAGTAATATAAATATATTACCCAGAGCGACCATATCTTGAGCAAGAAACTCACTAAAGCAACTTCTTTGTTTTGTTCCAGAAGTGACCCGTCATTATCAATATTTTTATATAACTTGTTAATAAAAGCAACCTTTGTTCAATATCGACTTTTGTATTCCTCGTGTTTATAAACTAATAATCACTAGCGTACATTGTAATTGTTAATTAGATCGTATTTGCTATCGTACGTCAACGTTTCTATATACATGTAATTCAATTAGCGGATACATGGAATAGGTTATCCGTGTCCGTATGCAGAACGCGGATACGGAACTCGCACTCGGACCACGGAAGCGTGCACATGGGATACCGGCCTAAAGCGAACTCGGACCACAAACACTTCGAAGAATGACTTAGTCTATGATAAAATAATTAAACAAATCGAAATAAAACCTCTGAAGAAATAATTAAAGCAAAGAAAGGCTACGTAAAAATTACCGTTTAGGAAAATGACATGCCTTAATGACGATTTATATACTAGTAATTGATAAACTTGAAATTCTCACATTGACTATCTCCAAAGCTAGTTGGTCTTGGATAGTTTTCAAAATATTAATATATTCCGTCATGTTATCGAACCAAATTGCACCAGCTATGACGGAGGGTTGAGTCTCTGTATTGTTTAGTATGACTTCTCGCATAGAGCTGAGTTGTGAGGCTAACCGGGATGATGTGTACGTTGTGTCTAGAACGCTGGAGGCAAAGGAAGAGTACATAATGCACTGTTCAAGGAAAGCTTGGCCCAATGTCTGTTTTTCTTTATACCATAACAAATCATCCAGCGGAAATTTACCTGAAATACAAAATGTTAGAATGCTATAAACCATTGACATTTAAAGTTTACGCTGAAACGAATGACAGTTATAAACATGAAAGGTGAGAACTTTGCTAGTATTGCCACATCTAGTATGTAGGAATCAAACTATTTAAAAACCGGATAAACACTATCTTTCTAATCGATCATATAAAGGCCAGTATTCCATGTGTACGCGTCCGTGATCCGCATCCACGTGTCCGCGTCCGCCAAAAATCGAACTGTTTGAGTGATGTAGGTAATATTCCATATCTCCACGGTCCGTGTTCGGATACATCGTCCGCAATGTACATCCGCAAAAAATCGCTCAATGAGCCATTTTCGACGTATGCGTTTATATTTCACGGATAGCAAATCACGCTAAAGGGAAAATTGGGTCTTAACAAAGACCTGTATTTCTGGTATTGATGTGACTTATGTTTAGGCAAAGTAATTCCTGTCATGAGCAATAACCTCATTAACGCAACTTGATGGTTTTGTTCAACAAGTGACGCTTTATCATTAATTGCACTTTGTCAATCATAGCAACAACCTTTGTTCAACATCGAATTTTGTGTTCCTGATGTTTCAAAACTAATATTTATCAACAGACATTGTAATGCTACTTAGCTCATATTTGTTAAAGTACGTCAACGTTTCTATGTAGATCAATTAGCTGATACATGGAATAGGGTATCCGTGTCCGTACACGGAACGCGGATACGAAACGCGAATGCGGACCACGGAAGTGTGAACATGGAATACCGGCCTACATTTGTAATTGGTAAATAAGTCTAAACGCATCGTGAAAGCATAACCGGATAATTAGAATGTTATCTGATTTGACATTGAACATGATTAGGCTGGTAAACGAAACCTTGCGCAGCATCATGTCTCGGACTAATTGCAACAAAAACGTCTCCTTGATTTTCGTAAACTACAATATATGTAGTAATACAGGAAAAAAGTTGCAACCATATGGATCAGGCATTTCTGAGAAAATCGACCTTGTATTAAGGTCATATCGAAATATTAAAAGAAACACTGACCAGTCAATGTTTGACTTTTTGGTACCTATCTTCTGTCGTTTGTGGTATTTTAACATATATGCATACATAATTTACCAGAACATATGCTTGAGTATGTTTTTGTACCATTTTTGGAGTATTCTTTGACTGAAAAATGGCATTTTTGTCTTTTTGGGGGGTGAATTTACCCCACCCACTTTTACACATAAATCAAAATCTCATAATAGCATGATAACATAAAAGCACCAAAAGATCGGTATCTTCTCCGATGACATACGTCATAATAGTTTCAGCATACTCCACGGCTGTATTGACGATCAGTACGTCTGCATCGCTTTCGGCATATCTCACGTTTATCCCTCTTTCATCGAAGTAGGTGCCTAAAAGGTATATAAAATTCTGTTTGTTTTCAATGTTTTTCAGGAAGGAGTCTTTTGTTGTTCGGAATGGTGTTTCGTTTGAAAATCTTACCGGTGTACCTACTATTCCCATATTTCGGCGAAGGTGCGTGATATCCTTGGTTGATGGACCATTGGTGTAACCATCGAAGACAACTGTTGTGTTTGAATACTTCTGGGTCAAGTACTGATAATATTGTTCACATATGGTTCTAAATGTACTATTTTTCTGCCACGGAATCTTCTGTAATAATGAACCACCATCAATGACATAGCACACTGTCTCTGCTTGCATTTCTGGATCTGGACCGCAGTATCCAAGTTTCCACATTGCATCCGCTAGTTAAGATTTCTGGGCGCATCTAGGCAATCCCGTGTTATCAAATAACGACGATGGATTGGTAGTCAACTCATATTTAAAAATGGTAGAAATATCTTCAACACACCTGTCCGCCACAGTAATTAAGCGTTGAAAAAGTAGCTGAGGATCATTGTTAACTGTTTCATCGTTTATCTTTATGGAGGTAGTGTCACTTAAAGGCACTGCTTGATCCTTCCGTTTGTGTACGTATTCATCAACGGCTTGCCCAACCATGTTATGAATAATTGTTGTCCCTATGTCAAAAGCCAAATCCACATTGACGCGTTTATCCGCTGTAACACCCGTTTCGATGTTCCGTAGAGATGTATCTGTTTCCTCAAAAGGTGATCGAGCTTGTAAGAATTGCATCACTAGTTTCGCATCATGGCTATCCCTATTTCGGCGCGACAATGAAGCATCTTGATGTTGCTCGCTGGTAGCATTTCGGCACACGCTGGCATAGATAACAGCCACTGCGTTCGCTGCATCTCAGACATTCCTCGTCCCCTTGTTAGTCCACCAGTGGTCTTCAAAGATCGCATCAATACCTGTTCAATGATCAGATCGTTAGAAAGTCCTCCCCAATACCTATCTGTTCTTCTCACTGTATGATTTCCTTTCAAGAACTGTCTATGTACATCCGGATGCTCAACTTCTAATCGTTTCATGTTCTGGATGTAGATGTAGGCAGATTTCATATATAGATAGTGGCCTGATGCAGCAAAATACGGTAACATCTTTCGAATGGCTTTAAGATGCCCAACCCAGTCACCAGTTCTCTCTGCTCGTATAAACTGTTGTAGTACTGTTGTAGTACTGCAACCATGTTCATGTATTGAAACCACAATGCTGCTGTTCTGTGTGTATGAAGCTTTCCTTTTAATTCGACGATCTTTTGAGACACTACTTTCAAACTTTCATCTTGACACACATCATGCTTAGAAATTAAGTTCTTTTCAAGCTTGTCATATGTTTCTGATAATTTTGTCATAATATTAACACAAGAATCCGAGCTGCTAGGACATTCCTCTAGAACTTCTGTGGAAAGAGACCCTTCGGTACAACCATCGGTAGTACAAACATTCTCTAGATGAACTAATGTGGTGTTTTGAACAGTTGTGTCATCTTCGTGGAATGTATCACACTCATCGCGGTCATCGACAATGCTTCCGTCAAAGTCCTGACTGTTGGACTGCAATATTGATTGTATTTCAGTTGGGTATATCTTTGACAGCAAAATTGCATGTAATGCCGTGTCCACAAGAAAATGCCCTCTGATCGCACGTGACACAGCTTTCCCGGACATCATATGTGTCACAGCATTTGGAGCATATATAGTCTGAAGTACGTCCTGTAATCCAGAACCCGACATTATAAAGCCTATAGAGCCAAGGAAACTCATCTCAGTGTGAAATGCACCCAGTCTAAGTACAATACTTTTCAATGGACTTGATTTATCGGACAAAGTTACAATTTGTGTAGCTTTCTGGAATAACGGTTGATCAAACGTCAATACTGGCGTAACTCCATACCTACTTGATTGCTCGCATACAAAGTGAAGGGTAGAATTTATGCATGACATATCACTTGGGCTCATGTCTATCATTGGTAAAACTGTTACGGATGATTTTCCTGGGTATGTATCAGACTCTTGCTTGTTGAACATCTGCATAAAACCAGACCAGCTTGGACGTGTTTCCTTCAATGGCCAAATCACTTTTGAAAATAAATCGAACTGAAAATCATTTGCGTCTTCTATAGTCAATCCATTTTCTTCCCCAAGGTTAAGGAAATGTATTTTCTCTGGTAATGGATTATCAGGGTGTTTGAAAAACTTGATTGAAATTTTGCCAAGGTCTGACAGCTCACTCGGTTGAATAGTTCTCCTTGGTATAGGTAGGCTAACGTTTGAACCAGGTGATGTGCATGCTATAATTCCCATTCCGTGGAAGGTACCGTGTCCATCGAGCGTCCGAATATTATGGTCCGCGTTATCTGCCACAAACTGCAAGAATTTACCAGGGAAATAAGATGGAATAGTTGTGTTCAGTGTTGCTGCAGCATTTAGTTCGAATCGTTGAACTTCGTAATAAGACGCACAAAACCCCATACTATTAAGTAAATCCACCAAGTATATTGAACCAAAATGGTGGTGTAACTGTATACCAAGACCTATTTGTACAGGTGCCAATACACTCTTTGGTCTGCATGCCTGCACAATTGCTTGACCAATTGATGCTAACTTTATATCATTCTCGCACAATAAAACAGTTAGCAATGTCTGTAAACTTTCAGGTATGAAATTAACATTTTCTTTAGTAGACGAAACTGATGCAAAAGATGGATAGAACTTCTTGTTAGCATCTGCTTGAATGGAATTGATGTCAGCCTTGATAACTTTCGCGGCTGCAGTTACAATTGATTTCATTTGTTCCCTTTCAGAAAGCACTTGTGTATTATTTGAAAAGTCATGTATAATTTCAGATGCTTTCCGTTTCATTGTAACCTTTGATTCATTATTGCCAAAAGATGTTATTGATATAGAACTTCCAAAATGGTCAAACAACTTATTTTTCATGTGTTTGTACGAGTAAGCTCGGTCTCCAGAAGTCTCTTCCATCAATTGCATCAATTCACTCATGGTTAAGACACAACCTTCATTATCCTCTATATAAGAAATAACATTTTTGAATGACTGATTTGCATCTGGTGCCTCAGGTCGTCCCGGACTCTTACTAGGACTAGCATCGGAGTCGAACTCTTTAGGGATATTGCGGTTTGTCCTGAAATTTACGCTACAAGTCTGATGGTATAAGGCATCAGCAGCAGGTAGATCAATTACACTAGCGATCCTACCCGAGATCTCGTGGGCCCAGTGATCATTCCTTTCAGCACAGATGCGCTCGACGGAATTTTTAAATGGGAGAATTCTAACAGATAATACATCATAAGATCTTTTTCTATGATTTACTTTTGCATGTTTAGCACAAAATATACATTTATTCTTAAAATCAAACACGCCTGAGGACCTTGTAGTAGAACATTTGGAATTACTGTTATTGTTTATATCTGAGTTGTTAGCAAAGTTTCGTTTATGAATAAATTCTCTTCTACAGACAATATGAACTTCCTGACAAGGAATAACATTTATATTTGCCTGACGCTCAGCACTGACTCTGTTAATGGACTCGCAGCCTTTTTCTCGAAGCTTCACTGTGGGATGGTCACTAAGCTGACAGTTGCAGAATACACAGCTATTATCCATGATGGCATCTGAAATGATTAATCATGTCCATTGGTTAGATTTTAATTGAATATATTCTAGAATATTGATGATTCTATATAGCAAGAAACTTTCACAGAAGAACATAAAATGTTAGAATTAATAAATGTTCGACGATCCTAATTCATGTATAAATCATTGCATGCTTTGGTTATATGTTTCGGCTCTTTTGACTATTGTAACCAGTATGCATTGTGATGAATCGTAAGTAAAGATAGTATATAGTGAAACGAGTATTTGTAAACATTTCTTTATAATTGGTATAAACACCATATTATGTTTGAAGAATTTAGCTCACTGGTAGGTCGTTATGATTGTTCAATATCAGGAAGATTTTTTTAAATATAAGATAGTTACACTAGTATACTTACGATAAGGTATGTGTACAATGCTGCTGCTGTCCCATGCTCTCACATGTAAGGTTTGTTATCAGGTATTCACTAACACTTTATTCGCCAACTGGAATAAAAAAGCAACATGAGCCGGGTGCTCTGCGTGATTTTCAAATTATATTCGAAAAATCGTTAATCATGGTATCATTAATTATACCATATCATTGTGTTACGAAGCATAGTATGGTTGTAGATGGAACAGTAGAGGGAATATGTGTTTTAAAGAAAATTAATTACTAGTAGCCGTATAAAAAAAGCGTGTATCTGGACACTACATGTATATAGTATAACAACAAGTAAGTACCGTTGTCGACATAATATGTTTAAAACTATTTTCAATGTAACAAATTAAAAGATCAATTGTGAAACCTACGGTATAATGTTTGGCTGATGAGGACCTTAGAATTTATCGTTCTGCTCATTCACGACTACATCTTGCAAACATTCAGCAATTGCCTGTAAAAGAATAATGAATGCGTCTAAGAACATTGGTCAGCTAGATCTAGTGGTTTCACAGTAAATATTGTAGTACAATACTAACAAATAACACATAAAAAGGTCCATTGATATGTTAAACAATCAATATATGAATTTAACTGCTTAGTTGTTATCAAACCTTGTAAATTTGACGAAAAAGCAAAAAAAATATTTTTTTTTCAATTTTACGAAATGATGGCAAAAACGCGCTTCCGTACTTTAAAAAAATAACGAAATGGGGAATTTTAAAACACGTTCTCATTTCGAAAAAAATGTCTATTTGCTTATTTTTGGCATTGATATTTGTTAAAAACAGTATTTTACTATCACAGTTGCTTTAATTTTCCAAATTACGCATGTTTATACGATATTTGACCTCTCGTCCAACTTCGCCGTGAAATAACTAGGCTAGTAGAATAAGACCAAAAAAGGGTGACCTGGGGAAAAAATTCAGATGTTATCAAACTCTTCGATTTTGTACTCTACATGGTCCCTAGTATCACGGAAAAAAAGTCCCAACAAATCCCTTTTGGGGAAACTTTTTTATGATGCTTTGAAGTTTGGCATGTATACCCCATTGCCGAGAAATTTTGAAACTTTTTTGAAAATGATAAAATTTTCGTAAGGTATTGCATGTGACATATCAAACTGACCGGAAAGATGTCAGAAACCCAAATCAGATATAAATATTGTTGTTAATTACATATTGGGAGCGAAATGGGCTATTTTGGGGTCAAATTTTACAAAATATAAGCTAAAATTGTGAAATTTTGGAATTGATGGACTACAGCACTATTAATAATTTGATTTGAAAATAAATAACTACAATATGCAAATATTACTTTACAGGATTCCTTATATCACAGAAAAAAAGTTCTAATGAATCCCTTTTGAGGAAACTTTTTTGATGATGCTTTGAAGTTTGGCGTGTATATCCATTGCCAAGAAATTTTGGATCTTTTTTGAAAATGATAAAAGATTCATAAAATATGGCTTTTGACATATCAAACTGACCGGAAGGATATCAGGAACACAAATCAGATAAATAAGTATTGTTTTTCATTGCATATCGAGGGCGACATAGGCCATTTTGGGGTAAAAAAACCCTAAAAATATAAGCCAAAAGTGTGATTTTTTTTTAATTGATGGAATACAGTGCTTTTAATTACTTGATTTGGAAATAAATCACTACAATAAGAATATGCAGTGTAATATATCAGAATGTAGTATCAGAATGTTATGAAAATAATGCGCTATTTTAGGTAAAACATAACAATTTCTCAAAGAAAAGTATGATTTGTGGGATTTGGCAAAATACATCGCTAAATCAAGTGCTTAGCTGTTGTGAAAAAATGTAGTGTTTTGCGTAAAACAATACACAATTAGATATACATGTACTAGAATCAAAGGTGTGTTTTAAAGTGTCTAACTATAAACTCAAAACCGTTATTATTGAGTTTGATATTTAATGATAATGGAACGTAATAACTTTCTCTGTTATATACTTCTCATGGTATGAATAAGAGCTTCAAATATTCTGCAACATACATTTCTGTATCTAGCTGTGGTAGGTACTCCTACCTAAAATAATGCTGAACCTGGCTGTGGTAAGTACCTAAGAAATCCAGAAATTGTTGTATCCCTCTGAGGTATGTACGTCAGAAAGCCGGAAATTGCTGTATCTCGCAGAGGTATGTACCCAAGAAATCCAGAAATGGCTGTATCAAGCTGAGGTATGTACCTCCGAAAGACAGAAATGACTGTATTACACTGAGATATGTTCCTCAGAAATCCTGAAATGGCTGTATCACGCTGAGGTGTGTACCTTAGAATTCAGTAATGGATGTATCCCGCTAAGATATGTACCTCAGAAATCCTGAAATGGCTGTATCACGCTGAGGTGTGTACCTTAGAATTCAGTAATGGATGTATCCCGCTAAGATATGTACCTCAGAAAGCCAGAAATGGCTGTATCTCGCTGAGGTGTGTACCAACAAAAGCCAGAAGTGGCTGTATCCTGCTGAGGTTTGTACCTCAGAAAGCCAGAAATGGCTGTGTCCCGGTGATGTATGTACCTTAGAAAGCCTGCAAGTGTTGTGTCTGGCTGTGAATGTGGTGGGTACACCAGAAACCCAGAAACAGCTGTTGGTACATCAGGAAGCCAAATACAGCTGTGTCTGACTTTATTAGATACCTTCAAAGGCCAAAAATGGCTGTTTTTGACTGTGGTAGAAATCACAGAAAGCCAAACATGACTGTTTTTAACTGAGTTAGGTAGATACTACACAGAAGACTAGAAACTGCTGTTACAATCTTTTTTGTACCGCAGGAAGCCAGCTTTATGAGTATTAGGTAGTATTCCATACTCAGTAGAGCCAGAAAATACAATACATAGCAGTGAAATGTACACCATAGAGCCAGAAATGTTTTGACATTGAATTGTTAGGAAACTTGTAGAGCCAGAAAAGGCTGTATCAGGTTGATGTAGATACCTTAAAAGCTTGAAATGGCTGTATCCGTCTGTGTTAGTTACAGTAGAAAGGGCAAGAAAAGATATGTATTCGATTATTATATATGCAGTGACAGTGATGCAGACATCCTAATCGTATCGGCGGCTCTGACATACACACAAAATGGCCAATCAGTGGCAGTTGTTGCTGAAGACACTTGCATTTTCATAATGCTACTACACCACTGGATGACCGACATGGCTGATATCCACATAAGGAAAGAGAATAAGCATAGTTTGAAAGCTGCAGAAATCCATGGCATCAGAGAAGCTCATGCTGTAATGGACCCTATAATTGTGAATATGAATATACTTTGGATCCATGCTTGTAGTAGTTGCGACACCTCTATATCTACATTTGGACAAGGGAAAACCAATCTACTAAAGGCACTAAAGACTTGCAAAATCTCACAAAATTTAAGACGAAGCAGCCACGATAACAATTGGGAAAGTACACAAGACGAAATCAGTAATGCTGGGAAATCTGTTTTCTCCGAGTTGTATTGCAAATGGTGAATCGCGACCCCTCACATCATTAAGGCAGTTTTGGTAACAAATAATGGTTGCCCAATGCAACCTAATTGAACCAGAGAGACTATCACTAATGGAAAGAACAGCCCATTACCACAAATAGCTCAGGGGAAGACCTAAATACCTCATGTTTCGATGCTTCAGAATGGGGTTGGGCTCTGGATAAACAAGTTATGCGCCATATAATGACAAACAAGGAGCAAGCACCTGCAAATCCATTCATTGCAAATGTAACAGTACCAACCCGACAGTGCGTCACAAACCAGTGTTCTTGTCATAGAAATGGAATCAAGTGTAGAGTGGCCTGTGGTGGGTGTCGCGGAAAGAGCAGTTAATCCTTCTCTCGATCCTGTTCTCAACGATGCCGAACTTGATGTGACATTAATGTTGGTACAAATATAGACATATCCATTGTTAAAACATTTCATTGTGGCATTGTTTGAATGGTTATTTTGGTATAGTTTATGTGGATCATTTACTACTATCAATGGTTATTGAACTAAATAAACAATAAGTGTCCGGTGCTGAAAATATGAAATGATGGTCGTTTTGAAGCAAAAAAAAAACATTTTGGGGCTTTTCTTTTTCTATATTTGAAATAAAGATATATTTCTATTTGCAAATCGTTCCTGATACTTTACTGGTCAGTTTGATATGTTACATGATATACTTTGTGTAAAATTTTGCATTTTCAAAAATGTCCTAAAATATTTTGCCGATGCGTTATTATGAAAAATTTCAAAATGGCGTCAAAAATTTTCCCCAAGAGATTTTTCTTGGGACTTTTTTTCTGTTGTTCTGGGTCACTTGGGGAGAAGAAATCCGAAGAGTTTGATAACATCTGAATTTTTTCCCCAGGTTCGACCTATTCTACTGGCCTAAACGTTCATGGACAATTTGGCAGACGTACAGCACGTAAACACCGACGCACTAGTTGACTATCATAAAAAATAAACATAATATTTACTTACCTTGCATATTCAAGTGATAAAGGCACTTTTAAATGTTTGTTATTGTGTTTGAAATGGGCGCCGCCATTAAACTCCGGATGTAAAAGCGTGGCTCAATGTACCTCCCGCTGAAGAGTACTCACTACGGCGTGCTATACGGGCCATAATTTTATTTGACAATTTTACACTCTTTGATTGTCAATAACTTTTTTTTGCCTAGGAATCCAGGTTGCAACTTTTTTTTGAAATATACTTATATCATGTACTTTCGCCCAGTATAGTTTTAGTTTTTGTTGCAATTAGTCCGAGTGAAAATTTTCCTTTACCAGCCTAGATGTACGTCAGTGAACCAACACATTTATTAATGGTACTGTATTCGATATCTCGATCACGATGGTCGAACTTACATTACTTGTAACTGTATACAATATCCCGACCAGCATAACACATTCAATGCAATTATTTTGTTACAGTCTTCTTCACATACGTATAGTATCATAAACACAACACACTTTGTACAATGAAGTGATATATACGAGGGTCAGTCAAGAAAAACTGAGAGTTGGTGAAAAATGATCAGGAGAATAAGTATTTTTATATTGTCTATACATTATAGTAAAATATGGCATCGCATCGATATTATCTCGAATACCAATTTTGGGTATGACAATTTGATTCTTGTTGCCAGGCAACCGATGAAGACAACTCGAAGGCATGCGTTCGCGCTGTCTGTAGAACACAATTGTGCGTTGCTATGGAAACATAAAATTATATCGAACATTTTTAAACTTATTTTTTATTTTGTAATACATTAATCTATCAGATATACTTAATTATGGTTGATTTTTTCCTCCAATATAGAAAATATACTTGATGGAACAAATATTTGTCACTTTATTTGTTGGTATTGAGACCACAATTTTACCCCACCCAAAAGAACGCATGCTTTTTTTCAAAAGCGAAGTTATATTTTTTATTTCTAATACTGCCACTGGACTCCATTAGATACATTCATAATCCTACTGAGCAGAAATTTTGAATTCAGTGATTAGTTTTAGAATACCATAGCAACGCAAAGAACACATGTTGAGAAAATTGATAAAATACGGGTAAAATTGTTGCTAGGCAACTAAACAATACAGCATTAGTGACCATTCTGTAACAAACGCCCATAATTATTTGATATATACGATTCTACAAGATACACATGTTAGTTGTACTAAATTAAGCTAAATAAAGTTGAAATAAACGTTCGAATTGACAACATATTCCGTCTCCCAGTCGCAGGCGCGAACGTATACCCTTTAGTGATGTTCTTTGGTTGCTTGGCAATTTTATTTATAAGCCTATATCCGATCACGGAATTCATCAGAATATCCGCAATGGATAATAGTTGACGATAATTGGTAGAAAATATAATTGTATATACATTTTGAAGGCTTAATTTAACAACTCTCAGTTTTTCTTGACTGGCCCTCGTACATGCATGAGACCATCAAAGTTGATTAATAAGAAACCTTTTGAAACCTTTTTGAAACCCAAATAAATACAGAAAGTTGTTTGTAGATACAGTTCTATAATAAGTCTCCAAACAAAGACGTTACATGAGAGACTGAAGCAGGGCTGTGTTTAATCCACGGTTAACCAAGTGACTAGATATTCATTAAAACAAAATATGTAAAACGGCTTTCGCAAGTCGTATGGAAAACTAATATTAATCATGTTCGCCTTCTTATATATTAGAAGTTAGTTCTCATGTAGTGTGTTTACAGGTAACAAAACCATAAAATATACCACAGGTGACCACATTATATTTTACCATTATATTTTGTTGGAAGCCTGAATAATAAGATCTACTAAATGATGAAAAACAATACGACAACCTGTGTTTTTTATGTTATCTGGGGTTGTATGTCCTTAACACACGGATGATTCGATAGTCGGTTAGTTAATTATCTCTAGTATTTTTGAGAATCCCATTCAGCTTTAATCAGTGTATTCAGTATATTCAGGCACTGATTACATTTAGCATGGACGTGTCCAGTAGGATTTTTCTGTGAGTATTTCTTTAATGTTGCTGCATGTGTTATTTTCAGGTTAAACAATATGTTATGATATTTTCTGGCGAAATGTCTTATTGTCTGCTATTCGATGTCCACACTTCATGCAGTTGGGTTTTAAAATAAACAGGCACAAATAATTACCTGAGGTAAACAACGTGTCTCGCAAATGATTCAGGTTCCTATGTCAAAGGTCAAGGTCACAGGGGGACTTTGAAGTTTTCCACTGCTATTCCGTGTTCAGCTGTTGTGTCATTGTATTTGCCTTGGGCATATAATGTACCACCCAGCGGTGCTCATGTAAGGATTTTGGACAGCTATAACTAGGCATTTTAGCCTTTTTACAGAAACAAGGTCATACAGCGGGTATATCTGAAACTACAATAGGTCATTCGGCTTTTTATATCTAAAACTAGGCCAGTCAGCTTTTTATATCCAAACTAAGTCAGTCAGCTTTTTCATATGTGTTACTGGGTAGTTCAACTTTTTTATATCTAAAACTATGTCAGTCAGCAATGTTATATCTGTTATTAGAAACTACAGCTGTTGACAGATACACCTTGGACGGACTTATATAACAACGATGTGTTGTTTAACATTATGTTACTGCTGTTATATCGAATATTTGCGCAATATAGAATTCTGTTTTATCAATGATCACGTGTAATTGAAACAATGTCACTTACGCACACTCCTAACGCAACATATATTTTTCAAAATTGCTCAGTTGTTTACGATGGGATTTGATTCAAATTTGGGCTTTGCATGCATACATATCTAATTGAAGTTATTGTGATTTTGTTTAAAAATCAAACCACGGCAATT
Organism: Spisula subtruncata; assembly: GCA_963678985.1. Lineage (NCBI taxonomy): Eukaryota > Metazoa > Mollusca > Bivalvia > Venerida > Mactridae > Spisula > Spisula subtruncata. Next base: position 13,954,480 of record OY787669.1, read on the forward strand.
TAACAAGAATTTCCATCAATCAACATGACTGTCAATTGAAAAGTCACAGAAATAAGACATGAAAATGTTGAAAAACTCGGTGAATGTTTTACTAAAAACTTCATCACAGCAAACTGATCGAATAATGATATAACAGTTAAGGTTGCTCAGCATATGGAACGTATATCCATATCGTTTGTGATGTATTAATACATCTTCAACATCGATAATTCATATTTCCTGATCAATATTTGGGTCTCTTTTGCAGGTTATGTATGGCTGGTTGTCGTCTCATTAGTAACATACATATCTCATTTCAACTAATTAAATATAATATTGTAATTCGAAGACTTTGTTGATAGTGGCATCTTTTGTATGTTGTTATTCTGCAGTATCGCTTGTGTTTTACTTGCTATGGGAGCCAGAGCTCCGTCATGCAGTGTTTTTCACATGCCACAATTTTTGAGACTTTTCATTTTGCAGTGACGCTCATTATTCCGTTTTATGTATATCTTACTATGAAGTTATTAACGAGTATTAGTTTATTCACAGCCAAATTTTGAACCAGACCCGATAACTTATGGTCGAGAAATATGAATAATATATGTGTTGCGTTTGGAGTGCGCGTAGGTGTATATGACAATGACAACTGCTGTATTGATTCGGCCACCGATCCACAACAACATAATACAGATCACAGTAATGACATGATATTCTGAGAAAGTGAGCAAATCAAGCGATGACATTGCGTGATAAACGTCTCGTGCACACATCCGTTCGATAAATTTAACTGCAATGCCAATCTACTTACATTTAGCAACTTTACTGGATAAGTCAGTTGATTAACTTAATGATCTCGTTATGGAAGTAGTGAAGTCAATAACTGAAATAACGTGATCATCGTTACGTGTTGCACGTACACTTCTGTTTAATTGATTATTTATTATTAGAATCGGAGAAATACGTATCTAATTCATCGCTGTTAGGGAATGGCTTGTATGGTGTCATAATGTCGTTCACAGTGTTTCCTATACTAAGTATAGCCCATTCTATAATGAGTAATACCTAACATTACAAGTTAAAACGTCTCGTCGAAACCCTCGTATCAATTTATCGCTGGATATGTATACTAACACGAAAAAGAAACACAAGAGTGCCTAAAGTATACAGTATTTTAGAGAAACAATTTATTGTTTGGTCTCAATCAAGTTCCTCATAGCGAACTGTCCCCTACCATGGTACATGTATCGCTGCACCCGCATAACACAACACTCCCTCGGTGTGACCATGCTGTAGATCTCATTTAGATTTCTATATATGTGAAATTTCAATGGTCAACCTTGACCTCTGACCTAGTGACCTCAAATAACGTGGATGTTGTAGATGACATTGATACACATGCACATGTAAAGTGTGGATAACCTAAACCGAGGCATTTGTATTTTATGAGCCAGGCTAGGTTTTGAATTGACGATGACCTTTGACCTTGTGACATTAAAGTAGATGGAGGTTGTAGATGGCATTAAGACACATGCCCACGTGAAGTTTCAAGTTGATATCTCATGACATTTGCATTTTATGTTAATTTTGAATAAAAGGTCAGCCTAGACCTTTGACATAGTGACCTGAAATAAGGTGAAAGTTGTATATGGCATTGAGGAACATGCGAAAATAAAGTTTGAAGAACCAGGTCAGGTTTTGAATTGAAAGATCCTTGTGACATTGACCTTTGATCAAGTGACCTTAAAGTAGGTGGAGGTTGTATAGATAACATAAAGTACATGCGCATGTTCAGTTTCAAGTTCAAGAAATGGACCTTGACAATAAACAACCGACGCCGTCGCCAATGACAACTGTCACGAATCTGCGAATGCTTAATTTGTATATTGCATTGATTGGTATGTATTATCTAATGGTTTGGTCAAAATTACTATTTCTGTTGAAATTGAGGATAATTTGTGGAGTAGAAATCTTGATTAGGATGATTTAATGGAAGATGAAAATATCAAAGTATTATGCATCGCATTATACTAAGATTTGAACCTCCTAATCCAAGATGTTCACAAACATATCCCACAGAAAATGTAAAACATCAACTGTTAAGCTCTTGTGATGCGTCATCCACTTGTTACTAAGTGGGAGCGGTGGTCTACAGGTGGAGGGAGCGGTGGTCTACAGGTAGGGCGCGCGCTTCGGGATCGAGAGGTCTTGGGTCCAACCACAAACCAATTTCTTTGAGCAAGACCAACATGCTCCACTCCACCATGGTGTAAAGTGGTACCTGTGAGGGCAGTGTCTATTCCTGTGCGCCGCAGATCGATGTTGGCTGCAACACCCACAGGAGAGAAACAGTCTCACCAGAGAGACACGAGTGTAGGTATCCATAGGTAGCCCAATGACCAGGAGAAGTGAATTGCCAAAGGGTGCTTCAGCGGCCTAACAGCTGAAAAGACCCCTAGTAGGCTAGCTACTTTTTAACAGTGTATCTTCGTCAAGAGTGCGACAGTGATATAAAAGTTTATGTTTGCTAAAATTCGCTTATAGGCGTTAGATGTCTCCAATTCGTAAAGGAGCAACTGAAGTTAACGATTCAGAGGTTAGAGACCGCCAAATAGAGTTGTTATTTTGTTCAATGAAAAGTGACAATGACTGACCCAAAATTTCAACAAGCTTTAGTATATGGCCAGCTGGCAAACACATAACATCTTAAAGAAGAATATTTGAGCTTTAAAATAATAAATAAAAAAGGGGGTAATGTATTTTCTAAGAAAATGATGGAGAACATAGTTTTGCTATTGCGCAGATTGATCACAAACCGGTTAATCCCCCACTTTACTTTCACTTTCATTTTCAGGTCAAAATGTCAACATATTCAAGAGTAAACACTTTCACTATATCACATACATGTACACACTGTCTTTTAATTGCAAAACAGACATGTCAAAGTATACTGCCATTTCCAAGTCAGTCAAAAGTTTATTTCAGGACTCTTTGATAGATTTACAGTGTGTCATAAGTTGGGTAACTCCAAACAAAACGTTACATGTATTTGTAAGCAATCAGGTAAATAAAATCAGAAGCCAAGACGACCTTGTTATGTCGTACATCAACACAAAGGAAAATCCAGCTGATATACAGTCCAGTTAGGACGCAGTGGAACAATCCACTAGTACGGTGTTAAAACAAGTATAAAAGCTTATACCAACAGCTCAATCTACCTGTTTAAGCAATAGTTTTAATCTTTTGGGTATATACATTAAAGATGACGTCACTGTCAGAGTACTCTAACTGGACTATAGCAACACGTGGTGTGTAACTTAATGATTTATACACAAGTGAAATATGGTGGCATGGTCCAGGATGGACATACGGCTCAACCGATAAATTCCTCCGCCTTGTCAGATAAACTTACGCATCCACGGTACTAACCTATTACTAGTATTCTCTATATATTCGTCAATAACAAAGTTGGCCGATAGATCATTGCGCTTCAACAGGATGTTAAGACAACACCATTGTGAAAGTGGTTCCCTTAAGAGGAAGGTATTACAGGAAGCAGAGAACATACGGATATTACATATTCAACAGACGTGTTTAAGTGACGTGTAGAAAGGATTGGTGTATAAAATTTAAAAAAAACAAAACAAATCTACCAAATGAATTTGTACTTTACTTAGATAACTCGGAAATAATATGGGGCAAATGACGGTTAGAATTCTCATGTCTGAGTGAAGATACAGTACGTCTAATATTGCTTCCTCCAAAGGAAAGATTTACACGATAAACAATGTCTTCATAGTGGGGTTTCTCAGACTCTTGCCAGGGTACGTTAAAAGTAGTGTATCACATATGGTCGGGCGACAGTTCGATCTGTAGTAGGTGCATACTAATATTATATTGTTTGCCGCAAAAATGAAGGGGTTCCTTATAAAATACTATCTATGCCCTCAATCACAAAGATGAGAGTAAACGTGTTGCACCCATTCAGTTATACCAGAATAGATCACTTGGGTCCGTTTTAATGGAACATGGAAAGTATGGATTTGCTTATACATGTACACGTGTGTTGTGACCCTTGCAGTTCATCTTGAACTAATTTTAAACATGTCTACGGAAGATTTCTGATGTGTTTTCGTAGATAAATGTCTGAAAGAGGTACACCGATTCAAGTAATAAGCGATCACGGTACACAGTTTAAAGCTGCAAGCGTAATAATAGATCGAACCTGGTTATGCATTGTTGAACTTGTACCTTGGATGGGTGGTTTCAATGAGCGATAGGTCGGAAAAGTGAAAAAACGATTTCGCATGACTATTGCAAGAAACGTGCTCACGCTAATAAAATAACAAACACTGATTAAGACCTGGACGAGAAATTCGTGGATTAAAACTAGAGGGAGAAATATCTAAGTCAGTAACACGTGATGCACGAAACAATCGTGGGTCATGATTAGGATAAAACATTTATTGTACCGATTCCCGCCAAAAAGCACGTGGTTATTGAAGAGAACAGTCATATGTTTAGCTCCAAAATGGGTTATACCTGTGATCACTGCACATTTCGTATACATCGAGACGGAATTTAAACAGATATATTTCAGGGAAAACACTTTGTAATTAGATATTGGGCATGTTGTGAATCCCTCTGTAAAGTCAAAAAGGTATGAGGAAATCGGACATGGAAGGTAGTACTCGATCTAACCCACCGAGCACAGAAATCAGAAACAACACAACACAACTAGACTCAGAAATGCCCACACATAAGCCAAAGAAACAAAAAGTCCAAGTCCCCGCAGAAAAAATGCAGGATGGCCCATTTCTACAAAGGAAATATACAATATCGGTGATTCCATGAGACAGAATGAAACGCAGCCGAGATGCGACCAAGTTCCCTACGGCCCGCTGCAGAACGACCCAGCAAGTTTGTTCGCAGGAAAATTATTTAGCTCATTTAGAGAAACAACATAGATATTCGAAGACTGTGTCCCGACGAAAGGCTATTGAGTCATCACCAGTATCAGGGTCAGATAGCCCCTCTGTAAATAATAGTAATAAAATAGGATTAGAAAATATTATTGATGATGACAGTGCGTTGGATTTGGTGGCAGAGCTGGATGCTATTCAGGACAATATCATTAGCCAAACTAATACTGCTGACGAATTTCTTAATAGCCTTCTTCCAAAGAGCAACACGATTATAGATGTAAACAATAACCTGTACATACCCATTGTTGAGGACATAAGTGAGGATGAAAGCTCTCGGCGGAAGATAACTATAGTTTAAGCGATATCACAGACACACATATTGAAGATAATGTGATTATAAATGATGCTGATGATAGTTCTGTGGCAGATATTATTCCAGTGGAATCTAATGTGAGGGACAGTGTGGCAGATATTATTCCAGTGGAATCTAATTTGAGTGGCAGTGCGGCTGGTATTATTCCAGTGGAATCTAATTTGAGTGGCAGTGTGGCAGATGTTATTCCAGATGAATCAAATTTGAGTGGCAGTGCTAATTTGAGAGGCAGTGTGGCAGATGTTATTCCAGTGGAATCAAATTTGAGTGGCAGTGTGACAGATGTTATTCCAGATGAATCAAATTTGAGTGGCAGTGCTAATTTGAGTGGCAGTGTGGCAGATGTTATTCCAGATGAATCAAATTTGAGTGGCAGTGCTAATGTGAGTGGCAGTGTTACAGATGTTTTTCCTGTGGAATATAATGTGAGTTACAGTGTGACAGATGTTATTCCAGATGAATATAATGTGACTGGCAGTGTGACAGATGTTATTCCAGATGAATCAAATTTGAGTGGCAGTGCTAATTTGAGAGGCAGTGTGGCAGATGTTATTCCAGTGGAATCAAATTTGAGTGGCAGTGTGACAGATGTTATTCCAGATGAATCAAATTTGAGTGACAGTGCTAATTTGAGTGGCAGTGTGGCAGATGTTATTCCAGATGAATCAAATTTGAGTGGCAGTGCTAATGTGAGTGGCAGTGTTACAGATGTTTTTCCTGTGGAATATAATGTGAGTTACAGTGTGACAGATGTTATTCCAGATGAATATAATGTGACTGGCAGTGTGACAGATGTTATTCCAGTGGAATCTAATGTGAGTGGCAGTATGGTTGATATTATTCCAGTGAACACTAATGTTAGGGGCAATGTGACAGATATTATCCCTGTGGAATCCGAAAATAGGGAAGTACAAAAGCGATGGAAAGAACATTTTGAGAAGGTACTGAATACATAAGACCCATAAAACGAGGCAGAAATTCCACCAGCAGAAGAACAACTAGACATCAACATTGACCAACCAAGTATAGACGATGTGAAAAGGGCCATTAAAGATAATTACGAAGAATGTGAATTCACTGGAGCAGACTAAACTAAAACTACCGAAAGCAGAAGAACAACTTACACCCAAACCGCTCACTGTCATTCTCTAAAAGATGTGGACATCAGAAAAAACACCATCATTATGGAACGCAGGTTTGCTTGTAAAACTATCAAAAAAAGGAAGCCTAACTGACTACAACAACTGGAGAGGTATCATGTTACTGTCAGTTACCAGCAAAATCCTAAGTAACCTCATCTTAAGCATAATATCAACAAAAGTAGACCTAAATTTAAGAAAAGAACAAGACGGTTTTAGAAAAAGAAGATCCTGTGTCGACCATATATTCACACTACAGCAGATTATAGAACGATGTAATGAGTTGAATACCTGGGTATACTTCAATTTCATTGACTTACCAAAGCTTTTGACAGTGTACATAGGCCATTATGGAAAATCATTAGCCACTACGGAATCCCAGACAAGCTTATATCCATCATTAAGATGCTGTACAATAACTTCAGCGCCAAAGTCATATGTGAATCCAACCTAAGTTACCTAAGTTACCTAACAGATGCAGAGAATTACAGGCCGGTATCATTGACATGTACATGTATTTTGTTTAAAACTCTTGAAAGTATAGTCAGGGAGAAGATTGTGTTTTACATGAGATCGCATAAATTATTTAGTAAAAAGCAATTCGGGTTTATAGTGGCAGACCAACTGTCCTACATTTACTGCGTCTCCATAATTGATAGATGGACTGAAGTTCTCGACAACGGCGAATGTATAGACGCTATTAGTTGTGACTTTATGAAAGTTATTGAAATGGTTCCCCATGAATGTTTGCTCCATAAATTGAAAATGTACAACACTGGTGAAAAATACAGATTGTGACTGGATGCATTTCTCCTGGTAGATCCCGACGATTTAATATAAACGATGAATCTTCAGATTGGAAACTAGTGACCTCAGGTATTCCACAAGGACCTGTAATGGGACCAGTTTCATTTGTTATGTACCTAATACGACGTATGACCTCCCATATATGCTGAAAATGATAGAGCAGTTTACTTATACGAAGATGACACTAAGGCTTATATAGACATAAGAAATGATAAAGAGAGGAAATCTATGCAATGCAAGAATGGTCGAATAAATGGATGCTGAAATTTCACACAGAGAAAACAAAGAGAATGAAAATTGGAAAGTCTAAATTAAATGCATATGTATCATTGTAAAAGCTGACGGAGTCATTAAAGTCAATGGAAAAGTCAAGTGCTGAAAAAGACCTGGGAGTTATAGTTGACGAAAATTTACATTTGAAAAACACATGACAAAAAAAATCAACAAAGCAAACTCAGTTTTAAGTGCAAAACGTCGATCCTTCCAGTTTCTAGACAAGAAAACCTCATTGATGTCATGATACAAGTCTCGTACGCCCCATGGTGGCATATGCTAATGCAGTATGGTAACCTTATAAATTGGAATACATAGACATAACAGAACCCCTTCCAAAAAAAGCTATAAAATTGTTAACTGAGCTACCCTGAAAGACTTATGAAACTGAAGTCACCAACATTAGCCTACCGTAGACGTAGAGGAGATGTAATTAAAGTGTTTAAGATTGTTAACCAAAAGTATGACCCTGAGGTGTGAGGAGATTTCTTTAAGATAATGGATAATGGAATAACTCGTTGACATCAAAAATAAACATCAGCGCTCTCGGCTGGAACTTCGACGAAACTCGATCAAAAATCGTGTAACTAACACTTGGACCTATTATTACCGTTAAACTTATTTTGATCTACAACAAATGTTTACATATTATGTTTCCATTCAGTAATAAAGAAGTTACAGCAGTTTTTGTAACTTAGAAATGAATGCTCCAATTGGAATACGAAATACTACAATGTTTATAATCACTGGGCCAGGTGTCTCCCGTGCCGCTTTTAAAGCTGACTGGAACCTATTCCGAAGATGGGCGATGGTGATTTAACGGCCAGTACGTCTTGACATCACCTTTGGACGTCCTGGGCGCGGTCTATCGTCGACAGACCTTCTCTGGGGCAAGATTGATGATTGTTTGATGAGAACAGCCCATTGTACGGGCTACTTCCCGAAACGCCACTTCGACGTCTACCATACCGATAGCCTGATTACTGTTCTAATTTTATAGTATTTTTGTTCGCATGAACACTGATTTGCATAAACCACTAATTTTTTGTGATAAAGTTTGTGCAGATTTGGGCTTTGTACAAAAACGTCAACTTGCACGTGCAGTCCGTGGTCGAAATTGAGACCATTGTCTTTCCCATGCGACGAACTTCTTGAGTCGAGACATGCATGTTGAACTGTGCAGGTACCAGTCGCTAGACCGAACCATACAATGGTAGTACAATCGCTTGACTTGCTTCCTGGTAACAACACATACCACATTATACTAGTACCATACTTGATGATGTTGAGCGCTCATCTAAACTCCCAAAATCAATGTGACCACTTGAAATTAGGCAATTGGATATCGCGCCATCCCGTACAATTTTGCACAGTTATTTGGGTTTTTTTCAACAAAGCTCTCGATACTTCGACTTTTTAGGATATTGCATAATTTTCTCCATAGACTATTGTGGACATTGGCCAGGATTATAACTTGACCATATTTCATTTATTCCGGTAAAGAAAATGAATTTTTGTTGCATCATTTAGGCAAACTGTGTTGCTTCTCCGTTCTAGTATTTTTATGATAGAAAGAACGCAAACGCGAGGTTGTCATTTTTGTCTAGTGCATGCAATGATATTATTTTATCAAGTTGACATACTGGTGTTGCGGTAGTGGTAATGTATATTAGTGGTTTTCAAATGTCACAGGGAATCGTTTAATATCACATGACTGGACATGCATGGTAACCGATCATAATTTCCAATGAAAATCAATTACATAACATTGGACCACTGAGTCGTGACCTTTAACACTTATTTACTATTTATAGTTTACCCTACTTCTTCGTCCAATCCAAAGCCAGGGATTTTAAAATTTTGGGACCACTTATTCATTTAATTTTGCAATGGCCATAATATCTATTTAGTAAATCTGTTTATTAGGACAATTTTGCTGATTCCAAATATGGAAAACTAGACCCGCCTACCCTCATAATTTTACTGTCATTCTATCAGCAATCATAAAAGCAATGTTGTGCAATTTCACTCTCATAATCACATAGAGTGGACACGCTATTGTTTGCATACAAAGGGTCACTAAAAGTGGGCGAGTAAACTATAAGCTGATCACATGTTAGAATTATAAACAAAATTAATACTGCGGTCGCTAGCGCTCGCTTGCACTAATTTGTTTATAAATCTAATATATGATCTATAACCTATACATAGAGTCTATTTTTTATACTACTATCACGGGGGTGAATCGCACTAGTTTCTATCAAAACAAAAAATATGGCGCCACGCTTAAAAAGGTAGGTCTTTGCCAATATCTTTTTTGTCGAGCAATTTTGGAAACTGAGATATAGCTTTTAACCTGCTCAACACTATTCTGCACATTCCGGTATAAGTAGATTCTCCAACAGCCTCGTAGTTATCTTGGAATGCTGGTAAACATTTTTCTTACTACATATATAATATTATTATATAAAGTCTACTGCTAAAGGTGCAGTAATGACTCACTACTCTGTTTCCATCTATAGACTAGTCAGGGTTGACATATCATGTGACCTTTCGGCCAAGTTTGCAAGTAAAACATGTCTTCAAAAAAGTAAACCGACTCAAATTGGTTCCAGACATAGATTGTAACATGTTTCACAAAACTATTAAATTGTGGGAGGACCGAAAAGTTCAAGGAATTTGACTATTAACGGTGCTGCCTTCCCTGACTAATTTCGGGCGAAGAAATCACATAATTTTTGCATGTGATTAGCCATCATTATTCTCATATGAACTAGGCAATTACATTTCCTGTAACAAACCATGTGGCATGCTCACCGAGCATTTGAAAATTATTTCTTATCCCTACATGTTCGCGGTATTCGATGTAAACATTCACATATTTTGTATCTATATGATGTGCTAAATACAATTAGCAAAGAACGTACTTAAACACTTGATTAACATCGCAGACTAGAACCCGCAATGAATCAAAGTACAATCTTATGTCGTCTATGGTATAAGGCCGGTGTTCCACGTGCACGCGTCCCTATTCCATGTATCCGCTAATTGGTCTATAAAGAAACGTAGGTCTACGCACTATACGAAGTACATGAGGTTATACAACGTAACTATGTTGATTAATATTAGTTTTCATACATCAGGAACACAAATGTTTGTGTTGAACAGAGGTTGTTGCTATGAACATGTACAATTTATAATAAACGGTCACTGTAGGAACACGCTGCTTAGGTGAAGTTGTTGCTCTAGAGACGGCCGCTAAGTGTAAAACAGTTTAAATTGCCGTGCCCAAATAAGCTTCACAGCAATACCAAATTTGTCCTTAAGCTTGATGTTCTATCCGTTAAATATGTCCACATACGTCGATAATCACTGAGCGATTCTTTGCGGTTACACAATACGGACGACGTATGCGTGCACGGAACGCGGAGACATGGAATGTATCCCACAGTGTTCAACTAGTTTTTTTTGGCGGACGTGGATATGCGGAAGCGGAACACGGATGCGTGCACATGGAATACTGGCCTTACGCAGTAAGCTGTCGCGGACGCTGGGCTATCGATAACTTATGTCAAGTTGGTTACGTATACTACCCTTACCTCTTGCGTAATAAGTGCTGCCAAGAGCTCGTTCTATTCCAGCTTGCTCTTTGCTTACAATCAACATCTGAAATGCCGTTACCTCTTTCCACAGTTTAAAACCTATTCTGAAGTTGGTATTTTTTGCTATCATTTGTATAAAGATCGAGTTGATGTTTGTATAGAATTCAATGGATTCATCTAAACTGACGTTTCTTGGATCTAAATTGTCTCTGAATGATGTAATGTAATGTAGGAGCTCGTCACGTGACTTGAAATTACTTTCGTCACCTGACAACGGTAACCAAGTAGAAAGTGCGAGGATAGAGATATCCGTTTTAAAATACAGTTCAGTAAGTCTGGGTCGTATAAATGGATCTCCGTCAGAGGATATATACAGTGCTGTGGTTCCACGCTCGATCTGCAAGTTATGGATTACCAGGCTTAACTCGAGGCTGAAGTACACGTTATTCTTCACCATCTTGTTCTCGTTTAATATCTGCAAATATAACATACTCGTTACTTGATATTACAATTTAAGGCCCAAGTGCTTCACCGGCACGTGTAAATATGTCTCCGTACAATGCAATATAAGGGCGAAGTACGTGAACGGTCTCCGTCCAATGCGATGTAAGGGCGAAGTACGTGAACGGTCTCTGTACAATACAATGTAAGGGTGGAGTACGTGAACGGTCTCTGTACAATACAATGTAAGGGTGGAGTACGTGAACGGTCTCTGTACAATACAATGTAAGGTCGAAGTACGTGAACGGTCTCTGTACAATACAATGTAAGGGCGAAGTACGAGGACGGCCTCCGAACAATACAATGTAAGGGCGAAGCACGTGAATGGTCTCCGTACAATACAATGTAAGGATGAAGTACGTGAACAGTCTCCGTACAATACAATGTAAGGGCGAAGCACGTGAACGGTCTCCGTACAATACAATGTAAGGATGAAGCACGTGAACGGTCTCCGTACAATACAAGGTAGGGATGAAGCACGTGAACAGTCTCCGTACACTACAATGTAAGGGCGAAGCACGTGAACGGTCTCCGTACAAAACAATGTGAGGATGAAGTACGTGAACGGTCTCCGTACAATACAATGTAAGGATGAAGTACGTGAACGGTCTCCGTACAATACAATGTAAGGGCGAAGCACTTGAACGGTGTCCGTCCAATGCAATGTAAGGGCGAAGTACGTGAACGGTCTCCGTAAGGGTGGAATACGTGAACGGTCTCCGTTCAATACAATGTAAGGGCGAAGTACGTGAACGGTCTCCGTACAATGCAATGTAAGGGCGAAGTACGTGAACGGTCTCCGTACAAAACAATGTAAGGGCAAAGCACGTAAACGGTCTCCGTACAATATACAATGTAACATGACAAACACACGGAGATCATATGCTGTAAGCACACTGTAAGCACGTACAACTTACTTAGCAACGCATGATGCAAGCAGTCAGGATCAGGCACAAGCGCGCTTTGTAACATTATGTCCACTGATAAGAATATCAATTAAGTTAATTAGTACGATAGTGCATAGTCTCTATCAAACATCATTTTACGTTACATTGTTATGACAACCTTTCAGGCCGGATTTATGACATAATAATTGTTAACGAGTGAAGTAAAAATAGCATTTACATAACCGGAACTCATATACTGGCACATAGCAGCATTATTACAATAGGAATGTTACACCATGTAAAGTTATATGTTTGAACACTCCTGCAATAATGAATAACAGAGGTAGTGATAGGTGTTGCCTTGGTATCATCTATCTAAGGCGTTGTCTGATTTCAGCTGACAGTCAGCTAGTTGACAGTTCATTTAAAGTCTAAAACAATTTCACTTGATTCACTGATATGCACTTTTAAAAAGATATGTTTTAAAGTCTTTTTGAAGACTGTCAGAGGGTCAATGCGCCTGATTTCCACAGGTCCAAGACCGTTCCATAAGGCGGCAGCACATTTGTCGAACCGCCTTTCATCGTAATTCTTTAAGACCAATACATAGTGCCCAAACAGGCACAATAAGAATAAGAATCTCCTAATTACGTTTTTTTTGTGCTTATAGAATATTATTATTTGGCGCCAGGACGCCTCCGTATTTTGCAAATATTATAGCCGTATTTTAAAGTTAGCAAGGAAATTACATATCGCTGGCTTAGAATGAGAAGGTCGTAACTACTACTTACGACCTTATACGACCGATACATGTTTGAAATCTGCATCACCAAGCGCTTCTCATGAGCCTATTTAAATGAAAATCGGAACTTGTCTTGTTAACTAAAATAAAGTTGTAAAAGCTTGTTTTACCACAAGTAAAGAGTAACTTTTAGACAGTATTTTCTTGTTTTCTCAATATATTGATTTTGTTGTTACGACCTTCTCATTCTAAGCCAGCGATGTATAGACAATTTAGACCGAGTACAGTGCCACGTGATCATATCGTCAAATGTTCTTATTGTAATGATTTAGAACCAATTTACACTGAATTATAGAAAATCTGCTATCGGATTTGTAATCTGCCTTTGCTGTGCAGTTTAAATTAGGAGATTAATTAAGAGAGCGCAACTTATAATTTATTACAAGAGATGCTTGTAAAATATGTACGCCCCAAAGCAGCCATACAGTCGGAAATGAAAAAGGTTACAGTGATCTTGACTTTTGACGTACTTATAGTCTCAAAATTAATAGGAGCCATACACTATCACTGACCTACGTTCGTGCAAAGTAAAAAGATCCTAAGCCTGAGCGTTCTTGAGTTATCCAATTTGATCTACCGACAGGCAATGGATCGACCGCACGTACTAACGCATGCCCGCCCAACCGATCGACATGCGCAAAGCAATATATATACCCTTCATCAAAGATCTGGATGACATCAATGGCATCCAAATGTTTCTATTATCAACAAGGGTGTAACCTCTATGGTCCCTTAAATAATACCACGACATACACATGTACGTGTATAATACTTTTTTTTTTCAAACATTGATTAAGCATATATCATATCAACTTATGCTTATGCATCTTCATTAGATAAATTTACCCCCAGAGAAACCAAGCCTACTGTAACAGTAATTTCAATGTCGAATGAGAACGGGTGTAAATATACTATCGCCCGTCAAGGTAAACTATGTTTATCTAGATTTAACTGGATGAAGTTAAGTTAAAGAGATTCACCGCTATTCTTTCGAATGGGATAGTTCCCCCATTAGTATAACTTATTGAATCGACTGTAGTTTTGCGTAATTATGTCAATACCAGACATTTCATAAACACTTGACATGTTACGAATATGACAGACACTTAATACTTTTTCATACTAACACTTAGTAACACACTGGTACATTTGTACTCAAAGCGACAACACTAGCATGTGGAAAGACCGACACCACTAGCCTGTGGTAAGACCGACAACACTAGCCTGCGGTAAGACCGACATCACTAGCCTGTGGTAAGACCGACAACACTAGCCTGTGGTAAGACCGACAATACTAGCCTGTGGTAAGACCGACAATACTAGCCTGTGGTAAGACCGACAATACTAGCCTGCGGTAAGACCGACATCACTAGCCTGTGGTGAGACCGACATCACTAGCCTGTGGTAAGACCGACAACACTAGCCTGTGGTAAGACCGACAACACTAGCCTGTGGTGAGACCGACATCACTAGCCTGTGGTAAGACCGACAACACTAGCCTGTGGTAAGACCGACAACACTAGCCTGTGGTGAAGACCGACAACACTAGCCTGCGGTAAGACCGACAACACTAGCCTGTGGTAAGACCGCCGACAATACTAGCCTGTGGTAAGACCGACAACACTAGCCTGTGGTGAAGACCGACATCACTAGCCTGTGGTGAAGACCGACAACACTAGCCTGTGGTAAGACCGACAACACTAGCCTGTGGTAAGACCGACAACACTAGCCTGTGGTAAGACCGACAACACTAGCCTGTGGTAAGACCGACAACACTAGCCTGTGGTAAGACCGACAATACTAGCCTGTGGTGAGACCGACATCACTAGCCTGTGGTAAGACCGACATCACTAGCCTGTGGTAAGACCGACAATACTAGCCTGTGGTGAGACCGACAACACTAGCCTGCGGTAAGACCGACATCACTAGCCTGTGGTAAGACCGACAATACTAGCCTGTGGTAAGACCGACAACACTAGCCTGCGGTAAGACCGACATCACTAGCCTGTGGTGAAGACCGACAACACTAGCCTGTGGTAAGACCGACAATACTAGCCTGTGGTAAGACCGACATCACTAGCCTGTGGTAAGACCGCCGACATCACTAGCCGGTGGTGAAGACCGACAACACTAGCCTGTGGTAAGACCGACAACACTAGCCTGTGGTGAAGACCGACAACACTAGCCTGTGGTGAAGACCGACAACACTAGCCTGTGGTAAGACCGACAACACTAGCCTGTGGTGAAGACCGACAACACTAGCCTGTGGTGAAGACCGACAACACTAGCCTTTGGTAAGACCGACAACACTAGCCTGTGGTAAGACCGACAACACTAGCCTGTGGTAAGACCGCCGACAATACTAGCCTGTGGTAAGACCGACAACACTAGCCTGTGGTAAGACCGACAACACTAGCCTGTGGTGAAGACCGACAACACTAGCCTGTGGTAAGACCGACAACACTAGCCTGTGGTAAGACCGACAACACTAGCCTGTGGTAAGACCGACAACACTAGCCTGTGGTGAAGACCGACAACACTAGCCTGTGGTAATGACCGACAACACTAGCCTGCGGTAAGACCGACAACACTAGCCTGTGGTAAGACTAGGAATATCAAGACGAGTTGAAAGCATACATTACCTTCACATTTTCTGCGACAGAAATCGTATTGCGGATGATTAGAATGATTCCTGGGAAGCTGGCCAAAAGGAGTAGATTGAGGAGTTGCCATCCACGTTCCCTGGCCGAGCCATCTGTACCACATACATTATCTCGTCTACAACCAACTCTCACATCGTTCATTCTGTCTGATCTACGTCCTGATAGTGTCCAGTTTACAGGAGATGTTGGTTTATGTTGACCAGTCATCATTATGTCTACAAAATGTTTAATACCATTAGAATTGACATTTTATTATGGAACTACCATGGTAACTGGCTGATGACACATGACCTGAGGAAAGTATGTGTTTTCACCGACGTTGAAGGTTATCTCACTTGTTGGGTTTTATGTTAAAGATTATTTCACGGATTGTTTGGACTTTTAAAGAAATAACTAAATGCAATCGTGACAGTGTCAAGAAAAAATCATGAAATACAAATATAGACGTTTTCGCATACTTCCTCAAATATATTTTTGAATGAAAATTTACTCGTGCATGATTTATTATATGCTCGTATGTTTTATGTTCAAATTTCATTCTAAAACTCTCAATAAAAGTGGATAAATGCCCTTTTCGGTGCCTCACATCTTCGCGCACCTTGTTGACAGAGTTATCGAATATATTTTGGTAGCTATCCGATGAGCTGGTAGTCGAATACCCAGGGTGTAATATATAGCTACACAATTGTTTATTGTTTGAAGTATTTTTTATCACAGGTGTCCAATGCCCTAGTTGCCATTACCAATTTCATAATTTTTCCCGACCATCCAAATATACAATAAAATAAAGAATATTCAACAAGCGATGAGGTCAAAGTATTTAAAAAATTGCATTTACATGTGAAACACAATGCTGATCATATAAATGTATGTTTTCATTGGTTTCTTAAAACATATTGATGGACGTAATACCTTCAATCAACATGCGAGAAATGGACACTGTGTATGTTTGTACGGAAGCGTCCTGGTACCAAACTTAAATTTTCTATATAAAAGTCTTATTAGGATATTTGTTTAGGTCCTATGTAGGAGATAGAAAAAATGCCTAATTAGAAGACTTTAAGTCCTACGTAGAAGATAAAACCGCATAATTAGAAGATTTTAAGTCCTACGTAGAAGATAAAACCGCATAATTAGAAGATTTTAAGTCCTACGTAGAAGATAAAACCGCATAATTAGAAGATTTTAAGTCCTACGTAGAAGATAAAACCGCATAATTAGAAGATTTTAAGTCCTACGTAGGAGATATAAAAGTAGTATTAGGAATTTTTTAATCCAACGTAGGCGATAAAAAGCCTAATTTGGAGATTCTACGACTAGTTTGGCACTTTGTATTGGTAACGTCTCCTGTATAGCCTAGTGGTAGAGCGTCCGTAGGATGTCTGGGGATCGATCCCAGGCCATGTCTTACCAATAACGAAATATAATTGTTACAAAAATTGTTCTTGCTTGGCATAGATGGGTAACTAGCTTCTCTCATATATTTATTGGTGATGGATAACATGCGGATGAGGTGTCTGTGGTCATTTATAAGTTATAAAAACTATATACGAGGGGTGATCAATATATTCGAGGACTTTTCATCTAGCAATTTCATATTGGAAGCAATTTTCAAAGCCATTTAACATCATTCAGAGTAAGATGTCTCTGACCGAATGCAATAATGAAATTATTTGATTCATACAAGGAGCGCGTGACGTTGGACGTCACGTTACGTCATTCCAAGCGTCACCGTCGGAGCAGCACATAGCTCCTTTCTGGACTGATACCCGGTCCCATGCATAAGACTGGTTTTCTTTTACTACTGAAATGTGTAGTCAATAGCCAATTCTGGAATGTCAGATGGAATAAAAATAGTGATTATGCGTTATGGGGAACAAAACTCGGAAAAGGGCTGTTGACTTTACAAAATTAGACTATTCCAATTAAGTATGAAGCACGACTTATTAGGTTTAGGACGCAATATCGAAAAAACCCTTTTGATTTGGAGTCAACGATTTAATGTTTTGTAACCTATACTAGTCTTCGTTTTCGCCAGTTACATTTGGTTGAGATCTGTGCGTCTAATTTCGCAGAATTTCACGGAAAATGTCCCTAACTCGGTGTTATTTTTGCTATTTATCCTTATTTTATCGACCCAATTGTTCGACAGAGACTAAACAATCACATAAACATCGGAATCATATGAAAATGGCCAATTGGGAGCGCACAGAGGACATGCACAATTTAGTCAAGTCATTTTGGAAATGTCGCGAGGATTTTACAAGTTTCGCGTTAATTTTCATAGCATGTCGTTTCTCAGAAATAACGCGACGTCCGAGATGCTCGACGGTGCGTGCTTCACCATGGTTACAAAAAGTGACGTCATCAAGTAAATAATGACGTTATCATAAAGTAAATTCAACAAAGCGCGAGATAATTGATTGATCTACATCTGCGTGTAATTTCATTACTCTAGCTTCAATATTTCAAAATTGAGAAGGAAAGTCCTCGAATATATTGATCACCCCTCGTACATGAACATATTCTACATTTACATACAAAGTATTCTAGGACTCGTGACCTGGAGTTTCTCAATGCAAATAATGCTTATGTTAGAAAAAAGGCCTCAAATTATGTTTTTATCTCCTTCGTAGGACTTAAAACCTGCTAATTAGGCTTTTATATTGTATAGAATAATATGTGTCAAGGACTGCAGAAATCAGGACAGACGCTAAAATTTCACATTTTGAGTTTTCTTCATAATCTTGAAGAACAGCCTTTTAAGAATAAATTCTGAAAGTTTCAGGTGATTCCGGTGATAATTTTCGGTTTACATCATTTTCTTCACATGCACTTGATGCCGAAAAAAAAACACAATAAAAAGGTGGAACAGATGTACAGAACATACAAATCCTTCAAAAGGAAAATCCAAGGTTTTCTGTTTTTTCCTTTGTTAATTTTGTCATATTATGATTTTGCACCGGGCCGCTTCCGAATGTTTGCCATTTTAATCTTTTATGCAAAAAAATCATTCGCTTTTCCCCTTGGTAGACGGGTTATATTGTAGCTGGTAAAGTTTGTTTTGGTATATGCTTCCTCTCATACCACAAGGTAAATGGAACATTGGAGGTTATTCTAACTTATAGCATATTTTCAGTAGGTATCATTATTAGACACATCCAAAATCCAAGTTTACATATCCACAAGCATAGTTTCAATAACAAAATTGTCCAATAGATGGTGCCTTCAATACTTTTAGTTAAAGTATATTGAAATTTAAAGAGGCATTCCCTATTTCTTGCATATTATTATTACCTATCGCATTTTATGACATAAATAAACATAAAACACTAAATCGTTTTAACATGTAAGAAGAACATATGCCGAAAGTTGTCTCCATAATGATCAAAATAATATTATATATTTAAATTTCTAAAATAATAAATCGCTTCCAGCCTTTTATTCGACAACAACAACCACAGAACAGTGTGATTAAAATCCGAAGCGGACATAGTTCAACGAAGCGGACGCAACGGAGATGACAAAATACGATATCGTTGATTTCTTTTGTTTTACACGCATATAATCTCAACGAAATGAATATAATGTACTATTTTGTTCTTAATCAACTCGAATATCATCTTATAGATAGATCTACATCAAAATAATTATTTCAAAACGTGTATTTGTCTTTCCCATTTTAGTTACTGTCGTCCGATTCGAAGAAAAATGGCTTTTCTTGTTTTAATCAGGCAGTACTAAAGGCTAAGCGTTTGGCGTCTCAATCCACCTAATCCACTTGTTATGGAAATATATTTTTATTAATTTTTTAATAACTGTTGGGATTTTTTGGGCGAAATTTGGAGTTTTTGTAGCATTCGTAATTTTGATTAATGTCTAGTATGTTTTAAATCAATAAGAACGGTCGAAGTTATAGGGAACGCCTCTTTAAGAGCCGTTAAAACGATCTTACAGTACTGGTCAGTCTAAGAGATATTGAAACACAAAATAAAGTACCCTGTAACGTTACTTAACAAAAGAAAGATTGTTGGGTGTTGGTGCATGGTCATTCTGTTTTATTTCTCTCGTGATCCTTCGAGTAAATAAAATACAAAAATATTCGCTAACCTAAATGTAAGTTCCAAAGAAAAACATCCAATTAAATGTACTGTCATATCCAAGCTATCCATTAAATTCAAACAACTCATTTATCATATTTAACTTATTTTAAGACTACATTACAACATTTATACGGATATTGTCATTACCTTTTATAGCTCACTGTTCATATCAACAACAATCCGTTAATGAACGCACACAGTTATTTGTTTCCTTGCAGTGCCACCAGGGGATATTGGATTTCTAAAAGCGGAGAGTTACATCTACTGTGGTGGTCTCCATGTGTACCATTATGCCATTAACTTACAAGATGCTGTATTCACATAGCATCTTAGCACCTTTGTATCAGCTGAACAAGACAAAAATTTCAAAGGACGCCTGAACGGGTTAACAGCTGAAAAGAGCCATATAAAGTCGGTAGTTTAATCAGCTATGAGGAAATCGGCCAGGAAAGGCAGCATTCAACTTAAGCAACGAGCACAGAAAGCAGTAACATCACAACACAACTACATAGAGCAATGTTCACACAAAACCCAAAGAAGGTATTAAATGTCCAAGTCCCCGCCGCAAAAATGCAGGATGGCCCATTTTCACCAAGAAACCACAAAACAGCGGTGATCCCAAGAGACCGAATGAAACTTAGCTAAAACTTGTAAACGTAATTTCGTAACGTAAATTTAAAAAAGCTTCTATTATTACGTTATTTTCCCAAACATTCAGCAATTGTAATGAAAGTACTGTCATTGGGAACCGAATATTTTTGATACATTTTTGTAATTTTGCAGTTGGGATTTATTCCTTTATATTTTCATACACTGAGCAATATCAAAAATCTAAAATTCAGATATATTGCGATTGTTTTCTAAATTTACATAATATCTCCTGTTCTAATGCCAATATTATTGGCATAGACAAAGGCTAAATACTTCTTTGCTTATTTTCCCATGTGGCATATTACAAAGAGTTTGATTGTATGCCCCCGTGGGTACTGAGTGACATGTGCGTTCTTGTGAAAGAAGGTAAGTGTTGTATAGTCGCTGCACAAAATCGATAAAGTTTTTCTATTGTCTTAATGTCTGCTATATTACTCATTTTGTTACATAGCTTTGATCCATATAGAAGAAGCGGTGGAATAGTTCAGCTTAGTTTCTTGGCCAGGGTAGCAAGCACTAACGAATTAATGCCACCTGTATTTTGTTCCATGTTGTTTAATGCGAAGAATGATGCTCTACTCTTTCGGATTTGATTTGCAATGGTATCTGAACAATTAAACGATCTATTCACAACGATCCCAACATTAGTTATAGTCCGGACGAGGATTGGGGATTTTTCGCTGAACCTTGCTATATAGTATTAAGTTTTTTTATTGTTGTTCTGTGTTGTCAAGGTATTGAAGGTCTCAAAACCGTTTGATGACACTCTGTCATCATTGGGGAACTTTTTTTTATTTGGGGTTGAAGATGGCCTCCAAAATGGCGATTTTAACAATTAAATACGGACTATAATTACATATAACATTTGTACTACCGTCAAAATATCAGCACATCTATGTTTAAGTTGAAATGGAACAAACATGATTAATAAACGAACTGTATACATTAGCTGGGTTTCAAAAAATACACATTTTCAACAGTTTACGTGTAATTTACGTGACCAAAATGATAAAATACAAGAATAATCGGTACTAATAACTGTTTAATGAAATATCAAACATGAACATTACAAGTAAGTAGGTTTAAAGGAATGGTAAGGAATGGAACAATATACACAACATCGTTGCATGTAGAACAGCATGTGTAATATACGTTACTATTAAATTGTTTATCTGCAAAGTATGTTCTACTATGTTTTTTATTCATTCTGGGTTATCAAACTGATTTGATCAATGTTTTCTCTTGGTAGACATCTTTTAAAACATAATTTGACATGTAATTGTACTTCTTACACAAAATGTGATTTACGTGACCTTACCACATAGAAAATACATTAAAAATACATACATGTAGTATAATGTAATAATAGTATATGTTTCCATCAAAGTGGTTAAGTAATTTAAGTCTGGAATATTATACTCTTACTCATTATGAATTTGAGGGAGATGATCAATGTTTTAATTTGTTAGATCAGTTTTAAACTATCGCGTGGCAAACCTGTAACTAAATTTCTTTTTGAAATACATTTGTACAAATATAGTGATTTACGTGACATCATGCAAAACACCGATGTTCACTGTATAATCAAGAAGAATCAACCAAGATTGTCAACGACATCACATCAATAGCAAACTTGATGTATATCGGAACTTCTTATAATCATAGTAAGTAATATTTGTAAAACGCAACCACATGTTTCATTTCCATATACGTGTTTGACAATATAATTTATTATACTTGACACAAATCACCACAGTTTTACTAGTTATTTGAATCAATATATATCTGAACTAAACGTTTTTTTATAATCGTAGTTTCGAGGAACATCACTACAGCCTGACAAGATAATTTTCTAGCATGTAGCTGTTTAACCACACCTTAGGTTCGGGATTATTACAAGTGATAGACCCATACATGCACAAAAGAATGTGCAGTACACCCGAGCAGGTTAACATGTACAATGACCAGTTATACATGACTGTACTGTCAAAACCACACTTGATCAGCTCGAGTCTGGTAGTAACATAGTCACATTGTATGTTGTCATCTTTAGTGCTTTACTTCATAATTGCATCAAAATTGACTGTATGGTAGCCTAACCTGACTGTAATACATTGAGAGCAGTATTTCTTACTGTAGATTTACCTATCTCTGAATTGGCGCTAGAAGATCTCTATTTATGACTGCATTCTGTAATGTTGTTTCTCTTATGTCTCTCTGACTAGGGAGTTAGGTATTTGTGTATATAATACTTTAGAGGCAATATAATATGTATTATCATATTTTAGTCAGTTTTCCCCTCATGTGCATCGGAAGCCATATATTGTTAAAAACGTATGCCTCGTCGTTAGATGTTTTGAGATCTTAGTGTAGTATCCGAATTTATGGTTTTGTGCAGTTACACCAAATTATTATGTAATGCTTCATTTGACAGTGTTTGTACTTCTAACTCTTCAACAATTGTTTCTTGTTGCCATCTACAGCCATGGTTGCTTTTTGTTCTGCAGTAGCATTGCCATTGCCAACATATGATTTTACTTATGTATTCGTTTCGCTCTATTACCACGCGTCGCTTCCAAGTCTAATATAGTGCTTCAGTCGACATAAGAGAAACAGCATTACAACATGAAGTCATATTTTTTAAACTCCAGATATTCTAGCGTCACATGCATTGTTAAGTAGGGACACCACCGCTTCCTGTTTATGCATATCCAACTATTTGTCCCATTTGTATTGAATGTGTTTTCAAGTCGACCACAGTTACCTTCCCTTGACTGGTGTTATACCGGTTTTAATCTGATCGATCTTATCTGAATTGCGTAATCGCGCTATGCTAACCCAGCGGGTTGTCGGAGTGTATAAATTAATGTATATCATTTGCTGGAGGGGTTTTGTGCGTTCAGTTACACTTTGGTATTTTTGACATTTTGTATATGATGCATACAGGTCAGGATCTTTTTATGGGCATAGCTCTGTCATTATGAAATTTTGTTCATGAGGTAGGTATCATCACGAACATTTAAGAGTGATTCTCTGTAACCACCAAAAAAACTTGGCCAGGCATAGTCATGGATTCTAATGATTTTTATTCCACACATACATGTCATCATCCTGTTCATGAAAATAAATTTTGAATTCCAAAATGTTACTTGGTTGCTATGGAAATTGACTTTGAATTTCGAGAAAAATGCAATTTTGGTCAAATTAGGGTGGTTGCTTTAAATTTCAAATTTAATCTCTACAAACATTTCTGAGTGAGCAAACTGATATACCAAATTAAAGATGAATAAATTATCTTCCTAAAAAGTACAAATATCAACTGAATGGATACGTTGTAGAATATTTATACCAGTTTAAAGTTGAAGTTAATCCTAATTTTAGACTGAAAACAAGGCTTATTTTACAGCCGTTTACGAGAAAAGCCGGGCACTTTGAATGTGATGCTTAACTGTATTAATTAACGAGACGTTAAATATCTAAAATGAATAAAAATTTGAGTGGGGCTACTCGATTTGACCGATTTATCAATCATCAATTTTTACCGAAATGTCTATTTTCGCATATTTTCACGGAATTGTACGGATTTACGAGGTTTTATAACTACGATCTCCATAACGACCATTCTGATCACCTCGGTTTTTATCCAATGGAAGATATTTAACATTCGCGGAATATTGTAAATGCTTGCATTTTTACCCTGTTTCTGGTGTTAGAATGATACATGTATGCTTGAAAGGTGTTTAGATGAAGGTAACAAACCTCTGACCAAAGACATATGCTGTATAAACGAATTGGTGTAAGATATGGAGGATAATTTATCAGCTGATCTGTGTTGGGTCAGTTCACAGATACTTGGGGTATGGACCCCGCCCCCTCCCCCACCTCCTCCAGATACGCACCTGGGTTTTTTTTATCATCAACATTGTAAACCCAGACCCATACACTAATCACACAAACATTATTAAACGTATTTGGGACTAATAGAAAATTCACGTAAATGCCTCTCTAGCTAAATAACGTGTTATTTAGCTAGAGAGGCATTTACGTGAATTTTCTATTAGTCCCAAATACGTTTAATAATGTTTGTGTGATTAGTGTATGGGTCTGATTTTACAATGTTGATGATAAAAATAACCCAGGTGCGTATCTGGAGGAGGTGGGGGAGGGGGCGGGGTCCATACCCCAAGTATCTGTGGGTCAGTTCATCATCACCGACGTGGACAGTCAGTTCAGAAACTTGAGAAAGTCATAGGCTGACATTGATTTGAACGTAAGTGAAGTGCTATCCAGCTTTGGTTTTTATTTACCTTTGAGTTCATGAACAGTCACACTTCTGCTAATTGACTAATATTCGTCTATGTTATGCAATTCGGACAGTCAGATTTCGTCTAGATAAGACTTAGCTACATTCAGCTACATAGCTACATTCAGACAGTTGGCCCTAGATTCATGTAGGTGATGAATTTTTAGTAACATGACACACTGCATTAAAACAAAGACCTAAATTACACAGATTGGACACTCCACTGAAAGTTTAGAGAAAACGCAAAATAGCAGGCAGCAAATTCAGTTATTGTGCATAAAACTTTTTTTAGTCACCCAATTTTAGTGGACAATATATCATGTTGAAGAGCTAAATTTCTGCTACTACTTGAACTAACTCATTTTTGTCTACCTCATAATAAAATACAGAAAATTAGGATTTAAATGAGGCAAATCAGGTATTTTCTGATAAACTTGGAATTTACATTAATTTGATGAAAATGAGAGTAGGTGTGGCTCTTTGGGGTCTACTGTTTTATTCCTCGACTGATTTCAATAAATGGGGTATCATTTTAAAGCTGAGTAATAAATATATTGCATAGACTTATTAGTTTTTTCATAAGTATATTAGAACATGAGATATAAGGTATTAAAAGCAGACGATATTTCGCGAGATTTCAGAAGACCTGCCACGAGATATCGTGAGACTTGGCACAGGTTTCCAATCTGTGTAATTTAGGTCTTTGATTAAAACAAAGATATACTTATTCTAGAATTTTTAAAGTTTAATTTTTGATATCACTGTTGTAAAATAAAATCAGGAAAAAGAATCTGTAGATTAGAGACTAAAAATAAATAGAGTAGTGCTACAGAGCGGTCGCTTTGCTTAGGCAATGGGTCCTGTTTTAGTAACCCTGTGATGAAATGTCTTTTCCGGGTCACCGCAGGTTGAGGGCATGATATTCCAGCACTGGATATTCCATGAAAATTTTAAAGCAATATTGGTTTTTATCCACATGTGGAGAAGTAGTGAGGTCCTTGTGGAAGGGTTAATGTTTTTTGAGAACCAGCATTTTACCAGACTATTTAGAAAGAATAAGGTTGATAAAGTCTGATCTGCTGACCTGTATTTGTAATCAGATGTCTTTTCTCAGTTGCGACAATTGATACCCTCAATCCGCAGTCTAATTACAAGGAGTCATTTTTAAAAAAAATTCATTTTAATACACTTCATTATTTTATCTTTTCAGATTTCATTATGGATCAACATGATACCACAGCCTATGCTAATTAAATACAGTCATTCTTGATTCTGTTCATGGTGTCATGACTAGGTGACAAAGGGCCATATCAACAGCTAGCAATGCATCAATCTCCAAGATATCAAGGTACTTTATTGCACACAATCATAAATGCACATTTTACTAAGATGGCAAGACTTGGCTATTCTGAGTTATAAACGTTAACTGTCAATCCATACTGACAGGCCTATTCAACATCTATTTATTTTTATTAAACACATTATGTTGAATCATCAGCTTCTTTTGAAATTATCATCACTCAAACGTTTTAAAAAGTACTTCATCTACAGAGCAGCACTTTGTC
Organism: Spisula subtruncata; assembly: GCA_963678985.1. Classification (NCBI taxonomy): domain Eukaryota; kingdom Metazoa; phylum Mollusca; class Bivalvia; order Venerida; family Mactridae; genus Spisula; species Spisula subtruncata. Next base: position 13,981,053 of record OY787669.1, read on the forward strand.
AGAAAGTAACCTCTGTATAGCAACACTTAAAAATTGTCCTTTTAGAGTTGTAATTTATTTGTAAATTTAATCTTTTGTACAGCAACAACCTATAAACAATGACCAATGCTTGCTACAATTGCTGTTATTCTACAGAGTTTGTACTGCACATGTTGCATAATCAGTCATTCAGTGTATTTATATTTTCAGATTCTACAAATACAGCTGATTAAGAAACCAATGTACACATAGTGTTTAGTGAAGGTGCAATCAAACAGTGGACTCATAATGTGCAGTGTTGACAGCAAGATTCAACATAATCTGAACACAAATATACTTTTTTTCTAAGAACTCTTCTGTGCTTTTAATTGAAACTATAATTGTTTTAGCATTGAAACTATAGCCTTTCTTACCTTAAAATATGAATCTAATATATCATATGTATCAGTCAATAGTGTTTAAAATAAATAGTTTCTGATCATAGTAAACATTGTGTTAATTAAAATTATAATATATAATATTTTATTATCCAGTGTGATCAATTAATATTAAACAATGAGCCAATAAATAAATGCATACACTAGTTATTTTAAATTATTTATCTGAAATTCCAAAATGTATGCGTACAGTATTCACAAATATTTGAATATATTGTCTCTATAATAAATTATTGTGTATGAATCTTTATATTTGGTATAAATTATTCCATTTCATGTCTAGCCTAAAATGCATAATGCCATATTTCAGTCTGACTGGCTGTGATGTATCTGGTAATTTTGGATAATTTGCAGTTAAAATGTTAGGTCATCACTAGTCATTTTACATGACAGTCACATGCAAGATGGTAACTACCGGTTGTTTGTAAATTTATGTAAAAATACTTGAATTGCTTATTTTTGTAATAAGTAGGTAGTTATAACCTTGTTAGTATAGTCATTGAAAAAGCCACTGAGCTTGTATGTAGATATAAAAATGAGCTTTGTCAAATAAAAGTTACCAAAACCTCAATAAATTTATTTATTATTATCATTGTTAGCAAAACACAGTTTTTGCATGCAAACCAATATGCATGGAATGGCAAATTATTTCATAGTCTATATTTCTGTTGTGATATGATCTACCAAACTAGAGAAAATTCATTTGAAATGTGTGTAAATGTATAAATAGTTTAAAAGACTCAATTCTGAAAACAAATGTGTAAGTTATTGTTATAAATGTATCTAAGTTCAAGGGACCATTTCATTAAGTCTATTTAATGCAAGTCTTAACTCTTTTGGCATTAACATGGAGTTTGATGATATTTGTCAATCATTAAAACTTCATGTATGTTTGTTGATCATGCACAATCAAAATTCAGGCTTATAATACATTCAAAACCCTGAGGCCCTTTTCTGCATGAAAATGTGCACACATCCTACTTCTCACATGAAAAATCTCATTATCTGGATTTCACCAGAGCCAAAATCATCCATGGAATAATTGTCTTGTCTGTTTATCCGGGTTAAATGCCATTTCACAACCATTTTCAGTTATACAGTATATAGTAGCTGATAAACTGTGCAAGTTTTTCTGAACTGTATTCTAACCAGTACTGCTATACCAACCCTTCCAACAGGAAGAAGCATATCCACAGGTGGATAAACATCATCTTGTCCAATTTTCATGTACAGACTTTTATGACCTGCATCGATTGGGAAACAAACACGGAATGTCCTGTTACAAATCCAGTGCAGTCGCCCACTGAACCATATGGCCATGACACATCCCATCTGAAATCTACTGTATTCCTAAACTTCCCCCACCAACCCTGGAATTGGTATTACTATGAACATGTTTCTCACAGAATTATACATTTTTATGTAGAGGGCTGTATAAGATACACATGTATCATGTTCATACCAGATAGCAGCAAAAGTATGAACTTTCTGTACTTTCTTTCAAATTAACTGGAAAGTTTGAGTTTTGTTGCCATGGCAACAAATGAAGATATGAGTGTATGTTGTATAATTGATGATCAAAACTATTTAATAGTGTGTTGTTTAGGTAGTCTGACATATATTATCCCTCATGTACCTCATAATATTTAAGAAAAATGTGTATACTGATATCCCTGTTAACAAAGTGGGTGGGGTACTAATTAAATACCCACAAAATCCAAAAATATTGATTTTTGGACTTACTTTAGACAATTTAAGTGTTGTTTTGACAATATGTATTGTGAATAACTCCAGCTTTTACCTATCAAGACTTATTCTGAATGCAATTAAACTAAAAATAGCGAAAATAGGAAAATTAAAGAAATACGTAAGTCGCCATTTTCGACATTTTTAAACAAAATTATCAAAAAAAATTCCCATAGCCCCACCGAGATTTTTCTTAATTGATTTGTACCAGTCTGTCGTCTTTGCTTGCATGGCAACAAGCATGTGGTATGTGCCCGGCTTTTTTAGCAAATTTAATTTGAAAAACACATGAAAAATATGAATTTGATAAAATATCAATATATGAAAACCATGGTCATCTAAAATGCATGCCATATACTTAGCATTTGTATATTTCCGTGGCTTTTAACGTTTATATAACCACCTATCCATGAACTTATGTAATTCAAAACTCAAAATCATGTAAGTGACTTAGTAAAGATTACAGGAGATGGTTAAATAACGCATTTTGGCTGTAAAATGAATGAGGAAAAGTGGCAAAATATGCCCAAATCACAAAAACCCGGTTTCCATGGCAACGGTACCCGATATCATTGATATGAACCCTGGGTTGTTGTTAGTGGTGGTATGTTTAAAAGGGTGCAAGTTTCAGCATAAACGGTGACTATGCCTGCCGGACCCCTTCTTTAATTTTTTGGTTTTTACAGAGAATTGCTCTTAAATACTTCCATGATATCATTTAGAATTCGTTGATCTTGTGTGAGGAATCTAACAATTATGCATTTGTTATACTAGTAACCGCAATACATGTCACGATATGTATACTTATTATCATGCATATTCGATGGATGAAAAAACCGGTTACTAGTAACTGTACAATGCTTGAGTACGTGTGCAATATCACAAAGTACAGTTTAAATGAAATTTAGCAACCACTGCTGATTTTTCAAGTATGTTGTACGGTTGATAGTTCAGTTGCATCTTCGAGCAATAGACCATACAATTATGGAATTGGTTTTTTAATATCTTGAAAAATAAAAAAAAGTTATGACAATTTTAAGTCCGTGAATTAGAGCGTTTTTTCTTGAATGAAATAGGAGAATACACTTACAACATCAGATGTCTTCTTGTTTTTCTTATTATTCAGTAAATAGCTCGTGAGAACTACATGTGAAACATTTTATAACAACATGATATAAGGAAAGTGGTGCAGTACCACATTGTCTAGACGGATTTTTCCTCACCTTTTTTTACATTAAATGTTCAATTTACAATTCGTATATATTCAATTAGGTGGTACAACGTGTCAACTAACCAGTTTATTTAACAAGTGTCATAGGAATGACATGATTTTTCATTTTTATGTCTCACCTGTTCGATTATTATAATTTTAAACTAGCGTGAGCTTATGACATTTCACTTTTAATTATTTTAATGCATGTATTACTTTCCAAATCGGCAATAAAGTCAAAGTTTCAAATCTCTAAAATCATAATAAAGTCTCACCTGTGCGATTATTATAATTTTAAATTATGCGTGATTACATTTCACTTTTAATTATTTTAATGCATGTATTACTTTCCAAATCGGCAATAAAGTCAAAGTTTCAAATCTCTAAAATCATAATAAAGTCTCACCTGTGCGATTATTATAATTTTAAATTATGCGTGATGACATTTCACTTTTAATTATTTTAATGCATGTATTACTTTCCAAATCGGCAATAAAGTCAAAGTTTCAAATCTCTAAAATCATAATAAAGTATGTACATACAGGAAATATAGCGGTTATACCAATATAACGGTTATAACCCTTCAAGCGAATGTACCACTTTTATTACCCCACATGCTGTGACAATCGCAGCGGGGCGCGTCATAAAACAATTAACAATGTGCAAATTAAATATGTGTATCACTTTTTTACTTAAAAAAAATGATACCTGTTTTAAATCAAAGCACTGAAAGTACTGATGTGTGGCGAACTGATGTCATTTTGACCATTCAAATAAAGACTGCACCAACATGCTGTGTCAGAGTTCTGATAAGCCCAGACTCACTTGAATGTTTGTGCTGCTCTCAAGACACCAAGCGTCAGTGTCAAGATGAGTGACTGGGTAGTCTCCATACAACTGATGAACTGGGAATTAAAACACAACAAACGAGATGCCCCCCCCCCGCTATGGAAACAGGACTAGGTAGAAATATGTTGGGAAAATTAAATATTAAAAAGGGATGTAATTAATAAAATAGAACCAGATTTCAGTAGAAGGAAAATATAAGAAAATGATATCAATGGTAATATCATGACTTTTTTTTGGTTGAATGAAATAATTCAAGAACGGAACCAGATAGAATTATGGTTTCATGTCACATCACTTCTCTTAGATGCCATATATATATATATTTAAAGTCGATCAATTGAATTTAGGTGGACAAGTGGTCCAGTGGTAAGGGCTATTGACTACTGATATGATTATAATGAAGGTTGTCCGTACTCCCGCCGGATCAAGAGCAGAAATGTTTTTCGGAGTAACATAACTAAACTTACGAACAGACTTTCGGACCATACTCAGCGTAAATTCTATAGCATTCTGTCCGATATGTTAATACAATCGTATTTAAAACAGGTCAATTATATATTTTGGAATATACTACAAGTTATTTTTTGAAAATCTGACGATTATTTATGTATTGGTTATTATTTAAATATTGCGTATTCTGTTCCGAAATATGAACTCGCGCTAATCAGCGGGTGATATTTATTATAGCTATTATGTTGTATTTAGCATATTTTTATGCACCAGTCAGTGTGCGACCATGGTCCCATCCCAGGTGGTGGGCAGTGGATAGCTGATAGTTTTCAAATTTAGTATTTTTTATTAAATCCATATCAAGAAGAATGTATTTAACTTCTAAATTCTGAGTATCAAAGTTGTAAACCCTTTTTTATACCAGTAAATTTTATGACCCTAAATTCCTAACTTCTGCAGCTGTCTCCAAATCAACTAACAAGAACCCGATATAAAACCCATTCAATTAAAAATAGTTTTAACGGTCTATTTCCTGTCTCATGGTGTGTTCAATCCCTTGTAAAAACATAGATCCCTGTGTTACATGACCCCCAACTGTCCCAAAACAAGTTACTAACGACCTACCAATATACAACCCCTTGAAGTTTACCAGATTGTATGATCAATTTTCTGCCTCATGCAGCTTCAATAATTGATTACAAATTTCTTGTCAAAATATAGATCTAGCTAGGATTATGTAATGTTACATAATAAGGAGGGGCTAATTAAAAAATGCATAGATAATATTGCACAACGTGGCTTGTGGGAGGAGCTAATTAGATATGCATTAATGGGCTTTATAACTGCACATTAAGTGGGAGGAGCTTATTAATTATTTATAATTATTGAAGTATGTTTGCCCAAAGACCTGTAATTTAGGTCTCTGGTTAAGAATTTTGTTTGCCCAACGTGTATATACTAATTAACGGTCTTTTAATCCAATTACCGTTAACTTTTCAATTCGAAACCTTGTGAAAATATATTACCGCTTTAAAAGGCATATTAGTTCGCATGTTGCGCGTTTAAACTCGCCGTAGAGTGTTTATTAAATGAGATCTATATGAAAGTCGCACATCTTAATGAAACTGAACGTATCGTCTTTAAAATAGCTTTTAGTTGTTAATGTTACTTGGAAAGTAAAAATATAATTGGTGATTTACGACACCAGGTTGTTGCTAAAAATCGCGCAATTCATGAATAGAAAATGTAAGTGCTCGCTGTTTAACTCGTCAGCATTAGTTCATTTATTTTATAACCGCAAACTAAATTGATATAAGTGATCTTTAATATGTCATAGTATTGACAATTTCTTTTAATCCGAAAATACTTTACTGAATTCTCGTTTATTGCTTAATTATTCTTTCTCAATTCAAATCCTAAATAGCGTTACGTGTTGAAAATAGCCGCTATGAATAGCACAATTAGTTCGCACGATGCGCGTTTAACTCGCTGTCATGTGCTTATTAATTGAGACCGATATAAATGTTGCACATTTTCTTGAAGTTGAAAGTTTCCTCTTTTCAGTGAGGTATTATTTGTTTATGTAAATTAGAAAACAAAATTGTTACTGACGATTTAAAACCTCAGGTAGTTCCGAAAATTTGCGCAATTCGCGAATGGAAAATCTAGGGACTCGCTTTTTAACTCGCCAATGTGAATTCATACGTTTGTATTATTTTATAATTTAAATTTAATTTGATATTAATAAATTGAAATATCTCATGGTATTGACAAAATTTATTTTGTCAAAATCCGATAGTAATTGACGGAACTGCAATTAATTGAATATTGCGTGACAGTACTGCTAAACCAGAGATCTATTAATATAGTAGATATCAAGTTAGTGTATCGATCGTCTGCTAGCGGTTAGATAGACTGTATATACTGTCCTTGAACTAATTACCAGTGAAAACATGTTGTTTCTATTTATAGCATCAATGTTTGTAAACAACATAATTAGGTCATCTTCTACAAATGTTCAGCGGCGGAGTGATTTTAATAGACACATTTCAGTTCACCCGTGTTCCACCAGAAATCTATTGGCTGAATAAACAATACAAACTAGTCAATGACCAATAGCTCGTTGTATATCAATTTGCATATGAATGCCCCGATATGTAAACATGAAGCCGTGGGATTACTTTCTCAACCTTCTTGAGGGTCGTTGGCGGTTCGCAGGCCTTTGATAGTAGGAATATAGTCCATGCGGAATGATTTGCTATAAAATTAAAATATCCTCAAAAAATAAAAGTCTGATGTAATTGTTGGTCTTAATATTAATAAATGTTGGTAATGTAAACAAATCGGGTTCAATGATACGTGTAACTTGTGTAGCATGCTTGTAATATTGTTCAAATCATAGACCTATTTATTGGTGTAGGAATAAAGGCGTTAACTTCATAGTATATATAAATAAAAAAAAATTGAAAGATAGTTATTACATTGTGTGGCTTTATCGCCACACAAAAACCGTAAAAAGGGGGCAGATCTAATTATCGCATTTCTTATATCAAAACACCAATCTGACGGGAAGAAATTAAACTATTAATCAAGTTTGCACAAAATATATTCCCCGAGAAACAAAAGAACTACGGACAAGAAAGTAAACAAGTTTGATATCAAATCCATCCATTTCCTTCTTTGTTCAATGTGAGTGATAGTCATGTTAAAAACCTTTAAAAAGGGGGTTGATCCCATAAAGATACAATTATGAAATTTAGTGCATTATTTTGTAGACATATCAAACTACAAAATATGTTTGCACATAAGAAATCTCTCAAATAGTTTTTATCATATGGACAATTTTACGTGGAGTCCCCATGCCTTGCAATGGTAATAAAATTGTCACATGTGCGAATACAAATGGGACAAATAGTTGGATATGGGTAGGTAAAGCTACTTCTCTGAAAGTATTACGGTCCGGGTATGCTCCGTTACATTTTGAAACCATGTTTGGCAACCGAACTGCGTGTCGATTTTGATACCATGACAAGAGATATGTAAATTGTGGTTATACTTCAACCGTCCACTAGCGTGTTTGGGGAACAAAGGTAGCGAAGTCGTTTGCTATCACGCCAAGAATTTCAAAATAACCCCTCATATAAGGCATTTGAATAAAATGTAAAGCGGCACACATACAGACAGGTATATGGAAAAGCTAATTAGAACCAAGTCCCTAAGGATCTATAAATACGTAAAGATATAATCAGCAAGGACCTTCTGTCTACTCATGATAGCTGACAATGTTACTATGGCATCAATATAAAACACTTGGACTGCCTCCTCGATAGCCATGTCGTAGGGTGTTCGTCTATATACCAAAGATGAAACAAAAATGGTACCTACTGTATTTCCCTTGCTTGACGCAGAGCATTATGTGGCTTCTATTCTTTCATACCCTCGTGGCGATGAATAACACCGGTAATTCGGTGTTGAGAATGATTGATGTAAGTTAGAAAACTATTTACTTAAAATGTGATTGTGACAATAATATTTAACTCTAATTTAGTGTACCTTTGTTTGTGCATGCATGTACTAGTATTCTATTACATATTATAATCCTGATACAAAGATGTATGTAAACGGTTATATGCTTGAAAACTACTAGTATCTAGTCAAACTGTGGAGATGTTTATGTGATTATTTATTGAAAGCATAATTATAATTTTAAACAATCTTGACCGGTATTGATTTAAATAGCTCGTCAAACCGTGGTGATTTGTGTCAAGTCTATATTTAAACATGTACCGGTATGGGGAATAGAAACATGGGGTAATTGATTACAAATATAACTTACCGTAATAATAAGTTCAAACACACATCTAGTTTGTCATTAACATGGTGTCATTGTAAATTTTAAAATATTGACCAACTGTATGGATACATCTTCATTATACAGTAAACTGTGGAGTTTTGCATTGTGTCACGTAAATCACTATTTCAATCAGAAAGCAATTTACCATGATGCTTTGTGATAGTTTAAAACAGAATAAGCGAAAGAAAACTTATAACACAGAATGAGTAAGAGTATAAAATTCCAGACTTAAATTGCTTAAATACTTTGATGGTAACATATATTACATTATTTTATGCATTTTTTCTATTTGGTAACATATGGTCACGTAAATCACAGTTTGATTAAGAAGTTAAATTAGATGTCCAATTTAAAAGATGTGTTCCAAGAGAAAACATCAATCTTATCAGTTTGATAACCCAGATCAAGCAGGAAACATAATAGTTCATACTTTGCATAACAATAATTTAATGGTAACGTATATTACACATACTGTTCTACATGATAGCATGTCTTGCACATTCTTTTAGGTTGAATATAACTTAAAATTCCTTAAAACCTACTTCATTGTAAGGTTCATATTTGATATCACATTAAACAGTTATTAGTACCGATTGTTCTTGTATTTTAACACTTTGGTCACGTAAATTACACATAAACAGTTGAAAATGTGTATTTTATTGAAACCCAGCTAATGTTTATAGTTCCTTTATTAATCATGTTTACAACCTTTCAATATAAATACGCATGTGCTGATATTTTGACGGTAGTACAAATGTTACATGAAATTTTTGTCCGTATTTAATCGTTGAAATCGCCATTTCGAAGGCCATCTTTAACCCCAAATAAAAAAAGTTCCCCAATGATGACAGAGTGTCATCAAACGGTTTTGAGACCTTCAATATCGTGACAACTCATAACAACAATAAAAAAAACTTAATACTATATAGCAAGGTTTAGGTGACTCTCGTCTGGACTATTATAGTCTATTACACTTTCACTTGATTTAATTGTTGATTCGCAAAAACTTATTTCAAACTGCAATGGTTGTTTACAACTGAAGTTCAGAACTTTGCTTTTCAATTGTTGAAGTCATAACCCCATGGTCACATTGTTGCTATGAAAACATATTTTCAAATGTATTATTTATTTCGTTATTATATAATTATAGGTATTTATTTCATGCCTGTCGGTGGTTTACGGCGGAATAACGGTGGATTATTCCCCGATAATTTCACAGTCCATAATTTCACAGTTCATAATTTCCAACGGACTACTTTCTTTAAAACAAATTTCCCCGCCGCCAAAAATAAAATAATAAGCATTTTCACTTGTTCTCTTAATCTTTAACAAATAACAGAACAGTATATGTACATAAATGTGAAACAAATGGATGAAACTGAAGCCATTGCAGACGAACTACTTGATTGCAACTCGACGCGTGCATGGCGGGAAAACGACGTCACGCAATACATTTGAGGTATATTGTGGAGTATTTCCATCATTTAAGCTATTTGAAGCATGAAATAAATAGAATATTAATATTTTACCATGTATGATCGTTTGATAATTCACCCCGTGAGCAGGGTACTGATTTATCAAACCATTTACGCAAATCCTAAACTTACGGTCAAATTTAAATTCTTTATAATACTGTTACATCTGTAAAATGTGGAAATTCGAGCTGTAATACTAATCAAGGTTAAGGTAATGAACTCCTACAAATAATATATGCTCAGTACATCTAGAAACGCAACGTTTTCATCCTTGTTTTTTCTTACTTCCATTGCTCATACAGTTTTTTATTTTGTGTAATAATATTGTATAAACGTGTAGAAACTAAGCTATTGTCCAAATTTTATCAATCGGGTTACGTAACTCCCGTGCGTCAGGAAAATGCAAAAACGCACGGATTCCACGTGCACCATTTATGCATGATCAATTTTGGTGTAAATTGCTTCGAATCCTTTGTAAGGTTTGCCAATGGAAAGAAAATCACAAAAGAAAAGTTCCAGGCTTAAGAATAAAAAATCAGGATAGTCCGAACATGGGCCAAATCAAGCGATTCAGATGCCTATGACGGAGACGTCAACTGGGTGGTTTCATTTTGGCTAAATTGCCATGAACCAACAATGTTTCATCTGGAGACACTCTATAAGCACTTTGACACGGTTTACAACCACCCATGTCCAGGTCATCCATGTGAAACAACTCTCCGACAAGACCAGTAACTCCACATGTACCATCTCTAGGTAAAGTTCACAACTGGTTCAAACACTTCTAATCAATTTGTTGGACGTCATGCATATGTAATCAATCAATAATTAATCAATATTTTATCTTTTCACTGATTTCAACGATTCTAAAAAAAAATAGGTTTTTACCAATTTGTGTTCCGTTACTTTTTAGCCGCACTGTACACACAAGTGTTGTTCAATTGCATCGATAGCACTGTGTGAAAACAAGGTTACAGTTGCATTGTTCATGGAATAAAATGTCATCAAGTAAATACAGTTTGGTTGCCAATCATACAAAGTTTGAAAAGTGTTGACAGAAACCCCAGAGTTGCGTTTCTAGATGTACTCAGTATATGTTCCAAATTTGCAGTTGTTACAAAATTATAAAGCATTTAAACTTGAACGTAAGTTTACGATTTCCGTAAGTTGTTTGATAAAACTGTGCCCTGCTGACTTATATTTTCACTCGTGGCTACGCCATTCATGAAAGTAATACATCCGCTGCTCACTCGGTGAATTATCAGCCGATCATACACGGAAAAATACAAATATCCTCTATATACATTTTTTCGTAAATATATCAGATAACATAATTCTAGGTGATTTCCTACATAAATATAGCAAATTATCCAATAAACCCCATCGCGAGAGTTCAATAAAGCCATTTAAGAAAAGGTCGTTTACTTTATTTCTCGTTTGATTCGAGAAACATCATATTAGTTGTACATTTAACTGTAACTACTTCTACATGTATGAGAATTTGCACGAGTAAATGAAATATATCTACCTAATATACATTCAAATTTAAGCAACATCAGAGATGTGTTAAACAAGTTTTGTTCATAAGTTCTATGTAACATATTTGTAGTTTTGTATGAAATATCGAGTTAGAAGACTCGTACTCAGGGTTGTAAGAGCCATGAATGTTAACAAGGTGTATAAAGCACCAAACTTGGCACAGTTGTTCTATAAGTCAGTCTGATGAAAAATATCCAAAGAGACTATCATGAGAGGCCCTGTCTCCTGCACAAATGAGACCCCGAAAGGGTATTTGAATTATCGCTTACCCGTCAGTATAAATACATGATTATTTGCCTGATTGTGAATCAAAACACATTCAGTCATAGTATATACTGTGATAAATGTGAATGTTTGAAATTTGCTGCTTTTTGTAATAATACAAACTTGGAAAAGATGCCCCATTGGTGATTTTAGCAGAAATTGAGGCCAGAATTTCGGTAAATAATAAAATTAGGGTATGGATGTTCACATGATGTATATAAATCACCAAACATAATATAGTTGCACTTAAAGACGACCACCAATATCAATACTTATAAAATATGTCTGTGAGGCCCCGTGTTTTGCGCAAATGAGGCCCCAAAATGGTACTTAATTTCACAAATTCATCTGTATATAGTATACATATAAATATTTTCTCAATTGTTACGCAAATAATCCATAACTGTGTTTTACATTATGTTGAAGTAGTTATTATTATACTTTACGATCTTAAGTAATAATAAAAAATGGCAGTGAGGCTCCGCTGGTGTCGTAAACCGAACAGAACTTGAGGTCATTATCAGTTAAATTCACATGTAAAAATGGTACTCATTACTAGCGTTTGCATGTTTTGTTATTGAGTGCAAATGTTGTCAACACCAAACATATTGTAATGATTTCTTTATATTTATTTTTTATCATCAATACCTTCAGCACATTACTTTTAGACACATATAATGTGGAAATCGGGTGTTTTAATAATTTCTTGAGGCCCGTAATAAGGGATTCATTTCTTTTTTATTCATGTACTTATCCTGGTTTAGCTCGGGGTTTGCCCTCACCATGGTCATGGTAAGTCAATGAAAGACTACAAAACCAAACAGGGATCAAAATATGGTCGATGGGTTGCGGTGGCGTAGGGCGCGAGTTTCATGATCGAGAGATCTCGGGTTCAACCCTCATCTGGACCACTGGTTAATTTCTATGAGCAAGACATACCCACATGCTCCACTAAACCAATGTGTAAATTGGTACCTGAGAGGGTAGTGTCCATTCATGGGCATTGCAAATCCATGTTGGCTGCCACACGCGCAGGGGAGAAATAGCCACAGGGAGACTCCAAAGAAGGTGACCCAAAGACCAGGGAAAGTTTAGAAAATTTCAAAGGGTGGTCGAACGGCTGAACTATGGGTTGTAGCCTCAAACCAAGCCACTATTTTAGACTGATGTACACAATTAATCTGACACATTATTTCAGATTGGTCTTAGTTCTAATTTATTGTTAAAATGCATATTACACAAATTAGTATATTGAACACCTTGCGTACTGCTGATGGACAGCTTGACCTTCCATAACTCTGAGCCATACAACAGAACAGTCAGTACATTTGTCTTGAAGATCCTCAACTTTGTTGATGTCTTGATTTGGGAGGATTTCCAGATTTTCTGTAAGACAGCAACTGCACCTCTGGCTTTTGATATCCGCCTGTTGACATCTTTTTACAGAGTTGCCATCATCTGTCAGTTTGCTGCCCAGGTACACAAACCTCTTTACCTCTTCAATTGTACTGTTGTCTTTGACGGTGACTGGGTGTTCCGTTCGTGCATTGATTTTCGTAACTTCAGTCTTCGTGGTATTGATTTTGAGCCCAGTCTTCAGACTTTTCTCTGTCTTGGCTTGAATATCTTGGTAGCGCTGTGCTAGTAGAGCAAAGTCATCAGCAAAAGTACAGTCATACCAAGACATATTGTGACACGTAATACCTATTACGGCTATTCCAGACGTTATAGGTAATTCATGGCAGGTAGTTCAGACCTGATGTGGTAAACTGAGGTTAGTCCTATGACGTTATTTAATGTTACATGCACAATAAAATACTCACCTTAACCAATTATGTACATTGGTACAACTATTTGTCACAAGGTCATATTGACCTTATTTATCTATTTATATATACTTGTACTTGTACTACATTATTTATTATATACCCATTTTATCTTTATACAGTCACATCATTCATTTCCCATTCCATTTTTCATCGATTCATTACTAACAGCATGCCACTGGTTTCAGTGCTTTGATTTTACTTCATCGTCACGGTTCATTGCACCGATATTCTGCACGAGATGTCATTTATAATCCACGTTAGTCGTTTGCTGCAAGCCTTTGAGACGAGTTGTCAATTATTTTAGTCACTGTCTTATGACATACTGTTCTGTTTGCCCTTACAGGTTAGTTGCTATTTCATGTTCATGTATTTTCATGTTGTTGTTTCAAGTTTTTGACTGTTACACCATTGGGCATATTTATTGATATGTATGTACATTAAATTAGTCGTTTGCTGAAAGCATTTGAGACAAGTTGTCAATTATTTTAGTCACTGTCTTATGACATACTGTTCTGTTTGCCCTTACAGCCACAGCCCATGATTTACAAGTACATAGAACCATACGACATATTCATGACCATATGGGTAGTCTATGACCTAATGCGGTAATTTCAGGGTCACTTATTTCTATCATCTTCGACCACCTCTGAACTGCTAGAGGGCAAAGCAGACAGTAGAAGCTTCTGGGATACTTGGTCCCTTGAAGTACTCACAACCACCTTATTCAACCATTTCTTATGGATATCACTGTTTGAATTGATACTTGAGATGACAGTGGGTTTCAGTGATGGATACATACAACCAGCAGTGACTTGGTCTCTTCATGGAGACTCGGACGCATGATTCCAAAGGCTAATGATCAGGGGAAGTTAAAATGTCCATTTAAGCGTGGCTGAACTGCTGAAAGCGGCCCTCGAATGCTGATATCTTAGCTTTTAACTGTACTAGGCACATGCGGGCTTCTTGAGGCTTCAATTGTCACAGTACCACTTGGTTCAATGGGGGAACTATCACTCCTTGGCACAGACTCCAAGCTTTACTAGCTACATAGTTCCCGTTGACATATCTAAACCAGTCCTAGCTCTATGAGTAACTATTAGAGCATCAGGTACAGCTATTCGGGATCCATGGTATGACAAATACGGTCAAATACATACAATAATGGGTACACTGATAATGTAGAAGTTAATTTGTAGTTTGTGGTATCGGAGTGCATGACAAATATTCAGTAATTATGGCCATTGAGTAAATACTGTAACATGCATTGCGAATCCATGGCCCCATGGAGTATCTTTCAAGTAGCAGTAGGGTCATTCTGGGCTCTAATAATACAAACAATCATTGCGGTGTACCAACCTCCAGTTAACAACTTCATCTACATGTACATTCATACAAAACTATAATCATAGGAAGAATAATGTTTTGAACATCTATTACAAAACGTAACTACATAACGGCAAATATTGAAATAGAAAACAATCTAATATAAATTAGATTCACATTCGTTGTACACAATATTATGTTTTATCTTATCAATTTGTGCAGTGAATAGTTGGTGTTTACATACATGTCACATGTTGAAGAATCAAATATTATGTATAGCGTATGCAATAATAAAAACAATTTCCTTTGATGAATTATTTGCTTTTACCCCACAATGGGCATCAAGTGAAGTTTGAACCACATGCAGGGCCTCATATCCACATTTACTCCAATAGCAACATTTAACACAGTATATATTTCTGTTACGGATATCTTGATTAAGTCTATAAGTAAATATAAATATTTCAATATCGTTTCTCTACATATGAATTTAATCCATTTTTTCAGAATATTTTTTACCCTTTATATGGCCTCAATTCACAAAATGTCGTCAAATATTAATCATTTATTTTACTTTATTATTATTTATCATTGGTAAAAAATTGGCCTTGTGTGTGAGTATCAAATTAATGTACTAATTCGTTTTCTATTGTGTCGAGTATCAAGTCTTATGTTTAGTTTGTACCCCAAATGGGGCCTCATTTTCACATTGGAACTACTATTATTCTATCAATATGGTAAATTTTCACATACAACAAAATATAAACCACTTTTACAAATCGCTTGTTACACATTTTAGAGACAATTATGTGCCTTACAGATTGAATCGTGAACATCTTAAATTCATCCACTTTTTTCATGATTGGAAATGTCTTTTAAGGTCCTCAATCAATTAATAAATTGTATTTTAAATGAATTAAATTATATTATAAGCATCACTTGGTCAACTGGGCTACATTTTATCGTTGTCTTGTTCAACTTTCCAGAATACTGAAATTAAGTATACAAATATGTTTTTATTCTATGAAATTTTTCACAAATACCACTTTCGGGCCTCATATTTGTATAAAAATGTATGTATACTAGTGGAATTTATAATATAATATATCAGATATGTACTTAATTTCGAGATTCCAATTCAGATTTTGGTGCATTTCAATAATGTTTAAAACATTTGAGCGTTTTCATAGTTTTAGGGTGCAAATTAAATTTAACTTGATGGACCCTATTTGGGGCCTCATATATGCGAAAAAAGGGGCTGAACAGGTTGTCTCTTTCACTTTTCTTGAAGCCAATATATTAATTGTTATTTTGTGAAAGTTTTGTGCTTTATACACCTTGTGAACAAAATGACCATTTTTGGAGTAGGGTTGTAAGAGCCAAGAATGTTCACATGGTGTATATAGCACCAAATTTGGCACAGTTGCTCTATAAGTCAGTCTGATGAAAAAATTCCAAAAAGACACTCATGAGAGCCCCTGTCTCCTGCACAAATAAGGCCTCGAAGGAGTACGAGAATCTCCACTTACCCGTCAGTATAAATATATGATTATTTGCCTGATTGTGAAGCAAAACACATTTAGTCATAGTATTAAACTTTGATGAATGTGAGTGCTTGAAATCTGCTGCTTTTTGTAACAACAAAACTTGGAATAGAGGCCCCATTGGTGGTTTTTACAAAAAAGAGACCCGAATTCGTGAAAAATAAAATAAGATGCATAAATGTTCACATTATGTATATTAATCACTAAACATAGCAAAGTTGCACTTCAAGTCGACCACCTATATAAATACTAATAAAACTTGTATGTGAGGCCCCATGTTTTGCACAAATAAGGCCCCAAACAGGTACTTGATTTCACAAATTAATCTGGATATTATATACAGTAAAACTCACTTACAGCGAACTCGGTTACAGTGATAACTCGGTTACAGTGAAATATTTTTTTGGCCCGGCTGAGGCCTTCTTTATTCTATATAAAAATGTACGGTTACAGTGAACTCGGTAACAGTGAAAACTCGGTTACAGTGAAATGATTTTTTGGCCCCAATATCATGTTTTAGAGGAAATATGCTCGGTTACAATGAAACTAAATTTTTTCAAACATCAAAGCAAAACCTTTATTGACCGTGATAATTACGTATTGGATATTATTTTGACCCTCAGCTTTCCATTGTTATGAAATTCAATAGCGTTTTCACCATAGGCGTCTTCCACCCCATTCACAGACACTGTGTAGGATAACAGGGACCAAGTTTACAAAAAGCCCTGGGACGTTTGAGAAATAGATGATAACCACCTACTGTTTTATTCATTAGCTAACTTATACTTATTTCTACAAGTTATAATCATATTTTTGTCAAACTGTTTCATAATCGAGACGTTATAAAGCAAAACACACCGAAAATATACCGCTTTTGAAAATCTCGACACATTGATGCACAGGCGCTTAGTGGCTGCTTACCATACTATATGACAATTCATGCGGAAGTGACAAAGAAAAAAAGGACATGGGCACACAACTTTTAAATTTCTGATCAAATGCTTACCTCCGAAAAATAGCACGAACGCTAGTGAGGTCATTTTATTGTTTTCCATCCAAGAAATTGATATTTTGCTTCCATGTTAGCTAATTCGAACACACGATAATACAACCCATTTCATTGGACAACATGATGGACCTGTCATCAACTCATTTACATGTTGCTGGTTCTCCGTTTTCATGCGCCGATAATACATTTAGCATACAGACATGGATTCAATATATTAGTAAACAATAATACCATGTATAGGTCCACAAGTTATGCACGATTATGTACTGTTCCTAGTGAGTAGGTAAGGAATTTTGAAGGGTTGTAAATATTACTATAACCCACGGAAAAAACGTGCAAATCATGCAGGTTTTAAACTAATAAATAAGAGAGGGATGGTCAACAAATTTCACATGAAAATGTTCTGACATCTTTGTTTCGGGACCAATGTTGCTATATAAAACAACTAACATAAGGGCGTATTGTAAATACAACATTTAAAAAGCGATCAATTATAATGCAATCATTCAGCTTAACCTGTTACAAAGTTAAATAGGATAATTTGATTACAAAATGTATGTCATGTGCAATACTTAAAGGATGTATTAATTGAAAGTCAGTACTATTTCATTCACAACACATTGATCTTCCTCGGTTACTTAATCGTACCCATTGTTAAGTTTTGTTATACCAACGCACATTTAAAACACACCTGCAGGAAAACCATGATAAGAATGAGAATGTCGTAATTACTACTTACGACCTGATAAAACAGTAACTTAAATAATTGAAATCTGCATCATACGGAGCTTCTTGTGAGCCTATTTACATGAAAATCGGAACTAGTCATGTTGACCATACTAATGTCATAAAGCGGTGGTCACAACTGGACGTTCGTGCAAGTATGTGGTGTCTGTGTGTACAAACGCAGGGGATACGTAGGAATAACGGTCAAATAATACATTAATGGGTGCACTGCCAATGTAGGAGTTAATTTCTATTTTGTGATACCGGGGATACATGGCATTACTTCAGCAATCATGGCCATGGGGTACATGTTACCTCCTAAATACTTTACCATGTACGTGTACTGCGAAATCATGGCTTCATGGAGTATCTGTAAAGTAGGGTCATTCTGGGCCTTAAAATACAACAATTCCTTGCGGTGTACCAACCTCCAGTAAACAACTTCATCTACATATACTTTCAAACACAACTGTAATCATTAGGAAGAGCAATACTAGTGCTTAATGCTGTTTTAAAGTATGCGCGATACAAACATCTATTACTAAACATAACTACATTACGATAACTACATAATTGATAAACATTCACATTCGTTGTACAACACAATAAAATTATTATGTTTTCTCTCATCGGTTTGTACTATGAATATTCGGCGTTAACATACATGCGACATATTGAAAAATCGAATATTGTGAATATTGTAAGCAATAATTCAAAAAAATATTGACTTTGCTGAATTATTTGCTATTTACCTGATAATGGGCTTTAATGAAGTTGAAACCACATGTGGGGCCTCATATCCACAGTTACTATTTAAAAGGTGGTATAGCTAATATGCCAACATTCAACACAGTATATATTTCTGTAACATATACTTTGATTGAATCTATAAGTAAATATAAACATTTTAATGCTGTTTTTCTACATATGAATTTAATACATCTTTCAAAATATACGTATTTTACACTTACTATGGCATCAATTCACTAAATGTAATCAAATATTAGTTATTTACTGTATATTTATCTTACTTTATTTGTATTTATTCTTGGTATAAATTATGTCTTGTATTTGAGTATTAAATTAATGTACTGATTTATTTTCTATTGTGTCAAATAGCAAGTCTTATGTTTAATTTGTACCCCTTATGGGGCCTCATTCTCACATTGGAACTATTACTAAAGTATCAATATGGAAAATGTTCACATACAACAAAATATAAATCACTTTTATAAATCATTTGTTACGCATGTTAGGGACATTTATGTGTCTTACAGATTGAATCGCGAACATCTTGAATTCATCCACTTTTTTCATGATTGAAAATGTCCTTTTAAGGGCCTCAATCAATAAATAAATTTTATCTTAAATGAATTAAATTATATTATAAGCATCACTGGGTCAAAAGGGTTGCATTTTATTGCTGTCTTGTTCAACTATTACTGATATTAAGTAAACAAACATGTTTTATTCAAAGAAAAAAAATCACAAGTACCCCTATCGGGCCTCATATTTGCAATAATACATGTATAATAGTGGATTTTATAATATAATATATCAGACATGTACTTGATGTGGACATTCCAATTCAATTTTTGGTGAACTTCTATAAGGTTTAAAAAATTGAGCGTTTTTATATTTTTAGTGTGCAAATCTATTTAACTTGATGTACCCTATTTTGGGCCTCATATGTGCGAAATAAGGGGCCAATCAGGTTGTCTCTTTCATTTTTCTAGAAGCCAATATATTAATTGTTCTTTTGTGAAAGTTTGGTTCTTTATACACCTTGTGAACAAAATGACCATTTTTTGGTTTAAACACGTATATAATCAAAGCACTGAAAGTACTGATGTGTGGCGTACTGGTGTCATTATAACAAATCAAATAAAGGCTGCATCAACATGCTGTGTCAGAGCTCTGATAAGCCAAGACTCACTCGAATGTTTGTGCTGCTCTCAAGTCACCAAGCGCCGGTGTCAAGATTAGTTACTGGGTAGTCTCCATACAACTGAATACAGTGGAAATTAAAACACAACAAACGAGATGGCCGTCCCCCCCCCCCCCCCCCCCCCTGCTATAGAAACAGGACTAGGTAGAAATATGAGAAAATATAAGAAAAGTATATCAATAGTTATATCATGACTTCTTTTGTTTGGAGGAAATAATTCAAGAATGGAACCAGATAGAATTATGTTTTCATGTCACAGCACTTCTCCTAGATGTCAAATACATGTACATATACACGTTCTATTTAAAGTCGATCAATTGAATTTAGGAGAAAAAGTTGTCAAGTGGCTACTGATATGAAGGTTGTCCATACTCCCGCCGGATCAAGAGCAGAAATATTTTTCGGAGTAACATAACTAAACTTACGAACAGACTTTTGGACCATACTCAGCGTAAATGAAAAGTTACCACCCTATTGACAAATTTTAATCATAACCATGTGTTTGTTATTACTTGTATGATCAAACAGAGCTCATAATGTGATTACCACGGAGCATACATAAATAAATATTAATTGCAAGATAAATACTTTTATTCTTTTATATTTTAACTCTTTTTTTTTATTTTCATAACACATATTATACAGCTATATACAACACAAAATATACAAACAATTTTGTCAAAATAAATTTTGTTAAACTAATTCACTACTCATGATATTATTCTTTACTGTCATTATGAGTGTTGTAGTATATATGTGGAAGGGGGAAGAGTTATGAGGACAGTCGCTTAGAAGAGAGGGTGTGATTGTAGAGAGTAAAAAAGGAAAGCGAGAGAAAGATAATAAGAAATGGTTATGGGTTCGGGGAATTTACACAATATCACCATTTAAGTTATGAAAACTTCTGCCATTTTCTGTTACAGATTTGGAGTTTGTTTTTTAATAGTGCGATTGTTTGTTCCATCTGTTTTTCGATAGTTAATGTATTCTTTAAATGACTGAATTGTCGGTGTGTGTTTATTGCATTTACATTTAAATATGAAATATTTTGAAAGCAGTATAATATAGTTGGTAATACGCCCATCTTCATCTGTATTCTTTATAATGTTGCAAACAGAAATATTTTGAAATGTGATATCTAAGTCTTTTGAAAGCTTTTGTACTAGATATGACCTAACTTCAGCCCAAAAACTTTGTACAATATGGCATTCCCAGAACATATGGTATATAGAGTCTGGTTGTCTATTGCAAAAATCACATGAACTTGACTGGGTTATATGACACTTGTGTAAAAATGAATTGTCGGGTATTATATGCATGAGGTATTTATACTGAAATTCTCTAAGTTTAGTGTCTATTGTAATTATATTCGTTTGTTGGAAAATTTTATCCCATTCTGTGTCTTCTATGGTGAACCTAAGATTCCATTTTCGTTTGTATTTTGATTCTGTTGGTAGTTTAGTCTTGATTAGTGAATTATATGCAATCTTAGTTAATTTGCTTCTTCCATTTATTCTATCGATAAGGTAGTTTGGTGGGTTATATGTTATAATTTCGTTTTGCATTTGTGTCTTCCATTCTTTCGGTATATTTTTAATGAGAGTGTAGTATTTCAAGTAATCCCCATTAGGGATATCATATAGAAATTGCATCTGCTCAAAGCTGTGAAATATTTTGTGTCTGAAGTCAAATATGTGTTCTACATATTGGATTCCTTTACTGAACCATGTGTTATAGTAAAATAACTCATTTTTATTTATATGTTTTATTCTTGAATTATTTCAGATGATTTGTTTGGATGTTTCGATTTCAGTGTTTAGGGTGTTGACCTTAGACCACGAAATCAATATATCCTTTACAAACTTTGATTTTATATTGAGACTTTTACAGTCTTTTTCAGTAATATAACATTTAAATAGAAATAATCCTCCATACTTTTCTAATTCGGTCTTGTTGGCGTTTGAATTAAAAATTCTTTTTATCCAGCTTATATTTAATGAATCTAGAAAATATTCCATGTCTTTCATTTTAAGACCTGCGTCTTTGTATTCTTGAATTATTTGTTTACGTGATATTTTATCAGGTTTTGAATTCCATAAGAAATCAAAGAAAATTTTATTGATCAATTTTATAAAATGTGATGGTGGGTTTTGTAACACAGTTAGGGGATAAATAAGCTTTGGAGAACAAATGTTTTTAGAACTGTTATTTTTCCAATGAGAGTTAAGTTCCATTTTTCCATTGTTTTAGGACATTTTTACATTCAATTATCTTTTTTGCTACATTTAGATCATATATTGAAGATAACTTATTACTGAAGGTAATTCCTAACGTAGTTGCCTCCAACGAAGTCCATTCAAATTCGTTGTCAAAGACAATATCTGTATTTTTTAGCCTTCCAATGCGCAGGACTGAGCATTTGTTTCTATTGAGTTTAAGCCCAGATGTTTTACCAAAATCGTCAAGGGTATTTATAAGATTTTCGAAAGACGTTCGATTTTCTTTAAGTAGAAAGCTAGCATCGTCTGCAAAAAGAGTTTGTTTTGTACTTTTATTGTTTAAGTGTATACCTTCTATAGCATCGTTGTTTTCTATAGAAATAGATAAAAACTCGATACATAGGATAAAAAGATACGGTGAAAGAGGACATCCTTGCCGTACACCACTCTTAATGTTAAAAAAGTCAGAAAAATGGCCATTATTAGTTATACACCCCTTCGCATTTGCATAAAAAACTTCAACCCATTGTATGAGCGAATCACTACAATTAAGTTATTTTAAACATTTATACATGAACTCATGATTTAAACTATCAAATGTTTTTTGGAAATCAGAAAAGAATATGAGACCTAGTTCATCTTTGAGTTGCATTTTTTCTATTGTTTCAATAATTGTTCTCACATTTTCTCCTATATATCTTCCCTTGATGAACCCAGTTATGTTTTCATTAACTATACTATCTACAACCTTTTTTATTCTATTAGCAATGACTTTTGAGGCAATTTTATTGTCAACATTTAATAGTGATATTGGCCTCCAATTATTAATTGACAAAGGATCTTTATTCATTTTTGGTATTAATGTTATGGTACTCTGGGTTTGTAGTTCTGTTAATTTCCCTATGTCGTATGAGTAATTTAGTGAATTAACTAGGAATGTTTTAATATCGTTCCAAAATATCTTATAGAATTCGACAGATAAACCGTCTGAACCAGGGCTTTTGTTGTTATTCATTTCTCTTAGTGCGATGGAACATTCATATTCTGAAATTATTCCACTAGTGAGTGTTTTTTTATCTTCTGATAGGGTATTGTGTCCATTTGAGAAAAATGTATTATTGTGTGTTAGACTTTCGTTAATTTTATATAAATCAGCATAGAAGTTTTTACAGTATCATAAAATATCATTGCTGTTTGTAACTATTGTGTCATTATCAGTTTTCAATTGGTGCATGGTTTTACTTTCAGCTCTTTTGCGTTCCAGATTTGCAAAGTATTGAGTATTTTTTTCCGCGCCTTCAATCCATTCGGCACGTGATCTTAAAAAAATGCCTTTAATCTTTTCTTCAGTTATATCTTTTAATGTTTTTTGTTGGTTGAGTAGTTCGTTATGTAAGTTTTCATTACTTGGTTCAGAGCAGATTTCACGTTCTAATCTTTCAATATTTTGTTGTATTTTTAATTCATTTTCTTTGTTTATTTTTTGTAGTTTACTGGAATATCTAATGGCTTCGTTCCGGACTGTGCCTGTAACTAGTTCCCATAAAGTATTTGGGTTTGAATCCTTATTTATATAAGCTGTTTCATTAATTGCCTGTTTGACTTTTGTTTGGAAATCTGTATTTAACAGTAGTGAGTTATTTATTTTGAAGAATCCTCGTCCACGTTCTGTTGACGCAAGTTCAAGATCAAATGTAACAACAGAGTGGTCGGATTTAAAGCCCATTTTAATATAACAATCTTTCACTTGATTTAAGATGTTGGACGAGACTAAGAAATAATCTAGTCTACAATATATTGGTGGCTTGTGATTAGATTGCCATGTAAATTGTTTCAAATTGGGATGCTTTAGTCTCCAAATATCGTATATATCATTATTTTCCATGATCTCTAGAATTCTTTTTGAACATTTTCTGTGTGTGGTTTTGTTACCGTTAAGTTTGTCAATATTTACATCAATTATTGTGTTGAAGTCCCCAGCGATTACAAATGTTGCATCACTATTATCTATAAGTATGTTTTCTAAAATATCTAATAGTTCCTCGTCATCTTTATTAGGTCCGTATATGTTCACGAGAAATAGGCTTTTACCGTCGATATCTATATTTAACGCTTGGTGGCGTCCTAGTTTGTATTCTTTATAGGACTTAATTGTAAAGTTGACATTTTCATTTATGAATATACCTATCCCTGCGCTATTTGACTGGTTACCACTGAGGAATATATCACCTTTCCATTCCCTTTTCCATTCATCATAATTATTTGGTGTACAGTGTATTTCTTGTAAAAAACTTATTGCAAATTTATTAAGTTTCAACCATTCGAACAATTCGATTCTTTTTGTATTCGATGCTATACCCTTGACGTTAAACGTACAGAACTTAATACTCATTATCTACAGTGTAGTGTATAATTTATAATGAACAGTACTGCGCATAGAAGTATTAAGCTTTCTGTAATTGAAATGGAAGAATTTGTGTTTGAAGTTATTCCCCTTAATTGTAAGAACTGAGAAGACGGGAGGAAAGGGGTCTGGGAAAAGAGAGTAAGAAGAGGATATAGAAGGATTAAATTTAGAATTAATGCCTGTCAGACAGGGGGTTAAGCTGATACAGGCAAAAAGAAACATTGCGTTTCTATTTGAAATCGTTTGTAGAAAAAGATGTCAAAATGTGTCTAGGTTGGATTATTGCATATTGTTGTATTATTCGCAACCGTCAACAATTGTTACCATTACTTGCATGTATATACTACAAATGTATATAACCAGAAACATAAATAGCATGCCGGCGAACAATAAGCATAACGTTCTTTCTGAAATAGTTTGTAAAAAGGATTTCTAATGTGTCAAGGTTACATTATTACATATTGTTGTTGTATTATTATGTGCTTAAATATATGATATTCATTAGGGTCGACATTTGGGTGTAAGCGAATAGAATATAGACATATACTTGTTTAAAAACAAAAAATACAAAAAAGCAAAAATACGTATTCCAAGTGTAGTATCATAATCATGTGTAAAAAGTACAACATGCATACCATGCTTACTGCCGTTACTAAATTACATTAATATTGCATATATTACATGTTTATTATTATTACGTAATAACGGCAACCGGCCCAAAATACAAATACATGTATACATGTTCACATAATAATTTCACAAAATAGTAAGTACTCTAAAGATAAACAACACTGTAGAAAAATGAAATGTCAACCCTGTTTTGTCAACATTTAGGGATACGAGGAGGACATGACAACGTGATTGTGTTATAACAAAACACCTAAACTGTACGTTTACAAGCACTTACAGTCATGCTAATGTAAGTAACCCATGTGAAAGAAATTATAGTAGGAAAAATAAATTTTCTATATGAGGATGTTTATTATAAGAAAAGCATAAAGATATGTTAATGTGTAACAGAAATGCTTGAGAACAAAACAAAACTTATTGTCAATCAGGAGTAAATGTTACTGTTACGTACTGCTATATCCATCAGTATTGAAGTATAGGGGATATCTTTTGTAAAAATATTGATGTACATCAATGTTTTAATATCATTATAAAAAATATGAGTTGGTAATAGCTATAAAGCATAACATTGCCATTAAGAGTATGTACCATGTTTGTAATGAGAGTATAGTTCTAGGAAATCGGTTGCTGTCAAGCCGAAAATGGTATTAATAATACAACACACTTAATCGGGTTAATACATGTGAAGCAATATAATTAATAAAAATTGTACTTAAAGCATGTACTAACAAAGAACACATGTATGCCACATTTATATTTTCAGCTCTAAAACATAACGATTTTCCTAGTGTCTAGTTGTAAATCATACATGGATGAATACACATTTAATACATTATAATACAGACAAAATACCTTTAGTGTACATGCCAAGTGCGCAACGTGCCAATATACATTCTTATACATATTTCCCAAGCTTCGTGACCTTTCACGTGTAAAGGAGACGAAAAGAGAATCACAAAAAGTATTTATTAATAGAGAAATATAAGCATACAGACATGAGTAAGATCCCAAATAAAAACACGAGTGTGTATAAGCATACGTTATCACAAACATGCACATAAGTATGAACTACATCTGAGCATATCTTCATTCTAGCTAAATGTATACAAACATACAACGCACTTGAAGATTCCTGGTATATGTAACCTTGGCGAAATATCGAAATGCAAGGAAACATAATTATTAGGAAATAATTAATACCAAAAAAGTACGACATTGTTGTCTTATAATGTAAACATTTAACTCTACAGTGTACCATACATAAGCCATACATCGCCTTTGACACCTCAAACACGTAAACAGACGACATTTACACACTACAGACAAGCAAATCTCCAGAATGGTAATGATTACCTGTATCCAGTGCGCAGCCACATTGAAGAAACAAAACGTGCCCATCCGATAGATCAAGAAACCGCATCATAATTTTACTATGACAATACATTAATTTGGATATATACACTTTGTAATACACATATTTTGCTGATTTGTGCGTGAAATTTTTAAAATCATTTATTTCATAACTTATACAGTAATAATAGGAGTAATAACTTGTTGTGCTATGTGTGCATTATGTACTTCTATCAATTCGATGGAAAAAAATATTATAATTTAGTACTATTGATTTACCGAAGTACTGTAAAGATGTATTTATTTAAGTACATAATTTACATAATATATGGTTATTGTAGGTCGCACAATCTTATGAAGTAGGACACATTTGTTCGAGCGTTTATTGTAGTACTATATTCATGATTTTCTTTTTTCACTTGTGTTTGTCATGAGTTAAATAAACACAGACAGGTTAAATACCACAACTGTCTGTCATTGATTTTATACTTCACAGAAAAGTAAACGCGCTCCTTTTATCATATGTCCAAAGTGTTGAATAAATTGACGAGATCTATTCTGATTGTTCTTTTTCTTCTTGCCATTTCATTTCAATCCAGTGTTTGAACTCACTACCTTTCACTTCGTGTTTGTCACCAGACTTGTTGAGGTAAAAGATACGTCCATCTTTAGACCATGCAGCATCGATCTTGTCCGGAGATTTAGATTGTACGCTCGATAAGACCTCGAAGTTTAACCTGGTCAGATACTCACATATGAAAACACCGGTTTTCTTCAGCAGTTTTTTGATGAAGAAAATAAAGTAGCGCAGAAGACGAGATTGAAATTTAACAATAATCTGCTGTTTGTTCTGTTTACGTCTACCAATCCTGTGAGCAATGTCGATGTCACTTAGTCTGAGATTTAGATGAATGTCTTTTATCTTTTCGTTTAAAACTTTGCAAACTAATGCTGTGGTTTCTTCGGCAATTTCGTTACTTGTAACTGGCACACCCTTTAGCCGAATACTGTTTCGCCGGGAATATTGTTCCAGATTATTCATTGATAAGTCAGTTTTGTAGACGGCAGCATCAAGATCTGACCTGAGTTGGTCTTTATCATCTTTAAGATTTATATTCTCGTTTTCAAGTGATTTAATTTTGTCTTTTAGTTCATCGTTTTCTTTCTCTTTATCAAACAATCTACCTTCGAGTATTTCTATTCGTTTTGATACCGAGTCTAATAGTTCATCTTTCACTTGATTTAATATTTCTTTAATCATGTTCTTGAGAGAAACATCTCCCTTGGTAATAACATTTGATAATTTCTCATTCATTTCTTTAAGCTGTGTTTTAATTTCAGACATTTGGGGACTGTTTTCATCAGTACTGGTTTGTTTACCTTTCCTTTTGGTACTAGATTCAGTTGGTTCTTTCTGTTGCTTTGTTTCAGTCATAGTTGGCTTTTGTTTACATTTGTAAAGTTTTGATGTTTTCACTATTATTTTCCTTATCATCTACCATCGACACTTCAACACATATATTGCCCTCTTTACTGTTACTTTTAATTTGACTCATGTTGTAACAAACTTTTGTTGAGCAGTATACTTGAAAAATTTGGCGAGCGGAGGTATTGGCAGAACACTTTTGCAATCAAAACATTAGTTCAAAATTAGAGTACGTCAGCAAATATGGCGTCCACCATAACAATATGAAAGATAGTTGAGTATCGAGTATTTTCAATATTTACCAACCATAGACACATTATTATCCAGGATTACATTTCCGTTCACAAGACACAGTTTCCAAGAATAATATAGATCCAAAAATGTCTCTTGTTGGTTGTTATAGAAGGCAAAAATTCACAATTTTCAAGAGAAAAAATAAACGTGTAATGTTTTGATTGACTGGTTCCCAAAAAATCCTTTTATGTAAATACCGTGTGTACCGTTTTCAGAATGTATGTACGTCCAAGCATGGGACAGGTTTTTGGCAATATCATATACGCCCCGGTACGGTACGGGTTTTTAGCACCATTTTTGTTTCTTCACGACTAGCTGTTCTCATGCTTGAAATCTACGTATCTAACTATTTCAGCTTCCCGCCACCAGTGAAAACATGCTGTTTCTATTTATAGCATTAATGTTTGTAAACAACATAATTAGGTCATCGTCTACAACGTTCAGCGGCGGAGTGATTTTAATTAAAACCCGGGATTACTTTTTCTGCCTTGACGGTTAACAGGCCTTTAGTAGTAGGAATATAGTCCATTCAGAATGATTTGCAATAAATATCCTCTAAAAATAAAAGTCTGATATAATTGTTGGTCTTAATATTAATAAATGTTGGTAATTGTAAACACATCGGGTTCAATGATACGTGTATCCTGTGTAGCATGCTTGTAATGTTGTTCAAATCATAGAACAATTTATTGGCGTAGGCCTAAATGCGTTAACTTGGTAGTAAGCTGAAAAACGGTAATATCATTGTGTGGCCTACGCCACACAAAAACTGTCACAAAGAAATCCCCTCCCTGAATGCCCAAAGAAATAAATGGTGCTTATCGAACAGCGTCACATACCAATGTCAGGAGAAACTGACTCCAAATGAACAGTGATACTTCCTTTAAGGAGACCCCTTACTTCAACTTTACTTCAACTAAAACAACTGTCTGTTATGGTAAGCTATTATAGCTTGGCTATTTTGACCTGAGCCTGATCTTTATGCAAGAATATATTACAAGTTTATTGCTTTGAATACACCAATTTCCACAAGCAAATCGTGTGATGTCAGTATTCGCAAGTTTGTGTTTCTATTACATCTCGAGCGTCTTCGTGATACTCCCCGATTATGAAAACATACACTCGGTGTTGTAAAAGTAGATCTAATATATCGCTTGTTAAATTATGCAAATCAATAGGTCAGACTCATGTCAAATTGGCCAAGCTATACTGACAGTATAAAAGCTGTATATTTCGACTGGTTGTTTTCCTGGATCACATGTAACTATCATCACCGGAAGTTGAGTGTAGAATTCCGTTCTCCTTGTCATTGTTTTGTTTAACTTCGATAATAACGTGACTCGTATTATCTTGGTCACGTGACATTTCCTCTTTGTTGCTTTGACTAACATATCCATCTAGCCAATAGGTCAGCATGAGCCCTTTACCCTGTAACACAAACATGATACCATTCAACATAATCACTGACCATTGTCATAATAAGTATATACACTGAGCGGCAATGAAAACGCACCACTTACATAGTATAGCATAACACATTTAATAAGTGTGTAAGCATCGCGAAATTTTGTCATATAATAGATATATGCAAGTGACACATGAATATCACTTCGAATCAGATAGGTTGTTTAGCAACATAGTTTCGTAGCAGTTGTTTTGGGGTCAGTATAAAACAGAAAGTCACAATTTTTAATCTTTTAAAACCACCGTCTTGACCGATGCCTCGTGTACACCTACGACGTATTAATCGTATGAAACGTTCATGGCATGCTAGTGGGATGATATGCCGTTGTTGCAGAAGGGCTACGTGAAGTTCAGGTACTGTTCAGGGGCAGTGTACTATTTCGCGCACAACCAATAAAATGGTAAAGCTTGCTCTATTAGAGCATTGATGTATTTCCTATGGTCAAAGGGAGATAATCGTGGAGTAATAAATTGAGTAAATAATTAACTTGCTAGTTTCTTGATTACACTGCTTCAAATTTAGCGGCTCTAAACGCATATTCGAAACTGCTCGTTTTAAGATTAATATAATTCTATTATATTTGTCCCAAGGATGGTGAAAGTATCCCCATTTGTAACAGAAAATAAATTGCATGTACGTTATAGGTATTCTTTTAAGACTGATTATTGCACTGAACGGAGAAAAAAATGCGCGTTTCTATTGCGTGCTTAATTTTCAAAACACAATTTACGTCTAAATATTAATGGACTTCATCACCTGAGCATGTAGACTAGTTCAATAATACCCAGTCATACAATTTAGTGTAAAAGTTTGGTGATTAATCCTAAAAAGTGAGGATAAATATCCAAAAGTTATCGCACTTGACTTAAACATTTTTCTTCATCCAATGATTTCTAATGAATTTTTATCTTTCTTAACAGGTGTATATGTATTCAATCCTGTGTTAAATAAATGAAATAATGACTTCGGGACTTTAAATCAACGAAACTTTGATTTTTAGTACGTATACCCCTCACTTGAGCATAACGACCGATTTTTCGAAGTCTTCCTTTGACATATGCACCACGTTTTTCTTCTAGTTATTTTGTTTTTCCGACTCATCCATCCATATTCTTAAAAATGCTTGCACAATATGTGAGCAAATCACTAGCTACCCATCAGCTCGCGGAAAATGCAGTTTAAGGCTATTCCGCTATGGACGAGTGATTATTAAAGTATTTTCATAGAAAATCTAGAATTCTGTAGATAATATAAATCGAAGTCAGCATACAAAAGTTCAAGTTTATAAGTTAACGGATTACGAAAATATTCAAGTTTAAAAAGTGTTGCGTTTTCATTGCCGCTCAGTGTACATAGAGGATCTATCACGGGTTGTCAATTGATATAAATTTATATTAAACGAATTTTGGAAATTTTATTAAGCGAGCCTCTGGCGAGCTTAATAATATTTCCTAAACGAGTTTAATACAAATATATCAATTAACAACGAGTGATAGATTCTTTATATCATATGACACTAAAAACGCAAAATACGCATCAATCTTTTGGAAAAACTCAATAACTTATACTACACGTGGTACGTATAACTTTATACGTACTGGCTATACTAACCTGGATACAAGGAAAGTAATGGGATACAAACATATTTGCTTCTATGTATCCTCGCAACCGAATGATCCTCAGAAGACTGAACTGTTTAGTCATTTCAGTGTTTGGGAAGTCATATACGAGGGTATATCCAAAAGTAATTTCACTCCTCCCGTGGTTTAATTGTTTATAGGCCGATATGCATAAATATGATATCAGAATGTTCAGCAATTCAATTCTGATTAATATAAAACGTGCTGCATTATTCGATTTTCACAACTGGATTATATGAACATTTAAAATATACCTATGACGTCATATCGCCGCACACGAAAATTACGATTGTTTTTCATTATCATAACACTTTTCTTTAATGCGTTTCTAAAAATATAATTCTCGAAAGCAGACAATACTTTCGTGACGTGAGGAAACAAATGTTTTGTGTCTGTTGCTAAAAATTCAATAACGTCACTCAACTTTGAAACTCGTAATTTATCTTCAACGAATTGATTACTTAGCGAAAACACGGCAGATTTGTGACAAAAAGACGCTGCGCGTAGTAATGCACTTTTCCTAAAAGTTTTAAAAGTCACCTACTGAAACTTTAGTTACACAAGGTGGCAACATAGGCTCATGTGTATGTAGTATAATCTTTTAAGGGGGCATATATCACCAAATCATTATCGATAGAGAGTCATATAAACGGTTTGTAGTAGATCCGAAAAGAACACCTTGAGAGTATTTTTAACGCCGTCAATTCATTTCGACGTTCAAAACTGCAATCATTATGTGGTGAGATAAATATTTTGCTGTGGGACTATCTAGAGGACACTTAAAAATAATTTGATTTCGCAGAGAGTAAGTATCGGGTGGGTTACACATTTTTAAAGGTCTCGGAAATGACTGTATGGTTTATGAGTCGTTAGAAATCACCAGGGGATGAGTAGGTGTCAGCAAGTAACGTCATTGTGACGTCGTTTACGTCGGACTTGCGGCGATGTTCGTAAGTATGTCTCATGAAAATGTTCATATCTCCCGAACTATTATGTGCATTGTTGTGAAATTTGGTCATCATATTCAAATTAGACTGAAGTTACGGTGTAAAACATTTCGTGGTTTTACTGACATTATATACGATTTTATAGAATCAGTGACATTACTTTTGGATATACCCACGTATATACGTGAAGCCATGGTTTAGATGTGTAAATGTTGTACAAAGCTGATCCGGTCAACACATGCTAGTATCTATAATTTATGGAACCAAGACACTTAGCTATATGATTTATTTACAGCAGCCATAATCCTGGTTAGAGCATAATAAGGATTATAATGTCATAGGACAAATGACTGTTTTATACAGGTGTTCATTTTAGACGTTTTTTTCTTCATAGTTGCTGGGTCACAGAAATGTGATTTCCGTGTTACTAGAATAACAAATGATGGTTTATTCGTCGAATTATGATATTAAAATAGACAAGAGGGCGACACTCCATTGTTGATCATGTTGGACGATAACTCGTTAAAGAATATTAGTGTCTCAAATGTCTACATGTTAATTACCTTGACTTGAACGTTTCCTCGTTTCGATATTATGAATCCACCTATGTCTCGAAGTATTGCTGCAGAGGACTGTGTCAGCTGAATACGCAATGCTAGCATAAACAGAAAGGTAAAACATAGATACGTGGTTGTACATACACACATGACTGTATTAAAACATTAAAATGTTAAAAGGATGTGTACATCAGTAACATACATGTATATAATAACTTGGGTAATATAGTGACATCTAAGCGACAGGGTGCATTTTGGCAAAATCAATATTGAGTAATGTTAGGGGATGTACACCCGGTCGCAATAAATGAGCATCTGTAATAGTCGGCAAGAGGTTCGAATATTCTGGGAGATATTTTGTGACATCGTCGGAGAGGTGACTTGAGACATCGGGAAGGCATCGGGAGAACTACAGGTGTGCTCTTGATGTTATGTGTCAGTCCCACTACCGCGGAGATGCACTACCGATGAGAATTTTGGGAGGCAACGGAAACTTCTCGACTTCCCGGTGAAACTTCCGGTTTCGTGGACATCTTGCAGTATCGGTTTTACACCTGACAATTTCTATTCCGATGTAAACCGTACACACATTAACCTGTGGTAATATAAAGTATGTGTACTTACGTATGCCCGTAGATTCCATGCGTGCTGCTGTATTTACCGTATCACCAAATATACAATAACGTGGCATCTTTGTCCCAACTACACCGGCCACACACGGGCCTATAGGTAGACAAAAAAGAGTAACATAGAATGGCGCATTAATTATTAATGTAACTACATACTTGTTCTAATTTTCATACAGAGAAATAAAAAATCATATCTTTGTTTGCCTTTGATCATGTCAGCTAGTGTATGTCATATGTATACAATACTGTCAGCAAGCGTCTATGTATGTTTGACACCATGTAAGCTAGTATTTACGTATGTCATCGGGTATCTGCGTTTGTCCAGCATCATGTCAGCAAGTATCTGCGTAGGTCCGACATCATGCCATCTTATGTTTGCATATGTGAAAATAATGCTTTCTTAACAAAACGAAGGGGCAAAGTTTAAGATACAGGAGGAAGCAAAAAGGAAAATTTTACTCAAAACTTCGATATGTGTAGATTGCAGAGTCATTCGGCGCGTCCGCTTTTATAAAATAGCTACATATGCTGACAAAAAAACTCAGCAATCAACAGCCAAACCAGGTTATGTTCGCGCAAAGGTACTGGCATTTGACTTCAAACAATATGCTTATTGCTGAGTCATTGGCCTAGATATTACTCGAACTTGATCCAAATAGTGATTGTTTTGTCATGTATAATGAACATAATGAACGAGTGTTTGAAGAACCAGGATACATGACTATCGAGCATCTGAGATGTGATTTGAGACTCTCAAGGGAATCTATCTCATTGAACTCTGATATTTCTGATTCAATATAATTATATTATATATTATTTCTCGATTAATAACATATTATTGACTGACTGGAAAGTAAATAGTAGAACTATCCGACCAACGATTTTTTCACAGTTACGTCATTTCGTAAACAATCTATAAATAAGCAGGGTATATCCCCAAAAAGATCGGGGATCATAAATTATATAGAAGTATGTCTATACCAATTCATAAATTTCAAGCAATACATGGTTCTGTGGATGTATTTGTTGACTCTCACTCAGGCGATCTAAGTTCAAAGCTTGTTATAGCCATTAAACATTTTTTTTCTTGTATTATAAACGCAAAATGTAAACCATTGGATGATTTGATAAGATATTCATTTTGAAAATAAAGTTTTTGCCCTATTCTTGTTAAAGGTCAAATACGAAAGAATTTCTTAATTTAACTATAGTAGCACATTTACATAGATATATATCATATAAAAGACATGGTGTACTTGTAATCCACATAATTGCAATATTTAAGATGGTTTATAACGATAAAGTTGACGATAACAAAATTACAACGAAAATCCAACCTGGTTGTCTCCCTTGATTTTTAGACCGTGTGACGTCATTTTGGACATAAGGGGAACTGTTCCTCTTCATTTTAACTAAATTTGAATGGGTCCTGTCGAGTTTTTATCGCATTAAATTCATGATCAGTGACGGAAATTACTATAATGTGGTATGTTCTAAGCATTGTGTGTGTTGTCATTGCAATCAAGTTTTAATTCCCTTCAATATTTAAGAAACAAAACAACGACCACATACCGATGTGGACATTACTGACTTCAACTGCTGGGCGTGTTATACATTACAAACACAGCATTGCAAACTGCGCGCTACAGGGGGTATAAATATCACGATGTTATTACACTTGACACGTGTGTGTATACATCGGTGATTGATTTTGAATATATATACATGTATATATATAGTTGTCACTAGTTTGTATATTTATGTGTTAGGTTTTGTAACAGACCATAAGTAAAGCATTCCGTATGAGGAAAATAATTATCCCAGCAGGCACACAACGTTTAATCCACGTGGATTCAACGTTGAATAAACGTTGACAATCGTTGCAACCATTTTCAACGCAAGTACAACCTTATATCAACGAAAAAGTAAATGGTTTCTATTTCAACGTTGATAAAACGTTGAATAAACGTTGGCATTCGTCAGAAAGTTTCTTCTTAGCTTTAAAACAAGGATTATAAAGGATTATATCACCATACTGGATTCTTATCAGATAAAAGTAAATAGCTCAACAGGAGATTGATAAATTGTGCACTTAATACATGGACTTAACATCACCATAAATTTGCCAAAAAGATTAAATTGATTATTGCAGATCTTAGTGACTTATAACATCCTCCTTTAATGGTGAAGCCAGCAAAACTGTTAACCAAGTGCTATACATTATGTTCAACTAAAGATCAGAAAGGCCAGATTATAAATAACAGTTACTATAGAATTTGTCTTTTTGAAAGTTGTGGTTACTTTGTACAAGACCAAGACTCTGCTTGTACAGGGAGTGTTGCT
The DNA here is from genome assembly GCA_963678985.1 of Spisula subtruncata. Taxonomy (NCBI): domain Eukaryota; kingdom Metazoa; phylum Mollusca; class Bivalvia; order Venerida; family Mactridae; genus Spisula; species Spisula subtruncata. The sequence continues at coordinate 14,017,141 of OY787669.1, forward strand.
ATATGGACAGGAGTTTTATGGTGGTAATTGACTAAATACCAGCAGAGTTCCTGGATCAAAATTTAAACTAGTATATTACAACTGACAAGTGATTTTATATGCAGTTCTATGAAACAGCCTCAGTGTTAGAATCGACAGAAATGTAAGTAAAACTAAACATATTGATTTTATTACTTTATATGCGCTTCATTATAATATGTTATAATTTTTATTATATTTTTATTATCGAAGCATATCGCTGGCTTAGAATGAGAAGATCGTAACTACAAAATCAATATTTTGAGAAAACAAGAAAACTGTCAGATAATCACTCTGTTCTGATGGTAATTTTTTTTTTCAACTTCAGTTTGGTCAACATGACAACTTCTGATCTTCATGAAAATAGGCTAAAAAGGCGCCTTATAATGTAGATTTCAAATATACAATAGTCTTAAAAGGTCGTAAGTGGCACTTATGACCTTCTCATTCTAAGCCAGCGAAAAATTATATAATTTATTTACATAATATAGACAGAAAATATACTACCGTTCAAAAATATACTGGTAATCTAAGTCATTTAGGGCGCTAAACTCATGAAAATTGCATTTAACTTAGGTGCGCCATTTCTGATACCGCGCCACAAACCATGCCTTGAGAAATTGAAATGTTCTTGAATGCACCAGTCAGTTGCAACCACGGCCCCCTACCCCGAGGATGGAGGTCAATAGACGGGGAAACGGTCATGTTCTTACCTTCCAGCTTACCCTGCACTGACGGGAAATGTGGCAGATTCTTTGTCTGAACCACTACCCCGGGAACAATATTTAGTTCTCGGGGGCCAGGGAAGTACCGGAGATTTTAGAAACAGCTGTCACCCACTTCCACACCTTTCTTGTTATCCTGGGCACACTATTTCATAATGTTTTATTGATCAATGTATTTTCAGAAGCTGTTGATAAGGTCATCTTAGTACTTAGTTAATGGGGGATCAAGAAGAAGAAGACATGCAGGAACTAAAGAAGGCAAAATAGACTTGGGCTGATAATGTCAATTGCTTGTTAACTTACGTAGACAACAAATAAAATAAGAATTTGATACTTGTTTGAATTTGAATATTTATGTAAAGTTGGAAGTGATGAATCTCAGATGTATTCTAAAACATGCTGACTTGTTCATTTGACCGGGAAGTGTGGTACATATTGAGCTTTCCGTTTTTACTTATTTACGAGTATTTAAGGTCGATTGGGAAACCAGTTTTTCTAATTTATATTAATCACTTTCGACACCTCATTGCTGATATTATCCATCACCAAAAAGGTATACATACTGAGAGAAGAGATGCAAGTTTCCCTTTTATAGCGAATTTCTGGTACCCTTTAAAGTTCATCTATGACGCGGCCACATATAGGATCAAACCAAGAACACACTCGAAGCAGACTCTCTACCACTAGGCTATCGTGATTTTGTGATCACTTTTTGTTCGCTTTTCAAGCACAGAATTTCTGGCGGACAACGTTGATGCAACCTTATTTCAACGTTAGTGCAACCTTATTTCAACGTTAATGCAACCTTATTTCAACGTTAGTGCAACCTTATTTCAACGTTAATGCAACCTTATTTCAACGTTAATGCAACCTTATTTCAACATTAATGCAACCTTATTTCAACGTTAATGCAACCTTATTTCAACGTTGATTCAACGTTAATGCAACCTTATTTCAACGTTGATGCAACGTTAATGCAACCTTATTTCAACGTTGATGCAACGTTATTTCAACATTAATGCAACGTTGCATTAAGGTTGTATCAACGTTGAAGTTTCGTTGCAACATAGTGGTTGCAAATGAAACGCTTATACAACCTTATTTCAACGTTGCGCCGCAACGTTTTTTCAACGTTGTATAAACGTTGCTGTGCCTGCTGGGATGTTCGCAAGAAATGGCTTTAGCTGCGTATTTGAACACGTATGTATATTAGACATTTAGATACATGATTTGTAGTACACACTAGTTTTAGTCGTTAATTGTAAAGAATTTATAAATTAACCATAATTAAGTTACTGAATTCCTAAATTGAGAAATGAACATTATAATTCCCATACAGGAAATTATTGACAAATGAACAATTTTAAAAGGAAAATTTGAAAAAAGACTGAAGATAACCGGTAAAGTTAGAGACATTGTCCATAGTTCTTGGATGCCGAGTTAATCCCATTTTATCATTTACAATTATGGATACTAATCCAAATGAGAGTTAGCATTAACTAAATCGATTGGAACTTTTTTTCAACATTACATACTGCACCAGTCAGTTGCATCATCGCCCCAAACCCTCGGTGATAAACGGTCGTGTTTTCCAGCTTCCCGCTGCATGGCCGGTGAAATGTTGGGATTTTTTCCAGCGAACAAATACCCTAGGAACACTATTTAGTTGTCAGGGACCGGGGAAAATACCGAAGATTGTCCCATCAGCTGTCACCCGCAGGCCGTGGAAGGCGGGGTGACAACCCATAAGCCCATCCCCAGGAGTGGGGTACCGTGGATGCTACTGACAGGTGCATAACAATGACACGTTAGAACAAGTGCGCTGAAAATTAAGTAATTTGTAAATGTTAACTCACGCATTTCCAACACAATAATCGGCGTAATGATCTTTTCAATAGTGTTCGTATTGCAATGCACATGTAATAAAAAGCATGGTTTCTTTGAATGACACCTCATAGTAAAATTTATTAACTTTATATATCGAGTATCATTGAAAAGTGAAAGTATTATAGTGCGATGCTTACGGCTTACACAGAAGTTTGAACATATTTTTTTACCTTTTTGAAGCTTTCCATTATACCAGAAAACATATTACAGTTTACACAGGAACTATCTATATCTATAACTATCTATAAGATAGTTCCTGAGTTTACTCGAATCCTAATAAGCTTGTCATTTTCAAAAAGTTTCACATTGATAAACACAAACTTGCCAATGGTTAATTACGCACATTCATTGAAGATATTTTTACACACTTGCTCAACTGACCATAATTAATACTTACATTTCAATTCATGGCGTTATTTTGATTGGCGAATACAAATTGGTTCGTAATAAATTCGCCACGCCCCCTTGCTCCTGCCAGGCAGGGCCAACGATCACCCCAAGAGCTGGATACCGTGTGATCTATATAATTATTTAAACATAAAATAGACCGCCTGCTTTTGGCGGCATATAGTGCAGTGTCATATATGTGTCGGCCTTTTATTGATGTTTAGTCTTTAGTCTAAATTGTAGGATCAAAATGCCTGACCGTGCGTTGATATTCTGGAAAATTAGGCACGTGTTTGAACTCTCAGACAAGTAATATTTTGTGTTTTGTAACAAGAATTTAGTTATATTTATTTTTTATATAATAGATACCCAGCGTTCTAATTCGGATAGTCGGACAGTATTTTTTAATTACCCATAAAGCAAAACGATACTAATTTAAACACGAATTTTTAAAATCTATATCATAGGCATATGATTTCAACTGTACGTAACTATTTTTTCCGTTATGTACTTTCTTGTTGGGGGTACATAACGGGAGATGGATACGTGGATCTAGTTTCATGCTAGGAAGAATCATTAGTTTACACACAGTTCCCGTTGAATTCAAATGCCAATGATCGATCTACATATATCGTTTTAGAAAAATGCAATTTATCGTTCCATACTAAATTAATAAATTAATGAAACGTTTACAGAGTTATAAACATTTTATTTCTGATATAATCCACTGTTCTTTTTTTGCATTTTGATTGACAAAAATATATTATTAATACTTGGCCCGTAACAACACCCTTCCAATAACACGCGTAATGTACACGCGTCTCCAGTTGCATTGACCGTAAACTTATCTATGTACACATACCGATTTAGGAATTTTCTCACATTTGTATACCCAATAATAAGTACAGAAACAATTAGATTAAACATCAAATCGGTCAGCCACTGATTATAATCACGTTTTTTGGCATGTTACAACCCCCCCCCCCCGTGATTACCAAGATTAACTGTATGACACTTCGTAGATCGACGCTGTGTATATGTATGTATAACCCCTATGGAGAATTATTTTATGATTGTGCTTTATATTTGACCCACTATTACATAATAGCATATGCATTTTATGTAACTTTTATGCATTTAAACCGAACATATTCAATAGAGATCAAGATTTATGCGAATATACACTAATAGTATACAGCCTCTGTGTTAATCAGATGTTCCAAAAACACGTCACAAGCTAAGGGAAGTAACTCGGGTTAGTTTTTTTCACAAAATAAGATAATCAAAATAAGAGATTACGTTTATTGTGTGTTATAATCATATCTGAAGTGTAGAGATTGATGTAATCCTATATTTATACCATAAAATTTTTAAAACAGCAAAAAATAATCTTGCGTATATGACCTTTAAATTTAACCCGTGGAATTCGTGTAATTGAAAACTCGTTCAGGATAGCTGTTGGTTTCTCTTAGTTCTTCAAAGACTCGATCCATACTATAATTTAAAACTTGTTCTTCGCTGATAAATTAAGTCATTTGAAGTTGAGTGAAATGACCAAGGTGTTTTTTACTCAAGCAGCATTCAAGTATAGATAAACCATGTTTTTTAGCCGTGACAGAACATCACATTTTGCAGTCATGGTATGTGAATATACCTGGTTAAACACCATTTATGGAACGCCTTAACTGTCTTATATTAGCAAACAGTTCGATATAATGTCAATATCGCTGAACATAAATGCGTGCGACCGAAAAGTGATATTAATATTTGCCCGCCTATAAAGCAATCTGATTGGCTAATAGACATGCCAAAAAGTTATATATATTTTCAGCTGAAATTATGGAGAATCGATTTTTACTCACTAAAATGTATATATTATAACGTTTTTATTACTGAACGGAAACATGCCATGTGGGTATTCATTTTCTTGGTTAGATCATTTGCTACAATTTGGTCTTTATTTGGATGCAAAAGTCTGAAATTTTTCGCAGTTACATACGAAGAAAATTTTAGAATAATTGATACTTATTTAATTAAATTGTCAATGGGTTATTTTATATTAACCCTGTTATTTGTCCTCGGGACAGACGTTGAACAAATATCAGGGCTAATCGCCCATTTATTAACATACAATATTAATGTTTTGTCATTATATATTAATCTTTTATATTTATATACATATATAAATTTTGCCATTATATAGTGGTCGCATGCATTTATGTTCTGCGATATTGACATACTATCGAACTGTTTGCTAATATAAGATAGTTAAGGCGTTCCAAAGTCATGGATTGGTTACTCTCATCGATCACAAATTAATTATAATGCTTAAGGTGTTTCACCGCTTTTGAGTTTGGTGGAAGTAAAAAAATCACAGTTAGGTGTATTGTGAACGTCTTACAACCGAGATCAAATAATACAAAATGCTTAAAATTGATTTTTCAGCATCTTCCCTTGTCTTAAAATCGCAATTGTACAGAATAGTTATTACGATTGTATACTTTCAATGAAAATACAGAATCACACTTAGCTCAATCCCTACGAATGATTTATTCAAATGATATAAAACACCTAATCTAGCGAATTGGTTACAACGTAGTTAAACGTAGTTCTATGCGCCCATATCAAAATTATTCAATAGTTTTAAACAACAATATCCCGAGCATTTTAGTAGACGGTTCTTTTGCATTTATTCCTGAATAATATAAACAAAAACACGCTGAAGTACCCGAATTAAAACTGTCAGCAAGTTGAATTGTTCACTAATTTTGAAAAAAGAATAATCGCAAAAATACGAATACAACGGATGCAAAACGTTGATTAATGTTGTAACCACCCTTGTTTTCAGCGTTTCTGAAATCATTTAAAGTGCTATTAAAATAAACTAGCCAATCAATCGTCATGAAATTTTGCATGAAACTTAAATATTTGTCACCCTACTTGTTGCATGCATTTTTCATGTTAAACTCAAAAACAAAAGTTTACATATTTTAAAATATCATTTTAACAATAATATAACTTGCACAGTATAAAATAAACTTTAATGTTTGATTCCTTATATACGAAATTTTATGTATACATATCAAATTTTATGAGGATTGAATCAAAACTTTTTCGGTAAATTACAATTTTCATTTTTAGGGGTTGTCCCCAAAATTCAAGAAAACCTTAAAAACTAGCCGAGCAAAACTGTTGGGATTTTCCAGAATGATTGCTGTAAATGTTTTTTTATAAATATAACAGGTTTATATAGCTTGTACAGAAAAATCCAACACAGGTGAATCACCTTAAGTCTTAATGCATACCCTATACCTATACGTCCCTTTGAGGGCAAATAAACATCCCTGCATGAATTAGTCACGGCTCAAAAAACATGGTTCATCTATACACTTGTATGCGATTGCAAAAAAAAACAAATAAAAAATAAGCATATAAAGTTCTGCTGAAAGGGTTCAAACTCGACACGTTTTAATTAGAAATCTACTAATACTGCACCGTTATCCTCTCGGCCACGATTTCATGCAGATTAAAGGTAAAGAATTATACTGATAATCCCCATTTTTGCAGACGATATATAAAGTAAACATTTGATTGTAAATACAACATGACGTCACTGTCAGGTATCCCTGGTCGGACTGTATACAATGGAGTATTGTCATTATTTTATTAAAATTTATTTTGTTTGGAAGATAGGAAAGTCTTACCGGTATTAAAGCCAATACGCAGTTGAATTGGTTTGTTCCTGATATGAGGTATTTCCAGCTGATTCATTGTAGCCATCAAATCCAGGGAAAGTTTGCCTATTTCTTCCACATGACGTTCACCATTTCTGTTTGGTAAGCCAGAGGATACCATATAACCGTCACCTAAAAAAATGAAAAGTGCACCAATACGCAACATAATATAGTGCACCAATACGCAACATAATATAGTGTACCAACACGCAACACAATATAGTGCACCAACACGCAACACAATATAGTGCACCCGTACAGTATTAGAGGATCATGACCATTGCTGTGTACAGAATGTCCTAAGTGAATATTCGTGGAACTTATTGAGACTATGCCAAATATATTGAATTGTCACATGTTTTCGCGATATTTGTCACATTTTATGTAAATGAATCTTGACTTGTATCCGTAATGGATTTTAAGTCGTGCTTAGAGGTCGCATTTTTGGCCTGATTTTTATGAAACCTGGTAGCAATGATCATCACAACCTAATTATATATCAAGTAAGATTTTGGGTTAACCGGTCCAAACTCTAGGTCACTAGGTCAAATCATAGAAAAACAAGACGTTGTCACTAGGGATCGCAAATTCAACCCTGCACTTGTGAAATTTAGTAATAATGATCATCTTAACATAATCTAAGTCATGTGTGAAATCGGGTTAATCTGATTAAATAATTAGGTCACTAGGTCAAAAAATAGGAACAATCTTTAGAAGTCACTAAAAAGCGCTTTTTTGCCTAATCTTCATGAAACCACATCACAAGGATTATCAAAACAAAATCTATGTCAAATCTAATATATACTCATCATGGGTCAAAGCTAGGTCACTAGGGAAAATAATAGAAAAACCTTGTTGAGCCAAAAATTCGCGACAATGTTTTCAATGATTTCAACCCATTGATCTAATTTTGACCAAGATAACCTATCAATAACGCACTTGCCTTTGATGTTTTGAGATGAACCTTGTGACCAAGTTTCATACAGATTAGACCAAAATTGTGACGTTTGGGCCCATACAACATTTCCTTTGATTTGAACAAGCGATCTACTTTTTGACTCCGAATGACCCAATTTTTAACTTTGACCTAGATTTTGTGGATATCATTATTTTGACCAAGTTTCATAAATGTTACGCCAACATTATGACCTCTAGTGACTACACAGGGTTTTGCTACAAGTTGACCTAGTGACCTAGTTTTTTACCCTTGAGCATCTATTTACAACCTTGGCCTAAATTTTGTTCAGATGATCACTGTCATCAAGTTTCATAATCATGAAGTTAAAAATGCGAATACAGATGCAATTGTTGGCGGACAGTCCGAGAGAACAATCACTATTTCTCCCGCTTCAATAGATTTATGTATGTTGTAATTAATGTATACTGTCCAAACACAAATATCCTTTTGTTTCATTAGACAAACATGTATATAACACACGATATGTGTACATTTTATACAAATTGGATTTATATTAAAGAAATGAATAAAACGTAGGTTTCCCCTTCTAAGTGTTATTTTGAGTCATTTTGTCGACATTTGAATAGTTAGTATTATACCTACACGTAGAATGGCATATCCTTTATAAGCAAAATATTTGAGTCCAAAACATAATGACCTTTGGAAAATCCAATCCGAAATCACGTGCGGTTTGACTGGCTTACCTTTACCCTGAATCGTGCAGGTTAATTATTAATTGTGCCCCTAAAGGGGTAAATGCTCACTCATATAAGAAGGTCTTACTTATTACTTAACTGGTTAACTCTACCAGCAACTGGCAGTCAATTGATAGTTGAAAAGATGACCATTATCCTAATATGCAACCTCGGATGTAGGTTCAACACAAATCAAATGAGTTTATTTTATCTGACTTGTAACCTATGTTTGAATGCCTGTGTTACACCATTAAACCATGCCGATGAAGCATAGTCAATGTGAGATTTTACTTGTTACACATGTAACGAATCACGTGTAGGTCCACTTCTAGTATATGACACAAAGTAACTTACCAATTGTTTCAACTTTATACACATCGAAATTTTCCAATCTTGAGTCGATGGTCATATACAGTTTATTTATCATATTTATGACCTGCATAGGCGTGCTTTCACTGAAATATTAACATGGACCAATAAATAAATACACTGACTAAAATAAAGCTTTTCTGGAGGTGTTTTGATAGTCGGACCGGGAAAAGACTGGATGGCCAAGTACATTGTTTGCTCCCAGAAAGAACAACAAGCGAAATGGTGGTGCATTTGTAATTTGTCCTTATTCTACCCTGTGGAAACATATTTTTCAACAAGCTACCATCGAGAGTGCAACCACCCGTCGCTTAATATTTGGATATTTGAACACGTTAAGATTAAGAAATGATTAAATTTCGGAAATACACTCATACACGTTACTATAGTTTCAAAACACGCAATGAGCTTGATATGACGAGTCTATTTGACGTGTGCAATAAATGTTCCGATAAAACATTTAACTTGTTTGAAAAATCACGATTCTGTTGTACACATGTAGGCAATAGGAAAATTCCACGTTATGTTGGGTCTTGCCTCGTAAAAGGACATGACTACCTATGTGTGAAGTACGTAAAACAATGTTCTCGCATCGTGTGGTGTGTTCGCACTTTGATGTTTGCCAGGATCTAATTTGCAGTACGAATACTCCGTTCTACTTTCGTGTGGTTTTTTGTTTGCTAAACCTTGAATTGACGTAGTTTATTTCACACACTATCAAGTTTGACAACACATATAGATTAACATAACAACCATTGTGAACACTAACCTGGAGATAGCTGTGAATTCCACGACATCGGAAAACATTATAGTCGCAGATTTGTAGTATTCCGGTAAGGTACTTCCGTCTAACATCAGTTTTTTTGCCACCGACCGCGGTAACATCTGGAATAGCAAGCCTTCAGTGCGTCTACGTTCATCTTCTAGTAGAGATGATTTTTCTTTTAGATCGGTGGAGTACTTGTGTATTCGTCTAGTGATATTTCGGACAAGAACTGTTACAATGACCATCATGGTGACAGCGACAGATAATTCAATAGCGCTCAATACAACTACTTCCTTCAACACAGAATTCTCCTCTTCTGTAAACTACAAACAATATTTACATAGATCAATAGAATAGCCAAACATTTTGTGAAGAACATAATTATGGTCAGTTATCTTACAAGGGATAGAAATGCCACTCGTGAAAATATTACTCTAGCTGCTCACTCGTTGAAATACCAACCGATCATACACCGTAAAATAAAAATAATCTCTATAATAGCGGATATATGGAACCTAGTATCCGTGTCCGTATGTAGAAAGCGGACTCGGGCTAAAAACGCAAACACTTCGAAGAATGAGCTTAGTCTATAATAAAATAAAATAAACGATTGGCAAATTAGTCTTTGAAGAGATAATTGAAGCATAGAAAGGCTACGTAAAAATTACCGTTTAGGAAAATAGCATGCCTTAATGACAATTTATATAATTGATAAAACTGAAATTCTCACATTGACTATCTCCAAAGCTAGTTGGTCTTGGATAGTTTTCAAAATATTAATATATTCCGTCATGTTATCGAACCAGATTGCACCAGAAAGGACGGATGGCTGAATCTCGGTATTATTTAGTATGGCTTCTCGCATAGAGCTGAGTTGTGTGGCTAGCCGGGATGATGTATACGCTGTGTCTAGAACACTCGAGGCAAACGAGGAGTACATTTTGCACTGTTCAAGGAAAGCTTCGCCCAATGTCTGTTTTTCTTTATACCATAACAAATCATCCAGTGGAAATTTACCTGAAATACAAATGTTAGAATACTATAAAACATTGACATCTAAAGTCGTATACGCTGAAACAAATGACAGTTGTAAACAAGATAGGTGAGAACTCTGCTGGTATTGCCGGATCTAATTTGTTGGAATTAAACTATTTAAGAACCTGATAAACACTATCTATCTACTCGATCATATGTAGGGCAGTTACATTAATGGGTAAATTAGTCTAAACGCATCATGAAAAGCATAACCGGATAATTAGAATGTTATCTGATGTTGAAAGTCGGTGAACTAACACATTACTGGTAGTGTAAATGTATTCAATATCTCGATCACGGTAGCGGAACTAACACATTACTGGTAGTGGTAATGTATTCAATATCTCGATCACGGTAGCGGAACTAACACATTACTGGTAGTGGTAATGTATTCAATATCTCGATCACCGTGGTGGAACTAACACATCACTGGTAGTGGTAATGTATTCAATATCTCGATCACCGTGGCGGAACTAACACATTACTGGTAGTGGTAATGTATTCAATATCTCGATCACCGTGGCGGAACTAACACATCACTGGTAGTGGTAATGTATTCAATATCTCGATCACCGTGGTGGAACTAACACATCACTGGTAGTGGTAATGTATTCAATATCTCGATCACCGTGGCGGAACTAACACATCACTGGTAGTGGTAATGTATTCAATATCTCGATCACCGTGGTGGAACTAACACATCACTGGTAGTGGTAATGTATTCAATATCTCGATCACCGTGGCGGAACTAACACATTACTGGTAGTGGTAATGTATTCAATATCTCGATCACCGTGGCGGAACTAACACATCACTGGTAGTGGTAATGTATTCAATATCTCGATCACGGTAGCGGAACTAACACATTACTGGTAGTTGTAATGTATTCAATATCTCGATCACCGTGGTGGAACTAACACATCACTGGTAGTGGTAATGTATTCAATATCTCGATCACCGTGGCGGAACTAACACATTACTGGTAGTGGTAATGTATTCGATATCTCGATCACCGTGGTGGAACTAACACATCACTGGTAGTGGTAATGTATTCAATATCTCGATCACCGTGGCGGAACTAACATTACAGTCCAGTTAGGCTATTTTGACAGTGTACACAAAAGATTACAAGTTACAACCATTGCATGGACAGGAAGAGTTTATTTAAAAATTGAAATTATTCTGCACCACTTTATTCATACCATAACTGGACTATACTTGTACTGTATACAATATCTCGACTAGCATAACAATTTCAATTCAATTGTTTCGTTACAGTCTCCTTCAGATACAACGAAGTATCATAATATCAACGGTGCCAAACCAAAATCCGTAACACAATTATGGCGCAAAAACGTTTTTGCAGCATCCACATCTGCTAGACGTCCCGACCATTTCTGTCTTGTCGCCATCTAAGTAACGCGATTGGCTATTTAAATGGCGACAAGACAGAAATGCGCGGGACGTCTAGCAGAGTCGGATGCTGTAAAAATTGAGTTACGGGGTTTTGGTTTGGCACCTTCGGACTCGATATACAACACACTTTATACAATGAAATTATATAAATGTGATAATACACACATGCCATCTATCAAAATTAACTAATAAGAGGCTTTCTATGTGCATATAGTGATTCACCTGTCCGCCAAGTCCGCCGCGGTTAACCCACACTCTCAGTTTCTTCTAACATCTTTCTACAACGCTTTCAATCATGCAATGATGTTGCATTGGAACAATCACCACACACCTATAGCACCTGACCTTATTTTGACCTTCTCATTGACCTACTTTTGGACTTTTTGAAGGGCCATATTCTTGGTTAACCCAAACTCCCCGGGTTTTTTTCTAACATCAATATGGCTTGCTACAAAGCTTTCATATTTGTATGGATGGTGTATCGGAGCAATCACCACACACCTATATCACCTGAACTCATTTTGACCTTCACCTTATGAAACCAAATAAATACAGATAGTTGTTTTAGATACATAAATTGTAAACATCTCTATAATAAGGTATACAATTGTGGATCTTTAAACAATAATGTACATACAATGTATAAAACAGCACTATATCTAATACTAGGTCATTTAGCTTTTTCATATGTAGAACTGGGTATTTTAACTTTTTTATATCCAAAACTATGTCAGTCAGCAATTTTATACCTGAGATTAGGTATACTTAGTCCACACTTATATTGTTGAAGATAATTTTGTCAAACTCGCTTGTAGTCAAATTAAATTTGGATATAACTTGCGTGTGTTACAGGTTTGTATAATTGAACAACAAAAAGTAGAGTTTGATTAAAACGTATGGCATGAACACGCATATAACATAAGAACAAAAGAAAGTAAAATTCGCAAATAGAGATTGGGATATGTTGGATGACCGCCATGTAGTCGGACCTTTCTATAAACAGTCAAGGACGCGAGTTGGAAGCATTGCTGAACAAAGAGACTCATTGAACTTTACCGTCTAAACTCAAAGTTGGCATTAGTATTCGGCGTTGAGCGTTTTTACGTCATAACGTAACAATAACGTAACAATAAATACTAAACGCTCTCGCAATCAGCATAATACGACAATCAAACTATACGTTTACCTTTGAATTAAACACCCATAGACATTACACGTTGAAAAGCAATCAGGCGTGTATTCTAAGATAATTATTCTTGATTTTCGACACAAAATGTTACGTACTGACGTCACTTAATATTTTCTGACATCATTTGACCCATAACTGTGATAACTAAATCATTTTAAAACTGCTTTTCATACACGATGAGTCATTGGACATAAAGTGATGGTATTTGAAACCCACGCCATGGATATATAAACGCGTGGCGTCAAAAAAGCATGAACCGCACGTCAATATCGTGACGAACAAACCAAGTGTCTTACGACCAATTCGTTACGTGGAGTATTATGAATTCGCTGTACAAACTTCACATAAGAAATTTTGCCACTTCGCTGTATATAATAAGAAAGTTATGGATAAATGAAAATGAGGACTTAGAAAAGTTGTTAAGTATATTTCAGCTGTTTTACAGCTAAGACTTGGATTTGTATAACAGCGGTTTGTTAGTGGTATACTTATGTTGTTTAAGCTTGTGTTACTGCCCTAATGTCGAATATTTGCACAATATAGTATGCTGTTTAATCAGTGATCACGGTGTAATTGAAACTGGTGAAACCATGACAATAGACTTATGTACACTGAGCAAAAGTTCCAACTAGACGTTTTTATAAATCTCAATAAGTCTTCCATTTTCACAGGCATTGCTCTGAAATCTTTAAGACTATATAATGTGTATCGACAATGTACACATTTTAAGAAAACAATGTTTGTCAATTTCCTAGAAATACGTAATCGAGGAATCGCGTACAAAACGTGTTTTCCACGTGCTGAAACAATGTGACTTTTAACTTGGAGGGCCAATTTGTTTAAGTGTGTGTTCTGTGATGGGCTTACATTTTCTGTTATTGAATGCTTGTTAAGGGAAAATGAATTGTTTTTCACATCATGTAATTTATTTTTGCATGTTTTTATTACAACAAAAAATATACCATAATAACCATGGGGTCTAGCAACTTAAATTTTGCTCAGTATATTTCAGCCACCGGCACACAAGAACATAATACAGATCAGTAAGTGCATGTTATGACTAGTATGTGTATGTTAGAAAGTGAGCAAATCAAAAAATGACATTTCGTGATACTAGTATATGTCTCTTGCACGCATCCGTTAGATAAATATAACTGCAATATGAATCTGTTTAGTTATCTGACTGGATAAGTCAGTTGATTAACTAAATGAGCTCGTTAATAAAAAAGTAAATCAATACCTGAAATAACGAGATCATTGTGACATGTCGCACGTACACTACTGCATAAATTGAAACGGAGAAATACGTATCTTATTCATCTGTGTGAGGGAGTGGCTTGTATGGTGTCATAATGTCGTTCAAGGTGTTATAATAAGTATACACCCTACTACAATAAGTAGTTCCTAATATTACAAATTAAAACGTATCGCCAAACCCCTCGTATGAAGTTATCGCTGGATATGTATACTAGCACGAAAAAGAAACACAAGGGTGTCTAAAGTATACAGGATATTAGAGAAACAATTTATTGTTTAGTCGCAATCAAGCTCCTCATAGCGAACTTTCCCCTTTCATTGTAACACAACAGTCTCTCGATGTGTGTATGCTGTATATCTCATTTAGACGCATGTATATGTGAATTTTCAATAACGTAGGCCCAGGCGTTTGCATTGTACGAGCACTGCGAAGTTTGAATTAAAAGGTCAACCTAGACATTTGACCTAGTGACCTCAAATAAGGTGGAGGTTGTAGATGACACATTGGTGTAGAAGCACATGTAAGGTGTAGACCGAAGCATTCGCATTTTATGAGCCATGTTAGGTTTTGAATTAAAAAATCAAGTGACATAGAAGTCTACCTTATGTTTGCTAAAACTCATTTAGCGCCATTTAAAGGTATGCCAATCCATCGACTAGGAATGATGGCAGTGTTAATAGGCGTTAAATGTCTCCATTCGTAACGGAGCATCTGAAGTTAACTATTCAGAAGCGTATATTGTTGACGGATTCACAATGTGTCTTAAGTTGAATAACTTCAAACAAAACGTTGCCTGTACTTGTAAGAAATCAGGTAAATGAAATCAGAAGCCAAGAAGTTATGTCTTATAAAGGGAAATCCAGCTGACATAGCAACACGAGGCGTGTCACTTAGTGATTTATACACAAGCGAAATATGGTGACATGGTCCAAAGTGGTTGTTATAGCCTATAGATAGCATACCAAGTACACAAACCAAGAAGACGCTACAAAGTGTAACCCTGTATTAGATGAGATACGAGACAAGATTGAATGTGAAACTAAGTATGTTAAACAACAATGATACTGTGTGTTCAAATGGTAAGTGTTCTCCATTTGAGATAAATATTGAAACATATTCGTCAATAACAAAGTTGTTACGAGTGACCGCTACAGCATTGCGCTTCATCAGGAAGTTAAGAAAACACCATGGTGAAAGTGGTTCCCTTAAGAGGAAGGAATTACAGGAAGCAGAGAACATACGGATATTGCATATTCAACAGACGTGTTTTACTGACGTGTAGAAATGATGGGTGAATAAAAAACCAACAAATCTACCAAATGAATTTGTACTTTACTTAGATAACTCGGAAATTATGTAAAGCAAATGACGGTTAGAATTCTCATGTCTTAGTGAAGATACAAGACGTCCAATATTGCTTCCTCCAAAGGAAATATATACACGATAAACAATGTCTTCATAGTTGAGTTTCTCAGACTCTTACCAGGGTACGTTACAAGTACTGTGTTCCACATGATCGGGCGACAGTTCGATCTAAGAACATGTTGGAGAATGGGAAATGTGATCGATCTCGCGTTAAGGACATTCGTTCCATTTCAGTTGAGCGGAAGTTTAAAAATCGCAGTCCCTTAGACGTATATCAAGCAACTTACAACCATGATCAAAACGTATGCAAATGTTTAAAATTGATGTGGTAGTACATTTTTATGTCTTAAATTCGCGATAATTCTACATTTTAAATACTAATTTACAGTATTGATAAAAAATATCGAAGAAACTACTGATGAGGCCTTACGAATGATTTATTCCAAATGGTTTTAAACACAGGCACCCGTCATGTTATCCCCCCGTAGACCCCAATACTACCCAGGTACCACCACCAACCCAAAATATACAACCCAAGCAAATATTTTATACATATCAGACCAAATAAAATTGTTTGCAACAAAATATATAAACTATATTACACAACATGTGGTATAGTACAGTATCACTTGAAGGTGGAGAACAAATGGCATCAGACGAGACACTAGTCTAGTTTCAGAAGGCCGTGAGCGCGTAATTTTCGCACCAGCACATCAAGCCCAGTCTTATTTGTCAACTAAATGATTGTTCCTTGTCATAGTATACTTTTTAATGCACACACTTGAGCGTACTATGAGCGGCGAGTCGTCAAAGTGGCGAAAGGGCTTCCTTTCCAGAATATGACCGAGGCTTGTATACAAATTACCCCAAATTTCTCAGGGCTGTTAAACTGTATCCGCTCATGATTCACTATGGTATAACGTACACCGGATATTGCTAGTAAAGTGAGTAATATTTTTAATTTTGAGGAGACCAGGGTGAGTTTAGATACGTTATTTTCCAAATTACTGACTACTTATGCATATCTCAATTTAGTTTTAACTTCTTCAGGCATTTTTGTAACTTTATAGCACACTATAGTATATAAGATATTCACAGGAAGGTTCAAATGATCCAGTATTATGCCGTTACTCACTCGCAAATATTGACAGCAGTACTGTACACGCTTCTGGAATGACTGTATCAACAAATTGAAGATTTTTTGAACTGGCTATTTTGTTTATATTGAACCCAAACGTGTTGTGACCAAATTTCATAAATATTGATCGAAAAACAACTAAGATACACATCAAAACAGATACAAGTGGGTGTACAGAGTATTGCTGTTTAGTGTACAGAGTATTGCTGTTTAGTGTACGGAGTATTGCTGTTTAGTGTACGGACTATTGCTTATAAACATGAGCAATTAAAGTATGTAAATGGACAGTTTTATCGTATCATTACGTCTGCTCATCAATAAGCTCATGCCTTATTAGCTTTATGATATAATAAGAATATTTTTATATGATAATGTTAAATATTTCAATCTCTCAGGCTGATGAATGCAATGAACAAAATAAAATACTGATTTTCATACATTAAGTGTTCTTATGACAAGAACAAAGTGATATTTATCTTGAATTTATGTAATTCGTTGAGAGTCATGCATATGGTCAAATGGCAAATACGGGCATTTGCTTGCATAAAGTTTATTTATGCTCAACTACAATTCAGTATGAAACATAATTAGTTCCTACAACAATTACATCACTAATACTATTTAAGAAAATATTATTCTGCAATCGTTAAGTCTTATCAATTTGATATTAAAGTTTCAGTAAAACACAGCATTCTAATCATTTGAAGCTAGTGCATAGAATTAGCTTAAGCATGAAAGGGTTGTATACTGTAATGCTATCTAGGTTTTGGATGTTATAATGTGACACTGTGTTGTACCGGGTATATATAGTCACAAATGGAAAGTCTTTCCTTTCCTGATGACAAGGGTAACTCCTAAAGCAATTCCAATAATACATATTCTTTAATCTGAGTTATCTTTATATCATGGTTAAAATGTTAAAATCTAAACACTAACTTAACAGAAAAGAACTGTTAACTGTATATTATATAAATTACATAACATATATTTTTAATTGTGACTAACTCTCACCTCAATCTATTCCAGTTAATAACAATAATCATATGTTTGAAAAATCTAAGATGTATTATAAATCAAGAACACACAATTAAGTGTTGCTTAAAGAAAGAGGATGTATCTGCTATATTGGTTTGTATTGTATTTTGTATTATGTTGTCACAAAAGCACTAACAGAGAATATTGATATGTGGGTGACAATGCATTTCTATCAGACATGTTTGCCTGACTACAGAAAATTTCTCAAGGGGATCTGGTATTTTCTTCACAGCAGAGGTTAAACAAATTATTTTGCTCAGTCGGTCAAAGAAGCTATTGTTCTCATGAAAGTGAACTGATCCCATTCTAAGCCCTGTACAATTGGTGTACATGGTTAATATCACAACATGTAAAATTCAGGTGGTGGGGTTCTTGGAGCTAGGACTTGCTTGGTACAATTATTGTATAATGTAGTACATACAATCCAATCTTAATAGGTACAGATCTATACAATAGCCAGTTATTTTTACCAAAAAACCCCACTGATTATACGTTGTATTTAGTCAATTGTGTGACAAATAGTCACGGCACTTAAAAGCAATACTCTGTACACTATATAGCAATACTCCGTACATGATATAGCAATACTCCGTACACTAACACCTGTATTTATTCTCACAATGCACTGTTATTTGCGATTAGTTTAGAATACTACATTTACAATATTATCTTTGTATCAAGAATGACAATTCGCTCGATTCAAGTTGTGTTTTTAAACGAAGAATATAAACAAAAACATCTTATTTCGACCGATCGAGCTTACTTTTTTCGTGAGTAACGATATGAGTTTGGTCTTTCAATCACCCTTTTAAGAAATTCCTGGTAATTTACCGGTTACACGGACTAGGCAAATTTATGGAAGAGATACTTTTGTATAAAATATATATGAAACACACTCAGAAAGACTAAAAATCGTCTCTGAACTTACCCTTGTCAACACTAGAATGTCGCGAAAATTAATTATTTTACTCATATTGCTAGCAATATCCGGTGTACGTTATACCGCAGTGTGATTCCTGGCGCGCATTGTCATGGACGTTAACCAATAGAACTAAATAACTACTCACCGTCAGCTGACTCCATAATAATTTCCTATATAATTCACTATGACACATTTTCCGACTGAATATAATTTTTCAATGAAAGTCCAGCATATGTTGACGAAAAAAATGTAAAGATTCTTATTTGTTATTGATTTATGTTAAAATCAAATTGTTTTGCCCAAATATCTCAATGCAGTGCCACCCTTTATACATTTCCAAACATGTACGTGTATTTATCTTATCTGTACGTGTAGCAATAACGGAGAAAAACTGATTCTCCGTCAGGCGGTGTGGCTGAAAATTCGCCGTAGTTTGATCACCACGAGAAACTCTTTTGTATTTTCACCTCATTTGTTTGATTATTGTTATAGAAATATAACATACCTTTCAATACACACATGTTTCAAATCTAACGGCGATTTGATGGCTAATAAAGTGTTTATTGTAAAAAAACAGCATGCTCTCCATACGTTGTACGTGTTTTACATATGTTGGATTGAAAATGTTTAATTTGCCGATTTTATGTTGAGTTTAAATTGAATTCCTGGAAAAAACCGAAACTGAAATATGTTTACGTTATCATGCCACCACCGATGAGTGGTATATTGCTTTTCTTGTGACTGTCCATTTGTCTGTCTGCCTGTTGTTAGACCAAATGCTTTCCGTTCAATAACTCAAGCACACTTTGCCCTAGGATCTTTAAACTATGCATGAAGGTTGATCAGAAACTGTCGATGCCCCCTATATATTTTGAGGTCAGCAGGTCAAAGGTCAAGGTCAATGTGACCTGAACCATTTTTTAGACTAAATGCTTCCGTCCAAAACTGAAGAACGCTCACTATAATGGACTTCAAAACCGTATAGTTGTTATTATTACCCCTCACTTTTTTCGTAATGTTAATTTCCCATAGACAAGCAGGCAGTATTCTTACTGTTACGATCAAGCGGATCAATACACCACGTGGTTGAACATTTTTTTACTGTCAGCAGGGTGACAGTACTTTTCATATCACGTGGTATATTTATGGAAAAACAAACATGGCGGCGTATTCCACCCGCATAAACATGTTTTAGTTCGAGTTCTCCGTATCCAGCCTTGTATTTGGTGCCGACAAATATTTCAAGAGTTTGGTGTATCTTACGCATTGATACTTTTAGCTACAAAGTTTACTTTGGGTTAATTGGAGTTGTTTATTTTCTGGTCGACAGGCGTATACACGAAGAAAGTTCAATCCGTTAAATAATCAGGTAATTAACTAATCACACACGTTTTTTTATTACTTGGGAACAAAGAACATAGTCTTTAACTCATATAATTCCGGTATTACTCCATGAAGCTATGTGTTATTTATTTTATTACCCCGAGCTTTTTTCGTCCACAATCTATTTTTGGTAGATATATTTACAGGGTACGAATCGTTACGGGTACGAATAAACTTTCTTTCAATTCCAAGCTTTGAACTCTACAGCAGTCGATTTCAGTTATTTATGATTCCACGTAAAATTCTTACAAACATCCAAGAATCAGGTAATACTGATTCATACAAACATGGCTCTCACAGACAAAACCAACAATACAACCATGCATTCTCACATGATAACAAATATTTCATTTGTGTTTCTTTTGGTGCACATTACTACTATTATTTTACAAATTGTATAATCTAGAGGAACTTTCAAATATCTTTCTGAAGGACATAAATGTCAGTTGTAGATACATGTATATAGTTGTTGTGTATATGTAAATAGATGTTGTATTGTTAATTGTTTTATAGATCTCATCAGGACCTATGGATTAGCATTGTAAAATATAAAATAAGAATCTTGAAATGTTTAATATAAGTGAATGTTGATGGAGAATTTTCTTAAAAACAGATGTGCCATGTAAGTGTTTATTATGAATATTTTCATTGCTACTGTAGTACATGTACCTATCTCATTTCTGGCTATTACAATGGTATGACATTTTATGGCGTATTTCCTTTAGAACAGCTTAACAAGTGATATATTTAATTATCGTTAACAACATGAAATAATTGTATTATAATTATATGTCCACAACTTAATTAATTTGAAGAAACATAACTTGTCACGTCCATATCTTAGCTCACGTTTTATATGTATTTATTATGTTTACCAAACGGTCCACTGTAAATTGTAATAACCCGTACTGAAGTTTTCATGTTTGTTTTTCACTCACTTTTTACTTTTTTCACCACCTCATATGTATTGCCAATTCTTATATAATCTATACATAAAAAGTACCATGTACCTAAACATCTTTTCAAACCATATTATATTTACTAGATTCTAAGAAAGGTCACAGTTTTTGCCATTTAATTTCGTAGACTAGTTAGCCAGCGTAGGACCAAAACAGTGACTTTTTGCAGAAAACATTATAGCGGTTACAGTTTAATTGATTCACATGCTTTGAGTTGGATGTCTAATATGCAAATTAGAAACTCTGTGGAATGTCATCTAAGAAAAGGTGGTGTATATAAGGTCAATAAATCACCCTTGATGGGTGAGCATGCTTTCGTTGACCTAGAGGCGGTGCACGTTACAACATTTTATTAATATTATTGTCTGTTTGAGCGTCGATGAATTCGCGTTGAAATCAGACGAAGAATCAAGATTACATGTAACTGGTTTTCTTTTTTAAAAAGATGAAGAACACTTGGTATCTACACATCCGTGTGGTGTTAATAAGGTCGCATACCTCGCTTTTGTCACTGATTATCGCTTGTAAAAACGTCTTGACTGACGTTGTATCGACCAACGCCAGGTAATCTTAAACAGCGTCAAGCATAATCAGATTGTTATACAAAAACTTCAATTTCAATGCATTCCAGTAGATTTATACCAAATCGGACTATCACAATTACCTTTCTTTCTAAGAACTAATTTGTCCTTTTCATTGCAAACACCTCCTGATATGTAGTGTTACCTTAATTGACTCAAAGTTCAGAATAAAGTCATTCAAATGTATCAGTCAATGTATCGCACTAATGCATTGACCTTGAATTTGTGTTAAAACAATGAGTTAACTAACGGCGATCAATATTTTTATTCTTGGAAAAAATGTGGAAAAAAAATCAGAATTTAACATAGAAAATAACACCAATATCTAGCCGATTGTCTAATTAAGAAACTAAGTATCATCATGTTATGCTTCAGTTTTATAATAAAGACCTTACGTACAATTCAGCGATCGGTCTGCCATTAGTAGATACGTTGAAGTTTGGTGATAGGACTGCTCGAACTCTTCATTCTTATATTTCGGGCCACCGATTACTGAACTGAACATGTTTTGTGTAATCAGCGTATTCGTAAATGCGTAGTTTTAACGGAAAGGCAACGGCATAAATATACATAACAGTTCTAGTCTGCAATTAGTAAACATTATGATTAGTTAGATATGCAGACATTTGCTGAAATGAAAATACATGTAAGTGCGTAAATAAGTTGGTACAACGAATACGAAATGCTATGAAGATGACTTAAACAAATTTCAGTTTGTGTTTTTTTCCAGGAAATATATTTAAACTCAATATAAAAGCGACAAATTAAACATTTTCAATCCAACATATGCAAAACACGTACAACATATGGAGAGCATGCTGTTTTTTACAATAAATACTTTTCTAGCCATCAAATCCCCGATAAATTTGAAACATGTGTGAAATAAAAGGTATGTTATATTTCTATAACAAAAATCAAACAATTGAAGTGACAATATAAAAGATTGTCTTGTGTTAGTCAAACTGCGGCGAATTTTCAGTCACACCGCCTGACGGAGAATCAATTTTCCTTAGTCATTGCTACACGTACAGATAAAATAACTACATGTACATGTTTGGAAATGTATAAAGGGTGGCACTGCATTGAGATATTTGGGCAAAACAATTTGATTGTAACATAAATCGATAACAAATAAGACTCTTGATTTTTTTCGTCAAAATGTGTACAGGAATTTCGACATATGAAATTATGCGTAACCCATTTTGGTATCGATATGTTGGATCCCTCACCGTGATATCATACAGACGCTAGCCACGCATTGGTGAGATAAATATGCGTCGCTTCGCGAACGTAGTATATAGTCTTAAATGAAAGTTCAATATCTTCCTGCTATTAAGTCGTTGTTGTTAAGAAAAAGGACACTGTTAAAAGGTTTCTATGCCAATACCCTACATGTATTTATAAGATCAACCAGTGTATTTGGTAAGGATACGACATGTGATCGTAACACTAATGCTCTAATTTATTTGAGACGAGCTATCATTACTATAGATTGCTAAAATGACATTGGTTGGCTTTATAAAGCAGAAATGTACTGTATGCAACGATTCGTTAGAAGCAACACTGTTCAAGTTGCCACGTAGTTAAAGAAGGGTTTTAAAATAAATGATGCTTTTGCTCAATTGTATAACTATACCGAGTCAGGACACTCTGTATACTTTACCAATGAATGAATTTAAATGCATATGGTTACTCAGCCACGTTTTGAAAAGAATGTTAACGATATCTCAGATTCCATCTTTTTGACAGTTTTATTGTTAAGTACACATGATACATGACCATTGTTTTTTCATAAGCAAACTTTGAACATTTCACAATATCTATGTTTACTGGTAGATGGAATGGAAGACGTCAAAGACTACCCCTCCCTAAAAATCAGGGTATGGTTTAAGTTGAAAAAGTATATAGCTATTCCGACTTAATCTATTTCATTGAGTTTATTTAATCTGCTACGCTCCTTTATTGGAAATCCTTGACCAGCAACTGATTCCTATTGAGATCAAAGTTAAAGATAAACGGTTGTTAAATAATACTTTTTTTAAAAATATGTCACGTTTTTCTTGATCATCCATTGTCGACACTATAACTAACATAGCACTTAACACCACTTTATAGGTTTTATTCTTCAACGGTCTCACCCACAATTTTCTTGACAGTATGTCAATGGCACACAACAAAACACCGTCGTTGTCATCATAGACAATAAATCGATATCCAACTGTTCACTGCATGTGACACACGTACATTAGCAGTTTTAAATCGATGTCTTCTAGTCTTCTGAAGAGAACAGGCATCTTGATCATTCAACCACTGTAGCAAGTAAGGTAACGTAAAAACTCCTGGATATTGTTTTGTTAACATACTATGCAATTTTTTAGCACCGGAAAAGGCTGCTGGATTTTTTTCTACAAAATAATATTTTTTTAATATACATGTATCACGTTTTTCTTGATAATCCATTGCCAACACTCGAACTAATGTAGATACTCTTATACAACTCTTTATATATATGCATATTAAATATGGGAGACAACTATTAATGTAGAAAATACGGTGAGTTGTCCTTAGACATGCTGGATAATGACATGTTTGATCTCTAGGGACCGGGAGGAGTCCATAGAACCGGTCTGCGACTGTATCTGGCACACTCCAAGAGTTTCAGGAATTATTGTGCCAATTTAGATAATGACATATATGGCCTCTATGGATCCTAATTAGTCCATTTAACCGGTCTGCGACGGTATCTGGTACCCTCTAAGACTTTCAGGAATTTTGATGTCAATTTTGATTATGACATTTTTGGTCTCTATGGACCCTGGGGAGTCCATTGAACAGGTGTGCGACGGTATCTGGTACACTCCAAGACTTTCAGGAATTTTGGTGTCAATTGAGATAATGATATTTTTTACTTCTATGGGCCTTCAGGAGACCATTGAACCGGTCTGCGACTGTATCTGGCACACTTAAAGAGTTTCAGGAACTTTGGTGCGAATTTAGATAATGACATATATGGCCTCTATGGACTCTAATTAGTCATTTTAACTGGTCTGCGACGGTATCTGGTACCCTCTAAGACTTTCAGGAATTTTGATGCCAATTTTGATTATGACATTTTTGGTCTCTATGGACCCTAGGGAGTCAATCGAACAGGTCTTCGACTGTATCTGGCACACTACCAAGACTTTCAGGATTTTTGGTGCCTATTAAGAAAATGATTTTTTACTTATGTGGACCCTAAGGAGTCCATTGAAGGGACAAATAGCCATCTCGTGGGCAAATACTCATCTCAGGGGCAAATACGCAAATAGCCATCTCAGGGGCAAATAGCCATCTAAGGGGCAAATATTCATCTAGATGAGTCCCCCCCCCTATTTCTATACTATAGATCTACAACGACCTTCGAAATATGACCCCTGGACGAGTCCATATGCCAAGGTTGAAACGATATTTACCGTTATTTTATGAAAAAATATGGATACGGTTGAAAAAAACTCACTTTACTTCTAGGTGGCAACGGGGCTTAGTGAATAAACTGTTCTCTTGTCATAAACATACTTTTTATATGGGCTGCGGGTTCGAGTCCGCTGCTATACTCTTTTTCAATAACTAAATTTCTATAGTTTATATTTTAATTCTTAATTTTTGAGAAATTCACGTTTTATAACTAATAAAAAATTATTTGTTTCCTTTACATTGATTTAGTCTGGATATTGTATTTATTGCTCATTTTCATCTTCATGCTCTGGTGATATATAATACGATTCAATTACAAATAACTCGAGTCATTGGCTATTGGAAACGTCAGAATAAGCTTATGGTTTATCTTGTCAGTGGTTTTTGTGGTGTACATCGCTTTTAATTGCTTATTTGTTTCTTTCCAGTGTGAGTTCGGACCCACTAACGAACATTTTTATATTTAATAAACGTATGCTTAAATGTAATGCTATATGAATTCATATCAATTATACAATGTGTCAAAACCAGTGTGAGTATCAATTGAGTTACAAGTTACGACGCTGAGACAACCTTATGTGCTTATATGCTAGCTCTTGTCAGTCGGGCAACCCTACCACACACTGACAAGCGAAAACAGTCCTATTTCCTTCTCGTCTATACAAAACCTATGTAGTTTCTCGATGAGATTTTTCGCGTGGACGCTAAATCTGTGTGCCAACTATGATATATATATATCTTATGTACTTTTAACACACTGAAACTTTTATAATTATGCATCTCTGTATAATTAGACAAGCACGAAACATGTTTGCTGAGCAAAATTAAAAAATATATATAGCAGAATTCGATTCGAGCTCATTCGTTCAGTTTTGAAGTACATGTGCTCGTATTCATAGTAGCTTAGCCGACTGCGCTATGCGCAATACTTGATAAGACCATTGTTAAATCATGGTTTATGGGTAAATACACCCCTATAATCTGGTTAACTCCAATGTTAGAAGTACAGTTACGCCCGAGTGCTTGTTGTAGATCTATACTTATATTATCAGGAGCATGTCGAAGTCAGTAACACGTGAAACACGAATAAGTCGTGGGTCATGATTACGAGCAAACATGTAGTGTACCGACTAAAATAATTATTGATTTATCTGAAAAAATAAGGTAGCAAATAAATTTGTCTACGTATGTTTTTGAATGCCCCTCGTACGTATGGGTGATAGAAGTGACCGGAACAGCAAAGGTCAACAATTTGGTTCAGTGACTGTTGAAACTATATAGTGAGGCCCATACATGAACGTTTATCTTAGTTTGTATAACTGAACCAACTTTGTAGAAATATTTGCAAGAAAAGCATTGTATTTTTGTTTGTACAAATGATCATAACAATCAGAAGATGGACCTCAGCTATATACACATTGATGGCCAGACAAATGTTGTTCAAAGTTATACAATTATCCCGTTGTAGTTGTTACATAATGCAATAGCATTATTCTAACTAGCTGATAGTAATAGCTTTTTTACTCCCTGTCTATTTGTTGATTAAAATATCCAAAAAAAAAACATTATACCCAATGGGGAAAACATTAATTAGACAGTAAAACATCTTAAATGTATACACTGAGTTGGAAAACTATGCCAAGTTTCAATAACATTGCATAATTACTTTTAAAGATAGTTAATGTTTATGGGGTCCAGCTAAGTCGCTAACGCACTTTTTTATACGCTTCTTTATGTAATTTGAAGGGAACAGTCATATTTTAGCTACAGCATTGGTTATACGTGTGATCACTGCAAAAAGTCGTACACACGAAAACGGAACTAAAACAGACATATTCAGGAAAGACACTTTGTTAATAGATATTGGGCATGTTGTGAATCACTCTGTAAAGGCATACATGTACATTGTATGAAGAAATCGGAAGGTAGCTCTCAACCTAAGAAACACTACAACACAACTACACTGCGAAAAGCCCACACATAAGCCAAAGAAACAATTAAAAGTCCAAGTCCCCGCCGAAAAAAAGGATGACCCTATTTCACAAACATAATAGAATAGCGGTGATTCCGTGAGACTGAATGAAACGCAGCCAAGACCCGACCAAGCTCCCCCAAGGCCCAGCTTGCAGGACAACACAGCAATTTTGTTCACAGGAGTAATTATGTAGCTCATTTAGAGAAGCACCATGAATAGTCGAAGACTGCGACCCGACGAAAAGCTATTCAGTCGTTACCAGTATACGGGTCAGTCAGATAACCTTTTCTGTAAATAATAGTAATAAAACAGGATTAGAAAATATTAGTGATGATGACAGTGTGTTGGATTTGGTGGCAGAGCAGGATGCTATTCAGGACGATACCATTAGCCAAAGTAATACTGTTGACGAATTTCTTGATAACCTTCTTCCAATCAGTGACACACTTATAGATGTAAACAATAACCAGTACATGCCAATTGTTGAGGGCATACGTGAAGTACTCATGTAAGTGAAGCTAAGCACCATCTCAATCATAGATCTATACCAGAGAACCAACACAATTCCGATCTCTACAGAAATCCAGAGACGAATATGGGGATGGATAGGACACGTCAGCCGAATGAAGCCAGACCCGTGGGATAGCTATGAGATGGAAACCAACAGGAAAGAGAAACAGGGAGAGACCAAAGGAAACCTGGCGAAGATCAACGAATCGAGAACTGACAGACAAATGCTGGTGGTGGAGTCAAGTGGATCGACTAGCTGCGGATAGAAGTCATTGACGTTCTTTGGTGGTGGGCTTACAGTAGGGACAAACCAGCCCGAAGAAGATTAGATAGGTAAGAATTTCACATTTGTTGTTTTATTCTTGCATATTGTCTCTCTTGGTAGAGAATCGCCGCGAATCTGCGACTGTTTAAAACTGAAATTTATAAAAGTTTGTGCCTCACGGCCCGCCGGCCTTTATCAGTCAAACGTTAACACAAAAGTTATAGTCCAGCTAGTGTAATCTGACAGTGACATCATACACAAAAGATTAAAACCATTGCTTAAATAGGTAGAGTTTAGTTTGGTAGTAAACTGTTGGTATAAGCTTTTATAGTTGTTTTTACACCGTACTAGTGGATTTTTATCCTAACTGGACTGTACTTTTACACTCATTAAAATGTATAAGTACACCAACACAGTGCATAGCGTTACGTGCAAATAGTCGGTCGATCGACATGTCGAATGGTTTTCCAACAATAACTACAAAACGGGTGGACCTAGGATTCTAAAATTTTAAGTGGATATTATTCATCCTCCAGATACGGCCCGACTCAATTTCAAGGTCATTTGGATCAAAGGTCAAACTCACCATGGCCTTTGAACACACAAAAATCACTGGTCCACACCATAAGAAATATAGGTTTTAGATCGTAAAACTTGACAGAGAGGTTGCTAATTATCAGATGTAGGCTCCTACCAATTTTGAGGTCGATAGGTCAAAGGTCAAGGTCGTGGTGACCTTAGCTACACTAGGCTATTTTCTGCCATGAGTCGTGCGTGTTTCACAAACCTCTCTTGTATGGTCTGTTATCGAAATTTTTCTTGGTTTGTGTTTTCCTGGTGTGGGTATTGATGGACAATGTGTATGTTACATTTAGAGACTTCGTGCGAAAATTATTTGTTTCGCACGTGCATTTCGTATAATTTGAAAATTCACGGTTCACTGCTCGCAGCGGACAAATTACAATCATCGAGTTATCGGATATTGCTGCTATACTACTCGCATGAAGACATGCAAAAATGAACATGATATCATGTATAATAAAAAAGTTATCTGCATTACATATTGGTGTACTTATAACATTTAACAAGTGTACATCGTTCAATGGTGGCGGAAAAAACACAAATCATTTTCAATGAGATATAAACTTCAATACTCCCTATGGAGTCATTATCGGATTTTGCGACTGTTTAATTTGTATATTGCATTGGTTGGTATGTTATTTTAATGGTTTGGTCAAAATTAATATTTCTATTGAAATTGAGGTTAGGAGAATCGCATTAGGAGCTCGTGAATGTGTCAGTCTGCTTACCTCATGATTCTTATAATGTATGTTTTTATAAAATTCCTTCTTACTTTTGATCCTATTGGCCGCCTTATGTAAATATAAAAGCATGTGTTTCATTCTGTGACCTTGTTTGACATATTTGAATCAATATGCTCCTTGTTCTTAGTGTATGCTATGTGTAAGGAGCAGTCACATGGTCTACGCTTTTCACGGCTTTATTGGTAAATCAACCCTGGTTTAAATACTCAGGATGACATATTGAACTAGCAGTGACAATTTTAGTCCGGTATTTGGAAATAAAATGAAAAGCACATGCTTTTAAAACTAAGAATAATTCTTAATTCATCTGTTTAAAATTAAATATTTTTGGACTTAAATAAAGTATAAATTCAGTGAAATTGTGATTTAAATCGAGTATTCTTTGTGAACAAATTAAATGGTGAAACGTCATTTGTGCTGTGTTGTTTGTTTATTGTTTAATTATTTCACTTTGGCAAAGACATTAGGGCAATGACAGTGACGTCATCGTTTATGTGTACCTAAAAGATTAAAACCATTGCTTAAATAGAGTTTAGCTGGGTATTGAACTGTTAGTATAATCCTTTATACATGTATAGGTGATTCAAAGATCTCTGTCACAACCGCGTAAACAAACATTCACCCCGGTCGATTATTACAGGTATTGTCGATTCAAAGATGTCTGTCATAACCGCCAAAATGTTCCATCTCTTAATAGCTAAATGCAGTAAGTATAACCGCTATGCTTTAGGACCATTTGAGTTGTAATCATATAAGTGTATTTATGATGGTAAAATTTAATCCTGAGAAACCTGTATAACTCTAACGCGGTATTGGGACCTGTGTCACTTAAAGTAAACAGGCAGATCAGGTACAACAACATATAAGGATATTGGAAAAGGGATTATCTTTTTCAATGTGTATAGCTTGGCTATTGTGACCTTAGCTTGACCTTTATGCAAGAATATATTACAAGATTTTTGCTTTATATCAATTTCCGCCGACAAATCGTGCAATATCGGTATTTCAGATTTGTGTTTGTATTACATCTTGAGCGTCTTCGTGATATTCCCCGATTATGAAAACATACACTCGGTGTTGTAAACGTAGACAATATATCGACTGTTAAATTATGCTAATCAATAGGTCAGGCTCATCTCAATGTGGCCAAGCTTTACCGTTATTTTAATTTACTTGGTGAATAGAAGTGAGCAGGTAAAATTCACTCCCGCTCTCCCTAAATCGATGTAATGGTCAGTGATTTCTGTTTATATTGACATTGCAGAATATCGCGTTAGACTTATAATAATCGACCGGGTTGAATGTTTGTTTACGCGGTTGTGACAGAGATCTTTGAATCACCTATATGTCAGGATTAAATTCTACCATCAATAATACACTTTAAATGATTAAAAAGTTGATGGTCCTATAACGTAGTGGTTAAACTTGCTGCAATTAGCTATTCAGAAATGAAACATTATGGCGGTTTTGACAGACATCTTTGAATCGACAATACTTGTTTTTACACGGTTACTAGTGGATTGTTCCACTGCGTCATTGGATTTTTATCCTAACTGGACTGTACAACTACAGGTTCACCACAACAACGGCTCTTGTTTTTCGTCGAAAAATTGAGCTACTAATTATTAGTGAAAGCAGAGTCCAGAGCCTATCATGCCAACAGGAAGTGCTATCTTCTGCGAGCAGATTCGGTCTAAATCGATAAGATTCGAATAGTCACAGTTAATGTCCACATTATCCGTTGGACAAACTTAGGTAACATCATAAAAAGGTATGAGGAAATCAGACAGGGTGGTAACACTCAACCTATCCAGAGTGAGACGACCACAAAAATAAAAAAAAAACACAACACAACTACACTGAGCAATGCCCACACATAAGCCAAAGAAACAATTAAAAGTCCAAGTCCCCGCCGAAAAAAAGCAGGATGACCCAATTTCACAAAGAAATTATAGAATAGCGGTTATTGCATGAGACCGAGTGAAACGCAGCCAAAACCCAAGCAATTTATCCACGGTCCCGCTGCACGGCGACCCAACCGCACAAACCCATGCCAAAACGGCGATTAAATGAGGCACAAACTTTACAAAGGTAAAGTTCGAAGAAAAAAGCGGTGGACGACCACTTAAGGTAATTGCTTCTTTTTCCGTTGAGAGGATGTGTAAAAATCGCAGTACCTTAGACGTAACTGAAGCATCTACCATGATCAAAAAGTATGCAAATACCTAAACATGATACTCCAGTAGCTTCTCATTTCTTAAAGTGTATAAATCTATATTGGATAATATTTTTAAAACAGTTTCAAAAACTGAAAAACAATTTTGCTTTCATATCCATTAGATCATTTTTCGCTTCAGCTTTAACAGAAACTCTCTCTGTGATTTATTGGACATGCAAACTGTCCGTTTTCATACGAAAATGTTCTAGAACACCCTATGGAATTATAAGAATCGTCTATTTTTCGACGATCGAATCAAAGTACACGGAACCCATCCAACGCTTTAATTTGCAATTAAAGTAGTCTAATATCATACTAAAAAAGGATGCACGTAATTGTTTTGATATCAAATGACTGTTAGAATATAGCTCTATACACTTTAAAATCGATCCCATTGTGAAAAGTTATTCTGAATTTATATAATTAATAAAAAATACAGAAGAAACTGTTGACCCAACCTTACGAATGATTTATTCCAAATGCTTTTAGCCACCAAATCTCACGAATAGGTTACAACATTTGTATGAAACTTCTATACAGAGTATATGACTATTGTATAAACTTACTGTCAACACTTTTTCAAACTTTTTATGATTGACAACCAAACTGTATTTACCTGATGATATTTAATTCCATGAACAATGCACCTCTGTATGCAGACTTTTTTACGAGATTGCGTTATTTTATTCATAGACTTAATATTGTGGACATTGGCCAGGATTATAACTCGACCATATTTCATCTATTTCGGTCAATGAAGTAATACACACCTTGCTCGAATGGAGCATTATGGGTTTTTTCTTGCTCCGAGAAATTTCGACGGGTATCACACCTCCTGGGCAAATATCGCGCGCTACCTATAGAACACCAAACCCATAATATATCTTGTTTCTTCTATAATTATTGAATGTCATGTACCACAGTGAACTTCTAATCCGGTACACTTATTGTTTTAACAAAAACAAACACATTATGTTGGCATCGATAATCGATATAACTTGTTGATCAATAGACTTGCTTATAAATATGGATCTCCTGGTAGCTGAATGTTATGTATTTCATAAGGGTGAAAT
Source organism: Spisula subtruncata (assembly GCA_963678985.1). NCBI lineage: Eukaryota > Metazoa > Mollusca > Bivalvia > Venerida > Mactridae > Spisula > Spisula subtruncata. Next base: position 14,049,780 of record OY787669.1, read on the forward strand.
TCGTGATTAAGGGGTGCAGTGATGTATAAAAAATAAATGCTAGCAGCAAATTTGCAGCGTATAGTTCTTCAATATTTAGTCCATTACATCATTAGTTGTGTCGACTGCTTTTCGTTAATTGGATTGACGTCATCCAACGTTGCGTTGAAAATAACACATCATGTGTGTATACTTACATTGCAAAATATACATTCATTTGCTCAATATTCAATGGAATGATATTAAAATGTCAGAAGTAGACAACCCAACCGTATATATCAGTATTATATCCATAGTTTATGCCTATTTAACAATGTCTCCTGTCAAAATAGCATGAAAAATACACGTACTTCGTAGCATAATTACCGAGTATTACACACATCTATTTCAGCTAGTTTTGAAACCAAACATAAGAGTTGGCATTTTTCAACAATGGTAAATCGTTAATTTTTGCATACCTGTCTTATAATTACACAATTAGGCAATATTCCGGTGGTCTTTTTTAATGCGCTATCGGTGAAATGGTGCCAATATTGACGTCCTCAGACGCATGACGTCATGTCCGAATTTGACCGGAAATGACGCCATACTGTTTTGACCCCTTACTTGTCTATATCCTGCCAATTTCCTACGACGTTAATATGTTATAATATTAGTTCCCTAATGGGCATACAAAAATAGGCCAAATAGTCCCGTTGGCACTCAACGTAGTAAAAAATATAGGCCAAATAGGCCCATGGCACTGACGACGTTAAATTGTGTTGCATCTTTTAGGCACACAGCGCGTTTCATTTCCGATCAAGTATTTTTTATATCGTAGATTGAACAGTTTTAGTGACCCTAACATCTAAACCCTTCTTACTATTTGAATATATTGAAAAAAAATATGCTTGATCCTAACTTTAACTTAACTTTATTGTTCTTGGATTTGGACCAAAATTCTTTTAGAATATTTGAAATAATCACTGGAATCTACCATTGAATTATGTGCCGGAAAATGAATTGGACCAGTTTCAGTGACCTTTAGCATTATCCAAAATACAGCCTATAAATTAAATTTCAGAAACAAAATTTGATACCCAAATAAAATTGAAACTATGAAATAAATGAATTTAGAATATAAATTAATAGCTATTGGTTGTGCCTGATGCAGTTGATAAAGGTGGACCGTGTTAAAAATGGTGTCCCGCTAGGTTTTAGTGCAAAAATAAGTGAAAACATAGTACCTCTTATTAACTTTTAATTTCTTGTTGCAAATCAATAATCTTGGTACCATATTAAAGCTAACATTATATAGTGTTCGGGAATATATATGACAAGGTTATATTTTAATCTGCACTATGTTTTAATTATCGCCACATTACGCCAATATTTCTTTGATGACCCTAAATGATACCAAGCACACCATAAGGCGGTTACTAACTTTTAGAGTTATTATGTACATTAAATGTGGACAGAACTTGGTTGAATTATGTAACTTTGACCAGCAGATGACAGAAAATAAATATCTCCCAGAACATTTTGATTCTTGCATATGTGGTCATTTTAGGGTACTTTTAAGAAACCCAATAAAAAGTCATAAGAATATTGTTAAAAGTACCATAGGATATTAAAAACAAAGGATCACTTAGGTCTTAGAATCAAATTTTGTTTTTTATAACATCATGGACAGCTATAAGGTTACAGTTGAATATGCATTCAATTTTGGCATCATAGAACTCTTCAAAACAGAGTATGACACAAGGAGAAACAGGTCACCGAAACAGGTCAGTCACTGAAACAGGGCAATCTACGAATGTGAGAAAGAACGCAAACGCGAGGTTTCCATTTTTGTCTAGTGCATGCAATGATATTATTTTATCAAGTTGACATACTGGTGTTGCGGTAGTGGTAATGTGTATTAGTGGTTTTCACATGGCACAGGACATCGTTTAACAACTAATGACCATAGGGATGTGTAGCGTATTCCATCCCCATTCACTGTTTAAGAATAACAGGGAGAGAACTCGAGATCGTATAGCCTCCAAGTTTACAAATAGCCCTCAGACGTTTGCGAAATAGATGATAACCACCTACTGTTCTCTTCATTAGCTAACTTATACTTTTTTTGCAAATTATGATCATGTTTTTGTCTTATCATACTGTATCGGCACCAGACACAAAACACGACTTGAAAGGCGCATAATCATATCATGAAATAAATAGATGTATCGATTCATAAGTGGCATGTGTGAAGGTCAACGGATTCAAAAAGTTGACAACCAAAAAAAGGCAACCCGATATTGGTGACCACGTTGGTTCGTGATGTCGGCTCACAGCGTCGTCGAAGAGGAACCGTGTTGTATAATTGCGGTTATAGAAGAGCTCATGGATTCTTCTTATTGGACAGAAATAACCATATAGTCTGTCATAAGATATATTCAGGCAGTTGAATTGGTTTCAAGCAAAATCGTTGACCTTTTTATAGAAAACACATGTGTGTAGATATTACTCATTATTTTATTGAGTGCTGCAAATTTGATCACATACTTTTTCGCATGTGATTAGCCATCATTATTCTCAAATAAAGAAGGATCAATAGAATAAATAATACTGAAAAATAAACAAAATATAAAAGCGCCAATAGCGCTAAAACATGGTTTGTTCCTATGGTTAGGCAATTACATTTCCTGTTACAAAGCCTGTGGCATTATCACCGAGTATTTGAAAATTATTTCTAATCCCTACATGTTCGCGGTATTCGATGTAAACATACACATATCTGCTATATAGTTGATGTGCTAAATACAATTAGCAAAATACGTACGTTTAACACTTGATATGAGTCAGCAAACGACGAGTGAAGTCCAATTAATTAAAACAGTATATCTCTCTAGCAATCAGTCGGAGGTCCTGAACTTTATCTGCGTGTTCTATCTGGTAGTTGTGTCGTGGTATTTCTGATTTCTGTGCTCGGCTGGTTTGGTTGAGTGCTATATACCTTCCATGTCGGGTTTTCTCATACCTTTTTTTCCTACAGTCAGGTTAAAAAGGTATGAGCAAATCCGACAGGGAAGGTAGCACTCAACCTAAAAAGCCGAGCACAGAAATCAGAAACACCACAACACAACTACCATGAGCAATGCCCATACAAACCCATGCCAAAACGGCGACCAAATGAGGCACAACAACCCCGGGCGTGACCTAGTTTAAAACACTAAGGACAGTGACCTAACGTTATGCGACCTAAAGAGGCATAACTAACACTGAGTGATGCACTAATACATTCACACTATACTGCTCGCAGTAATTAAAAGCTGACCGTTTATGTGATGCAATCAGTCGGAGGCCCGGAACTCTATCTGCGTGTTCCTACAGTCAGTTAATACATTCACACTATACTGCTCGTAGTAATTAAAAACGGACCGTTCACGTTATGTAAGCATTATAATTGACAAGATTGTAACCTTACTAACGTACATTGTAACATAATACAGTTGCTTTCTCGAAATATTTATCATAGCGGTTTTGGCAGCATCGAATACACATCGGTTTCCTTCAAGAAATGCAAGCCATAAAGGCAGACTCTATGGTTATTTCTGCCCAATAAGAAGAATCTACGAGTTCTGTTATAATCGCAATTATAAAGCACAGTTCCTCTTCGACGACGTAGCGAACCGACGTCCTTCTACGCGATAAAGCGCGAAGTCACCCCAGTGGAAGACCAAATTAATCTATCTTTAGCATCCGCATCATAGTCTCATTAGAATTACAGATACCACTTACATAGATCAGAGTGCTAAAAACACCTTGTTAAATAATATACCAATGGCAATGCATTCCAACAAACCTTAAATTCGCAAACGCCATATATTTTTCCACCGCTTCCTTTGTACGCAATAGAAAAAGACATTCTTCAAAACATCGCGGACTAGAGCCTGCGATGAATTTAAGTACATTCTTATGTCGTCTATGGTATTATGCAGCAAGCCGACGCGCTAGGCTATCAATAACTGATGTCAAGTTGGTTACGTATACTACCCTTACCTCTTGTATAGTAAGTGCTGCCAAGGGCTCGTTCTATTCCAGCTTGCTCTTTGCTTACAATCAACATCTGAAATGCCGTTATCTCTGTCCAAAGTTTGAAACCTACTCTCAAGTTGGTATTTTTCGCTATCATTTGTATAAAGATCGAGTTGATGTTTGTATAGAAATCAATGGATTCATCCAAACTGACGTTTCTTGGATCTAAATTGTCTCTGAATGATGTAATGTAATGTAAGAGCTCGTCACGTGACTTGAAATTACTTTCGTCACCTGACAACGGTAACCAAGTAGAAAGTGCGCGGATAGATTTATCCGTTTTGATATAGAGTTCAGTAAGTCTTGGTCGTATAAATGGATCTCCATCAGATGATATATACAATGCTGTGGTTCCACGCTCGATCTGTAAGTTATGGATTACCGAGCTTAACTCGAGGCTGAAGTACACGTTATCCTTCACCATATTGTTCTCGTTTAATATCTGCAAATATAATATACACTTAATATTATTTTATTATTATACCTTATACTCCGTCATGCCCACTGACTCCTTTGCATAACGTGTACATTATTTCTGTAAATGTACACATTTGTGAGACATTTTCTCAGCAAATGATTGGTCAATTAAGCTTCAAACTATTTCAGATTTGCATAACCACATACACAGTTAAATAAATGTCTCTGCTAATTGCCTGAAGACTAAAAATTGTAAAAACACACAACGATGGATTTACATGACTGTGCTACTGTAAACTAATCAAATTTGCAGCGTTACATTTTAGTTAGTGTCTTTTGTGAAACTTAATAATTAAACAAAGAGATGTAGTGTTATTTTTTCATATAATATTTTTTAGTCTTGGTTGAACTAAATACTAAAACAAATAATCACAATTTATCTACACCCCAACAATAATAGGGCAATGGCTAATCCTTTAATGTTGCTGTCCACAATGTTGGGAGCAGAATCCATCAAAATTGAATGATTTTACGTTATTGGTTTTCAGGAGGAATACAGTAAACCTATAAACAATGTATAAAAAATAATATGCATTTTGCAACCGACAAGAATTCTGAATTATTATTATACAGTGATCGAAAGCAGTTATAACTTTCTACTTGTTTTCATGAGCAAACGTGATGCCACTTAAAATCACTCGAATACAACATTATATTGTAGTTAGTAATCATCAAATTATGTAGCCCTATGAAAATGAATGTTTAAATTAGAACATGTGTCAATTCATTACGGTGCTATTATAATACAAACACTTTTTTAATATCTATAAGATAAAACACACTGTCTTAACATCAACTGATCAGTTTTAGATATTTATAAGAATCGCCTAACATTATCCTGTTTGAAAATAAACATTAATTTTATAAATAAGTCCATGACAAATATATTCATCTATTTAAAAAAAAGGAAGACAAATAATATGCTATATACCTTTGACAATTTCTTCTTAGTCCTTACAAAACTATCCTATAACGAGGACACTTTTGATAAAAAACTACTACTGTATCTATTACATATTCATATACTAGTAGTCCCTTTTCATGTAAGTTACACGTTCGAAAGTGCTGTAGAATCATCACGATTTAGACATGAGCAAAACAATATGCAATGGATACATGCTAGCTATGGGTAAAATATAACCAATTATGGAATACTTTAAGATTCAACACATTCATCACTAATTTATATAAATTAGTAAAATACACAATTTAAAATCGTTCAAGACCAGTTGGTTTCGTAAGCTGTATGGCCAGTCTAAACCAGTTACTCCACCAGTCATATTTCACTTTACTCTATGTGACCTTACTTCAATGTATGTTTACCTAGTCAAGAACAGCGTTAGATACCATTGCTACGAGAAACAGTTTGGTATAACCAAAGGTATAACCGAAGCTACCTTTAAAGAGACGCTTATTTAAGTTTTAATAAGTACACTTTAATCTACAATAACCGAATTTCTAATAGGCCACCCTAAAATATTATACCATCTGATATATTATATCAATACATCTTAGGATTTGTTATTTGTTCATCCCACGCACTAATCTATCGATTCCCGGAAAGAAATGGCGTATTCATTTACAAATTCGCCCGTCTGTAGCGGTTGGTGCGAAATTTCTTTTTTTCACGTTTGTCTCGTGCACAGCTTGGAATAGTATCGTACTTGGTATGAATTTGTTCCTTATTGGTTGGTTTTTCTTAAAAATGCTACAATTTGTAAGAATGAACTTGAAACGCGCCCATGACGTCAGATACATGCATACATTGAAAGAATTTCTGCTAGGACAATTTTTTTATAAATATATTTTTTTAATTCTTTTAAAAGAATACAAATTATCGAAGCCCCGATACTGTTCAATTCTATTGATAGAAAATATGTTTCTTGCAGTATTTCGAGCTAAACCCCACGTTATTATAAATATCGCATTTTTCACAATGATGTTTTGACGTACATGTCTGGATCTTGGTGCTGGTAAGTCGTCATTCTGACGGCTTCAGCAAGCCGTACATTACTCATTATCGCCAGCATTAATGCTGTTCATTAAGGCAAATCAACAGAAAATGCATTCGGTCTAATTTCAAAAATCAAACCTGTCGGGCAAGTGAACCACGTGCACGTAAGCCATTTTGCACTAACCGTTCCACGTGGATGATTTTATACATGCATGCGTAATTTATTTCTTGAAATCGATAGATAAGTGCATGGAATGAAAATAAACAAATTTTGAAATATTGATTGAATATATCGCATTATATAATATTTCATTGAGTGGTCAATTAGAAATTCGGTTAAGTGTACAATATAAGGCCGAAGTACGTGAGTGGTCACCGTACAATACAATGTAAGGGCGAAGTACGTGAGCGGCACGTATAACTATAAGTACGGTCTCTGTACTACAATACAATATAAGGCCGAAGTACGTGACAGGGTCTTGACTCATGTTTACAAAGCACTACATGGAAAATCGCCTGGCTACATCAGAAGTATGTTGGAAGTATATACTCCACAAAGACAGCTAAGGTCTCAAAATGACTCTGTTCTTCTAGTTGTGCCAAGGACGAGGACTGTGACTTACGGTAACCGATGTTTCACAGCTGCTGCACCGAAACTCTGGAATGCACTGCCAACAGCGCTCAGAGACAGTAAAACACTATCGTCCTTCAAGAAAGCGCTGAAAACGCACTATTTTACTATAGCTTATTCATGCTGACTGTGTGAATGTTCCCATTTACTTGGCGCCCTATCATTTGGCCCAACGACCCACATGTTCCAAGGACTAAAAGCCCCATCAACCTATTGGTAGATCCCTACTACTAAGTTTAGTATGGCCCGTCTACTGGGTTAAGTAGAGCCCCGTCTACTGGGTTAAGTAGAGGCCCGTCTACTGGGTTAAGTAGAGCCTCGTCTACTGTCTTCAATAGATCCCTACTACTAGGTTTAGTAGGGCCCCGTCTACTGGGCTATGTAGAGCCCCCGTCTATTTGGTTTAGTAGGTCCTACATGTATAGTTTAATGATTAAGTTATGAACTATGTGATTTATGAATTCAAAATAATATGTTGAAACATTTCAAATATTGCAATATGAATAAATGAGGCATTCCCTATAACTAGCATTATGGGTTCGAATCTTCTGCCAGCAGCGGGTTCGATATTCAACCCGAAAAGAAGGCGAATACCGAACTGGGTTCGAATCTTCTGCCAGCAGCGGGTTCGATACTCAACTGGAAAAGAAGGCGAATACCGAACTAGGTTCGAATCTTCTGCCAGCAGAGGGGTCGATATTCAACTGGAAAAGAAGGCGAATGCCGAACTGGGTTCGAATCTTCTGCCAGCAGCAGGTTCGATATTCAACCCGAAAAGAAGGCGAATACCAAATAAGGTTCGAATCTTCTGCCAGCAGCGGGTTCGATATTCAACTCGAAAAGAAGGCGAATACCGAACTGGGTTCGAATCTTCTGCCAGCAGAGGGTTCGATATTCAACTCGAAAAGAAGGCGAATACTAAACTGGGTTCGAATCAGCTGCCAGCAGCGGGTTCGATATTCAACTCGATATTATGACGAATACCGAACTGGGTTCGAATCTGCTGCCAGCAGAGGGTTCAATATTCAACTGGAAAAGAAGGCGAATGCCGAACTGGGTTCGAATCTACTGCTAGCAGAGGGTTCGATATTCAAACCGAAAAGAAGACGAATACCGAACTGAGTTCGAATCTTCTGCCAGCTGAGGGTTCGATATTCAACCCGAAAAGAAGGCGAATACCGAACTGGGTTCGAATTTTCTGCCAGCAGCGGGTTCGATATTCAACCCGAAAAGAAGGCGAATACCGAACTGGGTTCGAATCTTCTGCCAGCAGCGGGTTCGATATTCAACTGGAAAAGAAGGCGAATACCGAACTGGGTTCGAATCTTCTGCCAGCAGAGGGTTCGATATTCAACTGGAAAAGAAGGCGAATACCGAACTGGGTTCGAATCAGCTGCCAGCAGCGGGTTCGATATTCAACTCGATATTATGACGAATACCGAACTGGGTTCGAATCTGCTGCCAGCAGAGGGTTCAATATTCAACTGGAAAAGAAGGCGAATGCCGAACTGGGTTCGAATCTACTGCCAGTAGAGGGTTCGATATTCAACCCGAAAAGAAGGCGAATACCGAACTGAGTTCGAATCTCCTGCCAGCAGCGTGTTCGATATTCAACCCGAAAAGAAGGCGAATACCGAATTAGGTTCGAATCTTCTGCCAGCAGCGGGTTCGATATTCAGCTCGATAATATCACGAATACCGAACTGGGTTTGAATCTTCTGCCAGCAGCGGGTTCGGTATTCAACTCGCAATGAAGGCGAATACCGAACTGGGTTCGAATCAGCTGCCAGCAGCGGGTTCGATATTCAACTCGATATTATGACGAATACCGAACTGGGTTCGAATCTGCTGCCAGCAGAGGGTTCGATATTCAACGTGAAAGGAATGCGAATACCGAACTGGGTTCGAATCTTCTGCCAGCAGCGGGTTCGATATTCAACCCGAAAAGAAGGCGAATACCGAACTGGGTTCGAATCTGTTGCTATTTGTAAGTCATTAAAAATTAATAAATACTTGAAAATCTTCGAAAGAACTTGCCCAAGAATTCATTGACAAGTAGCTATTACGTGACATCATATTGACCTACCCCTTCTGCATTGTTGTTCCGTATTCGGAAGAAAATGTAGTCTCCGGACAAAACGTGTGTGCTAAAAGCTCACGCGTTCGGTTTAACATGCCAGATATCAATTGAACGCTAACACAGGAATAAAATTGCACCTCGCGCATTACACCATTATTACAATGTATTTACTAAATGTATAACATATTATGTTTGAGCACTCTTATTATAATGAATGGCAAAGTTAGTTTTATGTGTTGCCTTGGTATCATCTATCTAATGCGTTGCCTTAGTATCATCTATCTAAGGCGTTGCCTTGGTATCATCTATCTAAGGCGTTGCCTTGGTATCATCTATCTAAGGCGTTGCCTTGGTATCATCTATCTAAGGCGTTGTCTGGGTGCTTTACTACGGAAACGTCCTGCTGCCAAATCATACTATTCTATAAACATATAAAAGTCTATTTAGGATATTTTAAGTCCAATACATTGTACCCAAACAAGTCAAATAATCGCAGGCTTTTTTATCTGCTACGTAGGACTTAGAATCACCTAATTAGGCTTTTATATGTTTATAGAATATTATGATTTGGCACCAGGACGCTTCCGTACTTTGCAAAATGTATACGAGTATTTTAAAGATAGCAATGAAATTACAATTATTATAGACATTTTACACCGAGTACAGTGTCATGTGATGATATCGTCAAATGTTCTTATTTTAATGATTTAGAATACCAATTTACACTGAATCATAGAAAATCTGCTATCCGATTCTATAGACTGTAATCTTCCTTTGCTGTGTAATTTAAATTACGCTCAGAGAGTGCCAATAACAATTTATTACAAGAGATACTTGTAAAACACGTATGCTCCATAGTAGCCATATAGTCGAAAATGGTAAAGATCACAGTGATCTTGACCTTTGACTTACTAGTCACAAAATTAATGAGTCATATACTTTCGATGGCAAACATTCATGCAAAGTATAAATATCCTAGGATAAAGCGTTCTTGAGTTATTGAACGGAAACCATTTGGTCTACCGACAGACAGACGGGCGAATGGAAATATCGACAGATCGACCGCACGTACTAACGCACACACGCATGCGCGTCCAACCGACTGACATGCGCAAAGCACTCATCAAAGATAGGGATGACATAATCATTATCATTTATTATCAAAAACACTTCTACGGTCCCTTAAATAAAACCACGACATACCTTTTCAATATTTCATACATTGATTAAGCATAGGTTATAACAAGGTGTATTTGTAAATAGTTATGGCGTCTTCATCGGATAAATACCCGGAAAAACAAAGCCTTCTGTTACAGTCTTTTCAAAGTCAAATGAGAACGGTTATAGATATAATATCGCCCGGCAGGTAAACTATGTTTATCTATGTTTAACTGGGTACACCTAAGTTAACGATATTCACCGCTATTCTTTCGAATGTGATAGTTCCTTCATTAGGCCTACTGATTGAACCAACTATATTTTCCCGTATTTTTGTCAATACCAGACCACATGCCATACACACTTGACATGTTGCGAATATGACAGGCAATTAATACTTTTTCGTATTAACACCAAGCACCAAACTGGTACATTTGTACTAAATACAACAAAACTAGGCTGTGGTAACACTAGGAATACGAGTAGAAATCATAGTTACCTTCACATTTTCTACGACAGAAATCGTATTGCGGATGATTAGAATGATTCCAGGAAAACTGGCCAATATGAGTAGATTGAGTAGTTGACAAGCACGCTCCCTGGCCGAGCCATCAGTACCACAGACCGTATCTCTTCTACAACCAACTCTCACATCGTTCAATCTGTCTGATCTACGTCCTGATATTGTCCAGTTTACAGGTGATGTTGGTGTATGTTGACCAGTCATCATTATGTCTACAAAATGTTCAATATCATCAGAATTGACATTACGCCAGTTGTCAATCAACACCCTTTAAACCAATTGTAACGGTAAATCATAATCACATGGTCCAATGGATTAACTTGAAAACCTTCGCCAAGCAACCTTTGACAAACACTCAGGCGGAAAGATGTCTGCTATGGTGTAATGTCAATTACAAACGATGTGCTATTATAACAATATGAGAAATTATTCAGCCAATGCGATAGACAACTATTTGGAGTTCTGCTTTTATACTATACTCATTTTATTTTTTAAAACAGCAAGGAATAAATAGAATATTTGTGATTTTTCGTTGTAAAATCGTGCAAGACAGCGACTCATTCCTAATTATCTGCGTCTCGGAATTCACTGTTGTCATAATATTATATAAATTCTTTATGAAAATACGCATTATGATTTCTCCTAAGACGAGGAAGCATCAATTAGTCTTTTTTCTCCTATATAGGAGATAAAATGTCCTAATAAGGTTTTGTTTTTTTAAACATGAGTTGGCAGAAACCCACGAAGTGATACATAGAAGATACGTATATAAATTACGGTCAATGTAATACAGCGTGTAATACATGTCTGCTTAGTGTTGGTGAGCTTTCCACTTGGAGTTCATAGTTAACAATTAGATTAATAGACGTCATAGACAATTAGGGTGCTCCACTGGGGTTTTAAAATTAGAACATTTTACGGTAAACCATAGTTTATATATAATTCATTAAATAAATTGTTGGATTCCTTTACTTTTTATATTCATTAACTGATGTAATGTCTAGATAATGCTACTTGCTGTTTTTCTAAAATATAAGGAATCGATTACTTCTACAATATTTTTCTAATTTAGAAGAATTATCAGGAATACTTCCAAGTTCTGCTTCCTCAGATGTTGTATGTTATCTCACTTGTTGGGTTTTATGTCAAAGATTTTTCATGGATTGTTTGGACTTTTCAAGAAATAACTAAAAATCCCTTTTCTCTACTGTGCGATTTCCAACCTCTTCCAAAAATATTGTTTAGTTCTTTTTTTAGAACAGAAATGCGAAATTTTGTTTTTGTTGGAAGATGTCACACTATGGGTGTTTTGTAACATACTATAAATATCTAGTTCCCTTCATGTTTCTGAACGCGTTTCTCATTTTGGGGTAAAATCTTACAAGCATAATAACCCACATCACCATTAACGGTTTTATTGGATAAAATCGATTTTGGTAGGTATGTTGTTACTTGTAGTTTACGATATCAAAAGTCATTTTTCAGGCTAGTAGAGCGAAAATCCTGATATTTTGGGACAAACCCTTTCAAAATCTAAACAAAAGTGTCAATTTTAGAAATCGGTTAATTAAAATGTCATTAAATATATTTGAGACTTCTTTTGACATCAGCTTAATTTTCATGCCTCTAGTTTTCATCATGCCATATCATGTCCCTAAGTTGGACCATATGGAAAAGGTATAACTTTTTGGAAACCTTAAACATTACTCTACACAATCCTGCCAAAACGTGAAGAGGTGAAACTTTGACATCTGGTTGGAAATCCCACAGCAAAGCTCAAATACAGATTTTGCTCTACCCGACATTGATTCCATGTTTTGTCAAGCAACCTACGTGAATATCATTTACTTTCAAACAATGGACAGGTTTGCCATTTCAATATTTTATGCAAATGGTAATTCACTGTTCCCCGTGGTAGACGGGTTATATTGTAGCTGGTAAAAGTTTGTTTTGAGATATGCTTCCTCTCATACCACAAATGAAACATTTAGGGTTATTCTTGCCTATAGTAATTGTACAGTATACCCATCCGTATACACATCCAAAATCCAAGGTTACATATTCACACGCAAAGTTTCAATTACAAAAGTGTTCAATCGATGGTGATATGAGATGTATGTTTTCGTTTAATTATTATGAAATTTAAGAATCGTCAAAAACGTGACATTTCAGCTAATTACACCACTGGTCAGTTTAAGAGATATTGAAACACCAAATACAGATACATAATGTACAAATAAAGTAACCTGTACTATACAAAAGAAAAATTGTTGATTGTTGGTGCATGGTCATTTTAATTTCTCTCGTAATCATTCGATAAAGTTTTAAAAATATATCCATTTAACTAAATGTACGTTAAATACTATTACAGTCCAGTTAGGATAAAATTCCAGTGACGCAGTGGAACTATCCACTAGTACGGTGTAAAAAACAAGTATAAAGGATTATACTTACAGTTCAATACCAAACTAAACTCTACCTATTTAAGCAATGGTTTTAATCTTGAAATTGTCATGTCCAAGCTCATTAAATTCAAACAACAACTTTATCATATTTAAAATATTTTAAGACTACATTACAACACTCAATAATAATAATAATAAAAAATTAGATTCAACATAGGTAGCATGTAACATGGCATATCATAAATATCTTTATCTTAAGACACACAATTACCAAAATAAATTCTAAGAATTTGCATAATTTTATATTTAAAAAAAAACAATAAGAAAAGGCCATTTTAAACACATCAACGATGACGCAAAAAAAAGCGGGGACCTGTTATTTCTATTGTGGTCCTTTTAGGTGAACTAACACAGAGATGCATTGAAAAGTATTGCACCTATGAAATATGAACGACACCTGTAATGTAAGATATATAAAAATCGAAAATTCTCAAAACATCAAAAATTAATAAAGTTATAAAAAATAAGTCGCTATATAAATAAATATTCCAGTATTTTGTAAATTTGCCATTACCTTTAATAGCTCACTATTCATACAAACAACAATCCGTTAATGGACGCACACAGAGTGATGTGTTACCTTACAGTTCTACCAGTGTGTATATTGGATTTTTAGAAGTCACCCGCGGAGAGTTATTTCTACTGTGATGGTCTCCGTGTGCGCCATTATGGGAATATGGAAAACGTACGAAGTAGAAACTATTGAGAAAAAGACTACCTTTGTGAGAAATGGTAGCTTTGGACACAACGAGGACACTAGTAAGTGTACCATAATGTCGTGGACTTACAGGATGCTGTATTCACAAAGCATCTCTGAGAACCTTTCATCAAAACTTTCTTTTAGTGAACCCCAAACAAGACAAAATGCCACAAGGTGCTTGAACGGGTAAACTGCTGAAAAGAGCCATTGAAAATCGGTAGTTTAATCAGCTATGAGGAAATCGGCCAGGAAAGGCAGCATTCAACTTAAACAGTCGAGCAAAAAAGCAGTAACATCAGGACAAAACCCAAAGAAAATATTAAATGCTCAAGTCCCCGCCGCAAAAATGCAGGATGACCCATTTTTACAAAGAAACCACAAAATAGCGGCGATCCCAAGAGACCGAATGAAACGTAGCTGAAACTTAGGATTGAACCTGCATGTTAACTAATTACGTATTACTAACTGAACTTTGAAAAGCTGCTATTATTTCGTTATTTTCACAAACATCCAGAAAAATACTGTCATTGGGGAGGACCCGCAATTCTTGATACATTTTTGTAATTTTGCAGTTGGGATTTAATTCCTTTGTATTTTCATACACTGAGCAATATCAAAGATCTAACATTCAGATATATTGCGATTGTTTTCTTAATTTACATGATATTTCCAGTTCTAATGCCAATACTATTGGCGTAGGCAAATGTTTAATCATTGTTTGCTTATTGTCCCATTTGGCATATTTACAAAGTTTTTGAAGAAAGTATAATTTTTCTACGACCAAGTATGTTCTTGTGAATGATGGTAAGTGTTGTATAGTCTTTGGCCAAAATCGATAACGTTTTTCTATTGCCTTAATATCTATATTACTCATATTGTTCCATATAGAAGTGTATGATGGAATATTTATTTACTTGGTCAGAGAGGCAAACAATAACGGATTAATATCACCTGTAGTTTGCTTCATGTTGATTAATGTACGGATTAATATCACCTGTAGTTTGCTTCATGTTGATTAATGTACGGATTAATATCACCTGTAGTTTGCTTCATGTTGATTAATGTGAAGAGTGATGTTCTACTCTTCCCGGTTCTATTTTCGATGGTATCTGAACAATTAAACCCTCTATTCAATACGATCCCAATGTGAGTTACATTTTCACTTTATTGTTGATTTTCTGGATTTTACTTCAAAATGCAATGGTTGTTTACAACTGAAGTTCAGAACTTTGCGTTTTCATTGTTGAAGTCATAACTCCATGGTCACATTGTTGCTATGAAAACATGTTTTCAAATGTATTATTTATTTCGTTAATATATAATTATAAGTACATAAATATACCAGATAACAAAATTCTAGGTGATTTGCTCAATCAATATAGCAAATTATCCAATAAACCACGGTGCGAGAGTTTAATAAAGCCACTTAAGAAAAGGTTGCTTACTTTATTTCTCGCTTGAGGAGAAAAACATCGTATTAGTTGAAGACATTGACTACAACTATAGTTGATTCAAAGATCTCTGTCACAACCGCGTGAACAAACATTCACCCCGGTCGATTGTTAAATGTATGTCAGGATTGAATTTTACCATCAATAATACACTTAAATGATTAACAAGCTAATAGTCATATAGCGTAGTGGTTATACTTGCTGCAATTAGGTATTCAGAAATGGAACAATATGGCGGTTTTGACAGACATCTTTGAATCGACAATACTTCCTCTACATGTATGAGAATTTGCTCGAGTGAATGAAATATATCTACCTAATATACACTCTTTAATCAACATCAGGGATGTGTTAAGAAGTTTTGGCTATGAGTTCTATGTAACATATTTGTAGTTTTGTATGAAATATCAATTTAGAAGACTCGGTACTTCCAACAGAAACTTTTATGGTCACGTGATACGCCTAACTGTATATTAACGTATTTTCAACCTACTTAATACTCGTATATTATAACACATACGAGGCTCGTCTGTGAATCTGACGAAGTACTTGTGTAAGTATCATTTTCGTGTAAATATACTTAAAATCCCTATCCCACATAATGCAAATGTTATGGCTAATCATATCAAAAATACCGTTAATATAACACTGAGTGCCTAAGAAAAAAGCCAATACTTTACTTATGAAGTTTAAATGTTTTATTGATATTAATGCATTATGTACACCGACCGCACAACGTATGCTGTATAAGGGGGAATACATTTTTCAGCTTGTCTGTCCGTGTGACATAACGCAATGATTTAGGACAGTTATTGTGTACATAATATTGTAATTGCATTTAGTATTTCTTAATTAAACATATAGCATATGAATTAACTATAAATATTTCATGGCTTAGTGGATATGGCATTGTGTTTTCAAGCGATATACACGAAGAAACCGAATAATAAGGGATCTCATAAGTTTCATCTGGTTACCTCCCTGCGTTAAACTTCCCAACCTCATGTTAGTTCAATATATAATAAAATTCCTTTTATAAGCGATTAAAAGTCAATATATAATTACATATGATTTTATTGCTAGTAAATGCATTGTGAGCTTCAAAATCGCATCTCGTCAAAATAAATCAATATGGCGTCCCAGAAATCCGAAGTTGTGATGACGTCAATACATACATGTCCTTTTCTTCTTACATGCGTTATTGATGGTTGGACATTCTTTATATTGATGATTATACATTATTATATATGTTTTATATTGATGATTATACATTATCATTTTTTTTTATTTTTTTTTGTCTTTAACGTTTTTATTTCCATAAGACATATACATAGAAATACATATATACATACAATATTACATTCACATACAACTATACGGATTGGTTACGTAGTATAACGTAATATTCTGTGTATGTCGTTATGATTTTTTTGAGAATTTATAGTGTATAAAGAGTAAGAAAGAGAGCAGGATAGTGTTGAAGAGAGAAGGAAAGAAATTATAGGTGGGGTAATACCAACATATTTGAAATATATAATTAAGTTATCTTTTGCCATTTTCTATGACAGACTTCTACTTTATCTTTGAAGATAGCTATAGTGTGTTCAAGCTTCTTCCTATAGTTAATATATTCTTTAAATTGCCGGATTAGCGGAACACTTTTATTGCATTTGTTTTTAAATATAAAATATTTGGAAAGTAGAACAATGTAGTTAGCAATAGGTCCATCTTCATCTTTAATGTTGATAATGTTGCAAAATGAGATATTTTGAAATGTAAGATTTATAATTTTTGAAAATTTGTCTTCTAAAAATAACTTTACTTCCGACCAAAAACCTTGTACAATATGACATTCCCAGAACATATGATATATTGAATCTGGATGCATGGTGCAATAATCACAAAGACTTGACTGGACAAGATGACATTTATGTAGGAATGAGTTGTCTGGTATTATGTTCATGAGATATTTGTACTGGAATTCTCTTAGTTTCATGTCTATTGTAATGTTATAGGATTGTGTGAGAATTATTTCCCATTCTATATCTTCAATTGGGTGATTAGTACTCCATTTTATTTTGTATTTTGGTTTATTTGGTATTTTTTGTTTGATTAATGTTTTATATGATAATCTATTCATTTTTGTTTTCCCATTTACTTTATCAATCAAGTAGTTAGGTGCATCGTATGACATATTACAATTATCCAATTGTGTTTTCCATTCCTTTGGTACATTTTTAATGAGAGTGTAGTATTTCAAATAATCGCCATTTGGAATCTCATATAAAAATTTCATTTGCTCGAAGCTATAGAACGTTTTATGTCTGAAGTCAAAAATGTGTTCAAGAAAGAGAATGCCTTTTCTGAACCAATGTTTGTAATAGAATAATTTGTTATTACTTATTTTTTTTATATTCGAATTGTTCCAAATGATTTGTTTTGATATTTGGATTTCCGTGTTTAATGTATTAACCTTAGACCATGAAATTAATATATCTTTTAAAAATTTAGATTTTATATCAAGACATTTGCAGTCTTGTTCTGTGATATTACATTTAAATAATATAGTCCTCCATATTTTTCTAGTTCATTCTTATACTGAGAACTCCAATTAGCATTGGAATCAATTATTCTTTTTATCCAACTTATCTTTAGTGAGTCTAAAAAACATTCAATGTAAATCATTTTTAGACCACCGTCTTTGTATTCTTGAATTATTAATTTACGTGCTATTTTGTCAGGTTTGGAATTCCATAAAAAATCAAAGAATATATCTTTAATTGATTTTACAAAATCTGGCGGTGGATTTGGAAGAACAGTTAAAGAATAAATTAATTTTGGAAGGACAAAAGTTTTTAGAACCGTTATTTTTCCTATAAGTGTTAAGTTCCATTTTTTCCATTGTTTCAAAACGTGTTTGCATTCTGTTATCTTGTTTGCTAAATTTGAGTCAAACATTGTATTTAATTGGTTGCTAAAAGTAATTTTTAAAGTTGTGGTATCTGATGAAGTCCATTTGAATTCGTTATCATAGGATGTGTCTGTGTTTTTCATGTTTCCGATGCGCATTACTGAACATTTGTTTCTGTTAAGTTTAAGTCCCGAAGTATTCCCAAAATCATCAAGGGTTGTTATTAGAGTTTGAAATGATTTTTGAGTTCCATTTAGTAGAAAGCTAGCATCATCAGCGAATAAGGTTTGTTTGGTACAGTTGTTGTTTAAAGAAATACCTTGGATATCTTCGTTCTTTTCTATCGATGTGGACAGAAATTCAATACATAGTATAAATAGGTAAGGTGATAAAGGACAACCTTGTCGTACTCCATTCTTAATATCAAAGAAATCAGAAAAATGACCATTATTAGTTATGCATCCTTTTGCATTATCGTAAAAGACCTTAACCCATTGTATAAGTGAGTCGCTAAAATTTAATTCTTTTAGACATTTGAACATAAATGTATGATCTAAACTATCAAATGCTTTCTGGAAATCGGAAAAGAAGATTAAACCAGGTTCTTGTTTTTGTTGCATTTGTTCTATAGTTTCTATAATAGTTCGCACATTCTCACCTATATATCTTCCCTTAATGAATCCAGTTTGTTGTTTATTTACTATACCATCTATAACTTTTTTTATTCTGTTAGCGATAACTTTAGTAGCAATTTTGTAGTCAACGTTTAGTAATGATATTGGTCTCCAGTTATTGATAGAGAAAGGATCCTTGTTCTTTTTTGGTATTAATGTAATAATAAGAGTTTGAAGCTCTGTTAATTTACCTCTGTCATATGAGTAGTTTAATGAGTTTATTAAGAGTGTTTTAATATCGTTCCAGAAGATCTTATAGAATTCGACAGACAGGCCATCTGAACCAGGACTTTTGTTATTATTCATTTCTTTCAATGCAATAGATCCTTCATATTCTGAAATTATTCCACTGGTTGTGTTTTTATCATCCTCAGAAAGTACCGTATGTTCATTTGTAAAAAAACTATTATCTAGGGTTAAGTTTTCATTTACTTTGAATAAGTCTGCATAAAAGTTTTTACAATATGATAGAATGTCTTTCGAATTTTTTATCACTACATCATTTTCAGTTTTAAGTTGATGAATAGTTTTACCTTCGGCTCTCTTGCGTTCTAGGTTTGCAAAGTATTTCGTGTTTTTTTCAGCTCCTTCTACCCACTCCGCACGCGACCTTAATATAATGCCTTTGATCTTTTCTTCAGTTATATCATTTAATAGATTTATTTGTTGTTTCAGTTCAGTTTGGAGGCTTTCGTTATTAGGATTAGAAATAATGTCACGCTCTAGTTTTTCAATTTGTTTTTGTATACTTAATTCTTTTTCCTTTTTTTATTTTTGTAATTTACTTGAGAATTTAATCGATTCGTTTCGAACTGTGCCTTTAACTAGTTCCCATAAAGTATTTGGGTTAGACTCCTTATTTATGTTGGCTATTTCGTTTATTGCTTGTTTGATGTTTGTTTGGAAGTCTTTATTCAGTAGTATTGCGTTGTTTATTTTGAAAAAACCTTTTCCACGTTCTGCTGAGAAGAGGTCCAAATCGAATGTAACAATTGAATGGTCAGATTTGAAGCCGTGTTTAATTTTACAAATGGTTACATGGTTTAATATATTTGAGGACACTAAGAAATAATATAATCTGCAAAAAATAGGCGGTTTATGATTAGAGTGCCATGTGAATTGTTTTGAATTAGGATGTTTTAGTCTCCAAACATCATGTATATCGTTGTTTTCCATAATTTCTTGAATTCGCTTTGAACATTTTTTATGTGTATTTTTATTACCATTTTGTTTATCAATATTTACATCAATTATCGTGTTAAAATCGCCACCAATAATGAATGTTTCATTACTGTTTTCTATAAGTATATTTTCTAAAACATTTAACAATTCTTCATCATCTCTATTAGGTCCGTATATATTCAATAAAAGTAAACTATTTCCATCAATCTCTATATTTAAAGTTTGAAGTCGACCATCTCTGTATTCTTTATAAGACTTAAATACGAAGTTAACATCTTCGTTGACGAATATGCCGATCCCTGCGCTATTTGACTGGTTTCCACTAATAAACATTTCACCCTTCCATTCCCTTTTCCACTCATTATAGTTATTTGGTGTGCAGTGTATTTCTTGTAAAAAACTTATTGAATATTTATTCAGTTTTAACCATTCAAACAATTCGACTCTTTTTGTTTTTGATGCAATACCCTTGACATTAAATGTGCAAAACTTGAGACTCATTATTTACACAACGAAGTATATTTGAAAAACAATATCAGTAGATGCGCATCCATTACTTAACACATGTGGTTTAACTGCAAGAATATATATTGTTCGGTATACCCCGTAAGAAAGAGCAGCATAGAAAGGAGATAGGAGACTTGAGCCCTCACGGACCAAAGAATATGTAAGGTTTCTGTTTGAAATCATTTATATGAAATGATATCAAAAGTGTCTAGGTTGGATAGTTAAATGTTGTTGTTTTTTAAACTCAAACACATAATATCAAAATGGTAAATAGCCATTGCTTTGTAAATAAGAAATGATTTGATAGGATTTAACTTTCTTTATAGCGTGTTACATGTAACTTTATGTTGGTGAGAGAAAAAATGAGAAGTCACACACAGTGTGCGGTATACAATATTGAAAAGAAACTACATTTATATCTATTGCGTATCAATTTAATTGTGGGAGTACATGTAATTGATTAACTTCAATTTCATACAAAATGAAATAGTTAACTTGCTAGGAGCATGTGTTGTTAAACTATACATGTTTAAAGAACATACAAAATGTATAGCTAATATCCTTAGAGCGTACGTTGTAGAAACAAATAGTTGATTTACTGTACATGTTTAAATTCAATACAAAATTAACTAGTTAACATGATTAGAGCATACGTTGTAAAACAAGTTTTTGATACAAATTTTGATAGTTAACATAAATAGGAGCATACGTTGTAAAGACATGTATTTTAGTTACTATGCATGTTAAAATACTATACAAAATGTAACAGTTGACATGCTTGGAGCATACAATGTATAAACAAACAATTGATTTACTGTATATGTTTGTATATCATACTAAAATTAATGTGCCAGTCGACAAGCTAGTTGTAAAAACATATATTTTAGATACTATGCATTTTTAAATACCATACAAAATGTTACAGTTGACATGCTAGTAGCATACAATGTATAAACAAAAATTGATTTACTGTACATATTTGTATATCATACTAAATGTGCTAGTCGACATGCTAGGAGCATACGTTGTAAAACATATAGTTTAATTACTATGCACGTTTAAATACCTTACAAAATGTAACAGTTGACATGCTAAGATCATACGTTGTAGAAACAAATAGTTGATTTGTTATGCATGTTTGATTATCATACAAAATGTACCAGCTGACATGCTAGGAGCATACGTTGTACATGCTAGGAGCATACCGTGTCGAAACAGGTAGTTGTTTAAATTTTATACGCATGTGCTAGTAAACATGATAAGGCATACGTTGTAAAAGCATATAGTTAATTTACCGTACATGTTTAAATATCATACAAAATGTTCTAGTTGAAATGCTAGGAGCTTACGTTGTAGAAACATATAGTTGATGTGTACGCATGTTTATATACCTTACAAAAATGTAACAGTTGACATGCTAGCAGCATACGTTGTACAAACATATAGTTGATTTACTATGCATGTTTAAATATCATACAAAATGTGCTAGTTAACATGCTTGGAGCATACGTTGTAGAAACTTATAATTGATTTACCACATATGTTTAAATATCATACAAAATGTACTAGCTAACATGCTTGGAGCATACGTTGTAGAATATATGTTTTATATTTGATGATTATACATTATTATATATGTTTTATATTGATGATTATACATTATTCTATATGTTTTATATTATGTACATATACTATTATATATGTTTTATATTTTGATTATACATTATTATATATGTTTTATATTATATGTTAATAAATTGGTGATTTGATATTAGCCCTGTTATTTGTTCGAGGGCAGTCGTATTGTCCCGAGGCCGAAGGCCGAGGGACAAATACGTCTGTCCCGAGGACAAATAACAGGGTTAATATCAAATCATCAATTTATTGACAATTTTATTAAATAAGTATCAATTATTTTAAAATTTGTCTTCGCATGTAACGTTAGCACATCAAACTAGACTGACATAAGACTGCGAAAAAAATGAGAAAACATTTTTTTTCAGATTTTTGCATCCAAATATAGTCCAAATTGTAGCAAATGATCTAATTAACGTGTTTCACCGCTTTTGCGTTTGGTGGAAGTTTAAAAATCACAGTCACTTAGGCGTATTGTGAGCGTCTGACAACCGAGATCAAATAATACAAAATCCTTAATATTGATTTTTCAGCATCTTCCTTTGTCTTATAATCGCGATTGTAATGGATAGGCAATACGATTATATACTTTTAATGAAAATACAGAAATACCCTTAGCTCCATACATACGGATGATTTATTCCAAATGATATTAAACACCTGATCTAGCGAATTGGTTATTTTAAAACGTATTTAAAACGTACTTCTATGCGCCCATATAAAACATATTCAATAGTTTTAAACAGTATCCCAAATACTTTAAAGGACGGTTCTTTTGCATTTACTCCTGAAGAATATAAAACTAACACATGCAACAGAACCCTAATTGAAACTGTAAGCACCTTGAATAATGCACTATGTTTTTAAAAATATAATGATCGTGAAACCTGAATGCAACGGATGCAAAACATTGATTAATTTTGTTACCTCCCCTGTTTTCAGCATTTCTGAAATCGATAAAAGTGCAATCAAAATAAACTAGCCGTGCAATCGTCATGAAATTTTGCATGAAACTTCAATAAATGTCCCTCTACTTGTTGCATGCATGAAAACAGCATGTTGTTCAACGATTTTTCACGTTAAAGTCAGAAACGAAAAATTACACATTATAAAATATTATTTAAAAAATCAAATAACTTGCACAGATAACATAAAGTTTACTTTTTGATTCCTTATTTACGAAATTTCATGTATACCAAATTTGATGAGGATTTAAGCAAAACTTTTTCGGCAAATTACAATTATCAGTTTTCAGGGATTGTCCCCAAAATCCTAGAATATCTTAAAAACTAGACGAGCAAAACTGACGGGATTTTCATGAATGATTGTCGTTAATGTGTTCTTTATAAATAGTTATAGAATAATACATGGCTGAGCAGTGCCTTTGAGTGATAATCGCCCCGATAGGCTGATAATTGCCCGAGGGCTTTAGGCCTCGAGGGCAATTAACACAGACCTACCGGGGCGATTATCACTCAAAGGCACTGCTAAGCCATCTATTGTTCTGTATAATATTTATGTTGCAGCTTTTTCATTAAAACAACACATTTAAAAAACGTAACTTGTTCAGTTATTGGTAGATCAGTTGCTATTGTAGAGAATTATTGTTGTCAAACTTGGATCTAGGCGCGCAGTGTACATCTACAAGAGCTGTAGATCTAACACTAAAATGTTCGTAACTTTTTATTATTGAACGGAAACATATCATGTGGGTATTCATTTTCTTAATTAGATAATTTGCTACATAGACTAACAAGCTTATGTTTATTTTAATGCAAAATTCTGAAAAAAAGTGTTTTTCAAATTTTCGGAAGAATACAAAAATATTGATCTCGTCTAGGAAACTCGTTGTTTTGATCATAAATTAAAGGTCTAGTAAATAGGTCATGTATATTTCATCGAAGGTTGAAACAAAAAATATTTAAAATGTGCTATTCTGCTTGTCCAACGCCATCAACCGTGGTTGCAAGTGATTCTGGTAGAAATAGGCCTACGCTCAGCGACCGACGCTTATTATTAGACTAGGGCAATGCTGTGTTATAGGGCCAATAATTGATAGATCTAGTCATTTAATAATGATGATTATACATTATCATATATGTTTTATATTATGTACATACATTATTATATATGTTTTATATTGATGATTATACATTATTTTATATGACCCATGATTGGATTAATAAACTGTTCTATTCTATTCATACATGACGTCACTCAGTACGTGACGATTCTCGTTTACACGGTGACAAGGCGATTATATTACCAACATACCAGCTTTTCTCGTTTTGGGGGGGGGGGGGGTGATTTCGTTACTTGCCAAAAATGTGCATCCATTATTTTGGCAGAATGACGCGGTGCATTTGTCAGAAGTATAAAATTTCGACGGTGAGCGGAAAAGTTGTGGTAATCGCCTTGTCACCGTGGTTTAGTGAAGCACGAGTAGTTTCCCCTTGTCAAACAGATTGTGAGACTGGATACATAGAATAAGATAGGTCTATACTGCGTGATTATGAATAAAACAATACCAGATCGGCTCCAATAAGTATGCAAAATTCGTCTTCAACACTGAATAGCTTGGTTGAACTAGACAGCGAAAGTAGTCCCATGTCCTGTGACCACATGTCCATGTAAAGATAACATAGCCTAATAAATCTGTAGTTTACACGACGGGGCGATTGGCAGGATAAAGGCCTAGTGGTAGGATAAAGTTCTAAAAATTTTAGATAAGTCAATGAATTTTTATTGTTGGTGCAGCTGTAAAGATTATTCCGAGCAGACCAGTGTTTGTGATCACCAGGATGTCACCCTTGACAATTCTAGTGTTGAATACCTTGATGATATATTTTATGTATCTCATGTGATGAATGTTAGTCAATTAAAGCTGATTAATATGCATAAACAAGAGTTATACTTATCAATATCAAACACTAAAACCTCAAAATTAAAACCTCCAGCTCCAATGCTGCTTGCAATTCCCATGATTAAATGTTGTACTCTTGATGTAACCAACTCTATATTATTACAGTTCCAAGTATGATAAGTTTTTATTAATAACCACCTATGATAAGTATGTTTTGAAATAAACTAGGGTTTCATTATGGTGTCTTGTACATACAAGTACAATATCCTGCCACTTATAACATGCTGCAGTGGTTAACAAGCGGTATTTGTAACAAGCACTCTAGGTTTGATTCCCAATTGCTGCAATTTGCCAATGCTGGTTTTCCTCCACTTGTTGAGAGGTTGATGGTTGCTTGCGGAAAAATGGAGGAAAACTGACTACAAACTTAGATATACAAAGATAGGTCCGTTGCTAAATCTTACGTTGATGTCGAGCAGGCCGAGTATAGCCTTATTTGTCAGTAAGGTTTCTGCTGAAATATGGCAAGCATATATATACGTAACTATGTGTGTCTCCAGTCTCTATCCGGATTTGTACCTGGTGCGACCTGGAGTGTAATATTTAAGTTTCGAGATGTGCGTATCAGTGGTGATTTTAAGTTAACAAAACGAACATCAGAAATCTTTTCACCATTTAAAACGCATTTTCTTGAACATTAAATATCAGCAAACGTTTAATGTAACTTTGTGAGGTCATGAGTGTTGGGGAACATTGTCTCACAGGGTGATAATTTGTTATCGCTCAGTGTGCAAATTGTTAACTAGGCAATCAAGTATGCAGACAACTTGGTGGGAAAAACAATTATCACTTTTATTAGAACCCAGTCTTATGGTCACAGTGTATTTCATTCTGATAACATCAGCCTTGCTACTAGATGTCAACACTTTAGTCTTATGACAAAGTTATACATGGGCACTGCTCAGGGTAGTTGTGTCGTGGTGTTTCTGATTTCTGTGCTCAGCTGGTTGGGTTGAATGCTACCTTCCCTGTCGGATTTTCTCATACCTCTTTTTATTTCGAGAAACGTTAAGCATTATGTCCATGAGTTTACAAGCACTACAATACATATATACAAATACAATTACATATATATCAGCAAGAGAACGGCGACTGCATTACGCGAGGGTTGAAAACAATTTGTATAATATATATACAAAAATGTAATACCTTACCATGTTAAAGAACCAAAGCTCGCCAAACACACAGACAAATATATGATTTATGATATTACGCAGGCATTTTTCGATGATTTCCAAAATGTTTTTAACACGTACATGTAGAATATTATATTGATTATGATTGATCTACAAAGACATTTGATATTTCTTTCATGGTGTATTTACCGGAGACCCTCACGATTGGTGCATTTAATGTCCGTCATGAGACAACAATTTAAACGAATTGTATATACATGAAACATTCTGAGTAAATGATGTGGTTGAGTTCTTAACCAAATTCAAGAGAATGTTTTATAAACTTGCTCACAAATCAAATGAATAGTTTTGAACACATGCTTATTCGATGTCGGTGACCGTTTACTTTTTAAAAAGGGTTTCAAGGTGTTTGTATGTTAAATAACTGGTCGGAATGAAAGTATTTTCTAACAAATGGTAATTGTTTGGCATTCTTCCAAAATCCTGAAATAATATCGTCTATTACAAAAACTTCAATGGGTTTCTTGCACATTTTCTTTAATACTTGATACAATAATTTGTAAAATAAATCCGCTCATATATTGCTTGTGTGACTGTCTATACATACTTCCAGAGAATACAAAACATAAGATTAATGTTTGTGTTAGTTTGAGGTTGAAAGTATTCTAAAATACACATTTATCATTTGGACCATATTAATTATTTTTAATTATTTTCACAGCAAACGTTTACATAATTGTTCAACTGACATTCCGTTATAATGTTAACATATCATCTACTTGTGTGAGTCGATTCAAAGGAGGAAAACAGACAACGAAGTTGTAATTCTGAAAGCCATATATACAGCACCAAAGTGGAATGAATATCAAAACACTGTGCTATCCTCCAATAAAGAACGACGTCACTTTTTTCGATTTGGCATCAATAAAGTGCATAAATGTGTTCACGACTTCCTAATTACCTTCTAGTTTCACAGAAATCCGACTAAGCTGTAACTTCCAGGAGACTTACTGACTACTATGTGACAAATAATGACGGCGCTTGTCATCATGTGTTATGACAACCATCAGTTTTAATCAAGCAAATACGCAGCTCCGTGAAGTTTGCAGCGGTTACAAGTTAGTAGTTCGATATTCAACATCTAACGGATATAGCACAAAGTTCGTTATTCGACACCCTTTGGCCAATATCGAACTGGTGTCCAATCTGCTGCTAGCACCAAGTTCGCTATACAACTATAAAATAGATAGAATACCGATCTGGGTTCGAATTTTCTGCCAGCAGCGGGTTCGATATTCAACCCGAAAAGAAGGCGAATACCGAACGGGGTTCGAATCTTCTGCCAGCAGCGGGTTCGATATTCAACCAGAAAAGAATGAAAATACAGAACTGGGTTCGAATCTTCTGCCAGCATCAGGTTCGATATTCAACTCGAAAAGAAGGCGAATACCGAACAGGGTTCGAATCTTCTGCATGCAGCGGGATCGATATTCAACCCGAAAAGAAGGCGTATACCGAACTGGGTTCGAATCTTCTGCCAGCAGCGGGTTCGATATTCAACTCGAAAAGAAGGCGAATACCGAATGGGGGTTCGAATCTTCTGCCAGCAGCGGGTTCGATATTCAACTCGAAAAGAAGGCGAATACCGAACGGGGTTCGAATCTTCTGCCAGCAGCGGGTTCGATATTCAACCCGAAAAGAAGGCGAATACCGAACTGGGATCGAATCTTCTGCCAGAAGCGGGATCGATATTCAACTCGATAATATGACGAATACCGAACTGGGTTCGAATCTTCTGCAATCAGCGGGTTCGATATTCAACCCAAAAAGAAGGCAAATGCTGAACTGGGATCGAATCTTTTGCCAGCAGTGGGTTCGATATTCAACCGGAAAAGAAGTCGAATACCGAACTGGGTTCGAATTTTCTGCCAGCAGCGGGTTCGATATTCAACCCGAAAAGAAGGCGAATACCGATCTTGGTTCGAATCTTCTGCCAGCAGCGGGTTCGATATTCAACTCGAAAAGAAGGCGAATACAGAACGGGGTTCAAACCTTCTGCCAGCAGAGGGTTCGATATTCAACCCGAAAAGAAGGCGAATACTTCTGCCAGCAGCAGGTTTGATATTCAACTTGATAATATGACGAAAAGAAGGCGAATAACTGGGTTCGAATCTTCTGCCAGCAGCGGGTTCGATATTCAACTCGAAAAGAAGGCGAATACCGAACTGGGTTCGAATCTTCTGACAGCAGCGGGTTCGATATTCAACTCGAAAAGAAGGCGAATACCGAACGGGGTTCGAGTCTTCTGCCAGCAGCGTGTTCGATATTCAACCAGAAAAGAATGAAAATACAGAACTGGGTTCGAATCTTCTGCCAGCAGCAGGTTCGATATTCCACTCGAAAAGAAGGAGAATACCAAACAGGGTTCGAATCTTCTGCATGCAGCGGGATCGATATTCAACCCGAAAAGAAGGCGTATACCGAACTGGGTTCGAATCTTCTGCCAGTAGCGGGTTCGATATGCAACTCGAAAAGAAGGCGAATACCGAACGGGGTTCGAATCTTCTGCCAGAAACGGGTTCGATATTCAACTCGAAAAGAAGGCGAAAACCGAACGGGGTTCGAATCTTCTGCATGCAGCGGGATCGATATTCAACCCGAAAAGAAGGCGAATACCGAACTGGGATCGAATCTTCTGCCAGAAGCGGGATCGATATTCAACTCGATAATATGACGAATACCGAACTGGGTTCGAATCTTCTGCCAGCAGCGAGTTCGATTTTCAACTCGATAAGAAGGCGAATACCGAACGGTGTTCGAATCTGCTGCAATCAGCGGGTTCGATATTCAACCCAAAAAGAAGGCAAATGCTGAACTGGGATCGAATCTTTTGCCAGCAGTGGGTTCGATATTCAACCGGAAAAGAAGTCGAATACCGAACTGGGTTCGAATCTTCTGCCAGCAGCGGGTTCGATATTCAACTCGAAAAGTAGGCGAATACAGAACGGGGTTCAAATCTTCTGTCAGCAGCGGGTTCTATATTGAATCCGAAAAGAAGGCGAATACCGAACTGGGTTCGAATCTTCTGCCAGCAGCGGGTTCGATATTCAACTCGAGAAGAAGGCGAATACCGAACTGGGTTCGAATCTTCTGTCAGCAGTGGGTTCGATATTCAACTCGAAAAGAAGGCGAATACCAAACAGGGTTCGAATCTTCTGCATGCAGCGTGTTCGATATTCAACCAGAAAAGAATGAAAATACAGAACTGGGTTCGAGTCTTCTGCCAGCAGCGTGTTTGATATTCAACCAGAAAAGAATGAAAATACAGAACTGGGTTCGAATCTTCTGCCAGCAGCAGGTTCGATATTCAACTCGAAAAGAAGGCGAATACCAAACAGGGTTCGAATCTTCTGCATGCAGCGGGATCGATATTCAACCCGAAAAGAAGGCGAATACCGAACGGGGTTCGAGTCTTCTGCCAGCAGCGTGTTCGATATTCAACCAGAAAAGAATGAAAATACCGAACGGGGTTCGAATCTTCTGCCAGCAGCGGGTTCGATATTCAACCCGAAAAGAAGGCGAATACCGAACTGGGATCGAATCTTCTGCCAGAAGCGGGTTCGATATTCAACTCGATAATATGACGAATACCGAACTGGGTTCGAATCTTCTGCCAGAAACGGGTTCGATATTCAACTCGAAAAGAAGGCGAAAACCGAACGGGGTTCGAATCTTCTGCATGCAGCGGGATCGATATACAACCCGAAAAGAAGGCGAATACCGAACTGGGTTCGAATCTTCTGCCAGCAGCGGGTTCGATATTCAACTCGAAACGAAGGAGAATACCGAACGGGGTTCGAATCTCCTGCAATCAGCGGGTTCGATATTCAACTCGAAAAGAAGGCGAATACCGAACAGGGTTCGAATCTCCTGCATGCAGCGGGATCGATATTCAACCCGAAAAGAAGGCGTATACCGAACTGGGATCGAATCTTCTGCCAGAAGCGGGTTCGATATTCAACTCGATAATATGACGAATACCGAACTGGGTTCGAATCTTCTGCCAGCAGCGAGGTCGATTTTCAACTCAAAAAGAAGGCGAATACCGAACGGGGTTCGAATCTGCTGCAATCAGCGGGTTCGATATTCAACCCAAAAAGAAGGCAAATGCTGAACTGGGTTCGAATCTTTTGCCAGCAGTGGGTTCGATATTCAACCGGAAAAGAAGTCGAATACCGAACTGGGTTCGAATTTTCTGCCAGCAGCGGGTTCGATATTCAACCCGAAAAGAAGGCGAATACCGATCTAGGTTCGAATCTTCTGCCTTTAGTCCTAAAACATTTATGCCTCATAACAGCTCAACAGTCGGAAATGGTTAAGATCACAGTGATCTTGACCTATTGACCTCAAAATTAATATATATCTTCTACTGTTGCTAGGTCCTAGGACAAAGTATTCTTGAGCTGTGGAATGCAAACCATTTACCAACCAACTAACAGACAGACCAACCAACATTTGCAAATCAATATACCCTCTCATGAAAGGTGGGACATAATAAATCCAGTTTCTATGTTTTAAGACTATAGGTTTGCCCTCCGTCAGCCAGTGAGTCCGTCCGTCAAGAAAATTTGGACTCAGTTTTCAAGCTATGAAATTTGGTATGCAGATAGCGACCAACAAGGAGATTATGCACGTCTAATTTTTTGTCGATATGGCAACAGAAAGATTGACAACCTGGAAACCAGATAGGGATCTTCTGTATTGCTTGCAATTCCTAATTGCTTGTTTAAAATATCTCTTGTTAAGATATGATCAATACAAATTGCTGTTGAATACTTTCAAAATTTTCGATACAGTGATTTATGCTTGCAAATATAAGATTGGGAAATACACAGAAGAAATACAGTACTTGTGTCATAATTTTATGTATTATCAATTATTCTTATTCTTCCCCAATAATCAAAGGACAGTATACAAAATGCTAGATTATCATCGAGGTTGCTGCATTTGAGAGTTAAAAGTAAATTATTTCTTCGGGAACAAACTTACTATGCTGTTCAACAGTGGTTTTTGCTACAGGCAAGATCGACCTGGCACTGTAACGCAAATGCACTTCAGTGTGTACTGTAATGTACTTACCCTCCAGCACAAAAGCACCCTCAAGCTGATCACACTTATTCAACTCGAACATAGAAAACGAACGCAAATGGTACTGTGACTGCCAGATGCTGCTCTGTGTAGACCCCTTTTTATAAAGAGGCGATTGAATACAGTTCGAACGTCACCATTACTTACCAGACTTACCACGGAATCCACGCTTCTAACTTCCATGTTCGATCAAGTACTTTCGGAATATTCAATATAATATCCGAATCTAAAGCATTCGATATTTTCTTATTGAAGAAGGACCAGAAACTATATATCACTGCTAATTGCTACTTACTAGCTTTGGCCTTTAATGTGATGGTCGTACCAGAATTACGCCATCACTTTCATACTATTCATCGTACAAACAAATACTCGGAGTGTGTAGTGAAAATAGCATTTATTGTATTTGTACTGGCATATTCAAACCCGTAGCTCATTTAGATCGAAGACTGCAGGTTTCGGGAATAGGTAGGGGCACGGTGAGCAGAACACGTCGAATCAACGTCAGCTGAACGTCCACTGGTTTAACATTTGTTAAAGGCCTGTGTATGTACATTTGTGGGGGTAGGTTAGGAGATAATGATGAGTTCTAGCCGATTTCAATGTCAATTGGGTATACATGTATCTTGATCTGTGAGCGTTCTGATATGTCGTCATTGTGGCGGGCTTTTCGGTGTTCCGTAGTGGTGATCATGAAGAAAAATACATCTTCTTACCTGTGATATCCTACGTGGAACTTCCAGGATAAGTCATTATCCTATCCGAGTGAAATGTGGCTTTAAAGATGCATCAGTCAGTTGCATTCACGACCCCCCCCCATCCCTGGGGATGGACTGGGATTTTATTTTTGATTTGTCAAAGCCCCTGCCAGTCCACAGCTGGTGGTAAAATAACCGGTATTTCCCCGGCCCTTACTACTATATATTGTCCCCGGGGTATTGGTTCGGAGACAACCCCCTCCCGCAGTACGGGGAAGCTGAAATGTAAAATCACGGCTATTTTCCGGCTGTCCACCACCCGTCCCCGGGGTTGAGGGTGTGATTGCAACTGACTGGTTCATAATGTCGCGCATAACCAAAATACTACAACGTCGATGTCGATGCTGGGGGATTTTTGTCATGTCGCATTCCGCTAACATCGATAATATTTTCATTGGTGACGCGCAACTGTTACTATGGCGACATATTAAAAAGTTTTTTAACATTCTGTTGGAAAATAATGTTTTTACTTATTCTCTTAAAAAAAATCTAAGATTGTGAACATGCATTCCTAATTAAAAAAGTTACGACAATTAAAACAGTCTCCGTAGATCTAATTATTCTTTAACACCCTCCTACTCCACGATCTAGATATCTGTATCTATCTAGAGAATCAAGTACTTCACACGATTACAACAGCTAGAGAAAAACTCCGAAACAAATAAGTTCGTGTCTATTTTGGGTGCCTTTTCCTCCAAATACATGCTTATTTCCAACAATGCTAAACTTTTCACAGAGGCTGATCGACTCAGCCGGGCTATTGACCTGCCGAAATCGCCTACAAATTGTAGATCTAATGTAAACCTAGAAATAATTTCGCGCGATTTAAGTTCGCGGAGTTCACGGATTGTAAAAAACCGCAAAAGTAAATAGCCGCGAACATGTCCAGGACAAGAAAAACGCGAAAGTTTCTCGTTTAATGAAGATTATGAATTTAACAACAACAAACTCCTTCTACAGTTATTTTTATTTAACAACGTTTCTCCTTCTACAGTAATTTTTATTTCACAACGTTTCTGAAGGAAATTCATCATTTTGGTACGACGTTTACAAGATCATATTAGAAGTGCTAGATTTCTACATGTATTTTGTCTTAATATGGAATGTTAGGTTAATAACCTTTTTCTGAATAAAAGCCATTTATGATTACGGTACAATAATGAACACAATCAATTTTATTTGTTTCTTGAAAAAGTTTTAAACAAATTACAATACACTCAAGATGAATTTAAAACGTCACGAACGATCCATTTTAGCACAATTTCGCTGTGGTGTATTACCGATTAGAATAGAAATAGAAAATAGTTTCAGTTTCAGTTTCAGTTTATTAGCATAAGAACATTATTTATGTTCGTCGCCTTAAACAAACAATAGGCGGCATGCAATCAACACAAATATAGAAACAGACTATGTAAATTCTGTAGTCAATATTGTGTAGAAGATGAGAGACATTTCCTCTTGCATTGTAACTTCTATAATGATTTTAGAGTAGAATTATTCCACGGTCTATCTACAAACAATCTGAGTGACATTGACTTGATTAACCTTTTGATGAATAACGTTTCAAGAAAAGTGGCTAAGTTTCTAGTCAAAAGTTATTTAAAGAGGCGATCAAAACTTTATAGACACTAATTGCGCATTTAATTGTATTCAATGTGTATTCAATATTGTCCAAATGAATAATAACCATAACTATTATTATGTTTAGTTCATTGTGTATTTCGCTGATTTGATAGATATTAATTGTGCCTTTAAATATATGTATTCAATAATTTCTTTTCAAATGATTATTTGAATATATTTAATATATTATGTTTCAGCTCATTGTATATTTGAACTTATAAGCTATATATGTATATATGTACAATACTATGTATCA
Organism: Spisula subtruncata; assembly: GCA_963678985.1. NCBI lineage: Eukaryota > Metazoa > Mollusca > Bivalvia > Venerida > Mactridae > Spisula > Spisula subtruncata. The sequence goes on from OY787669.1 coordinate 14,084,013, forward strand.
TCAGAGACCTAAATTGTAATTTAGGTCTTTGGTAGATTGCTTTCAAGTCAGAAAAATAGGACCATAAGAAATATAGCAAAATTTATACACCATTCATTACTTTTAAGACAAGAAAAGTTTAACATTTTACCTGCTTCTTAAATATTAAATTTTGTATGTAAATTGTATGTTTGATTTGATAAATGATTGTGTTTTGTTATTTTGCATGCTTTGTGTTTATATTTATGTATATGTGACCTTGTATATATGTTTTGTTAATGGCCAAAGGCATTGCATAAATGCCGATTTGCTAATAAACTTGAACTTGAACTTGGTATCACGATATGAAAATAAGTCACAAAGCCGGTGACATATAGGTCCATTGGGCCGGGTGTTTTCAATTTATATTATAATTGCTTGTAAATATATGTTATACACATGTCACGTTAATAAACTATTTACTTACTTTACTTACTTATATTAGGTGCATGCGTTGTTTATTATTTCATAACCCTGAAGGACTGATAATGTTAATAAAACTGTGAAAACATAAACAGCGTAGTTTGCAATTTTTGTAAACAATACAATAGATAACTTTCTACATCATAAAGAGTTTGAGGGGTTTAATAAAGGTGAGAACTATAATTAAGGAGCAATTATATACGAAACAATAATAATAATACAATTTATCATTGTATTATATACGAAACAATAATAATAATACAATTTATCATTGTATTATATACGAAACAATAATAATAATACAATTTATCATTGTATTATATACGAAACAATAATAATAATACAATTTATCATTGTATTATATACGAAACAATAATAATAATACAATTTATCATTGTATTATATACGAAACGAGATGTATGTGACAGATTATAATTACAATAAGTTTGTCACTATGCGACTTAGTTTTCGCGGAGTTCGCGGGAGACGCGAAAGTTTGTAGCCGTGAATATGTCACCGATCGACAAAACGCGAAAGTTTGTATCCGCGAAAGTTTCTAGGTTTACAGTATCAGATGATATTGTTTGAATTTCTGTGAATTCGTCATTCTATGAGTATTTGTGACTTTTGTCTATATTAATTTATGTACTAACACATTCATAGTTGTTAAATCACTTTTCCTAGACCTACGACCAGATTGTCGACACAATATCATTAATTGTTTACATTGACAACGCTTATTTGACAGGTGCGCGTCACGTAGCGGAAGTAGCATTTCTGGACTGTGTCTCAAATATTACTGACGTACGACAAACCTTTGTCTTAGCTGCGACACTCGACTTACGACACCGTTGATAAAACGGTTTAGTCACGTCTTATCTTTTTGTCGTAAGTCACAGAGTTAAGATAAGACGATGTCTTAGCTACGACATGTTGATAAAACGCCCCCCTGGGCTTGTTAATTTTTTTGTAAAATTGATTTAAGATATAGCATTTTTGTTATAAAATGATGATTTGTTATTTAAAGTGTATAGAACTATATCTGACGATATTTTAAAAAAAAACTGGAAAAAAACCAATTAATATGCTTTCATATCAATTAGATCATTTTTCGCTTCAGCTTTAACAGAAACCCTCTCTGTGATTTATTGGACATGCGATTTGTACGTTTTCACACGAAAGTGTTCTAGAACACCCTATGATAAATGAAATGATAAGAATCGTCTATTTTTTCGACGATTGAATCAAAGTACACAGAACCCATCCAAAGTTTTAATTTGCAATTAAGGTAGTCTAATATCATACTAAAAACGATGCAAGTAATTATTTTGACATTAAATGACCGTTAGATATAGCTCTATAAACTTTAAGACGCTGATGGTGATCCAACCTAATCACAACCATACAGTGGAATATTCCCGTATTATATAACTTTTGGCACTTGGTTAATCTTACCCGTTCATTGACTCAGCGTTCATATTTAATATAGTTAGACAATATACAATGTGTATTGACCGGATTGACCTGGATTATAATATAATATGCTTTCATAGTGATTAACCTGGTCAATTTTATATATAACAATATACAGATTTTATTATTAAAATCGCTATTTAAACGTATTAGTAATTGCGTGAATTACCATACATTAAACTTAATATGTCGGTCAGCAGTGTGTGTGTATGTATATTTAGTTTTATGCACTTACTATTGAAAAAATGCATCAGTCCAAATTTCGCGAATTGGTTACAACGTATCTAAAGCCTAAGACATTGTACTATACACCTATATACCCGAACTATTTATTATTATTTATCATCCCGAATATTTTAGAGGAAGAAATCAGAACTTAAACTGTAATCATACAATATACTAAATCAGTATGCTGTTCACGTTAAACTTATTTTTGTTGATAAATCAAAACTTTACACATTTTAAAATACAATTTAAAATACAAATAACTTGCACATTCTGGAAATAAACTCTAATTTGTCATATAAGTAGAGACTGTCGGGCTACAAATATCTTAAAAATAGCCAGGCAAACTGTGGAGAATAAAATTATTGGCATAATTGTGTTATTTATAGATGCACATATGGTACAGGAAAATCATAGACTTGCGAATCACCTTCATCATCAAAGTTTATGATTATTGATTCATGCTGGATTCCCTTTTCCTAAACTCGTCACGAAAACAAATTATTTAGCTAGCCGAAGTCTCGCTTAATAACTTGTGTTTTCTAGACTCGTAGGATCCGTCATGAGTTGTCTTTGGAGGTTGTTAAGTTTATAAGCTCGAGAATAAACAATTTGTCTAAACCAGAAAAAAACGTTTATAAAAATTACCACTCCGTTATTGGTTAATGACAAAATGATGCTGCTCCATGATTGGTCCAAGTGAATCGCAGCAGCTATTTTAAGACGGGTATATAAGGAAAGTTTGTGAGCGGGAACTTTCTTTACTCAGAAGAGTGAAGTCGTAAGTTGAATAATTTACACTCCCTCCCACCCATCAGTTTATATATGTGTTATACATTTTTTGCTGCCGAGTATTTTTGTATTTGCATAACAATAGCCTTTGGATTAGATGAAATGTATGTAACGTCATGGCTGGTCAACACGACACTATTACCATGTGCTGTGAACATTCGCACTATGATGGAAGACGTGTGTTGTGTCTTATGAAAAAATGACTTTTCAGCGACTCTTGTCGGAGCTGAACAAAAAGTGTTTGTGTTACATGTTTTTTATTGTATTGACTTTTTGGAATATTCTATCATAACAGCTGTGACCGATGACGGAACATACTGTATTAATATTTAAGAAATAGAATATACTTATTGTCTATTTATATATGACTGTTTATACAAGGACAGCCATGACAAATATATTGCCAAACCTTAAATTAAAATAAATGAATGAAACTTATTACATAGTTGTAGTTTTCTGTGTTAAGACAACAACATTGCATAAACGAGTCTAGAAATGTTGATCTCAAAGACAATGAATGACGAATTCTTTTTAGATAGATAGATAGATAGTTTATTTCGAAAATTAGGCAATATGCCCATGATTTCACATGTACAAATACAAACAAACATGCAATGTCATATATCCATACAGATATACAAATAAACGTATCACAAATTACACATTATTATACACATTTTATCACATTACCATTGTTACATATTCAAAACAACGTCAGAATTCGAAATGTAAGCCGGCAACGTTATGTTTTCGCGGATGTGTCATCACACATGTTGGACAACAGTGTTCCGTCAGTTGTATAAATGTTGATCTCCAATGACAATTCATGACGGATCCTATATGTCTGCACATCATTCGTAGAATCAAATCTAGAATACGGCTGCCCTATGTGTAATCCTCACAAAACTCACCAATAAAGTGGAATTGGTACAGAGAAGAGCAGCACGTTTCACTACAAACAGGTAACCAAACATCAGCAGTGACACAGATATGCTTCCAGACCTGAAATAGGAAAGCCTGGAATCACGCCGCCAAAAGGTAAACATCCATCATCTATTGCTGAAGCTAATTCTTTGGCTTCCTTTAAGAATGAGCCCTCCAACCTGACAAACAGAAAAAAATCAAAATTTATACAATTTACACTTTAATTGTTAGTATTTAGCAATTCGGGTTTTATGACAATACAAAATGTTATCTGGTGTGTTTCTATCGGTCAATCGGTCAACATATTCAATCTCGAATATTTACTGAGCTGTAATTCAACTTGAACAGGTGTACTTAAGGTATTTGTTCTCCATATGAATTGCTGTTGTTATCTAGAAAAGTAATTCTATAATGGGGCTTTGAAGGTTAATGACATTTCTTTAATTAAAACCCTAAACTAACCCTAACCGATGACCTAAATTACACAATTTAATTTAGGCCTTTGTTCTAACACGAGCGCACTTTATGCAAATACTAGTACATTAATACTCAACCCCATTTTGAATTATTTAAGAAATTTATAATCGGTATTCACTAATTACTGTTTTAATCCTGCCAGATTTAAAGATTAAAATTAAAACCGTAAAGGTTTGATTGATCAAATTAAATATAACACTTGTGCAAGTGTGGGTAATTTAATGCCATAGATGTCTTTGTAGAGGTAAGACCTTTTAATTATTCTCACTTTCCAAGTTTCATATTGAAAATACGTAAGTCATCCACATCATCTCGGTTTCTGCAATCAATAAATAATATCAGCGTGCAATGTGATTTTAATTTTCTAAATTATGTCATTATTATTTCAATAAAAATCATTTTTAAGATAATACCCCTGTCATCTAAATCAACCGGAAGAGGTCCGACAGTGTCGAAATGCAGATACATGTAACATAAGAATAGGAGACACATTCCGTATGATGATTCGAATTGACCAACATTAAACACTCAATATTCAAATTTCCGTTCGAATATACGTTGAATATAATTCGAATACAATTCAAGCCCAATCCGCCTAGATTGATAGTGGCGACACTTTGAGTAGTAATTGGCACGTGCAGTATCTATAATAATAGGTTTTTTTTCTAGGCACACCTATTGAGGAGGAAAATTAAATTTACCACCACCTAAAAAAATAGTTTTTTTCTTTGCGTGTTATATCTTTATTTTACACTTTTGGTTTGGCTTGTAGTTGTGATGTTACTTTTTTATGTGATCGGTTGGTTAAGTTGAGTGCTGCATTCCCTGTCCGATTTCTTCATTTTTGTACCATAAAGGACGACCGAAAAGTACGGAATTGTCTTGTACGAGAGGTGTTCAACTTATTTATGAACAGAAATTGAACATCGATATTTTGTTACTCTAACAATGAAATTGAAGTAAACCTTTTATCATATTTAAAGTAGTGTGTCAAGAAATATAATAATAATTGTTAATTGCCAAAACGTTACGTTTAAATCATAATTAGAATTGAAGTAGAGGGTGTTGTTATTTGCGTTTTGAAGGTCAAAAACTCGAAATAATTACGTTTACATTTTCCTTCTTTATTCGATGTTTTAGTAAAAACCAGAGATAGTAAATTATATTGTTAAAGCATGAGACGACTTCGACATTCACTTTTTGGTTATAATATATATATCATAGTTTTATTCTAAAGTTTTTGTATTTGGTGTTGTATCTGGTGACTTGAAGCTGAATCTGGATGAAACAGTATTTTTCTTGAATAGTCACTAGGAACGATACGTAACATGTACTTGTTGAAAATCTGATTCGAAAGGGTTTGTACATAGGCAACAGCCTTCAATTTCGTCAATTTGCTATTGATTTTGACGTGCGTATTTCCATAATAAGAAACAAAATGCATTTCCATGAAAACGGTCGCGAACACACACAGTTGGACAAACATCAACTTTCCCTATCCTTGTGACCTTTTCTAAAATAACATACCCTTATCTATCATAACATTCTCTAAGATACAGTATTGCTTCGCCAAAGTGAAACAATATTTTTCACATAATGCTGTTTATTTCGCATTTCTAGACTTCAAGACTTTTGGCAGCGTAGCATGTGTTTCTTGATTTTTAGCGTAGGAACTTCGCATTTTCCCGGAACTATGCATTCAACTTTTTCGAAATAATTTCACTGAAAGCTTCTATGGACACTCCCATCAGTGGTACTATTCCGCGTTTTGCATAATGGATTCATTATAGACATCACAGAACCAATTTAACTTGATATTGTAGGTTTTGGCAATGTTGGCCAATTTTCATTTTTTGGTGCCATTACTGGAAACAGAATTCTTATAATCCTTCTTACGACAAATATTACTCATTTTCTCATTAAAAATGCAAAATAGTATATTACCAACACTTTCTTGATGCTTATAAAATGGCCATTTTGCCTTAAAACAGAAAAAAAACATCACCTACTAAAGTGTAAGCGTTAGCCAAATAAAATAAACAATATATAATGATCATATGTTGAACTTAAAACATTTTCTCACATGGTTTGAAAGAGATATTTCAATTGTTTTATGCAATATTGCAAAATCGGCGTTCATGTTTTGTTCATACATAAGTTGAACACCTCTCGTATACACAACGTATTTCTACTCAAGCATTTGAAAATACATATATACGTACATGTAAACATGTCATAAATCAAACAATCGTTGTCGAAATTCGGAGAATTTACTGATAACTATAAAGCTCTACTAACTAAATGTCCAACATCCTAAGGTATCCCATCTCATAGGGACACAAATCAATACATTTCTCTTCATTTTTGATTGAGTAAAACAAAGATGTGAATTTATGTTTGTGTATGTTGTAGTGGATACTCTACAGGAACATAATTTGGACATGATGATGCTGTCACCAATAGTACTGAGTCTGTTACTGACGTTGTTTGGTGTTGCACATGGTGGTAAGATACATCTTGATACTAGTTTGTCATTCCTATGTGAATATTGTGTCTTATGATGCCAATAGCTATGTTAGATTCTAATGTGAACTTTTGACTTGTGATACAAATTGTGTCATAATAACTTGCCTTTATGGTTAAATTTGCACGCAATTCACAGAACATGGTGTGACTTTTATTTCGGAGCGAGTATACATTTATTTGCTTGCTTGAAACTATCCCTTATGGTTCGTTTAATGCCTGAACCATGAGTGGGTGTCTATGCATTGACGCACTTATATGTGTGCCTTTTGATTGGGTGTGTGCTATTGTATGTTATTGATACTCCAAATCATTAGAAAGCCTTAAGTATGCCTAGAAGAATGCAGAATGTCATTGTTTAATTATAAGCAATATTGTGGAAAGCACACGATTCTTTGTTATTCGATTAAAAAGTGTTTGTTTTCGACATACATGACTGAATTATTTACACGTCGAACATTGAAGTGATAAATGAGTCATTTTCAACGAAAACTTGCTATTTTGACCTAATGTAATTACAATATAAAACAAGGTTTTAGAAAAGCTCTAAAAATAAGAAAAAATACACATCAATTGATTAAGTCATTTTTCAATATAGTGCAAAATCTTAGCTTTCAAATTTCTCCTGAAGTATGTCGAAATTGTGCAGTTTGTTGCTAAGGTGGCCAACTTCGAAAAAGTACTTTGATTGTGAAAAACGTGGAGTACGTTGTTTGAAACAGTAAAAGCATATCTCTGAATGCAAACAATTTCGTTTATGATACACCTTTTTTTAAATTAAAACTTATTTCAAGAACTTGCTACTTTGAACAGTCTATGTATAGAAATGGTCAAAACAATTATGTAATTATGAAAAACGTCTGAATGACGTTCGCGACATCAGACAATTAACCCTGAATATAGACTTCACAAAAACAGCTGTAACTTTCTCAAATTCAAAGATATTTACAAAATGTCTTTTGCATTTTGCTGCATTGGCATTATTCATTAAAACTCCCAGAATCATCATTTTTGTCAAAATAGAAGGTTTTCCTGGAGACCGGATCAAATGTAATAATATTGAGCATATAATTTGATATAAATCATTATTCATACAGGAGCGCCAGATAATCGTGGTACAGAATTTATCATTGGTTGGATGCAAAATTGGGATGACGACTTAGATGTACAAGTATTTGTAACGACAGCAAGAACTACAGTTGTAGATGTTCAGGTGACTACACCTAGATATTCGAGTGTTCCTGTAGATGAAAGCTTCAGTATCACAGCAGGAGAGGTGAAACAGATCAAGATCAGTAACAGAATCCGAGGATATGGAACAGAACTCTCCTCTAAATCAGTATATATCACAGGTAACCATCACACTCAGCTGCTGCGTCTTCTTCTTCTTCTTCTTCTTTTTCTTCTTCTTCTCCTCCTCCTCCTCCTCCTTCTCCTCCTTCTCCTCCTCCTCCTTCTTCGTCTTCTTCTTCTTTTTATTCTTATTCTTCTGTTGTTTCTTTTCTTCTGCTTCTGCTTCTTCTGCTGCTTCTTCTTCTTCTGCTGCTTCTTCTTCTTCACGAATAAACTAAACACACGGACTTAATTATATTTTGTTCTGTTTTATAGATACTGTATGACAGATGGAGCTAACATTAATGCATGATGCAATTCCTATCTATTCTTGTATTTAAAAGTCAAAATATTTTAACGCGCCGATAGTTGGACGAACGGTGTTATTTGTAACCAAGTATTTCTGGTAAAACCGCTTTACTAATGAATTTGAATTGGATCACACATAACGGTGATATGATGAGCCATCGTTATTTTCAACATAAATAGAACCAGTTACTCAAATTGTACTGGAAGAAGAAATGATATGCGGAAGACATTGCATTCCATCAAACATCAAATTCGCAATCCAATATGGACAAGTTATATTTAATATCAGTGTGCTTGTTTATGGGATATACGTGGAAATCTTTACCAAATCTAAGTGAATATTAGACAAATATATTTTATTTCTGAAATATGCATGAACCTAAGACATTTTTAAAATTCAACATCTGAACTAGAAGTAAAACGTTCGTATTGTACTCAATAGTGTCGCATACAATAACTTGACTTCCGTGTGCTATTTCAGCTAGCGATGATGTAGTTGTCTATGGTGTGAACCCAGAAAGATATTCCAATGACGCTTTTCTAGCCTTTCCACTGGATGTTATAGGCGATGAATATTATACCGTGTCCCACTATCCGTCCGAGCAGCCGTGTGAATTCATGATTCTAGGTAAGATCTTATTATCATTATTTTATAGTACAATAGAGACAATATTTTACATGAAAGCAGGGCTACAATGCTTTACTTAAAAACAGGCAACCAATACTTTACAAGAAACAGGGATACACTACTTTACATGTAAACAGTGTGACAATACTTTACATATAAACAGGGAGACACTTTTTACATGAAACAGAAAGACAATACTTTACATGTAAACAGGGCGACAAATATTTACATGTAAACAGGGAGACAATACTTTACATGTTAACAGGAAGACAATAATTTACATGTAAACAGGGAGACAATACTTTACATGTAAACAGGGAGACAATACTTTACACGTAAACAGGTAAACAATACTTTACATGTAAACCGGGAGACAATACTTTACATGTTAACAGGGAGACAATACTTTACATGTAAACAGGGGGACAATACTTTACGTGTAAACCGCGAGACAATACTTTACATGTTAACAGGGAGACAATACTTTACGTGTAAACAGGGGGACAATACTTTACATGTAAACAGGGAGACAATACTTTACGTGTAAATAGGGGGACAATACTTTACATGTAAACAGAAAGACACTACTCTACATGTAAACAGAAAGACACTACTTTACATGTAAACAGGAAGACACTACTTTACATGTAAACAGGGAGACAATACTTTGCATGTAAACAGGGAGACAATACTTTACATGTAAACAATGAGACAATACTTTACATGTAAACCGGGAGACAATACTTTACATGAAACAGGGGGGACAATTCTTTACATGTAAACAGGAAGACAATTCTTTACATGTAAACAGGGGGACACTACTTTACATGTAAACAGGGGGACAATACTTTACATGAAACAGGGGGACAATACTTTACATGAAACAGGGAGACAATACTTTACATGTAAACAATGAGACAATACTTTACATGTAAACTGGGGGACAATACTTTACATGAAACAGGGGGACAATATTTTACATGAAACAGGGGGGACAATATTCTACATGAAACAGGGGGGACAATATTTTACATGTAAACAGGGGGACAATACTTTACATGAAACAGGGGGGGGACAATATTTTACATGTAAACAGGGAGACAATAAATTACATGAAACAGGGTGACAATACTTTAAATGTAAACCGGGAGACAAATCTTTACATGTTAACAGGGAGGCAATACTTTACATGTAAGTATACCAACAATACTTTACATGTAAACAGGGACGAAATGTGAATTCAACAAATTCTACACACGTACTATATAAAGTCATGTTAAATAGCAGGCGTATGTGAGATATACTAAAGTAAAGTCTGTGTATTTAATATGAGCCGTGTTTTCTTTCTCTTTAATAGCCGCGGAAGACAGTACACAAGTAACGATTAGATATGCCAGCAACAGTGGAGTGAGTGTTAGATATGATGGAGTTACGTATGGGCCCGGGGACACACAGACTATTACACTCAACAGATTTGATACATATCAGGTAAGGTTATAGTTGAAAAAGTAAACCTCTACATTCAATCAAAGGGCACACAGCATTCACCTTCCCGATGTGATTTAGAATCATAATCTTATCTTAAAAAGTTATAACCTGATTAAAATCATATCCTCAAACCCGCTACGCTACGTTTGTCGTAAAGAAGATCGAATACTTAGTCAGATTGAAAAAGTTACGTCTAATTGTTACAGAACTGATATTGAAAACGACAAAATTTATTTCCATGAATAGCATTATTGATACATGTACTTATTATGTAAATATGATATTTATTGATCCGCGTGTTTTACATCACAGGCACAAACCTATGGTGACTTGACAGCCACTTACATCACCGCCAACAAAAACTTTGTGTTGATGTCGGGTAACCAACTAACAAACATCAATCCTCACACATGGGATGGCTCCGGGGGAACACGTGATACACTCGTTGATCAGATGTTACCTGTTAAAACTTGGGGCAAAGAATTTGGCTTTGTGGCTACACCGGATCGTACCACAGGCGACGAGATCAAGTTCATTGGTTCTGAGGACGACACAACTATACAACTAGAATGCTCAGACGGCACGGAGTAAGCAAGTTCTCACATAGTTTTATCAACCTTTAATATTATGTTGTCGTGTAGAGATTACTATATGTTGTTCCATATATATCAGTTCTCGTATGGTGCATACGTGTATAAAGGTTGTTCCGGATATATGTTGTACATAGCTTGCCTAGTTTACTTGAGGAGAAACTATTAAAGTTATGTTATTGTGCACGCTGTTTGTAAACTAGGTCAAGTCGCAGTTATGTCTCATTTTGTCGCTTGGGTCACCGTTTTGGCATATATTTGTGAAACTAGGTCGCCATGCAGCGTGAGTATATTTGTTTGTTGTTTTGTTTTCAGTGTAACCCTCGAGGTTGATGCTGGGAGGCATGTACAGTATATAACAGATTCTGACATTGTTTGTCACGTGGCATCCGATAAACCGATTATGGTGATACTATTTGTCGTCAGTATGTTGGATAGTAGGTGAGTAAATTCAAGACAGGTGTACGACTACAGACATACTACAGACATCACACTCGCAAACACATAAGCATTTAATAAATTATAATCATATGCAGCACAGTTGTTTAGGGTATAACGGATCACTAACGACATAATGGCTGATTAAGAGGATATGCTTTATTTTTTTCAAAATAAAAACTGTTTCAAAAGTTTAACACATTGCTCGGTCATGACTTACCAACGTTTTCGGAATACAACTCTTGATTTATACACGAGTAATCTGATGACAAAGCTACACAGTCGATATGTCAATAGCGGATCACTACATTCCTTCCAATGAGAATCATCTCAAAAGCTATATAACCTGTCAGATAAGACACAATACCACCGGTTATGTTCCAGTTATAATGTTGAGGAGTGGGAATTTCATAACAAAGTTGCATAAAATAAGTGAACATTTAATAGCTCCACTAACAAGACATATTGGGAATACGAAACTGAGCAAATTAATGAAAAATACCAATGGACTAGTACAGTATTACTATACACACGTATTATATAACTATTATTTGATTAAAGTACCAAATGCTTATTTTGTATTTGTAATACCGGTCACTGGATCACAAAAATGGACAAATAATTGCGGACTGAAAACAAAACAATAATATTTACATAGCTACACATTGAGTGATCCGTTACACACAAATCGACGCGGTACTTATTAACCCAAATTACCAACATAAGTACCAATATCAATATAATTGGATGGTTATAGACAGATTATGGATATCACAATCTACATGTTAACATTTTTTCCCATATGAAGTTGTAAATTTATTATTACCTAAGATAATTAAGGCCAATTCTTTGTTTACCGTTTTCCTCGAGTCCGTTTTCCCCGCTTCACCATGCGTGTCAATTGATAACTTTAAAATTAACACGTTATTAAATATGTAATTAAATATTATGGCAAAGCGTCGAAAGGGTTCAATTATTGAGGTCAATCATTAAATATTTGTAATTTTTCCTGGAAGTTATCGAATTTCTTCGTGTTTCTGAGACTGTTCCGTTATTGACAATGATCCGCTATACCCTAAACAACTGAACACTCGTCCAAACACGGACACTAATTTACGAATACAGAAATGTCACTAAACAGAGACTGGATACACATTATAATATTGTGTGAAAATTAGACATTCAACATAGGCATGTGTTGTCTATTTGTATCCTATTATGTCAGTTACATGCGTTTAATGTCTTTATCAGTTCTAAATATTTGTTAGTGTCATACTGACAACACTAGCTTGGCATTAGATACCATATGCAAACCTCACCCTATGTAGGTTTGTTAACCGGCTATTACACGTGTTTGATATCTTATGTGTCCTCCATTAGAAGCTTTAGGTTAGGTACACATGGGAGATTTTGTAAGCTCCAGAAGGCGTATAACTCCTCTACCCAACCTTTATATGATAATGCTTTTTGTGACTAGCTTTTGTAATGAATATAACATTATTAACGTTCCTATGGTTTACATTTATGATATTGTTACAATTAATACTGTTGTAATTAATTAATTTATACAAATGTTGTAAAAATTCATGCAATAAAATATGATTAAATTAAACTAGCGTGTCCGCGTTGTTTTCAGGGAACCAGCCGACCCTGCACTCATCACTATACAACCGTTTGAACAATATGCCGCAGACTACACGTTCGCTACACCCGAGTACTCGTACGGATCCTACGTCAACTACTTCATGTTTATAATTGAAGCAGCAGAAATAGATGGATTACGGTTCAATAACGCTCCATTATCTTCTCCCGTGGTCACAGCAATCCCAAATACTGACTTTGTCGGAGGATATATATCGGTAATATACACAGTCATATGTTTTATTTATTGAATATCAAATAATCACCCCAGAGGTGTGCATTACATATGAGGAATAGACCATATATTACATTTATAACTTTACATACGAGGAATAGACCATATATTACATTTATAACTTTACATACGAGGAATAGACCATATATTACATTTATAACTTTACATACGAGGAATAGACCATATATTATATTTATAACTTTACATACGAGGAATAGACCATATATTATATTTATAACTTTACATACGAGGTATATATTATATTTATAACTTTACATACGAGTTGTACATTACATTTATATCTTTTCATGTGAGGCATATATTACACTTATATCTTAACATGTGAGGTATCATTCACAATTATATCATTACATGTACGTGTGAGGTATTAGTTCACAGTTATATCTTATGTTTTCTTAATTTCAGATTCCTGAAGGTACCCATACAGTTAGTCACACCAAAAGAAACTCCAATTTCGGAGGTTTCTTATTTGGCAGAGCATCAATGGAATCTTACGGTATGCCAACAGGTCTTCGACTTGCTCCCATCAACGACGTAAGTGTTTATTAATCTCATCACATACCATGATAGTAACCATGACTATTACTTCATAGAAAACGTCCGCATCATTGTGGTACTAACTTGACAATACGATATAATATTATAGTAGCTTTCAACATATCGCTGGCTCAGAACGAGAATGTCGTAACTACAATATATGTATAATTGATTATTTGCAGCCATGAACACCTACAGTTAGTGTTTAGACAATACAATGTATAACTGATTATTTGCAGCCATGTACACATACAATTAGTGTGCTAGGGGATGGTATAGACAATACAATGTATAATTGATTAGTTGCAGCCATGTACACATACAGTTAGTGTGCTAGGGGATGGTATAGACAATACAAGGTATAATTTATTATTTGCAGCCATGTACACATACAGTTAGTGTGCTAGGGGATGGTATAGACAATACAAGGTATAATTGATTATTTGCAGCCATGTACACATACAGTTAGTGTGCTAGGGGATAGTACAGACAATACAAGGTATAATTGATTATTTGCAGCCATGTACACATACAGTTAGTGTGCTAGTGGATGGTATAGACAATACAAGGTATAATTGATTATTTGCAGCCATGTACACATACAGTTAGTGTGCTAGGGGATGGTATAGACAATACAATGTATAACTGATTATTTGCAGCCATGTATACCTACAGTTAGTGTGTTAGGAGATGGTTTAGACAATGATTGTGACGGTAGAATAGATGAAGAATTGTGTGGAATAGGTATGTATTACAACTCAATCGTAACTACTCGGGTCTTTCCGTGATAAATCAGGAAGATGATTAGTCTTAGAATTAGAGGTGCACCGATTGCTTTAGAACTACGAGCACATTGACTTCCTGCACTTCGTATTGTCCGTTCAGAGAAATATTGAGACGACATAGTATTAGTGTATCCCCGTATGGCCTCTTGTTTGTTAACAAGGTCAAGTCATAGTAACGTTTTATTTGGTCGGTCGCTTGGGATCACCGTTTTGTCATACATTTTTTAAACTAGGTCATCCTACTATTTTGTAGCGGGGACTTGAGGGGATTAGGTCGGGTCTTAGCTGCGTCTAATTCGGTCACTTGGGATCACCGTTTTTATATTTCTTTGTGAAACTGTGAAACTTGCTCTTTTACAACTGGGATATGGGCTTTTAATCATTTCGCGGGGCTATGTTGTGTTGTTACTCTGCTCGTCGGATGGTTAACTGAGTGCTACTTTCTCTATGAGACGTCCACATATCTTTTTACGACCATCTCATTCTAAACCAGCGATACAATAAAAAAGATTGACTGAATGATTAAAAGAATATAAGCGATCAACATGATATATTCATCTCAAATTATTCAACTTCAACATTGACAGGGCAACAAATTTTTAAATATTTTCTATATAAATTCGAAGTGACATATTACCTTAAACTAAGCAAGAATAAAATGTATTTATATTTATTTATAGAAACCAATGTTGCCAAAGGCAAACCATCCACACAGGATTCACAGTATCTCACACGAACAGATTGGCTTGCAGACAAGGGTAATGACGGAATCACTGACGGAAATATATATAATAACCACTGTTTTCACACGAGTTGTAACACATTTGAACCATGGTGGATGGTGGACTTAGAAGACGTGTTTGTGTTAACAAGGGTTGAAGTTTACAACAGATTAGATTGTTGTGGTAAGTTGTTTGTTAGGATGTGGCGCTATTCTGCCGGTAAGTTGTTTGTTAGGATGTGGCGCTATTCTGACGGTAAGTTGTTTGTTAGGATGTGGCGCTATTCTGCCGGTAAGTTGTTTGTTAGGATGTGGCGCTATTCTGCCGGTAAGTTGTTTGTTAGGATGTGGCGCTATTCTGCCGGTAAGTTGTTTGTTAGGATGTGGCGCTATTCTGCCGGTAAGTTGTTTGTTAGGATGTGGCGCTATTCTGCCTTTGATATTTGTCATAATTATATTAATACCAACGTACATTTGAAAGTTACTGTAGGGCCACATATTGTCGATTCAAAGATGTCTGTCAAAACCGCCAGAATGTTCCATTTCTGAATGGCTAAATGCAGTAAGTATAACCACAACGCAATAGGAGCATAAGAGTTGTAATCATATAAATGTATCTATGATGGTAAAATTTAATTCTGAGAAACCTGTAATAATCGACCGGGTTGAATGTTTGTTTACGCGGTTGTGACAGAGATCTTTGAATCAACTATATATACATGTACGTGGTGTCCAAACAGTGTACAGTTTCAGTGTCTATTTGTCTAATCTTTACGTTCTGCTATCACAAAGAAAACTTGCACGTTAATTGATGAAAGCTGTAAGTTTGTTGCGGTAGCGGTTGTAAGAATGCAACTCTGATATTTTATCAGAAATGAAAAAAATTACCTTATTTTAGGCGTGACGTCATTTTGTAGTAATTTACGACGTTATCACGATGTCTGTACTTCTGATATTTCCGTTCTTTGGCTCTGTTTTATTTTTGGTCTGTTATCACAATTACAAAGAGTGTTGAGTGTTGACTATCATACTTTTTTCTTTCTTAATGATCGATTTACATGAATTGTTTTTTATAGTGAGCCGAGCACGTAATGTTGAGATCGCTACCGGTATGACCTCGACATCCTTGACGAGAACCGCATACTATGGTGATGAAATAGGCAACGATCATTCCTTCGATATGAACAATGTGACAGCAAGATATGTAAAGCTAACATTGAAAGGTGTAACAGAATGTCTACAGCTGTGTGAAGTTGAAGTTTACGGATATGGAGGTATGATCAATGCATAGCTATGACAGATTATTATCACCCACTGTAAATTTGTTGTACTGATACAATAAGTCATGTCGGACAACTAATAGTTTTTTAAGTATGATGTTTTCTAACCATAGAAAATGCTACATAATAGCAAGTTTGTATCGAATTAGTTTACAATATTTTGGGTCTTAATCTGTATTCCATACGGTCTGTAATGTTAACTAGAATATTAGTTAATCGATGATTGTTCTACATGTAGCATTTTTACAGATACAATTTTCGATGTATATTTATCTGTAGTCTAGTGAATTATTACTTTTGTATGCATGAATTATACTTTTTCAATATACACAAGATACATGTATCAGTCAACCATACAGTGCTTATATTATTCATATTTAGTTATTGATAAGGCTTTAAATAACGTGATGGTATTGTGTGTATAAAGTCTGTTATATTGTCTATCAGATGATGATAGTGTTTATAAAGTCTGTTATTTTGTCTATCAGATTATGATAGTGTGTATAAAGTCCGTTATTTTGTCTATCAGATCATGATAGTGTTTATAAAGTCTGTTATATTGTCTATCAGATGATGATAGTGTTTATAAAGTCTGTTATTTTGTCTATCAAATGAAGATTGTGTGTATAAAGTCGGTTATATTGTCTATCAGATGATGATAGTGTGTATAAAGTCTGTTATATTGTCTATCAGATGATGATAGTGTTTATAAAGTCTGTTATTTTGTATATCAGATGATGATAGTGTGTATAAAGTCCGTTATTTTGTCTATCAGATGATGATAGTATTTATAAAGTCTGTTATTTTCTCTATCAGATGATGATAGTATTTATAAAGTCTGTTATTTTGTCTATTAGATGAGGACTGTGTGTATCAAGTCTGTTATTTTGTCTATCAGATGAGGATTGTGTGTATAAAGTCTGTTATTTTGTCTATCAGATGATGATGGTGACGGCCTAGATGATGAAGATTGTGCCATGCCGGCACCCGGTAAGATTATACATCAATCTTAAACAATTTAACACATTAACTTGATTAGTAACTCGCGCGTACTTACTGACGAGCAATTTATGTACGTAATACATGTATATAGTAATTATCTTGTATTTAAAATTGATATTTTAATTAAAAGTAATTCAATATGTTTTTCGAATGACGGTTGGGTATGAGCCTGATAGTTTAATTCATGAATGAGATTAGGATAGTAAATGCGCTTCATTAGTACTAGTATGTTTATTACTTTTGAAGATGCGTACTCATTTGTAAAGAAATGTTGTAAAATCCACATTGATAAATACATTTGTTTACTCTATTCGAAATATAACTGTTATAAATTCGTAGTTTTAATTACGTATGTATATGAAATCTTTTTTGGCTAACACATTCATTGACTCGTTTACATACACTTATATATTCTTTATTATAAATGTCCTCATTAATCATGATTATATTACAGTTCATAAACTTCTTGTGTTTCGTTTTCGTCAAGATGATTACGAGGGTTACAAATAATTCTAGCTTTTAGAATATCAGTAAATCTCCCCCATTACATAGTCTCTGTTGTACATTTATATATGTATATCTTGTCGTTTATTAGGCATAATGTACTTATGTCTTTTTTATGCATGTATACTTGTTTGTTCTTTTTCCATTGCCTTTTTAAAAAAATGTTATCACATGTATAATTATGTATATCACCATTAAGGTGTAATTAAAGAGTATATACAAATGTCTTAATTTAATCCTGTTTATATTACAGTTCATGGTAATTGGGGTGCGTGGGCAGACTGGTCATCATTATGTTACTGTACTGGCTTACGTCCACGTGTCCGTGTATGTGACAATCCTGCACCAAAGTATGACGGTAATCAATGTGACGATGAACCTGTAGAATATAAGAGTTGTACAGTTTCGGCGTCATGTGCAGGTAAATCTCTCTTTTTATTCAACTTGATATGTCAAATATCATTCTTCACTTTGAATAGTTAGTTTTTCTAGTTCACTGTTCAGTGTTGAGGATCTTATGGTTTTTTTAGTGTATTGTCAAATATGTTTCCTCGGTAGATAGAGTATTTATTATTATTATTTAATATTAATAATAATAATATTATTATTTATTATTCTTATTATTATTTATTATTATTATTTAATATTAATATTAATATTAATATTATTATTATTATTATTATTATTATTATTATTATTATTATTATTATTATTATTATTATTATTATTATTATTATTATTATTATTATTATTATTATTATTATTATTATTATTATTATTTAATATTAATAATATTATTATTATTATTATTATTTATTTATTAGTATTATTTATTAGTATTATTATTATTATTATTAAACAAAACATTTGTACACAGAGATTTTATATATACATCAAGAAACATCAATTAGCATCAGTAGGCAGTTTACTAAACTCTCAATATATTTATATAAACTCTGAAAACTCGTTATCCCCACTCTACAATTATGGTTATCCATTTAACAGAAAAATTGGAAAAAAGAAGCACAACACACACATTGCAACAATGACCTCTGGTCTTAGTAGTTTAACCATTGTCAAAAATTCTTTTACATATATTTATACCTGCTCGTTCAATATGGCGTTTTCATAATTTTAAACATAATGATATGTATGTTAATCACAAATACAGCGCCGTTAATGTTTCGTTAAGATGATTATCATGCTAACCTACTTACTTATAACTCTGATACGATTTTCGTGGGACATAAGTTTAAGGAATTCGGATTTCAGATAAAAGGGAAAGGTAAAAAAATCACAGAATATCGTCATTCATACATAAAACAGACATAAAAGTTGTTTTATTAGATATTGATATATGCAAGCGAGGTTTCCCAAAAGCCAAGTCTTACACCTGACTAAACTTAAAAGCAAATATGACTTGTTACTTTATTTATTAATTATAATGTAATTGATTTAGGGAGAGCTATTACCGAGTCCTCATTTTTGGTGAATTTGTTATATACAAGTAGTCTTAAAAGTGGTATTGTGTGTTGCTAAAGCAAACAATACATGTTCGTTTTAATGCATATACTTTGGATTAACTTATTTTGGCGATCGGACAAAATACATGTGTTAGAGTGTTGAATGTGATCCAAATAGTCTAATAATTGTATAGAAATAAATAAATCATCGACCAAATGACCTAATGGCTTGGCACGCTTCTATACAACAGGTCGTAAACCGAGATCATATTTAAAGTACATTTTGTACTTATGAAATATTGAAACTATGTTAATCGGGTAATTATAAAACTTGGCAAGGAAAACGGGTAATTTAGCCTACTTTGATTAAAGCTGGAGACTTGGCACCATATCGTGTAACGATATATGCAGTTCTACTGACCAACAGTTCATATAAGTAGATTTCTAATTATGAAAAATGAGATTAATCTACAGATTATTCTAATTTCACACACCTTAGATATAGGCATTGTCTAAATGTTCACACACCTTAGATATAGGCATTGTCTAAATGTTCACACACCTTAGATATAGGCATTGTCTAAATGTTCACACACCTTAGATATAGGCATTGTCTAAATGTTCACACACCTTAGATATAGGCATTGTCTAAATGTATTAGAACATAAATGCAGATAAAACATGTATATACACACATTTGCCAAACTACACTAACGAATTATCAATTTACGGTACAAACAATTGAGTATCACACTTTGTATCTGTAAGGCAATTCCTACATATTCCTTTCCTGCATATTTTTTCTTGTTTATTATGTATAGTACAACTGTTCCGTATCACACATTATATCTATACCATCATTCACTCTTCGTGTTCACTATGTGTACCGCAGTACGCTTCTATAAAGTGCATTAATATTATTGTTCCAAATTCACAGTTGATGGCGAGCTTACACAATGGTCGTCATGGGGATCGTGTTCACAGACATGTGGTACGGGAGCATCTCTAAGAACACGACAATGTGATCCGGCTCCAGTCAATGGTGGTGAGGATTGTGTGGGTGACCTGTCTAGTACACAATCTTGCTATGCAGGCACACCGTGTCCAGGTAGGTACATACTTACAATATATCAATAGAATGTAAACATTCCTGCAGGACTAACCTTAAAATAACATACTAAACGCACGTGCGTCTGGGACGACCTAACAAACCACGTGAGGTCAGGCCCGGTGATTATAAACATTTTTCATTCTCAAACTCAAACCCATTACTCCATCCTCCAACTTGAAAATCAGCCTTTTTTAGAATTTTGCATCAAACCAACAACAACTTGTAGCAAATGATCTAATTAAGAAAATGAACACCCATTTTATATGTTTCCATCCAATATAAAGAAGTTACAGCAGTTTTTGTAACTAAGAAATGCTCCAATTGGAGTACGGAGTATGAGTTTGAGCATGGAGTACGTTCCCCAATGTTTATAATCACCGGGCCTGGTCAGTTTGTTAGACTATTTGTTCTGCATTTTGTACAAAGTTGAGGCATTTTGATAGCCACACACTTAGAAGAGTTGTTAAGTGCATTGTACAATGTATAAATGACTGTATTATTGTAACGTTAGCAGAATGTAAAAAATAACATGTGACAAATACATACAAATGTTTAATAAGTGGGAATGGCATTGTGTATGAGCTATGTAACAGAAATGTTCGAGTGCAAAATATGGTTACATATTTTCACATAAAAGTAAACAACACTAATTTTCAGATTGTGCAAGTAACCCTTGCCAGAATGCAGACAGCTGTACGGATGGTGCTAGTGATTACACATGTAATTGTCAAACAGGATGGTCAGGAAAGGATTGTGATACAGGTAAATTATTCAATTATTTATAATAATAATGATAGTAATAATAATGAACATGTTACAGGTTTGACCAATCTTAAGTAAACTATGCGTTCAAATTAAGTTTCTTCAGTACATTATCATGATTGGTACATGTCTTTAATATTGTTACATGTAATTATAATGAATGCCTACAATGAGATAATAGTTTTGACTTATGCCATACTTCTGTTATTATCGTTAACTTCATCAAGTTCAATAAATTTTATTGGCATATGCTTATGAACATATGTTACGTATGCCAATAAAATTTCTTGAACTTGTTTACTTTATCAAACCTCCCATGGTTTGGCATTTTTGTCCCCGGACCAATATTTTATTTCTCACAACTAGAAGAACAGAGTTAAGACTGGTGTTGAAACTTTACCCATCATACATTGTTATCATTGGAATTGATTATTTTGGTATCATATAGTAAATAGAGGATCTATCTCGAGTTGTCAATTGATATAAATATATAAAGGCTCGCTTAATAAAATTTTCAAAACTCGTTTAATATAAATATATCAATTGCCACCGAGTGATAGATTCTTTTTATCATATGACCCTAAAAACGCAAAATACGCATTGATTTATTGGAAAAATATATACTAACCTGGATACAAGGAAAGATCATCTAGAAGATTCAAATTTATAACAAATACCATTAAAGTGAACTATGCTCATCTGAAAACGTTACCACAGAAATATAACATTTATTTGGTGATTTTTTTAAGAACCGTTGTGACAAAATTGCAACTGAAAATAGTCCTACCCATTGATGTATGTCGCATCACAAAAAAGGCTGTGTTGTTAAAAGTCTGTATATGTTTAAAACAATATTAAAGTTATGTCACATTATATAGCAACATACAGAAATATTTTCAGATGCAATTTTCTTACAACTAAACTGTATATTGGGATGTTCTGCGTTTTAAATTACTTTTTCTTGCGCGAGAACGTGTAATAGGGATATCGTAAGCAGAAGACTTTGATATGAAGACAATTGGTACTTTTACTATAAACCCTATAACAAAGAGGGACTTCTTTGACTATAATGAAATATATTGTGTGTCACAAACTGTTCTTCAACCTTTCACAGATTAACAATAGTTTTTTATTATATAAATCACCTCTTTTTTCCCATTTCAATGGTATGTGCTATATTGGGTGCACTAATGGAAACCTTTCTCGTTAACAATTAAAATGATTCAAAGCATTTGCATAGAGGATATTTGTTGATTTTGTGTCAAGATCGAATTTTATTTGAGCGAGTGATAACAGAAAACAATCGATGACCAAAATTAATGCAATTTCTCATGTAATCGTACAGTTATTGGAAATATTATGTTGAAATTAAAATGTCGGTCACGACGCCATAATGACGTTACGCATAAAGTAAAGAGCGGTGCTGTTGACGTTACGTTTCTATATATATGCGGTACTTGAACCAGCTTCCGGAACTGTGAAATTATCAAAATGTTATTTTCATTTTTATTTTCCCGTTATTTTTGCTGATAAATCTTTATAATCCATTGGAAGCGTCCATTATATCTTTATTAAATTAATGGTAGTCTAGACATAGCACGTGAAGTCAACGTTTTTGCATTTTCAAGAGCAGGTATGCAGATATTTGTTTTCTTTTGTTACGCATTGATTTTATCATATGTTTTTGATCATAATCGATAATTAATAATTATCTTACCTCATTTAATGATAATTGTAATAACTCAAGTCATATATGACCCAACCTTCAATGTGTACAGCGCTTCGATTGTACAAATTCGCCTCTACAGTGATTTACTAATGAAACCAAAACTGTTAGCATCAATATGGCCGCATGCGTTAAATAGAGATGTGCACACCTAGACCTATATGGACATATGTAAAGTTAAAGCGTTGAACACCGAGAGAATATCTCAAATGAATTTGGATACGTTTACAGGTAATATAAAGGAGTCGAATTTAATTATGTGTACCAATGGTAAACCAATCCGTTGTACTAGTAGTAGTCATACATACCTTTGAGAAAACCCCTAGTACATTTACCGTTAAAAGATATAGAACCTCACATCCGTCTAGTTGTGCACATCTCTAATAGTGGTATATCTATTTCAGATATCAACGAATGTACGATTGCATCTCCACCCTGCCAGAATGGAGCATCATGTTCAAACTCTCAGGGTGACTATACTTGTACCTGTAATTCAGCTTGGCAAGGCAAGGATTGTGACGTCGGTATGTGACTTATGTCCAATATCATGTTTTGTATTATCTTTTATCTGACGATCGAATGTTCTTCGAAATATCTTATAATGTTCACCTTGGTGGAGTAGAGCATGTAGGTTAATCTTAGCCAGTGGTACAGACGGGGTTGAACCTGGGACATCTCGGTCCCGAAGCGCGCGTCCTAGCTCAAGGCCACCGCTCCCCACGACTATATGATTCAAGAATAGCTTAATCAGTATAGAAACATCTACTGTATAATTTCAGATGTGGACGAATGTTCTCTAGGATCTCCACCGTGTCAAAATGGCGGCGCATGTACAAATTCTGCTGGTGGATATTCCTGTCAGTGTGCGACAGGCTGGAGTGGTACCAACTGTGATACCGGTAACTGTTTACAAATCTCATGTATTTGCTTATCATTGAGTTAATCTCCATGTGGAGGATTTTCATTCATTGATCAAATATTTTTTGCCCACAAATAGTTTGCCCACAAAGTGGCCTTTTAATATGCCTCTGCTGTTATTGAATAGAGAACTTTTCACAACAATCTTGATACTTATGATAAATAGGTACCAAAATTTTCATGTATACAGTATACTGAATAAAAATTTTCTCATGACATTCGGTTATAATGGTGAGATATGTTATATTATGAGACATCCTGTCAATCTCATTAAAATTAGATCCTTACATTTGCTACATTCCAATACGCTGTTTGTTGGATCTGACAGCACTGCGTTAGAGGTCATTTTCAAGAGGTCATGTTTAAATGACCACTTGAACACAATCTCGCTAGTACATTTATAGTATAGCTGTTCATATGTATGTGTACACTAAGGTCAGTATAGCATAACTCCATGTTTAAAATGAAAACCTGAATGCTATGTAGTACAGAGAGTTTTCTCTGCACTTCCATGATTGTGAAAGTAGTGATATGGTTGGATGATGTAAAGTTCATATAAACACGACTCCATACGGGATGCCGCCAGACCCTACTAATATATATCAGCATAAAGTAGTGGAGCGTTATTAATATAGATCCTGCTGTATGTATACGCTTTGAAGAAATTTGTAAACTTAACGTTAAATTAAAATTTCAGACGTCAACGAATGTACGAGTGCATCCCCACCCTGTCAGAATGGTGCCACGTGTTCGAACTCTCAGGGTGACTACACATGTACCTGTAATTCTGCTTGGCAAGGCAAGGATTGTGATCAAGGTACGTTAACTTATGTTCAGTCGATGTGAGACAGTAATTATTTTGTCATATTTTACAAATTAATGTAATGAAATAATTCGAGGATAACATAATAAACTGATTCAGAAACCTCTTTTAAATATTTCAGACATCAACGAATGTACGAGTGCATCTCCACCGTGTCAAAATGGTGCTACATGTACAAATTCTGTTGGTGGATATTCCTGTCAGTGTGCGACAGGTTGGAGTGGTACCAACTGTGATACCGGTAATTGTTTATAGTTGTGTTATTGTCAGGGTCAATGCACGTATTCTGTCTATTTAGAATCTCCCGTTTTTTAAATAAAGTTATAAGTGATTAAAAATTAAAATGTTTTATTTAGACCCCTTCGAACTCATTTTTCTGCGGCAAAAATGACAGGCTAAACACGAATAATGCCGATGGGTTATTTTGTTTCTTCTCAATGGTCAGACGAGCATATGAAAATATTTCAAAATACACATATTCTGCAAGTGACATTCGTTGATAGATGGTATTATTGCATAGTTATAGTGTATGTTATCTGTACAGAGATGATATTTGAATAAAAGATACAACTATGAATGATTTGTGTTGTATTATAAAATGTTACCCAAAAGAATCAATTCCATTATGACGAAGTATGGTACAAATGCATCGTTTATATCAGTCTTTCTGTTCCTTTTGACGATAATGTTATAAAATTATCTAAAGGGAGACCCATACTATATATTACCATTACAGTCGATTGACAAAAGAAAATACTTTCTCACAATCAGATAACAACAGAAAGTTTTATTCACTATACATTATATAGCATACCCGTATTACTTATATAGTATCAAAGTTACAATGACATCTTGTATAATGTGATTTTTCTGTATAATGACGTCCATAACGTCGAACATGATGTAGAATCATAACACCTTATAATTTAATCTATTTATAGAAATTACTAGTAATGTTTGTGCTTCATTCTGTTGTCGCATAGCAACCGATAGACATATCAATTGTAAACCTTATATACTTTCTGATTGTTAATATGGAAAAAAGCGTTCACACCAATTCAATTAAAAGACAAATTAAGTTTTGGCGTTGTTTTGAACGAAATATAAAAATTTACGACAAATTTGATTCCAGTGTTGCATTGAAAGTAATATCGTCTGTTATATACTAGTATTGAATAAAAAAAAACCCTGACGAATGAGCTTTCCATTGATATCAAGGTCATATTTGGGAAAACGATTTCTCGTGGCATTCGGTTGTAATGGTGACATATTATATAATTGTGCTACATGGAAATATACAATTTGTAAATTAATTGACGCCTTTTTATTGACAATACATTGTATTTCAGATATCAACGAATGTACAAGTGCATCTCCACCTTGTCAGAATGGTGCCACGTGTTCAAACTCTCAGGGTGACTATACATGTACCTGTAATTCTGCTTGGCAAGGCAAGGATTGTGACCAAGG
This sequence comes from Spisula subtruncata, assembly GCA_963678985.1. Classification (NCBI taxonomy): domain Eukaryota; kingdom Metazoa; phylum Mollusca; class Bivalvia; order Venerida; family Mactridae; genus Spisula; species Spisula subtruncata. The sequence continues at coordinate 14,110,652 of OY787669.1, forward strand.
TATATTACTTATGTTCAGTCTATACGAGATATCACATGTATTAAACTCATGGGCATAATGCCTAAAGTTTCTCGAAATAAACCATATATTAATTATTTTATCCTATTCCTATACAAATTAATGTAATGAAATAATTCAGGATACATTCGATCGCATTACGATCAGGCTCATATATGCTTTACTTCTTCACACTGATAAAGGGTATGATGGCACTCGATGTCATGTCATGTCGATGTAACGTTTCATCATCAAATCAAATTGCAATCAGCAGAGAATCAGCAAAGAATCGGTAGCAAGAGAGATTTTTAAACTATATAGATAGAGAGTTAAGCATAGACACATTCTTTATATATACAGATGAATATCTATAATACCATATGCACTAGAGAGATCATTTGAACGTGCCATTTTATGCAGTGTAGTCAGATCAGTCTAACGGCTTACGAAATGGAGCAAATGTTAGGATCTTGATTTATGATACAAATACAAAAATGTAAATGTATTGGGATACCAGATATCAGTACAACAATCTCTGTTGTATACATAATTTTCAGATGTAGACGAATGTTCTCTAGGATCTCCACCGTGTCAAAATGGCGCTACATGTACTAATTCTGTGGGTGGATATTCCTGTCAGTGTGCGACAGGCTGGAATGGTACCAACTGTGATACCGGTAACTGTGTATATTTATGTTGTTCTAAGGTATTTTTGCACGTATGTAGAGCAGCACCTATTCTATCTATTCAAAATCAACCGTTTTCGAAATAAATTTAAAAGTGATTAAAAAAAGAAATATATGCATATGCATATACTAGTAAATGTATACTTGCTTTACAGAGATGATTCTTAAATAAAACAAACAACTATGAATGGTTTGTGTTATACTATAAAATGTTACCCAAAAGAATCAATCCCTTCATGACGAATAAATGGTACAAATGCATCGTTTAGTCTATACCAGGATTGCTATTATTTTTTTGATAGAGTTATGAAATTATCTAAAGGGTGTAGCATACAGTTTCTAACCATTACAGCCGAGTGGCAAAAGAAACTAATATCTCACATATAACAACATTGAACGTCGAACATCAAGGGGAATCATAACATCTTACTATTCAAACAATTTATATAATTTACTAGTACTTTTTGTGCTACGTTCTTTTGTCGCAATTGTTACCCTCATAAACTTTCTGGTTGTTGCATATGGAATAAATTTTCACACCAATATAATTAAGAAACAAATGAAGTTAATAGGACGTCATTTTGAATGTTATCGAAAAATGACTTTTTTTATTCAATTTTTACATTGATAGTAACATGGTCATATTAAATACCGATCATACAGTAGCATTGTGTGTAATTTATATACAACTCTGAAATGTTAGCTTTCCATTTATATATAGATCTAACAAGGTCATATTTTCTCATGGCATTCTGTTGTAATGGTGGCATATAGTATTGTGCACCTTGGATATGCGTTTTGAAGCAATTTGTAAATTAAACTTTTTTGTTGACAATGTTTCAGATATCAACGAATGTACGAGTGCATCTCCACCTTGTCAAAATGGTGCCACGTGTTCAAACTCTCAGGGTGACTATGCGTGTGCCTGTGATTCTGCTTGGCAAGGCAAGGATTGTGACCAAGGTATGTTACTTCTGTTCAGTCTATAGGAGATATTACATGTATTAAACTCATGGGCATAATGCCTCAAGGTTTTTCGAAATAAACCATATATTAATTAGTTTATCTTATTGTACAAATTAATGTATTGAAATAATTCAAGGATACATTCAATCGCATTGAGATCAGGCTCATAATTATAATCTCCACTTCTTTGCACTGATAAAGAATATGATGAGCGTCTGCATGGCAACGTTTCTAGTATGACGTCATGTCGATGTGAACATTACATCATCCAATCAAATCTCTACTTTCACAAATCTGAAAATGCAGAGAATCAGTAGAGAATCAGCAGAAAATCTGTAGTTTACAACAAGAGAGATGTTTAACCTTTATACACAGAGAATTAAACATATAGTTAAGTGTAGAAACATTCTCTATATATACCCACGAATAGCCATAATACAACATGCACTAGAGTGATCATTTGAACATGGCCTCTTATGTAGTGTAGTCAGATCTAACTAACAGCACAAAGAAATGGAGCAGATGTTAGGATCTGATTTTATTATACAAATAAATGTATTGAGATACCATGTATCAGCACAGAAATCTGTGTTGTATAATTTCAGATGTAGACGAATGTTCTCTGGGATCTCCACCGTGTCAAAATGGTGCTACATGTACAAATTCTGTTGGTGGATATTCCTGTCAGTGTGCGACAGGCTGGAATGGTACCAACTGTGATACCGGTATGTTAAAGAAATCAACTACGTAAACCTATAATGTATCAGCCAATGTATTATGTCGTTTGAATATTTTATTTCCATTCCTTTAATGAGTTAAGCCATGTTCTTTATTTTATGTCACGAACGTTGCTATGAATAAGGAAAAAGTGAAAGTATTTCATAATCAGGATCCTGTCCTTACACAAATAGTTTCCATACTGGGTCTATTGAACTTGATATGTGGATAAGAGTCATTAAGGATATTGTGCACATTATGACAAAGTAAATGATTGCTAAGCTATAGGTAACAAGTGGAACTTCTTCAAAGTTCAAACTCAGGATCATAACATAACTCAAATAGCTTAAGAACAGGGTATGTTGGTATACATTTTGTAGATGTCAATAACAACGCTGTATATTTAAATATGTTTTTATTTGGACAAAGAATGTTATTGCTATGGATACAGATAAAATGAAACTACTTCCCTTTAACTGAATCTTTGTACAACTAAACATTATAAATGTTAGGTTGACGATTTATGGTATAGCCTCATTTTTGGGATAACAAATATTGATAGTTCACTAAAAAAGAGGTCGTCCTAGCAACAAAAACATTGAAAATTATTAACAGGGCCATGACTTACTCCAGATGCTGGACTTCTGTGTTACTTGTAATTGTTCCGTGACTTGTTTCAACGGTAATATCTGATTTTCAGACATCAACGAATGTACGAGTGCATCCCCACCCTGCCAGAATGGTGCCACGTGTTCAAACTCTCAGGGTGACTATTCATGTGCCTGTGATTCTGCTTGGCAAGGCAAGGATTGTGATCAAGGTACGTTAATTTATGTTCAGTCGATGTGAGACAGTAATTATTTTGTCTTATTTTACAAATTATTGTAATGGTATAATTTTATTATACTGAAACCAGCTCCACAACAGTGAAAATGGCAAAATGATAATGTCACTGTTATTTGTCACTGTTTATTTCACTGTAAATCACCGTAATCTACACTTGAAAGTAAAAAAAATAATCTGAGTTAATAATATTTTATCTTATTTTATAAATCAATGTAATGATATACTTCAAGGATACTATAATCAGTACAGAAATCTCTGTTATATAATTTCAGATGTAGACGAATGCTCTCTAGCGTCTCCACCGTGTCAAAATGGCGGTACATGTACAAATTCTGTTGGTGCATATTCTTGTCAGTGCACGATAGGCTGGAATGGTACCAACTGTGATACCGGTAAATTATTACATTTTAGCTGCTGAAAACGTACTGTTTTATCGGGGTGAACGGTGTGAATAATATTTGAAAAAAGTGTTTTGAAGCACAATACGAAATATAACTCTTAGTTGTCCGAGACTATTTACTATTCATTAACTGCACATGAAATTAAATGAAGGTATTATGAAAACTCTGGTGGAAAATACATGTTAAATGCTTTATTTATGACAGAGTGCAATTATTTCTTGGCTTTTGTTACTTATGGTTAGTTAAGTTTTGTTAATTAAACTGTTTTTGTTAAAGCAAATAAGCACCGTAAGAAATGGATGTTTATTTTCCCAATAGATCTAGACATATTCCCGAAATTACGAATTATTCTATGCATTGCCTATTTCTTACTTTTCTTCAAGTGCTTCGATGAAAGTAGAAGCATATCTCCTATTCATTGTATGTATTGGTAACCCACGAAGTAAAGCAAATAATTATAAATTAAGATCTGATACATGACTAGAACCACTGTAGGTTTGAATCGACATACGTTATGATTATAAATTTATTTCAGATATCAACGAATGTACGAGTGCATCTCCACCGTGCCAGAATGGTGCCACATGTTCGAACACTCAGGGTGACTATACGTGTGCCTGTACCACTGGTTGGCAAGGCAAGGATTGTGATGAAGGTCGGTTCAATTCTCTGTTTTATATATTACTACACACTTAAACGAATTTCTAATTGGCCACTCAATTAAATATTATATTATGCAATATATTCAATCATTATTTCTAAAATTGTGGTTATTTTCATTCAATGCACTTATCTATCGATTTCAAGAAATAAATTACGCATGCATGTATAAAATCATCGAAGCGGAACAGTTAGTGCAAAATGCCTTACGTGCACGTGGTTCACGTGCCCGACATGTTTGATTATTGAAATTAGTCAAAATGTATTTTCTGTCGATTGGCTTAATGTAAAGCATTGATACTGGCAAGAATAAGTTATATGGGGCGCACTGAGACCGTTAAATGACGAGTACCAGCACCAAAATCCAGACATGTACGTCAATTTGAAAAAAGCGATATTTATAATAACGTGAGGTTGAGCTCGAATTACTGCGAGAAAAACATTTTCTATTAATAAAACTGGACAGTATCTGTGTTTCGATTATTTGTATTCTTCTAAAAGCATTTTTTTAAACTAATTTGTAAAAACACGTGGCCAATCAGAAATTCGTTCAATGTATGCATGTATCTGCGCCATGAGCGCGTTCCACATGGCTCATTCTCACAAATTATAGTGTTTTAAAAAAGTCAATTTACAAGGAACAAATTCATACCAAATACGATAATATTCCAAGCTGTGCACAAGGCCAACATGCAAAAAAGCAATTTCGCACCAACCGTTAAGCATGGATGATTTTGTACATGAATACGCCATTTCTTTCCGGAAATCGATAGATTATTGTGTGGAATGAACAAATAGCACGGCCTAAGATTTATTGATTTAATATAACAGATGATATAATATTTTTTAGGGTGGCCAATTAGAAATTCGTTTAAGTGTAGTATTTAAGGGATCCTTAAGTGTGTTAGCGTGTACCAAACTAAGCACTTAGAAATCTATTACAGTGACCTTAATCTACGTCCAAGGTTTTTAAGTCGTGTGGAAACCCTTCAGTCTAGGTGGCCAATCAACAGTTAAAGTTGACAGTTATTCTGGCGTAAATTTGGATATTACGCAAACAATTCCATGAAATCACACGTCGTGTTATGATTACTGCCACATAACAGTATTGTAATATGATTATTCAATTTACCCCACATACGAAATACAAATAAGTGAAGAAATATTAATGAGAAGAAAAAACTGAGAATTCAAGTTGAGTTTTTGATGTATTCCAGACATCAACGAGTGTCTTACCTCACCGTGTGTTAATGGTGTATGTAACAATGGACCCGGGGTGTATAACTGTGTGTGTGATGGAGGATGGAATGGTACTCACTGTGATGAAGGTAAGACTTTTAAAAGTCAGTTAGAATATCAGTCTGGTCAATTGTGTGTTAGAAAGTAACATTAAAGGGTCAAATGAAAGATAACTGAACCAAAGTTTCCACAACCAACCACTGCTAGTTGTGGATAATATGGTATGACCCCACAACATACACTTCTTTATAGTGTTCACTTAAAAGTGTGGCTGTGCTTGACTGTTGAAGTTGAGTGTTGCTTTCATTGACATATTTCTTATCACCATTTTAATATGAGATATGTCAGATTTACGTTTACCAATATTCCTTTTTGTCTTCTTGTATTTATGAAAGGACGAGTGTAGTATAGCTGTATTATGTTGTTATTTAAGTTTATTGTAACTGTATAATGTTGATATTCCAGATATTGACGAGTGTTTACCGGGACCATGTGATAATGGTGCTACATGTGACAACCTGATCAATGATTACTATTGTAACTGTATAATGTTGATATTACAGATATTGACGAGTGTTTACCGGGACCATGTGATAATGGTGCTACATGTGACAATCTCATCAATGATTACTATTGTAACTGTACTGGTGGCTGGCAGGGCAAGGATTGTGATATTGGTAAAGCTTTTGTTAACTTAGAAGTAAACGTTGTATTTTCTCTTCACATATACATTTTTATATTCTGTTCTAAGTATACAACAACTACATTTGAAATGTCGTCTGAAAAAAGGAATTTTGTATCCTTGATGTAAAGTACAGGTTATTCTGGCTTACAGAAATTGTTCCAGCATAACTAGTATGTTTTATATCTATAGATAATGGCCATAATAAAGGGTGAATAGTGTTGTAATACTATTTTATTGTATCTCTTATACAGATATAAATGAATGTGACAGCAGCCCATGTTTCAACGGTACTTGTAATAACCTTCCCAATGCTTATTCATGTACTTGTTTCGCGGAATACACGGCAAGGAACTGTGACTACAGTAAGTACATATGACTCATACTAGGACTCTATGTGCCTTATTTTATTATAAATGCTTATATATTGCACCCATACCAGGATAATGTGATGTTAACAAACAAATTACAGGAACATCTTCCAGAAGATATTGGCAAAGATAATTTTCATTCACATGTATTCAGTGAGTTAATGACAGATACATTACTCGAAAAATAAAGCCAATATTGAATAGAAAAAACCCGCGCATTTAGAAAAAATAAACGATCATATTTGTATATTTATAACTCAAACACTTACAGCTTTATTATTTTCAAGATAATTTCTTCTGGGAGAATGTTAAACATAAGTTTCATTCATTGCGAGTTTAAGATGTGTTACTCCAAAGGGAGAATTTGAACATTTTCCCCGTTTTGATGTTGTCACGTCTTCTCCAAAAGAATATCAACTCGTTTATCCAAAGCAGCGTTAAAAATATTGACAATCAAATCAGCTAAAACGGCAATATATACTGCTTTATTTGTCCCAGGAAACTGAATGCAAAAGTTGGTGAAAACATGTCCACTTGTGTTGTGCATAACACCTTTCCAAAACCGGAACGAACTTTCCTTACACCCTATAGTATATACATATCATTAATATGTTTTGGAACATTTACGTTTGACAATAATAGTAACACCAGTCCTATAGATGGAGAATGGATGGGGTTGGGTGCGTTTATAGTTATGTATGTTTAATGTTTACATTTAACAGAAATAGGAGACCCTATGGACAGAGAATGGGGGTTAGTGTTAGTATAGTTATATATGTTTAATGTTTACATTTAACAGAAATAGGAGACCCTATGGACAGAGAATGGGGGTTAGTGTTAGTATAGTTATATATGTTTAATGTTTACATTTAACAGAAATAGGAGACCCTATGGACAGAGAATGGGGGTTAGTGTTAGTATAGTTATATATGTTTAATGTTTACATTTAACAGAAATAGGAGACCCTATGGACAGAGAATGGGGTTGGTGTTAGTATAGTTATATATGTTTAATCTTTACATTTAACAGAAATAGGAGACCCTATGGATGGAGAATGGGGTAGTTGGGGTATATGGATGGGTTGTAGTGCCTCATGTGGTACTGGCTCACAGAAACGATACAGAGACTGTGATGATCCCCCACCCACATATGGTGGTCTACCATGTACTGGCGACTCTTATGAATCCAGAGCTTGTTCTGCTGTTGTCACTTGCGCTCGTAAGTATCCAACCCGAAACAATTAATCATGCATTCTTCATTCGTCCATTTACACGTAAGTTAGAACGCAGTTTCACAATTCAGATGATGATTATTCATACTGATACATGTTTAAGTAGCGAAATCTACTAATATAATATTAAGCAAACTGCCAGGGCTTTCATCTTAATCTTGAATCTGCGTATTGACTCTTGAATTTGACAAAGGTGACTATATTGACTCTTGGAAATTTAACCTGAAGAGTCAAATTTACTATAATTACAATACTAATTTTCTTGCAATACGTTGACAACTCTTGAAAATTGAGAGTCAGGAGTCATTTTGACTCTTCACTTTCGGAAGCTAGTGAAGCCCTGGACTGTTAGTATTGATGTAACTCGATACATTCATTTTGAATTGTTTTTCACAGCTCAAACTGATGGCAACTGGGGAGACTGGTCCTCATTTACACCCTGCTCCAAAACATGCGGAGATGGAACTATCTCCAAATACCGTCTTTGTGACAATCCTGCACCAAGTAATGGAGGAGCAGACTGTGTTGGAGACCAGGTGGTGGTATCCACATGTAACTTACAGGACTGTGCCACAGATGATAGTAGAGGGGCTAATTACGTCAGTGTAAGTACAATACAACAAGTATAATATCCTTGTGGTAGAATATTTCTCTTGTACAAACCAACCTGAAAACGAACTGCAGAATAAACCGCAGTACGTAAAATGCTGTGTCATAAATTGAGACTTATTTATAGGTATTCTGCGTTTTTTAGGTTGTCTGTAAGTCGTAAGTCAGTCAAACGTTTTTGTACAGGAATTTAAATTCATAGCTACAATTCTGTTTTTATGATTTACGGTCAGTTCTATAGATTTTGCTTATTTCATTGTATATACATACACGTGTCTTATTGAGACATGATGATATGTTCCTTTTATTTCAGCGTTGTCCAGCGGGTTACTTCACGTGTCAAGTTATTAAGACATAATGGTATGCTCCTTTTATTTCAGCGTTGTCCAGCGGGTTACTTCACATGTCAAGTTATTAAGACATAATGGTATGCTCCTTTTATTTCAGCGTTGTCCAGCGGGTTACTTCACGTGTCAAGCTGGAAGTATTACATGTATCCAGGATCTGTTTGTATGTGATTGTGGCGAGGAATGTGAGGATGGAAGCGATGAGTTGATTCCATGGGCTGGAGATGCATGTAATCAAGTCTGTAAAAATGCTGCGCCAGGTATTATAAATTTATTTAGGTATTGCGCATCCAAATCAAACAAAACTTACAAGAAATTCCTCTTGACATACACAGTTAGATAAGTATTGGTATCCAGTGTACCCCTGCTAATTGGTCATTGGCGTCCGGCGCCATTGGGGACCGGGTGCCTTTTGACCAATATTTAGTATATCATAAGACATCCATAATGCATTTGTTTTGTTTACCATGAACAAAATTGTATCTGTGCATTGAACCAAACGAACCCAAAATAACAATTATAAAGAATCAATTTTCAAATAACCTAGACTTATCTCAGATTGATAACTGTCAGTTTCCTACTTCTCCCAAAACCTTCCTCTTTCAGTTCATCGGCATAAAGCTTCCCTGAACACTAAGACAGCGTTAGATGTAGCAAGTGTCCTTGTCAAGACTGAAATATGTTTATGTTACAAATTGATCATGTACATACATGTAACTCACAAATCATGCTGGAATATTTGCAATAGATCTTTCTTAAATTAACAGTCAGACCTTTACTGATATCGTTTATATAAATACTTAGTAAGGTAGGAAAACTACACCTTACAAATATGTATCTCTATCTGTGAGGCAACACCTTATAAAATGCGGTATAAAAACCTGACAAAGTAGAAACAAATGTAAATATTTCTTGTATGTATTTGATTACAGGTGTGAGAATGTCTCTGTTTATGGTAATGATGCTGTTGGTCAGTGTGACATGGCAGTGGATGTAGGAGAGAGTAGATAGTACAACTCCCACAAAACATTGACGCTGGCAAATGCAAGCAAGCAAAGCGTTGAAATGAAGAACACTTATTGTTTGTTGTCCACATGCCCTAGTGTATATTGTGAAGCATCAACCTAAATGCAGTTTCTCTAAGAAGATATGTTTGCGTGTTTTAGACAAAATCCATATTTAGATTTACATTGTCAGTTACTGAATGCCACGTATACTATAATGTACGTACGGACAACTCATTTTTAATAACGGTCAAGAAAACCGTCGAGTAATCAGTTTTCGTTATGGTAAGGATATAACGGGTCGTAAATGACCAAATGCAAATCATTTTGATCTTATAAAGTTATCAACATGAAGTACAATAATTAACAAACGGGTAAAATCAGTTTCATTTTGTTTCAACCATTATCACGAATGACGCTAAAACACACGTGAAGTATATACCTGGAATCGTGACCTTTGAACGTTTAATCATAAAATTATGTAGGCTCGAGTTTTCACCCCATAAACAAGATAATCATAAACGTAAAAGGTTCCACATGACAAAAAGGGGTAATATGTTAAGAAATTAAAAATTAAAACCAATAATTAACAAACTACATAGACCGCACTAGAAAGTTATATCACTACGCGCTTCACAACGTAGATCCAGTAGTAGGACATGCAAATCGGGAATCTATGCTCGATTTAGCAACTGGTATTTATTTTGAGCTCGGAGTGACGTTAGAAAATATTATATCTACCATCAAATTCAGTGATAACATAGCGAGTTACCGAAAATGTCTATGAGACAATGAAATTCCAAGAAAAGACAAGTCGTGAAAGTGAACTATACTAATCCGCATGGCATACGAATACGCCAAAGTTTGTTTCCCTTGTTTTAACTGTGACTTGAGGAACCAGTCCATTTCGACCTTGACCTTTAGTGGAAACAGACTATGGCTAAAACCGACATAAAATCGACCAAGCGATTAAATTTCAATGGGAATCGATTGGAACTATTTGACATTACAAAATTTGGCGCAATTTGCGATGGATCAGTAATTATCTTACACTTTATCACTAGCATGTTCATGATATGTTGTCACGTATAGTTTTCGTGTTTGTTTATTGTTCGTTTAACACATGTCTGTTCAACGTTTTCAGTAATAAAATTAAGCATAGAGCTGTTTTGAGTTGTTATATTCCACATACCTTGCACTAGAACTGCTGTCATATCGGCAATGAAAATGAATACTCATTATAATACATGGAATGCATCTAATTTCTGAGGCTTTTCTGACAGTGAAAAAGCTGATCATTTCCATTGTGTCAAGATCATAGCATGAAGAACCAGGTTTAAGATAATTCCAATTTTGTTTATTATTCGTTTAACACGTGTCTGTTCAACGTTTTCAGTAATAAAATTAAGCATAGAGCTGTTTTGAGTTGTGATATTCCACATACCTTGCACTAGAATGCTGTCATATCGGCAATGAAAATGAATACTCATTATAATACATGTAATTCATCTAATTTCTGAGACTTTTCTGACAGTAAAAATGCTGATCATTTCCATTGTGTCAAGATCATAGCATGAAGAACCAGGTGTAAGATAATTCCAATTTAGTTTTTCCAACAGATGGCCAACTCAAAATGCATTGGTTTGTTAAAGACACAAAAGATGACCAACACAAAATGCATTGATTTGTTAAAAGCACAAAAGATGGCCAACTGAACATGCATTGGTTTGTTAAGAACACAAAAGGTGACCAACACAAAGTGCATAAGTTTGTTACGGACACAATAGGTGGCCAACTCAAAGTGCATAACTTTGTTACGGACACAATATATGGCCAACTCAAAGTGCATAACTTTGTTACGGACACAATAGGTGGCCAACTCAAAATGCATAACTTTGTTAAGGACACAATAGATGACCAACTCAAAGTGCATTGGGTGGTTGAGAGCACAATAGATGGTCGACTCAAAGTGCATTGGGTTGTCAAGGACACAATAGATTACCAACACAAAGTGCATTACTTTGTTAAGGACACATTAGATGACCAACTCAAAGTGCATTGGGTTGTTAAGAACACAATAGATGGACGACTCAAAGTGCATTGGGTTGTTAAGGACACAATAGACTACCAACACTAAGTGCATAAGTTTGTTACGAACACAACAGATGGCCGACTCAAAGTGCATTGGTTTGTTAGGGACACAATAAATTACCAACACAAAGTGCATAAGTTTGTTACGGACACAAAAGATGGCCGACACAAGTGCATTGGTTTGTTAGGGACTCAATAGATGACCAACACAAAGTGTATTGTTTTTTTGTTAGGGACACAATAGATGACCAACACAAAGTGTATTGGTTTGTTAGGGACGCAATAGATGACCAACACAAAGTGCATTGGTTCGTTTGGGACACAAAAGATGACCAACACAAAGTGCATTGGTTTGTTAGGGAGACAATAGATGACCAACACAAAGTGCATTGGTTTGTTAGGGAGACAATAGATGACCAACTCAAAGTGCATTGGTTTGTTAGGGACACAATAGATGACCAACACAAAGTGCATTGGTTTGTTAGGGAGACAATAGATGACCAACACAAAGTGCATTGGTTTGTTAGGGACACAATAGATGACCAACACAAAGTGCATTGGTTTGTTAGGGACACAATAGATGACCAACACAAAGTGCATCGGTTTGTTAGGGACACAATAAATGGCCGACTCAAAGTGCATTGTTTTGTTAGGGACACAGTAGATGACGAACACGAAGTGCATTGGTTTGTTAGGGACACAATAGATGACCAACACAAAGTGCATTGGTTTGTTAGGGACACAATAGATGACCAACACAAAGTGCATTGGTTTGTTAGGGACACAATAGATGACCAACACAAAGTGCATTGGTTTGTTAGGGACACAATAGGTGGCCGACTCAAAGTGCATTGGTTTGTTAAGGACACAAAAGATTACCAACACAAAGTGCATAACTTTGTTAAGGACACAATAGATGGCCAACACAAAATGCATTGGTTTGTTAGGGACTCAATAGTTGACCGACACAAAGTGCATTGGTTTGTTAGGGACACAATAGGTGGCCGACTCAAAGTGCATTGGTTTGTTAGGGACACAATAGATGGCCGACTCAAAGTGCATTGGTTTGTTCGGGACACAATAGGTGGCCGACTCAAAGTGCATTGGTTTGTTAGGGACACAATAAATGGCGAACACGAAGTGCATTGGTTTGTTAGGGACACAATAGATGACCAACACAAAGTGCATTGTTTTATTAGGGACACAATAGATGACCAACACAAAGTGCATTGTTTTGTTAGAGACACAATAGATGACAGACTCAAAGTGCATTGTTTTGTTACGGACACAGTAGATGACGAACACGAAGTGCATCGGTTTGTTAGGGACACAATAGATGACCAACACAAAGTGCATTGGTTTGTTAGAGACACAATAGGTGGCCGACTCAAAGTGCATTGGTTTGTTAAGGACACAATAGATTACCAACACAAAGTGCATAACTTTGTTAAGGACACAATAGATGGCCAACACAAAGTACATAACTTTGTTAAGGACACAATAGATTACCAACACAAAGTGCATAACTTTGTTAAGGACACAGTAGATGGCCAACACAAAGTGCATAACTTTGTTAAGGACACAATAGATGGCCGACTCAAAGTGCATTGGTTTGTTAGAGACACAATAGATTACCAACACAAAGTACATTGGGTCGTTAAGGACACAATAGATGACCAACACAAAGTGCATTGGTTTGTTAGAGACACAATAGGTGGCCGACTCAAAGTTCATTGGTTTGTTAAGGACACAATAGATTACCAACACAAAGTGCATAACTGTGTTAAGGACACAATAGATGGCCAACACAAAGTACATAACTTTGTTAAGGACACAATAGATGGCCGACTCAAAGTGCATTGGTTTGTTAGGGACACAATAAATTACCAACACAAAGTGCATTGGGTCGTTAAGGACACAATAGATGACCAACACAAAGTGCATTGGTTTGTAAGGGACAAAATAGATGACCAATACAAAGTGCATTGGTTTGTCAGGGACAAAATAGATGACCGACACAAAGTGCATTGGTTTGTTAGGGACACCAAGTGCATTGGTTTGTTAGGGAGACAATAGATGACCAACACAAAGTGCATTGGTTTGTCAGGGACAAAATAGATGACCGACACAAAGTGCATTGGTTTGTTAGAGACACAATAGATGACAGACACAAAGTGCATTGATTTGTCAGGGACAAAATAGATGACCAACACAAAGTGCATTGGTTTGTTAGGGACACAATAGATGACCAACACAAAGTGCATTGGTTTGTTAGGGACACAATAGCTGACCGACACAAAGTGCATTGGTTTGTTAGGGACACAATAGATGACCAACACAAAGTGCATTGGTTTGTTAGGGACACAATAGCTGACAGACACAAAGTGCATTGGTTTGTCAGGGACAAAATAGGTGACCGACACGAAGTGTATTGGTTTGTTAGGGACACAATAGATGACCGACACAAAGTGCATTGTTTTGTTAGGGACACAATAGATGACCGACACAAAGTATATTGGTTACATAGGGACACAATAGCTGACCGACACAAAGTGCATTGGTTTGTTAGGGACACAATAGATGGCCAACACAAAGTGCATTGGGTCGTTAAGGACACAATAGATGGCCAACACAAAGTGCATTGGGTCGTTAAGGACACAATAGATGGCCAACTCAAAGTGCATCGGTTTGTTAGGGACACAATAGATGACCGACACAAAGTGCATTGTTTTGTTAGGGACACAATAGATGACCGACACAAAGTATATTGGTTAGATAGGGACACAATAGATTAACAACACAAAGTGCATTGGGTCGTTAAGGACACATTAGATGGCCAACACAAAGTGCATTGGGTCGTTAAGGACACAATAGATGGCCAACTCAAAGTGCATCGGTTTGTTAGGGACACAATAGATTACCAACACAAAGTGCATTGGGTCGTTAAGGACACAATAGATGGCCAACTCAAAGTGCATCGGTTTGTTAGGGACACAATAGATTAACAACACAAAGTGCATTGGGTCGTTAAGGACACAATAGATGGCCAACTCAAAGTGCATTGGTTTGTTAGGGACACAATAGATTACCAACACAAAGTGCATTGGTTTGTTAGGGACACAATAGATGACCAACACAAAGTGCATTGGTTTGTTAGGGACACAATAGCTGACCGACACAAAGTGCATTGGTTTGTTAGGGACACAATAGATGACCAACACAAAGTGCATTGGTTTGTTAGGGACACAATAGATGGCCGACTCAAAGTGCATTGTTTTGTTAGGGACACAGTAGATGACGAACACGAAGTGCATCGGTTTGTTAGGGACACAATAGCTGACCAACACAAAGTGCATCGGTTTGTTAGGGAGACAATAGATGACCAACACAAAGTGCATTGGTTTGTTAGGGACACAATAGATGACCAACACAAAGTGCATTGGTTTGTTAGGGACACAATAGATGGCGAACACGAAGTGCATTGGTTTGTTAGGGACACAATAGGTGGCCGACTCAAAGTGCATTGGTTTGTTAGGGACACAATAGATGACCAACACAAAGTGCATTGGTTTGTAAGGGACACAATAGGTGGCCGACTCAAAGTGCATTGGTTTGTTAGAGACACAAAAAAAATAGGTGGCCGACTCAAAGTGCATTGGTTTGTTAAGGACACAATAGATTACCAACACAAAGTGCATAACTTTGTTAAGGACACAATAGATGGCCAACACAAAGTGCATAACTTTGTTAGGGACACAATAGATGACCAACACAAAGTGCATTGGTTTGTTAGGGACACAATAGATGGCCAACTCAAAGTGCATTGGTTTGTTAGGGACACAATAGATTACCAACACAAAGTGCATTGGTTTGTTAGGGACACAATAGATTACCAACACAAAGTGCATTGGTTTGTTAGGGACACAATAGATGACCGACACAAAGTGCATTGGTTTGTTAGGGACACAATAGATGACCAACACAAAGTGCATTGGTTTGTTAGGGACACAATATGTGACCGACACGAAGTGTATTGGTTTGTTAAGGACACAACAGATGACCGACACAACGTGTATTGGTTTGTTAAGGACACAATAAATAGCCAACTCAAAGTACATCCAATTTCGTTTGTTTTGAAAGCACATTGGATGACCATCAAAAATCAAGGTTTTAATAATTTTTTAGTAAATATGAATATCAACACAATATACAAATAATTAAAATTTATTTACTTTGAGAGCATTATTAAATAACGAAGCATTCAACCATCAACAATGTTATGATTATGCATAAAAGGAACAAATATGCAATACATACTATATAGTTCAACAAATTTAACACGATCCTCAATCTTCTAATAGCATGGTTTAATGCACCAGTCAATAGTATGCCCGTCAAGTGGGGCTAGATACGGGGAGAATAAGACAGACAAGTCTTCCTGACAGATGGGAATTTGACAGCCTTATTAAATCTGCGTCCGGGGAATAGACCTTGGTCCAGTTCAATGACCTGGGAATTACTACCCGATTACTTGTATAATCCTCAGGAATTTAGACAGTAAGCATTGTCTCCCGGGTGGGGATTTAGACATTAAAAAACTGAAAGTGTCTAATTGCCCCAGGGTCACCAGGCACGTCCTGGGCGGGCAAAATTTTGACATATGCACCTTTAAAATATCTTGTCAATATTTATAACTCCGTTTTATCTGGAAGACTATGAAAGTCTAATACACATTTAACTCTAAAGAACTGATATTGCATGATTTGCTTATGGAAATTGATATATTTAACATAAGAACCTTATAATATAATCATACATATAAAGTTCAAGATCAGACCATGGTGTTGGTGCTATACCGGACACTGCACATTGAGCATGCATCCAGGACACAAAATATAACCATACACACAATACAAGTTGTAATAATTCACCAAATACAGCTATACACACAACATAAGTTGCAATAATCACCTAATACAGCCATACACGCAAGATAAGTTGTAATAATTCACCAAATACAGCTATACACAACATAAGTTGCAATAATTCACCTAATACAACCATACACGCAAGAAAAGTTGCAATAATTCACCAAATACAGCCATACACACAAGGAGCTGTGATACATTTTATATCATCTAAACAAAAAGTCATGATCAGTGAGCAAAATAAGAAATTATAGTGAAGTACACTATTTACTGAGACAACCCTTTTAGTGCCTATACTCAAATCCTTCATTTATTTTTTTTCATTGCTGTCAATGTGTGACCAATTTCACATTCTAGTTACAGCATTTTACAACAGAATAGTTAAATAATGGACTATAATAAGTAATACATAAATAACTATTAACTAAACAACAACCCACACTCTAATAAAAATTTTAAACAACATCATCCAACAAGAATATGAAATAGATGGTTATAATCCCACTTCTTTGGTAGATAAAACAAAATGGCAAAAATACCCTTAATATTTACAGACATCTACATGATCCCATCTTTACAAGGATAAGCAAACACAATTTCAATTTCCCCCATTATGCACTACCTAAAATTAGTTTAGCAACAAAACGTATTAAGGTAAAGTGCACCTTGATAGAAAGTGAGCTTATTGGTCACTTTAATGGGTCCAATTTGATATCAAACATGTTAAGTGCAAGTAATTTAGTAAGTTAGAAACCAGTAAAATTGTCAAAGTATAATGTAGAAATGGAAGAGGAGAAGCAGTGTTGTTAAACCAACACCAACATGCTATCTGTATCAACATTCTGTATGCTGAAATATCTGTGGTAGTAGGCATGGTTTCTCCCACTAAGATGTTGTTTCTATATTTCAAGTACCACAATTAACATTATGACAATCATCATAATGAGGAACCAGAAAGGATTAACAACTGCCTATATACGGGCAGTAACAGTCAAAATTTCATATTGGCGTCACAATTTAATGACTGTTTTTTTTTGTTGGCCTATGACTTGTGGGAACTTTACTTAGAGCATCTCAAGTATACAGGCAATGGTGCCAGCTGAAAATCATACATATGTGTAGCTCCATCAATTTCTGTTAAAGGGTAAGGAGATTTTATTGGTGACACACAGGCAATGCATCACCAAATAGCTATCCAGGAAAACCTTGTCATGGGAATGAAGTTTGGAAGAAGCTTGCAAGTTGCACATGTATAGAAAGAGTTCAATCTTGAAAACTCAGGTACAATAACGCATGAATGAGTATTACAATATATGAATAAATATAAAACATTGCACACTATGAAAGCACATGATTTGATATGGATTACTTTTTCAACACTTGTATAACCCCATAGCAGCTCAAAAGTCGGAAATGGTAAAGGTCAATACCATCATGGTGACCTTGATTTTTTTGTCTTCAGACCTCAAAATCTTAAGTGGTCACCTACTGTAGCTGGCCAACTGCCATGTAAAGTTTGAAGATCCTAGGGTAAAGTGTTCTTGAGTTATTGAATGAAAACCATCTGGTCTACCAACCAATCAACCTACTTTCTATGTTTTTGGTCATTCAACAGCTATAATCCAAGATGGAATAAAAGCCATATGTAAAGCAATAAACACCCTCATAAAAGAATGGGGTCATAATTATACATTTGTATCAATAGAGCAATTATGTACATAGAATACACATAGCGGATTTCATATGTTACCATGGATGCCATAAAGGTAGGACATACATGTAGTATGTCTGTCAATGATGACAGCACACAGCAACATTACTTATAACTCATTCAATATCTAGTAACTACTTGTATAATTAGTGAATATATTTCTTGTATAAGCAACTTAACTGAAAACAGAGAGCCTATTAACTTGAGTTGCAGAAGATAATCGTAGTTGACTAAATCCTGGCACTAGCTGATATATACATGAGTCATCAATAAAAAAAAAAAAACTATATCCCTTACAGAATATTAAAGCATTATGGTTTGAAATGGTCTTGGAATGGTTAAGAATGAATGATGAATATTCTACATGGACGCTCATCTGTGGTTGAGTGTTCTACACAGGGTTCTACTGAGGCATAAGACCAAATCTTTGAATATTTTCACCATTGTTGCTCAAAAAAATTATTCTTCCTAATACAGCCAATCCGGATTTCCGGATTAATCCAGAATTGTAGGACCACTGTCTACATAGGTAGTAAGTGTTCATCAGTTGTTGCTGTCTCACTGTCACCACCAAGTTGGTCATCACCTATTCCTTTATATGTCCTCACTTCCCGAGATTTACCAGATCTACATACTAAATCACAGCCATCCTGCAAATTATTTATATTAAATAATCAAACCAAAGCATCAGATAATTCAGGACAAGTTTTAGATTCATATAAACGATGACGGTTAACTAATCCAAATATCAGTTAAACAAGGCAACCAATATCATTGATCTCATAAAATAGTTTCAAACATTGTTTAGAGAGCTACCATAATCACTAAGCACACATGGATTATTTCGTTCTATGCAGGAAATATATGCATCACAAGTTTGGAACTTAAGAAAAAATATTTAAGTTTTCTTCTTTACAGACCAAGGTCAGTAAGGAATCAGAAGACAGTCAAATAACTAATAACCTTACATATAACATGGATTTTGGAGTAACAAATCATATTATAAATGTCATACTCACTGCCTGCAAGTTTCCAAAATCTCTCCAGAAGCTTAAGTTTGGTATTTGTTCAATTCCCTTGGCTTTCAGTACAAATCTATTATACAAGCATCCAGCAAGTAGATAAACTCCTGCCACACAAAGAAACCTGAAATACAAACATCAGGTTCCATATAGCACATTACACTACATGAAGGAATTATCCAAATGTCCTGAAAATTAGGGGTCAGGAATGGCAATCTCATTAAAATCAGATCCTAACATTCATTCCTTTGCAATGTTAGAACTGACAAAACTACATAAGAGGTCATGTCTAAATGACCTCTCTAGTGCATAGTTATTCAACTGTATGTAAAGAAAGTAAAGAAACTCTCTATGTGTACACTAATGTATAAAGTTTAAACCTTTCTCTCACTGTAGTAAACTACAGCAGAGATTCTCTCTCTGCACTTTCATGTTTGTCAAAGTAGCCATTTCATCGGATGATGAAAGTTCATATTGACATGACCCAAACAGAGTGTAGTCAACTCCCAATATCAGTGTGTAAGGTAGTGAAGCTCATATGGGTCTGATTTAAATGAGATTGAGGGAATGGGTAAAAGAGCAGATAATGCTCACCTTCTACAAAGTAATGAATTCACAGCATACCATTTTTGATAATGTATAGACAATATACTAATATTTATTCTCCTGATCATTATTCACCAACTCTCAATTTTTCTTGACTGACCCTCGTATTTTATAAACTATAAACACTGATGAAGGTCAAGTAATAAGGTTATCCACTCTGCAGTGGAGACATGGGGAACAATGTGGACTGAAAGACAGTGTGATTACTAAAAGGCACCGCAAAGTTTGGGGGGGGGGGTTCCAGGGAGGGCTCAATTATCATACATACTTACACAATAAGAAGTATAGACCCAACACTTAAGCCTGAAATTTTCTTTGGAATGGGGGACCGGCATACAACTGCTGTTTGAAATCCAAACAAATAATAGCATGCCTCTGTCTTGCCATTCTGTTCTTCAATAATATATGGTTCTGCCTGCAAATATACAATATTTTCTCATTATTAACTTTGATAATTACCAGAAAAAGACAGGTCCATTTACAGAGCACTCCACTATTTAAGGTGCCAGTTGTTTAATATAAGATAGTATTTATAATGTGTCAATGTTCACGCTTTGTTTACAATAATGTTGGAGAAGACTTCATAATTCGTTTAATGAGTTACTTCACTGTAATTTACTATTTTTGTGTGATTATTTTGAAAATGTGCATTTTTTTACCGAGCACTGGTTCCGACATAAAATAAGCTGAGGGCCTGACATAATCCAAGCTAAAGGCCAGACATAACATAAGCTAAGGACCTGACATAATCCAAGCTAAGGGCCTGACATAACATAAGCTAAGGGCCTGGCATAGCATAAGCTAAGGACCTGACATAATCCATGCTAAGGGCCTGACATAACATAAGCTAAGGGCCTGACTTAATCCAAGCTAAAGGCCTAACATAACATAAGCTAAAGGCTTGATATAATTTAAGGGCCTGACTTAATCCCAGCTAAAGGCCTGACAAAAAAGAAAGAGTAAAACAATATATATTTACATCATCTGTAGAGGTGTCACATATAAACATAATTTTTGCCCGTCGTTTCTCGTAGTTACCATCAAGTCCCTTGCAATGTGAACCATACTGATCACCATTGTTATACTCCAACATCACCCAGTCAGCTAAAATATAACAAGAAATATCATTAAATGTGATAAATACACCCAGATACTGCTTGTCACAGTTATTTGCATCAGATACCTAAATTTGTTTATTCGCCAGACAAAATTTGATTATAAAAATAAAAAGGGGAGATAATTCAAAATGTAAGACCGATATTTAAGAGTTATGGTTCTTAGGTTACTGCACATCTCCAATCTGCCATCGATTTATATATGAAGTTTCAAGCCAATATCTTTAATAGTTTTCAAGATATGATCCAGACAAGTTTTTTTACAAAACAGTGTTAGAATGGAAGACTACTTACGTCCAGCAATAATATCTGCATCAGTTATTTTACCAATGACATGTGCATCTTTATCATTTGTTTTATTAATCTGGATAACTGCAGCATTATTCCAACTTTCCTCTTGTCCCTCTGGGTAAGGGTCCATGGCATCAGCACAAATTCCTAAATAGTACTTGTAATAATTATCTTCAAATTCAAATCTGAAAAAGATAAACAGTAATGCATTACGAAGTGTCTATAAAGCATTGTAGTTTTAAACTAGAGCTATGGCCATAATTCTGGCAATAATATTTGCAGTGCCAATTCTTCCCTGCATGCACACATGCATGACGATGTAGTTCATGTGTGAAAATTTGAGAGAAATCATGCAAAAACTGTAGGACTAGGAGTTGCGTTCACAAGAATCTGTCAATGGACAGACCAACAGACGGACAGGTCAATCTGAGAAACCATATGCCTCCCAATCTACCGATTCAGGGGCATAAAAATGCAACCTCTATATGACTTTAGTGTTAACAAGGGTTTTCTGTGTTTTGAGTTTGACCTAGTGACCTAGTTGTTGACCCCAGATGACCCATTAACAAACATGGCCAAAATTTCATAGAGACAATTGATGCGACCAAGTTTCAAAAGGATTATGTGAAAATTGCTACCTAGAGTGTTTACAAGGCTTTTCAGTGACTTGACCTTATGACCTAGTTTTTTACCCAAAGTTACAAACTACTTGACCTAGATTTCATTAAGACATGCATTTTTGTGGAAAAAATTTGGCTTCATAGATAGAAAATGTGACAACTGGCTGTCCAGATCATAGGACCTGTTAGGATTAAACAAATAGGTGATACAGTCACGAGTGAACCTTCATACCCCCAACACTTTTGACATCGTTTTAGAAGTAAACAAATTAGCTCTTCAGTTCAAAGCCGAACCTAGTTCTACTAGTAAAACTCAGATATCCGTCGCGGTATAAATATGCTCCAGTACTGAGTTTTATCGCTCTATTAATAGCTCTCCATAGCGTGTAAGTGTAATTTGTAAACTAAACCACCTATTCTGTATTTAACAGCTAACATGGTCATAGTATAACGCTTATTTCATTCATAAACTACAAAAACATCATTAAATATACCTTTACTCAACCAATATTAGATAAAACGTTTTTCTGACAGCCGCCGTGAATCAATTTCAGTTGACCCCATTTTGGTAATCTACAGTAGACGCACGTGTCTTAAACGAAATAATTAATCTGTACAGAGTAGTCATTCTTGATTATCGTTCCGGATTTTATGTTCCGGGTACCGGGTTTTAGCCACTTTTTTCGTCTAATAAAAATTCGCCATATTGTTGTTGGTCAACATTCTGGAAATTTCAGTAATTTGGCAGTGGAAGTGAAACTGGATTAATTTGTGCATCAGTGAGGTTAGTGTTCTTGCAAATATTGGTATTGAACGATAGGAAATTAAGGTATTTATGAAGGCATGTGTGGTGTGCTTTAACTGTATATTGAATTTAAATGCTCTAAATTGGTCACCAAACAGCGACAAAGAATCGTGTCGCAAAAAGCTATGCACATCTAAGAGCCGCCATTTAGCACCCTAGTTTGTGAAACATAGTGTAGCATACCGTGAAGCAAATGCAGGGTCTATCATTAGCACTAAGCCGAACCTAGTCCAAGCTTCTTAGACGATGATTATTCCATTTCATTGATTATTCCAATTCATCGTCTAAGACGTTTCCTCTTTAAAACCTAACAGGTGTACGACTCAGATTGAGTCGCGTTCGTTTTATGACAAAACGCATGTTTTCAACAAAATTAACATCGTCTTCCTATGAATTGAACCATATTTTACCAACGTACACCAAAAAAACAAAATGCATCATAAGAAATACCATCAATTCCGTCGATTGTTTCAACCCTATGGATTTCACAGTTTCTGTTGCAAATTGCCATTATTTGAAAAGCGATGATAACAAAAGTGTTCCGAAGCAAACCATGTGATTCATTTTGGGAGATCCCAGGGTTTCCCGGTGTTACCATAGATTGTCGTCTGCGAAAACAGCATTAATTTTTAGTGCAAATTTAAGTTTAAAGTTTGTTTTTGAAAATAACGTGTTTATTTATTATGTAGATGTCTATTTAGAGGTTTGTTTCAATAAAGACACGTTTTCAACCATGTTTCATAAAAAATCGTATTTTCGAAAGCGCACATGCGCGCACCTGCAACACATGTAAATATTTACAATGGCGGCTCGGTTAGTGTAAACACGGAAGTGAATTGAAACATCTGGTGTGGGATGGTTATAAGTAGGTGATATATTGATAACTTTTTGACAAAACATTTGATTGATATTACTTTTATACGAATGTGCTATTTTTTCGGCGAATTTCGAACATTGAACTTGCATTCCGAGCGTTTATCTTAAACAGTTGACTTTTAAAGAGGACAGTTCCATAACTAAAGATCGACGTCAATAAAAAGATCATTTAGTTATGGTACCCAGAACTAAGCCGAACCTAGCTTCGTTCAAGTGAAATTTCAAGAACTAGATTTACATAAGTTTGTATTTTCGCTAATAAATATGCCAAAAGTGTCCGGAATGAGGATGCCAGTCAGTACGGAAATAATTATTCTGAAATATATAGGATAATATAGATTTATCCGAATTACTATTCTTAAAAAACTACGACATCGTATCCGAAATGTTATACCTTCTCCCCTTCAGTATCTCGATTTGATCTTCGCCTTTTTTCCTTTCATCGTTAGATTTATATCGAGGAAACGTACAGTCCTTCTGTTCAGCAGAGATGACAAACAAAGAAAATGTTGTAAAAAAGGAGTAAATGAGAAGTTTATGCATGATGTTTATTTTTTGTTCCGTGTCTGCAGTAAAACGGTGATCTCATAAATATTTTGTATCTGTGAAATTCACTTTTAGGTCATAAACCACTAAATGTTACGATATTTTTTCACTAAAAACAGGAACAGTCTAAAAATAGACTGTTCCTGCTAAAAATAAACATATAAAATTATTATCTACTCTGGTTTCCAAAATGTATTCTTTATGTCTACAACACATTTAGTTTGTCAAAAATGTCCAAATTGTTGTTGTTTTTTTTCAGGAAACTTACACAAAAAATACACAGGCTATAAATAATATAAGCAGGCTCATTCAACCCCGAGCTTATTCAACCCCAAGCGATTTTCAGTATTATTCAACCCCGAGCTTATTCAACCCCAACCCTTGGCTCATTCAACCCCAGATATGTAAGGCTCATTCAACCCCAATGAAAAAAAATTGTTTGGTAGGAGTATTCTGTATGTTAAAAGATAAATGTGTTTTTATTTAGATATAGATAGTTATTAATAAAATCAATGATTATAGAAATACTTAGAAAAAGTATGTTTTACATTGAATTTGAATACATAAGTTGGGTTTTATTTATAATAATTATAGATAATTGTTTACATTTAGATATAGATAGTTATTAATAAAATCAATGATTATAGAAATACTTAGAAAAAGTATGTTTTACATTGAATTTGAATACATATTTTAACAATCATAAGTTGGGTTTATTTATAATAATTATATACAATTATAGAAAGACTTTGAAAATCAAATCATTAACAGATCAAACTGTTAATTTAAGGTATATGTTTAATCACAGATTATCACACTATTGATTGCAGATTATAACCTATGGTTTAAATATGCAGTAATTATATAATTAACGTAATTATATAATAAACAAGATCAAAAGAAATATATATAATTAGTTAAGGGTTGAATAATAGATTATCACACTGCAATACTGTAAATAGTAACACAAAACACTATAAGTAAATATCTAGGTTCGGTAATTTATATCTATTTAAACTATAAACTACATACATGTATATAACAATGATTTTTTTACTTCTTTTGAAAAAAAAACCGCATTTGACTACATGTATGCATAGTTTATAGTTTCAATGCATGTCAATATCACTTACCTAGAAATTTACTTATAATTAATTTAACAAACCAAAAAAACAAGATAAATACTCGGAACATTTCACACTCTGTTTAATTTCATACAGAATGGTATTTATCACACAATTTATCAACCCCCGTGTTCACACCTGCTTGACAATGTACATGCCTATCACAAAGTCAGTTTATAAATATCAACATGATTTCATGAAATTACTTAACAAACAACAAATAAACAAAAAAAAACCCATTAAATTAACTACATTATAAAACAATTAGTTGGGGTTGAATGAGCCTCAATATCTCTGGGGTTGAATGAGCCTCAATATCTCTGGGGTTGAATGAGCCTGGCTTTTCTGGGGTTGAATGAGCCTGGGGTTGAATAAGCTGACATTCTAAATAATTTTCTAAATACATCAAAACCTGTTTAGGTCTTCGTTTACATGCATTATGCATACATTTCAAGTGGTAATTCACAGTTTGTTTTACATTACAGAATCGCTTGTTTTTATCAGATAGTTGGCAATCGACAATAATGCAAATTTTACAATTGAAATGGACACATATTTGTATTTTTGTGTTACTATAGCAACAATTAAGATCAAACCTGAAATTATCTTCTTCATGACCAAAGAGGTCCAAAGAACCTCTTTGTCATGACTCACAGAAAACTTGGCATGTGTATACAAATTTCCAAACCAATTCAAGTCATACACAACGAACAGCTAAAGTTTATAATATTATATAAGAAGGACGTTTAATTATGTATGACAGTCATGGAACCGCGGCCTGACTATAAGCGACACCGTATGGTAATAACGTAATTCTTTTTAGATTAGGTTTTCAAAGGAGAACAAGTGGTGTAGATCTACATGTATTTCTGTTTTAGTACGTGGATAAAATAGTTCTTTGTCACTTCTCTCATAAATCATGTTAAATCGAATATAGTAATATCGGTCGTTGCTATGGAGACCAATTTCATACTGAGGAAAAAACACAGAGAATGCGGATGTTAAAACAGTAGCTACATCATCTTAAACTAAATATTCACGATAGTGATCCATTTTATTACAATAACAATATAATTCAAAATGCGATACAGTTTTGAAAAGTGAAGGTCAACACTTGATTTCATGATTTCTTGCATAACGTTACGTCAACTAACGTTCGAATGACGTTCGCAATATTACTAAAAATAAGATGGGTGTGGCTTGCTTTATCAGTCTGTAGCATTGTTACTGGCCACAATATTCTGTTCAAATGTTCAGAAACGGTTCATAACTGTCTTGTCTTTCTGACGATATAGATCTCACGATTTTCATAATGTTGTTTCTATGTCCAGTTTTCCTCGAGAACAGCTCACAATGCACCAGTCAGTTGCATCCTGGTGATGGGCGGTGTTTAGCGGGTAAAGAGCCGTGCGTGTTTTACCTTCCACCTTCCCCCGCACTGCCGGGCGACTGTGGGGTGAGTGTTTCCCGCCAAAACAGAAGAGACGTATAGCCATGGAAAATGCCGGGGAATGACCGGGATCGTATCGGACTAAACGTTCAAAACGGAGTTCAATAGAATTTCACATCGGACGGCAACAACAACAACCAATCCACAAATTACACGTGTTCGGTGTTTTCTAGCAAATAAACACTGAAGTAAGTAATATTAAGCAATCATAGTGTCCTATATTAACACTAACTGGAATGCAATCGCAGGGCGTAAGTATATACCCCAGGGTTTGTGTCTTTAGAGGTATATACCAGTGATAGTATTTTTTTACAGTCAGTTGCATTCAATGTTTTCAAAACCCAAAAGTAAAACACCCCGCCCATCCTCGGGAGGGGTCGTGGATGCAGCTGATTGGTGTATATCCAACAAGAAATAACCAAAACTTGACCTTACACTGCATTGGTGTGCAAAATTGGTTTATTTGCTGTTTTTGTTTTGACCAATTGTATATTGTAAAACATGCCCGTGCGTTCAATTATAATAATTTTGGGTGCTGTAAAATGTCTTAAAAAGAACGCAAAGAGGCAACGTCATATAGGACACAAATAGCACACAATTTACACCATTGAATCGCATATGTATTTTAGTTTCAAACGGTACCATTCATCATTAGGCTGTCTGATGATTGTTTGAAAGTACTCTTCTATCCTTCCTTGATTTGAAATTCACAAGTTAATTATGTATGAAATACCTTAATTTCTAAAGCTTTATAGTGTCCTTATTTGCCCATTCTAAACCAAATATCGGAAAAGCAATAACGTAGCTTACATTATTGAAAGCGAAAGGTACCAGACACATTTCAAAAAGGAGATCATTCTAATTCAACATACCCAGCAATATCCTTGGAATTGTATCAATGCCTTTAATAGTGAACTTGCGTACTGCCCCTTACGATGTTCCAAAATAGACGTTGAATGCGCTAAGCGGTGGTCATTTAATTTAAAACCCGTGAAACGGTTAGAATAATTGAGAAAGGAAAGACGTGGAGCAGTGACGAAAATCAACGTCATATAACGATATAGAAATGTTGTGTATTGAACCCCCTATTCGGGTGGTCTCGCAAACTATTAAGTTATTTCAGTTACAACAATGAACACAACGGGGTCATAGCGAGGGGTGACAACTGTCTGCGCTTCGGTACGCTCAGTAATAACATCCGAAATCGATTATTACTATATTACATTGACACTACGATACAACCGTTCAGTGGCGTCCCCAAGACTTGAGGGAAATTACGTACGAATAACGTATGTAGCAAGTCATTTTAGTGACCGACGTTCTCACGTTGGTGTGACATTGACACACGCATCGAGAGCAACATCACGTGAGAGATGGATGCAACCAGAATTATCTATGAAAAATATCACAAGACTTCCATTACGCACGTGCAATTGATCAGCTGTCATGTTTACTGGTTCTATCACGTATTGAAGCAACTGTTGAATAGTTTTGACGACGAATACTATGGAATACGTCAATTTGGGGACGTTAGTATTTAGCATATCCTGGAGCGTCATCACTAAATAAACGAACCAAAACAACATGTTTACAACTGGTTTCAAGTATTCAAAGACGTGTATGGGCAGACATCAAATCATAATCGTATATATTACACGTGAAGCTGATATTTTTTGCGACTATGAAATAACACTTTTTTTGTTATACATGTTTCCGACATTTCGTATTAAACACCAAAAGAAAAGAACTAAAATTATCATTATTTTTTTCCAAATGAGTCTCATATTAATTAATTATACTCAGTATTGCTAAAAAAGGTATGAGAAAACTTATGCATCGGTCAGTTGCAGGCCCCTCACCCCGGGATGCATGGGTGGGATTCTTTTCTTTTCTAAGATGGTCAAAACCGCCTGCGGGTGAAAGCTGATGGTACAGTTCCCGATATTTCCCCAAACCCCTGACAACTAAATATTGTCCCCGGAGTATTTGTTCGGCAGTGCGGGGGAAGTTGGAAGGTGAAAAACGACCGTTTCCCCGGCTATCCGCCGCGCTATTCACGCCGGGGTTGGGATGGCCGTGGATGCAACTGATTGGTGCATTGTTTTACACAGTATACTATAGATACAATGGACTGCATTGTTTCTAACATGATCAGTATTTGTATACTGTACATAATTTATTACTTTGACAGTCCATTTATCTCTCAAGAAACTAATAGCAATTGAATTATTATCAATCGATAAAATCAAAGCAAATCGTGAAAAGTATTTGAAACATTTTGTCAAATTCCATAATTTTAAATGCTAGCTTTTAAGGCCGGGGAATACACACTCTAATTACAGAATAAAAAAAGGTTTTTAAAAGCTTTTAAACATTAAAAAATTGCACATCAATTGACTCTTATTCAAGCAATTATCCCATAAAGTGCAATATCTTAGCTTTATAATTTCAAAATAGTCGTTTCGAAGTCACATACTTCGTTGCTATGGTGACCAATTTTAGAAACGTACTCTGATTGAGAAAAACATGCATACACGTTCAATTTTGATACATATTTTGAAAACCAACAAACAAACCTAATTCTAAAATTAGATGCTTTTTTATCAGTTTATGACAAGAATTGACAAAATGGTAATAATTATGAGATACAATTAATGTACCTATATCGTGGTGGCATGGGTTGTGGTGCATGATCAGAAATGGCGCACCTCATATAAATGCTCTTTTCATGTGTTTAGCCTAACTGACTTAGATAACCGGTATATTTTTAAAGATAGAAGATAGTATGTTTTCTGTCTATACAATGTAAATGAATTAGACCTAAAATGAAAGATCTTGCTTAATGAACTCAAAATGCTCAAATGATCGAGTATGCAATAATGATAATAATAATAATAATAATAGTAGTATGTCATTTTTTCCCTACTACATTATAATTCTACAATTTAGAGAAATGGAATATTAATCTTCTTTTGTTTGGATAGAGACCACTAGCATTCATGTTATGACAAGGACACATGATTAAAACGCCCTACACGCCTGTCAAACTCATGGCATGGTGTCCAGAAGGATGTGATTTTCTTATCATCAACAAAGAGTTTTTGGACCTCTATGTCTTCAAAAACTGACAATTTAAAACTGGTCAAAATAGGAAATAATTGATTTGATAAGTATTGGAAATAATTACTGTTATTGGCATTTTTGTCTTTTCCAAATCCCGTGGTTCACAGTTGTTCTCACTATACATATGCCACGACTATTGATTACGTATATAATTATAATAATAAATTATACGTCAAATAACGTTTGAATGACAGACAACAACTCTAAATATGGACTCTACAAATACCATGTATCTATATAATTATGTATATAAATATGTATATAGAATATACATGCGTGAAATATCAACCTAACTTCCTCAAAACTCAATATATCAAAGAGGTCATCTTTGAATATATTAACACGATTTCTTTTGCATGTTGCTGTATTGGCATTTTTCTTTTCGACTATGAAAAATCTCAAAATTATTTTTCTTATCAAATTTATTTAGTGGTGTTTGACCTCTACAGAAAATTTACAGCATTTTATTTATCAATAAAATCATTTAATTCTGCGTCGCAATATTAATTTCTATTGGTTCAAAATTGTGTTTGTTGATAGTATGGCCTCGTTTGAAGCTGAATTATTACAGACTTTTTAATTGGTCGAGTGGTAAATAAACACTCATATCCTTGCGCGGGGGTATTTATAGATAAAACACCCGCCAAAAGTCACAGTTTTCCGACACCTCTTTGTTGATAAGTCGATTGAAAAAATTTGTTTCTAAGGGAGGTAATTATCGTATCAATCTCCAATTATGCCCCTGATATGAAGAATGACAATGCATGACTAACATAATGAACCAATAGAAATTAATATTGCGACGCAGAATTAAATGATTTTATTGATAAATAAAATGCTGTAAATTATGCCCCTGATATGAAGAATGACAATGCATGACTTACATAATAATATAACTTTAATTGCTACAGCGACACTAACCGTATCAATATCAATATTCAAATTACTGTCAATTTGACTCAACACAGATATTTATGCATGTATAATGCAGCAAAAACCTCAAGATTAATAACACTCCGCAAATTTTACCTCAAATTTAGATTCGCCCTTCTAGATTTATCTAGTTATCCATTCAATATGGGCCTAGTTTCCAGCTTCAAATTCCCTGTGTTATTTTTATGAAGGTTTTGCTGTCATTAGTTGTTCAAATTACTACATACATATCAAATACCCTAATTGCATTAACACGCCAACATAAAGCCCAAAATAAGCAATTATAAGCTAGGCGCAATTAAAGTTATATTATTATGTAAAAAAAAAAAAAAAAAAAAAAAGGCGCGCTGTAAATTTTTACAAAAATGTTTGAGAGAAATTTGTTTATTAACAGCAGTAAATGAATTCCAGTTAAAGGCTATCCATATTGAGGGTACGTCCAACCGACTGCCTGATCTATTGTCAAGATGGCATACTAGCCATTCATTTCAAGTAGAATTCAAAAAGTTAACAGGCAATATTTTAGAATTAGAGGAAACCAATGTACCAGATAGCTGTTTTACGTTTTCCCAAGATTGGTGAATTCAAATATTTGTGTTTCAGAGAGTCATCTGCAGATATTGAGACAAGAATTAAAGTTGTCTACAGCTTCTGCATTTGCTAGAGGAACTAACAAGAATTTGAAAATTCAATGGGAGACATTCATTGCATTTTGTCTGTTTTTTAATTTTAAATTTTTGCCGACATCAACACAAACTTTGCAATTATATGCTCAGTTCTTGAGTCGGACTTTTAAAGCTGTAGATAGTATTAGGAATTATATTTCTGGTGTCAGGACATTACATGCATGTTTAGGATATGACTTTGACCATATCAACAATTATTTGATAAATTTGTCTTTGAAGGGAATAGCAAGATTGCATCCACATGCTGTGAGAAGGGCTGAGCCCATCACATTAAAGATTTTGTTGGATATTCACACAATTTTAGACTTTGCATTGCCTTCTGACACAATTTATTGGTGTTTGTTCTTGTTTGCATTTTTCTTGGTAGCACGTAAATCCAATTTAGTCCCTACAAACAAACATGATTTAGAGAATGGGAGATATTTGCATAAGGATAGTGTGGAACTTTTTTCAGAATACATTCTAGTACATTTTAATTGGTCAAAAACTATACAGTTTGGCGAAAGGGAGTTGATATCTCCATTGATAAAGTTACACAATGAATTATGTCCGGTGTCAGCGTATGTTCAGTTGAAAAAGTTAAAGGTCAATAACAAATGGAATGCTGTATTCGCCTTACCAAACGGAGATTGCATTACATACAGGCTATTTCAGAATAAATTAAGAGAGTGTATTTCAAAGATAAAATTGGAACCAAAGGCGTTTTCAACACATTCATTCAGAAGGGGATTTTCAACATTAGCATTTCAATCCAATGTTTTACCAGAACACATTCAGTTATTAGGGGATTGGAAATCAGATGCTTACAAATGCTATTTAGAACTTACTTGGGTTGAGAAAATGTCAATCATGAAAAACATGTTTGCCTTTAATACGAAATAATAAAACAAGGAGAATTAAAGTTTATTAATGAAAATATAATTTAACCTTTGCAGGGATCAAGGTCAATATCTTATCTGACTCCATTGCAAAACATGTGACGGGGATACAGAATGCCAGGGTAATTGCCTTCCCAGGGATAAACATTACACGTTTGACAGCCAGGTTAGAAAGAGATCCATCCCTATTATCTCAACCGTTTACAGTTGTTCACGTAGGAACGAATGATATAAACAATTTATCGGAAGACGAGATCTTGAGCGCTTTTAACAACTTGTTTACAATAATTAGAAATTTATCAAAAACACATTTAGTAATATCCAGTATTTTACCTAGACCCGTAGACTTTAAGCATACCGGGGCTAAGGTTAAAGAAGTAAACCGCAGACTGAAAGACTTATGTAGTAGACGGAAGGCAATATTTTTATGTTCCTTTCGCCCCTTTTTTAAGGGAGGGAAACCGGTGAGGGAACACTTCGCCATTAGAGATGGTGGACTCCACCTAAATGTGGAAGGCACCAGACTACTCAAGTCGTTTTTTATAAATACTGTTGCACATTTAGTTGCTGGTGTAAAGAAATAGGTTGTTATTTAATTATGTTTGTACAAGGCATCATATTACAGTCTGCAAATAGTTCGGCCACTGGAGAATGCATAAGATTATTTTAATTTTAAAATGCATGTATAATTAAAACTGACATGAAGTAAATGTAATATTATATGTTTGTTTGTTTGTTACCTATTCATGTACTATCATGTTATATATGTGGGAAGGGTTTTACTCCTTAAAGAAAGTGTAGGAAACTATGTTATTTCTTTGGAGCGGGGAATCTTCTTAAAGGTGGTAGCTTACATCTTTGGAGATAGTTTCATGTGACAGTGGTATGTGACGCTGTTCTTGAAACAAAATTTTTTTTGGGGGTAGATTTGAGGGATAGGGTCATAAGACATGGATGTGTGTTAATTTTAAAGTATGTGCACTTGTGTAAATAGCTTAACATATATTTTGCAGGCATGTCAGTTTGAACCAGTATTGTAAGTGTTTTAAGAATTGTTTAATTCAGCTTGCTTATTTGTGTTGCATGCTATTTAAGCTTGTTGTTGTGTTCCTATTTTGTTTAGTTAGCCTAGCTTATAATTGCTTATTTTGGGCTTTATGTTGGCGTGTTAATGCAATTAGGGTATTTGATATGTATGTAGTAATTTGAACAACTAATGACAGCAAAACCTTCATAAAAATAACACAGGGAATGTGAAGCTGGAAACTAGGCCCATATTGAATGGATAACTAGATAAATCTAGAAGGGCGAATCTAAATTTGAGGTAAAATTTGCGGAGTGTTATTAATCTTGAGGCTTTTGCTGCATTATACATGCATAAATATCTGTGTTGAGTCAAATTGACAGTAATTTGAATATTGATATTGATACTGTTAGTGTCGGTGTAGCAATTAAAGTTATATTATTATGTAAGTCATGCATTGTCATTCTTCATATCAGGGGCATAATTTACAGCATTTTATTTATCAATAAAATCATTTAATTCTGCGTCGCAATATTAATTTCTATTGGTTCAAAATTGTGTTTGTTGATAGTATGGCCTCGTTTGAAGCTGAATTGTTACAGACTTTTTCATTGGTCGAGTGGTAAATAAACACTCATATCCTTGCGCGGGGGTATTTATAGATAAAACACCCGCCAAAAGTCACAGTTTTCCGACACCTCTTTGTTGATAAGTCGATTGAAAAAATTTGTTTCCACGCCCACCCTCCCAAAATTTTTTATAATAAGTTAAATCAGGTTAGGTAAATGTATAGTATGATAGTTGCTTGTTTGAATTGCATTGTGATATATGTGCTCATATGTTGAAATGTATATATATGTGTTGTATTATGTTCAGTTGTATGTATATATGTGATGTTGTAATAATTGCATGTTATTTAGCATATAGGCGTGTTAATGCAATTAGGGTATTTGATATGTATGTAGTAATTTGAACAACTAATGACAGCAAAACCTTCATAAAAATAACACAGGGAATTTGAAGCTGGAAACTAGGCTATCCGCCGCGCTATTCACGCCGGGGTTGGGATGGCCGTGGATGCAACTGATTGGTGCATTGTTTACACAGTATACTATAGATACAATGGACTGCATTGTTTCTAACATGATCAGTATTTGTATACTGTACATAATTTATTACTTTGACAGTCCATTTATCTCTCAAGAAACTAATAGCAATTGAATTATTATCAATCGATAAAATCAAAGCAAAACGTGAAAAGTATTTGAAACATTTTGTCATATTCAATAATTTAAAATGCTAGCTTTTAAGGCCGGGGAATACACACTCTAATTACAGAATAAAAAAAGGTTTTTAAAAGCTTTTAAACATTAAAAAATTGCACATCAATGGACTCTTATTCAAGCAATTATCCCATAAAGTGCAATATCTTAGCTTTATAATTTCAAAATAGTCGTTTCGAAATCACATACTTCGTTGCTATGGTGACCAATTTTAGAAACGTACTCTGATTGAGAAAAACATGCATACACGTTCAATTTTGATACATATTTTGAAAACCAACAAACCAACCTAATTCTAAAATTAGATGCCTTTTTATCAGTTTATGACAAGAATTGACAAAATGGTAATAATTATGAGATACAATTAATGTACCTATATCGTGGTGGCATGGGTTGTGGTGCATGATCAGAAATGGCGCACCTCATATAAATGCTCTTTTCATGTGTTTAGCCTAACTGACTTAGATAACCGGTATATTTTTAAAGATAGAAGATAGTATGTTTTCTGTCTATACAATGTAAATGAATTAGACCTAAAATGAAAGATCTTGCTTAATGAACTCAAAATGCTCAAATGATTGAGTATGCAATAATGATAATAATAATAATAATAATAGTAGTATGTCATTTTTTCCCTACTACATTATAATTCTACAATTTAGAGAAATGGAATATTAATCTTCTTTTGTTTGGATAGAGACCACTAGCATTCATGTTATGACAAGGACACATGATTAAAACGCCCTACACGCCTGTCAAACTCATGGCATGGTGTCCAGAAGGATGTGATTTTCTTATCATCAACAAAGAGTTTTTGGACCTCTATGTCTTCAAAAACTGACAATTTAAAACTGGTCAAAATAGGAAATAATTGATTTGATAAGTATTGGAAATAATTACTGTTATTGGCATTTTTGTCTTTTCCAAATCCCGTGGTTCACAGTTGTTCTCACTATACATATGCCACGACTATTGATTACGTATATAATTATAATAATAAATTATACGTCAAATAACGTTTGAATGACAGACAACAACTCTAAATATGGACTCTACAAATACCATGTATCTATATAATTATGTATATAAATATGTATATAGAATATACATGCGTGAAATATCAACCTAACTTCCTCAAAACTCAATATATCAAAGAGGTCATCTTTGAATATATTAACACGATTTCTTTTGCATGTTGCTGTATTAGCATTTTTCTTTTCGACTATGAAAAATCTCAAAATTATTTTTCTTATCAAATTTATTTAGTGGTGTTTGACCTCTACAGAAAATTGGAGATTGATACGATAATTACCTCCCTTAGAAAACAAACCCGGGGACGTATCTCATTTAATGTCAGAACAAGTAGTTATAGGGCACAGTTTTTTACTTGAAACAGTCACCAACTACAGAATATTGCTATAATTCGAATACAAGAATATAACGGCTCCATTTATAACCGATAGAATATTCCTCTACCTCAGCCACGTCACTTTGTTGTTTGAAGTGTAAGTAAATTCGGACAGTAATTTCGGACAAATTTTATTGTCATCAGTTGTCCGTTGCCTAAGCAAAGCGCTACGTAGCGCCTTCATTTAGTTACCTCCCGTTCAATTGAAAATAGAGGGCATGGGTTACCTCCCGTGCAAAGCGCTACATAGCGCTTTGCTTAGGCAACTGACACCAAGAGCCAGCTATAGCCAAGGCGCTTTTTGGAAGCGCTTTATATAGACGTTACCCAATAGAGTTTTAACTTCTTCGGGCATTTTGGTTACATTATAGCACACTATCGTATATCAGATATTCACAGAAAGGTTAAAATGAACCAGCATTATGTCGTTACTCACTCGCAAATATTGACAGCAGGACTTTACAAGCTTCTGGAACGGCTGTAATACCAAATTGTAGATTTTTGAACTGGTCATTTTGTTTATATTGAACTCCAAAGTGTTGTGACCAATTTCATCAATATTGTTCGAAAAACAACTAAGATACACCCTAAAACAGATTCGTGTGCGTGTACGGAGTATTGCTGTTTAGTGTACAGAGTATTGCACATAAGCTCAACGTTAGTATACGGAGAGTATGGCATAATAAAATGAGTAAATAAAGTATGTAAATGGACAGTTATATCGTATTATTACGTCTGCTCACAAATATGGTCATGTTTTATGGGTTTTACGATACAATAAGAATATTCTTAAATGATTATGGTAAAATATTTCAACCATCAGGCAGATGAATGCGATTAACAATATAGAATGCTGAATTTTATGCATTAAGGTAGCAATAAACAGTTTCTCGTGAAATTCCCCCGGCCGACTCACACCGACAACTTAAACCAGTCTGTCACGGAAATACACAATCAGACCTGAAACAAAGAAATATTTCACACTATTAACCACATCCTGAAGTTTCAAAAATGCAAACATTATTAAACAATGTCAGAACCCTAAGATGTATGGTACTCACATCAGTGCATGTCTCATACGCAATTCTGACCGCTATTTTAGGCTAAAACGCAAGTATTCGCGTGTTCAAAAATTTTTACCTGCGGGAAAATTAACTATAATTATGCTGCACCTGGATAGCAAAATATAAGCACTTTCCACTAATAACAAGCAAATAGGGTGCCATCCATGCACTTTTTTCACTATCACGAAAAGTCTGTACCCCACCCGTCAAAATCCAATGAAAATATCATGCCGAGCTAGCCGACCCCCAGTTGCGCATTTCAGCTGCTATATTTTACATACAGGTCAGAGGTCATTTTCTAGCTCATCTCAATTCTTGTAAAACATGACCAATTATTTCAATACCTTAGATTCCAGCTTAAAAAATGTTTTGAACTTACACAAGCAATTTATTTTCACTATTTGCTGCTAATTAATATTTTTCTCCATTGCCAATTCGCATTTACCACAAGAAAACTGTTAAGTGCTACCTAAGTGTTCTTGTGAGTAGTACAAATGTGATATTAAGTTGGATATATGCAATTCTTTGAGAGTCATTCTTATCGTCAAATGGCAAATAAGGGCATTCATATCCATATATGCAAAATGTACACACTAAGGTTTATTTTATAATCTCTCAACTATTTCAGATACTGTAATGAGGTTCCTTTGCTATGATTTACGTTCAACGTTGCTAATTCAAAGTATTGGACATTGTAGTAGTTTTGTGTTTGTCAAATGCTATTGCTCAGCTATGACTCTTTACTGTATGTGAAATACACGGTTACTAATAGAAGTTTCCGTTAAAATTCAGGGAGGACTTGGAGCTAGGATTAGCTTTTTACATTAATTGCTTCATGCAGTCCATACAATCCAATCTAATAGGTACATATATATATAATATAAGTTATTTTTTTTATAAAATAACGCTGCTTATACCTTGTACTTATTCGATTTGAGTGACAAATAGTCACTGCAAGTAAAAGCAATACTCTGTACACCAAACAGCAATACTCCGTACACCAGAGAGCAACTATATAGCAATACTATGTACACTAACACCTGCATTTATTCTCGCAATGCACCGTCATTTTCTATTAGTTTCGGATACTACATTTGCAATATATTCTTTGTAACAAAAATGACAATTCGCTTGATTCAAGTTGAGTATTTTAACAAAATATAAACAAAAACATCTTATTA
This sequence comes from Spisula subtruncata, assembly GCA_963678985.1. Taxonomy (NCBI): domain Eukaryota; kingdom Metazoa; phylum Mollusca; class Bivalvia; order Venerida; family Mactridae; genus Spisula; species Spisula subtruncata. Next base: position 14,149,173 of record OY787669.1, read on the forward strand.
TGACAGATCGAGCTTACTTTCTGCGTGAGTAACGATACGAGTTTGGTCTTTTAATCACCATTTAAAGAAATTCCTGGCAATTTACCGGTTGCACAGGCTAGGAAAATTTATGGAGAAGATAGATTTGTATAAAATGTGCATTAAAACACTCAGAAAAACTAACAATCATCTCTGAACTTACCCTTGTCAACACTAGAATGTCGCGAAAATTGATAATATTACTCATCTTGCTAGCAATATCCGGTGTACGTTATACCGCAGTGAACTTATTTTTCTGTAAAAAAATAGGTTTTAAGATCTAAAATAGCATCCGAGCACAGTTTTTCCAGTAGATTTCGTCCATCCTGCATGGTCAAACCAATAGGGTTTTCTTCCAAGGCGTCTGAAGAAGCCTCAGTCGTGAGTGGTGTCCCTCAAGGTTTTCATGACATATTTTTTTAGTTGATTCTATGCATGCGTAATTCTGAGTTGTAGGCCCCTACCAGTTTTCAACTTGAGCGGACTATAGGTTTGTTCTCCATGCTACCGTCTGCCAGTTCATCTGTCAGTCCTTCCGTCAAGAAAATTCTGATCCTGTCATAATTCGGACAGTTTTCAAGCTAGGTTTATGAAACTTGGAACCCGTATGTGGATAGGGACTAATTAGGAGATTAAGCACATGTATATAATTTTTTGGATTCGGTCAAAAATTGTGGTTACCATGGCAACAAAAACATCTACAACCTGAAAACCAGGTAGGGGATTTTTGTATTGCCTGCTATTCCTAATTACTTGTTTTCATTGTTTTTGCTTGTTTTCAGGAGGAAAGATGAGCTGATGAATAAAGAATAGTTTTTTGTAAAACAAGAAAATGAAGTTAAAGGACTCTGTGACAGATCAGTATGATGGGGTGGAAATGTCCTTAGATAGAGTAAAACTTGTTCCGGCAACAAAATCTATCATAGTCCGGAGAGAAAATGAGGAAGAAAAGGCTGGATTAGCTAATCCAAGGGCAATGTTCTTTCTAGTATTGTGGTACTTCTTTAGTTTCTGTACTTTGTTTCTAAACAAGTATATATTGTCAACACTTCGAGGGGATCCTACAATGTTAGGTAAGCACATTTGTTCTGTTAGCATACTGGTTATTATACCCCAACATACTAAGTATATAGGCAGGGCTTTCATTTGACTCTTGAAACTGCATTTGGATTCTTGAATTTGACAAAAGTGCCTATTTTGACTCTTGAAAATTTAAGGTGAAGAGTCAAATTTACTATATATATATACTTATAATACAAATTTTCTTGCAATATTTAATGACTCTTGAACATGAGTCAGGAGTAACTCTTCACTTTTCAAGCCTAGTGAAAGCCCTGATATAGACCATATATATTTGGGGCTATATTTGAGTCATGCATGAGGTAGGTAGGATAGTCCGTATACATTTTGTCCAGAATATTTCTCTCTATTACCTTTTGTCTAATTTTAATGAAACTTTGCATGATTCAAACTGGGACTAGGCATTGTCGAGTTCAACTCCAGGACAGCACATTGTCATCTTTAACAGGGACGGTATTCATTAAGATTTGATACACATGTTAAAATAAATGTTTCATTAAAAGAAATAATATCAGCATAACAAAACCATGATGAAAAATGATAACCTTTTTTCATAAGAAGTCAAATGATGATTGCAGTTATGCATTTGCAGAGCACTGAAGTAAATCTTGAATACAAGTTGATTATTGCAGCTGTTTGATGACTGCTATATTTCAGGTGCTATGCAGATGGTTATGACAACGAGTTTAGGATTCTTGCAGATGTATTTACCTCTTGGATTCTACAAAGCTGTAAACCGAGAAGGAAAACCTCCACATTTCTGGAGAAACATGATCATTGTTGGATCTATGAGGTAAATTGGTGTGCAAAATATCTGCATACCTGCCAAGTACTCATATTAAAGCGGAGTTACTCCTATTTTCATTGATAAATTTCTAGTTTCCAAGTTCACCTACCTTTCACAAATTCAAAGTACATTTGGTTTGTTTTATGACCTTCTGTCCCATATTTATAACCATTAGAATTAAATCATTCCTTGTTTATGCATCTTAATCCATTTTAAATCACATTTAAGGTAATTCGCTACCATTGCGCGACGTCATGACTATTTTTTCGACATGCCTCGATTTATATGAAATTTTCAAGGCTAAATCTATAAAATGTTTAGTTTCTAAAGATATATTTTTTTAAAAAATCAATACACTCAATATTATACTTATTTAACGTCCCACTAGTTCACGGAGACGTAAGTGAATTTCAAACGTTTTTTGGAGCGTCGGGTGTAAATGTTATTTGATTATTGTATAAAAATAATCACTGGAAAGCTGAGCTCACGGCCTTTCATATGAATGTAAATTGAATAAAATATAAAACACAGAGCGAGAACACCGTCAATTTTTGTTGCAGAGGAGCGCCGTATCACGCTACTTTTATAACGCCACTAGCCTGACGTTATATCAATGTTATGCAACATTTTCGAGGTGAACCTATAATTGCATTATATTAAAATACTGCTGAAAAATTTCTCTATCGATCGACGTAAAAAAATCAAGGGGTTTGACCGCAAAATGATGACCAAAAATCGATGTGAAATTAAAATTTACCCTATATTTTAGTCCGATTTTGTGCGACGTCATTAATAACGTTCTTATTAATATCCCATCCTGGCATTTCTAACTGGTTTTCCTTTTTACTTAATTCGAGTATTAACTTGTCAACCAAATTTAATTTTACTGTATCATTGATAATGAGTAAATCAAATGGACATTGAAAGAGAAATACAAATGTATATTGTTTTACAAAAAAGTAGTTTACCATTTTATCAATGATTCAGTTACCTGTGGTGCTACCCACGAATTACATTAAATACATTTTATGTTTCAGACAAGTGTCGCTTTTTACATTACATTTAATGGAGATTTAAAATGCACACAGTTCCGCATATTCGTGCCGTCAAATGATTTTACAGAAAGCAACATTAATCGAGATTAACAACAATATATGCGTATGTTTATGAATTAAAGTGCAAGTTATCAATAGTATTGTAATGGGACACAGTACCCCCGTTATACCACATGTATATCATTTTGAGTGGGAACGGATGTGGTGAATCGCGGGTTGATGTTACAATAAAAATCCATTTCTATAGCCGTGTTGACTAAATATTGATTATATTGAACTTGCATAAATCTGGAGTAAAAGACACAGCAAAATGAACATTCATTGCGATCATATATGCACTGGGGTCGTTCGTATGTTAAAGTATGAAGAAAATTCACTTAGAAGTTTATGAAACAAGTTATGCGTTACGTACGTACGGGCAGACAGACGGACGGACACCGCCGATGCTATATGCCTCCAAAAATAAATAAGTGGGACAATGAACGTTACTTACATAAACATTGAAGACATCAATTTTGGACAGTTTTTCCCAGCGATTCAATTGATATAATTATAATGATATTTATTTGTCTGCACCCTTTGTAACCGGTTTTCGCGACGTTTTGTTTCAACTGCTTCAAATTGTTTCAAATGTTTCCAAGTACGTTATGCTGCTACCCATTAGGCCATGAAGCGGATTTGAAAAAAGACAACTTGACAGGAATAACCAGTTTTTTCAAAATCGGAACTATATAGTTCAACAACATCTCTTTGATATTATCTTCAAAGATTCCGTTAGACCATTTTCACTACGGACCTATGTTGAGCAACAAGCTCAAAATAACGATAGCATTTTGAAGCTTCCAAAGTTTTTTTTTCATTTTGGGTGTTAGCCAGATACAGACATGAACAGACTAGTACTAGCCACCCGTACGGGCCATAGTATATAAGGGGTTAGACAGTTTGATCTGGGGGATAGTGCATGAAGCTGCATGACTGATATCAAGATGCGCCGCTGATTCTTTTATTGCATTTATGCGCCGCTAGTTCTTTTATTGCATTTAGCCAGATACACGGGTAATTTGTTTTACTGAGACTGTTTATGTAGTCAGTTGTAAGTAGAGAAATAATTTAATGTATTTGTATTTTTATCAGGCTGGAGATGGGATCGAAGTAAGACTGGTTACATGTATATCTGGATTGGGCAGGTCTGTGTTAGAAATACGCGTATATAACGGAATATGCATCACAACATTGATCCAATACAGGGATTGGATATCACGTTGCTATAATAGTATTTTAAAAATAACTAAAATACCGATGACAGACTTTTTCAGTGTATAGGGAACATGATTGAAGTTCACTGGCGTACGTACTTTGATTCTTTTACAACCACCATATTAGTTTATACAAATTTATTTCACTCTCGACACCTCATTCCTTATGTTATCCATCCCCACAAGGGTATGGCAGAATAAATGCTTGTTTTCCTCATATGCCGAACATCTAGCTAGCAAGGGAATTTCTTGTACCATTTTTATTTCGTCTTTAGTATGACGTGGCCTGGGATCGAACCGGGGCTTCACTCACTCTAAGCGAACACTCAACCACTAGGCTATCGAAACGACTGTTAAACCGCCATATTGATGAGCTCAATATATTACGTAATCATTATAAAATTGTGCTGTAGTTACATGCGGATGTCAATTCACATAACTCCACATTAATGTTCTCATATACTTTTCAATGCCAATATCCAGAGCGCCAGGTTACGAACTCCGGATCACCGGGTAATTCAAACAATACCAACTGGACTCATCGTTATCACGGCGGATGTGTGTGACATTCAAACACACTATGCACGGTGTCTTTGACTACAAATGTGACGTACAAAAGTGTATGAACACTGGACGATCGCAACACTCCACAAAACTGTAGCGCAAATAACTACCATCAAACCGCCAGTGTGACTACATCACAACAACCGTAATTGACTGTGGATAGCAACACTGACTACAAATACGACCGGGGATAGTTTTATGGCCGTTAAAATACGAGGTGCAACTACTGCTCTTGCTTGTACAAAATATATTAATCGGAATGAATGCTCACACCGGCAATTTGAGCGTACTTAGGGTCATTTAGGCGTGTATAGCAGATTACACATCTCATTCAAAACTGCATTTATTATACGAGGGCCATTCAATAAATCCCAGACTCGGATCATCATTTTAGTACCCAATGCCACAGAGATATACAGACTAAATCAATTTGACCTATTGCCCTTGGTACACAAGTGCAGAAAATATTTCATTAAGCAACGCATTTTACAACAAAATATGGCTAGAATAAAAAAATTACCGCGACCATCACACTGGGCTATTTATAAAATTTAATATACTGACGTTATTGGCGTTTTGCCGTTTGTCTAATGGTTAGTCCGGAATGAAATTATGACAGCGATGTGGAATTAAAACATAAATATTAAACTTTAATATTGCAGTATGTCGAAATGAAAACATATGGCACCGATCGTCTGGTTTTGCGTAAAACGCCACTAAATTTGCCTATCTGCCAAAGCATGTATCATTTTCAAATTTCAATACCATGCTGCTCTTTAGACATACGTTTATAAGTCGTTTAAAAACAAGGCCACTGTATGTTCAGACTTCACTCTCATAAGCACATTTGGGTGTTTTGGGTGTTTTCTAACGCTCGCAAAAAATTCAAAAGTAGCATAAATTTCTTTGTCTAAAGTCATAGATATTTTGACGATGAAGACCTAACTCGCCTTGATCAAACAGTTCTCAATTCGTACTCCAGCGTTCAAACATTTTCAACCTTTCATGAACTGTTATGATAAAATCTTACAATAATCTGGTAGAAATATAGTAGTATCGATCAACTCAATCGATATTTACCATTAGTGGAACTAATTAAATGATTACGTTACGTCAGTCTAGGGTGGTATCGCGGTTCTGTAGCTATATAGTAGTTTATAACGTGTTACTGGTTTGCATTTTTGAAAATAAATTTGTATTGACTGTAGGTTATATCTCAATGTTTTAATGGTATAAGTATTATATAATAATTTATTATAACAAAATGAAAACGATGGTCCCGAATAATTTGAGAAACATTCGTATTTCATGATCACGAAGTCATATGTAACGTCGCACAAAAAAGGACTAAAATATAGCGTAAATTTTAATTTCACATCGATTTTTGGTCAACATTTTGCGGTCAAAGCCCTTGAGTTTTTCACGTCGATCGATAGAGAAATTTTTTAGCCGTGTTTTAATACAATGCAATTATAGGTTCACCTCGAAAATGTTGCATAAATTTGTTATAACGTCAGGCCAGTGGCGTTATAACAGTAGTGTAAAACGGCCCTCCGCCGCAACAAAAATGGACATCGTTCTCGCTTCGAATTATACATTTTATTTAATTTATATGCATGCGAAAGGCCGTGAGCGGGGCTTTCAAGTGACTATTTTTATAGCATAATCGAACAGCGTATACATCCGACGCTTCACAAAACGTGTTTACACGCTTACGTCACAGTGCACTAGTGAGACGTTAAATAAGTATAATATTGCGTGTATTGATTAAAAAAAAATATATATCTTCAGAAACTAGACATTTTATAGATTTAGCCTTGAAAATTTCTGATAAATCTAAGCGATGTCGAAAAAAAATCATGACGTCGCGCAATGGTAGCGAGTTACGTTAAGTGCATCTTATGACGTGTTTCGCTTTATCACTATTATTTTGGATTTAACTAATTTGGCAGGTATGATATAAGTAAAATGTTCATGTGTAACCTCTTTTTGAAGCTGATCAACTTGTAATTGTACACATTGAATCCTTTCAATTTGTGCAGACATAAGGCATGGCATAGTGGTCTCACTCTGGAACGATATTGTTCGAAGAAAGACAAAATATATCAACCAAAATTGATATTTTTGAATATCAGTTTTGGAAACAGGGAGTGAATGACTCATTGCACCTAAAAATAATCTGGAGGACTGCAGTTTTATATAAATTATAAACATTTTGTATATTGTTATTTCTTATAATTTCAGATTCTCTACAGTTGTGCTTGGTCTTGTAGCCCTGAAATTTGTAGCGGTCTCTTTCACCGAAACAGTAAAAAGTTCTGCTCCAATATTTACTGTAGGAATATCGTATGTGATGTTACGAGAATACACAGGGGCTTTCACCATTTTATCGTTAGTTCCAATAATGTTTGGTCTTGGACTTTGCTCAACTTATGAACTCAGTTTTAACATTCAAGGTTTTTCTGCAGCTTTAGCTACCAACATAACAGAATGGTAAGTGAGCACTTCTAAAAGGCAACACTTTCATATCTTAGCTCAACTTCCATGTACAGGGTTCCCACTGTCAGAGAAAAGTCAGAAAAAATTTCAAGGTCAGGGAAAAGTCAGGAAATTTTTATATTAGTCAGGGTAATTTGGAAATTGAGTCAAAGTCAGGGAATTCTTCAGTAAAGATGTTGATAAGTGTCATTTCCTATGAAAAAATACAAAAAAAACCCTGAAAAAAATCCTTGCCTGCTATGCTCGCCCGAGATAATTTTATATTCTAATTACTTTCTGTCAATCAACAGCTCTAAAACTTCCAGTAGAAACATGTTCGCTATAATTGTGTTCTGTACTGTTTGCAAGACCTTGCCCCTATCTCCTGAAGCATCTCAAGCAGGAATCTCATCTCAAATTGAGATTCTGCCCAAATCATAGTCTGATTTTCTAATAAATCTGAAGTTAGAACTCATTACAAATTACTGGATTAAACAATTTGGATTAAACAAAGAATAACATAAATTAATTTGCTGTTTTTGATGCTTATTTTGAGTCCATCATCCCTTTGAAATTATCCAAACGACACATGGCAATATTTGAGATAAGATTTATCTCAAAGTTGAGATGTTTCATGAGATGGGGGCTTTTTAAAGCAATTATGTATCATTCTTGACTTTAACAGAAATATTGATTCATCACTGTATTTATTTTCCAGTTTGCAAAATGTGTATTCAAAGATGCTAATCAGTGGAGAAAAGTTTCGATATACGTAAGTTCCCTATATATCTAGGTCACAAACCACCAAATAGAGTTGTTCTTTAACTCAATGTAAAGTGACCTAGGTCAGCCAAAAAAAATGTCAACTTTTTGTCCATGGGGCCCTCTCAAAATCTTTTAATCAATAGAAATAGCATCCAGCTTGAAGAAAATGAAAAAAAAGCAGGGGGTCATGTATCATATAAGAAAAATTTGGTTCGTCAAACGCGGTGAACAGATTTTCTCACATGTACGGATTTACTCACTGTCCGTTAGCCCCAACCTTACTTTCACTTTCATATTAAAGCCAGAATACAAAATATTTCTGAATAAAACCATTTCACTACATCACATACATGCATACAAAGCATTTAACATCAATTTCATGATTCTGATGCTGATTTGTCAAGACATACCCCCATTTCCAGTCGCTTTAAAGTTTTTTAACGGACTATTTGACTGTATCTGAATTTGGTCCGCGTAGGCATTTAGTGGTTATTTACCTTAAGGCAACCCTTTTTGGGTTGTTTAAGTGTTTTTTACACTTTTTTCAATGCTACTATATATATGCAGCACAAAACAATCAATTCTAGACAAATTGGGCATGAATTCCAGAAAATATTGCAAACCCGCATATGCGCCTTTAAGGAGAAATTAGGTCAGCGCCTGTCAAATGGTATGAATAGTGACATGAAATGGGGTTGTATTTGTGCTAAAATGGTATTCTGAACCCCAATTTTGCTTTAGATGCCTAATAATATGTCTATTCTTCATTTTCAATCACAATTATCCTTGTCTGGTACTAAAATAAGGGCAACATTCACATAAAAATGTCAATTTAAGAAAAAATAAATCTGAACTTTTCTGGATTTTTCATGATAAAAATCTGAATTTTCACTTTTTTAGACATTTTACACAGATAAAAATGGTTAAAACCCCATCTTGAGTGCATTTCCTATCATTTAAATGCAAAAAATTGAAAACATGATTTTAAAGGAATTTTGCATGTCTTTAGGTCACAAACCACCAAATAGAGTTGTTCTTTAACTCAATGTAAAGTGACCTAGGTCAGCCAAAAAAAATGTCAACTTTTTGTCCATGGGGCCCTCTCAAAATCTTTTAATCAATAGAAATAGCATCCAGCTTGAAGAAAATGAAAAAAAAGCAGGGGGTCATGTATCATATAAGAAAAATTTGGTTCGTCAAACGCGGTGAACAGATTTTCTCACATGTACGGATTTACTCACTGTCCGTTAGCCCCAACCTTACTTTCACTTTCATATTAAAGCCAGAATACAAAATATTTCTGAATAAAACCATTTCACTACATCACATACATGCATACAAAGCATTTAACATCAATTTCATGATTCTGATGCTGATTTGTCAAGACATACCCCCATTTCCAGTCGCTTTAAAGTTTTTTAACGGACTATTTGACTGTATCTGAATTTGGTCCGCGTAGGCATTTAGTGGTTATTTACCTCTAAAGGTCATATATTTTATCCATAAATTCTAGGTCAGGTTTGAAATTTTTTGTAAACATTAGGTCACTAGGTTGAATAATATAAGCGTTTTTGTAAGTTCATGTAACCTGAGTCGGTCCTTCCTAATTAACACTGCATACAACTACAAAATTGGGTTGGGCCGGCTAGTCATTTGTGGACTTACTATAGTAACCATAGTTTGTGTTTGGTTACAATTATGAAATTATTTCATGTTCTGTCAAATAATCAAGTTGGTGACTCAGTCTTATAAAACGAAATTTTACTACGATCATAATTATGTTCCAATTATTTATAAGCGCTCTGGTGACCGTCTGGGTATTCATTGAACAGCCCTTATTAGATCATCGTTCTAGCACCCAGTCTGGTCTTATAGTATCTGTTTTGATCAGTAAATGTTATTTGATTTAAACATGAAGTATTATTGTGTTTCAGACCAGCAGAGTTGCAGTTTTTCACCAGTATATCCTCAGTTATAGTACAGATTCCAGCATGTTTCTTCATGATAGATTTTCCATATGCTAAACAAACATTAGATGTCACTATGCTCACTGCCTTGATATTGAATGGAGTATTCTTCCATTTCCAAAGTATATCAGCATATGTTCTAATGGGATATATATCACCAGTTACACATAGGTGAGTTCTATAAAACCGTATACATGTTACATGATAAATAACATCGACTCTTATTCAAATTTTCTCGATCTAGCTCTTCTTTAGGAAATTGTTTTCTTTTATGAAAATTTAAATAAGTGTCATTGTTATTTATTTTATTATATACATCTTTCCTAGGAGAAACAAACAATATTTACTAATAGTTTTTGGCAATGATACATATATATTTGAGCTGTTCTCTAAGAAAACCGGGCTTAGTGACATTGTTATAGTAATTAGGGAATATGATTAAGAATGGGCTCTTCAATGAAAAAAAGTGATGCTCTCTGATTTAATTTTAAGTACTGAATGCTATATTACTATGTCTAAGGTTTCTTTTCACACGAAGCATGTTGAAATAACTTCTGTCGTTGCTATGATAACCAATTTCTAAAAATATCCATATTCATATGCAAAAATGTGGTTAGTGGTTAAACATAGTTACTGTAGCTACCTTTCTTTGAAAGAAAACATTCACAATTTTATTAAGATAAGAATACCATTATATAGCATGTTACAAATTTGAAAGGTTTACCTCAAAAAGTTATCAACTACTGGATTTATGAACTTTTATAGCTGTTACATCAATTGTTGTATGATTTAAAGTCATATGTTTAATAAAGATATTTCTATATTTCAGTGTTGCCAATACTGTTAAACGAGCATTCTTGATATGGTTATCTGTGATAGTATTTGGAAATCCAATAACATTCTTAAGTGGCTTTGGTACTGCTGTAGTGACTTTAGGAGTTTTGTGTTATACCAAAGCCAAACAATACGACGGAGCCCGGCTAGCATTAAAGATGACATCAGATAGTGAAATACGTGTACACAGTTTTACGAACTCCAAATTTGATCACAAATCTACGGATATAACAAGTAATGGAAAAGAGACTGTATGATGAAACCTTGTTTTATAGGTTATATTTATATACACTCATACAGTATATTTATTTATAGATTGTTTACGATATTTTATTGAAATGATTATTGGCATATCAGGTAGGATATATGTGTCTTACATTGTTTATTGAATATTTTAAAAGTTTGTTGAAGCTGTAAGTGGGTTACATTCTCCAAGGCAACCATGTAATGTATGGTAACCCCGGGGGTCATACAGGCCTTGAAAAGTCCTTGCATTTGGTACTGCCTTGAAACAAATGCCAAAATGGTACTTGAATTTCACAGAAAATCCTTGAATTTAGGCAAATTGCCTTGAAAATACATATTAGAGTATGTATATTGTCAAATCGACACTTTATCTGTGTAATAAGGATACAGAAACACTCTTTTGCTTGCAAATTAAAAGCAGGCAAATGTATTGATGCACCAATAGAGATTTGTAGTGCTCAGCAATTTCTGTGATGACAATATTTCATGTTTATCCAGTACAAAAAGAGTCAAAATTGTACAATTTTACTTTGGTAAATGCTCTAGAAAATGCCTTGAAAAAACAAATTGTCTCGAAAAAAGCTTGAAAAGTACTTGAATTTGGATGTGAGGATTGTGTATGAACCATGAACCATTCTAAATACTGATTTCAGTATTTTTAGAATAAAACACTATAATGTAATTTATAAGAAAATTATCTAGTTCAGTATATTGACAAGCAGTTTTTAGTATTTTGATAATTTTGAACTTATACCCATGATAATGCAAACTATAATGTTTGCTCATCTGAGTTTCAATATTTATAAGATATGTTTTATAAGTTGAGTATTAGTTGCCTCAATGACACTTAATATATGTTTTTGTTTCTAGATAATTTTGATCAATGAAAATTATTGTTGTGATAGAATCATGTGATAAATGACTACAGACACAATCTCATTAAAATCAGATCCTAACATTTGCTTCATTCCTTTGTGCAGTTAGTTAGATCTGACAACACTACATAAGAGGTCATATTCAAATGACCTCTACTGCATTTTGCAGTATTGCTATTCACCTGTATGTTAAAATCTCTATGTACACTGATGTATAAAGTTTAAACATTTCTCTCACTGTAGTAAACTACAGCAGAGTATTCTCTGCACTTTCAGATTTGTGAAAGTAGCAATTTGATTCAGATTGTATGATGTAAAAGTTCACATCGACATGACCTCATACAGAGTGTGGTCAGATTCTTATATCAGTGTAAAATAGTGAAGCTCATATGGGTCTGATTTAAATGAGATTGCCATATGAAACATTCTGATGTTGGTTGATGCTTGCTAGAATATTGGCAGATAATGAGTGTATACTATAAAATCATTACATTTTGATGGCACAAAATTTTGTGGTTTTGGAAAAAAAAACATTCATTGGGACCTTAATTCTTGAATTTTGCATTTCAGGTAATGAATAAAAGGGTCAAAATTATTGTTTTTCGGATTTCATTTTTGAAAGTGAACCATAAATTCCAAAAATTTAATCCCCCACGAAAATTAATGCTTTTACAGTATATTATCTTCAAGCCAGTAAACAAAATCCTTTATCTTCCATATAAATGTGTGACAATGTTGCACAGTTAAACTGAAATGAGTATGAGTAAGAGTATCCACAGTATGAGGCATTCATGCTACTTCCTGTAAATATTTTTGTGAACAATAATACAGTGCTATATTTTTCTTATACTAGGTGGAATCTGGAATTAACTGGACTATGTTGATTGTGAAAATACTGTTTATTTAACCCTTTGATTATACCCACATACATTTCTGATGCAAAGTGATCTCTGATGATGCTTGTTTAACTTTATGAATTTAAAAGTAGTTTGTAAATTTAGGAGTTGGTTGCCAAATTTGCAAATTGTGCGACATTGTTTTGAATCACTTGGCACCATGAATTGTTGTCTTCTCCAATGCCAAAAACATTATTGAATGAAGAAGGGAAGTTGCGCAAAAAGTTCTAACAACGTATATTCAAAGGTGCCATTTTACTTGTTACAGTAAAGTTTCGCTAATAAGACCACTTTGGTTATTTTGAAATCATGCAGATTTTTGACAGGTCCCAAAGTATTAAATTTTAGAACAAAAAAGGTCTGCTAATAAGACCGATTCACTATTAAGAACACCATTTTTACTGGTCTTATTAGGGGAACTTAACTGTATATAAATTTATACCCCTGGCTCCAGTCAGGGGTTAGCAGGTTGCTATAGTAACGAAAAATAGAGAACTTTAAACGTGTTACAAGAGAACATTTGTACATACAAATCAGTTGCATATTAATGTACAACCATGTAAAGTTTTATCAAAAATTATTTTGTCAACATAAATATAGCATCAGTCTGGTTAATTCTAGAGACCTGCTCCCCTCGTATTTGTTTCATACTGTACATAGTGATACATGTTTGTTCAGGCTTTGTTGATCCCGTGTTCACAAGGATTAGTATCCTGTATCAGATTAAGCTAAAATTGGTGTTCATTAAAATTCAGGAATAATTATATATGAGTGGTATTACCAAAAGTTACCGCGAACTTTCGGAAAGTAGAAAATAATTTCAGGATCAAATTTGATCCAGATCATTTAATACTTAGTGAGCATGGGGCCATGGTAACTAATGGTAACTATGTTGTACCTCCAGTTCAATGTGAAGTTGACACCTAAGTTTAGCTTTATTATTGTAATGGTCTCTTTCCATCTGTGTGTATGTCTGTTTGTACAAAATCATGTCCGTTAAATAGAGGATCTTACATGAGTGTCTTTTCATATTGAATTTATCCAACAAGTTCAATGAATTAATATGGAAAGACACGAATGTGAGATTCTTTTTATCACATAAACAAAATACAACCTACTGCTGTTAAAAATAAATAAGCAAATAAACATAATGCAACACTGTTTTTGTGTGGCGACAAGCCACACAATGTAATAACTATCTTTCATTTTTTTTTTATTTATATATACTATGAAGTTAACGCCTTTATGCCTACACCAATAAATAGGTCTATGATTTGAACAATATTACAAGCATGCTACACAGGTTACACGTATCATTGAACCCGATTTGTTTACATTACCAACATTTATTAATATTAAGACCAACAATTACATCAGACTTTGATTTTTTGAGGATATTTTAATTTTATAGCAAATCATTCCGCATGGACTATATTCCTACTATCAAAGGCCTGCGAACCGCCATGGACCGTCAAGAAGGTTGAGAAAGTAATCCCACGGTTTCATGTTTACATATCGGGGCATTCATTTGCAAATTGATATACAACGAGCTATTGGTCAGTGACTAGTTTGTATTGTTTATTCAGCCAATAGATTTCTGGTGGAACACGGGTGAACTGAAATGTGTCTATTAAAATCACTCCGCCGCTGAACATTTGTAGACGATGACCTAATTATGTTGTTTGCAAACATTGATGCTATAAATAGAAACAACGTGTTTTCACTGGTAATTAGTTCAAGGACAGTATATACAGTCTATCTAACCGCTAGCAGACGATCGATACACTAACTTGATAAGCTTAGACAGGATCTACTATATTAATAGATCTCTGGTTTAGCAGTACTGTCACACAATATTCAATTAATTGCAGTTCCGTCAATTACTATCGGATTTTGACAAAATAAATTTTGTCAATACCATGAGATATTTCAATTTATTAATATCAAATTAAATTTAAATTATAAAATAATATGAATTCACATTGGCGAGTTAAAAAAAGAGTCCCTAGATTTTCTATTCGCGAATTGCGCAAATTTTCGGAACTACCTGAGGTTTTAAATCGTCAGTAACAATTTTGTTTTCTAATTTACATAAACAAATAATACCTCACTGAAAAGATGAAACTTTCAACTTCAAGAAAATGTGCAACATTTATATCGGTCTCAATTAATAAGCACATGACAGCGAGTTAAACGCGCATCGTGCGAACTAATTGTGCTATTCATAGCGGCTATTTTCAACACGTAACGCTATTTAGGATTTGAATTGAGAAAGAATAATTAAGCAATAAACGAGAATTCAGTAAAGTATTTTCGGATTAAAAGAAATTGTCAATACTATGACATATTAAAGATCACTTATACCAATTTAGTTTGCGGTTATAAAATAAATGAACTAATGCTGACGAGTTAAACAGCGAGCACTTACATTTTCTATTCATGAATTGCGCGAATTTTAGCAACAACCTGGTGTCGTAAATCACCAATTATATTTTTACTTTCCAAGTAACATTAACAACTAAAAGCTATTTTAAAGACGATACGTTCAGTTTCATTAAGATGTGCGACTTTCATATAGATCTCATTTAATAAACACTCTACGGCGAGTTTAAACGCGCAACATGCGAACTAATATGCCTTTTAAAGCGGTAATATATTTATACAAGGTTTCGAATTGAAAAGTTAACGGTAATTGGATTAAAAGGCCGTTAATTAGTATATACACGTTGGGCAAACCAAATTCTTAACCAAAGACCTAAATTACAGGTCTTTGGGCAAACATACTTCAATAATTATAAATAATTAATAAGCTCCTCCCACTTAATGTGCAGTTATAAAGGCCATTAATGCATATCTAATTAGCTCCACCCACAAGCCACGTTGTGCAATATCATCTATGCATGTTTTAATTAGCCCCTCCTTATTATGTAACATTACATAATCCTAGCTAGATCTATATTTTGACAAGAAATTTGTAATCAATTATTGAAGCTGCATGAGGCAGAAAATTTATCATACAATCTGGTAAACTTCAAGGGGTTGTATATTGGTAGGTCGTTAGTAACTTGTTTTGGGACAGTTGGGGGTCATGTAACACAGGGATCTATGTTTTTACAAGGGATTGAACACACCATGAGACAGGAAATAGACCGTTAAAACTATTTTTAATTGAATGGGTTTTATATCGGGTTCTTGTTAGTTGATTTGGAGACAGCTGCAGAAGTTAGGAATTTAGGGTCATAAAATTTACTGGTATAAAAAAGGGTTTACAACTTTGATACTCAGAATTTAGAAGTTAAATACATTCTTCTTGATATAGATTTAATAAAAAATACTATATTTGACAACTATCAGCTATCCACTGCCCATCACCTGGGATGGGACCATGGTCGCACACTGACTGGTGCATAAAAATATGCTAAATACAACATAATAGCTATAATAAATATCACCCGCTGATTAGCGCGAGTTCATATTTCGGAACAGAATAGCAATATTTAAATAATAACCAATACATAAATAATCTTGAGATTTTCAAAAAATAACTTGTAGTATATTCCAAAATATATAATTGACCTGTTTTAAATACGATTTTATTAACATATCGGACAGAATGCTATAGAATTTACGCTGAGTATGGTCCGAAAGTCTGTTCGTAAGTTTAGTTATGTTACTCCGAAAAACATTTCTGCTCTTGATCCGGCGGGACAACCTTCATTATAATCATATCAGTAGTCAATAGCCCTTACCACTGGAACACTTGCCCACCTAAATTCCATTGATCGACTTTAAATATATATATATATATATATGGCATCTAAGAGAAGTGATGTGACATGAAACCATAATTCTGTCTGGTTCCGTTCTTGAATAATTTCATTCAACCAAAAAAAAGTCATGATATTACCATTGATATCATTTTCTTATATTTTCCTTCTACTGAAATCTGGTTCTATCTTATTAATTACCTCCCTTTATTTAATTTTCCCAACATATTTCTACCTAGTCCTGTTTCCATAGCGGGGGGGGGGGGGGGGCATCTCGTTTGTTGTGTTTTAATTCCCAGTTCATCAGTTGTATGGAGACTACCCAGTCACTCATCTTGACACTGACGCTTGGTGTCTTGAGAGCAACACAAACATTCGAGTGAGTCTGGGCTTATCAGAACTCTGACACAGCATGTTGGTGCAGTCTTTATTTGAATGGTCAAAATGACATCAGTTCGCCACACATCAGTACTTTCAGTGCTTTGATTTAATTACAGTATTGAAGACGATTTTTACATAATTATTGGTGCCGAGACGGACCTGTTTTATTCTATGTATCCAATCTCGAAATACTGGAAAATACTCGTACTGAAAACGGGAAACGCCACATACTAAGTGACGTCATGTGTATGTTTTGACATCATCACAACTTTTCTGGATTTCTGGAATGACATTGATGAATTTTAAAGCACAGGCTTTAGAAGTTATATCACAAACTACAGTTTTTACTTCACCAATTTTTCATCCATTCAATGTAGTAGATATTCTTTTATCTGATGAATGAGTAAATATTTGGGGATGTTAGATTCTGTGTTATTTTGTGATATAATTTCTTCGGCCTGTGTTTAAAGAGATGCAATTTTGAAATTCAAAATGCATTTACATGAAGTGTGTGCTATTTTAAATTGTAGTCTAGGTTTGTGTTTATTGATTATATTTGAATTGAAGCACCTTCGCAAATTCAGGTTCAGATTCGCAATTTCAATTGATCTGAACTGTATCCCTGATGATAAAATCACGGTCAGCCATGTTTATTTTATTTTTTGACAGCGCATATGAATACATAAATTAAGTGATCAGCCACCTCATTTGCATAGCTATTACACTATTGAGTAGTGTAATATCGTTTTTAGCTCACCTGACCACAAAGTGGTCATGGTGAGGTTTTGTCATACCGAGATGTCCGTCGTCCGTCGTGCGTCCGTCAACAATTTCTTCAAATGACTTCTCCTCCTAAACCGCTTGGCCAAATTTGATAAAACTTAACAGGAATGTTCCTTGGGTGGACCTCTACCAAAGTTCCAAATTTCCGGTCTGTCGCATAACTAGGTCACACAGGCTAAAAATAGATTTTCAAAAAGGAAACTTTAAAAATCTTCTTCTCTGAAACCATTAGGCCTAGAGCTTTCATATTTGGTATGTAGCATCACCTTGGGGTCCTCTACAAAGATTGTTCAAATTATGGCCCTGGGGTCAAAATTGGCCCAGCCCCGGGGCCCTTAGTTTTACATAGAGTTATATAGGGGAAACCTTAAAAAATCTTCTTCTCCGAAACCGCTTGGCCCAGGGCTTTCATATTTGGTATGTAGACACAGCTAGAGGTCCTCTACAAAGATTGTTCAAATTTATGTCCCTGGGGTCAAAATTGGCCCCGCCCCGGGGGCCCTTAGTTTTACATAGAGTTATATAGGGAAAACCTTAAAAAATCTTCTTCTCCGAAACCGCTTGGCCCAGGGCTTTCATCTTTGGTATGTAGACTCAGCTAGAGGTCCTCTACAAAGATTGTTCAAATCATGTCCCGGGGTTCAAAATTGGCCCCGCCCCGGGGCCCTTAGTTTTACATAGAGTTATATAGGGGAAACCTTAAAAAATCTTCTTCTCCGAAACCGCTTGGCCCAGGGCTTTCATATTTGTTATGTAGACTCAGCTAGAGGTCCTCTACAAAGATTGTTCAAATTATGTCCCTGGGGTCAAAATTGGCCCCGCCCCGGGGGCCCTTAGTTTTACATAGAGTTATATAGGGAAAACCTTTAAAAATCTTCTACTCCGAAACCGCTTGGCCCAGGGCTTTCATATTTGGTATGTAGACTCAGCTAGAGGTCCTCTACAAAGACTGTTCAAATTATGTCCCTGGGGTCAAAATTGGCCCCGCCCCGGGGTCCTTAGTTTTACATAGAGTTATATAGGGGAAACCTTAAAAAATCTTCTTCTCCGAAACCGCTTGGCCCAGGGCTTTCATATTTGGTATGTAGACTCAGCTAGAGGTTCTCTACAAAGATTGTTCCAATTATTCCCCTCGGGTCAAAATTGGCCCCACCCTGGGGGTCACCATTTTACTTAGACTTATATAGGGAAAACATAAAAAAATCTTTTTGTCTAAAACTACAATGCCTAAGAGCTTTGATATTTGGTATGTAGCATCATCTAGTGGTCCCCTACCAAGATTGTGCAAATTATGCCCCTGGGGTCAAAATTGGCCCCACTCGGGGGTCACCGTTTTACATAGACTTATATAGGGAAAACATATTAATATCTTCTTGCCTAAAAATACACTGCCTAGAGTTTTGATAATTGGTATGTAATATCATCTTGTGGTTTTCTACCAAGATGTTCAAATTATTCCTTTGGGTGAAAATTGTGCAGGGTTTATAATCAGGTTAGCGTTATTGGGCCATCATGGCCCTCTTGTTATTAAATCGCTTTATTAAACTCCTGCGCCATGGTTTATGTGACAATGAATGTCATTACTTCTTTTTTTTTATTACTTCTGGACCAAATTTCCTGAAACTAATGTGTAACTAATGAAGAAGCCACATTCCAACTGCACCAGCATAAGGCCACTGTGTTTTAGATGTGTACTTGTACTTCATATTTACGACAACTATTGGACCCAACTTTGAAAATGCTAGAAGTACCCAGCTTGTATAAAGTAGCTCTTGTTATTATTTGTCAAATAATGACCACAGGTAACTGTATCATTGAAAACGAAAAAAAACACCTGAAAAATAAATATAAATACAGTAACAATACAGTTACCTGTCATAATGATGTTGACATTTATGTCTTATTTGCTACTGCCAGGTTCTGCTATCAACTCATTTGCCACTGATTTTAATTTTTGAATAAAGCCAAAGTCTTACTTGGTAACCAATAACTCCATAATTTGTATGGGTAGCTATGTTTTAAGCCCACATGAAACGAAGCTATGAGGATCTATGAATGTCCCTCATTTGTCCAGAAGTAGTTGTTTACACATTTGAAACTTGATATTTACAAATGTTGGTCAGAATGTCTCAAACAGTGATATCTAGGTCAAATTTGAATATGGGTCATGTAGTCTAAAGCTAGGTCAGCAGGTTAAATCATAGATAATCCTTGTTGACTTGCTCGTGGACATGTTTGAAACTTGATCTTCATGAAATTAGGTCAGAATGTTTGTCTCAGTGATATCTAGGTCAAATTTGAATATGGGTCACATTTGCTCAAATCTTAGAATTTTTTTGATATCTGAAAGTGCAGGCCTGATTTCATTAAAGATTAGTAACATTATATTATACTGCTCATTGAGTGGTTCATTTTATAAATAGCCATAAGTCGACTTTGTTTTTTGGGACACTTTTTGGAGACGTTTTTTCTTGACCTATGGCCATGAAAATACGGTATATAATTAAAACATACATAACTCTGAGTTTGATTAATTATGGTTGTAGTATATTACAGCGCAAAGGTTCGCCATTATACAGCGCAATATTGGCCCTATTGTTTAACTGAGATTTTGACTTGTCTGATATTGAAGTTGTAGACACAGGGAAAGTGAAAGGGAGCTGTTTGTCTATGTATGTGTACTGTTGCTATAATGCTGTATGTTAAAAGGTTGACTTAATGACACTAAAAGGTTATGTTGCCTGTATGTATGTACCAGTATACAGGGTGGATATTAGGGCTGTAACGGTACGCTCACCTCACGATATGATACGTACCGTCAATTTTTCTAACGGTTCGGTATATTTCGGTATGATACAATATTCTCTAACCACAGCTTAAATACTACAATTTTTAAGTGACAATGAATTGTTTTATTCTATAATAGCACTTACTATGTGGCTATCAAATATTTTAAATGATTTTCCACAATATAACGCATATCTTAATACAATGAAAACGAATGATGCGTGGTAATTAAAAATAATCAGAGGACGTTTTCGTTCTCTGAATATTACTTTGCTCATAAAAAAGCTTATACCGAACCGTACTGAAATTTGCAACTCTTGTTCCGACTGAAGTCCGCGGTCTTTCGTGTACCACGGTATACCGTTACAGCCCTAGTGGATATACAATTTGACTTTTTGACTAAGTCGGCAAGTAAAAAACTGTCAACAAACAGTTAAAAAATAAGTAAAATGTCAACATTTGTTTACTTTCCAACAAAAAAGCATACCTGCCAAGTTAGTTAAATACAAAATAAAAGTGATAAAGCAAAACATGTCGCAAGTTGCACACTTGATTTATAAGGGATTTAGATGCAAAAACAATGAGTACTTGGCAGGTATGCAAAAATTCAGATTGTGTGTCAACCGTTATTATATCCACTGTACACATGAACAAAGGGTTATATATGAATACTTCTGTGAATATTTTGTATAGCTGTTAATGTCTGTATCAAAGCTGATGTGTTATTGTATATGCTTTATGAACAGTTTCTTGTAAAATTGTGAACTATATGAATGCATGAATCACACTGGGGGACTGGTGTCTTCAGTGTTACATTGATCATGTGATGTACAAGTATTATATTGTTATCATATATTATGTTAATACTGTGAAATCATTTACTTTCGATGGGCCAAAATTTCGTGGTTCTGGTTAAAAGGGCCATTTCGATGGGACGTTTATTCATGGATTTTGCATTTCAGGAAATAACTACAGGGTTCAAACTTATTTTTCGGTGGGATTTAATTTCATGGTAAAAGGGGAACTACGAAAACCACAAAATTTTGTCCCATCAAAATTAAATGACTTTACAGTATTATGTCATTACTCATGAACAGGATTTATATTGTGTTCACAATCTGTGGGATAGAAATAAAATTGGATACAATTAAATGTGTAAGACTTATATTTAAGAAATAAGGTATAAGAATTACAAATCATAATGTATGCTCAATGAATCAGGTGGCATATAGTGATTCACCTGTCCGTCTGTCATCCGTCCGTACAAGATTAACCCAAAGTCCCGTTTCTTTTAGCATCAGTATGGCTTGCTACAAACATTTATACTTGCAGAGATGTTGTTTTGGAACAATCTCCACACACCTGTATGACCTGACCTCAATTTGACCTTCACCATGACCTACTTTTGGACTTATGACTTATTGGAGTGCCATATTCTTGGTTAACCCAAACTCCCCATTTCTTCTTACATCCATATAGCTTTCTGCAAAGCGTTCATACTTGGGTGGTTGTTGTATTAGATCACTGTCAACACACCTATATCATCTGACCTCATTAAACTTCGGAACATTCCTATTTCTTTGATAATCCTTATGGATAGACTGTTTCATATATTGTTGATAAAAGCTTTTTTATGGACAAGGCTTCCACTAGGGGCATAAGGGTTAACTGAACGCAGTCTTGTTGTCCTGTTATTTTATGTCCCGACATCTACTGATGCTGGAGGCATAGTGATGCACCTGCCCATGTCATTTGTCTGTTACTCAATGTTCAAATATTTTTGAGGTCCTTCAAGGCATTGCTTTCAAACTTGGCATACTTATTAACCATCATAAACACATGTAACATAAAGCCATGTAACACTTTCCAACATTTTTAAAATTAGCTATGTTTTGTCCCCGTCCGTTCATTGCAACTTTTTTTGTTGTGATGTTGATCATATAATGTATTTGTTTAAATTCATTACTGCCGCAATTATCTTGCCTTTGGCGGGGATATGGCTGTCTGTGGGGTATATGGCTGTTGATGGGGGATAATATGGCTGACTATGACTGCTTCTTGTTGATTTTATTTATTTTATCATTTTACACATGAAATATGCCTTATTCCTGTATTATCGTGGTTCTTAATCAGCAAAACTGCGCATGCGCAGTGTGCATATATTCAAAAGAACTAAAAAAATTACCAAAACTCTTCCTATGGCTAATTCCCACACAGTCCAACTCCAAAATTAATAGTAAACAAGTTTGTTTACAAATCCACGCACGTTTTACATAGTGACTTTCAGAATGAAAATATTCCAGAAAGTTCCTAGTGAAAGCGTGGCTAAATTTAGCTGTTCTAAAAATAGCTCTTAGGCAATCAATGTCATGAACAGAATGCAGGATTTGGAAGCTGGTTCCCAGGTGAAGGCCAGATGATGCAACAAAAATGGAGGCTTATTAAAATTCACCGAGAAATCGTCACTAAATGAAGCAATGTGGAAAAAAGTATCCTCGTGTTTGCAAAACTTCACTACTATCAGAATATCGGTGAAATAATACCGTTTTAAGGCTCAAGTAAGGAATTTCAGCTGTTTTAGTTGCATTTTCTTGCACAAATCGGACCAATGTTTCCATCCATGAAAATTCGGACCCTCACTGTTTCGCCAAATTCATTATTTACATTGCCACGGAATCAATAGGTAGCCACGGTTTTATAGGAATAAGGCATACAATCATTGGACATAACAAAACAATTGTGAGTTTCCAACAATAACAAGTTGCAGTTAATTACTGCAGCACAGTATCAAGATGCAGTTGAACAATATATATGTAGTATGTACACAACTAATGTTATATGTTGTAACACTTCTCACACTGTGTAGCAACAGTCTTGTAACATTTAAAATGATTTCTGACTGGTCAATCAACAGTACCCGATCAATCTTTAGTGACGTGTCAATTCACAGTTACCGTCAAACCACAGTAACTGTGATGGTTAAATCCATAGTGACAGGTCAATCTGTAGTGACTGGTCGATCCATAGTGAATGGTCAATCTGTAGTGACTGGTCAATCCGTAGTGACTCTTCAATCCGTAGTGACTGGTCAATCCGTAGTGACTCTTCCATCCGTAGTGACTGGTCAATCCGTAGTGACTATTAAATCTGTAGTGACTGGTCAATCCATAGTGACTGGTCAATCCATAGTCATTGATCAAACCATAGTTACGGGTCAATCCATAGTAACCGGTCAATCCATAGTCACCGGTCAATCCATAAAAACTTGTCAATCCATAGTTACAGGTAATGCATTCTTTAAAATCTCCATAAGTTCACTACCTAATTCTTCATCCTGTAAACATAACAACACTCAGAGAATACCAGACAATCAGTAATGTCACAATCAGAGAATACCAGACAATCAGTAATGTCACAATCAGTGAATACCAGACAATCAGTAATGTCACAATCAGAGAATACCAGACAATCAGTAATGTCACAATCAGAGAATACCAGACAATCAGTAATGTCACAATCAGAGAATACCAGACAATCAGTAATGTCACAATCAGAGAATACCAGACAATCAGTAATGTCACAATCAGAGAATACCAGACAATCAGTAATGTCACAATCAGAGAATACAAGACAATCAGTAATGTCACCATCAGAGAATACCAGACAATCAGTAATGTCACAATCAGAGAATACCAGACAATCAGTAATGTCACAAGAAGAAGTTACCTAAACCAAACATGAAGATGTTAAATTTAGAACGCTCTATTACCTGATGCAATCAGTCTAATTAAGAACTCTCTATTACCTGATGTGACAATGTAACCAGTACATATTTAGAGCCCTCTATTACCTGGTGTGACCATGTAATCAGTACAGATTTAGAACCCCCTATTACCTGATGTGACCATGTTATCAGTACAGATTTAGAACCTTCTATTACCTGATGTGACCATGTAACAAGTACAGATTTAGAATTACCTGATGTGAACATGCAATCAGTACAGATTTAGAACCCTCTATTACCTGATGTGAACATGCAATCAGTACAGATTTAGAACCTTCTATTACCTGGTGTGAACATGCAATCAGTACAGATTTAGAACCCTCTATTACCTGATGTGACCATGTAATCAGTACAGATTTAGAACCTTCTATTACCTGATGTGACCATGTAATCAGTACAGATTTAGAACCCTCTATTACGTGATGTGACCACGTAATCAGTACAGATTTAGAACTCTATTACCTAGTGTGACCATGTAATCAGTACAGATTTAGAATCCTCTATTACCTGATGTGACCATGTAATCAGTACAGATTTAGAATCCTCGTCATCACCAGATACTGTTACCATGACATCGGATACAGATATTGAGCCATCAGATGAATACTGAGCTGGGTGCTCGGGAATTTTGCTGAAAAATGAAGTAAAACTCATTAAGTAAAAGGACCAAACTGTATTGATTTTTTCGTAACCTTTAAACATAAAGAGGCAAGATGTTGCTGTATGGTGCTATATTGTTTACTTGAATGAAATTGCACATTGACTGCTCTTCATGGAGTGATCACATGTTTCCTTTCATAGCTTGGAAACTGTAATTAGAGGACCAATGTCACCTTATATCATTTTTGTGTGTACATTGATAAAGTAGAACCATAATAATTTAGACTAAATACTGAAATTATCCCAACATTATAATGAAGGATATATCATGTCTAGATTTCTCACAAGGTTATACTGAAACTTATTTATACACAATTTCTCATAAAATATTTATGGTTAAATAGGAGGAAAGAGCAGAGAAATATAAACATACTCTTTAACTAAGGTATATATTTTCTCAGCTAGTTTTTCTGATGCTCCAGCTTCTTCTACATATAATGTTGATGTAAACCTGAGATTATGCTCCTTAATGCCAACATCTTTCATTGCTTGATCTGGATCCATTAACTGCAATTTCTGAAATAAACATTCAAGGCATTTCTGAGACAGAGCTTTGGTAATATCACAAGAAGGCATCCCTGACACAGCTTTAGTGGATAATATATTTAATATTTATCAGTTCATTGGGGGTCAGACCTTTTTCTGGCCTTTTTGGGAAAAAGGCCCCTGCCCAATTTGGGAATTTTGCGTCGCGGATTCTTACAAATTGGGAAAAAAAATAAGCGGTTAAATGGCAAAATTGGGATTTTTTTCCTTTTGAAATATCTTAAAACCATGGATATATATCCATTTTTATTGGAGGATGGTTAGACGCCGTACTGTTCAGTACAGAACCGGAGCAGTCAATGCATAGTACAGACCGTACCGTGAGCAAACAAACTCGATAAACTGTTCAATAGGCTACAACGGTAAATCCAAAATATATTTAGATATTTGGTATACTGTGTTATATTTAGTAATAAACATTTTTCGCTCTGGAGTAAAAAAAAAAAAAAAATGTTTTTTCAATTGGGATTTTTTTCAGCAATTGGGATTTTTTTTTCACCAATTGGGAATGGAATTTTCGGCCTCACACAATACCAAGAAAAAGGTCTGGGGGTATATATAGCCAACAGCCTGGGACTCAAGTTAGCGACTGTCTGTCAATGTGATCAATTTAATAATTAAAGGAGAGATGTATCAAACATATCAAAGTAGATTTTTATAATTGTAAACAAAATATTGAAATAAGCTTATCAATCAGTGGAAGAAATAAAAACTTCCACATGTGAGTTAATAGTTAATCATAGCATCATCAAAACTATCAATTAATCTGCTGTCAGCATATGCACTGCCCCAGTTACACACGAGAGTAAAACAATTACTGAAATATGGCATGTGTACACACTGTGTAGTGAGCAATCTATGTGATATCATTGAGAGATTTTCACATTTGGAAGCAATTTCATTGGCTACCTACAGCGTATGCGTAGACATATTGTGGACTTGATTTATAATGATGAGAATTGAATTGATCAGCTCATGAAGTGTATGTATTTTTTTATTTAATTAACATACATAATTAATCAATCGTCCCATTTTTATAGCGAAATGGCTACTAGTAGACTAAAATCACAAAACAACATTATAATTTAAGTGAAAGTGCACATTCAACTGTTTATAAATGACAATCTAAAACTACCAAACTTCCACAAATCGGCACATCTGTAAAGCGGCAGTTTTTCTGTCTCAGCTGGATGTAGCTCTACAGTGGTTATAATAGTGTATATGTAAGACACATAAAAATGTAATAAAACCAAGCACTGTTAAATAATTTAATTTCTATGGGAAGAAATTTTGTGGTTTTGGTTAAGAGTCCATTTTGATGGGATGTTAATTGTGGATTTTGCAATTCTGGTAATAAATACAAGGGTCAAAATTATTGTCCGATGGGATTTAATTTCGGGTAACCATGAAATCCATGAAATTTAATCCCCCACGAAAATTAATGATTTTACAGTATTTAGTTCAGTAAAAGCTTACATTGCCCCTCATCAACAGAGCACCATGTAACACTCTCATCTTCTGTGGGTCAGGACTCTTCAATCCTACAATATACAACACAATAGTCAATATACATACTTTATTACATACAGAACGCAGGCAATAATATCTGATAATACTGTTGACACCTTCTATACTCATCACTTTGTGTCCACTCGACTCCACATAATGCCAAGATGAACATGTTTACAACTGATCATTTTGTAATTTTATTATTGTATTTTTGCAAATAGCTAAATGATAGCACATAATTATATTTTATATCAGTTAATCCCTACTGAATTGAGAAGTGGAAAGATTATAATCACAAGGTATCCATACAATGATATTGACTGCAACCAATAACAACACAAACTAGATTTGGTACCGGTCAGATATGTAAAGTTTCGATGAAATAGGACCGATAGTGACTACCAGCGTCCTCCTAAGGTATGCAAAACTAGACTTGGTACTGATTAGTCTTACCAAGTTTCAGTGAAATGCAACATTGATTATAGAGATATAGTAGGGACACAATTTGCACGGACCAACCTACATACCAACCAACTAACAGACCGACCAACCTCAAGCATGACTCCAATATAGCCCCCAGATGCGAAGTATAAAAGTATAAAAATCATCATGTGTGTTGGGCTGTATGTAGCTTACCTGCATATGATGCGGCTCTTTTCAGCAAACTCAGTGATATATCAATAGGTATATTATGTAGTGTCTCTATAGTAACAGTTTCACCATTAGCTGGTTTGTAACAATCAATACCTAAAATAAACAAATTTCACAAACTTCAATTGGCATACGTAATACTGTAAAATCATTTTTTTTTGATGGAATGATTAAATTTCGTGGTTTTGGTAAAAGACGATTTCCATGGGACGTAATTCCTAGATTTTGCATGTCAGCTAACAAATACAAGGGTCAAAAGTTAATTTTCTATGAGTTTGATTTTAATCCGTCACGAAAATTAATAATTTTAAAGAATATTAAAAGATTTTTCCATATAATGAACATTCTAAATACAATCAATTAACATTTTATTTTATACAACTACAATTATGGATACATTTATGTGTTTATTATTTGTTAATGCACAAATTATGACAGGAAATTACAAAACTAATGTCACACAAATAAGTAAAGATCACTGAACAAATTTACATTAAATTGATATTATTATGTCATACCAATAATAATTGACCTATACATATCAACACTTGACCTATGCATAGCAACATTTGACCTTTGCATAGCAACATTTGACCTATGTATAGAAACATTTGACCTAAACATAGCAACATTTGACCTATGCATAGCAACATTTGGCCTATGCATAGCAACATTTACCCTATACATAGCAACATTTGACCTGTACATATCACTATTTGGCCTATGCATAGCAACATTTGACCTATGCATAGCAACATGTGACCTATGCACAGCAACATTTGACCTATGCATAGCAACATTTGACCTATACATTTACTCTAAAATAGTAACACTCACCAAACTCTTGTTGTATTTTGTTCTTTAGGAAGTCCATTTTAGCAGCCTCACCGTGTACCAGCATAACATTCTTTGGTTCACACCAAGAGATGAGCTGCATTATACCCTTGGCATCAGCATGAGCACTGAATGACATGTACTGTACAGACAAACGTACATCTAACTGCAAGAGAAAGTAATCTATGGCAACTTGTGACCTAAATATAGCAACATGACCTGTACATTGCAACATGTGATCTTGAGCAGACACTGTTGGAGAGTGCGGTCTGTATGTCAGCTTTATTAATTACACATCTGCTTATGTTCGCTAAAATAGACACTGCCTTACAATTTAAACCTTGACATTAAGCGAAGACCTTGCATATGCACCTTTAGAACAGTAAATGGCAAAAGATTTTGTTACAGATGGACTCACAGTAGGACCCCATCATTATAATTCCCTCCTACTTGATAGCAGGGTATTAGACAACATAATCTTAGCTCCTTTCATATGCTGTGCTGATCATAAACCATGTTGAATTATCACACAGTATGTACTTACTGTTTGCTTATTTTCAAGCTCTAGTCTTTTGACACCATTGAGTATTTTATGTCCGACTGTCCCGGCCACACAGTAGCCTGGCATAATTACCTGTAATATCATGTAAAATCATACACGTTACATATATATGATAACTCTAAATTATAATAATATTCTTATGTGGACAAGTGGTCTACTGGTAAGATCTACTGAACCTTGATCTAAAGGTTGCAGGTTCAATAAAGCCTCCAGCCATATCGGAAATTTTTTTTTTTAGAAATGTGTCCATTGACACGGGTGCCCCCAGTGGGGTTATACAGTAAAAGTAACAAAGGGCCATAACTCTGGTAAAAAATACCAAAGCAAAAATTCCATCCTTTATGGTCAACTAAACATTAACTTGAAAGTTGTTAATCTGTGAAAGTTTGAAAAAATTCTGCCCAATGGTTTATGAGAAATTCAACACACAAGATTTGCATTACAATTAACAAATTGTAATTTAACAAAATTAAGTGCGTTAAAAGTGTTTATTATTTGCTTTCAATGGATTATGGTGATTTTCAGTAAAAATAACAGTGAAATTGTCATTTTTTTTGGAGGTGGTTCCAGTATCATGCAGAAAAAAAACACAACCTCAACAACCCTTCAAAATATGCAAAAGTCAATATGATTTCATAATTGTCACCGTAATTGTTCCAATTTAGCCGATTACTGTAACAGTACCATTTTACGAGATAATGAAGCAAACAGAAAATTTGTTCATTTTTGGTGAAAGATCTTATTTTAGTATTTCATTGTGACCATAGAAAAACATATTTCACTCAGGTGTGAAAATATTGATTTCTGTGATCATTGGTGAAATTCTTAAACCAAATTTAACAAATATGCAATATACAGTTTCACTGGTGATGAGAACATAGGAACAAGTTACTTGATCTTCTATAACTACCCACAATGTAAAGTTTGTAAGTTCAGTGCTGCAACCTCCCTGCACCAGACAACTTACCATATTTTGTTCTGATGGAGCCCACTTTTTGAAGACTTGCAGTGACAAACCAGCATGTAACATACCAGGTGTAGCAAACACTACCATAGGTCCAGGGTTCTCAATATATGATCTATCAAACGGCTTAATGTGCTTGAATTCAAACATATTCCTTTTTACAAAAGTATTTTTAATCTTCTGACTCGTCCAGGATATAAATAACTTGTAATAATGATTTGCCTGAAATAGATAAGTAGAACCATTATTTATTTCAATAGTACATAACATTTGTATATTTTAATACAACTAGACTACAAAACAACTTTTACACCAGCTCAACAATGTCTGAAAAATCATAGCATAATATTATTTATAAACTGAAATATCAGTTTCAAAGACCTACATCCTCAATATGAAAGTCACAAGTGTGCAATGTATCTCTGCCTTGTTGACAAAACAATATGTGTACATATTATACATTCTCAAAGTAAAGGTTAAGAAATCTAATCGATGTTTGCGATGTTGTGTTATATTAACAGTAGTTAAGTTTAACCTACCTTCTCTGTTAAACCTAGACTGAAATATATAGGAATATTGAGGTTCATTCTCTCCCAGTATGATTCCAGTAAGATACACAATTCCTGGGCTCTACCTAGGGCAAACACTGGTATCAGCACCTGAATGCAGAAAGAAACATGCTAGCTTCAAAATCATAACATCATACCAGTTAATTAAACCATAATATAGAAAGAATATTTTAAGAAAAATATGTCTAATTTAAATTTTGCGGGACAGCCTAAATCTTCAGCAATAAAGCCCCGCAAAATTTGAACTCAAACTGTGACCTTGACTTTTTATATAGGAACCTGGGGTTGAGCATGACACTTCGCCTCATGGAGGTGAACATTTATGTCAAATATAAGAAAGATTGGTCAATGCATGACAAAGTTTTGACCCGGACAAGCATTAATTTGACCTTTAATTGGTACCTTGACCTTTGAGATAAGAACCTGTGGTAGGAAATGGAACATCTCCTCATGAAATGGAAGCATGACAAAGTTATGGTCCGGACAAAATCCCAAAAGTGGCGACTAGGTCTCGCTATCCACAAACAGGCAACAAAAACAAGCTGGTCTACTTCAAATGAACAGATATTCTGGCAATAAGCTGGTCTACTTCAAATGAACAGATATTCTGGCAATAAGCTGGTCTACATCAAATGAACAGATATTCTGGCAATAAGCTGGTCTACATCAAATGAACAGATATTCTGGCAATAAGCTGGTCTACATCAAATGTAAAATGTACAGACATTCTGTTTTTGCAAATTGATGCTCATATTTCAGTATTTTAGACAAAAATCAGTAATGAGGGGGGCTATGAA
Source organism: Spisula subtruncata (assembly GCA_963678985.1). NCBI lineage: Eukaryota > Metazoa > Mollusca > Bivalvia > Venerida > Mactridae > Spisula > Spisula subtruncata. The sequence goes on from OY787669.1 coordinate 14,180,588, forward strand.
AGGATAAAGTCATGGACTATAATGAGTGTAATTTATGGACAAAATGAGTGTTGCCATGTACTTGCCTTGCCACCTTTCTCTACACAATCATGTACTTTCTTCAGGAAATCTCTCTCACGACATCTCTTAGATTCTCGTATAGTTGTAGCATATGTTGATTCTGTGATCAGTAGGTCAGGACGACATTTATCAATCCAAGCAGCACCAAGATGTCGATCAGGGGTCATGTTATAATCTCCCTAGATGTGAAAACGTTTTAGTGTAATTAGATCAAATCATAAATTTTCGTGGGGATTAAATTGGTGGATTTCGTGGTTCAACACAACCACAAAACTTAATACCATCTGATATTACATTAATTTGAAACTTGTATTTATTATCTGAAATGCAAAATCCACGAATTTACGTCCCATTGAAATGGTCCTTTTTACCGAAACCACAAAGTTTCATCCCATCGAAATTAAATGATTTTACAATAGCTAGTTTTCGTCAAAGAACCACAAACAATTTTGTTTGTGACACTGTTAATGACCATCCCTGGACTATCAGAGTACTATAAGAATTGGAAGTAGTGTTTATGGGGAAGTTTTGGTCACATGGTTTTAGATATGTCTTGCTGTGTAAATGAGGGAAGATAGACATAGTACTTACTGTATAGACCATTGATTGCTGACCCACTTTGATATGAAACATGGCCGCACCAAGAACATGACCAGCATAGTAAGCTTTGATCTCCATTTCTTCATCAACCTGTGTACACAATATAGTCATTATATACTACAGTCCCATTGCCATTATTCAAAGTTGATATGGGGACACAAAAACTGTGGAAAAATGGTGACTTGGAAAAATCATTTTACTACAGAATTGAGGAATATTCAACAAATAAAATATAAACCAGATTTAATAGTAAATACAGAAATACTAGATGGCATTATTTCCAAAACAAGAGGCCCCACAGGTAGTCCTAGGCTGCTTACTTGTCATCATAGTGTATACAAGCAACTATAGTTAACTGAATTAAAGCTAACACAGCATAAAATTTGCAAAGATTTCTCAACAAGTTTTTATTTCATTCGCCAACTTGGCAATTTACATTTATTTTTCAATCGTCCAGAGGATATTACACTTGCCTAGTGCGACTGTTAGTCTGGATCCCTGTAGCTATTTACAAGGTGTAGCCATACTAGGCGGACATAGGATCAAATTGGTCTGCGAAAGTGCAACATCATTTAAGCACAATATGTAGTATCAATACTAACTGAATACAACACTATGTATTTAATGTACCAACCTGTATAACTTCATGTAGATTCACTGCTTTCACTTTCTTCATACAAGTTTTTATCATTTCAGATGTGAAGAAGTTTGTCTCCCCTTTCTTGTCCACTGTGATTTTACGAAAATCTTCCTGTGAATATACAACTGATTGATCATCAATAGTCATAAATATTTGTTTAAATATACCTGCCTAGTTCGTTAAATCCGAAATAGGAGTGATAAAGCGAAACATGTCACAAGATGCACTTAAATGTAATTTAAAAGGCATTTAGATGCATAAACAAGGAATGTGTTAATAATTCTAGTGGTTATAAATATGGGAAAGAAGATGAAAAAATGAACCAAATGTACTTTTGGGCAAGGTAGGTGAACTTGTAAAACAGAAATTTATCAACGAAAAAAGTAGTAACTCCACTTTAATAGGAGTACTTGGCAGGTATGGTCGAAATGAGTTTAACTTATCAGTTCACTCAAGTTGTTCCTGTCTGTGTGTCCTTGACATCATCGTCACATCAGATTTCAGTGTGACAAGGAAGAACATTGTACTGGCTAGATTACAGAATTTCAGTGGAACTAAATTATAACAAACTCAATTATAACGAAAACTTGGTTATAGCGAACGATTCCCGACTGCATCCTTCTTTATTTCAATGCGCTACCACTTGCTTATTAGGAAATTGGTTAAAGCCGAAAATCGGCAATAACGTAATAATTTCTAGGTCCTATTTCTGTGACAACACACTTTCCATATTGTCTGGTTTTAGGACACCAGCGAGTAGATGTAACATTTAAGATAAAAGCAAGATACATACCAGAAGTATTGGACAGATGGCTTTTGTAGGATGAGTCATGTATATAGGACCATCATAGCCAACCATTTCAGACATGTAAGGTAAAGCTCCACAGTGATCTAGATGAAAATGACTGAAAACAAGAATGGTAGAATCTAGGTCATATGCTAGACATGTGTGCTGACAGCTCTCACCTTACATCATCACATGTGTGTGTTCGTATGTACGAAGGTTTAAGACTGGAACGTACATTATATACCTGATACTTCCATTATTATGTGAGCATGTGTCTGGTTAGTTCCCATAGAAATGATATAAACTGTAGTAAAAAATAAAACAAACAAGAGGGTCCAAAGGGCCCTGGGTCGCTCACCTGTTTGGCCTAGTGACCTAGATTTTGGCCCAAATGACACAGTATCTAACTTGACCTAGATTTTATAGAGATAAACATTGTGACCAAGTTTCATAAAGATAGAGTCAAAATTGTGACCTCTAGTGTGTTCACAAGATTTTTCAATGATTTGGCCTCGTGACCTAGTTTTTTAACCCCAGATGACCCAATATCGAACTTGACCTAAATTTTATAATGATGATCATTGTGATCAAGTTTCATAAAGATAAGGTCAAAATTGTGACCTCTATTGTGTTCACAAGCTTTTTCAATGATTTGGCCTCGTGACCTAGTTTTTGACTCCGGATGACCCAATATCGAACTTGACCTAGATTTTACAGAGATGATCATTGTGATCAAGTTTCATAAAGATTAGGCTCAAATTGTGACCTCTAGTGTGTTCACAAGGTTTTCCTTTGATTTGACCTAGTGACCTAGTTTTTGACCCCGGATGACCCAAAATCGAACTTGACGTAGATTTTATAGAGATGATCATTGTGATCAATTTTCATAAAGATTAGTCTCAAATTTTGACCTCTAGTGTGTTCACAAGCTTTTTCAATGAGTTGGCCTTGTGACCTAGTTTTTGACCCCAGATGACCCAATATCGAACTTGACGTAGATTTTATAGAGATGATCATTGTGATCAATTTTCATAAAGATTAGTCTCAAATTTTGACCTCTAGTGTGTTCACAAGCTTTTTCAATGAGTTGGCCTTGTGACCTAGTTTTTGACCCCAGATGACCCAATATCGAACTTGACCTAGATTTTATAGAGATGATCATTGTGATCAATTTTCATAAAGATTAGTCACAAATTGTGACCTCTAATGTGTTCACAAGGTTTCCTTTGATTTGACCTAGTGACCTAGTTTTTGACCCCAGATGACCCAATATCGAACTTGGCCTAGATTTTATGGAGATGATCATTGTGATCAAGTTTCATAATGATCAGGCTAAATTTGTGACCTCTAGTGTGTTCACAAGCAATTGTGAACGGACGGACGACGGACGAACGACGGACGGACGACGGACGAAGAGCGATCACAAAAGCTCACCTTATCACTTTGTGACAGGTGAGCTAAAAAATCACTGAATGTGATAAATACCTCCAGATACTGCTGGACATAGTGAAGCCAGCATCAGGGATAACAAGAGATGTTTGTAAAACATGTATGCCCCATGGCAGCCTAAATGGCGAAAATGGTAAAGGCCACAGTGACCTTGACTTCTGACCTAATATTCTCAAAAATCATAAGGGTCATCTACTGTTGCTGGTCAACCTCTGTGTAAAGTTTGAAGATCCTAAGGCAAAGAGTTCTTCGGTTTATATTGAACAGAATTTTCAGATAAATCACATTGAACTGCGTTGCATAATAACACATGTTTTACCTGATGATGATGCAATCTAAATGTTCTGTGAGACGACCTTCTCTTGTGATGAATGAGAAATCTGGAAACCTTCTCTGTAATAGAAAACATGTATACCTCTGTCTCATAATTTCGTGCTTAAACTCTTTTATATGTTCAACATGGTCATTTTGGCAAAATTATCCAAATAAAGCATCCCACAATTATCCCACATCAATTCAGGCCATTATTTTGGACGCACCTTGACGACCAGGAACGATACACCTAGCCATTATTCCAACTGATATTTTTAACTGGCGTTAATTGTTTTTGCATCCCGTTTTCATAATGCATTTTTCTTATCACATAATTCTTTAATACTTAAACTGAATACGCACTTTAATTAGCACCACTCCAAATTTATTTAATCTAACTGCAAATTTGAAATTCCATCACTTTGGCCCCCAATACAGACCTGTTTTTACGGAGGCACGGATTTCATGGAAACAGTCACCAAGATTCAGAGCATCGACCTAGACATCAAAACGTTAAGATTTTACGAATTTTCGTGAACATGTTTAAATCTTTCTCTTATTAGTTAAGTTAACATTTTCTCTTCTAAAAATGGTGCAGACGATTTTAAAACTTGTATATGCGAGTGCGCATGCATCGCTGAAACTGTTAAGGAGCACGGAAATACGAGACAACAGCATACATGTATCTGCATGTCACTGGATAACAGCTATCATCAACTCATGAATTCATATAACCATGTTGTAGATGTCATGTCTACATGGTAGGACAGTACAATGATACACATCCAGATAAAGACATGTCTTCAAAGCAGGCAATTGACATGGTTTGACTTAGTAATCACACACATCCATATTGAAAGCAGGGGTGTCAACAGAGAAAATTCAAAATCAGGAAAATGATATGCCATCAACCTCTTTTGACATACAAGAGGCCTTCAACCACATTGTTTCCATATTTAAATCAGTTCTTATTTAGAAATTCCTTAAACAGATTAAATTGACCACAGGATATGTAAATCCAGAATTCCAGATTAATGAGGAAAATTGACACCCCTGTGAAAATCACTCTCAGGGGTGCTTGATATGACATTAAGATACACAAGGTCCTTCTTTGGTGACCACCATAGTATCTATTTATTGTTTGTGTTGAAGAAGAGACTGAGTTGAATACTACGAAACATACAAGTGAGAAAATAAAGAAGTCTTACGTCATCGTTGAATCCCATATGCATTCCACAGTCCAGCATGATGTTTTTACCTCCAATAGTAACCAATATACAGCTACGTCCCACATCTGCAAACATATCAATATACTTCAACATACTCACCCATATACGAGACCCATTAATAATTTCCTGAACTAAGTAATTAGTTTTGAGGCAATTACATTTTTAAATTTCATCTTTGCCTTGACAAGGCTATCAACTCCAAGTCCAAACAATGTTCAAGATATTTTAATTGATGTGGAACTCTTCAGCATTGCATGGTGTTATCATTTGGACTTCTTTGGTTTTATAATAAAACCTCAACGTTTGAAAACAATTTTATGACTTCATCAAAATAAATGAAGTAATATGGTGGTTTGCATGCTTAAAGTGCTTGAACTAAGGCAGATCACACGCTAAAGGACTTGATTAAGGCGGTTTGTGAAAAAAGAATTTTCTAAAATTACACTCTTTATATAAATTGAGTTTTTGCCAGAATCTCAGGCTTTCGCATAACTTTACTTCGGCAGCCCTACAGAGTAGACCAGGGAGGAAGAATGGACCTGCTCAGTTTTGTCATATGGAAAAACATAAATACTCCACCATCACAACACATCATCTACACTCTACATACCTTGGCCAGCCCCTGAAATATAGAATAAAATAACACACTGTATATGAGCCAAAATGTCACAAAATATTGCGTGGCCATCTGTAATCATGGAAATATGCTAATTCAACCAAGTGTTTTGAGTGCAAAGGCATACTTTTGTAGATCTTAACCTTGTCAACCATGAATATATCTCAATAAAATTTGGCTATAATATGTAGGTGTTAGAATTTTTCAGCATGGTACGACAAAGTTAGGTTTAATATAATATATACATGTTTACTTATACTTAATTCTCCTAGACCCAATCCTTCTCATGGACCTGAGCCCTAATTGTTTAGGCCGATTACACGAACATGTTTCATATCAGAAACATAGGCAAGTCTGCTGGCAGACTTATTTCTGTTGCAGCAGCTAAAAAAGTGTGCATGAAACGCAATCACTAATAACCACAAAACCAGATAACAACCATCTCGGAAAAATCCATTTTATTAATCATCAACACCTGTGCTTAAATATGTAAGCTGACGAATGGTGTTATTAACAGTTAAAGAAAGCAGGCAAATAAAAATAAATGTGGTCGAAACGTTTTGGGGCGATTCGAAAAAAATATTTGGACCAAAATCTCGACAATAATCATATGGACACAGAAATATGTGCCATCGTGTGGAATGGCCAAAATTGTAAGAAGTCTATCCAGCTCACCTAAGGGCGTAATTGTTATTTCTGACATCAATAATCAATCGGACTATTCCAAAATATCCCTTCTGTTAAAATTCATTCCTTTCTCTATCATTGGGCGCTGACATGTTTCTGGTTCGCAGTAAATGCTAATTTTCTGGAGTTACTTCCCTTATCATATAAAACGCCATTTGCAAACGGTGCGCTACTGTAGACTTCTGTAAGCATATTCTCCGTCGGCTGCGTCGTTCAAGATAGGTACAGTATTCGATCTTATTCAGTAACAGGGAAATACCGATGATACTTCTAGTCAAGTCAAGTAAAATTTATTTCAGAGTCAGTTCATAACTTCAAGAGACAGCGCCACTCATAGCCTTGTCTCATATTTCCGTGGTACCCCTATTTCCGTGGTATGGAATTAAAGCTAGTGTTTTCAGAGTAGGCTATGCACAAGTCACATGGATCCACCCTGCTGACAACTAAATATTGTCCCCGGGTATTGGTTCGGAGAAAAATTGTGGAAGGTAGAAACATGGTCGTCTTTGTCTTGTTTCCACTAAAATATATGGAGAATGGAGATACATATAGATTAGATATACATTAGATGTATTACGCCCATTTCCCCTCCCTGCAGAGTAAATTTTACTGCAGACACACGGTTTCATCAATTTAACAAACTTGCATGAAAAAAACCTGTTTTTTTTAGAACTACTGGCATGGTGAGTGAGAGACCGGACAAAATTGGCATAAAATACTTCATATGAACTTAAAAATCAACTTTTCTTCATTATTTTTTTGTGTTGACACATACCTGGGTTCAAGGCCTTTGCGAAAAGTAGATCAGCCAAAAATATGATGTCACATGAACTGCCAAATTAAGTGCCGAAACATGTGCATTTTTGGCGCTTTTTCAACGATGTACAGAAGTAATGATCAGACAGTCTGTTTCGAATATTTCTCGATTTATATTTAGAAAAATATGACCAGGAATGTTTAGAACAGGGTCCTTTCATGATTTACAACATATAACAACTCGAGACGCACTATGTTTTCCTGCTAGTGGGCGTTCTGAGACAGGCTAAAATCAATAAATTATATATCGTGGGGGTATGGGTTGTGGCGCGGTATCAGAAATGGCACACCTCAGATAAATGCTCTTTTCACGGGTATATTTTTGAAAGATGGTATGTTTTCTGTCCACATCAAATAAATTAGACCTAAAATGAAAGATCAGAGCTTAAAAACTCAAAATGTATGCCCTGCCAATATTTGTTGTTATTGTCTTATGTCACTTTTTTCCTTCAAAATTAAAATTTTACAATAGATACAATCCGGAATGGACAATATTGTGGGTTTTCCCCAAATTTGCATGCGTTACAAATAATGTTGACCCTAATCCTTTGTTAATCCTATTGTGATTTAAATAAGCATCGCTTATTTCAATAGTATTATGAATATTTATCGAACGAAAAATGGATAACGGTAAAAAATGTTTGTACCGCAGGATTAGTATGGAAAAACCAGAAATGCATTGAATTCCGGAGTATATCTATTTTGAGAAATGGAATACTTATGTTATTTTGTTTTGATAAAGACCAATAGCGTCCATATTAGCATAAGGTCTGGTCACATGATTAAAATGTCCTAAACACCTGTCAAACTCATGGTATAGTATGGTGTCCAGAAGGATGTCGTTTTCTTATGTTCAAAAACTAACAAAATTGGTCAAAATCGGAAAAAATTGGTTTGATAAGTATTGGAAATAATTTCATTTTTGACTTTCCAAAATCCTGTTGTTTACAGATTTGACTATGCAGATGCCATGACTAAGGCTTACATTCTTGTAAAAGATAATTACATCTTGTTAGGACACATTCAAGTTGACTTGTTTAGTCAATTATGTCATGACTATTTACGACAAGTGTTATTCTGTCATGCTATTTGTTATTGATTTATAATCCAACAACATGTAAAAGAACTTAATCAACTGTTATGTAAAATTGACCTATGTGGACGTAAAATAAAATCGAAAACATTTTCATCATGATTTCTTTTCAGTTTTTGTGCCATTTGGGACCTAGACGGTAGGTGCGCCATTTTATATACTGCGGACGCCTCGAAATATGCTGAGTGTGTCGTTCATTGTTCATTTACAGTAAACAAATAATATTTAGTGTCAAAATGTCCCCAATGAATGGCCCTATCAAAAGGGAAAGACTTTTATTATAATATGTATATTTCATTTATAAAACAAAATGACCATGTAAACTGTGCGCCATTTCCATACCACAGGGATACTGTACTGTGTTTATTAATTGTATCACCTATTTCTAAGTCTGATAGGTCTTTTAATCCACACGGTGTGTTGTCATGGTTTTTATTACTGAATTATTTGAAAATTTATCAGCAAAGGGAAAGCACTTGTGAATTCAATGAACATAAATTGTAGGAGTTATCTCTTGTGAATAGTGAGAAAAAAATCTATATGAAGTTACCTGGTCCAAATCATAAGCGAGTACAGACGAAAATAAATGCAGCTTTTCTTGTTAAATATTTAACTTATATTGTTGTAAATTGATAGTGTACGAAGGGTCTGAATGTTTGACAATGGTTGATTGAAATTATAGTGTATTTGAGAAGGTAGTCGAAAAAGTTCATAAAAGTTGTTAAATTTGACAAAATGTGTATTGTGAAAAATACAGCTACATCATCTTAATTTACACTTTCTCTGCATGAATTCAAACAAGTCCAGTGCTTTCAGCCCTTTGATTTTTAGTTAAACTCATGCAGATTTAGTAATGTACTGGCATATGTAGGCACTAGTATGTAAAATTGTATATACTGTAAAATCATTCAGTTTCGTGGGGATTTAATTTTCGTGGATTTTTGTGGTTCACCTTTAAACCACGAAATTATATCCCATCAAGCGCTAATTTTGACCCTTCGATTCATCACCTGAAATGCTAAATCCACAAAATTTCAATTAAGTTCCCAAATCACTAACTTTTGTCCCATCAAAATTGAATGATTTGACAGTTACCTGCTGGCAATTGATGGATTGGAGAGAATGAAGCTTTTAAAGTAATAATGTCAATATTTTGTGTTTCTTTCCCGAATTTCCTAATTATACAGAAATTGTTGAGAAGGTATTGAGTAATTTGAGAGACATGTACAGTATACTGTAGTTGAAAAGTGGATTAATATGGTAGAATTCTTTGAAGATTTAGCACTTACACACATTGCCTTAATACATTGCCCAGTGATTTAATATTATAAAACTATCTATCTTATCTCAACGTTAGTTTCACTCCTGAACAAAAATTCCTTAAGAAGTAGCTTTATGCCAATTTTTTGATAAGAGTCTATCCACTAAGTGATCGAATTCAAGTTGGCAAATACAGGATAATAGAGGTGTATTTTCCCTTTTTCATGTTACAACAAGTAGATTGGTGTGTATAGTGTATCGATAGATTTACGTTATGCTGAAGGCTTCTTTTATATACAGGGCGCTAAAACCTATTGAATTTTTCAATAAGATCATATCTCAACTGTACTTCATGTTTTGGAATGTACTATGCTAAAACAGTCATATACTTTGGCTTCTGTTTTGAACTTTAAGTTAAAACTATTTGAAGTATTGTTTACTTGAAAGACTGGGAATATTGTGGAGCTTGGAGGTAAACTTGCATTTACAAGTTATTCCTTTTCTATTAAATTTGTACCTAACAGATTTTAAAGTGTTACAGCTCTATTTGTCCATTGTGCTTGGGATTTAAATGGATTATTTGAGATATGTCGTTAAATTTGGCTTCTGTCTGTCAATGTGGTCAAGTGTTTGGTCAGGTGTAATAAAGTGTTTAAGGCGATAATGAGTGACTTCAATCAGTGTAAGTTAGTGGAAATAATTCAAACTTACAGGTAGCCAGATTTAAGTTTTTCCTTTTTTTTCAATTCACCTACAATAAGTTTTCAGTTCACATAGTTTAAATTTGACATGTAATCCATGTACATTTCAATCACATTGACAGGTCGATGATATATGATTTTCTATTCAGGATATGATTAAATACAAGGCTTACAGTCTGTGAAACAAAAAGTACTTGTATGTACTTTGTTAAGCTGTATTTTTGCTTGTTAATCAAGTACTATATTAGGTTTTAATATGCTTAATTTAAGTCAACTTTCTGAACTATTAAGACATATAAGCTAAAATTGTCAAAAGTACATTTTCTATTATAGCCCTCTGATTAGGTCTGAACATATTTCATGGCAATTCTTGTAGCCCTGCTTATAATTATACTGTATTATGTTTTCCCTACTCTAAGTTATTTTATTACATGTTGCTGAAAGTCACTGTGGTTTTTTAATTTTTATGTAAATATATACCATGTAAATACAATGAGTTTCCTACCTGCATCCTCTTTACCAGAATCACCATATTCATGACAGTTTTTGTCTAGGTAGCCCCCACAGATGAATACATAGAAAACTTACTATTGATCGAGGAAACACAAGTATCATGTTGAAATATTGTGAATTCTTTCGCCACATTTTAATCTAATTTGTATTAGATCAATATGACTTATAGATCTGTATAAAATGTGATTACATTCTCTAATCGCTACTATGCTTGTCTTAATTCACAGGAGGGTTAATGTATTTGAGGCACTAGGTCTACACTGATGTCATGTCTAAGGTTTTCTAGTACTTTTGTCAAGTCTTTCATTATAAGATTTAAACCTAAATCAAACAGGCAAACATTGTGTGTGTTTACTTACGTTCCATTTTAATTTACCTAATAATTAGTCTGCATAAATTGCAGTTAGATACATTCATACCCTGCAATATTATATCTCCCAATATATTGATTTATTATTAATAGGCTTTACACACAAATCTGTATGCTATAGAAAAAGTAATTGCCTGATCGACATGTTTCAAATATGCATAATACATATATTAAGGTATTACAAACAGTCCTGCTGTGTGGAAATTAAATAGCTTGCCTTTGATAAGTTTTTAATTTCAAATATCAATAACTTTTACATATTTATATCTATAGTTGATATGCATAAGCATATGAAGGTACAAATTATGATCAATAAGTTACTTTCAGATATATAGAGAATTAGGAAAGGTCAGTTTTCTATGATTATGCCCCCATCTTTGATGAGGGGGTATCTTGCTTTGCTCATGTCTTTTGGTCTGCCTGTTGGTAGACCAAATGGTTTCTGTTCAGTAACTCAAGAACGTTGGCAACAGTAGATGACCCCTATTGATTTTGAGATTATTTGGCTGCCATGGGGGGGGCTTGCATGTTTTACAAACATCTCTTGTTATATTTTGTGTACATCTTGTCAGCTACGGTATGGTCGCTGTCACTTGGTCATCGTTTGGGCTGTTGGTTTGAATCCCACCCATCAGGGTGAGGGTTCATATACAATTTTTAGATATTTATTGGATAGTTACTGTCATTCATAGAAAAGCTAAGTGCAGTGTCTGTCTACTAGGAAAATCAGTTGTTAAAATTATCAAAGATAATACAATATTTTCCGCCTTATACCTGACATGTACTGTAGTGGCAACGACCATATCGGCGTCTTTTTTTTGGAGTTGTTTCGTTGGAGCAATTAGTATGGTTGCAGTCACTTCAGTGCTTAAAGCACTGTTGTCATTGGGGTTGCGGGTTTGAATTCCACCCAACGGAGTGGGGGTTCATGTACTATTTTTATCAGCTAAGTATTATTGTGTATTCAGACTTGCTGGCTTGTATTTTGGGAATTGAAGTTGAACTAATTTAAATTTAATTGACTTGACTTGAGTTGACTAATCTGTTAGTATATATGACATTTATACTCTTTTGAAAATGCTTTTCATACATGTAATCATATACAAATTATTACTTAATATTGTACTATTGACATAGACCTTGTGTATTGAAATAGTAGCCTGAAAAATAAATATTGAATTTTGGGTTTGTCTGCGTATATACATGTAAATAGTGGAATTTTAATTTAAAATATTTGTAATTCTATTTGTATCAATAATGTTAAACCACTTATTGATTTACAGAGAGTTTTTGTGTATTTTGAAAATTCCAAATTAAGCATAGTACTCTTGATGATAAGGTCTCATATTGATTTGCTGCTTAATCTGATAATGATTGTAAGAAGACTTCAGACTGTCAGTATATAAATTATGATATCTAGTTGTCTCTACAGACTGTCGGCACATAAATTATGATATCTTGTTGTTTCTCCAGGCTGTCGGTACATAAATTATGATATCTTGTTGTCTTGTCAGACTGTCAGCACATAAATTATGATATCTTGTTGTTTCTCCAGGCTGTCGGTACATAAATTATGATATCTTGTTGTCTTGTCAGACTGTCAGCACATAAATTATGATATCTTGTTGTCTTGTCAGACTGTCAGCACATAAATTATGATATCTTGTTGTCTTGTCAGACTGTCAGCACATAAATTATGATATCTTGTTGTCTTCAGACTGTCAGCACATAAATTATGATATCTAGTTGTTTCTCCAGGCTGTCGGTACATAAATTATGATATCTAGTTGTCTCTACAGACTGTCAGTACATAAATTATGATATCTGGTTGTTTCTTCAGGCTGTCAGCACATAAATTATGATATCTTGTTGTCTTCAGACTGTCAGCACATAAATTATGATATCTAGTTGTTTCTCCAGGCTGTCAGCACATAAATTATGATATCTTGTTGTCTTCAGACTGTCAGTACATAAATTATGATATCTAGTTGTTTCTCCAGGCTGTCAGCACATAAATTATGATATCTTGTTGTCTTGTCAGACTGTCAGCACATAAATTATGATATCTTGTTGTCTTCAGACTGTCAGTACATAAATTACGATATCTTGTTGATCAAATATTATTTTACACATTTGGCCCTTATTTAACAATGACAGTGCATTTTATGACCCCTATTTAATCCATAATTGAGTCATGAACAATATTAATGTATGCTTACATTGTATTACAGAAGTACCACATTGTGTGCATAAAAATGCTGGTATATCAATTCTATAGGTCTCATGGTTGATGATAAACTCATGCTATAACTATATGCACTAGATATGCAATGGAATCTTTACTGTTTAATGTCAGTTGGCTTCCTTCACAAATGAAATTAAATCCCTGGCAGTATCAACAATTTTACAGTAAAAGCATATGATCAACAAGGACACTGTTCATACAGACAGGAAGTTAACAGATTATCACTCACTTTGAACTTTGAGTTAAGTTTCATACAATGTCATCAGTGATGGAGTAAAACATCAAGTGTGTGCATACTTAACTTGTCACACTTGTGTAGGAATGTGAATGTTTTAGTGTACAGCAAGCTGGAATGGATGCTGGAAGTGTAATATAATATACATCAGGCTGGAGAATTTATAAATCTGCAGAAAGCTGGAGTTAAATATAACACTAACAGCAGTAAGTCAAGCCACATTATATAAACTTTCAACTTTTTCATTATTCTGGTAGCAGTTGACATTTTGTCTCTGAGACTGGACTATATGTCTGTATTGGTGGCATTTAGTAGAACATTTTAGAATTGGTGAACTTCATATGACTGTGTTATAACGTTACTATACCGTTGTTTACTATATTCTTGAGGTCTCCTAAACTAAGATTTGTGCCTACTTGCATTGTGTTTTATTTGTCAATTTTGGTGTAAGATATAATTTTTGTTTCACCAAGTGATTTGGGTGAGAATTATCCCTTAACATTGAGTGTGTGCATAGAGTGTTAACAACTGAATACTCTATGCATTAAGTGTTGCTGATATTGTCAGATATATATATTCACACAGATATCATGTTTCATAGACTGAGTCAGGGAATAAATAGCAGTGGCATATCAGTCTACAATTATAAATATTCCAAATATTTGTTTATGAAATAATTTAGTTAGGCTTATCAAGCTGCATACAGTTAAATGTATTAAATGGTTGGAATAATTATATGTCAATTAATGTTTGACTTACTGTAAAATCATTTAATTTTGATGGGACGAAATTTCATGGTTTTTGGTAAAAATGAATATTTGGAAGGGAATATGTTAATTCGTGGTTTTTGCATTTTAGGTAATAAATACAAGGGTCAATATAATTGTTCAATGGGGTTTAATTTCGCAGTTGAAGGTGAACCTCGAAATAAGCAAAATTTAATCCCCATGAAAATTAAAGATTTTACAGTATCATGCTGCATGGTTGGAATAATTGTATGTTAATCATAATCAGGTTGATATAATTATACAGATCTATGTATTCATGTCTGTCATGTACCCAGTCACCGATATATCGATGGCTTAGAACCAAAAGGTCGTAACTACCTCTTACGACCTTATAAGACTCATACATATTTGAAATCTGCTTCACAAGGCACTTCTTATGAGCATATTTTCATGAAAATCTGAAATTGTCATGTTGACCAAAATGAAGTTGTTTTCCCATAGGTAAAGAGTAAATTACAGACAGTTTTCTCTTGTTTTCTCAATATATCGATTTGGTAGTTACGACCTTCTTGTTCTGAGTCAGCGATATGTCGGTCTTCAATATTCATTGATTACGATGAACATAAATTAATCTGACAAAATACATGTATGGTATTAATTTATTCTCAACAGTTTTATAAGATTTTAAAATAGCATGGAATTTACTCATATTTAATATATTGATTAAATTAGTGTTTAAAAATTCATTTATTATAATCCGGCAGGTAAACTAGATCTATGTTTTTCTAGGTTTAACTGGGTATACATGAGTTTACGGTATTCACCGCTATTCTTTTGACTGGGATAGTTCCCTTATTAGTATTACTTATTGAATCGACTATAATTTCCCTTACGTTTGTTACAATGTACCACAATCAAAAGAGTAACATGGCCAAGCAGTCAGTACCAAAATGATATAGAGATATGCTGTCCATTCAATAAGTAATACTAATGAGGGAACTTTTCCATTCGAAAGAATAGCTAGAATTACAGTTAAATCAGTTACACCCAGTTAAACCTAGATAAACATAGACTAGTTTACATGCAAAGACGAGCCAATGTTTATAACCATTATCATTTAACTTTGATCAGACTGTAGGGGGATCAGGAATTGATTTATTCTCACTGGTTTACCTCAATACTTTCTAACTCTGATTGTTCTTATTGATTTTAATATTTACCTGTTGATGAAGATTAGGCATTTCCTGTAATTTGTCACAATCATAGTATGCGCTAAATCTGTTGTCATGGCAACACAATTGATTTACATGAATTTATTGGATGCTGCTTTGGAAGACTAAAAGCAACTTTAATCTTCATGTCAAATTGAATGTTTAACATGTATGTGTTTATGTTCTTGTTTACAGGTCGAATAATTCTTATTATTGAGAGATTATTTGGTTTGGACTCAGATAGAACATCAAATATTCACTTACTGTCTGACATACTCAGGTTGGTGCTGCTCTATTTATTTGGTGTCTTTGTTTTTGCGAGGAGTCATATTAAAGTAGATTACAAATAATAGAAATTGTCTATTTGCATGACAGTAATTATTTTGATGGAACGGATATAATTTACAGCTATATATTTTCCAATAAAATCATTATTTAGGGGATGCATATTAAAAATTCCCATTATTTCAATACTCAAATGGTGAAAACTTTGTCTTCTTAAACTTAATGGTACAAGCTATTTTATTGGTCAAATATGACAATAGATCTGTATATTCTTGCGCCTGGGTTTTTAAACGTAGAATATGTGCTTAAAGTCATAGTTTTCCAACACTTTTTCTGTCAAGTTTGAGAAAAATGTGGCTGTAATTATTTTGACTGAACGGATATATAATTATAGTTGGCATCTGTCAAGTCTTTCGCCCCAGTCCGTACATGCAGGGTAATACTTAGATTGCTACTTTTATGGACAAACCAGTTCAAATAGCTTTAAAACATGTCACAAATGCACTTAATTGTGATTTAAAAGAGATTTAAATGCATAAACAAGGAATTTATTGATTATAGTGATTATAAATATGGGACAGAAGATCATAAAATGAATCAAATGTACCTTTGTTCAAAGTTAGGTAAACTTTGAAAACCAGAAATTAACAACAAAATAGGAGTAACTCCACTTTAATAGGAGTACTTAAGGCAGGTATGCCTATTGATATATGGAAAGATGACAACTAGGAGAAGTTTTTCTCACCTCAAGTCCTTCAATCAATCTATAATGATAATATTAGTATTTATAATCCAGTAACGAGCTCCTACACCCAGTTTTAGTACTTTTCATCTCTGTTATTTGTAAAGATTTGTTATATTAAGCATTGTATTATGCTAAATAAACTTTTGTATATGTATTTTAATTCTAAGCAGATAACTGTTTAGCTATTTGCTTTGCTTTCATTAAAATTTTATAAGTCACATCTGCAAAGTGGTATAAATTACAAAAAAAAGTTTAAGGAGTAATTTTATGGTATGTGCTAGTTTATCGTGGAGTAATAGTTAAATGTATACATATTATACATGTGTGAATCAAGAAGGAGAATTAGCTAAAATTCATAATCCAGCATAGAAATAAATCACTTCTTGAGTGGTATTCAATCTTGATGTCCGTTGCCTAAGCAATGCGCTACCGAGCGCCTTTATTCAGTTAGCTCCCATTCGATGAAATATAGAAGGCATGGATTACCTCACGTGCAAAGTGCTATATAGGCAACACACACCTGGTCTTATTTAATTAGACAATAAGGATAGCCAATCATATTGTCTGTTACTGACCAAGAGTTTAATATGATGTGATCCCATTGATTGTTCTTATCCTTAAGTCAAGTAAGATCAATCTTGAATACCATCTCTGGCCTTCTTATATTCTATTTGCCTCATAGTTCATCATTTGCAAGATGAATTGTCCAAGTTTTACAGGAGAATTCACTTTATTGTCCTGTATAAAACCAAATGAATGTTAAATGTGTTTCATTCTCTGTGATCTTGTGTTTATGTGAGGTATTTACTTGTTGCCTTCTCCCAATATACAGTACCCACCATAATTAAGTATACAAAATTAAACTCAGTTAAATGATTCCGTATCTGTCTGTCAGATTGTGGCATTAATAGTAATTTCTGATACTGCAGTTACTAAATGACGAAAAATGTTTCATTAAATTTTAATTGTGATATAAATTATTGAAAATATGTAAATGTTCTGAATTAAAAACCAATGGGGTTCAAGGGGTGTTTTTCAATTTGAATGTGTTG
Source organism: Spisula subtruncata (assembly GCA_963678985.1). Lineage (NCBI taxonomy): Eukaryota > Metazoa > Mollusca > Bivalvia > Venerida > Mactridae > Spisula > Spisula subtruncata. The sequence continues at coordinate 14,198,222 of OY787669.1, forward strand.
ACCAAGTATTTGTGTTGATAGCTATGCAGCTGCTTAATGAATTGATGGAACATAGCATTGACTTCATGTACTTGACAATTTGAATAATGTACTTTTATGATGTCCAGTGTGGATTTTAAGATATTTTCATCCCTGCTTGTTAACAACTTTTCTTAGTGTAAGAAACCTATTACAGACATAATTGTGTCAGGTGTCAGATCAGCTTTGCTTATTTGCACTTTTTGATACAGATTTTATTATATAGGTGACATTTGGTTTTGTAATTACATTAATCTGGAGTGATTGACAGGCAAGAGCCATTTAACAGCTTACCAGTGATTAAATTATTATTTCCTTTGTAAACTTGTTATTGGGTGTTGAAATAAATCATAATTGAAAAGCTTACAGGGGTTGTTCATTAGATATTCAACATAACATAAAACATGGTATATATCGTGATGCACTGCTTCTCAGCTCCGTCAGAGAATTGTTCTGTTTTCATATGGCACGGACGGAACTTGGAACCACTTAGATAGAATTTGGGATACATGACATTTGAGTTCAGTCCAAGCGTTAAATTAGTTTTCAGTTATGTCCGAACCATATGAAAACAACAATTCTCTGACAGAACTGAGAAGCAGTGTATCACGATATATACCATGTAAATATTGCATTGTTTCTAATTGAGTATTTGTGAAAGTATTACTTGCACAAGCGGCTTTTACTGCTATTCAATGTTTTCATATCATAAGCATTATTATTACATAATTACTACTTTTCATCCATGGTATCCACGGTATCATACCTAATATTGTGCATTTATTTTTTCTATTTACAGACAAAATGGAGTATCCACATCAAAGATTGACTTATTGAGATGTAACTTTGCATCAGACAAACTCAACTAGACAAAATGGAATTTGGTTAGAGAATAATTATACAACCCTGTGTAAACTCAGGCTTGAAGGATGGCCTCCTCAGTTTCAGATGCAATAAGAGTGTCCAAGCTCTTGGGCTTTGACTATACAAAATTTGAAAACACTAAACTGGCTGCAGAAAAACGAAAATCCTCTGGAGAAACCAATAAAATGAGAAACAAGAAAATTTTGGTCAGCCCTGTGCGAGGTTACCGAGGTCCACTGGAAAGTGGCAGTAAATCTATCGAAGGTGAAGAAGTCAGAAACAAAAGCGGTCGCAGAAGTGTGCCATCAGATAAGTTAAATACTTCAAAATTACTGAAAAGGTGCAGCAGTGAAACTAAAGAGATTAATAAAGCAAAATGTGATGAAAATGGACAAGTGTTGAAAAAGGTACCTGTTGAAAAAAACAAAAGTCATTTGGAAGAAAATCCTTTAATGGAAGTTAGAAAAAAACTTGATTTTAAGGACGAACCGGAGGATGATATTCCTGCATTGAGAAAAGGTCTAGACTTTACTGATAAGATAGCTGCATTAAGATCGTTGATACATCGAGACAGAGAGACTAAAGATATATCTGATAGACGAGCATATTATGATGAATATCAGGGTAAACCAAGAAAGGTTATGGTGGCTAGAAGTGATTCATTCAAGGAGAATCATGAACTAAATGATATAAGAACAGTCAATAGTGGACCTGATAATAAAACGTCTCATAGTCAAACTAGGAGAATCCATAGTGCTGATATATTTAAGGATCATAGATTAATTGATGGCAGACTGTCTGCAGTGGATTTGCATATAGTAAAAGAAAAATTAAGGGATAAACGGATTCAAAAAGTTGGAAAGGATGTAAAGCAAGTTGAAGATATAAATAATAATTCCAAAGATGAACTGTTTGATAAAAATGATAATGCGCTAACACATGTTAAAAGAGGTAGAAAAGTGATTGCTGCCCGTCCTAGAAAAACTGAATTGATGGAAGGTGATAGTAGACCTAGTTCCAGACTGGATTCCAAAGAAACACAGACTAATGTACTCAACCAGTCTATACGAAGTGTTCAAAGTAATGCACCATTGTATGAATCTCTGGGTAGACCTGCCAGTGCTCCTGTATTACAGTGTGGTATATCTGTGTCTAAAAGATCCGTGTTCAGTAGAAATAGGAATAATGACACAGAAGGAATAGAATGTGGAGTTAAGACCAACTTGGTACAGTCAGAGAGAGGTAAGGAAGAGAGACAGACTAATATTGAAGAGTTTGTTGGTACCAGTTTAACACCTGAAAAACATAGAAAAACACGTCCACTTTCTGGTACTACCAAACTTGCTAGTGATTCAGTTAGAAGAAGTAATGCTGAGTCAATTGAAAGAAGACATAATTCAGGAAATCATAGACCTTCCTCTAGAAATGATAGACACAACGAAGCAAGGAAAACACCAGAAATTTATAGTTCTTTACATAGAAAGACACCAGAAATTCCTAGTGCGTCACACAGAAAGACACCAGAAATTCATAGTGCATCACACAGAAAGACACCAGAAATTCATAGTGCTTCCCATAAGGTGAGAAGAAGTTCTGATATAAGGATTGACAATGCTGTACAGAATGGAGAGGTCAGTGAGAAACACAAAGATAAAAGTGAAAGGAAGGTAAGAGAATGGATAAAAAATCAGCAAATGTTGAACAATGAACAACTAGATGACAATAAGCCACAAGACTCAGGTCCAATGCTGATGGATGAGTTAAGTATTAGTATAAGTGTTCCTGCAGGTACTGGTAGAAAGATAGAAGCTAGAAGATCAGATGGTTTTCATAGGTCTCCGAGTAAACATGTGCAACAACCACTGAATTCAACACCAGCATATGGTATTATAACAGCCAAGGATGGTCACTCTGGTGCTCCATATGACAGTAAAGCCATATTTGATAGATTAGAACACATAACCATGGCTGTTGTCACTCAACAACATCAGTTAGAGGTGGAAATTCCGATGAAGGATATACAAATAAAACGTGAATCACACAGATCAAATGATTTAAAGAAAGGGATGCTTACACAGAAATCAGTTGGTAGAGATAGTCCAGTGAAACGTATGGAGTCCGACAGCCCGGTGAGACTTGTGGAGTCAGATACCACCAGTACAGGGTAAGAATGAATTATTTTTATTCATTTCAAGTCTATATAAATATAAACATGCAGTGACTAAAGTATAATTATATAGACGCAGGGTTCTCAATAAGTTTTAACCTAGCAGGCCGAAATGCTTCACCAACATGCCTGATAAGGCCCTTAATGCAACTATTTTCTTCAAATTGTGTATAAATTTCACATTTTCAGCCGGACCTAAATGGGTTTTAAGTAGTCAATTTGACGTGCAGCCTGCTGTTATTGAGAACCCTGTAGATTTGTATATTAAGTAGATGTACTAACAAACTTCTAACACTATTAATGGGTGTGTCTTGTAAAACAAGTTATTTTCCAAATTAGGGAATCTGTTCTAATTTGTAAATTCTTTGAACTTTTTTTATATGTTATTTCTATGTTTGATGTCGGGAACGTGTTAAAACAGACTTACATATTGAAATATTTAGAAGCATTATATTTTCTTATCTCAATGTATTTTGTTAAAGTGAATGTATACAAACACCTTATTTGATTTGTTAAGCAGGCCAGTAGCAGCTACAAAACCCAAAACTAGGTAACGTCAGTAGAAACACGCTAGGTGATGGCTTCCATTTGTTGTCGTTGTTGTTGTTTTTATAGATGTTATTGCCACAGACTGTGATTTATATTTGTATACAGTACTTTTATTACTATGTGAACCCTGGCAACTCCAGATGAGGACTAGTTGATGAAGATTTTCAATCTTAACTTCCATACAATTCATGTATTATAGATCACTGGCTTAGAATGAGAAAGTCGTAACTACTACTTAAGACCTTATAAGACTGATACATATTTAAAATCAGCATCATAAGGTGCTTCTTATGAGCATATTGTCATGGAACTTGTCATGTTGACCAAAATCTAGTTGTAAAAGCTTGTTTTTCCATAAGAAAAGAGTCAATTTCAGACAGTTTTTTCTTGTCTTCTCAATATATTGATTTTGTAGTTACAACCTTCTCATTCTAGCAATATATAGGATTTAAACAAGAAATTAAACCATGAAGTAAAAAGTATTCATACCAAAATGCTGTATGTTACATTACAAACTTTGCCTTAATTATTATGCCATTATGGAAATATTTTAAGTGCCTACTAACATGTACCTAGCTACGTTAAACATTAATATAATAAAAATTTAAATCTACATGAAAAATACATTCGTAAATCGTGAGTTGACAAATATACGTAAAACTAGGCTGCCGTTTACTATTGAGTATTTGATTTATTCGACAGAGAGAATTTAATATCATGATTACGGTATAGATCAATAATACATTTTGTATAGGATATAGATTAGATAATGTTAACCTTTACTCTCTATATTCATACATTTGGCAAGCCTGTTTATAGATTTTTTCAACTGATACCACTTTGTCACCTACTGATTCATCGTTCATATCATCAAATTTTCATTTTATTTCCTATTTAATTCTGGTTTTGTCATTGAAGTTGTAAAATATTCATGAGAAAAAATCCTTTTTGCTATGAAGTTGAATTAAATTTTCCAAGTTTGTATTTAGGACTATCCGGGTATCCCCCTTGGAGCTGTGTAATTCTCCATTCACATTTTCTCCCATCATTTAATCGAGTTATTGGATTCACCATTTTATTCAGGTGACAGTAAAATGTTCAATTTTTTCCATTATGTTTAGTTTGAAAAGCTGGATTATTGATTTACTTCTGGTTGTAATTTGATTTACATGGAGAATTATATGGGTATTATTACAACTAACTATAAAATGTTTACCAGCATTTATCTACTGACAAAGAGATTAAATTAACGAGATAAATATTTTACTATCGCATGTCAAACTGAAGCTAAATCTTTGTTAGAGAGTCAACTTTTAAATGAGTAGAATGTGAATACACATAATGTATAATAATTCTGTTATAACCACAGGTAATTGTATCAGTGATAATGATTTAATAACGAAAAAAAAAAAAATTGTAAAAAATTATATTTTTTTGCAGGAAAATATAAATTTTACAAAAAATTTTTTTTGGTTTGTTTTACTGTTTATCAATGATACAGTTACCTATGGTTATAAGTTACAAGCTAAAATTCCTTATAGTAATACATGTCATTATGGTAAAGTAGATCTTGGATGTTTAGAACCACCTTCAGACAGGGAAAGTGTGAGATGTATCCAAATTCTAAGTTTGCAGACACAAACCATTTACTAAATACAAAACAAGAATTCATTGTTAAACATCTCTGCTACAACATGCAATGCACTGACATACAACTATGAGAATGACAGTTCACTTATCAATTTCTGGTTAATGAGCTCAACTGTCACAAAGAACCTGGGGAGCTTTAGTTATCACTCTTTGTCCATCATTTTTCCATTGCTTGTCAACGTTAACTCTTGCTTTTATGAAACGTGGTCATGATGTGGAGCGGTAGCATTGAAAGGGTGCACATACTTGATCTAGAGGGCCCGGGTTTGATCCCTTGTGCACATACAGACCATGTATAGACGTGTGATCAAAATATAGTGTATACACCAGTGTTAGTGTGATGTTGCAAATAGATAGTGCAGAGATATTGACCTGATCCTAACCTTTATGCAGGATAATATTTACTTTAACCTTTTCACAATTAAATATATATCAATATTCATAAACAAATCGTGCAATATCCATCCATTAAGGTTTGTGTTTGACTATCCACATTGAGTGTACTAATGAAACTTTCAGGTAATGAAATCTAATGGCCAATACCAAATTTTACCACCTTTCACATTATCGTCGTTGCACTATATCAACTGTTATCTTATGTTAATATTTGGGAGAGGATCAGTTCAATATCTTTACACTATGTATTGGTTTGTTGTTTATATATCCACACGTTCAAATGAATAACGTTCGTAGTCATAACAATGGTGTTTTCATCCACTAATGGCGAGTTTTTTCTAGATTTATTATAATATATTACAACAATTGTGCATTTAATATAGTTGTGTTATATAGGCTAAAGAATATCTAATATTATGTAGAAACACTCGTCAATTACCGATTTCACTCTATCTGTTTATTAACTGATACTCTATCAAATTATTTTTATTTGTAGAAAACTATCGAAAATGCATTTGGTCGAGCATCAGTTAAAAACAGCTGAAGATAGAGCAAAATCAGTAACTGCTGGGTATTCTTTCATACGTGGGCCCATCAATAATTTCGTGAACTAATTCTACTGTTTCATAACGCTTTGACATAGCTTATTGAAATTTTGCATGGTCAAAGATAATGTAGTATCCAATCAATTAAGCATAAAAAATTATTGATGACGTCACTATTTATGACGTCATAGCAATATTCTAACGTCATGTCATTGGTGTTCGTTATTAAAAATGGCGTCGCCTGGTATGATCGAGTAACGTTTTGTATTAAAGATTTATACATTACTCACGCAATGTGTCTTCTACATTCAGAAAATTTTGCATACAGTTTGTATGGACTCTTGGTAATCAAATAGTGCATTTTCATTGTCGAAGAAGTACTTAAAGGGCAATAGAGGAGCAAACAAAGACGATAAGCATATTCGCCGGCCATTGGTTGTTAAAATTGGCGGTCGGTAAAGTGTATAGACCATAATATTTTATGACATACAAAGAATAACTTGTAATTATTGTGTTTCTCCGAAAGCTACTGTTATTAGATACTATTGTAGCAATAATTAAATACCAGTTGTTATCGGCTATTAAAAGAAAGCACATACAACTTCAAATATATGAAATTCTGATATATCGTGAAAATTCGCCGATCCGTAGCCGCAGCGTTGTTTCGGACACGATCTAGGACCTGAATATACAAGTGTTACAGCACCCATCCTATAACCCAGACAAGACTATTGGCTACTTCCGGCCATTTCCAAAACTCAAAAATAGCCTGCATGATTAGAAATACAACCCCCAAAGAGAAGTTGGGTGCGTCATAAACCAAACGTTGCGGGAGATGTCACGTGACGGCCTGTAACACGTGCTCCGGTTAGGGGTCGAGCAATGAAATAAATGCAAACTGTGCACGGGGTGTTACTTTAATAATGACTAGAGGCTAAAAGTGTGTAAGGTTATTTATACTCGCAACATAAAATTAGTTCACAAAATTATTGATGGGCCCTCGTATATGAGATATTCTTTAGGCTATATAATCTAACCATTTTAAATGCATGAACGTTACAATCAAGAAAAAACTCACCTTTTGTGGATGCAAAAACACCATTTTTTTTACTTCAAACGTTATTTGTTTGATCATGTGATTCTGCACACTGACTATATTTCAGTGTGTTGTTTTCTATGTGTGATTGAGTATGTCACATATTACATCATTCTAGTCATCGGTATATCTTCATCAACTCTCAATTATCAACATATCACACACAAGTGGAAAATAATACTTTTACATTGACTCTTAAAGTAGGAATACTATAATATAGTCGATTCAATAAGTAATTCTAATGAGGGAACTAACGCATTCCGAAGAATAGCGGGGACTAATGCTAACTCGGGTATATGCAGTTAAACCTAGATAAACATAGTTTACCTGACAGACAACCCAATGTTTACAAACCGTTCTCATTGAACTTCTTTTGAAAGGACTGTAGTTCTGGATTATTTGTTGGTAGAATAGGTTGACAGAATCGTTATGTTATAAGAGATATAATAGATAAATGTAACAATTCTATTATTTTAACCTGTGTTTGTTCGTGTTAGAGAGTAAAAATATATTATGTTAAGGCATAAGCATTTCATTAGTCAAGGACTATAAAGTTTTTTTAAAACAGAAAATATTTGACTCTGTTTTGAAGCTTAATTATGTAACTGAAGTATCAAATAATGTCGATTGTTATATCACTGAGGCTCTCACTGTTTTACCAGGTGTCCCTTGCATAAGCAAAGCACTACCGAGCGCCTTTATTCAGTTACCTCCTGTTCAATTGAATGTAGAAGGTATGGGTTACCTTCCGTGGAAAGCGCTATGTTACGCGCTTTGCTTAGCCAACAGTCACCAGAACTCACTTCTAACTAATTATAATGTCATTTAAATATTTGAAAAAAAGTCAGTTTTGACATGAAACAGTTGATGAATACTGTGTTGTTGTGTTTCAGATCGTCAGTATTTAGTGTGCCATTTTCACTGAGATCAGCTGATTCTGCATCGTCCACTTGTCAAGCTGTCAAGTTACTACGGAGACTGTATAATGTGGATGCTGATACACGACAGGATTTGGTGCTTTTGGTATGTGTTTCTATAACAAATTATTCCTGTCTTCTGTATTTGACATATTGTCATCATGTGACCATGTGACATTGATTCCAAACTCTAATCAATAAACAAGTATTCTCTTCACTTGGGACTTTATTCATCAACATTGTGACCCTGAAATTCAGATTTAGACTTAAAATTGACAAAATTTATAATCACTGTCATTTCTTTGCAATTTAGAATTAACCATGTGAAATTTTATCTGATTATTTTGTTGTTACCCACTGTACATTTATACCAATAGATCAAAATTGTTACATTTGTAACAACATGATATCAAATAGAACATTTGGTAATATAAAGTCTGAGTTTAGACTTACAACATTGGTGAATAAGGCCACAGTTCACATAGTGCTGTAACATTTGAATATTTCAATTTGTTTTTCTATTTGAAAACTCTTAACTTTATGACTATTTGCTGAGCATTGAATAATTGAGGTGTAACAGTCATGAAATGTCGGGGATTGAAATAATTACTTGTTGAAATACAAGCTCAAGGAGATTTCACTTCTTGCACTTGAGTTTTAGGACATTAGCATAGTTTCCTGTGGTAGGGGTCAAGTAGGAATTCAGTGTGCTATGTTGAACAATTTAAATCCCTTCCTAATGTTTGTAAATCAGGGTAAATTAAATGTATGTTTCAACAATATTGAACAATATTGACATATGAGGAAGGTTTCTTTGGTTGCCTGAAATGTAAAGGTTGTGTAGAGTCTGGAAACTTATTAAAGCAGAGTCTGATATTTGAATATAAGTGCATAGAATGATGGAAAGTAAGCACAATCCATTATAAGGACATATCATATCCAAACCATTGATCCATTATATGGGCATACTGTAGTGCGGGTATCTGTCATGGTGTCCAATTTTCGCATTTATTTGACCCTTTTGAATTCACAGTGTCTTGATTTCATAGCAGCAATAAAACCCTGCAGAATAAATCAGCTATACAGTATACTCTCTTCATTGTGATACATGTATAATACATGTAGTTTAATTTTCATTAATTGTGCAATAAATTTTGTTTTAATATTACATTTCAGGCAAAATGTTTCCGTCGTTGGTTCAACAATGTACTCCATGCTAAGGCAAGAAATGTACAGATACTACAAGCTGCTAAACGAGTTAGTCCAGTCAGTTATGGAGTTATGCTTAGAAAGTAAGATCCAGATTACTGTAATACGCTGGAACGAAAAAGATGCAACAAAAAAATTATTACTAACCGAAATTGATGAAATTCGGTCAAGTCAAAATCTTGGTCAATGTCAAACAATATCCAGTGGGTAAAATTACACAATCTCATAAAAGTTTTTGTATGTACGGTAAGTGTGAAAAAACTAAATACCAGACTGAGGGTAAAATTGTGATGAGGTTATGTTCATTTGTCAAATTCAGTCCATGTGATACTTTTCAAGTGGTCACATAGCTTTTGGAGTTTGGAACTGCTCCAACATCTTTGCATTATAACCAAAATTCAAACTACTTTTGGAGGGTTGAGGTCAACAATAGGTTCTTGCACAGTTCAACAGTATACAACATGCATCTTTTGATTGTAGAACAACTTGTTAGACACATGTCATGATATCACGTCAGGAGAGAACTACTGGGCTTGACCGAATTTCATCATTTTAGACCAAGCAATTAATTTATTGCCCCATATGTTACATGTTTTAGCTATCCTGCATTTCTTATTCGTTCTAGTAAAGTTATATACAGTAAAACTTTGTTATCTCAAGGACTCAACAGGACAAGCCATATGCTTGACATAAGCAAGGTGTTCGACTTTCCTTATCTTGAATGTTTGCTTATATAGTGTTACAACTGAACAACCTACTGAGCTTTCATATATTGACTATCATCTTAAGCTCTTCTATCATGATTGTTTAAATAATACAATATCAGGAATCAATATTTATACCCCCTGCACGATGTATGTGGTAAGGGGGTATACTGTTTTCAGCTTGTCTGTCCGTAGGCAAATTTTTGCGGGCCCAACTCCTACAGTTTTTGCAAGATTGCCTTCAAAATATTACAAATGAACAACCTCAACATGTTGATATGGATGATGGAGGGAATGGCACTGCGATGATATGTGCCAGAGTTAAGGCCCTTTGAGGGCAGGGGGTATATTAGTCTGCCGAATGGCAACTGAGCTCTAGTTATAATTATTATTTTAATTATTATTATTATACTACCTCTGCCACACTGGTCACTTGTGAACTATTAGTTAAATAGGAAAACTCTAAGACCCACTGTTTTAATGCATACAAGCTTTTTGTGTGGGTTGTTTATACTGAGATGAACAATCTAGGGCTACTCTATATATTTGGCCATCCTGTACAAAAACATACACAAGTGTGATGTTAATGTATAATGATGTAATACAAGATGTACCTACTGTTACAGGAGTGATGTTTGCCACACCACCAATGTTCTGCTGTATTATTTTAAACATTGGAGGACAGCTGCCAGGAACCAACAGCTACATAATCAAGTTGCACGTCTTCATAGACGACATACACTGCAGAAAGGAATGAATGCATTTAAGTGGGCAATTAACCGTTCCAAACTACAACAGGGTATTCTACAAGATAGGGTGAACAATATGCTTCTACAGTCTATATTTACAAAGGTTTGGACACCATTCTTCCATCTGAACTAGTCTATTTATAACTAATTGATCACCACTCTTTCAGAGCTTATAAAGTTTTACAATTATGTTTCTCCCTCCCTCAGACTTGTATGTATATAATCTGTATTCATGTAAATCAAAATTAAGACTGAAATGTTATTAATGTTGGAGAACATTGCTTTTCAAAAATTTCGCTGGCTTAGAATGAGAATTAAGGTTTTTACTGCAAAATAATTATTTTGAGAAAACAAGAAAAACTGTCTGTCCATCACTCTTAACTTATGGTAAAACAAACTTTTTCAACATCAGTTTGGTCAACATGACAAGTTCCGATTTTCCTGAACCATGTATGTATGTGATGTGGTGCTGAACGCACAAATCCCAATAAACTTCTGTTCTGTTCTGTTTATAAAATCCTTATTTCTTCATTGTTTGACCAATTTGTTATTGTTGTATATTTGAACTATGAACATATGCTGAACTATTACAGTGGCGAGTGCGTACATTAGAGAACCGACGTTTACATCTACAGCAAGCTTTCCTCAGATGGAGACAGTTCACCAAAGAAGCACAAAAGTAAGAGATGTTTTACACATGTTGCTGTGTTAATCCTGTAGATACAGTCCAGTTAGGGTATGAGTAGAGTGACATTGATACAGTCCAGTTAGGGTATGAGTAGAGTGACACAGTGGAACAATCCACTATAACGGTGTTAAAACAAGTATAAATACTTATACCAACAGTTGAATACCAAACTAAACTCTTCCTGTTTAAGCTATGGTTTTAATCCTTTGGGTACACATAAACGATTGACATCACTGTCAAAATATCCTAACTGTACTATAGTTGTAGTAGATTGATTATCCTCGTATTTACGCCTCAATTGACTTGATTTCTAATGTATAAATTAGTCGCTTAAAGTAATATAATCACTTTATCCAATGCTTTTTAAAATTGCATGTTTCAATAGATATATTCCGGAATTCAATGCAATCTGGTTTTTCCACACTATATATATAACCCTGCGGTACAAGCAACTTTTACAGTTATCCAAGTTTTCGTTCAATATATATTCATATATGAACCATCGAAATGAGCGATGCTTATTCAAATACACAATAGCTTAAGCAAAGGATTTAGGTCAAAATTATTTGTACTGCATGCCAATTTGCGGAAACCCACAATATTGTACATTCGGGATTGTATCTATATATAGCTGATACTAACATTCTCATGTTTGTATAGTATTAACATGTTTCAAGGACACTGAGGTTGTTGAAACTCAAAGTGCAGGATTAATGCTGCAGTATACAGTGCGCCCAGGATATCGATAAAGGCGGGAAAAATTTACATTAGCCATTGACCATGTTTGTTTTATTAAGTAACCAATTTTGTAACAGTTGACCGATTCGGTCAATGTTTGTAAGCATCAAATTATCCTGGGGGCACTATACAGTTGTTTATAATCCAATGTTGATATCTCAATATGATATAACAAATATTGTGACTGCATGCACATATTTATACATGCATTATATTTTATTGTACAGGATCTAGAATTGTTAATTGTTTGTAGATAGTTATTATAATGTAAACAATGATTATCATAGTTATTCATGATTAGTATTATCTTCTAGCGTACGTAACCAAGGAAATGTCCAACAGTTAGAGTAAGTCTGCAATGTTGCAAATAATCACCACACCTGAGAAAAATAAACTGTTTTCTAACTTTATAATACTCATACTTCCAAACGATCACACCGGTAATCATAGTTACACTCATTCATACAAATAACTAAACAATTAATAAAATCGTTTAATACCATGTCCTTAAATCTACACATAGATCATTGCAATTCAACCATGTGTTGTTTGACATTGTATCAAACCTGCACTCATTTTCAATTCTTGTTTCTTTACAGACGAAACACAAAGTAATTATTCCTGGGTTTTCGTTTTTGTCTGATTCTGTTATCATTGCTTTTGATTTTCTATTTAAATATTTGGCTGGGATATTTTGTTTCCATATACAAAGAGCTTTATTATGTGCTTGTGAATGATCATGTACACGCAAGAAAGTTTCTCATCTACCGTAGAAATTCGGCCATAAGTCGCATGAAAAGGTCCTGAAAATATTAAAAAGTCACCCCCACAACTTATGGAAGAGTTTGCCAAAATATATCACCCAAATTTTTCCTGATGAAGACAATTTTTGTCAAGTTACAGAGCAACAGCCACCAATGTTATCAAGATGTGTAAACTAATGCGTAATAACTACTCTCAAATATCATATCAAAGTCCTTATTGCTAGGATCGTCAAGCTTTACGCGAAGTTGGTCAGCAACAGTAGATGGCCCCTATTGATTCTGAGGTCAGTAGATCAAAGGTCAAGGTCTAAAAGGTCAGGGAAAATTGCTCTGTGTTCATATCAGAGAAAAATCCGGGAATTATTGTCCTAGAATTTTTGTGAGAACAGTGTATAACAAACATATTATAATTATTGATATTGTAAGAGGGGTAGTATTTATGAGCAGGAGCTAAAGCTGTTGTAGTTTGATTGCTAGTATCAGTTGTTTGTTCATTGTTATTGTCGAGTATGCATAGTACATGAGGAGCTAAATTTATGCAGCCTATTGCTGGTGATTGCTAGAGTGTATTACATTTCATTCACCTTTTATGGTAATGATGACTACCCAAGTTGAATCAAACTTTATATGTTTTGTGTAGGATAATCATCCTTTTCTTCTAGTGCACAAACCTAGCCATATATAAACACTCCCATCAGACCCAGTCATTTTGTTGTATGGTAGAAGGGACGTCCTCTCTGCACTTGTTTATAAACTAGACATGTCATTTTAATGCATTATATACCAACAATATTTTTAGTGATCTTGAAAAAAAAAAGATTAAAAGTAATAAATGTGTATCTGTATAATTATGATGTACATGCATATACAGTCGACACTCGTTATGTCGACATTTTTGGGACCGTCTAAGTTGTGTCGACATATCCGGAGGTCGACTCATCCGGAACCAACAATACTGACAAGTTTTCCTACCTTATATACAAGCATATAAGCATTGTATGTACGTGTATTATGATTCTACATTAAACTTTTGTTTCGCTGTTATAGCGGTGTTGTAATATTAACTAGTCGTATTTTTTACTCGTGTGTTTTTGTCAAATTTGCGCTGTGACAGATATCATTTAAAACACAAAACTGTTGATTAAATAATTATTTAATTTATGCGCTGAGACAGGTATCAATTTGTTTCCAAACTTCGATTTAACAACATTCAATTGCAGTGTGAACAATTTAATTGTTCATCAAACAATGGGTCGAGACAGAAATATTTTCACGGTCAATTAACACTTTTCTATTCAATCACTTTGACCTGATGTCGACACAAACAATGACAATAAGGTGCGAAAATATCATTTCGGCCAGAAAAGTTGTGTCGATATAACCGGAGTGTCGACATAGGCATGTCGAGTCAAACATCAGTTTTTATATAGAACATAGAGTGACCAAAATCGGGGATTTTAAAGTATGTCGACTAAACCGGAGTGTCGATACAAGCGATGTCGACACAACGGGTGTCAACTGTATTAGATATTTGTCAGTAAACTTATTATCTTGTTATTTTGATGATATTTGATTGTGTGTGATTTTATCAAAAGGTTGAATGATTTACCCATCACCCCTATCCAAAGGTAATAATATCTCATTGTGTGATTTAATAGGTTGTGTCTGGTTGGGGGCGTGTCTAGGAGGCGTGTCTGGCTGGAGGCGTGTCTGGCTGGAGGTGTGTCTAGGAGGCGTGTCTGGCTGGAGGCGTGTCTGGCTGGAGGTGTGTCTGGTTGGAGTTGTGTCTAGCTGGAGGTGTGTCTGGTTCGGGGCGTATCTGGCTGGGGGCGTGTCTGGCTGGATGTGTGTCTGGCTGGGGGCGTGTCCGGTTTGAGGCTTGCCTGGCTGGAGGGGTGTTTGGCTGGGGGGTGTGTCTGGTTGGAGGCGTGTCCAGCTGGATGCATGTCCGGCTGGAGGCGTCTGGCTGGGGGATGTGTCTGGCTGGAGGCGTATCTGGCTGGGGGATGTATCTGGTTGGAGGCGTATCTGGCTGGGGGATGTGTCTGGCCGTAGTTGTGTCTTGCTGGGGAATGTGTCTGACTAGAGGTGTGTCTGGTTGTGGGCGTGTCTGTGTTTGTACACATACTAAATGTTTGCACTCTCAACATTCGGTTGATATTTCACTGTTTAACTGAGTGATGATTATGCAGTATAACCTGGCTTATCTGGCATCCGGTTGGACTGGGTGAATGCGCTGGATAAAGCTCTTGTAGAATGTTTTAAAGAATACATATATACATGATTGTTCATAAATCTTTAATGCTTGGTTGATATAAATATAGTGCTTAATTACACTATTTATATATTGTGAGAACTGACACTACCTGATAAGGTATAAAGCAGGATAACTGTTAAAGCCAGGGTACATCACATAGAAATAGAATTTTTCTGTCACTGATAAACCGTGCCATACAGGTTGCCGGTTAAACCAGGTTGCTAGATATACCAGGTTATATTGTTATATGTATAACCTTCCGTGTTGTTTTTATGTGGTTTAGTACAAACAAATTAACCTGGTGCTACGATTTTACAGCTTTTTTCAAGCAGCACAATTTCATGCTCAAACTTTCAATGTTTCAAACAGTTAAATGTTCCATAATCAACTGAAACTGTTATATTTCAAAGTTTTAAAGACAGCAGAGTGATATTTCCTGATAAAGTAATGATTAATTAATTGTTGGTCTTTACTTGCATTAAGCATGAAATGATTATACACACCTGAGACACCTGGGACCTGGTCCTCAACAATTATGCATTTATAAATACATAGTAGAAACTGCCTAACCTGAAACCTCTCCAATCCGAAATCCACCGCAATCAAAAAATATTTTTCTGGCTTAGAATGAGAAGGTTGTAAGTGGCGACCATATAAGACTATTGCATATTTGAAATCTACATCATAACCCGCTTCCTATGATCCTATTTCATGAAATTCAGAACTTGTCATGTTTACCAAACTGAAGTTGAAAAAACATGTTTTACCATAAGTAAAAATTGATTGTCAGACAGTTTTTCTTGTTTTCTCAAAATATTGATTTTGTAGTTACGACCTTCTCATTCTAAGCCAAAGATTTCTTGGTTCCAGTTTTCTTCCTTAGATGCTATATGAATTGAACCTTCACAATCTAAAAATCTCTCCAATCCGAAATCCTCCACAATCCGAAATAACTAAATTTACGGTCAAAACCTTTTCAGAGTAGCAAACCTTTCAAGAAACACACAGTTTGATTTTTGTATCTTTAGATGTTGTTGCACTGGAGAGATAATATTGAATGTAAATACACTATGACTGTATGTTGGTACTCTATGACTGTATGTTGGTACTCTATGACTGTATGTTGGTACTCTATGACTGTATATTGGTACTCTGCGACTATATGTTGGTACTCTATGACTGTATGTTGGTACTATGTGACTGTATGTTGGTACTCTATGACTGTATATTGGTACTCTATGACTGTATGTTGGTACTCTATGACTGTATGTTGGTACTATGTGACTGTATGTTGGTACTCTATGACTGTATGTTGGTACTCTATGACTGTATGTTGGTACTCTATGACTGTATGTTGGTACTCTGTGGTTGTATGTTGGTACTCTATGACTGTATGTTGGTACTCTGTGACTGTATGTTGGTACTCTATGACTGTATGTTGGTACTCTATGACTGTATGTTAGTACTCTGTGACTGTATGTTAGTACTCTGTGATTATATGTTGGTACTCTGTGACTGTATGTTGGTACTCTGTGGCTGTATGTTGGTACTCTGTGACTGTATGTTGGTACTCTATGACTGTATGTTGGTACTCTATGACTGTATGTTGGTACTCTATGACTGTATGTTGGTACTCTATGACTGTATGTTGGTACTATTTGATTATATGTTAGTACTCTGTGACTGTATGTTGGTACTCTGTGACTGTATGTTGGTACTCTGTGGCTGTATGTTGGTACTCTATGACTGTATGTTGGTACTCTATGACTGTATGTTAGTACTCTGTGACTGTATGTTAGTACTCTGTGATTATATGTTGGTATTCTGTGACTGTATGTTGGTACTCTATGACTGTATGTTGGTACTCTGTGGCTGTATGTTGGTGCTCTGTGACTGTATGTTGGTACTCTATGGTTGTATGTTGGTACACTGGCTGTAATTATCTCTTACTATTCCAGAATAAGAATGTTGAGGAACCAGACTAATCTGCGATTGAAGGAGAAGATTTTCTTAGAATGGAATGAGGCTTACAGAGCTCGTATGAAACAACATAAAGCTGACAGACATGCTAGGTGATACATTCTATATATACATATTTGTAATGTCAGGTTTAACTATCTGCACTGTTTATATTATTAATACATAACTTAAACTCGGGATCACTTCATTTTGAAAACAATATCTAAATGTTTGTTTGTAATTTGTATCAATGTTTATATAAGACATAATGCATGTGCAACATTACAGTGCAGTTTTACGACTATCTTGATTTTGTTGCTCATAATGTATTACTCTATAAATATTTTCCCTACAATTGAATTTTTTGTACAAACATTAGTCAGTTTGTTTAGGCCTTCGACATGGTCTAATCACATGTCTGTGCTCTATAGACAAAGCTCTTCTTCTCTATTATACGTACATGATTTGCGAATGTAATTTAATTGTGAAAGATATGTGTATTTCAGACATTGCCACCTTATACACAGCTGGAGATCATGGAGATGTTTCACTGTTCTGTCAAAGGAGAAGAAGCAGCGAGAAGCAGCTGCTGTACAAATGTTGCAGATTACTGTACAGAGGAAAATGTTCACTTGTATGAAAGTGGAATTTGTCAAATATACACAGGCTAAACAGTTCCACAAGTAAGTCATGACTTGATGTAAAAATAAAAACAGCATAAAAAAGTCAGACAGGAAATGTAAAATACACAATTCACAGCCATTCCATACATACATTAAATTAAACATGCACTAAACTCACAAAATAGCATTAAGCCGTTATTTACTGATAATAGGCATTGATGCTGAAAATAATACTGATTTTCAGTTTACACTAATTCATTTAAAGTCGATTGGGAAACAAGTTTTTCAAACTTATATATATCACTCTTGACACCTCATTCCAGATGTTATCAATCGCCACAAGGGTAAAAGAGTAATATTCATTAATGTGGTTAATTTGAGATAGATGTACAATACAATATATGATACTGATAATGTAGGTTCTGTTTAGATATAGCCGCCATTACTTGTATGTACAGTTTGCTGGCTTAGAATGAGAAGGTCGGAACTACTACTTACGACCTTATAAGACTGATACATTTTTGAAATCTTCCTCATAAGGCCCTTATTTTGAGCCTTTTATCATGAAAATCGGAAATTGTCATGTTGACCAAACTGAAGTCGAAACAGCTTGTTTTACCATACATATAAAGAGTAAGTTTCAGATAATGTTTTCTTATTTTCTCAAAATATCGATTTTGTACTTATGACATTCTCGTTCTATGCCAGCAATATAGCCATCTTTTTTAGTTCATATAAAGCATAGGTCATGTAAAGTCTTACATGTAATGTTGTATTGTGTTTCAGGATGAGACAGTTGAAGGTTGCTATACGTGGCTGGAGGTCAGGTAGTGTTGTGAGTAGATCAGAGAGACAGGATGATGTTAGAGTAGCTGCTGTATACTGGTCCAGATCTTCACTCAGGACTACCTTCACTCTATGGAGAGATACATTACTGAACAACAAAGCTTGTAGACAATCTCACCATAACATGACAAGGTTAGTCATATTCTGTTATATACCTGCCTACTAGTACTTCTATTAAAGTGGAGTTACTCCTATTTTAGTTGATAAATTTCTGGTTGTCAAGTTCACTCATCTTGCACAAAAGTAGATTTTGTTCATTTTATGATCTTCTGTCCCATATTTATAACCACTAGAATTAATGCATGAATTTCCTTGTTTACGCATCTAAATCCCTTTTAAATCGAATTTAAGTGCATCTTGTTGCATGATTTACTTGATCACTCATTATTTTGGATTTAACGAATGTCACCTAGTGGTAGGATGGTAATACATATGTTCATCAGTTACTGATACAATTCCATGTCAGGGACTTAGTCTGCTTGTGCCTAGAATAATACATATTTGGTATAAATCAGTAAAGATCTGAATAGTGTGAAATGTGATTAGATTAACATCTCAGTGATCACCAGGAAAAGGCTGCCAGAATCATGATTACTCCGTAGCTCAGTGGTTAGCACACTTGCCGCCTAATTCAGCGACACAGGTTCAAATCCGGATGGATGCACACATATGACTGCCATATTCAGCAGAAAGCTGACAGTCAAATAAAGGCTATGCTTGGCATTTAAAAAAACCCTGATTTCTGAATTTTATCAATCTTTTTTTATCATTTTAGAAATGCATTTACTATGTGGAAGAAACGTTATACAGAGTTGATTGAACGTCGTCAGGCTGTAGATTCGTATATCAGAAAGAAGGTACAAACACGAGCCTTCCAGCATTGGTACACATTTGTTGTAATCATGAAACAGAGAAGAGCTGCTGCCATTGAATGCTTGCAATCTGTGTTACAGAGACGTATGTTTGAACACTGGAGATGGTATACAGGTTATAGGAAACATCTCAGGTACAACTTCTCTCATCTTTCTGCTTCCTTACAGTGTGTATAATGTCCTATGAAGGGGGGCACGCTAATATTTATGACATTTTGGTCCACCACACATTATTTAACTTACTAACATCATGTATTATTGTTATTGTGCCCCCCCCCCCTTCCGTATGTAACGCAAATCTTGTGTGTCAAACTCCTTACAAACCATTTGGCAGAATTTCTTCAAACTTTCACAGTCCAACAACTACAGGGTGTCTCAAAATGCATGTCCGCTTTTTGAAGGGCCATAACTTTGCCAAATGAGTTAGTAAATTGATAATCATAGTTTTATATGAAAGCTAAATTTAAAAATGGTGTGATGAATTATATCATGTGTCAGTACTCGAACAGTTGATGACATCATATACGTTATACTAACGTCATTAGCAACGGGCGTTCTAAAATGTCCGAAAAGGCAGATAACATAGTTTGTACGGTAACATGGGTAAAATTTATATCATATGTGGGCACAGTAATAGGCATTCGTACCCTATTATGCACACACCGACTAAGAAACTGATCAGGGGTCACTAGAAAATGAAATCGGAAAATCGGACGTATTTAAGTGAGGAACACATTTTTAAAACAATTTGGGACTGAAAAGTTGATACTCACACTTTTCTAAGCATATCATATTCTTAAAAGATGCACCAAATGCCTCGTATGAATATACTGGGTTGAATGTATAGCAGTATGTCTGGCTTATCACCAACAGTCCAAAAATAATAAAATAATGTAACTTGAACATATAAAATAGTAATAAATAAAGTTTATTTTATGCTTACCGGTGGTTTACGGCGGAATAACGGTGGATTATTCCCCGATAATTTCACTGTTCATAATTTCACAGTTCCTTATTTCACGGAAACAGACTTTTTTTTAAAACAAATTTCCCCGCCTCCAAAAATAAAATAAAATAATAAGCATTTTCACTTGCTCTCTTAATCTTTAACAAATAACAGAACATTATATGTACATAAATGTAAACCTAATCGGCGAAATTGAAGCCATTGCAGAAGAACTATTTGATTGCAACTCGACGCGTGCATGGTGGAAATACGACGTCACGCATAACGTTTGAGGTATATAGTGGAGTATTTCCATCATTTAAGCTATTTGAAGCATGAAATAAATAGAATATAAGTATTTTACTGTGTATGATCGGCTGATAATTCACCTCGTGAGCAGCTGACTTATATTTTCACTTGTGGCTACGCCACTCGTGAAAATATTACATCCGCTGCTCACTCGGTGAATTATCAGCCGATCATACACGGAAAAATACAAATATCCTCTATATCAATCCCCAAAAAACTGTCTTGATAGGAGAATGGATTTGGTTATGCTACTTTTATTGAAATCAGGAAAAAGTAACCAAAATATCCTAAATATGTATTTCTTTTTATGCTATTTGAAAGAGGGATTATACAGTTCAAGATATATAACTACATCAAAACTCAAAACATCAATTTGTGGAGAAAATGGAAACATCACATCCGACTCAAAATTATGTGAACATCATTAAAATTGTCAAACGACGTCAAATACAGGTTTTTGCCGAAATGGGGGTAGTTACTCAAAATGCATTCTATATGTTTCGTATGCATTGTTTTGGATAATTGTTTCGTAATTTCTACATTGATTGGAATGCCCTTTGACCACACGTATAAATCAGATATGTAAAGCAATACATTACGGAGTGATATGTCCTCAACAAGCGGAGATGTCTTTTGAGACACCCTGTATATTGTGTAGTTGACCATAAAGGAATTTTTTGCTGCGGCAATTTTTTACCAGAGTTATGGCCCTTTGTTACTCTTACAGTATTACATTGTGTTGCTTTAAGATTTGGCCTCCTTGTTTACTATAATAAGCACATGCATTGTCAATACCATGTTATACAATCCAACAGTTCATGAATGACATAGCTAGTTTTTAAGGACAAGGCTTCCACCGTTTTAAGTGTTTACTGAACCCAGTCTTGTTATTCATTATCAATGAATTCTTTGCATGCACCCCTTTTGATTTTCAGTTCCAGTTGATTATTTAAAACAGTTTATAAATAAGTTGTTTATAATTTCAGAAAACGACTTATTCTACACAATCGTAAGAATAACTTGGACACTGAACGTCGATACCTGTCAATGTGGCGATCATATTTTAAAGTAAAATGTGATGCGAAGAAAGCCCAACAGTTATGGTCTAATTCTTGTGCTAAGTAAGTCTATTGGTTTCATCGATTAGCTTATTTATTATGCCCCCCACATAGAATGGAAATTTTAAGGGGTATACTGTTTTCAGCATCTCCGTCTGTTGGTAGACAGATTCTTGTGAATACAGCTCCTCCTACAGTTATTGAAGGATTTCCATACATGAAAACCATAACATGTAGATGTACATGAAGGAAAAAAATAGTACTCAAATTATTTTTGCCAGATTTATGGCCCTTTGCCTATTAGTCTGTCAAAAAACAACCATTCAAGTTTTGTTCAATTATCACTGTGTAGGCAAAGTTAGAACTCCATGTTAATCCATATGATGGATTAATGTTCAAATTGTTGGTGATAGACTACACTAAGTCTTGTATTGACAATCAGCAGGTTTATAGTCATTTTGCCTGTCAATTGAACATACAAGTCATTCTCCAGGAAAACCAAACTTAGTTGTGATTTGTTTTATTAATTAAGAATAGCTACTAATGAGCAAAATTTTAAGCTTGCTATTAGCCTACTTATTGGTCAAAAGATGTAAAATTCAAAGTCTGTTTTTGAAACTTTATGAAAGGCATATGTCTAGCTGTTCAGATGTGCCTGATTTTGAGGAGACAAACTTTTTACTTGTTTCCTAATGCTTCTGGCATTTGATGCTTGGGTTTGAGGAATCAGGTTTGCCTTTTTTACTGTGTTACTGATGGGTAAAGAATATAGAGTTGTTGCCCTTTGCGGGCATGAGAGCAAGTTAGAAGTGGTTGTTTATTAGTTCCAGGAACACTGGTTAGCTAAACTGAGTACATTTCTCCTGAAAGTGAAACACATTTAATAAGAGAAGCATACATGCACTGCGGAGTAATACTTGGTTGGATATATGTATGTTGGTTGCACAGGCTAGTACATGGTCTAATTGATGTTGTTTCAGGAAAGCTTCAGAGAGGTGGAGACTTGTATGTCATAGACGACAATTAGCTCGACGGTTGATAGACACTGAGCCACACAGACAACTCAATAAACAAAGAGGTACATGCATTGCAACTTTTTAGGATGCCTCCAAATAATTTATGTAGATAAGTTGTCATGGGCCAATATTCACATACTTAGAATCTTATTAATTTAAAAGTGAAAACAAATTTTCCTTAAGTGTATCAGCTAAACAGGAAAATCAAGATTACCAATTGTTAACATTGTTTAGAAGCATTATGTAAATAGCTACAATAATAAAGAAAACATGAGTTAATCTCAGTTTCTAGGAAATATACATGTATGTGAAACCCAATAATTTATCTTAAGTCGAAATATTTAAGTTTTCACTTAAGATGCTATGTGAATACCACCCTTGATCTGTCACATTCTCACTGTGTTCAAAGTGTTTGCTTGTTCTATCTTTTGCTTTATTTTTGTTAACAAAACCCCTCAAGCTTCTGAACAAACCCCATATTAAACAATGGAATTAACGAAATATTTTTATTAATTTAGTGGTTTTGTGCACTTACATAATTATGTTAATTGTCAATTTTCAGTATTATTGATGCGATGGAAGGAAAGGTTTGATATTATAATGGAAGAGAAGCAGGCAGCAGCTGATGTTAGATGTACTCTCGATATATCACAACTCCGGATTCACTTTGAGAAATGGAATACTGCTACACAACAATTACTCCTCATCAAACCCATGGTCTTACATTACAAGAAACAACTTATTACACAGTCAGTGTTTCTCTATACATGTATTATATTTACACAGATTCCCATATACTTTCCATCAGTATAAACTAGTATAGATGTACAGGTAACTAATCTACTGGTTACCAAGGTTAGACAAAGAGCCCATTGCTTAACCAAGCTTCTATCGAGCGCTTTTTGGTAGCGCTTTTCTATGTCTGTAACCAATAGCAAACTAATTCATCATTTGAAATTGTGTTATTTTACCCAGCTATATATTACCATGGGTTCAGTAATTGCTATTTGGTCTGCACACTAACAGCTGGTGAGTGATCTAAAGCCCTCTGTGACATAGCTAAACTGTGTAAACAGTGTTTAAGTACTGTCCTTTCAAAGTCAAATGAGAACGGTTGTAAATATACTATTGTCCGGCAGGTAAACTATGTTTATGTAGGTTTAGCTGGGTATACCAGAGTTAATGATATTCACAGCTGTTCTTTTGAATGGGATAGATCCCTCATAAGTATTACTTACTGAATCGACTACAGTGAATTGCTCAATAAATGATGTAATAATGAAGTCTGTTTGATATTTCAGATGTTTTATTGAATGGAGACATTATGTAGTACACAAAGCAGAATGCCTGAAAAGTGAACAAGCTCTACTTCTTCTTAGAATGCGAAACAAATTTACTACTTGGAAGTATGTACCTTTCTATGTATTATACATAATAACCTACTATGGGATAGTAAATAGTATTTCAAATACTTTCTTCTTACCCTTATCAAACATAACTTAATCTGGTTTCACACTACAGCATTTGGACAAAGTTTACAAACATTTGGGAACTCCGCTGGTAAAAATTTAGAACAGTTAATGTTCACTGATGAATGCTGACTAACTTTTTCACAATTTTTAACATGCGAAACTTGAATCCATTATTGGGAATAAATTTTGGTATAATGTACCTACTGTTTATTATACAGTGTTGTTACCACATATTGTTTGTTACCCTGTGTCTGTCTGTCCATCAAGAAAATCTGGATCCTGCCATAACTCAAACAGTTCTCAAGTCAGGTTTATGAAACTTGGTATATGGATAGGGGCCAAAAAGGAGATTATGCATGTCTAATTATATTTTAATTCTGACATAAATTGTGGTTACCATAGCAACAGAAACATTGACAACCTGGAAACCAGGTAGGGAACTTCTGTATTGCTTGCAATTCCTAATTACTTGTACTGTGTTGTTTCTGCCTATTGTTTGTTACCCTGCGTTGTTTATAACAGGAGACAACATCAGGTTCAACAGTTACAAAAGGAATATAGTCAGAAGTTGGATACACGTCACGCTCAACACTGTCTTCATGCTTGGCTGTCTGTTATACAGAGAAAACATCAAGCTATACAGTTCCGTAACAACCATCTGGTTAAAGCCATGTTTTATCATTGGAACACTCGCTCACTGAGACAGCTGAGAGAGAAAAGATTGCAGAAGGTGGAAATGGTAGGGTCATGATCATTGCATATTTAAGTTAACTGGTCAATAAAATATATTTGTTGATATCTATACAAAAACTGATAGCAATTTTACTGACATGAAGTAAATTTTATTATGGCCCCCAACCTAGATTTACTCAGTCAAGCTTGAGGTTGGTCTATTTAAATTTTGTATGCACTATATTTCTTGCCACCAAAACTTTGTATTATTTATCAGAAATGAGCCTAGCTGTTTTTTTATCAAGCATGTTGTTTGATCATTTTAGGGACTGATTGCCTTCTGTTGTTTCCTCTTATAATTTTGTCTGGGATATTCTTTGGTAATTCCTGTGTAACCTACCATTACCAAGTCTAGAAGTCAACATTCATGGAGTTAAATAAAGTTAGGGAGAATTAGAGACCTTTTTAAGCTTACCTTAGCACAAACTTTTTGTGATCGCCCTTATGGTTTTATATCAGGAAGCGTACATGAACACGATACGGGAATATTTCTCACATTATATAAATCATGGTTTTATATCAGGAAGCGTACATGAACACGATACGGGAATATTTCTCACATTGGAGAAGTCAGCTTTACTACCAGCAAACACAGGATGAAGAGAACACAGTCTATCTACAACAACATATCCAGTATAATCAAGTCAAGATGGCTTTCTCATTCTGGAGAAGACATTTCAGGGCCACACTCGTTGCCAGGTATGTACACGTTCATTTATAATATTTGTCACACTTTCAAACAAAACAGTTTTGATATAGTTCAGTATAACCACAAAACACATCCGACACTCATGAATTTGAAAAATGTGTTATACAACATACCTGCCAAGTACTCCTTTTAAAGTGGAGTTACTCCTATTTTCACTGTTAATTTTTGGTTTTATCAGTTCACCTAACTATGAACACAGGTACATTTGATTCATTTTATGACCTTCTGCCCCATAATTATAACTAATAGAATTAATGTATTCTTTGTTTATGCATCTAAATCCCTTTTAATTCACATGTAAGTGCTTTGCTTTATTGCTCCTACCCAAACGAAAAAGAAAATCAACAAATTACTAACAAAATACTAACAAATCACTAACAAAACATAGTTTTATATTTTGTTAGTATGTTTTGTTAGTACAGCATTTAACGAAATACCAATGAAACACTTTCTGGATTTTGGGGGTTGAGTGTTTTGTTCATGTTTCATTAACTGGACAGTGTTTTGTTCATGTTTCATTACACTTAAAAGAATGAAAGCAATGTTTTGTTAGTGTTTCATTACACTTTAACTTGTTCATCCTATATTTTGTTAATGTTTCATTGGACTTGACTAAATCACAGTAAATGAAGATATATTTTGCATGCTCGGCAAATATGCATTCAATACTCCTGAGTTCTGAGTTTAACTTTACTGATTCTGATTTTGATTTTGATTGATAATGTACTATGATTGTTTCAGTATAACCACAAAAACACATTGGATACTCACGAATTAAAAAAAGTGTGGTATACAATACGATATATAATGATGGTGTTGATGTACTATGATTGATGATGTTTATGATTGTTTGATGTACTATGATTGATGATGATTATGATTGTTTGATGTACTATGATTGATGATGATTATGATGGTGTTGATGTACTATGATTGATGATGATTATGATTGTTTGATGTACTATGATTGATGATGATTATGATTGTTTGATGTACTATGATTGATGATGTTTATGATTGTTTGATGTACTATGATTGATGATGATTATGATTGTTTGATGTACTATGATTGATGATGTTTATGATTGTTTGATGTACTATGATTGATGATGATTATGATTGTGTTGATGTACTATGATTGATGATGATTATGATTGTTTGACTGTAGGGAGAATGAGAAGATACGAGTACGTAAACTTGCCAAACAAGCACTTCAAGCCTGGCATCAACATACACAGGATTATCTAGAAGATGCTGTAGAGAAGTTTGCTATAGCTATAGGATTGAGTCAGGCTGATGGTGATGTTAACATTGATACAGATCATCCAGAGATTGACACTGCAGAGAAATATGGTATGGTCATTGACTTGATAGCTTTCATAAATATTTGCAAGAATCATGATTCCTATGTTACATTGATAATAATATATGGTCATACTATTTATATCTTTTGAAAAATGTTGAAATGTTTTTATGCCCCCATATTGAATGATTGGGGGGTATATTGTTTTGGTAAGTCTGTTTATCTATCTGTCTAAAAACTTTAACCTTGCTTATAATATGAAAACACTTAGGCCTAGGTTCCTCAAAATTAAAAGTTTGCATGCAACTCTTCGAGACCTACAACCTCCCCCTGTCTTGAGGTTAAAGGTCAAGGTCACGAGGGGGCATAAGTGTTTCTGGAACATATCTTGTTGTGGATTTATTCTCTGATATGTACACACATTATTCCAATGTTACCATTTATTTTATGTGAGCAGATGTTCAGCAAATATTGGGTCATGGTGAGTCCATAGAAACAGTCAACTTCGAGTTTTCATCCACTCCAAAGTCCTCACATACTCCTCTAACACCACGGACACCACGGACACCCAGACATGCTTCTGCATTTGGAACACCTCTAAGAAGGTCAGTGCTTCCCTTTGTACAATAAATTATTATAGATTTTGATTGTTTTTATATTTTATTTAATCTTTTGAGGTACAAATTTTAACTTTATTAATGTTCCTGGTTAAAGAAGATAAGGTCATTGATGTTCTCTTAGCTTAGAATGTGTAGCCAGGGGCCTTATACACTAAAGTTGTAATTCTAAAACTCAGACTTAGACTTTATATTGCCATAATTTTTTATGTTCTATGCGCTCTCATGTTGTTATAAATGTACCAATTTTGATATATTAAATGGGTATCATGTTCACTGGGTAACAAAAAATTTGGTTAAATTTAATTTCAAAGAAATGGCAGTGATTATAAATATTGTAAATTATAAGTCTAAGTCTGAGTTTCAGTCTTACAATGTTGGTGAATAAGGTTCAAGGCTTTGTTAGAATGGCTTAGCTAAGTATGACCATCAGTTACACTTCCTTTATTATCACTCTGAGAATTATACAGACACGATAGCTGTCTATGATGTGTATTTATAGTTTCTGTGCTACTTTTATTATTAAGGTCAAGTTTCTCATTTGAAATTCTTCTGTAACTGAATCTGGTCAAGTTTTGAAAACCAGGCCCCGATCTCACGAAGTATTTCGCAACTCAAATTGACATTTTGCTACAATCAGAGTCACAATTACAAGTTTCGGCTCTTGAAATTTTACTGTAATATACTCAGAATACCATTTCTGTTCAGTGATGCTAATTTTGAGTCCAGTCTCGCATGGAAATTAACATTAAGATATATACCAATATTTGACATGAGATCTTGCTCAGATTGAGATGCTTAGGGAGATCAGGGCCTGGTTTAACGGGGTTGCTTTGTTTCCAATGTGCAGATGTACTAAGTATATGACACAATAAACTTATCTATATTTTATGAACAGGTTAGATTCACCATCATTAAGTCAGCACAGTTTGACTCAGTCATTGGACCTAGATTCTCCAGGAGCTCTCATCTCATCCGGCTTTCTTGATGCAAGATTTGAAATGGAACATGCAGTTAAAACGGCGAATAGAAGGGTAAAAACTTAAATATGTTAACATACGAGGGATGATCAATATATAATGATTATGACTATATCCAAACAGTATAAACCTTTGACACTTTAAAGTTAAGTCTGTTTTTTAACTGGGAATTAAGATGGATGTTGTCAAGTGTATAATATCTCAATATATATTTGAGTACAATAATCATTATTTCAGGTAATCTACCTGAATTATTGGGACTAATTAAAACACACACTGGAAAAAAATATTATCTGCAGAAAAACACAGCTTTACTTTAATTGAATACTGTACTGATGGGTTTATTATCTGGTGGTAGAAGCTATTTGACTGGTATCATCAGCAGTTTCTCAAAATGTCTGGTTTATTCTATGCTTCTTATTACTGTTTGGGAAAGTATCAAGTTGATATATGTGAAAGTTTGTTTACCATTACAGACAAAAAAATGTCACATTAACGTCCGTTGTTTTGTTTACCATTGTCATTATTACCCTGTTACTCTGAAGAAGGCTATATGCCGAAACTTAAGTAATACAATTAAAAACAATATGTGTATGTATTGTTGTTGAAATTACATCATTTGAATACCATTACAGGAGATAGTTGTTACAGCAGTCAGTAGAATACGACACTGGCCTGTGAGTATAATGTTTGAGCAATGGAGAGAGTACACAGCAAGACAACATGAGTTAAAGCATCTTTCGACACAGATGATTCCTGTACAACAACAGCTTGTTACTCGACGTTTCTTCACTGCATGGACTCATCATTATACCACTATCAAACTTGCCAAGCAGCATTATGTAAGCATATGTGTATATCATATTACATTATCAAATGATTATACACGATGGGACGTTAATTTATGGATTTAGCAGTTTAGGTAATAAATACAAGGGTCAATG
The DNA here is from genome assembly GCA_963678985.1 of Spisula subtruncata. NCBI lineage: Eukaryota > Metazoa > Mollusca > Bivalvia > Venerida > Mactridae > Spisula > Spisula subtruncata. The sequence continues at coordinate 14,227,919 of OY787669.1, forward strand.
TTATTGTTCAATGGGATTTAATATTGCGGCTAAAGGCGAACCACGAAATCCACAAAATTTAATTGTGTATTGTATTTGCTATGGCCATACACTAACCATATGTTAGAACTTCACAAATTGTATCTTCTGATATCAATTTTACATTTGTCGAGACGCAAAATTACAGCACTAGAAAGAATTAAGGTGCAAACATGACGTCAGGATAATTTTAACCTTGTCAAGGTGCTGCTCTCCTAGTAATGTATATTGATTGAAACCTATGCATCATACATCATTATTTTAATGGATAATGAGCATTCTATAAGATTATGTGATCAATAAAATTTTACATTCATACTCATCATTTTGTAAAAACAATGATCTCATTTTACAGGAACAAGTATTGCAACATAAAGCATTGTTAAGTCTGATCCTGTACAGAAATTCACGGTTACAAAAGAAACATTTGAACAATGTTGCTGGAATGCATTATGCAAGAAAGGTGTATTCAGAAGTCTTTCCAGTTTGGCTGGCTAAGGTATGCAACTTATTATTTGCTTGCTAACTCACTATTACTATTTGTTCAATAATTGTACATTTGTTAAATCAAAAGGCAGTGTGTGTATGGATACATGATTTAGTAGATAAGGTTGTGTTTTTACTGCCTAATATCTCGGCCAAATTTCAAAATCAATTAGAATGTTATGATCTAACATTGTATGTACATGTGTACCAGTTACAGATCTAAATAAATGTTGTGTACAACATTAATGCCAATATTTGACATGAGCTTTAACTCAGATTGAGAAGTTTTGGTAGATTGGGGCCTGATATAAGTTGTGTAATGTCAACATTCTGTCTGTTTTACCAACAACTAACCAGCTAATCCTTACAAATAGATTATATATGCAAGCTTGATATTCTGATTGCTAAATTTGTATTTAGTTCATTGCTGGGTTTGTAATGTGCAATCTGCTATGTACACCAGCATGTACTGAATGTATGAAGAAACAGTTTTATAAGAATAAGAAGCATTGCTAAATGTGTGTAACTATGTATTATTGCAGGCCCAGGAGAAGCAGCATTCACAAAGAATTGTACATCTCTGGACAAACATTACTGATGAAGAGAGAGAGTTGATTCCTAGAGAACGTTCATATAGATACAAACTCAACAAGAAATCACTCACTGAATGCTTCACTATATGGAGAGACAAATATAGGAGAATTCACAAGTTGAAGAAAGTTTACCACAATGTTCTATATAACAGGTAATGTTCTCACTGGCACTCGACCAGAGATTTTTATTGATGACTGTGGCCTATTTGTATATGTTTATGATATATGTTTATACAAGGGCGAGTAATGGGTTAAATTTCTCACTCGATATTGATGCTGTCAAAGTGTAATTATATTCATATGCAAAGTAAGTAACACTATGCAGTTCTACAGAAAACATATTAACTAGCCCGTCAAATTGAAATCACATCCCTATGCCAGCATGTTTTGCAGAAATAGGTCTTGTTTATACTGTTTTTACAGTGTTCGCATTCAAACTCTGCTGTCAGTAAATCAAAAGTATATCTAAGTATTGTCCCAGCAGTTGATGTAGCGAGTTTGGGAGTGGAGTCATCGCTGGGTTTTCGAGGATGATTACCAACAAGTATTGTTATTGCACTAGACATGATTGTTAAAAAATTACAGGTATGTGCATTTAACAAATGTATCAGTTTTAACGCATCGGTCCATCCAGTGATCATTCAATGTGAACGTACCTGTCACAGGTTGAAACAAATCAACTGATATATAGACAAGCTGTTTGTGTTTGTTACAGGTATTTCAATGTTTGGTATAGCTGGGCTACCGAGAGACACAGGAGAAATATCCTGTCTCAACAGTTCAGGGACAACAGAAGGACGAAACTGGTTAGTACATACTTATATCCCCCTATACTCATTGTACATGTGTGTGGACATTTGGTTTTATTCCTGCCAAGTTAACCTATGGCCTCCATCTTCAAGGAATAATTTCTAGCTTTGCCTAATTTGCCAATGATCTCTGACTTGGAGGGATAATGTAGGCTTTGTCTAATTTACCAATTTTCTCTGGCATCAAGGGATAATGCAGGCTTTGCCTATTCGGCCAATGATCTCAAGCTTCGAGGGATAATGCAGGCTTTGCATATTCGGTCAATGGTCTCAAGCATCAAGGGATAATGCAGGCTTTGCCTATTCGGTCAATGATCTCTGACTTGGAGGGATAATGTAGGCTTTGTCTTATTTACCAATTATCTCAAGCATCGAGGGATAATGCAGGCTTTGCATATTCAGTCAATGGTCTCAAGCATCAAGGGATAATGCAGGCTTTGCCTATTCGGTCAATGATCTCAAGCATTGAGGGATAATGAAGGCTTTGCCTATTCGGTCAATGGTCTCAAGCATCAAGGGATAATGCAGGCTTTGCCTATTCGGTCAATGGTCTCAAGCATCAAGGGATAATGCATGCTTTGCCTATTCGGTCAATGATCTCAAGCATCAAGGGATAATGCATGCTTTGCCTATTCGGTCAATGGTCTCAAGCATCAAGGGATAATGAAGGCTTTGCCTATTCGGTCAATGGTCTCAAGCATCAAGGGATAATGAAGGCTTTGCCTATTCGGTCAATGATCTCAAGCATTGAGGGATAATGAAGGCTTTGCCTATTTGGTCAATGGTCTCAAGCATCAAGGGATAATGCAGGCTTTGCCTATTTGGTCAATGGTCTCAAGCATCAAGGGATAATGCATGCTTTGTCTATTCGGTCAATGATCTCAAGCATTGAGGGATAATTCAGGCTTTGCCTATTCGGTCAATGATCTCAAGCATTGAGGGATAATGAAGGCTTTGCCTATTCGGTCAATGGCCTCAAGCATCAAGGGATAATGCAGGCTTTGCCTATTCGGTCAATGATCTCAAGCTTTGAGGGATGATTGTAGGCAAACACCTAGTACATGATATTGTGAATGTTGTTTTGTTGGTCAAGTTAACTTTTCGTTACATAATTGATGCTCTTGATAATGTAACATGTGTATATTGTGTGTATGACTCAGGTATGGAGAACATGGTGTTTGAGACAGACTCAGAAGCTTGAAGTGGAGAAACGTTATAAGAATGCTTGGCAGAATGATCTACTCACAGTTCTACATGCCTGGCATCACTGGGCAAGAGGTATGTATAAAATCACTTAATTGACAAATAACATCAAACGTTTGGATGATGTTTGTGAGGTCACTCAAAATGTAGATGGGGATAGTTTGTTTAAAATGTATAATGTACAATTTGTAAATGTATGTAATACTATATTCAAATTTTCAGAAACTGTTAAATTAAATATGAGTGTCGTCTTACTAATGATACATTATCAAAACTTGTGATATCTTGCCACAAAGCCCTGTTTTCCAGGAGAACGATTCAATATATATTTTTAAAATTCAAAATCTGATCTGTGATTTCTTGAACTATGAACAGTATGATGCTGTGATAAACTGATTACTGCTATATTTAGCTAGAATTTTTAGACATATCATTATAAGCCAGTAAGTACGGTGCCAGCATATACTATTCCTTGCACAGATTAGAGTAATGAAACATTGTTAATGTCCACAAGTAGTGATTAACACATTGTTATAGGTGTGATTATGTGTGTATATATAGACATGTATATAATACAGATGAGAGGATGAGAAAACAGAAAGCTGTATATATAGTACAGACACGACAACAGCATCTAGTAGCGAACATGTTTACTGTATGGAAGCAGGAGACGAGGAAACATGAACAAGTTATACAGTGGCATCATGATAAACTCATGTCCAGGTAATCTTATATTACCAGTATATCACTGGCTTAGAAAGGTCGTAAGTACAAAATCAATACATTTGTATTTTGAGAAAACAAGAAAAACTGTCTGACAATCTCTCTTTAGTTATGGTAAAACAAACTTTTTATACCCCCGCAAACAAAGTTTGAAGGGGGTATACTGGAGTCACCATGTTGGTCTGTGGGTCTGTTGGTCTGTCGGTTTGTTAGCATCGTGTCCGCTCTGTTACTTTGTCATTTCTTACTGGATTTTAAAATTGCTTGGTACAAATGTTCACCACATCAAGACGGTGTGTCATGCGCAAGACCCAGGTCCCTATCTCAAAGGTCAAGGTCACACTTAGAGGTCAAGGCTTATATAGTCATGCAAATTGTGTCTGTTCTGTAACTTTGTCATATCTTACTGGATTTTAAAATTTCTTGGTACAAATGTTCACCACATCAAGACGGTGTGTCATGCGCAAGACCCAGGTCCCTATCTCAAAGGTCAAGGTCACACTTAGAGGTCAAATGTTATATAGTCATGCAAATCGTGTCCGCTCTGTAACTTTGTCATTTCTTACTGGATTTTTACTTTTGACTTTGAACAACTACTTGTGAACTTGACTTGAAGAATCTAGTTGAACAGTTATATCTGCAGAGTGGCAATCCATAGTTACCTCTGAAGAGTGACAATTCTAGAAGAGATATTTTAATGACTGTGGCTTTTGACCGGAACATTTGTGTGAAGATTTCTGTTTGATTACCTGACAAATAATGATGATCATGAAGTAAAGATAGCTTATTCATTGATTGTAGAGTGTTGGGTGCATGGCGGTATGTTGCCAGATGGCAGAAAGATCTCAAACAAAGAGAGCTGCAGTGTCAATGGATGTCCTACACATATCTGGTAAGTACCGGTGTCTCAATCACATATCATGTAGCCATATCAGATTTAATCTTATACAGTACATTGATAGGCAACGTTTCATTACTGTGAGTTTTACCATGTTTCATGTTTAAGATTTGACATTGTCAGGGATTGAACCTACGGACCCATGTACTTGTACCAATATGGCCTTTGTACACAAGGTTTGTACTTTCTAGTCTCCGAGTGAACTTGTTTAACTTTCTGTTACTATCTTCAATATGATTATAATTTATAAGCATACCTGCCAAGTTAGTTGAATCCAAAAAGGAGAAATTAAGCAAAACATGTCACAAGATGCACTTAAATGTGATTTAAAAGGGATTTAGATGCATAAACAAGAAATGCATTTAAATTCTAGTGGTTATAAATATGGGACAGAACATCATAAAATGAGTCAAATATACCTTTGTTTAAAGTTAGGTGAACTTGGAAAACCAGAAATTAACAACGAAAATAGGAGTAACTCCACTTTAATATGAGTACTTGGTAGGTATATGTTATAAGAAATGAAAGTGGTACAGTATTTTATCATAGATATCCCTTATGTATTATATCAGTGACAATATGTGAGTATATCTTCAGGCAAAGAGAGCGTTTAAACAATGGGTGTCATGTTATGAAGATCGTCTTGTATTACAACATCATCATGATCAGATAGTTGAGACACGTGTTCTACGTATGGCACTACACTGGAAGAGAAAGGCACAGAAATCCAGGGGAGAGAATCTACGACAACACTTCCACATACAACATGTAAGTTCACTGTGAAAGTTATTAATTACACTGACTCAAGTATTGAACACATACTTTGGTGGTATTGCCTCATTTATTGTTATATTTGGTATATATTTTGTAAAGTTGTGGAACAACAATTCCCTACATTAAGCAGAACACATTCTACTAATAATTGACTTATTCCAATGTAATTGACATTACGCTATAGTTGTCAATTGATTCCCTGCAAATCGATTTAACCAGTAAATTAGAATCACATTGCCCAGTGGTTTAACTTGAAAACCTTCACCAAGCATGGCAGGCAACCTTCGACAAATAATCAGGTGGAGTGATCTCTGCTCAGACGTAATGTCAATTGTATATATTAATCAAATAATATTTTAATTATGTTGTAATGTGTGCAATAATACTTATTACTGGTATTATGTTACAAGATGCGTGGTGTACTGAGTAAGTGGAAGGCAGCATACAACAAGAACTTGACTCGTTACGAACAATTAGAGGAGTACCAGGGAAGGAAGAGTTGTGAGTTAACAGGAAGATATCTCGAGGTATGGAGAACAGAATTAATGTGTATACAAGCACAACGTGTGTTTACCATGAAACTCATGACAACATTTCTTGCTGAATGGAAACATGCCGCTAAAGGTAACCTATTCTTTTCTTCTTCTTGTAATTGAAATCAATAAAAAAGTAGTATAAAGTACAAACAATTGACAACGGATGTATTTTATCACTTTTGTTTCTTTCAATGTTTCGGCTTTACAATAAGCCTTCATCAGGGTAAAACTTCTTGTAATGTTCACTGTTTATTGAATGTAACACAAATAAACAAATTCAATAGATTTCGTCTGTCAGTCATTTCGTCCGTCTAGAAAATCTGGATCCTGCCATAACTCAAACAGTTTCCAAGCTAGGTTTATGAAACTTTATATGTTAATAGTGACCAGCGAGAAGCTTCGACACACTTGTTATTGTTTGATTCTGACCTGATTCTGTGGTTACCATGGCAACAGAAACATTGACAACCTGGAAACCAGGTAGGGGACTTCTGTATAATACAGCATTTAGTGTTAACTGAGTTATGGTTTCTACAATAAATGGTTTCTGTATTGTAAAATGAAGCATGTGATAATGTACTTCAGGTTGTCATGAGAGGAGGAATGCCTTACAGAAATATACAGCACATAAAACCTACCAGACTCAACGTGTTCACTTCCTATATTGGTACAATGTGGCTAAAGCTAGGAAATCTATACGAGGTCATGCTAACCTCAAGATGCAGCTAACGTATGTAGAAATTATCATTTTGTATTAAGCACAGGTAACTAAATCATTGATAAAGACTAAAACGAAAAACAAAACTGTTGAAAAATATAAATTTTACAAAAAAATATTGTTTTCGGTTTTTTTTATTATCAATGATACAGTTACCTGTGGTATTAAGGTGATGAATATTTAACTTTAATGTGATATGCGAGAGAAGTGCATTGATGTTGTTGAATTTAAGAGAGATGTCTGATGCTTTTGTAGAAGTTCTAACCATACATGCCAAGTTTCCCAGACAACTTTGCGTGACATTTGGTTGGAAATGCAGGATATTTCATTAAAATGCAGGAGATTTTCCTTGCTCAAACTTTTAACTCAATTTAATGAAGTTTATATGCAGTTTCACTGATTTAACTTGTATGGCAATACCATACATGCTCCATGGTGCAATTCAAACTCATATTTATCATCATTTTTATCCAATCAACATAAAATATCAGGTTCCAGTATATCAAGAAATGCGTGAGATTTGATGAATTTGCCTCAGATCATGCAGGAGTAGAGTCTCAAATTCAGGACACTCACACATGATGCAGGAGATTTGGCATGTAATCTATGGTCTAAACAGACAATGATAAACAAATAATATTTGAATAAAAAAACTCGTTCAGTTAAATGTTCATCTAGCTATTACACTATTTATGATGATTATAATTCAGTGTGTTCAAAGCCTGGTTATTGTATACACGGAAGCAGATTAATCTACGTCGACTTGAGGCAAATTTTACACGTACACGCAACTTGCGTATCATCAAGGATCGTTGGTATTTGATGAAGACACGTTATGATTATTGTGTGGAGATGTCAGAAATGGCGCATGGTGTTATACATGAAAAGAACAGTGTATTGATGAGACAAGCACTTCAACATTGGCACTTCAGATTACAGGTATTTTCTAGATAGCGTAATAACAAATATTGACAGACATACAGTCCCATGCCTAATTAAAGTTCACAAAGTGCAAAAATCACAAAGTAATTTCATTAATTTCTTCAGCTAGAAAAATATAACCATTGTAAAATAAGATTGTTGTCAAATGTTGTCAAATGTACTGAAGGATTGATTAGTTCTTCCTGTTTTCAATGAAGTGTTAGCAAGTGTTTTCCAGGCTGGGTATTTGACCTACCACAGCCTGGTATCAAACCTTGATTGGCATGTTACTAATCCAAAGAACTAATGATGGCCATGATTTTGAAATAATTGAAGACCAAAACATTGAAAACCTTGACATGTATGCTCATGTGGAGATACATTTTGTTAACTTATAGTAAAAGATAAGAACTAAAGATTATTTTTCATGACTATATTATAAAGACAGTTGAGCATGCTATATAAAGAGAAACATGTATCAGGGGTTCTACTGAGGCATAATTTCCAATCCTGAAACAAGTCGCAAATCGGTTTTAGGTGTCATAATAACACATCCCAGCAACTTAACAAGGCTTCAGACATTGGTTTATTTTTAAAATTTAGTTTATGAAACTTCAAATGACCATAACTTTGTCAATTCTTTGAATATTTTCACCAAATAACTTTTATTTTGTGCAGAAAAGATTTATATTTTTAATGCAGAAAATCCAGATTTCCAGATTATTCTGGAATCGTAGGACCTTTTATGTATTTGTTGATGTATATACCTGAAGTATTAAATGACTATATTCAGATTGTGATAGCGGACGAGTGTTACCAACATATACTAGCTAAGCGTACTGCTAACAGATGGTGCAGATTTGTCGTGAGAAAACAACAACAGAGACAACATATCAAACAACAAATGGAAAAAGCTGCAAAATACTACAACCAAAAATTGTGGTATGCATTCTTATATACATGTACTGGCAGTTAATATAGCACATGTTATACAACAGTCAGTTGCAACCCAACCTCCCACCCGGGGATGGGCGGTGGATAGCATGGGAAACGACCATGTTTTTCCCTTCCAGCTTCCACTGCTCTGCCAAGGGAATGTGTGGGGTAATTTTTTCCAAACCAACGAATACCCCAGGGATAATATTTAGTTTATAAGGGGCCCGGGAAATACTAGAGAGTTTACTGTCAGTTGTCCCCTGCAGGGCAAAGGAATGGCGGGCGTTTTGACAACCCAAAAGTAAAACCCCAACCTATCCCGGGGTAGGAGGCTGTGGATGCAACTGACTGATGCATTAGGGATTTCAATTATCAGTGGAAGCTAATTTTTACATTACTAAATATTTGTTTGAAATTGTTTACCATGATATGTATAATGAAATAGTTTATGGATATGAAGTTAGTCACAATATATATAACCTAGCTTGGTAGCACTGTACCTCTGGAAGGCCAGTTCCGTCCACACATACCAAGTTAGTAAAACCCAAAGTAGGAGTGATGAAGCAAAACATATTAATTCTATTGATTATAAATATGGGACTGAAGAACATATGAATCAAACGTACCTTTGTTCAAAGTTGGGTGAACTTGGAAAACCAGAAACTAACAACGAAAATAGAAGTAACTCCACTTTAATAGGAGTACTTGGCAGGTATGACCGTCTTTCTTTTCATACTCATCATGTTACTACAGTGGTGTGGTTATATTTCAGCAATAAAGTATACATTGCTTGGTTCAAACAAGTACTTGCAACAAGACATAATGAACGGAGAAAAGCCAGATTGTGTAGAAAGTATGCACTACTGTGGAAACACAGGGCAGACTTGTCATATACAGCCAAATGTATCGTACGTAATTCTTTGTTACATCTTTTTAAATATTGGGCATTGAAATGATGCTATTTATATTAGGATTGTTGAGAAGACATATTATGAGTAAAGCATCTACATGATGTCTTTATAATGTTAAATACTAAAATAATATTCTGCAATGATAAGGTTTTGAAACCTGGTGTCTTTGACTTCATTTTATGTCTTTGGATAATATAGTACTGTCTCGTAAGACGGTCTATTGTTTTCATGGATTATGTTAGAATAACTTTTGTCATTGCTTATGGTGACCACTGTCAGAAAAGTACCCATATTGAAAACTATTGGGGTCAAGTAGTAAAAAACAGTAGCTTCTTTTTCTAAAATGAACATTCAGGATTTTGATATGTTTCATTAAAAAGAGATGTGAAACTATTTTGAAAAGTTTTCGTCCAGAATTAATAAAAATCCGTATTTGAAAAATGGTTGCCAATTCTATTACATCAATACTATATTTTGCAGAGAAATGAAAAGTTGTATGCTCAGGCTTGGAAGATCTGGCATTTAGAATTTGTACGAAGAATGACCATCAAGAAAGTGGAAGCTTTTGAGAAGAAACAACAACTCACAATGGTAAATATGATTCATAATTGGGGGCATAGTAGCATTGGTACTGTTCGTCTGTATGTATGTCTGTATTTAACGCAAATCTTGTGTGTTTAATTTTTTCAAAACCATTGGATGGAATTTCTTCAAAACTTTCACAGATGAACAACTTCAGGATGGATTTTTTGTTGGGCCAATTTATACCAGGGTTCAGTTTCTTTGTAAGTTTTGCTTCATTCCCGACCAATTGGGGCACCAGTTTTGCATGGACACATTTCTAGTTTAACATTATTTAGTAAGTTCAAGTAGATTCCTTGTAAAATTACTGTCATTCTTTACTACATTTTTAGGTGTTTGTTTCTTGGAAAAACTTGAGTAGAAAGAGAAGTCGCAGATTGTCGTCAATGATACCATTACCTGTGTCTCCAGCATATAACATGCCATCAGCATGTAGCAGCGGGTCATCTACACCTACTGATGAACTAAACCCACCATATTCTCCTGTGTTTAATAAACCCTCACAGATACCACAACCTCATGTTAAACGCAAGAAATCATTGAGTGCTAGAAGTTCACCTACAGGATCCTTGGAGAAATTGACTCCGTACCAATCAGGACGTAGAGGATCCATATATTAAACATGACTCTATATATACAAACATTCCAATTTTAACAACCATACTGTGGAAACTTGAAATACCCTCAATGTTTGTGTGGTATTACTTGTACATGGTGTTGCAAATATGTTCACAAAAAAGTATTTTAGGTTATTGAATATAAGACTTAGTAGTAACCCATTGGTAATGAACATTAGAACTTATTTTTGTTTGAGTAAATGTGGGTACACTACTGTAAGTGCTTCATGATGCTATAATTGTACAATATATACCGGTAATAATTATCCCCTAGCTGCTGAATGTGATATGATACTGGTTGGCGTTTGTCAGTCTTTCTGTATGTGTGTAACTCCTCAAGGTCTCCTGCTCATACCATGCTGTTCCCTGTATAAAGTTCTCCTCCAGAAATATGGGAGGGGTAATATAGGCATTTAAGTTCAACTGCCTGTTGTATTGTTGAAATAGGTCCTACACACTAAAACTGGTATTTAAGGTGCACAAATTCTGTCATTGTTGAAAAAATGTGCCAAAGTGGGAGTGCTAACGAGGGACAGTCCAGTTATTGCTAATTATACCCCCACAAACAAAGTTTGAAGGGGGTATACTGGAGTCACCATGTTGGTCTGTTGGTATGTTAGCATCGTGTCCGCTCTGTAACTTTGTCATTTCTTACTGGATTTTAAATTTGCTTGGTACAAATGTTCACCACATCAAGACGGTTTGTCATGCGCAAGACCCAGGTCCCTATCTCAAAGGTCAAGGTCACACTTACAGGTCAAAGGTTATATAGTCATGCAAATAGTGTCCGCTCTGTAACTTTGTCATTTCTTACTGGATTTTAAAATTGCTTGGTACAAATGTTCACCACATCAAGACGGTGTGTCATGCGCAAATGTGTTGTTTAGACTATAATTTTAAATAATATTCCTGTGTCAAGGTGGTGCTGCAGGGGTATGATTCATCACTCCTGTGATAGCTCTAGTTTCTATTGAAAAGTATTATGTTTGCAAAATGAAGTTTTTTAATTGTTATTAATATGTTCAGTATTCTTAAGATTTTTCTTTTTAAAATTATTTTTCAACCACAAATAGATGTGAATACAGTGTGGTTTACATTTATTTGTGTTTAATCTTTTAGTGTTCAATGACATACAGGGAGACCAATGATGACTAAAATGGCCGATGCCTATCTTAAACAAAGTACATGTATTCATTGGCACATACAGGCTGTAGTCATCTCTTGCTGCTATATATCTAGATGTATTATGTTTGATATGTTATACATTATGTAATTTATTCACTGTGCATGTTTTCATGAACATTTCACAAAACCATTACTAGTCATTACTTGTATTTATGTGTATTTATTTATGTATCAAAGTTTGTGAATTTTATTGGAACAGTGTTTGGGGGGGGGGGGGGCTTCAAACTTGTTCTGTATACTGTTGTTGGGCAGCATTACAGTAAACTGTTGGCCAGGCATGTTGTGACAGACCATGTGTACACCAATAACTTACTGCTTAGTTTTCAAAAGTTATTGCATATCCTCCCTGGACTTGAATTTAGAAACAAAATAGTGAGAATTGATGTATGTAGTGTGGTCAGTTTATGATTGAAACAAAATAGCTCAGCTTATAAAATAGAATGTACTTAGTTTAATTAAGTATTATAATAATACTATTTACAAGAAATAAAATTCCTATTCATTTCCTGATCTATAAGCTACTGACTGTGCCACCTTGATGTGCGGACTGTACTTCCTTAATAAACAGCCTAAGTAGTCAATAATGTTACTCCATATGAGAAGATTACATTGGATCTCAAACAAGAACTCATGTAGATGCTACAACCCTAATACAATCACAGTGTGCACATTTGGCTATATACTGTAAAATCATTAATTTTCATGGGGGATTAAATTTAGTGGTTCACTTCAACCAATCTCATCGAACAATAATTTTGATCCTTGTATGCATTACCTTAAATGTGAAATCCACCAATTTACGTCGCATCAAAATGTTATTTTTAGCTCCACTTTTTGAAGAAAAAAAGTGGAGCTATTGTCATGACCCACTCGATGGCGTCGGCGGCGTTGGTTAACCTTTTCGTTCAGGTCCATTTCTCAGTAACCGTCAAAGATATTTGATTCAAACTTAGTATGCATGTTAACTATCATAAGGGGAACCCATTTCACAAGGGGAAGTAACCCTAAAATTAATTTTGCCAGAGTTATGGCCCTTTTTCGACTTAGAATTTTCGTTGTCGGTTAACGTTTTTGTTCAGGTCAATTTCTCAGTAACTGTCAAAGATATTTGCTTCAAACTTGGTATGCTTGTTAACTAACACAAGGGGAACCCATTTCACAAGGGCAGGTAACCCAAAATTTAATTTTGTCATAGTTATGGCCCCTTTTCGACTTAGAATTTCACATTTATGTCCATATCTCAGAAACCCTCAAAGATATTTGCTTCAAATTTGATATGCATGTTTATTATCACAAGGTTAACCCATTTCACATGGGCAGGTGACCCTAAACTTAATTTGTCATAGTTATGGCACCTATTGACTTAGAATTTCATGTTAAGGTCCATATCTCAGAAAGCGTCAAAGATATTTGCTTCAAACTTGGTATGCATGTTTATCATCAAAAGGGGAACCTATTTCACAAGGGCAGGTAAACCTAAAATTAATTTTGCCAAACAACGTCATCCACTACACTATCCAACACATAAAAAGTGGAGCGTGCTGTCCACGGAGAGTTCTTATTTACCAAAAACCACCAAATTTCGTCTCATCAAAATTAATTAATTTTACAGTATTTCATGTTTTTATTATTGTATTATATAGAATTGTTTGAGGTTATTATAAAGATGTGTATTATTGAGTGGCTAGAAGATTACAAGTATTATTCATCAAAGCTACTGTGATATTTAGTTGATGCCAAATAAATTGAGTTTATAAGAATTGAATCTTGTTTCTTGTTATAAGTCTAAGACAATGCTACAGGTCAGCATAAGCTAGCAAGTATCTTTTACTGTATACCCCATAATGTTAAATCATGTGTGTTGAACTCCTCATTAACTACTGGGTGCAATTTCATCAAACTTTCACAGATGATCAATCCCTATGTGTAGTTGACTCAGTCTACATAGTTTTAAGAGATTGAATTTTTAATCGTGTTGTCTCAATGCATATAGATGACCCTAAATGAAGGAATATTTGCTACATCAAGTTTTACAAGAGTTATGGTCCTGTTACTTTTACTATATTCCTCATAGTGGGACAACATCTCCATTCTTTCCCCATGTTAATGGTGTAATTGTGCTATAATGGGCGCACATGACACATTGTGTCCTATTTCTAGTTTGATTTTTAGGTCAAAGGTCAAGGTCACTGTTACCTTTACAATTTCAGACTATTTGGCTGCAAAGGAGGTGTACATGTTCTACAAACATCTCTTTGTTACTTGTATACTAAAAATCAACACAGACTGTTTTTGGAAATTATATTTAATAAATGAACAGGATGCAATACAGTAAAACTTGAACATCTAGTAACAACATGCAACAAACAATGAACTAATCATCACATACAGGAACAACCTGGTTATAGTGCAGGAACACGTCTACTTAAAATAGATAATTAATTTAACATAACTTAACGAGGCTTCTGTACAATATATATAAAATACATGCATGCAAACAGCGGAACATTGAACACATTATTTGGTGGTTAGAATTTAATTTATATTGAAGTTTTTAAATTTCATGAATTTAACATGTCTAAAAAATAAGCAAACATTATAATAGAACAAGGAAAGCAATACAGAAGTCCCCTACCTGGTTTTCAGGTTTTCAATGTTTCTGTTGCCATGGCAAAAAACAATTTTTGTCTGAATACTAAAACAATTAGCATACATGATCTCCACACACCAAGTTTCATATACCTAGCTTGAAAACTGTTTAAGTTATGGCAGGATCCAGTTTTCTAAACAGTCTGACTGACAGAGGGCAAACCTATAGTCCCCTCCAGTCGAAAACCAGTAGGGGACTAACAATGATATGACACAAAATCTCACACACAGAGACATAACCCTGAAAATATTCATTTGACCTAAATTTTCGGCCAATATGCACAACCTAGGCTTAATATGTACATGTAATTGTATTTAAACTTGACCTATCAATGGTACCAGTAAACAAACTTCGTGACATCCCAAGGAACAGATGTCCAGCACAAAGTCATGCGTATATCTCCCCACAATATATGAGAGACATAACTAGAAAAACCACATGCATTAATACAAACAAATATTAACATCTGAACAGAACTAAATGTATGCATTACCTTCACTTCAATAACATTAACAAATTTCACATTGAAGTTAATATTGTATGTGTCAACATAGGTACAATTTCATCTATGGTCAGTAAAATAAATTATATAAAGTAAAGTTTTAAAAAAAATTCTATTCTATTTATTATGTCATAAAAAGCTTATTTTGAAAATACTGGATAATAAATAAAAGTTACTGAGCATACAACTCACAAAATGCTATTTTTCAAAGATAAAAGCACATGGTTGTCAGTTTTCATGCATAAAACAGACATACAAAATTCTTGTCACAATGGTCACATAACAATTTCCGTCCTATGGTTGGCTCATATACCTCGGACAATATGTTGTTTATCCTTCCGAAACTGTACAATAACGCTTGTTACTTTTTAAGAAGACACTTTTGATAAAACAAACTAGTACTGTATCTATTACATAATTAATAGTGAAATTTAAAGCCAAGAATGAAGATATGGGTATTAAATCACTTAGAATAAAAACAATAGTTATCATGTACACGTAAGTTATAATGAATACACCTAAAGCCAATCTAGGTGTTGTTGCTTCTTTGACCATAAAGAAAAGTAATATCAACTTCTCAATCGAAACGTGTAACAACACACCATTAACTAAAGCAAGACTCTATTGAAGGGTTTACATATTCATAGTGTTCAAGATAAACTAGTGCTAACACAAATGTAGTTTGTATTTCATTGGTTTTTACAACGCATGACATTTTAATCATGCATGCACCAATGTATTACTTGCCTTTTGGAACACTATCTGTGCCATTCAATGCTATTCTTTGAAAGTAGTAGAAAGTGTCTTCAAGAATTACTTGTGTTGGTCTTTGATCAACGATTAAATCATCACCTTCTTTGGGCATCATCGGGTATTTACCTTTGAACTTCATTTCACTGAAATTCATTCTAGGATAGAAATTAGCAACCCATTCAACAAATTTCCTGCTAGGAAATGGAACATGGAATTTCAGAGTATCCATGAAATACATATCTTCAGTAACATATATATCAACTGGTGGGTTAGTAGATTTAGATATCTCAGTAACCTGTTCATTCTCCACAATCAGAAAATCTATGTACTTTGTCAGTAAACTTTTGGCACTCATATTGGTGATCTCAGACGGGTTGACTACAAAGTATTTATGCTTGCCTCCCGAAGATTCTTCTCTACGTAGTGCTGGTGGATACTTCTGAAACATGTGGTCAATGATAGGCATCTGTGGGGGAACTTTAGGTACATCATCTGTGTTGTATTTAGATGTTCTAGGTCGCTTCATTGATGTGCAACTATCTGATCGCTTCCGCTTATGATCTTTTTGCACAAAGGCTTCATTTGCTGTCCTGTCAATGAAATCACGTGATGGATAGATAGAAGAATAATCCATTTCAGACATTTGATGGCCAATTACTTCTTTCTTTGGATACTGATAATTCTGGCTTAAGTGAGTTTCCATCATTTCTCGAGGAGTGAAAGTCATTTTGGTGATCTCATTCAGTGGTTGCATATATTGGTTACGTTTGTTGTTGGATGGTGGAGATCTGCCAGTACGAATGTTACCATACCCTAGATAACCTGGTAGCTCCGCCTGCTGCTGCTGCTGCTGTATATTGGTTGCATGTGGAAACTGTTTCAAGTTCATAAATGGTTTCCTGCTTAGATCAGGTGTACACCTAGTGAGATTACATGCACTCTCAGAATCATCAGAATAAAAACTGCTATCTCCATCTTTACACAATCTGAAATTATAACAAGACGGTCAAAGGCCCTAAAGTGCTTACCTGAAGACATGTAATTTGACAGAATTCTGAATTTTTTGTTTTAATATGACCTAAATATCCCATGCTCAAACTAGATATTTAAATTAATTCTAAGAAAAGTTTAACATTTTTTAGCTTTTCTGTGCACTTATTTTCCCCCTCCTATGGGCCAGGACCCCTTTCCCCGAAAGTTAAAAGAATCAAAGTACTGAAAGTACTGACAGGCTGGCGAACTGCTAAGGAACAATAGCTTTTCAAGTAATATAACATCAAGTGGTTTTCTAAGTCGAAAGAGAGGTAAGTGCTGGACTTTACAAAAAAATAAATAAAAAAAAAATAAAAAATTCGGAGCCGCCGTGATTCGATCGCTGGACCTTAGCATCAGAAAATTACTAAGCGAGTTGCTCAACCACTCGACCACGATCTCGTTGGAGAATGTTGACCTAAATAATTTAACATAATAAAATCATTGATGCGTGCGCTATATCGCGTTCGTAACGCGTAGTAATAATTATCAACTCCTTTAAACACCTTTTTTTTAATTTCATACAATTTCTTTCCATTTCAAGAAGAAACTAATATATTACAATGGAACAGAATAAATGAAACAAGGAAAGTTGAATGTTCTTATCTTGCAAAACTGATTAACGAGGAGGAACTATTTGCATTGAGTGTATAGATTCTGTGTTGTCAGTTTCGGGAGTAAATTCATCTTAGTGGATTTCATTTTTTAGGATTGTAATAGTCTGGCGCGAAATCGCCAGCCTAAAAACTGGAGTATATTGTTACATCCCTAGTATACTATAACATACAAAGCTACTCTCTCTGCTTCTAGACTGCCTGGAGGAAATGGACTTTCTGGAGCATTCTGTGTATGCATGTCAGCTACAGTTTTCTTACTGCTCCATCTACCACCGTGTAAATGTACATCATTGTACGTCACAGAAACCTGAAACACGTGTAAATGTACATCATTGTACGTCACAGAAACCTGAAATACGTGTAAATGTACATCATTGTACGTCACAGAAACCTGAAATACGTGTAAATGTACATCATTGTACGTCACAGAAACCTGAAATAAGCGTAAATGTACATCATTGTACGTCACAGAAACCTGAAATATGTGTAAATGTACATCATTGTATGTCACAGAAACCTGAAATACGTGTAAATGTACATCATTGTATGTCACAGAAACCTGAAATACGTGTAAATGTACATCATTGTACGTCACAGAAACCTGAAATACGTGTAAATGTACATCATTGTATGTCACAGAAACCTGAAATACGTGTAAATGTACATCAATGTATGTCACAGAAACCTGAAATAAGCGTAAATGTACATCATTGTACGTCACAGAAACCTGAAATACGTGTAAATGTACTTCATTCTATGTCACAGAAACCTGAAATACGTGTAAATGTACATCATTGTATGTCACAGAAACCTGAAATAAGCGTAAATGTACATTATTCTATGTCACAGAAACCTGAAATATGTGTAAATGTACATCATTGTATGTCATAGAAACCTGAAATCGTAATAACTAGTCAGTACAATCACGCTTTTAAGACATGGGAAGATGCAAAAAAATCAATTTTAAGCATTTTGTATTATTTGGTTTTGGTTGTCAAACGCTCACAATACACCCAAGTGACTGCAATTTTTAAACTTCCGCCCAACTCAAAAGCGGTGAAACACCTTAAGGAAAATGTTGATATACAAATGATCAGTTCACATTCTCCTTGATTAGGCATATGTTTGTCCACACTGCAGCCAGGTTTTATAATGAAAGATCAAGTCAGAACTGTGCCCTAAAGTTAATGATATTTGTCTTTAAATTGGCCTAGTGTTTATCTATTTATTTAACAAGTTGACCTTGTATTGAACTTGACCTCGATAGTATAGGTGATAGAGGTACACAATATCGATCACCACTGGTCTCATGAAGATCAAGTGAAAACAGTCACATACATACAATGTTCTAGCTTAGGAGAGCTACTAACACTCGGAGAATGTAAAATACGGACAAGTTTACCTGTTGTGGAGTATTTAAGCACATCCTGTATGACAGACTGATTGCCTGATATATAGACAGTTTACCTGTTGTGGAGTATTTAGAAGACCCACATCCTGTATGACAGACTGATTGCCTGATATATAGACAGTTTACCTGTTGTGGAGTATTTAGAAGACCCACATCCTGTATGACAGACTGATTGCCTGATATATAGACAGTTTACCTGTTGTGGAGTATTTAGAAGACCCACATCCTGTATGACAGACTGATTGCCTGATATATAGACAGTTTACCTGTTGTGGAGTATTTAGAAGACCCACATCCTGTATGACAGACTGATTGCCTGATATATAGACAGTTTACCTGTTGTGGAGTATTTAGAAGACCCACATCCTGTATGACAGACTGATTGCCTGATATATAGACAGTTTACCTGTTGTGGAGTATTTAGAAGATGCACATCCTGAATGACGGACTGGTTACCGACATCCTGTATTACAGACTGGTTGCCAGGTATCTGATTGTATACCATCTCATTACCTCTTTCAAACCCACCATGAATGTAATTCTGTCCACCGTTACGCTTCAGTATATCTGAAATCCTACAGTACAACAAAAACCATTACAATCGGGATCAGCACTGTCGACACCTCATGTAAGGGTACCATATATATCTGTGCATCAAAATTCCGGAGGTATTTTACACAGAATTTTATCACACCTGATAGCAGTGATTTTCAGAAAGCATCATCATAAACTCTACAGAAATGTGGGAAGAGTTACACACATACAGACTAGAGACGGTGTTCTGTGACTATTCTCTATGGAATGAATGTAATTTTGGTAGTTATGTGACAAATTTTAAATTCACATAAAATGAAAATAATTCCAAAACTCTACCATTTCAGGTTAATCAACTTTCTTAAAGGCACATAAAACGGATTTGTAAGGGTGGACAAACTGAAGAACAGACGGAATGACGCCAGCTAACAGTACCTTGCATCCCGGGTAGCGGCATTAGATATCAGGGCTTTTCCTGTGCTGACCATGGGTCCCTCTATCGGACCCATTCCCAATGCCAAACGGGCTATTTTTTCCCCAATTTCCAAAACAAATTCCCAATCCAAGGTAACAAAACAAGTATAAATTATCGTTCCGGAGAAAGACCAGTACTATTGACAACAATATTTCAGAAAACGTGTTCAAAATTTAAAATCGCAAAAACAAAGGGCCAGAACTACCTTAAAATTTATCCGACTGATGTCTGTCGACGATATGCACACCTTGACTTGGTACTGATCAGTCATAACAATTTTATTTGATATCAATTGGAAACTGAGAAATAGTGCTCACAAAATTTATAAATGTCAAAAACAAAGGACCACAACTCACAGAAAATCACAGTAATCCATTGAAAGCTAATAATAAGCAGTATATAACTCATTATTTTACCTTTGACCTAGTTGCATCCATGGGAGTTTGGTTTGATATACCACATGATCAAGTTGAACATTTATATTACACATATAGGGTTGAGGAAGGAAAGGAAACAGGTAATATTTCAAACAGTTATTCCAAGAGTGTAACATCATACCTGTGTGAATTGGATCCAGCGAAGTTTTGTACAAGCTCTGAAGCTAACTGTTCTGCAGCTAATTGGTCATCTATCTGTTGGTTATACTGCTGACCATACTGGGAATATTGCATAAAGTTTGTCATCTGAATTATAAGACAAACATTATTTATGCATTGAGTCATTTGTTCTGAACTGATTTTGAAATTAATTAATAGCATAGAAAATTGATTCATGTTTCAGCTCATGCATTTTACTTAGAGTCAGTCAGGTGATATTTGCCATCTAGCTTATATAATGGCCCTTGTGGGTGTAATAATTTATGCCCCTGCCATGAAAATGGCCTGGAGCATGTAACCCATTTCCGTCCTTATATATTCTGTTAGCGTCATCATTCTTACAGTAATAGCCCCCCATGATGAATGAGATGGTTTGTTAACCAGGTTTTTAATGAAAATCCTCATTATAAGTGTAAAGTATGGCTGGTGGGCAGCGACGTAATTGTGAAATGTATGCATTTTATTACTAACCTGACCATTTTCTTCCGTCATTAACTGTTGCTGTTGGTAACTTTGTGATCCCTGGTTATAATGTTGAGACTGTTGATTGTAACTTTGTATCTGTGGAGTATATGTGTTGGTTTTATCTGGAAAGGTTTGTATCTGAGGGTACTGGTTCACCGATTGTTCATTAAAGGGTGAGTACTCAACAAAATCTTGTTTAGAAGAAGCAGTCAAATTCTGTGGTTCGCCATAGTATGATTGTTTATATACATTTAATTCAGCACTAGAGGAGAACTCATCTGTATCATTGGTGCCCGAATCTGAACAAATGTCCTTTAAAAGTCCCTTGAAACTTGTTGAAGATTGTTTGTTACTAGAATGTTTTCCATATACATTTTTAACTAGCTCCAGTTGATCAGCTTCTTGTTCAGGATCCTTGTTGTTATTAACATCAACAATATTAACAGGCTCAGCATCAACTTGAATTGGAATCAAGGTTTCCTGATGTACTCCACTTTGTGATTTGCCGATACCATTTTGTGCATACATACCAGGTGTAGGACTAACTGCAGATTTACTCCTCTCTCGATTTTTCATGTCACCACAAGATGAGACATTGACAGGGTTTTCAGTATTACAACCAAGAATGATAGGTATTGGTGACTGGCATGTCAGATCCACTGCTTCATGAGACAAATTCACTGGTTCACAGACAGTATTGGCAGCAGTAGACAGGTTTGTAGGTGTATGTATGGTACTAAGCTGTTGTGTTTCCTTATCTTCTGTCTCACTATGAACACATTGTTGACTGTCACTAAAGATTGTAGATGATTGACCATCACTTAAAGTTGTTGGTGGTTGACTGTCACATGAGGTTGAAAATGTTTGACAAGTTGAAGGTGACCTAACATCACGCGAGGTTGTAAGATCAACTGCTTGATCTAAAATAGCTGAGGAGCAATCTGATGATTTATCTGAAATATAAAACAACAAGATGTTTATGTTAAACCAGCCAGCCAGTCATTTAGAGGGTGTAAACTAGAGAAAGTTCATTTTGGTCAGAAAGTTATCAAAGTATGGCATATTTTTCCAAGTGAAATATGATCAAAGTTGGAACAAAGGTATAACACTAAATTAAGTTCATAACTGGGTCATCTGGGGTCAACAACTAGGTCATTAAACCTAGTTAGAATGCCACTTTGAATCAGGGCCATATCATCATGTAAAAAATTAACTTAAATTCAAATCTTAGAAAAAACTTGTATTCACTCTAGAGGTCAGTGTTGATTCAATTTGCATGAAACTTGGTTGGAATGATACTCTTCCTGAAATCTAGGCCAAGTTTGAAACTGGGCCATGTCGCATTGAAAACTAGGTCGCTAGGTCAAATGTAAGAAAAAAATGTGTTCTTTCTACAGGTCAGTTTTGATAAAATATTCATGAAATTTAGTCAGAATATAAGTATTCATTAAATGTAGGCCAATTCTCAATCTGGGTCATGTCGGGCCAAGAGCAAGGTCACCGGGTCAAATCTTATTAAAGTCTTTTGTTCTCTCCAGAGGTCACAGTTTTTATCGAATATTCATGAAACTTGTTGAGACTGTTTCTTTCCATGAAACCTAAGCCAAGTTCTAAAGTGCATCATGTAGGGTCATTAACTGAGTCACTAGGTCAAATCTTAGAATAACCTTGCGTTCACTCCAGAGACCCAAATTTTGATCAAATCATGGCCTTTTTCTGCTCTTTTGGGGAAAAGGCCCCAGCTAAATTTGGGAATTTTGTATTGCTAAATTTTCCAAACTGGGAAAAAATCAATTAAATGGCAAGATTAGGATAAATTTGATCCCTTTTTTAAACTCACCTTGAACTGTTCCAATCTATTGTCACCATTGCACACAAACAAAGTGTAACATATAATATTTCATTTACGAAATTACTGGGCTTTTATGATTTTAGTTTACTGACAGAAAACACAAGTTATGTGAACACTAGGTCTACCTGTTTCTCCATTTTTGTTTGGGTTGTTTTGGGGGTGTTTTAACACAGGATCATCAAATCCATGTCTTGCATCTTCTGAAATCTGAAGCTTGTCAACACATTCTACAGTTGCCAGTGACACTGTGGAAACAGTGGACAGCATAGACTCATCTTCGCTTAAGTCAACAGTATCATTTATTCTTCTCCTTTTACGAGAGGGACATTTAGCAGGACTGACAAATTGCAATGATGTACCCGATAACTCACTGCATGATGTTGAACTTGAGCTTTCGTCAATGTCGACATCAATAACAACAATAGGTGAAACATCAACCGATCTACACCTACTGGATCTGGTAGAAGAATATTTCTCTTGAACATGATCAAAGCTATTTGATTGAACGGACGAATTCCCAATGATGTCGTTCGCTTCGGGTGTATTATTGTTGCGATGCATTTGATCGGAACCGTTTTTCTCAATCGTCGAGTTTTGCCTGTTGCGTCTCCTCATTTTATGTTGGAGATTCTGAGCTGTGCCTTCCAATAAGAAAGAGAAATACCTAGAATACAGTCCACATCAGTTGAATATGTTTTATTAGTCTCAATTAAGCTCAAATGTCACATAATTAAAGTAAAGATGAACAAAAAATTATTAGCGGGCGTCTGCTTCCTCCATTGTTACTAATGCATTGTGGGAATCAGGATGGATCGGTAAAACCCGGAACATCCGTTATCTCGAACGGA
Organism: Spisula subtruncata; assembly: GCA_963678985.1. Lineage (NCBI taxonomy): Eukaryota > Metazoa > Mollusca > Bivalvia > Venerida > Mactridae > Spisula > Spisula subtruncata. Next base: position 14,251,564 of record OY787669.1, read on the forward strand.
ATTTACGGAACCAAACGCTAATTTTAAGCTGTTTTTATTTTTCATTGTTTTGATTTCAATTATTTTAGACGTTTATATATGTGCAGGAATGTGAGGACAAATACGTGTAATTTTAGGTCTTTTGTGGGGGTAACGTCCACAGGGCCCTAGGTCGACTCGCTCACCTGTTGTAGTAGGATCTTACAGTTATAATAACTGACTAAGTGCCATGAAGATTGGCTCAAAATTGTGGTCCCTCTAGAGTTCATACATGGTTTTTCTAAAATTTGACCCAGTGACTAGTTTTTTACCCAACATTAGGTCTAGATATATCAGTAAGACTAGCATTCTCACAAAATTTCATAAAGATTGGAATAAAACTAAGACATAAACAGTAATGATAGGCTTTTGTAAGATTTGACCTAGTGACCTTGTTTTTAATATGGTATGACCAAGTATCTAACTTGTGACCTCTATAGTGAACACAAAGACTTCTAATATTTGACAAATTGACCTAGTTGTTGAACTCACATGACCCAGTTTTTACTTGGCCATAAATATTAATGTTATGGAGAACGACATTCTGACCAAGTTTCATCAAGATTGGATAAAAAGTGTGACCTTGAGAGTGAACACACGGTTCTTCTCTAATGTTTGAACCAGTGACCTCGCTTTTACCGAAGATGAGTCAATTTCGAGCTTGACGTAGATTTTACTGAGAGTAATTTTCTGATTAAGTTTCATGAATATTGAATAAAAACTGTGACCGCTAAAGTGAAGAAAAATGTTCTTTGTGATTTGACATAGTGACAGATTTTGACCCCACATGACGAAGTTTTAAACTTGACTTATATTTCTAGAACATATACTGAAGAAAGAAAGTGTGCTCCCTGACACGCGAAGGAAAGTATGCACTTGATAACAGGGAAAAGTTATAGTACTTAGGAAAATACTGGCAAATTTAATATCACGATTTCCACTAACGCTTTTACAACATGCTGGTTCGTGAAGGATTATTTTCTTCATTATGTCATGATGGTGAAGGTTTAAAACCTGTTACTCTATACTATGTAATAGAAAATACTCTTAATGGTTGAAATACTTTATTTACAAAATATAAAGGGTGTGCTGTACACGTGTATATTGTAGATTCTTATATCCTACATATATTGGAAGCCATAAAACCCTGTTTTCGTAGCGCTACCAGTGCTTTTGATTTTTAAACTCGTAATAATTGTAGAATGTCGGGCAAACTTCACACAGCTACTTAATTTCTTTGTATGTTATTTCTTTATCCATCTTCACGTATATTTATCAGGGATTCTATAAATTACTAACTATAATATTACTATATATAGATAAGATCCTGTATTTATTCACTTCAATACCACCCTCTAGTCACCCCTTGGAATTTGTCGCAAACCGTAGTCGGTAGGCTGTGTCATCTTCGTTACAGATGGGAAATGTCTTCTAAGAATACAAAAAGTATTATATGCAAAAATTCTTACGTTACTAAACATTAACACACATTTTTTTAAACGCTCTGTACAATGTATGAAAAATGAAACACAATTAGAATTAAAAACTTATGACAAATATTCGTTTTTCCGATATTTTCATAAATCAGTAACAAATAGACTTGTATAGCTGTCGCCATTTATGATACCGTATTTATTCTGATAATTTCCCATACAGTAATATCAGCGGTTACGGTTAATGCTTAAAACTGGTAAAGGTGCATACAGGCTTTATTGTAAGTCTAGGATGTACATTTCACAAGATGTACAAGAAAGTACATTTCCCTGATTAATGTCACTTTGTTGTAACATTGGAGTTGCATATCTCCAGAAAATGCATGATATAAGCGTACTACACTTACTACACAGTACGTCTTGACTTATCCTAGTAGACCAAGATGTGCTGGGCGATCCATTAATTCCGCACATTAGTAAATGCATTTATTTACTTACATGTATGAATCTGGTATCCTTTGAGAGTACAGTGACGTATGACCGTGCAATAAGTGAGCCAAGACGACAAGAACGTCGTGAGAATTTCAGACGCCATTTCAGACAGGTTTCAGATAATGTGAGTGGTTACATAAAGCGTGAGCTCTGACGTCATTTCAGACAGGTTTCAGAGAATGTGAGTGGTTACATAAAGCGTGAGCTCTGACGTCATTTAAGACAGGTTTCAGAGAATGTGAGTTGTTACATAAAGCGTGAGATCTGACGTCATTTCAGACATGTTTCAGAGAATGTGAGTTGTTACATAAAGCGTGAGCTCTGACGTCATTTCAGACAGGTTTGAACAAAGAATGTGAGTTGTTACATAAAGCGTGAACTCTGATGTCATGATTTCAGACAGGTTCCAGAGAATGTGAGTGGTTACAAGAAGCGTGAACTCTTACGTCATTTAAGACATATTTCAGAGAATGTGAGTTGTTACATAAAGCGTGTGCTCTGACGTCATTTCAGACAGGTTTGAACAGAAAATGTGAGTTGTTACATAAAGCGTGAACTCTGATGCCATTTCAGACAGGTTTGGACAGAGAATGTGAGTAGTTACATAAAGCGTGAACTCTGACGTCATAGTGGTTTTATATATATTTAATAGATTCTGTAAATATTGTTCATGTGATAATGTAAATATTCATTTAAATTATACACACTTCATGTTCCCATATACCGTATTTGGTTGACAGAATACCTGTTCCACTTTTACCAATAGTCATTGTCATTTTGGTTTATCATTTTTGCCAGTTTATTATTGATCATTTTGTTGAAATACTATATATAGCGGAAAACAGAAAACGGTGATACATAATACAGCTGCACTTGCATGTGTTGCACAAATGTCTTCCCAAAATTGATTACATGAAATACAATGTTAATAACTTGCTTTTGGTTTATTTGCAGGTCTACACAGTAACAGTTACCGTAGTTATCAAATATGCAGAGCAAATGAAAGTCTTATTCGTCACTAATAGACGTATGTATAACAGACGCACAAGTAGAAAAACTTAGATAATAGTATTCCAAGTACCCAACGATGTACAAATGTATTATATATATACAGTCACAACGCCCCGTGTTAAAAGACACTTTCAGACACGTTCATTTTCTCAAATTAAACGTTCGTTCCCTAAACCACCATATGTCATGGTTCTCTTCAAAAACCGAGGTTTCACAGTCCTTTTAAACGAACACCATGTAAATCGCCCGTTTGGAGGAAAATATGTAAATCTTACGGATGAATTCACTGAAATTACAACACGAGAAACTGATATGGCGAAATTAAACAATCTGATTCAACATTTTAAGACCACAACGCAGCAAACACCATTGGTACCTCTGAAGACGAAATAATAGATTCTCACGACGAATTTATTGACATCCTCTGGAAAAAATCACATTAATATACATGCGTGATCTTACTCGAGTGCTTGCCCAAGTGACCAAATTCTGAGAGTTAAGGATTATTTAACGTAGAAATGACAAAGTCTAAAAGTGATATAATAGGCTATGACAAACTGTATCTTGTAATTTATTTCTGTAATGCAACAGTTACGTGATTGCATATATATTGAAAATATTCTGCGAGCGAATCGAGCACGAAAAATGCTTATCTTATACTTTTTTATCTAGAACATTTAAAGGCAAATTATCCATATTATTTACGTATATTAAAGACTAGTTTAGGCCAAACATCATACATTTGGTCTGAATTATCGTGGAGGCAAACTTATGTATGGCTCCTTGTTCTGACATCGAGCCCCTGGTCCCACGACTCCTACACTCATGAATTGCTGACTTCATAAGCATTTTACTTATAGTTTAAGTGTTCATTCGTCTAGTCAAAACATTCAATAAGTTCATTGCTATTTCTGGTGGAATCGTTTGCAAGATCTGTATTTACAGTTTTTAAATATAAGAGCAATTAGAATATATACCTATGTATTCACATGTATCTAATACTATCTATATCATACATGCGTGGTATTCAGTCTATTTTTTTAGAAACGTTGTTTTTATCGCCAATCAGTTATCACATTCTTCAAAGGGCAACATTAATAATAAAAACACATTTCAAACAATTGCAGTAAATGATGTATGTTGCACACCTATGAAGGCTGTGACAGTCGCTTTCAACACATAAGTCTTTGGATATTTTGGTGCCCCGTGAATCAGCGTAACGGCCACCAGTGGTTACGTACGTTGTCGTCGTTACAAACAAAATTTTAGGTCTTTGTCACCAGCAAAGACGTCCACATCTTTGTCACAAGCAACCAAAATGGTGACATGAATGTTTGGCAATAATGAACAATCTGGGCTTATAAGAAGTACCGTTGGTAAACATTGATTACGCAGTCGATGGGAATATGGAGTAGTACATCATTTTCTGTAGGCTAGTCAATTAAACGAGTAAAGGTAATATCTATTGAAACTGTAATTAAGTTATTTTCTTTCATTTCATTCAGTAACGAAATAAAGTGTGCCTGTTCCTTAATTGCTTTATTCTTTATTCAAATTCTTTTAAAAAGAATCTCAGCCAACTGGGGGCGGGCCTTCATGCCTAGTGCCTGGAGCCGTGCCTGGTTTTGCAGCTCATAAAGTCAATAATATTGTTCCGGAGAATAGGGGAAAGTATAAAACATGGCGCCCCTCTATATTTTAGTACAAAAAGAAGGGAAAACATGGCGCCCCCTATTAACTTTTTTGTTTCTGGTTGGATATTTTATTTATTGACATCATATTAAAGCTAACGCTTTGTAGTTTTAGAATATGTTAATAGATATGTCAATCCGTTTTGTTTTGATGCACTTATTACTAGTTAAAGATGGGTAAAAAAATGACAAAAATATCATAGAATTTTGTGTTCGGAAAACATGGCGCCCCATCTTAACTTTTTTATTTCAAAATATATTTTTTATAAATTTACACTGTTGTAAAGCTATAGCTCTCTAGTTTTTAAAACTGTAACTATAACTGAAATTGGATAAGTAAAACGTTTTTTATCGCATGTTAAATTCGACTCATGTTTTTATTTTTTTTGCCGTGCATAAAATTTGGTTCGGAAAACATGGGCCCCCTATTTATCTTTTTTATTAATTATTATATAATTTTTAGAAATACATGGGTGAAAAGATTATGTTATCTAGTTTTTATAAATGTAAAGATATTTAAAATCGATGCAGTAAAACAGGATTTATGATGAGTTAAAGTAGATGCATTTTTTCTTTTTTTTCACGAGCCCGATAATCGGCTTTTGTGATATCGTACGTGGGCCCATCAATAATTTCGTGAACTAATTTCACAGTTTCATAACGCTTTGACATAGCTTATTGAAAGATTTCATGGTCAAAGATAATTTATTCTCCAATTAATGCAGCATGAAAAATGATTGCTGACATCACGATTTATGACGTCATAGCAACATTCGAACGTCATGTCATGGGCGTTCGTAATAAAAAATGGCGTCGCCTAGTAGGACCGAGTAACGTTTTGTGTCAATGATTTGTACATTACTCAGTAAATATGTCTTCTACATGCATGAAAATTTACATGCAGTTTATAGGGACTCTTGTCAATCGAATAGTGCACTTTCAATGTTGAGGAATTGCTTTAAGGGCAAAAGAGGAGCATACAAAGATGATAAGCATATTCACCGGCCATTTTCCATTACAATTGGCGGTCGTTAACGTGTATTGACCATAATATTTTGCGGCATACCTGTAATAACTTGTAATTAATATGTTGCTTCGAAAGCCTACTGTTATTAGAAACTTTTGGAGCAGTAATTAAATTTCAGTTGCTATCGGCTATGAAAAGAACGCACATACAACTTCAAATGTATCAGATTATGTTATTCCATGGTAATTCTCCCAAACCACAGCATCAGTGTTGTTTCGGACACAATCTAGAACCTGGATATAGAGCTGTTACCGCACCCATCATATAACCTAGAATAGGACATTAGCAACTTCTGGCCATTTCCAAAAACTCAAAAATAGGTAACATGGTTAGAAATACAAGCCCCGAGAGAGTTGGGTGCGTCGTAAACGGAAATTTGCGGGAGATGTCACGTGACGGCAAGTAGCACGTGACCCGGTTATGGGTCGAGCAATGGAATAATTGCAAACTGTGCACGGGGTATTACTTTAAAAAGGACTAGAGTCTAATAGTGTGCTAGGCTATTTATATTCGCAACATAAAATTAGTTCACGAAATTATTGATGGGCCCTCGTACAAACAGTGCGGTAGAATGTACATAGAAAATAAGTTAGCGTGTGGATTGTTCATTTGATATAAACTTTAAGCATAAGGAAAGCATTATGTGTTGTTAATGTAAATTGCAATATTGATATTAAAACGGCTATTGATTCTTAAGCATGTGTAGTTGAATATTATAGAATTTAAGATGTTATATGTGAATGTGTATGTTATAAGAATGGAAATTATCAGAACCACGTAGATCTATGTTAATTTAAATTAATGTACGTGTTAGAACATAATTCGCGGGGTATTTAGCATCATAATTATATTTCATGATGGTCGAGCTAAAATATCGTCAATATTGTTCATCGAACATGACAATTGGTGAAATGTTATTTCTTGATTCTCGATAATTACCATATTATATTACCCAATGAGGTATAAAAAGTCTAAATATACATCCGTGTATAAGGTATGTCCGAGTTATTGTTATTTTATGTTTGTAGGTGAAAGTTTGCTATTTAAATTGCTGTACCATTACCATGGCATTTGCGATAATTATTCCATAACTAAGTTATGAATATCTTTGCATTGTTTGCAAAGATTACTGTTATCATAGTTTGGAAAACGGAATGCCTTTAATCTTGATAATGAATAACAATTTTAATGAGCACGTCGGACGGTCCATTTGTTATTACACTTAATTCACCTCATTACCGTGTAATTGCCCGAACAATGTTAATTCAAAAACTTGTGAACAACAATGCGTTATTGAATTAAGCCTAAAGCCGACAATTTCTTCCTGAACGTGATTTGTGAGACAATAATTTTCATGAACAAGTTTTCATTAAAATCATTTTTAAAGGAAGTTCAATTGAAATAATTTGTCTTTGTAATCACCTAATTGTATGATTTTGATAAATAGTATTAACTACTAAGTGGTACTTTACCAGTCCATTTAAAAATATTGTTTTCTAGTTTTTGATATCCATTCATATATACTTGACCATCCAGTTTTTATTGTGTAAATGGTCATAGGTACTTCACATGCCGATTATACCAATAAAACGGTATACTGCTGCTATAACAAAATAGTCCAGACGAGAGTCACCTAAACCTTGCTATATAGTATTAAGTTTTTTTTATTGTTGGTCTGAGTTGTCCAGATATTGAAGGTCTCAAAACCGTTTGATGACACTCTGTCATCATTGGGGAACTTTTTTTATTTGGGGTTAAAGATGGCCTCCGAAATGGCGATTTTAACGATTAAATACGGACAATAATTTCATAGAACATTTGGTCTACCGTCAAAATATCAGCACATGCGTGTTTAAAATGAAAGGGTTTAAACATGAATAATAAAGGAACTGTATAAATTAGCTGGGTTTCAATAAAATGTACATTTTCAGCTGTTTATGTGTAATTTACGTGACCAAAATGATAAAATACAAGAACAATCGGCACAAATAACTGTTTAATGTGATATCAAACATGAACCTTACAATGAAGTAGCTTTTAATGTAATCTAATGTATATTCAACCTTTAACAATGTCCAAGACATCATTGCATGTAGAACAGTATGTGTAATATACGTTACGATTAAATTATTTTTATGCAAAGTATGAACTGTTATGTTTCCTGCTTGTTCTGGGTTATCAAACTGATATGATTGATGTTTTCTCTTGGAACACATCTTTTACATTGGGCAGGTCATTTAACTCTTAATCAAACTGTGATTTACGTGACCATAACGGTTACCAAATAGAACATTTCATACTATTATGTAATATATTATGCCGTTGAAGTATTTAAGCAATTTAAGTCTGGAATTTTATACTTTTACTCATTCTGTGTTATAAGTTTTCTTTGAAATTCGTTAAATCTGTTTTAAACTATCACAAAGCATTATGGTAAATTGATTTCTGATTGAAATAGTGATTTACGTGACTTAATGCAAAACTTCACAGTTAACTGTATAATCAAGATGAATCAATCCAGTTTGTCAATATTTTAAAATTTACAATGACATCATGATAATGACAAACTAGATGTATGTCTGAACTTATTATAACAGTAAGTAATATTTGTAATCAATTACCACATGTTTCTATTCCCCATACCGGTACATGTTTACATATAGACTTGACACACGGTTTGACGAGCTATTAAAATCAATATCTGCCAAGATTGATTAAAATTATAATTATGCTTTCAAGAAATAATCACATAAACATCTCCACAGTTTGACTAGATACTGGTAATTTTCAAGCATGTAGCCGTTTACATACATCTTCGTATTAGGATTATAATAAGCAATAGAATACTAGTACATGCATGCACACACAAAGATACACTAAATTCGAGTAAGTTAGATATTATTGTCACAACCACATTTTGTGTAAAAAGTTTTCTAACTTACATCAATCATTCTCAACACCTAATTACTGGTATTATTTATCGCCACGAGGGTATGAGAGAATAGTAGCCAGATTTCCTTTAATGCTCTGCGTCAAACAAGGGAATTACAATAGGCACCATTTTTGTTTCGTCTTTGGTATATAGGCGAACGTCCTTCGACATGGCTATCGAGGAGTTATATCGATGCCATAGTAACATTGTCAGTTATCATGACTAGACAGAAGGACATTGCTTATTCTACTTTTACCCATAGCTAGATCCCTTTTGGACTTGGTTCTAATAAGTTTTTCCACGTAGCTGTCTGTATGTGTGCCCGCTTTATATTCTATTAAAATGCCTCATATTTTGGGTTATTTTGAAACTCTTGGCGTGATAGCAGACGACTCCCCTACCTTTGTTCACCAAACACGCTGGTGGACGGTTGAAGTATCACCACTACTTCCATATCTCTTGTCATGGTATCAAAATCGACACACAGTACGGTTACCAAGCGTGGTTTCAAAATCTAACGGAACAGACCCGGACCGTAATACTTTTAGAGTAGTAGCTTTACCTACACATAAATAGGAAGAGGTGGTGTCCCAACTTAACAAAGCATGTGACGCTAGAATATCTGGAGTTTAAAATATGACTTCATTTTGTAATGCTGTTTCTCTTATGTCGACTGAAGCACGATATTTGACTTGGAAGCGACGCGTGGTAATAGGGCGAAACAAATACATAGGTAAATTAATCTGTTGTAAATAACCATGCTACTAATTATATGTACCAAACAAAAAGCAACCATGACTGTAGATGGCAACAAGAAACAATTGTTGAGCAGTAAGAAGTACAAACACTGTCAAATGAAGCACTACATCATGATTTGGTGTAACTTCACAAAACCATAGACCCATTAAATTGGACAAGAACATCCGGATACTACACCAAGATCTCAAAACATCTGACGACGAGGCACACGTTTTTAACAATATATGGTTGCTTACGCATATGAAGGGAAAACTGACTAAAATATGATTATACATAGTAACATTGCCTCTAAAGTATTATATACACAAACGTCTTACTCCCTAGTCAAAAATCGCGCTTCAGTTGACATTAGAGAAACAGCATTACAGAATGCAGTCATAATTAGAGATCTTCTAGCGCCAATTCAGAGATAGGTAAATGTATGTGAGAATTACTGCTCTCAATGTATTACAGTCTAGTCAGGTCAACCACATTAGGCTACCCTACAGTCAATGTTGATGCAAATATGAAGGAAAGCACTTATGATGACAACAGACAATGTGACGATGTTACTACCAGACTCTAGCTGATCAAGTGTGCAGTCATGTCTAACTGGTCATTGTAGATGCTACCGTGCTCGAATGTACTGCACACTATTTTGTGCATGTATGGGTCTATCACTTGTAATAACCCCGAACCTAAGGAGTTGTTAAACAGCTAGATGCTTGAAAATTATGTTGTCAAGCTGTAGTGATGTTCCTGTGAGTTTCGCTCGAAATTATGATTATAAAAAGAACGTTTGTTCAGATATATATTGATTCAAATAACTAGTCAAAAAGTGGTGATTTGTGTCAAGTATATATAGTCAAACATGTATGTGGAAATAAAACATGTGGTTCCGTTTTACAAATATTATTTACTATAGTTATAAGATATACATCAAGTTTGTTATTGATATGATGTCGTTGACATTCTTGATTGATTCTTCTTGATTATACAGTGAACATTGGAGTTTTACATAATATCGTGTAAATCACTATAATTTTATTTGTATTTCAAAAAGAAATCAAGTTACAGTATTGCTATGCGATAGTTTAAAACAGATCTATCGTAATAAAGCATCGATCATCTCACTCAAATTCAGAATGAGTAAGAGTATAATATTCAAGACTTAAATTATTTAAACACTTTGATGGAAACATATATTACAGTATACAAGTGTGGTAACGTATGGTCACGTAAATCACATTTTGTGTAAGAAGTTCAATTACATGTAAAATATTTTTAAAAGATGTCTTCCAAGAGCAAACATTGATCATATCAGTTTGATAACCCAAAATGAATAGAAAAACATAATAGAACATACTTTGCATATAAATAATTTAATGGTAACGTATATTACACATACTGTTCTACATGCAACGATGTTGTGTACACTGTTTATCACTAACCATTCCTTTAAACCTCCTTTATAGTAATGTTCATGCTTGATATAATATTAAACAGCTATTAGTACCGATTATTCTTGTATCTTATCATTTTGGTCACGTAAATTACACATAAACTGTTGAAAATGTGTATTGTTTTGAAACCCAGCTAATGTTTACAGTTCCTTTATTAATCATGTTTATTCCATTTCAACTAAAACATACATATGCTGATATTTTGACGGTAGTCAAATATATATATAGTATATAGTCCGGATTAAATAGTTAAAATCGCCATTTTGGAGGCCATCTTTAACCCCAAATAAAAAAAGTTCCCCAATGATGACAGAGTGTCATCAAACGGTTTTGAGACCTTCAATACCTTGACAACACAGAACAACAATAAAAAAAACTTAATACTATATAGCAAGGTTAAGCGAAAAATCACCAATCCTCGTCCGGACTAAAACCCGAAAACTACAGGCCTATAACATTGCTCAGTTGCCTAGGAAAATTATTCACATGCATAATAAACACTAGAATTACTAACTACTTGGAATCCAACGATATGATTAATAATTGCCAAGCTGGCTTTAGAAAAGGATTTTCAACTGCAGATAATATGTTTGTTCTCCACCAAATTATACAATATTTGAATAACAGCAAAAAGAAATTATTTTGCGCCTTCATTGATTTAAAACAAGCTTTCGATACAGTATGGAGAACTGGACTATGGAGCAAAATAACATCAATGCGAATTACTGGAAAATGCCTCACGCTCATTAAAAACATGTATAAAAATATTAAATCATGTGTTTCAGTTAATTTCGAATTATCTACTTTTTTCTCTTGCAACATTGGCGTTCGCCAAGGTAAAAATTTGTCCCCTCTATTATTCTCAATATTTCTAAACGATTTGAATGATATTTTTGTAAATAATGCAGGTGTTAATGGTATTCATATTCCCAATGCTCAGGACATAAACCAGATGTTCAACCTTCTAAAAATATTCATTCTATTATATGCTGACGACACAGTAATCTTAGCCGAATCAGCAGAAGAGTTACAAAATGCATTAAATGTATATGACAAGTACTGTAATGATTGGAAATTAACAGTAAACGCATCAAAATCGAAGGTATTGGTATTTTCTAAAGGGAGACAACCGGTGTATAATTTTAACCTTAATAACCAAACATTAGATGTAGTAAACGAGTATCAATATTTAGGAATATATTTTAGTAAGACCGGATCCTTTAACAAATGCAAGAGTCATATAGCAACACAGGCAACACGCGCTATGTATAGCTTATTAAGAAATTCCAACCGCTTACAACTACCAATTGACTTACAAATAGATCTTTTTAATAAAACAATTAAACCAATATTACTATACGGCGCAGAAATATGGGGATTCGGAAATATAGATGTCTTAGAACGTTTACAACTAAAATACCTCAAGTACATATTGAAAGTCAAGCGTTCAACTCCTAGTTACATGGTATACGGTGAAACCGGATGTACACCTCTTAAACTTGAAATAGATGAAACATGTATAACATTTTGGTCTAGAATCTGTTCAATAGATGAAAATGTCTTACCAAATAAATTGTCATCCTTAGTCTATAGAAACATACTGTCATTGACATTAAATTTAAATGATGCAACGTTAAAACTTAATTACCCATGGATGTACAACGTGAAAACCATTCTAACAAATTGCGGACTTAATAACATATGGATTGAACATAATTTCCCCAAAAATGATTGGCTAAAACTAAACGTCCGACGAAAACTAAAAGACACATATTTATCTGAATGGTATTCTCTTGTAGATAACTCTAGTAAAAGTACATTTTATAGAATTTTTAAAACTAACTTTGGTATTGAAACCTATTTATCGACCACTCCAAATTCACTTTTATTTTATGCTATACGATTTAGAACTAGAAACCATCGCTTGCCTATCGAACCTGGAAACTGGGCCAGAACTCCTATAAATCTTAGAAAATGTAGCACTTGCCAAAACAAAAAGGGGATGAGTTCCATTATTTACTCGAATGCACAAAATTTAGCAGGCAGCGAAGACTTCTCATAAATCCAATGTTCTACAATCGACCAAATATATACAAACTTGAACAACTAATGAACATAAAAAACAAAACAAGTTATATAAACCTATGCAAGTTTTTCAAAATAATTCTGCAACATACTTAGTACATGTATATTTATTTTGCTTAAAAGTCTCTTTCTTACTTAAACGTTCTAATTACTTTGATATGTGTCCATACACTTAAGGTGTATCGTGACTCACCATTATATAAATTGTATAAATGTTCTATTCTTTTTGTAGCTATAGCCTCGTTCTTCGTTCTTATAATTTTTGACCATTTAGTCCTCTTATTTTCATGTTGTGCATGAATTGAGCGAATAAAAGGTTGTTGTTGTTGTTGTTGTTGTTGTCACCATCATTTTGTTCTTCAATATTATATTTTGAAAAAAAACACTTAATGTAAATATTATGTAAATGTACTTATAAAGAAATAAATTGAAAGGAAAAGATTATATTTTGAAAAACAATAGGACGTTGTCTTGACTTTAATACAAAAAATGAACGTTTAATTGTTAAGTGACATGTAAGGAGCTGCTCAAGTACCCGATAGATAATCCTATTAACGTTGGTGATTGGTTGTAAATGCATGCCATTTATTGTCAAACCAATTATACAATCATCAGATATCAATTTTTTTTATTTTTTTTTCAATTTATTGGCATATGAACATATTTACATACATTCTTCGCCATATAAGGCGGCATAAATTACATAAGAGAGAAAAGTATGATACTCACACGCACAGATACGCACACGCGCGCACCCACACACGTACCCACACACACAACCACACCACTTGCAATCATCGTGTTATATCAAGCATATATACATGTATACAATCATCAAGCATCATGTTACATCATATAATATTTGCAATCATCATGGTATAAATTTACAAGGCATACAAAGTACAAAATAATTATTACAATTTACAATATTTATAAAGAACGTTTTATAGTAATCCTGTTATATGATAGCGTATATTTCTCGATACAATCTAACAATAGAAAATTTATATATATGATCAATAATTATATCAAAGACCTAAATTGTAATTTAGGTCTTTGATTATATTATTTTTAAGTCGATAAAGACTCGCGTAGAAGGTTCGCAGTATATATATATTTAGCAAGCATATTAATAAGTTTGGTTTTAGAAGAACACAACAGGTTGATAAATTTTTGTTTTGTTGGCCAGTGGCAAAAATAATTTGGTAAACAAAAAAATTAATAGGGGGCGCCATGTTTTCCCTTCTTTTTGTACTAAAATATAGAGGGGCGCCATGTTTTATACCTGCCCCGGAGAATAGTCTGGCAAACACGGCTTTACCGAACAACGGGATTTTAGCAGCCCTCCAAGCCGGACGGGATTACTTCCCTTAGTTTAATTTTTTCTCGTGTTTGTGTCCACCTTGAATTAAGGGAAAGTATAAAACATGGCGCCCCTCTAGATTTTAGTAGAAAAAGAAGGAAAAACATGGCGCCCCCTATTAACTTTTTTGTTTCTGGTTGGATATTTTATTTATTTATATCATATTAAAACTAACGCTATGTAGTTTTAGAATATGATATTAATTATTTAAATCATTTATGTTTTGATGTACTTATTACTGGTTAAAAATGGGTCAAAAATGAAAAAAAATATCATAGAATTTTGTGTTCGGAAAACATGGCGCCCCCTCTTAACTTTTTTATTTCAAAATATATTTTTTATAAATTTACACTGTTGAAAAGCTATAGCTCTCTAGTTTTTAAAACTGTAACTGTAACTGAAATTGAATAAGTAAAACGTTTTCTATCGCATGTTAAATTCGACTCATGTTTTTATTTTTTTACCGTGCGTAAAATTTGGTTCGGAAAACATGGCCCCCCTATTTATATTTTTTATTAGTCAACATATAATTTTCATGAATACACGGCTGAAAAGATTACGTTCTCTAGTTTTTATAAATTAAAAGATATTTAAAATTGATGCAGAAAAACAGGATTTATGACGAGTTAAAGTAGACGCATTTTTTTCTTTTTTTTCACGCGCCCGATAATCGGCTTTTGTGATATCGCATAAACATTACAGTAACGTTACTTTACATAGAAAATAAGTTATCATGTTGGATTGTTCATTTGATATAAACTTTAACTATCAAGAACGCATTATGTGTTGTTAATGTATCAAATTGCAATATTGATATAAAAAACGGCTATTGATTCTTATGCGTGAGTAGTTGAATATAATCGAATTAAGATGATATATAATGTGTTTATAACAAAGGAAACTATCACAACCACGTAGATCTATGTTAATTAAAATAAATATGCTTGTCAGAACATAAATTCGCGGGTTATTTAGCATAGGCAATATATTTCATGATTGTCGAGCTAAAATATCGTCGATATTGTTCATCGAACATGACAATTGGTGAAATGTAATTTCTTGGAATTCAATAATTACCATATTATATTACCCAATGATGTATATCAAAATCTAAATTTACGTCCATGTATTACCTTAATTATGTCCGAGTATTATATAAAGTATTGCTAGACACAACTTATAGGTGATATATACAAAGGTAAAACTAAGAGATTGTCGTTAATACGTTGTAAAATACGTTATTAAAATGATGCTAAATCATTTGTTATTAAGAAACTTAAAATTTGTAAATAGGCACTAATGCGCTGATTAAAAAACAATGTTAATAACTCGTTTATCACCCCGGTCAGGCCGTAGATGAACTGATTAACAACAGTTTCTTGGATGTCAGTAAAGTTATGAATATCATTGTATTGTATACAACAGTTACTGTTAAGTAATCATAGTTTAGAAAACGGAATGCCTTTAGTCTTGATAATGAATAACAAGTTCAAGTTTGTTAGCAAATCGGCATTTATGCAATGCCTTTGGCCATTAACAAAACATATATACAAGGTCACATTTACATAAATATAAACACAAAGCATGCAAAATAACAAAACACAATTTATCAAATCAAACATACAAGTATAATGAATAACAAGTTTAATGAGCACGTCCATGTGTAATTACACTTAATTCACCCCATTACCGTTTAATTGCCCGAACAATGTTGGTAAAAAACTTGTGAACAGCAATGCATTATTGAATTAAGCCAAAACCGACACTTTCTTTCTAGATCTGATTTGTGAGACAATAATGTTCACAAACTTTAGTTCATAAAAATCATTTTTAAAGGGAGGTTAATTGAAAGAATTTGTTTTCGTTATCACATAATTGTATGATTTAAAAAAAATACTAAGTGGTACTTTACCAGTACATGGACCGTATATATTGAATCGTTATATAGCTTCCTGACCAGTCCGATTAAAATGTTTATTTTATTTTTTTCATATATATTATATATAGCTGTCCCCATCATTTTGTTCTTCACGTGCTTCTAGATTTAATTTGAAAATCAAAAAGTCGTTGTCTTGACGTTAATACACAAAAATTAACGTTTAATGACATGTAAGGATATGCTCAAGTACCCGATAGATAATCCTATCAACGTTGGTGATTGGTTGTGAATGCATGCCATTAATTGTTAAACCAATTATACAATCATTGGATAATCCTGTTACCGGTAGCTGATTGTTTGTTTATTGCATAAGTGTGACACTTGATAACATAGCGATTTAATGAATTTATTATACAATAGTGTCATATAATTATTTAATTTAAGAATAGCGTTATACTGTGATGTATAGGATTTGTAAATTATATACTTTATTTGCGATATACAAAGTTGAAAGATGAGACTGAAATAAAGAAATAACTAATATGACCAAAATCCTATAAATTAAAAATTAGCTGACATGTTTTTGTTGACTTTCTTCAATGACAGATAACTGATTATCACATTTTTAAAACTGTTAGCAATAAATAATGAAATACCGATTATAATTGACAGCTGCATATTGTTTTACCATATTGCTTCAAACCGCAGACCTTAATTACAATAATTTTATTGAGGTCTTTGCTCAAACGTGTTTGTTGATCGAGAGAACAGCTATTGAAATTTCGTGTACTAATTAAAATAATATTTTAAACTATATTAAATTATATTGCCAATTGAAGCAGATTATCCGAAATAATTAAAAGCATGATTCAGTGTCATAACAAATATCACAAAACCAAGCGGTTCCACAAAACTATTGTGAACTTCAGTAGCAAGCATTTTGTATACTTACTTGTATATTAATATTGGGTGGTTGTTAGACAATGAGCTGTAACATAATTTAGACGAATTTCCAAGTACTACGTTAACGTGACTGAATAAATATCACTAAAATATATTCATGATGTCAAACACGGGTTGCATTAATACCCTCTCTTCATATGCATATATTTTCAATGTTTTATATTTGCGCGGTTTTGTAAAGTTTAATATTTTGTGTACCAATTATACCTTTATATAGACGTGCAATGGGCACGAGAAAATAATGAAGTATAAATGTACTTTATCACGTGAAACAGACGTAGACCCTACGTAAACAATCACAGTATCTATATCTATACATGCGTGATTAAATGTTTGAATTGTGAGTCTCATTTTTATTGTAACCTCATGACTGCTATTTTTTTCTATGATAAAAGAAACCGACATGAGACATTAGTTGTAGTTCTTGGCTAGTTTTAAAGGCACTTTCCCTTGCAAAATAACCTCCATTTTTCCAAAAGTCATAATGTTTCCTTCCATTATGAAACCAATTCATTGGTATGGCTGCTTTTAAGTCAAAACAGTAGATTTTAGACCGACAAAGGTCTTTGCTACTTCAGTTGGGTATAATCAGTAGAAAAGCCAAATATGAACAACTTAATACAGAGATTCAATAATAATTCCCAATTTGTCGGGCTATTTTTTTTTCAAATTTAAAGGCACATGTAGTTTTTTTCTCAAAAAAAAATAGCAGTCATGAGGTTACAATAAAAATGAGACTCACAAATTTCGCTAATAAGACATATTAATTATTATAAGTTTGATATACATTGGTATTAAGAAGCAGTTTCTACTCAACTGGTCTCATTAGCGGGACTTCACTGAATTGCTATTTTTTAATCATTTAATAATTATGATAAGTAAGTAAGTAATTTTATAAGAAGTATCTATATTGTATTTTACATAAACATCACACATATGCTTTCTTAGTCTAATACTAACAACTTATATCAAATGAGCAGTCCAACACACGCATTATAACTAATTTTCAATGTACTGTACTGTTTATGCGATATCACAAAAGCCGATTATCGGGCGCGTGAAAAAAACCCACAAAAATGCGTCTACTTTAACTCATCATAAATCCTGTTTTTCTGCATCAATTTTAAATATTTTTACATTTATAAAAACTAGAGAACGTAATCGTTTCAACCATGCATTCATGAAAATTATATGTTGACTAATAAAAAATATAAATATGGGGGCCATGTTTTCCGAACCAAATTTTACGCACGGTAAAAAAATAAAAACATGAGTCGAATTTAACATGCGATATAAAACGTTTTACTAATTTAATTTCAGTTATAGTTACAGTTTTAAAAACTAGAGAGCTATAGCTTTTCAACAGTGTAAATTTATAAAAAATATATTTTGAAATAAAAAAGTTAAGAGGGGGCGCCATGTTTTCCGAACACAAAATTCTATGATATTTTTTTTCATTTTTGACCCATTTTTAACCAGTAATAAGTGCATCAAAACAAAACGGATTTTAATAATTAATATCATATTCTAAAACTACATAGCGTTAGCTTTAATATGATATAAATAAATAAAATATCCAACCAGAAACAAAAAAGTAAACATGGGGCGCCATGTTTTCCCTTCTTTTTGTACTAAAATCTAGAGGGGCGCCATGTTTTATACCTGCCCTTGAATTAATAAATCGTTGAAGAATTTGTGATGGCGGGTGCATTTAAGTACATGAAAGGTCTTCGAACTCTTATAAAAGGAGGAACTTTATTATCTGCGGCAGCTGTCACCGCGTTGTCGGTAACTCCTGGTGGCAAAAAGACTAAAACCGTCAGCACTGAAAACTTGGAAAAAGGTCATTCAATCATCAATAATTCATCTGCTTATATCTGTACAATTTTACACTGTTATTTCAATTTATTAATCACATATAACGGATAATTGATGAATTTGATTTCCGAAGCATCAAGTTCGGAAGTTTTGCTTGAACTAGTATTTATGTTGTTCTGACATGCACGTCCTTCTCCAGTCATCATCCAAATCTGACAAGACGAGAATCAAAACCAAATGGCAGGCGATTGAAGGACGAAGCCGATTTTTATTTTCTATATTCCAACATAAACTCCAAGGCCTGTAAAGTTACTGGGTTCATTACAATACATAATACGGCCTTGTCTCATTCGATCCGTGCCTATTTATTGTCCAATAGCCTGTTGTCTCCTATTTCCGGGCATCTAAGGATAAAACTGATTTTGAAAATGTTTAAAAAAACTTTATGAATTATTTGAATTGGAGGAAAGTATGACTTAACCATTTATGCAAAATATGCAATCAACAAAAACACAAAAACCTAACGTCCATGGTCTATTTTTAGCATCACATCACGTGACCTCCATGATCAGAATTTTCAAGCACTTTCTCGTATTTCCGGTCTTTTTTGTATTTTTCATTGACTGATATTCTTACAAACTTCACATGTTGCCCAATTTGTAGTTTTATCCTTCCGTCACATGTTGAAATGCTGATTAATGGTTGCAAAACAATCTAAGTAAGAGTTTGAGCAAGGAGAGGAGGAGTTGTTTCCCTTTTCTAAAAATACGTTGATTTTTTTGGTTTTTTTTCGAAAATTTTCGTTTTTTGCCCAAATGTGGTGCATTTTTTGGTGGAAATCAACTTATATCGGTTAAATCTATCAAATTACTCAAAAACAATAATTCATTAATGCAGCTTTATGTGTGCCGGAAATATAAGAATGCCCGGAAATATGAGAAACAAGGATACTTGCTTTTATTCAGTGAATTTCCTTGGAGTTTCTTGAAAAGTTGCCTCCATTGAGCATATTGTTCTATCATTTTTCATTGCAAATGTGTCATGCTAATCTGAGATGACTTTGTGTTGCAGACAAGGTGGTGTTTATAACCAAAGAAGAGAATGCCAGGCCACCTACTGTACAACTTGTTTTACGTCCTGATCTATCTGAGAATAGGGGTAAGTACAATCTAGGGACCCATAATGAAGGACAAATTATTAAAAACTTTAAAGAGTATAATTGCATGATTCTACAACTCAGTACTACTGCAAAATCAATAATTTTCATGGGGATTTAATTTTGTTGTTCATCTTCTACCTCGAAATTTAATTCCATTAAACAATAATTTTAACCCTTAATTTGTATTTATTAGCTGAAATGCAAAATCCATGAATATATGTCCCATCGAAATGGTCTTTTTTACCAAATCAACAAAATTTTGTTGCATCACAATTAAATGATGTTACTGTACAGTATATATTTTCGATAATATTCACTGCCTTTGCAAACATTAAGCATGCATATATCAAAATTACCCAAGATTGTAATGAGCTGACAAATCCACTAGAAATAATCATATCATGTTCAGGGCATGACACTAACTCGTTTTTCATAAATGTCGAAAAGGACCAGCAGATTCTGAAAGCTACACAAATTTACTAAGGTCCAAACAGAATTTCAAGTGGTCCTTTTGACTATTGAGCAACAAAAAATAACTTTAATATATGCTATGACACAATATTCTTACTATTGTTTTATTTCATTGAACACTTTCAGTTATCAGTCAACATGATAGAGATCTTTAAAAAATAATTACATCTGTCCTGATCGAAAAGATTTTCTGGGGTATGGTCAATGGAACCTCCTGCATTCCAAGAGTTACTGGTCCTCCATGAAAACCACTGGTCTCGGACTAGTGGGCCAGTATTAGTGTCTACTGTTATCAGTAGTTTACCCTCTCTACTCTCTACTAGCACTCCCCATTGTTTCCTTTCTGAATTCAGTTTTCTTACTTTTGACAGATCGTCTGTTACCCAATGGTGAAATCAATTTAGCATGTCAATGTATAGAGAAAGATGTTATAGGACCATGTAGCCGAGAGTTCATAAAGGTACAGGAGGTACTACACAAAAGTGGAGTAGAGGACGTGGAATCTATGCTTGAATCGGGAATGATGGAAGAGTTTGATGGTGTGTTTGAGAACTATATTCATTGTACCATGGACCATCCTGTGTACTATGCAGATATGCAGCTTGATATAGAAATTGAGGAAAACGAACGACAGGAGAAAAAGCAGCAAAAACTGTTACAAGAACGACAAATGGCGAGAGAGGCAAATACAAGAAACTTTGGTTAGTGTTCTGTTGTTACAATAGCGCTTTATGTCTGATGTGTTCGATTAATGACTTGTAGTTGAATTTTTTTCTTAAAGAGGGGCCAGTTTCCCATTTCTTATGCTAAGAATGTACATTGTCCTGGTTTCTAAACAGGTGTAATACAAAATTTTTGGTATAGAGTTAGGCCATACCAAATTGTTCCTTTGTTTAGAGTCCGAGGACGGATAGGTTTGAGCATCTTGGGAAGAAAAAATAATATGTCAGATGATGATGCTAGAGTAGAAATCAGTCCACCTTAGTATTTGTGGAAGGTGTTTGATTAATGTTTATTTATTGGATCATATACATGTTATTTTCCAGGGGGTGTGTTGCTTCGCTATTTTCTGTCAGGCTGTCTGGCGGTCGACCAAATGGTTTCCGTTCATTAAAATACACCCAGGGGATTAACCCATTCATAAACTCTCCATTATTTTTCAGGAATGGAGAGTTGTCTTAACAATAACTCTCCATTATTTCGTATACACATTACATTAAATGTGTATACGAAATAATGGAGAGTTATTGTTAAGAAAACTCTCTATGCCTGAAAAACATAACACACATATGTAGTGTTAACAAAAAATGGAGAGTTATTTTTCTTAAATGTGTTAACAGGTAATGGAGAATTATTGTAAATAATGTATAATTATACACCAGTGAGTTCAAAACCCCCGCACTTCCTAGGCCCATGCTGGGGGCTATCTTACTACTAAAAATTGTCCCAAAGGTACTGGTTCGGTGAAAAAAATTCCAACATTTCCCCGGCAGTGCGGGGGAAGCTGGAGGGTAAAACACCGCAGTCATACGCGGGGATTAGGCCGTGGATGCAACTGACTGGTGCATTACAAAATGTACCGGTATGTGTTCACAAAAAGGGCAATACAATTTACAGGAAACGCGGCACTCAATTGAAAGAGCCGAACACAGAAAAAAGAAAACAAAAGACAGATTAAAATGCTCAAACCACAACAAAACTAGAAAATGAAATCAACCCGCAAGAAATAAATAAATAAAGACGATGTTAGTGTGACATGATATTAAATACCGTTAATTTGCAATTGCACTTTCGTGATTGCGTGATTATGACCATTCAATAAGTTCCAATTACAGCTTTTATACATTCACAAGGGCCAAAATTATCACTTAATCATGACACCCGTCTTCAGTATGACACTGAAAATGAAATAATCGACCTTGGCCTACATTAAAATGCCCATAAACATTGCAACTTAGGTTTTGAGATGATCAGATGAAAACTGTTTGAATATAATAGTACATACAAAGCTAATTTCTAATTGATTTTGGTCATACAAAGCTCATGCTCCAGGAAGACATGTGTCGATTGGACTCCTAAGTTTGAATTAAAGAACAGGCAAAGTTTGTATAAATTTTGGAGGGTAAGAAAAAAGGTTCCCAATTCACGAGGGCTGTTTTCAGCTGTTCAGCGGCTAAATCACTCGTCGACGTTAACTTCCCCTGATCATTGGGCTACCAAATGAAACATTCGAGTCTCAAGGGAGACGTTTTCTCGTTTGTGAGCGTGGCAGCCAACATCGAACTGCGGCGCCTAGGAATAGACACTGCCCTCACAAGTATAAATACCAATTTTTGAGGTACATTAATTAATACTTTCATAAAAATGACTGTGCAAATACAGAGCTAGGCTTAATAACAACTTGTTAAAAACATTGTAGTTATGTCCATCAAGTTGCATATCAATTATAAATATCCAGTTATAGTTCAGGGATTTCCCTGATGCAGGTTTTCTGCGTCCCTGACGCAACTTTGTGGCTTGGGACCCTCATTTCTGCATTACTGTGCATCCTTGGGACCCCCAATAGGATCCCTCGAATAGACATTTTTATTTCAGCTAGAACATTTTTCTTTCTGCTATTTATTGCACTAAGTCTTGCGTTGCATCGAGCAATCTGAATTTACCGTTTTATTTTGTTTATAAATCTGATACTCACTAATAATGAGCTTGAAATGCATTACTGTATAGTGAAGGGACCCCCAAAAGTTCTCAGGGACTCCATAAATATAAATTTTAATGGTCCTGCGACCCTCGCATGAAAAATCCTAGGGAGAACCCTGTAGTTTATTCACAGAAATATATCCTCTGACTCAAAAGTCTTTATAATGTCCACCGTGTTATAACATCAAGTGACACTGGGTAAATGACCATTGATTGACCGTGTAACACATAACTCACAACATGTGTTTGCATGGACTACACACCATTATAAAGTAATGTAGAGTTATTGTATCAGTTCACTGGTTTCATGAAAAAAGCATGATCTTCTCGCTCAGTCATGTTCAAATTTTTAATCTTCTATTTATAAGAGGTACATCAGGGGAAACTTTTTTTGGAAAAATAAATTTTCTTTCAATTTTGACATTTACAGCATCTTTTCAGAAAATTAAATTTACATTTGACAGTCTTGGTGTATTTTAAGTCAGAGAAAATCCGCGTATCTGTCCATTCCTGAGAAATGATGAATACTCGGCCCCTTCGGGGCCTCGTCTCCATTATTTCTCAGGAATGGACAGTTACTTGGACTTTCTCCTTAACATAACCCAAGAACACTTTTCCCAAGGATCTTCAAACTTTACATGCTGGTTGATCAGCGACAATGGATGGTTCCCATTGATTCTGCAAGGTCAAAGGTCAAGTCACTGTGACCTTAACCATTTTCGACTATTGGTCTGCCATTGGGGGCATACGTGTTTAACAGCTCTTGTTACAATTTACTTTAAAAAGTTGGCTTGCAAGTAAATTTGTAGTGGATTAGCAAGCATGATATGTTTATGTAACATTGTGTATTAGTCTTGGTTATTATGACTTTTATGTATAATGCATAATTAACAATCAACCCTGTCCTAAAATTTCTCTATCAGGAAAAGATACAGTCGTGTTCCTAACAAAAGAAGAAGCTAAACAACGTTGTCTAGCTAAGGTGCCTGCATGTGTGGTTGAGGAAGATAGAGGTAAGATCAATACTTCCTGTAAAAGGCGAAGGGAATATGGTAATGGTAGGCGTCATTCCGTCCTTCCGTCTGAACTTCTGTGTGCAACTACTCCTACATTTCTAAAGGGAATTTGACAAAACTTTCACATATTAACTGCTATGATGTCCCCCAGCGCATGTTGTCAGGATTTTTTTATTCGACTATTTTTGACATAGTTATTGCCCTTTGTTGTTTTTTACATATAAATTCTTGTGTTCAACTCCTCCTACATTTCTTAAGGGAATTCGACGAAACTTTCACAGAATAACTGCTACGATGTCCCCCAGCTCATATTGTCAGGATTTTTTTATTCGATTATTTTTGACAGAGTTATTGCCCTTTGTTGTTTTTTTACATATAAAGTCTTCTGTGTGCAACTCCTCCTACATTTCTTAAGGGAATTCAACAAAACTTTCACATAATAACTGCTATTATGTCTCCCAGTGCATATTATCAGGATTTTTTTATTCAACCATTTTTTACAGAGTTAATGCTCTTTGTTAATTTTTTACATATTTCTCATGGAATTTTGTCAAAACTTTTACAGAAGTACAGTTATGAGGTACCATTACTGAATTTTGAATAGTGGATAAAATTATGTTAAATACAAAACACTCTTCATGTATGTACACTATATAATCTTGCATCATCAACAACAATTCAACTGTAGTGGTCATCTTTATGAAGCTTTCGTGATAATATTTGTCGTTTACCTCAATTTTTCCTTTGGCGGGGGATATGGCTGTCAGTGACTGCTTCTTGTTATAAAACTATTAGATAGAGGTAAGATCAATACCACAGGACCTTGATATATTTCAGTTGCAAGGGTTTGCTGTTTTGTCATTTACCACAAAAGAGTATGTTTGGATAATTTCAGGACCCTTGAATCCAGATGGAAGTGTAAATTGGGGCTGTACGTGTATAGAGAAAGATGTTGTAGGACCATGTAATCTAGAATTCAGGAGATTCCGAGAATTTGCAGCATCTATGCGTAATCAAGTAGAGGTAGAGAGCTTCAGTGAAGATCAGATATCAATTTTCAGTAACTTCCTGCACTGCATCAAACAGCACCCTATATATTATTCATCCCTTCTTGATAGTGTGTCCACAAATGTTGATTCTGAGGCTTCTGTAGACAATGTCGAAGGATCAATTTAAATGTGATTTCTATTAAATTCTGTTTTTATACATAATTATATCAGTTTAAACAATATCAATGTTGCTTTTACTTCTGAGACAGGTATCGCTGTGTAAAAGGTGAATTTAATGATATTGAACAGATCTTTTTCTGCCCCCTCTTTTATTTATAAGCGGGGGCGTATAGCACTGGTGCTGTCCGTCCGTAATTATGTTGTGCAAAATTTGTGTGTTGAACTCCTCACAAACTGTTTGGCAGAATTTTTTCACACTGTCACAGATTAACAACATTGATGTGTCAGATTAACAACCTTGATGTGTTGTAGACCGTAAAGGATGGAATTGTTGCTGCGATAATTTTTCCAGAGTTATGGCCCTTTGCTAATTTGAACCTGACCATTGTTAAATAAACATTAAAATACTAGAGTATCCCAAATTGTTGTAAATAATGTCATCCTCATACATCAGTGGTTAATCAAGTTCCAAGACCAGCAGAAAATTATGTTTTGGCCGACAAATACACAGGTTGTACGAGAGAGTATCCTTGATGAAATATTGGGATAGCATGAGTATTCATCAGCACTGAGGGTAGGGAAGTTCTGAAGAATGTCAGATTTCAGTCAAGGCATTTTTTCAGAAAGACCTTCAACTCCAGTAAAATGAATACACAAAGACAGTATATGTTAAGATAATTTATTCATTGAAAATATATTTTCATAAAAATTAATTGTTTGAGAAATGTCTATTGGATAAATGTTCATTTACAGCTGTATAATGCAAGAAGGAGCATGACTATCATGATTACTATATACCAGAATATTAACCATATCCCAGTAAACTATGTATAACTGTATAGAGCAAGTGAGGTCATTATCGACCCCCTCCTTGTTATCTCTCTTTAATCCATAAAAACATAGACGAATGGTCATGATGTCATAGTCTATACTGCCATAAATTTTGCATCTTCGTAGTTTTAAAAGATAAACCAATGCGAGTTGGAAGAAATTAATTCTCCATGAATATAAATGATTTATATAGTATTTGACATCGTAGATACATTATCCTTGAAATTACGTCCCCAATAAACGGTCATTTTCACCAAAACCACAGAATTTGTCCCATTGAAATCAAATGATTTTTATGTACTACCATGCATTATATTGTATTTAGCAATTATATTATACAATCATGCGCCATGATAACACAACATGTGTTGGTACCTTGTGAAGTTACCCTTCGAGAAAATACTGCCGTGTGTGATTGATAATCATAAATGATATGAAACTGGGGTAGTATTCACAAAAGCATTGTTACAGTAGTGAACACTTGAAATATTGTCACTAGATGTACTCACAGGTGGCAGTATCAGTGTTTTGTCCGCAAACGATTAAAAAACAATAATAAAAAAATATAAAAAAAAATTCCGTACTGAGCTAATATACTATCAAGGTATAAAGCGTACTATATGTCTATATGCCAAAGATTGTGGAACATTGCATCTCGTTGTTTCAACATAAAATACGGGCGCTGAAGAAAAATCGCTATACAAGTCATTCAAATAAACTATAAGATATTCATTCTTACCGAAAATCTCGTTCAATTGTATCTTATAACTGCGAAACAGCAAAACAGTGTTACTTTCGTTATTTAACTTCGCTCAAGGTCATTTTATTTATGCACTGGTTACCTGCTCCGCCCACAGTATTCGTAATTATTGATGGGAAGCAAGCCTATGCGATAATCCACAATCTTTGGACAAAAAATATAATTTACTATTTCATTTGTTGTTTCGAGTTTTACACTCACGTACCTAAAACGCGCCAATATCAAAGTCTTGACGTCCAGAAAAGCGACATTTGGACTCCATGGGACATGTTTAAGCTGACAAAATCAAGAAATATATACAACCCAGGCACTGTATGTTTTACATGATGTTACAGTACTTCCTCTAGGTGAAATCTCCAATTTTCGGCCATGATTCAAGTAATTATGTGCGTTTAAAAACTGTTTATACCAAGCGCAACACATAATTGCAGGATTACGCTTTCCCCCCGTGGTTTAACGCGACGTCACGGTTTCGTTCCGCTTTTAAGAGTGACTTTGTATGATTACCAATATCTCTGTAACCCTGTTAATTATGACATCATAATTTGAAACACAGAACTATATAGTCTCAAACGATACACACATCAATTCTATAAAGGTTTCGCAACCGTTAAAGATAATGACGGGGTCAATTTTCTACGGGATAAATCGATGGGATGCCCCGTATGTTCAATTTTGCGTAGCTTTAACTACCATATTTTCGAACATAACGTATACTTTTCATGATAAATATATGCACTAAATTCATAACCGGTAGAACCTGATTTCTACCAATTTTGATGAAAATTGGATGATAAATAGTTAAACAATCGAGTTTGTCTACGTATTTTTTGAATGGCCCTCGTATATAAGGTCCATGTAGTGTATTAGCTCAGTGACGGATTTTTTCTTTTCCAAACACTGATACTGCCACCTATGGATGTACTGTACATGCTGTACATTAATTTATGCAATAACTGCAAACTAAGGTGTAGTGTTTTCTTAAGTGATTATAGTTGCTCTGTACAACAAATTGCTAGAAAACAGTTCATAAGTTTTCTACTAAGATCTTTTGAGAATACTACAACAGAGTAAAACATCAATCATACACCATCAATATATGAGCCGCTCTCCAGGAAAGCCGGGCCTAGTGACATTATATAGAGGATCTTGCATGAGTTTTATTAAACAAGTGGACAAAACAATATTACGCGAGGCTTTCAAAAATATTTGAATGGTGTTTGCGGTGTCACTCAAAAAGTATGTAAGAGTGGCTAGTTTTAAAAGTCTTATAACTTTTTAAATGTATGTTGAAATTGTTGAGTCTCTTCTTTCTACGATATATTACGATTTTCATTATTTTGTCACTAAGCCCGATTTTCCTGGAGAACGGTACATATATAAACTATGTGCCAGTATCATTGTACATAAAATATGTGGCAAGACATAACAAAAAAAAACCTGGATATTCAACAAATTGTCTAATAAACAACATGCATACAATCTACTGCTGCACCAACTATATGGCTCTATAAGGCCTGGAAGACTTACTATCATATGAAATGACAGTGACAATCATCATAACACACAAACTACAATAACAACAAAAAAGGAGTAGGAGCTTATAGATTGACCAGATTAAACTGACACTCATTAAAGTTGGTAAGTATGTCCGCCTATACACGGTTGTATTTGATTAGTATGTTTATTTACTATATACGGTTATCTCCGTATAAGGCTCGTTATAATTGTAAGTATATATGTTTTAAAAACTTCGAAATTTTCCGGATTTGAACGAATTATGCAAGGAGTCTTCAGTTTAATCTGGTTGGACAATAACAAAACAGAACTCCTATAACAATTGTTTGATAACACATCCTCTAATAGTTTTTAGAGTGACATAAACCAACAAAATGTCATGTTCTGTAAGACCAGTTATAGCATGAGTGTCAGCAAAACCAGTAATAAATACATGCTCACTCAGGGATATATAAATTGCCTAATTTACTACAGCAATTGGACAATCATCTTCCAAGTTGTGTTGAGAAACTTGGTGTAAAAGACACTCATGATAATTGTAAACACTACAGTACAACATCTCCACAGCAACTTTCCTTCAGAAACATAAACAGCCTCTTCATCAAAATTATAACATTACATTTTCATGTTTCCTATGTGCAACTACTGAACAGAGGTTGTACTGTTCATATGAGATACTTTAAACAACATTGAATGTTCCCCTACAAACAATTGCCAACAAAAATAGATAGATACAAATCACATTATAAAACCATTACAAGGTCAGCAAAAATAAGTCGGGGATCAAATACTGAAACTGGGACATAATTTACATATTTTAGGTCATAATATCTACAAGACTTCAAGTTACATATTTCGCGCGTAAGTTTTGTAACAATAATGTTACCAACTTTATGCATAGATCAATTTACCATCAATACATTTGAGCTGTTCTCCAGGATAACTAGGCTTAATGACAGTGTAATTATGCAATAAGATTAAGAAAAATGTCTAAATGTGAAAACATTTGTTTCCTTTGATTTCATATTTAAGTAATTGTATGGTATAGTACTATCCATTAGCTTCAAGTTTTCTTTAAACTTGTGTTAAATAACTTCTGCTGTTGCTATGGTGATCGGTTTCTGAAAAGTACTCATATCAAGAAAAACAGGGGTTAAGTGGCTAAAAAGACTCACTATTTTTCTCTGTAAGCAAACACTCACAAATTGGACATGTTTTATTTAAATGAGAATATGATTCTAAAATGTGCCTCACTTTTAAACATTTACATCAAAAAATTATCCGATACTGGATCTTTGAAATGCCAGTTAATGTTACATAAAAACATAGAGAATGACGTTTGCGACGTAACTCAAAAAGTAGGCGATAGTGGTTGGTTTAAAAAGTTTATAACTTAGCAAGTGTATGAAATAATTTGTTCAAATTTTCAGAAACTGTTCACCAGAGTCTCCTCTTTTTAACCATATATTATCAACATTTTCACAATCTTGTCATTAAGCCTTGTTTTCCTGGAGAACGGCTCATTTATAACAATAGGGTAACAAGATGCACTCTATCAACACAGTTATTGATGTCTGTGATTAAATAGGGGTCCAATGACGGATAGACGACTTTTTTCAAAAATTCTAAGTTTTAAATTCAAAAAGACATCAAAACAATATAATTTGTATAAAATTTATGCTTTACAAACAAAACAAACTAAAAAAGAGCATAAAACTGCAATAAACTTCCAATATATAATAGTTACATACAAAAAAAACACATACATTGTATAAAAAAAAGAGATTAATTTAAAAATTGAACACATCACATTGGGACGGAATGTTGTTTATAAAACACTCGGAAACATATATTAAACAATAATTTTGGCAATAACACCAATACCCCTCAATGGCATAAAGACGAAAAAACAATAATCAAAATATCTGTCATAAATATAAGAACTAACACGAGACAATAGATTATAATAATGCTTCAAGATCTTTTCCTGACAAATGAATTAGTTAAATGATGAACTTATCATGATGATGAAGTAAGTAGAGTTAGCTCAATACTGAAGATGGCTAGATTCTTATACTGAAGATTCTGTACTAGTACACAATGATGTTCAACAAATACATCATTACAGTAGGACGTTGCTGTGTCATACTGCCAACAGACATGGAAACTATTTAGAATCATCTAGGCATCTACAATATATTCATATATTGTCAGGACTAAAGCACATGTTCCAAGGTATTCAAGACAAAACAAACAAAGACATCAAAGTTCTTCTGTAGCTAAGTTGTTAACAATACATGTATAATGGTTAAAATGTCAAATCTGATTTTTATCATCAATAAATATGCTAATAGTTACCAATTGACGACACTTCAGGATTGCATAGCACAGCCACACATTGGCTTGTACATACTTAACATCTATACAGGGTTTGACACAACCTACTGGTTCAACAAAACAGAAGCACAAAATTTGTAAATAAACAGGTAACTGGTCCTCCTTAATTTTCTCTGGCCTTGAGCCAGCAGACCAGTGTTAGCATTGAGCTCTGCTATGTACAACAGACAGTTCATTTTGAGTTGAATATGACCGGTTGTATGTGCATCCATCTAAAGTTTGTACAAACATTAGCTGCAGCCACCAATATCGGGGAAGAAATAAAGATGAGGCATTCTAAGTGTACAAACATTAGCTGCAGCCACCAATACCGGGGAAGAAATAAAGATGAGGCATTCTAAGTGTACTCTTGTATTCTGACATCTGGCTCATCTGATCCATGTCTATATTAGGACAATGTGATACTTTCTTCGACACCAGTAGATTTACCTGAGAAATGATAAACACAGCAATTTGAAACATTTTGAGTTAGGAGCATTTGTTTAACTGAATTTAATCTAAAACTTAAATGTCAAAATTAACTGAACATCAACATCAATTATTATGCATAGCCAACACCTAAACAGTAGGGGTGTAACGTTATGCTCACATTATGATACGTACCGTCAATTTTTCTAACGGTTCAGTATATTTCGGTATGATACAATATTCTCCAACAGCTGCTTAAATAATTCAAATTTTTAAGTAATAATGAATTTGTTGCTTTTATAACAGCAATTAACTTGTGCCTATAAACTATTTTAAGTGAATTTAGACAATTATGAAGCATATCTCAATACAATTAAAACGAGTGGTACATGGTTATGATACATAATCAGAAGGCTGTCAGGTGTTTTCGTTGTCTGCAAATTATATTGCTCATAAAAAGCTTATACCGAACCGTACCGAAATTTAGAAGTCTTGTGTCGTGAACCGTGTGGGACTGAAGTCCGCGGTATTTTGTATACTGCAGTATACCGTTACAGCCCTACTTAACCAGTTGCCACATCGAAGATTTGTGTAATTATTGTCAACAGTTGCCATCTTGGACTTTTTAAAGCAACATTACCCATGTCGAAGCTTGTAGCTTATCTTTCTTATGTTAACCATAATTGACGTTAAATTAAGTTTACCTTATCGTATAGTAGGTTATTCAGCCTCTTTAATGAAAACAGGTGAACAATATACCTAGTGTTAAGTTAATGTTCTAGGGCTTTTTTCAGCTGTTAGGCTCCTCAAGCACACTTTGACATTTCAACTTCCCCTGGTCATTGGGCTACATATGGAAACCTACATTCGTGTCTCCCTGGGGAGACTATGTATCTCCTGTGGTGTGGCAGCCAACATAGATCTGCGACGCCCAGGAATAGACACTGCCCTCACAGGTACCATTTAACACCATGGAGGAGTGGAGCATGTGGTCTTTCTCAGAGAAATTAACCAGTGGTCCAGAAGGGGATCGAACCTGGGACCTCTCGATCCCGAAGCGCGCGCCCTACTTCTAGGCCACCGCTCCCGACATGTTAGATATGGGTCATATCATACATGGGCTATATCATACTTACCCTATTAAGCATGGTGCACACATCCTCACTTCTTGCATATTTCATGAAAATCTGTACCAATGCTTCTACATACCAACTACCACGATCTCTGTTACGCCAAGCATAATACCCTGTACAAATAACACGACATTCTTGTATATATTAACAAGAGAACAGTCTACGAGTGCTGGACGCTAGACTTTCGCAGATAACTAAAAAATGTAGGTCACACATGATAACTTAATAAATATAGGTCACATGATAACTTGATAAATATAGGTCACACATGATAACTTGATAAATATAGGTCACATGGTAACTAAATAAATCTAGGTCACAAATGACAACTTAATTAATATAGGTCACACATTGTTATCAACTAGTTATCACCCTTGTCAGTATGGACTTCCTTGTGATGGTGAATGTTATGTTACAAGTTTTCTTTTTTGATTGTCTTTGAGAAAATGACAGGGTGACAGGGCCAATATTACCTATAGCACTATTTTGAATTGCTATCAGTAGGGGTGGCAATCTGGGCCCCAGGAAAGTTTAGAAATTCTGGTTGTTTACTTATTAAAGAACATTTTGGGTAGAATGTAGGAGTAGCATGAGTAACCTACCATTCTGTGTGGGGTAACATATAAGCATATCAGACATGGACGGTACTTGTCTAACTCGAGCATCAGAACCATCGTGCTCATCCGGATAATACTGAACTCCTCTATCCAAGGCTCCTGTAATATAAACACATGACATTGTACACCAACTAGATGATTTTTAGACACTCAAATGTAATATATAACACAAACATTACAAAGAGGTAGAACTCAAGCCATAGTTGTTTGACCTTAAATTTCCTAAATTAAGCATATCCAAGATCAGTACCAATTTTATATTTGAAGTTTCATTTTATTCCAGATATCAACTATTTGAAGTTGGACTGCCTAAATGTTTTAAAGAAAATGCGAATAAAATCATTAAATGTGTACCAGTAAGTATAATAATGGTGTAGAATATAAAACACAAGTTACCTCCCCTACACGCCTGGATTATAAATATCTTTGGTTTTCCTCTCAAGCTAGGACAGCAAGTGTTATCAAACAATGTAAACACAGCATCCAATTCAAACTTTTTACCATCGGCACCAAATATAAATCCTTCTTCACCGTGGCTCAGTATGCATATAACTGAACAGTCAGCTGTAGCATGTGCTGTATGCTGGGAGAAATCTTGTAACTTCTGTATCATTTCCTGTAATATACACTAATAACATTGGGACGAAATTTCGTGGTTTTGGTAAAAAGACCATTTCGATGGGATGTTAATTTGTGGATTTTGCATTTCAGGTAATGAATACAAGGGTCAAAATTATTGTTCAATGGGATTAAGTTTCGTGGTAGAAGATGAACCACAAAATCAAAGAAATTTTATCACCCATGAAAATTAATGATTTTTCAGTATCACAATTACAGCAAATCCTCAATTTAAGACAACGTTAGTAATACGGCCACACCAAATCCAGAACTATAACTGTCGCCGTTCGGCAGACTAATATATCCCCTGCTGGCAAGAAATAAAATTTCCAAAACTCGTTTAATATAAATTTATATCAATTGACAACTCCTGATAGATCATCTATATATATATTAATATATCTGGTCTGGTATCATGTTTTCTTGTACCTGTATTTCCAAATTTATTGCTCAACATTGCTGTAACTATTTTACTTCTTTTTATTTCTTAATTCTGCATATCATACAAGCAGTTGACTTACAATGCGAGGAAAATCCAAATTTCCAAGACCTAATTACTATGACTCAGTACAGCAAACAAACACACAACATTAAAGAAGCCTATCCTATAATTTCCACCGTTCAAAATGTTTTAACACATATTCGAAATGAATCATACTTACAAGGGCAGTAAGTCCGTCTGAATCATTGTAAACAGTAACATCAAAGTGCATCTGACAGAGTAGATTATGTAGATTGTCCCTATCTATATCTGTTCCACGTCTAGCTGATTTACCCACTACCTCATTCACATTCATTATCAATGCTTTACCTCGCGGTATACGTCTCATAGCATACGCCTGAAATAGTCATACCACACAAACATTAAATAGGCCATAAAACATATCATGGGATCAGTGCAAAACTATGGCAAGTACATCAATTTATAGATGCACATACAACAGTTTTGTACTAAGCCCTCGATATAGTCTCAACATTGTTCAATATCTCCAAGGACCGAAACAATTACTCGGTTAAGAGGATATGATTTGATTACAAGGTGAACTCAATTTCAATTTTACAAAACTGCTAATGATTAACTGGTTTGATTTGACTGGTTTGAAATATTGAAATCGTCCTTGTCCTAATATCTTCTTGGTAAAGTCTGAACCTTATTCATACGTGATTGTGTCAAACGTCATACCACATTACTAACCTGTTTATAATGTGTCAGATAGAACTGTCTAGTACATAGCTCCACATTTACATTAATAGGTCCATCAGTAAGGTCAATCTCAGGGTCATCCATGGCCCCTAGCAATGACGACCTTTGACATTTCTCAAGTTGACTGTCAGTTTCTATGACAACTGCTGGCATCGATGGTTTCCTTTGAGCTTCTTCAATGACAGGTATTTTCACTATATTGTCAGTCTTGCTTTCAAATACTGGTAGTGGTGTTACTTTACGTATATCTGATATAATGGAGATATTACATGTGTCCACATCTTCACGGAATCTTTTCGCTACAATAAAGCAATAATATACTTAGGAAATAGATCTTAGTTGTCCGTGATATACCGGCCAATATATCACGGTTTGGAGTTCATGTGCGTAGGAATTAATCACGAAGGCCGTAGGCCTGAGTGATTAATAACTATGCATGTGAACGACAAACCGTGATATATTGGCCGGTATATCACGGAAAACTAAGATCTATTTGCATTCTAACACGTGTAATATGCGCAATTTCATATGGACTCATTTTTATTGCAGAGTGATGCGTTGTTTGTCGTGTTGCTATAGACAACTTCCGCTGTTTGAAGTTTAAAACCTCCACCCCTGGAATATTGTTTTTTGCTCATTTCATTTAAACAGAGGCATAACTAGAGCTCATTCCATACTATGTATTTCATAAAAACTAAAATGAATCGATAAATGCAATTGCTGCTGCAATAATACGGATATAATTAAATAAATTAAGAAAGAACGCTACGCAAATAAAAGTTCGCACAACGTCACGTTTACGTTGACGCCAAATAAACGTCATAAATCCATGACGTCATTTGATAAACAAGACGTAAATTCCATTTATAAAAAGCGTTATTTATACGTGGGAGGTAATTCAACAGCCAAAAAGTAGTACGGCAAAGACTGTGATATACCGGAAATTTAACCACGGTACAGTCCTATACGTTTACAGGGTGCTAAAAATAGACTGTGTTAGAATGTAAAATATCACCTATATATTCAACTACTGTATAGCCTCGAATAAACGCCCCCGGGGGCCATGCATTTTGCAAAAGGAGAGCTTTTATTTGTAGTCTCAATTTTGAAAAAAAAAATTATATTCTCAAAGTAGAACAAATCATAATAAATGTCTATTTTATTGATGAAGAAACAACAAAATATTGATAACCATTTAATATGTAACAGTCTGGAAGAGCTGAATGGCATTTCCAGACAGCAGGTTGTGTGATTAAAGAATGTTACTGTTGAAATAAAATGCAACTTACATTCTGTTTCTATCTGTTCACTGTTTGGTCTTTTGTGCATTGTATCTGAAAATACAATCTTCAATTACTGACACTTAAGATGCGACCAACATGTTCTATGACTGATATTTCCTGACAAGATCTGTAATTCTGTCAATGACATGTGGAATAATAGATGTGTTACATAACAGACTCATATACCAATAATTATTGCATTGCTAATTCCACAAAATAATATCAGAGTGGACATGTACGTGTAACGATGTAGCTGGAAAGGGATAAGGTCCATTCATATATATATAGATCACAACAAGAGTATTGATCTGTGTATGTACTTTGAGTATAGATAAACCATTTTTTTGAGCCGTGACTAATTTATCCAGGAAGGTTGATTTGCCCTCAAAGGATAGATATATGGTATGTTTTAAGGCTTATGCAATATATGTGATCAATGACAGTAACCAATACATGGCCCCAAGAGATTTTAGCCAGGTATATTCACATACCATGACTAAGAAGTGTTACCTTCCGTCCAACTAAAAAAACATGGTTTATCTGTAGTAGACATTATATAGTGCATAACCTGAGGTCATGGCACCGTGGTCAGATTCTACCTATACCATCAATGTTAAAACATAATTACAACATGTAAAGTGCGCCCAGGATAACGAGAAACAATTAATCAGTGTTGGTTTAGTACAAACTTGACATACATGTTTATTTAAGCAACCAATTTTGCAACGGTAGATCAATCCAGCCAATGTTAGTAAATATTTGCCTTATCCTGGGAGCACTATAACACCAATTATCACAAATACCGGTAAAAACATAATAACAGCAAACATACCAACACTGTCTAGTCTTGCTAATTTAGGAGTCATCACAGTTGCTTCCCTCGAATGCTCTTCATTGTGAAGATTGGAAGGTTGAGTGTGTGACGTTACCCTGGAAACATGACGAGGAAATGACATCATCGTTCTACCAGTACCCTCTTCACCATTATTATTGACTTCTATATACCTAGGAATCTCAATACTATCTTGCTCTAGAACATGATATTGTGCATTCATTTGTCCATACTTAGAGGGACTGGACTGCATAGTGTCAATTTTGTACGGAGACTGTCGCAGCACATTCTCCTGGACAACATGTTCATTTCTTGCTCTGTCAAGATCTTCTCTATTCCTAACTACTGCCTGATCTCTCCGGAGGTTGTTAACAGAATCTGTGTCTCTGAGGAGCTGTTTACTTGGTGATCCATAATTTGCCATATTGGAATGAAATGAACTAATACTAGTATCTGGTGAATGAAAGTCTAATGATTTTTGCATAGATGGATACTCTGGTTGTATGAAAGATCTAGGAATCTCTTTCTGAGAATATAAACTGAACACAGGTGGTGACTGAGCAAACATGCCAGTATTTAAACATTTGGAAGACATGTAATCAGTAGGTACAAATCTCTTATCTATATTGTCCTTTACCAACATCCCATCACTAGAGCTATGATGTAACCTATCACCAGAAAGTTGGGAGGCTGGTATGTGACTGTATGGTGATTTATCATAAAGAAATGTGTTAGAGATTTGTGCGTCCCTGGCAGCAGACATAGCAGCAGCAGCAGGATGTCTGAGAGATGTCTGATACAATAAATGAGCTTCATGTTCCGAATCACGATCAAAACAAGGAGACGACTGGGTATGATGCAGAGTGCGAGGTTCAATACTTCTACGATACAACTGTTGTTGAAATTCTTCTTGTATAGCAACCAGTGGCACGAGATTGGAATGGGTTCTACTAGGTCCAGCACCGTCCCCGTCTGCCCCGACTGGTTCCTGGGACTGAGCTGGTTCCCGGGACTGTACCGTCTCTGCTACAATACTCTGTGATACACAAACACTATCTGTTTCTACATCGGAACATTTACGTGCACCTTCCTTTTTATCCTCCGCTACCTCTTCACATTGGAGGTAACATTTAACAATGTGACTCTGTGAGTCAGCATGTAGTGCTTCACAGAATAAACGGAAGGTATCCGTACCAGCCTCAGACTTTGGCAAGAAGTCGAGTAACTCTTCAGCTTGATCATCTTCAGTTTTACCATTCTGTAATATGGTATAATACAAACAATCATACATCATAACAATACAGGGACATTCTTCACTGAAAATTGACTCCAACTCTAATTTTGCCGTACATTACTTTATCTTCCTAAGATCATTATGACACTGCATTGATAAAATAACTGCTGTAAAAAAAGAGGAAAAGCTTTGAATTTCTAGTCACTAGTAGTAGTGGTTTTAAGCCTCAGTCTAAATTTCAAACTTAAAGCATTGATATGGTCCATTAAGACCCTTGCACTACCCTCAATATACTGAGAAGTTAAACAGTCAATGCTGTGTTGTTTATCCCAAGTACATTTTTTAGTCCAACTTGTCCATGAAAACTTTGAGAATGTTCATTGCCCTGAATACATTTGACTGCAGACATACATGTTCATGTGAACAGACTGTGTTACAAAATATCTATTTAACAAAAGAGGAAGAAGTTTTAGACGTTACCTTGATATTTCTGACCATTCGTTGATCTATAACTTTTCTACACAACAGTTGGGTGAATAAGCCTTTCTTCATGTTCAGGCTATCAACCAGATTAGCCCTCTGAAGAAGCAGCAATTCCTTGTGCTTCTTATCCATCTGTAAGGAAAAGTCATGAAATGAAGAAGTAAATGTTTTACTTTGTTTCTTCTTCAAAAATTTTACAAATGCTTCTTCAAAGTCTTATGACAAAAAAAACAGCACATTGGATTAACTTAAAAATGTATGCCTTCTAAAGGTGAACATTTTTACCAATGTTCCTACGCACAAAATGTTACACTCACAAACTCACTATAACTCACCAAATAGGTAATACATCTATAAATAATATCTACACAAATCAATGAACATTGGAATACAGTTGATATTCTTATTGGATAGTTTATGTGCCTGTCTGGAGAACTATGAAAAAAAAATGTTTGTACAAAGATTGTGAGTGAAACGGCTTCAAAGTTTGTTTTACTTGCAGTCAAAAAGTGCCGACAATCATTCCTATAAAGTAGTAAAATAACTATAAAATATTGCAGAATGTTGATACCAATCTTCCATGTTATATAAAATTGTTAGAGGGAACAACGAAATACAGACTTTTTGGCACACTCAAAAAATGAAATTCAGGTATAACTGAAAACTTGCACCCATGTTACATTTATATAGTTACTGTATTGCTGTATGTTGGAGAAGTCTTGGTAAACAAATTCAGTGCAAAATGTACAAACCTTGAAAGTTCAATTCTTCGAAATAAAAACCAACTTTAAGCCAACCAGGGAGAAAGTAAAATAGTAGCCATCATATCTGTAGTACGCCTAATATTTCAGCTGCCCTGAAATTAAGAAAGGTATAATCATTTTCTTGGTTCTTGCACCAATAGTAAAGATACGCTCACCTCACAATGTCACCAATGTTAAATTCAACTATTTTTTGATACTCCAGATATATAAATATAAATCTCAGTTTTGTGCAGGACGAATCCGTCTGCAACAATTAAGCTGTTTGTTTCAATACTTGGAGAGCTGTTTGTTTCAATACTTGGAGAGCTGTTTGTTTCAATACTTGGAGAGCTGTTCAGAATCATTATTCTATGACATATTACATTTTGTAATCCTTGGAATGTCTTGAAGAGACTGGGTGTACTGAAACATCTTCGTTTTTTATTTGAGGGGGTAAAATTGAATTTAAAAATCCAAATTTTGAAAAAAAAACCCAGTAAACCACCTTTTGACTACAGTTGTTAAGGGTATAGCGGATCATTGTCAATAACGGATCAGTCTCAGAAACACGAAGACATTTGATAACTTCCAGGAAAAATCACAAAAAAATAATGATTGACCCCAATTATTGAACCCTTTCAACGTTTTGTCATAACATTTGTTTAGAAAATACAGATTTAATAACTGGTTAATTTCAAGTTTAGCAATAATATTTTTTTGATTGACACGCACGATAAAGCGGAAAAAACGTGCTCGAGGAAAACGGTAAACAGAGAATTGGCCTTAATTATCTTAAGTAATTTGCAACTTTTTAAGGTAAAAATATGTAAACATGTTGATTGTAATATCCATAATCTGTCTATAACCATCCAATTATAGTTATAATATATTGATACAACTATTGGTAAATTTGGTTCAAAGGTTCGATTTGTGTATAGTGGATCACTCAATGGAAAAGTGCATTTAGTTACTGTATGTAGATATTATTCTTTTGTTTTTAGCTTGCAATCATTTGTCCATTTTTGTGATCCAGTTACCGTAATTACAAATACAAAATAAGCATTTGTTACTTTTATCAAATTATAGTCACAGATGTCCATTATTATTTGCATTAAATTGCTCAGTTTCGTATTCATTATGTCTTGTTAATGGAGCCAGAGTAATGTGTTAAACATTTGCAACAGTTTTTGTTTTGACAAAATAAAGCATAATGTCGTAAGTGATCCGTTATACCCTTAAGGCTAAACAACTGTACATTAGCAGTGGTAAATGTCCACTCTGAAATTTTTAGGGTGGGAATTTTGTCCACCCTGTAAACAGGGTTTTCCCTAGAAATATTCATACGAGGGTCCCCGGACGCTTAAGGTTTACATTTAGGGAGTCCCTGAGAAATTTTGGGGGTCCCTTCATTTACAGTAATGCATTTTAAGTTCATTATAACAGCAAGTATCAAATTTATGAATACATAAAACAACAAATTCAGATTACTCAATGCACCACTAGACCTAGTGCAATAAATAGCAGAAAGAAAAATGTTCTAGCTGAAACGAAAATGTCTATTTTAGGGATCCTATTGGGGAGTCCCAAGGATGCACAGTAATGCAGAAATGAGGATCCCAAGCCAAAAAGTTGCGTCAGGGACGCAGAAAACCTGCATCAGGGGAATCCCTGGTAAAAAACAAGGACAGGATTATGTCCACCCTGTCAAAAATGAGGGGCCGGTATTCTGTCCACCCGGGATTTTGTCCTACACTCACATGCAATGCATCATGTAACATCAAAGAGATTCAGCAATTCAATGTCATCAAGGCAGCTTATTCTTAATCTGTTTCTTTCAATAGAAGTGCATGAATTCAATAGTAATGTGAGATGTATCTAGACGGGGACTGGTTAAGGGCCGGGGCAATTGGTGGGAATATTACTTACTGCATGCCATGGCACTAGTAGGGTCAGTGTTTTTATCTCTAGATCTTACGGTATGTATGAACGTCTTTGGTTTAGCCAGAAAAGCAAAATTAGTAAAAAAAATACCCACCTTCCCCGGGGTCAGGCGCTGTGGTTTTAATTGACAGGTGCATAACTGACCAAAAAACATAAATAAGCAACACAGTAAAATATAGAAAGTTATATGAACATAACACAAAGAAGTAATATTACACCTGTACTCATTTTTTGTTGGAATCTATTTTTAGAAACATGGTCAAACAGTTGCCATGTGTAAACAAAGCAAGAATTTTAACAACTTGCAAATTGGTAACCATAGAAACCGACTCAAATGCTGTCAATCTGACGACTCTTTCTGGCCCAAATGTTCAACAAATAGTAGCACAGCGGCAATTCCCAAAACTGCGGAATATTTCAGCAAACTTCCAAATTGGCTCACCTGCGACCTCGGGTAATCTGTAATTGATTGACTGTTTGCGCTTAATCCTTGTTTCAGACCGTGGGAGGTTTCAGATCTTTTGGCATAAAATATACCATATTATGTTTCTTAAACATACTCACCAGATCAAGTTCTCGCCATTTTTGAATTTGACTGATAATGTTTACAAAGGCATAAAAGCGTGAACGTGTTCAAACAATCCACTTTCGGTTAATATAGACAACACTAAATTCCAACATTACCCGTACCTGGCCCGGAATACTGCCTAAGGTAAAACAGGTAAAAATAATTATTCCGTGTTTTAATAAAGCATTCAAAATGTCTCGTTCACCAGAATATTCTTCGTTCTTTGCGCCTGCTACTATAAGTATGAACAATATGGATCAGTATATGGGACAAATAAATTCGCTGTGAATTGTTTTCATAATGAATTGACATCACTAACAGGCACGGTTCCAGGCAGTGGGCACGTGCTCCCCAATTGGCTGAGATTTTTTTACCAAAAACTTTGAATAAATAATAAAACAGATATTTAACAGACATTTCTAAATGATATGGGTACTTTTTCTTATGTTATCTACATGAAAAAGTATTTGTAAGAATTAGATGGGCATTTTTCATGCTCGCTTGGCCCGCACAATAGTTTTAATATAATATGTTTATACGAAGGCGTTGCATCACAGAAATCAATTACAAGAGAAATTTTGCCCTAACTCATTATATTACCTTTTGACTGTTAAATAATCAT
Source organism: Spisula subtruncata (assembly GCA_963678985.1). Lineage (NCBI taxonomy): Eukaryota > Metazoa > Mollusca > Bivalvia > Venerida > Mactridae > Spisula > Spisula subtruncata. The sequence continues at coordinate 14,294,184 of OY787669.1, forward strand.
AACTAAACCATTAAGGTTAACTCTCAGAATAAAACAAAAAAAAGGGTTTTCAAGGCTCCCAGATAGGCTTAGAATGCACTAGATTTATCCATAGCTTTGACAATTTTCCTGGGGGAGTATGCCCCCGGACCCCCCTACTTATGTTATAATTTGTCCAATGGTCAAAAGGATGAAAGCTGGTATATACAAATACTGTATCTGAACACTTACTTATATGCACAAACATACACAATGTACATGTTGACGCTGATACCATAAACAAGAGGGCCCAAAGGGCCCTATAGGTCGCTCACAGGTTGTTGCACATTGGTCTAGGTATCAGTACAACTGACATTCTGACCATATTTCATGAAGTTTGGATAAAACACTTTTTAAACAGGGGTCTGTAGAGTGAGCACAAGATTTTTTCTAAAATTTTACTTAGTGACCTAGTTTTTGACCCACATGACCCAGTTTCGAACTTGACCTAGATCTTATGAAGAAAAACATTCTGACCAAGTTTTATGAATATTGGATCAAAACGGTGACCCCTTGAATGAACACAAGCTTTTTCTAATACTTGACCTAGTTTTTTACCCAACATGACCCAATTTCTGGCCTTGATTTTATAGAGATCAACATTTTGACCAAGTTTCATGAAGATTGGATCAAAATAGCGACGTCTGGAGTGAACACAAGCTTTTTCTAAGATTTAACCTAGTGACCTAGTTTTTGACCCCACATGACCCAGTTTCGAACTTGGCCTAGATTTTATGGAGAGCAACATTCTGGCCAGTTTTCATGAAGATTTGATCAAAACGGTGACACCTGGAGTGAACACAAGGTTTTTCTAAGATTTGACCTAGTGGCCTAGTTTTTTACCCCACCTGACCCAGTTTCGAACTTGGTCTTGATTTTATAGAGAACAACATTCTGACCAGGTTTCATGAAGATTGGATCAAAACGGTGACATCTGGAGTGAACACAAGATTTTCCTAAGAATTGACCTAGTGACCTAGTTTTTGATCCCACCTGACCCAGTTTCGAACTTGGTCTAAATTTTATAGAGAACAACATTCTGACCAAGTTTCATGAAGATTGCATCAAAACTGTTGCTTCTAGAATGAACACAAGCCAATTGTTGACGGACAGACGGACGGACGCCCCCACGATCGCTACCTTAGGTGGTCATTCCATTGTTTAAGATCAAAGAAACGACCACTTAAAGGACAAAAGAATTAAGTGGTCACGGAATGAAATGAATAGATTTCTATTGTGTTAGGCCACACCTCCGACCACCTAAGGTAGCTTTCGTGTGTGCGGACAGACGGACGAAGAGTGATCACAAAAGCTCACCTTGTCACTATGTGACAGGTGAGCTAAAAAAGTACTATGGATTCCCCCACATCTACAAATGTACCCCCTTCCTGAGCATTTTCACACACATATTAAGCAATCCCCCCCGGAATCCCGTACATATCTCGTGCCCCCCACTCAGAAATTTCTGGTTCCGGGCCTGACTAAAGTAATTGATTAGATAGAGTTTTTCATAAATTACGATGACCAGAGAAATTTGTCCGTTGTTGTGTATAAATTAGCTAGATCTACTGTATATCGAAACTATTAAAACTTATTAGAACAAACGATACATGCATGTTCTGTTGAAATACGCTCTTTAGTGCTATGTCTAGAAGAACACTCGCCTACCATTTACGTCCGATGTCACTTAGGAATACGTCACCGGCTTACAGTGTGACGTCATTAATTGTAATTGTACAAATGTAAGTCTTTGGACCGATAACAGTAACACGTGTCGAATTGTACAACCATTGCAAAAGTTTCCATTTGAATTTGACTTTGGGTCACTTGGCTCATTGGAAGATAGTATGGATACACGTGCAAGCTCAATTACATGAGACGTTGAATTCCAGTCAAATTCATCACTCGAAGACAGCTCCCTGAATGGCCACCAAATAAGAATTTCGTCCATCAACATATCGGACTTGAGTATGCCGTGGTTCATTGCCCCGGACTTTCTGCAAGATGTAAATAAGGAATTCTTGAAAAATGCCAACAACAAACCTACATCTAAAAGGATTGTTCCATTTAGTGTCTCCCAAGAAAGTGGTTCATTAGACCGCAATATAGTTGTTATAACACAAGAGCAGATTCCAACTTCATCTGATGATTTTAAACAAAAGGATAAAGATGCGCCACAAGAAAGAATTGTTCCATTTAGTGTCTCCCAAGAATGTGGTTCATTAGACTGTAATATAGCTGTTAGAACACCAGAACAGATTCCAAATGTAGCTGATGTTTATAAACAAAAGGAAACAGATACACCATTCAATGTACCACAAGAAAGAATTGTGCCAACCAATATATCGGACTTAAGTATACAGTGGTTTAACACACAAAACGAATTCATGAAAAATGCAAACAACAAACCTACAGCTAAAAGGATTGTTCCATTTAGTGTCTCCCAAGAAAGTGGTTCATTGGACTGTAATATAGTTGTTAGAACACAAAAACAGATTCCAACTTCATCTGATGATTTTAAACAAAAGGAAAAAGATGCACCACAAGAAAGAATTGTTCCATTTAGTGTCTCCCAAGAAAGTGGTTTATTATACTGTAATATAGTTTTTAGAATACAAGAACAGAGTCCAATTTCATCTGATGATTTTAAACAAAAGGAAAAACACACACCATTCAATGTGCCACAAGAAAGAACTGTGTCAATCAATACATCGGACTTAAGTATGCAGTGGCTATAAACGCAAAATATGTTCTCGAAGATGCTGATAAAAAGAGTTCACGAAAAGTGCAAGCAACATAACTTCATCAGCAATAGTTCCATTTAGCGTCTCCCAAGAAGGTAGCTCAACATGGAGCTCGTCAAAAGAATGTGTAACAAACTCGAAAGAAAGTCCACCAAATAATGACTCAGTGTGCTTATCAACATCGAAATCATTGGACGCATCTGTGTGTTTGTCAAGTTCAGAAGAAAGTTTGTCGCCTCCTGGCTCGGCTGACGTAAGCATGTCATACAACACATACAAAGGTCTCTACTTTAATTCCAAGCAATATTCAGTAGAGGACGAATTTGAATTTGTAAAAAGATTCAACTCTGAGTTTCACACTGAAGAGAATAATGTAACCATAGATGAAGTATAAATGAATGTAACGTTTTAGAGAACGAACAGATGATGTCATCGAAGAACAGCAAACAGGACAAGTCAAACAACAACACTAAAACATCGCCTGTTGAAAGAAAGGAAATCAAACTAAAAAAGAAGACTGGACATGGCTTTAAGAAATTCTGCAGAAATATGTTCTGTGCTGCATTGGGAAAAAATAGAAAACTGTTACTTTCATTATTTCATTTTAACACTAGGTTATTCTAGTTACTAAACAGGAGTATACAGTTGATTTTGATTTATAAGTATTCAATAATAGGTCCACCTTACCACCAGTCATGTTGTTTGGAAAAAAGGTATGAGAAAATCCGACAGGGAAGGTAGCACTCAACCTAAACAGCCGAGCACAGATATCGGAAACACCACGACACAACAACCCTGAGCAATGCCCACACAAACCCACGCAAAAACGGCGACCAAATGAGGCACAACAACCCCGGGGAGTGACCTAGTTTCAAACACTAACAGGGTGGCAACAGAAAATGAAGAATAAAATTCCCTGATAATTCCCTGATTTTTCCCTGACCAAAAGATTATTTTCCATGATTTTTGTGGTATTTACAACAGTAAACATCTTCAACATTGGGATATGACAAATGTTTGTGTATATAAAAACTGATAATTATAGGAGATTGTGTAAACTTAATCATACAATTTCTTTCAGAAGCGCTCATATAGCTCTTTCAATAGCTAAATGATATCATGCTTTAATTGATTCATGTTATTTTGCGAGCATAGCGAGCTCGAAAATTCACATTTCATAGTTTTTTACCGAGAAAAAGGCAAATTCCTATAACAAGACTATTTAATTTCTCCAATTTTGTAAAATTCCCTGATAATTCCCTGATTTTTGGCCAATTTTGAAATTCCCTGATTTTTCCCTGCAGGGAATTTATTTTGGGCATTTTCCCTGTTTTCCAGAGTCTGTGGCCACCCTGACTAAGGACAGTGACCTAGCGTTATGCGACCTAAAGAGGCACAACTACTAATGGGCAAGGTAGGAATGTGGTGGGAAATAATATAACATATTCCTAGCAACTACACTGAGGAATGGCAACACATAAGCCGAAGAAACAATTAAAAATCCGAGTCCCGCCGATAAAATGCAGGATGACCATCTTTCACAAATAAACCTGGTTAAAAACACCAAGGACGGTGACCTAACGTTAATACGTCTTAAAGAGGCATTTTTGGGACTTGACCTAGTTTACAATAATGGGCAAAAGAGGGCGAAAATATATATGCCAAAAACGTTAATAATAGTGACCAAACAGCACAGTGACCTAATTAAAAAGTATCTCATCCAGCATCTCAGCAAGATACAAATGATGAAAGGGGGTGCACTTTAGAAAGAGGGCAGAGGAAATTAATTTCCAAGGACAAGTGGAAACAAAAATACACCGACATTGCACAGTGCTAAAAAAAGACCTAGTTTACAATAATGGGCAAAAGAGGGCGAAAATATATATGCCAAAAACGTTTATGATAGTGACCAAAGAGTACAGTGACCTAATTAAAAAGTATTTCATCCAGCATCTCTGCAAGATACAAATGATGAAAAGGGGGGGGACGGTGCACTCTAAAAAGAGGGCAGAGGAAATTAAGTTCCAAGGACAAGTGGAAACAAAAATACACCGACGCTGCACAGTGCTGTAAAAAGGAGGGGGCGTCTTGACCTTAGTTTACAATAATGGGCAAAAAGAGGGCGAAAATATATACAAAATGTATGCCAAAAACGTTTATTATAGTGTCCAAACAGCACAGTGACCTAATTAAAAAGTATCTCATCTAGCATCTCCGCAAGATACAACTGAAAAAAGGGGGATAGGCGGTGGACCTTAAAAGGAGGACAAGGAAATAACTTCCAAGGACAAGTGGAAACAAAAATACACCGACACTGCACAGTGCTGTAAAACGGAGGGGGCATAGCAACTGCTTTAACAGAGTACAACTTGAAGACAACAGGTATACAAATTACACGAACCCGAAATCCCATCCGAGCGTTTGCCGCTTCTGCCAGTCGAACTACGCGGGGCAAGAACCAAGTGACAATACTAGAACAAGGGACAGCACACATCTAAATTACACAATATACATGTACTACTGAAAGATACAAGGCAGCCAGGCCCGGATCCAGGATTTTCTGAGTGGGGGGCACGAAGTATGTCCGGGAGTCGGATCCCCATACTCTTGTTTGGGGACCCGAGGAATTCCCCGGGACAGTTGCTGAATATGTGTGTGAAAAGGCTACATTCTTTAGATATGGGGGGATACGTGTTTATGTTATCAGCGTTTGATGTACTAGTATGTTGTGCATTTCAGTGTTCACAATTTAGGCAATAAGATGATTATTATGTACTTCTTCCTGCACAATTGTTTAACCTAAAATGGAAGGTGTTTAAATAGTAACAGTCTATTTAACATGGACATAAGTCTAAAAGCAACATCGAAACTGGTGCAAACTTTGTCTCACAGTTTCTTTCTTAAAATTGAAGGCAAGTTTTTGTCAACATGTACGAGATAACGTATTTTTATAGATTAAAGTTTATTTTGCGAGCGGAGAGAGCATGAAAAATTTACATTTTATTCTTATTCTTTGCATATAAAGAGACTATTTCAGACACATAAAAAATGCTCATCTCATACTTTTTCAGCTAGAACAAAAGGCAAATTACCCATATTATTTACGTAAGACTAGTTTAGGCCGAACATTATACACTTGATCTGAATTATTGAGGTGGCAAAACTATGTATGGCTCCTTGTTCTGACAAAGAGGACCTGGCCCCTGATCCAAACACTCCTACATCCACGAATTGTTGCCTTCAGTAGCTTTTGACGTGTATTTTAAGTGCCCATTAAGTATTAACAGAGTCATCACATTCTCAAAGGGCATAGAATAAAAATACATTTCAAACAATAGTAAATGATGTATGTTGCACACCTATAACGGTTTCAACTCATTTTCAACACCAGTGGTTACGTTGTCGTCGTCACAAGTAACCACAAATGTGACTCGAATGTTGACAATAACAGAATAATGAATGGGCTCGTCGTAAGAAGTATTGTTCGCAAACTTTGATTACGGTGGGAATATACAGTATTGCTTCATTGTCTGTAGACTTGTTAAACGAGTAAACGTAATATTTATTTAAAGTTATTTCTTTCATTTCATTCAGTAACAAAATAAGGTGTGCCTGTTCAATAACTGTTTTATTCTTTATTCAAAGCTTTTTTTAAAAAATCTCAGTCAACTGGGGGGCACGGGCCCTCATGTCCAGTGCCGGGATCCGTGCCTAGCAGCCTTATGCTGGACAGCGAAATTGCAGCAGAACATGTACAATAATAATACAGTTACTGAAAGGAAGGCCCTAAGCCAAAACAATGGTTTTGGATTTATCTATTTTTACTAAGTTTTGCTATAAAGTGGACAATACATACATCAAGCCACAGGCACCCGTCATTTTATCCCCCCAATACTACCTAGGTTTCACCACCAACCCAAAATATACAACCCTAGCACATATTTTATACGTATCACACCAAATAAAATTGACGGGGTCCTATAAAAAATCCAGATTACCGAAAGGTATGGGACGATACGAGGACCTTATAAACTCATATCAAATCAAATCAAATAAAATTGTTTTCAACAAAATATATTACACAACATGTGGTATAGTATGAGATGATATAATGATGAAAGAACAATCATTTGGTTGACAAATAAGACCGGGCTTGATGTGCTGCTGCGAAAATTACGCGCTCACGGCCTTCTGAAACTAGACTAGTGTCTCGTCTGATGCCGTTTGTCAAATAATCTTAAATTACAAACCTGGTATTCAGACGCACTGAAGAATAATTTCCCGCAACATGGAGGTGCTGCTTTCCAACATGACTCTTTTCATGGTGATGCAGTTACGTTTTTCCACACCGACAACACATGAACATTGCAGCTTTCTGATTCCTGAAAATAGTTATTTCAATATAGTGCGTATGCCTTTGGCACGACTAAATCACTTCTTGTGTAGATATACGGTAAACAAAAGAGAAAACATAACTGACTGGTGTCTTGAGAATACAATATTGTTTTGATTATATCCATATGTTATAATCGCCGTATTTAACATGGTCACTTTGCATTGACGTAATTTGGTTTGAATAAATAATGCCACATTAGCGCAATATGCAATGATATTGAAAATTTTCTAATCCAACAGTGGTAGTACAATAATTTGCATACACATTGCAAAATCAAAACACCGGGCATAAGTGACGAAGAATACGGGCGGCTTATGTATCAAACCGTACTACATCGTCTGGGTGAGAATGCAACGACTGTAGCAACTTTCAGACACAATAATCATTCCACCAATTGTTTTATAGCACAAAATACACAGTGACTGTCATGAAACACATATTGGTGTACGTAATGTACTCATAAAGTTTAATTCATGGAATGTATTGATTTTCAAATATTTGTCTTACTTGGTTACAGTGCAAGGCAGCCAACCCAAATGCACCTCGAACAATGCATATATTATGGATGTAGTTCTCCGACTTTGTAAGTGTATAAATATTTTATTCAAATTTTCAGAAACTGTTTATAAGAGTCTCTTCTTTCTAACCATATACATAATTTATTATCAAACTTTTCACAATTTTGTCACTAAGCTCGGTTTTCCTGGAGAACGGCTCATATGTATTTGTTTTCATTTGATCCATTAAATGCTCATATCCCACTAATTAAGAGTGAATTCTCATATTCGTCACGTTGACTTCTAAAACGTCTAGGGTTGAAATCAATCTATTAAGGAAACTTCGGAAGCAATACATTAAATTTTGTTAAATTCTAGTATTGTTATGGATTTACATTGGTAAAATAACATTGCACACATAAACTGAAAACAAAAAAGTCAGTAGGAATTCGTATGCTATTTAAATTTAAATAATTGGATGGAAGTTACAAACTACATATTTCACCCTAACCTTTATTCATTTCTACAAGTAATAATAATGACCACCAAAACCACAGATATGTATTTAGAATTCTAAATACATATTTGTGCCAAAACAGACGACCAGAACTCGTTGAATCGATCCACGTTTGTGTATGACATACCAGAAGCTGACAACCACTCATCTGTCAACTCTAGTGGTATGATCAACAGCACTCGAAGCACAGACCCACCAGACTCCATCTCTTCTCCACCACCAACACAGGATTCATCAAGCATCTCAGACTCCACATTCTCTTCATTTGGTAGCCCAAGCGCATTCTCATCTCCCAAACCACGTCCAACACAGCGTAAGAGCAGAAATAGTTCATCTCTCCGTTTCTTATGTATTAACTTCCAGAGTGCGAGGAAAAAGTCTAAGTATATATCTACACTGATTGAAGCCACCTGTCCAGACGTAATCATAGGAACCGAAACCTGGTTAAGCAGCGATGTCCATTCAGCTGAAATATTTGATGACAACCTAGGTTTTGAAGTTCACCGTAATGATAGACCTGATAACCCCCACGGGGGTGTCCTCATAGCAGTGAAGAGGGAGATAGGACTTACAAATGTGAATAAATCTAGCACTGTTGAATTTATCTCTGGAACTATTGAAACAAAATCAAAAAGGAAAATCGTCATTGGGAGCTACTATCGCCCACCATCGAGAACAGACCAAACCTATTTGGACAACTCTCGGAACGAATTCTTGAAAATGAAATCTGAAAACAAACGAGCTGTCTTTGTACTTGGAGGTGACTTCAACCTACCAGACATAAACTGGAAGGACAACTCGATTACATCAACGAAACATTATCCGAAGAGAGTCTCCCAACATTATCTAGACATCACAGCTGACCTGGGACTAGAACAGATGGTTGACTTTCCAACAAGGAAAGAGAACACACTGGACCTGATACTAACTTCACATCCAAGCTTTGCTGAACGCTGCAAACCTATTCCTCCAATATCTGCCAAGAGCGACCACGACATTGTACTGTTCGATACAGCATTACAGCCAGTCAGAACCCGCCCCAAGCGTAGAACCATACACCTATGGAAAAAGGCTGATACAGAGGGAATCAAGGCGGCATTCTCCAACTATAGTCCAGACTTCATGCAGAAACCCTTCCAGTCCATCGAAGACATGTGGTCAGATATTAAAATGAAGATCAACAAAGTTATCAGCGAATTTGTACCCACCCGTCAGACACTAGCTAAACCATCTCATCCCTGGATCAACACCAATCTCCGTAGAACAACAAAAAGGAAACTCCGTGCATTCAAGAAAGCGAAAAGAACTAACAACCCTCGGGATTGGGATAGATATTCACAACTGAAAGCAAAATGCCAAAGAGATATCAGACAATCACATAGAAGATACATGAATGACATCTCCTCCAACTATACCGAGCGACCCAAACAGTTCTGGTCCTACATCAAATCCAAGAAACAGGAGGCATCAGGAGTCGCACCACTAAAGAACAAAGATGGCTTCATTCACAGTAACAGCGATGCGAAATCTGAAATCCTGAACCAGCAATTCAGCTCTGTCTTCACCGATGAAGACCTTCACTCCATGCCAGATATGGGACCCAGCCAATACCCAACTATGGAAAACATCAGGATTCACTGCAATGGAGTACGAAAACAGCTCAACAGTCTCAACCCACACAAAGCGACGGGAGCAGACAGCATCCCCACAGCCATACTCAAGATAGCAGCCGATGAGCTAGCACCTATTCTCACAAGGCTATTCCAACGCTCACTTGATGACAAGATGGTACCCCAAGACTGGAGAAATGCTATGGTTGTCCCCATATTCAAGAAGGGTGAGAAACATATACCAGCCAACTACAGGCCTGTGTCACTGACCTCTGTTGTATGCAAGGTCCTTGAACATATTGTATACAGCTCCGTCATGAATTTCTTCGAGCACAACAAGATCCTCACCCAACACCAACACGGATTCCGCGCCAGACGTTCATGCGAATCACAGTTGCTGTGGACAATACAATCAATTGCCAGTAGGCTGCGAGGCAGAGGACAGTTCGACGTCATTCTGTTGGACTTCGCCAAGGCATTTGACAGAGTACCCCATCAGCGCCTTCTGATGAAACTCCACCACTATGGTATCCAAGGCACCACCCTGGGATGGATCGAGGCTTTTCTGTCAAGCCGCAAGCAGCAAGTACTTGTAGATGGTGTGACGTCAAAGCCAGCGGACGTGAAGTCAGGTGTTCCTCAGGGGACGGTTCTCGGGCCACTGTTGTTCCTGGCATATATCAACGACCTGCCAGCAAGTGTGACATCATCAGAAACAAGACTCTTCGCCGACGATAGCCTCCTCTTCCGACATATCCAGAACAACAAGGATGCAGAACTCCTACAAAAGGACCTTACAGCACTGGAGAAGTGGGAGAGTGATTGGCAGATGAGTTTCCACCCCGAAAAATGTACAGTCATCCATATATGTAAGAACAAGAGATACCTAATCAACACTCAATACAAACTCCATGGACACATTTTAACAACTGAAGAAGACAGTAAATATCTCGGAATTACCATCAGCAACAATCTAACCTGGACGAAACATATCAACAACACAGCATCAAAGGGGAACAAGACACTAGGCTTTATAAGACGCAACTTATCAGACTGTACACCCAGGGTCAAGGCTGCAGCTTACAGCACCGTGGTGAGGCCGATCCTAGAATATGCCTCCACCGTTTGGGATCCCGTTACAGCCCAAGATGCCCACACCCTGGAACAAGTTCAGCGGAAGGCAGCGCGCTTCACCACGCAGCAATATACAGACCGCACGCCCGGCTGTGTATCACAAATGCTTGCCAACCTTGGATGGCAACCACTGCAACACCGGAGATACCTGGCCAGAATCACCATGATTTTCAAAATCAACAACGGGCTAGTCGAGGTACCAGAGCACCCACTCCACCAGGTAGACTCACGCACAAGGGGAGTTAACCGCTTTAAGCAACTAACAGCGTCAGAGGCGGCATACAGGACATCATTCTTCCCAAAAACGATATCGGAATGGAACAAGCTCCCGGCGATGGTCACAGACAGTACCAGCATAGAGACATTCAGAGCTGCAGTGATGTCTCTACCAGTCGGCCACTAGATCACCAGTCCTTGTACATAGTTTTAATCTGTAAATACATATACAACTGTTTTGTCGGGCATGACAGATTTTATCGCTGGGTACTAGACATTCCAGAAGGATTTCTACCCATTTAACGGAAGAAGAAGAAGAAGAAGATTAACAAATCAACTCTACAACATATCCAAATACAAGAAAACCACCAAAAAGCACTATGTATGACAAGCCGTAAGGCCTATAGGGCCCACGGAGTCCTTCGGAATAGGATACATTGGCGAGTAAATGATTCCGGTAGATACCGACGTTTAGTAGTTGCCAATCAAAGGGAAGCAACTGCGACGAGGATAACAGCACGCATGTGAAGGTCACTCCAAAACACTGGAAACACGCGGTCTGTCAAAATGTCTCAAATTCTTCGACTTGCTGGTAAAATCGGCGTGACATCGTTCCGAACGTCTGAAAAACCTAACATATGTGAATCTTGTAGAATTCTCAGGCACGGTGAGTGTTACCTAAAGGAAATATTAGAGTGTGAACTAAAAAAAGAAAAGTTCATTTTGGAAACACAAGAAACACTGTCACTCATCATAAACTTGTTAAAACGAAGATATTTATTGTTAGGTTGACTTGTATAGCTGTCTATGTATTAGTGATGCATGTATACAACACTCAACAAGTGTATCTACATTCAACTGACGCACACGCGGTGGTTGGTTTTTGCAACTTCTCCCAATTCGGATGTCACTATTTCGGATATCGATATTTGTGTCACAATCAAGTTAACGTTTTCATTCAATGCTATTATCTGAGTGATGATGAGGCCTAATGAGTCTTTAATATTGATATATTTGTTTAGCTGACATTCCCAAAAGTCTGAGACCTATGGTCCTGACCAGCATAAATTCTTTCGTACCTGGATAAATTCCGACTGTCCGTAATAATTCAAAGAGTTGAAATGTCAATAAAGCATATTTTGCAACTGAAACTCGTACTAAATCTAACAAACCTTAAAACATGTTATGTTTCACATCAAAATCCAAAGTCTTAAGAGCTATCGGGATATAAATACAGAATAATTATGAATTTATTATCTCCCTTTCATTTACGATGCTTGACTTCCACTATATACACGCGACTACCATGTGCTTGAGTACCAGCTATCATAACGCACTAGAGGGGTTAATTAATTGACAATTGCTGGGGTATTGACTGGTGCCGTGATATTTTCTAACACAGATAGTTTTTTTAATGAATCTGCGTTAATTTTTGGGGATATTTGTTGGTCCAGCTGACAAGCTTCTAAATACTTGCTTCAGTCCGAGCCAAAAATCATCAGTCTGGACTGATGAATTGTGGGAAGACTAATTACCATGGTCATTTATCATTGGATATTCATATAAGTTGGTACAAATGTTAATCGTAACCAGACAATCGATGTGTCATGCACAAAACCAAGGTCCCTGGCTCAAAGGTCACACTTGGAGGTCAAAGGTTAAATGCTCATGTAGTGTGTCGCTCTGTAACTTCATCAGTTCTTAATATTGGATATATTCATGTAACTTGTTGAGAAGGTGTTATTAAAATTATCGTGCATCATATGCAAACCACTTCACCATGTAGGGGTTTCCCTTGGAATTTCATTTGAGGGTCCCAGGACCCTTAAGGTTTGTATTTAGGTGTCCCTGATCTAATGATGATATATTTGCAGGTCTGCAAGAATATTCTTCTCAAGCCAGATTTCAGCAAAACACGAATAGTATTGGTAAAACAAGATGGAAAAAGAAACAAAAGAAGGAAGGAGTTTCAGACAAGGAACAATTACATGAACAACTTTCTAACAGTATGAGTATATATCTGTGTTTATGTTTCTTTTATAGATGCATCTTATGCGTTTCATAATGCGTCCATTAAAATATCTGATTTTGTTGTCAATGTTGTGTCCGGAAAAAGTATCATGTTGTGTTTACACTTTCAAGAGAAAATTTGTATATTACCAATAATATTTGATGTTTATTGCTTTCAACTTAAATTAAGTGTTTAGGTCACTTGCCAACTGGTGGATGATTAGTTTTACCAATGAGAATTACTGATATCATGAATCAGATAATATGTCTTTCATTGATTATAGTTCCACTGATGTACTCATGTTGTCTCTAGAGTAGATAGATACATGTTTTATTCTTCCTCCAATTTAGAAAAGCAAATAATAGTATTATACAATACTGTAAAATAATTAATTTTCATGGGGGAATAAATTTCGTGGTTCATCTTCTACCTCAAAATTTAATCCCATCGAACATTAATTTTGACCTTTATATTTATTACCTGAAATGCAAAATCCACGTATTAACAGAATGTTCTTTTTTACCATAACCATGAAATTTCCTGACACAGAAATTAAATGATTTTACAGTAATAATACAATATTGTGTTGATATAGTGTGACACGTCAAGAAAGTTGGTTCTAATTATTAAATACTTACAATTGCTCTTATTTCTGACTGAATGTTGTTATGATTTCAGCACTGGATGCTCGTGTAGAACAGTTATCACATACCACTGGTAGAAGAATGGTACAGCATAAAGTGCGCACTGATAGTGATAGTGCTAGCCAGTTTATCAATAAAGAGAAACGTTTCACGAGACATATGTCAGAAGTGAGAACCATGCACACTAGTGATACAGACCTTACAGACAAACATTCTTCATCACGAGATCATGCAGATCAATATTCTAAAATTCGACATTCAGATAAAAGCAGAAATAGAACTATGAAAGGTCGGGATGTTGTAAATGCTGATCTGTTGAGTGAAGACCGTGTCTTTGATCGAGTTGATAAAGTCAAGGTTAAAAGTTCAGAAAAATTCAAACAGGATTTACTGGATATTATTCGGAAGGGCAAAACCCCCTCAGTGACACCATCTGTAGGCTCACAACACGCTCCGCGTAATTCAAATGCTGAAAATGTTGAACAATCATTCAGGAAACTTCCCGTAAAGGCTCCAAAACCTTTATATGAAAGTAGGATGATAAAGAAGGGTAGAAGAGACGCATTAAATCAAATATATGAGAGAAAGAATGACAAGATTCAGAAGAAGGATGAAACGTTAAAAGCCAAACTTGATGAAGAAGAGAACAAGAAATCTGTGTTTGATACAATTTATCGTAAAAATTCAAGGTCAACTTTAGTAATGAACCCAGAGTATCGGGAAGGTTTAGCGGACGCTAAGAATTTGTTTGAATATAAATCTGATAACAATTTGAATGCTTCGGATGTTAAAGCTGCTGTAGGACTAATAGATGTGTTATATGATAACCCTTACAGTTATAGTGCATTCACTGATGGTGTAAGCCATAGTGCATTCACTGATAATGTAAGCCATAGTGCATTCACTGATGGTGTAGAAACAACAATAGATCAAGAGACAGAAATAGTTGATGCTGATATTATAGAGAAGGATATTGAAGAAAATGACGTTGATGCTGAATACTCTAAAATAGACGTCTCTGACGCTGAATGGGATGTTTTGAAGAAAATAAGGTACACTATTCTGTTCATAAATCGCATATTAACCCTAACCCGGTTTGGTGGGATTCGAACCCACGACCCCAACCAGGGTTTTTTTCGGATGATTTTATAGCCGAATATGGGCCATGTTCCCAATTGAAAATCATATCTTTTTTTCCCACTTTGAAGCCATTGGGGAAAAATTGACTAATTTTCCTGTTAAAACAGCCAGCACAACTGAACTTCAGTATGACTAACACTTAATTACAGCAATTAAACATAAAATATAAGTTACTGTACACCTATCAGCCTTTTAGACTTTGGAATTAAAATTGTTCTTTTCCCAATTTGGTACAAATGCCGCTAAAATTCCCAATCCCAAGGGTATGGGTCATGTTCCCAAAATACTGAAAAAAAACCTGCCAATGAAGACAGCACCTAGCACCGAAGTGACTGCGACCATACCGATTGCGCCACCAAAACAACTCCAAAAAAGTTGCTCCAATGACGCTGATATGGTCGTTGTCACTACAGTACATGAGGTACAGAGATTTCCCCAGGGCATTTTAATGTCTGGGCCCAGTGCGCTTGGATTCCAAAATCCAGTTTGCCAGTGCGCTTACAATTTGAATTGCGCTTAAAATTGCACTTAAAAAGTCATAAAACTTCCTTAATTTGCTCCATTTCATGACTTTCACCCCTCAAATTGATTTTTTTCCCCAAAATACGGGACGGGACACCCCTCCAGTTCCCACCCCTATTGCGCTTAGAAAAAATTATGGGGAAATCCCTGAGGTATAAGGCGAAAAATCTTGTATCATCTCTGATAATTATAACCACTGGTTTGCCTCGCAGACAGACACCGCGGTAATTGTTTACCTTGTGTCTAGTTTCATACATAATTTAATACAATTCATATCTGAATTATTGGCGTATTGAATCTTGCAGGAAAAGAAAATCTAAATTTGTTGCTACATTGGGTGAAGAAGAAGTGAGTGAGAGAGAACGATTCAATGATCCATTCCACGAGGAAACATCCATGTCTAATAGTGTCGGCCTGGAAGATGTTACTGTTACAGATTGGATGGAATCATATAAACCTATAGAAGGTGTCTTAACTGAGAAGGTCAACATTTTGTACTTACATTTCCGTCATCAATGTTTGAATAAGTAGCTCACCTAGAATAATTTGAAGCTTTTTTATACTATGAGGCATATGCATCTTTGCACAATTCATGTCAGTTGATAGACCAAATTGTTTCTATTCAATAACTCAAGTACTTTTTGCCCTAGGATCTTCAAACTTCCCAAGGATGTTGGCCAGCAACAGTAGATGACCCAGTAGAGGGTCAACAGTTAAGGCAGACTTCCCAATAGTTCCTGAAAATCTGACTGCCTGACAGACTTGGAGAAACTGTCAGACCAGAAGGAAATTTGTTGGATTGAATTTTTACTAAAATCATTAAAAAAGCAAATTTTCCAATTTTTATTTTAAAGTGGCATACACAAAGTAAAAGATGGCTTTACTTCTTTCTTGTTTTTTTACATGTTCTTTATCATGTAGAATCGTTGAAGTTACATGAATTGCTTGGGTTTGTTTTGTACCAGTGCATTGTGAATACTTTTTAAAGGAAACTGTTAGTTGAAAACAATAAAAATGAGCATATTTGTATTTTCAAGGATCCTCTTCATATTTTTGTAGGCTAAAAAGAACAAGAGACAGAAGCAGCATAAAGACATCAATCTTCTAAAAGATGGTCTGATACAAGAACAAGTCCTCATTGAAATGTTCAATATGGATCTCAAGTCGTACGTTGAAGCTTGCATACCTTCTGGAATGGTAAGTGCAGACCTTTTTCTTGGTATTGTGTGAGGCCGAAATTCGGCCTCAAATTCCATTCCCAATTGGTGAAAAAAAATCCCAATTGGTGAAAAAAATCCCAATTGAAATTTTTTTTAAAAAAATATTTTTTTTTTTTTTTTTTTTTACTCCAGAGCGAAAAATGTTTATTACTAAGTATAACACGTTGTACCAAATATCTAATTTATTTTGGATTTACCATTGTTGCCTATTGGATGGTATATCGAGTTTGTTTGGTCACAGTACGGTCTGTACTATGCATTGACTGCTCCGGTTCAGTACGGAACGGTACGGAGTCTAACCATCCTCCAATAAAAATGGATATGTATCCATGGTTTTAAGATATTTTAAAAGGAAAAAAATCCCAATTTTGCCATTTAACCGCTTATTTTTTTTCCGAATTTGTAAGAATCCGCGACGCAAAATTCCCAAATTGGGCAGAGGCCTTTTTCCCTAAAAGGCCAGAAAAAGGTCTGAAGTGTAAGGTGTATACTCAGGGTTTTCACTAGGATTTCATGTAGGAGGCTTTTTGTACTTTTGATGAGGCCAAAGTGCCTGAGCACTGGGAGTAAAGTTGAGGCGGCCCAAATATCATTTGAGGCAGTCAAATTGGTCTCCTTTTTCTAAAATACAGCATTCATAAATTTAACATCTTCATTTTTTCCAAGTGTGATTTTTTAATTCAAAATCGAGTCTGTTGGAGATGGAGACTGCTGATTATTCACAAATTGTGAAACTGCATTATTGAGTAAAGTATAAAACCATGATTCTGCTTTCAGACTATGCCCTGGTAGAGTGTCTGCTTCGGATGTATGGGGTCATGGATTCGTTGCCAGGCCATGTCTAACTAGAATGTTTACTTAGCTTGTCGCTCGGTATATTTAGTTTGAGATAATTTCTTGTTCATTTGGTGTCAGGATAGTGTGACTGGATAGTTTCCACATCAACGAATTTCTGTTGACAAGTGAGACTTACAAAATATTGATATATTTCAGACCATGCGTGCATTGGAGGATGTCAAGTTTTATCGTAATTCACCCAAACATTACCACAAGATTACAGACATCAATATATATAATACTATATTAAGAGGACTTGGCAAAGAGGTGATTATCATTTTTAATTTTCATGCCCCCGAATTGATAGATAGGGAGGCACATAGTGATTGACCTGTCCGTCCATCTATCTGTCGGTCTGAGGTTTACCCCAACTCACCCTCCCTTCTTAAATCTATATGGCTTGCTACAATGCTTTCATACTCACATGAATGTTGTATTAGAACACTCTCAACAAACTCATCATCTGGCCTCATTTTGCCCTTCATAGTGACATTATTTTGGAAATAAACTTAGGGAAATGACTATGTCTTTGATAATCCTTGTGGATGGACTGTTTCATATAATGTTAATATAGTAAGTAAGTAAGAAAGTAAAGTAAAGTAAAGTAAAGTAAAGTAAAGTAAAGTAAAGTAAAGTAAAGTAAAGTAAAGTAAAGTAAAGTAAAGTAAAGTAAAGTAAAGTACTAACTTTACTTAATGAGGCTACACAATAGGTTACCCAATCTTCCACATGGGCCTCAATATAACATATCAACAAGGCTTCCATGAGAGTATAAGTGTTTATTGAAGGCATTCATGTTTATTAATCATAAGTTTTCCAACTTATATTTGTCACTCTCAACACCTCATTCCTATGTGATTTCCATGGCAATAAGGATATGAGAGAAGTCAATTTCCCTTCAATTCTGTACATCTAGTTGCCATATTTCCCAATATCATTGCTCCCCAGGGTAGATAAGGAGAAAGAAGAACACACTAAATTGTCCAATATCAACATGTAAGCTAATTCTTAAAGCAAATTCAGAGTAGCAAAAAATGATTGCATTCAACAGTAGGGAGATGTGTTTACCCATAAATATGTTGACTTGTAATTAAAAGCATATCATGACCTCTTCTTTTTTTTGATTTGTTTATTTCCTTTTATGGTACATGTATCACAAAATATATAACATACATGTATTTGGGTGTAATATTATTTTGCTAATAAATGTGCATCATTTAAACTATTTTAAATCTAATCTTAAAGTCACATAATTGCTCAAAAAACTTTTTTCTGATCATCCATTAGATATATTGAATTATGGGCTTTTACGCTGTTTCTTAACCAATTCTCGACGATAGAATGTTGACTATTTTTGTCAAAATAGCAGAGCAAATGTCGTATTTAGCAAATTGTATGGTGAATAAAATACTCATTTTGCAAGAGTTGCTCCCCTTAGACTTTAAATCATGTATTTATTCTTTACACCATCTGAATGTTTTATTGCATTTTCTTCCATTCTCCATTTGTGTATCAACTAATTTAACAGCTCAAGTTACATCATTCTGCAGAGAGGTTATCAAGTTATAGCTTATTAAAATATCATTTTAAGACTTAATGGGACTTAAGTTAATAACTGTATCAGTGATTCATTTTGAAATTTGATTTTATGAGTCCATGGGACTTACATATTTTAAAACAATTAGTCCCAGCTAAATTTAACGAGTCCCATGAAGAGTTATAGGTAAAACACAATAATATTATATGTTTTGAGGTTTATAATTGAAATCATATAACTTTCTGTTTGTGTTGCTCTTGTCAATGGAATTAGATAATGTCTATTTAATTACTTGTCTTATGGAATGCCTTTTTAGCTCGACTATTCGAAGAATATGAGAGCTATTACAGTCACTTGTTCGTAGGCGTCAGCGTCGGCGTTGCATATGGTTAAAGTTTTACATGCAAAACTTTAACCTTGGTTATATTTCAATAACCAGTGCATATATTGGATTGAAACTTTGCACTGGCTTTCCCTGTCATGTAATCAACCATGTTAGATAACTCTTGCATGAATTTAATGCAAATTATGGCCCTTTTTTACTTAGAAAATTTGGTTAAAGTTTTGCATGCAAGTTACTAATAAGGCCATATCTCAAATAGTATCTGTGCTATGGCATTGAAACTAACAACACTTACTAACCATCATAAGGCAATGGTACCCGTCATGGGTAATAGCTCTATTATGATTATTATTTGAGTTATGCCCCTTTTTAACATAGAATTTTCTTGGTTAAAGTTTTGCATGCAAGTTTCATTCAGACCATATCTCAGCTACTATCCATGATACTGCATTGAAACTTACAACACTTGTTTACCATCATCAGTCAATGGTATCAGTCAAGGGCAATAACTCTATTATTTTTTATTTCAGTTATGCCCCTTTTTAACATAGGAGTTTATTGGTTCAAGTTTTACATGCAAGTTCTATTCACGCCATATCTTAGTTACTATTTATGATATTGCATTGAAACTTATAACACTTGTTTATCATCATTAGTCAATGGTACTGGTCAATTGTAATAACTCCTTTTTTAGTTTAATTCGAGTTATGCCCCTTTTAACTTAGACTTTCCTTGGTTAAAGTTTTGCATGCAAGTTACATTCAAACCATATCTCACCTACTATCAATGATATTGCATTGAAAAGTTTAACTTTTACCAAAAATAAATGGGTGCGAGGTTTTGAATGTGTCATATGACGTATATCTAAGAAAATGATTGGTGCAGAGCTACGATATTTTGACATAAGGAGCAAAACGGTCTCCTGTTTCCCCGCTCATACAAACCTGAGATACGAGGTTTTGACTATCCAGCGAGGATATCAAACTTGTGTTGTTTGGCATGGTATTGTATTCAATACTAAAAATAATTACTAAACTACTTTAAACTCATCACTGATTTATTACATGACTGTATCCTCTACATTATTATTTTAATTTGTCACCATTGTTTTAAAATTGACTCCTTTAACAAATCATATCTTACTCATATGATTATTTTGTAGAAACTTTGTTATGTCAGTGGATGTATACAATTCCCTTTAAACATACACATTTCTTGAATAGAGTACAGTGCCGCTTGAAGTCTTAAAATCATTTTCACTGACAAATATTTGTTAATAGTCCAGTGTTGAGATAATTGCCATGCCTCAACAACCATTGTACATTAGCTTTCATTGCCATGTAGTCAACTAAGTAGCGTAACTCACGTTTCAATATAATACAAATTTTAAATGGCCTGTTTTGAACTTATATTTTTTCTGACAAATGGCTGCGAATAGTCGAGCTCGCTGTCTAGTGACAGCTCTTGTTGCAACAAAGTGTCCAAACTCTAGTGCAGTAAGTTTTACTGTCATGAGCTGATCTATCATCATGCAGTCAGGTGATAATTAAATTTGGAAAGGGCCTAATTTGTATGGCCTACAGAAAGTCATCATTCACAACCAGCAGGATATGATCAGAGGATGCTGAAGTAATTGCAAACTAAGCTAAAATCAACAGATCTTTTATCAAAATGTGAACAAATGGTCGGAGCTCTCGACAAATTAATCGTTAATATCAGACGACCTTTTCATGTTATGAACACAATTCAGAATCGTCATCGGCGTGTGTAAAAATGATGTGAACATTCTTTAATTACAATCAAGCTACGGTATTTTCTTCGGGAGCATTCTGTCTGTGAACGTCCGAAAAGTAAAATTAGACTTTGTTTATTACTTTGCCCTTTCGTCCTCAGAATTTTATTGGGTCCGGCGGACTCGCAATTAATTAAACTTTGCGTCCCAACAAAAATGTATGCGTCAGGGACGCAGCTAGGGCGCACATTTTAAATGAATCACTGCTGTATAATAATACATATCTCGTTGTTTTCAGATGAAGGGACTAGATTTGGTGCGTGAAGTGTTTTCTTACATTAAAGAAGACGGTATACAACCTAACATACAGACTTACTCTATATGTCTATCATGTATAGGGAAGTCCTCTACATACGATCTCCTGATTGCTTCATTCATCGTGAAGGATATGATTAAATTAGTAAGAAGGAAAATTTGTAATTATTTCCTGTCAGATTTATAACTTCATTACACTCTGATTTTTTATTACTGTATTCTTCTTTAGTATTCTAAATTGAGAGCTCGTTGCAAAACTATTTAACTACATCAACAATAGATCCATGTTGGAACATTGACATTGCATTGAAGTCGACTCATTTCATTTTAAGGAAAAAAGTTTAATAGTTTGAAGGAATTTTAGATAATTATGTTTTTACCTTTTATTTGTAGGGGATAGATGTAAGAGACATATTCAACCAGTGTACTTTTGTCCACAATGAAAGAGCTGGTGTATATAAGGTAATGCCTGAAAAACTGGCTTTGTACATGCATAGACATTTTGTACTGCTTGTATGCTTATCTTTGTTCAGTAAATCAACCAAGGTATGTTACAGTGCACCTTTACATTGATTAGATTTTAGCACTTGACAGACACACCTGCCAATAAAACATGAAAAGCGTGTTAGGCAGTATAAATAGATAGGTAGGATGGTCTCCACATATTAATCAATTACAGTTGACAATTGAAACTTACAGCTCTACTTTGAAATGTTCACTTTATTGAGGTCTGATATTTGTGATGATTATTATTGTTGTGATGTTCATACATTTTAATCTTGCATTTCAGATGCTGAAGAAATTAATACCGGGTTATGAACCCTATCCACCGAAACCAACGCTACCTTATACTGGGACCTTAGTGGAACCCTTGAATGAACCTTTACCATTAGAACAGGTACCCTTCATCATTAACTTAGTTCTTTCTTCTTACTGGCTTCTTACCACTCTAGAAATATAAAAATATAATTAGATTACCAGGTGCTCCATATGGAGAAGTTGCTGGTTGTTTTTGGAAGGGAAAGTTAGTACTGGTAAGTATACCGTACAGGAAAACTGTTAAGGTTAATCAGCGTTAGATAACTTAAACTTTGTTCAGTTACGACTTTAAACTTTAATAACGATTGCTTGTTAAATGAGAGCGTTTGTATTTCAGAAAGTTGATGTGAATCCATTTGCATGTGATATGAAGAATGAAGAGCTGATGAAAGCTGCACATCAACAGTTTTCTAGAGAACTTGATCAAATTGTACATGTTGAATCCGTCTTCAAAACACATTCTAAAATGGACGATGTAAAGGTAAGACTCATTTCTCTACATACTTTGAGTGTAGGGGTTCATACTTCCAGTGTGGAGAGTTTGTGCTTAGACAGATCTTCTCCACAAGCCCCAGCTGTCAATGATTTCACAGACTTCTTCTAGGGTCAACACAATAAGTTTAATTTTTAAATTTATATTTATAAAAGAAATATATTTGACTGACATGTTAACAACCGAAACACAATGACAAACTTGTATGTGTAAGGTCATGGAATCTGTGCACTTCAAGTGAGTAATACCCGACCAAAGTGGTACAGTAATATTGTTTACATGGCTTGACTCTCAGTGTTCAGAAGAAAAATCTGACTTTCTCATAATCCTTTGTTGAGTCTTGTGTTGATGACACAATCAACCTAAAATAAATCAGTAAGAATTCACCATTGACAGATAATGATTATTAAAATTTGTAGATATCCTTGGATAGATACTTGTTCTTGAATCAATAACAAATTATTATTGAAATATATAAGCAGTTTGTTTATCTTCAATATTTGTTCAGGCAAAAGAAATAGATAAAATGAAGGAACAATGGAGGACATCAATAAAAGAAGCGTTTCTCACAGAAAGAGCCAATTTGCTGACAAAAGCTCGCAGTAAGTATTTGCCAGGCTTCTTTCTGTTTATATGCCCCAGCCAGACCTTTTTCTTGGTATTGTGTGAGGCTGAATTTCGGCCTCAAATTCCATTCCCAATTGGTGAAAAAAAATCCCAATTGGTGAAAAAAATCTTTTTTTTTTTTTTACTCCAGAGCGAAAAATGTTTATTACTAAATATAACACGGTATACCAAATATCTAATTTATTTTGGATTTACCATTGTAGCCTTTTGGATGGTATATCGAGTTTGTTTGGTCACAGTACGGTCTGTACTATGCATTGACTGCTCCGGTTCAGTACGGAACGGTACGGAGTCTAACCATCCTCCAATAAAAATGGATAAATATCCATGGTTTTAAGATATTTTAAAAGGAAAAAAATCCCAATTTTGCCATTTAACCGCTTATTTTTTCCCAATTTGTAAGAATCCGCGACGCAAAATTCCCAAATTGGGCAGAGGCCTTTTTCCCAAAAAGGCCAGAAAAAGGTCTGCCAGCATGTGTTTCCTTTCTCAGCAAGCTCAGATGACTTGGAGGGATATATATGTAACTACTCTAACTTGAGTTCACATAATTATGTAATGTACTCTCAGCCATCTGTCACAAATGTTTGAATGTCAACAAATTAGCTACTATATCCTCGATTCCACTATGTTTCCCCCACTATCATCACCATTAGACTCCATGACTTCCTACCATTCCCCACACTTGCCATGATCCTTTTCAATTGTGGCCATCGTGGGCATTGTGGCTGACTGTAAACGCACCATTAGTAAATATTGACTAAGAGAACTTGAATTAGTTATTAGAGAGATGCTGTTGCTCTACAGAGGGACTCTGAGGATGTTGTACTGTACTTTTAATGTTGTAAAATAAATGTGTTTCCAATCTTTGTGCACAATCATCACAGGAAACAACAATATCTTATTTTAAGAAGAGTATCTTTAACTTGTATTTTTGCAGGTAAAGTTGGTATAACAATGTATCCCTTCTTCTGTTTGTTTCCTGTTGATGACTATGTGGATATACTGTGTACGGTATGTATCTGAGACATTATTGCATTATCTCCCCTTGCTACTCTATCTGAGACATTATTGAATTATCTCCCCTTGCTACTCTATCTGAGACATTATTGAATTATCTCCCCTTGCTACTCTCTATCTGAGACATTATTGAATTATCTCCCCTTGTTACTCTCTATCTGAGACATTATTGCATTATCTCCCCTTGCTACTCTCTATCTGAGACATTATTGAATTATCTCCCCTTTCTACTCTCTATCTGAGACATTATTGAATAATCTCTCCTTGCTACTCTATCTGAGACATTATTGAATTATCTCCCCTTTCTACTCTCTATCTGAGACATTATTGAATTATCTCCCCTTGCTACTCTCTATCTGAGACATTATTGAATTATCTCCCTTTGCTACTCTATCTGAGACATTATTGAATTATATCCCCTTGCTACTCTCTATCTGAGACATTATTGAATTATCTCCCTTTGCTACTCTCTATCTGAGACATTATTGAATTATCTCCCTTTGCTACTCTCTATCTGAGACATTATTGAATTATCTCCCTTTGCTACTCTCTATCTGAGACATTATTGAATTATCTCCACTTGCTACTCTCTATCTGAGACATTATTGAATTATCTCCCTTTGCTACTCTCTATCTGAGACATTATTGAATTATCTCCCTTTGCTACTCTCTATCTGAGACATTATTGAATTATCTCCACTTGCTACTCTCTATCTGAGACATTATTGAATTATCTCCCTTTGCTACTCTATCTGAGACATTATTGAATTATCTCCCCTTGCTACTCTCTATCTGAGACATTATTGAATTATCTCCCCTTGCTACTCTCTATCTGAGACATTATTGAATTATCTCCCCTTTCTACTCTCTATCTGAGACATTATTGAATTATCTCCACTTGCTACTCTCTATCTGAGACATTATTGAATTATCTCCCTTTGCTACTCTATCTGAGACATTATTGAATTATCTCCCCTTGCTACTCTCTATCTGAGACATTATTGAATTATCTCCCCTTGCTACTCTCTATCTGAGATATTATTGAATTATCTCCCCTTGCTACTCTTTATTTGAGACATTATTGAATATGGTGTCACACCGGTGAATTTTCTGCCATTGAAATTAATGCAAAATGACCCAAATTCGCATCTCTCCCTCCGTTTCACTGACATTCCGGGTGATTTTCTGTGACCGTTTCCATAAAAAGCATCCCTGTTATCCAAAATAAGCTGGAGAAAATGGCATGTCGATAGTTTCGTTTTCGAGCTACTGCAGGGATTCTAGAAGGACAACGCTATTTTCCATGCCTCAAAAGCTGACTTGACCGAAGCACACATACATTGTCAGTCTTCAGCCAGGGAAAGATAATTCAGAAAAATATCAATTAAACACTCTTAAAAGTTAGCATGCAGGTCATATTTGATCTACATTCATGTAATTTGGTCATCAATCAGCATTTTCCACATTAAAACAGTGCTTCCACAGACATATATCAAATTTCTGAAAGGGACTATTTTAGCATACTACGACCCGGAAGTACTTTCCACCGGTGTGTCACCATATAGTAGGTGCCTAATGGTATGACTAATTGAGTTGAGGGTTAATTACATGCAATACTTAATTTCAGGAATTAGAATCCTGGGCAGTGATGTCACAAGGCTTCAGTCCCAGTGTGATGCGTCTTCAGAAAACCTTAGCAGAAAGGATTCACAAGCGATTTGTCATTCAAAAAATGATTGATGGTGATAATTTTGTAAAGGTAACAATTAACATTTAGCATAACTTGATGGTTCTAGTATTGACTTCGTGATTCTAGGTTAAATGTGGTGATCACACATTCAACTTAGTTAAAAAAGTTTTTTATGCCCTCGTATCGATAGATCGGGAGGCATATAGTGATTCACCTGTCCGTCCGTACTCAGCCACTTGTAGTTGTGAGGTGTGGAACAATAGGCTATATTTAGATTCTATTTATCCGTTGCTTACGGGGTGCAAAATGTTGCTTATGGGGTTTTACAAACAAAAGGATGAACAAAAGAAAACCCCACAATGTCAAGTCAGTGAGACGTCCGTCCGTCCTTCCGTCCGTCCGTCCGTTTGTCCTCACACACGAAAGCTACCTTAGGTGGTCGAAGGTGTGGCCTAACACAATAGAAATCTATTCAATTCATTCCGTGACCACTTAATTCTTTTGTCCTTTAAGTGGTCATTCCTTTGATCTTAAACAATGGAATGACCACCTAAGGTAGCGATCGTGGGGGTGTCCGTCCGTGTTGTTAACCCAAATTGACTGTTTCTTCTAGCATTAATATGGCTTGCTACAAAGCTTTCAAACTTGCATGGATGTTGTATATGACCACTCTCCACACGCCTGTACCACCTGACTCAATTTTGACCTTCACCTTGACCTAATTTTGGACTTAGACTTATTGAAAGGCCATTTCTTGGTAAACCCAAATTGACCGTTTCTTCTAGCATTAAAATTGCTTGCTGCAAAGCTTCCATACTTTCATGGATGTTGTATATGACCTCTCTCCACACGCTTGTATCACCTGACTCCATTTTGACCTTCACCTTGACCTAATTTTGGACTTAGACTTATTGACATGGCTTCCACAGGGGCATAAGCGTTTAGTCAACGCAGTCTTGTTTATTTCAAAGGTACAGGGTGTGGCATAGTGGTAAAGGTACAGGGTGTGGCATAGTGGTAAAGGTACAGGGTGTGGCATAGTGGTAAAGGTACAGGATGTGGCATAGTGGTAAAGGTACAGGGTGTGGCATAGTGGTAAAGGAACAGGGTGTGGCATAGTGGTAAAGGTACAGGGTGTGGCATAGTGGTAAAGGTACAGGGTGTGGCATAGTGATAGATTTGAGATCAATCTTGGCTATGGACTGAGAGGTCCCATGTTTGATACCTGTCTGGATTACTGAATCTCGTTTCCTGGTTCCTCAGTGATATGCACTAGTTAATTTTATTAATGAACTATTTGGTATTGTATTTGTGTTACAGTTACAGAAAGCTTACTCCATGTATATAGATCAGCTATGTGACGAGAGTACACCCATACAGAGACAGTCTGAATGTTGGAGGAGAATAACAGAGACATTCTCAGATGGTAACAGTATGGTATGTACAATATAACTACAGTCTTGTTTGAACACGCTGCTTGTTCACCATCATTTTTTTTAAGGCTAAAACTCACATTTTAATTTTCAAATAAATTTGTCGCTTTTTAGCTCACCTGAGCACATTCGTGCTCAAGGTGAGCTTTTGTCATACCGAGATGTCCGTCGTCGTCGTCCGTCTTCAACAATTTCTTCAAACGACATCTCCTCCTAAACCGCTTGGCCAATTTCAACCAAACTTCACAGTAATGATCCTTGGGTGACCCTCATTAAAAATAGCTAAAATCGTTCCGCTCCGATAAACAAGATGGCCGCCAGAGCTATAAATAGAAAAATCTTTAAACGACTTCTTCTCCTTAACCACTTGGCCGATTTCAATAAAACTGTACAGGAATGATCTTTGGGTGACCCTTTACCAAAATAGCTAAAATCGTTCCACTCCGCTAAACAAGGTGGCCGCCAGAGCTAAAAATAGAAATATCCTTTAAACAACTTCTTTTCCTTAACCGCTTGGCAAATTTTAATAAAACTTTACAGTAATGATCCTTGGGTGACCCTCATTTAAAATATCTAAAATCGTTCCGCTCCGATAAACAAGATGGCCGCCAGAGCTATAAATAGAAAAATCTTTACATGATTTCTTCTACTTAACCACTTGGCCAATTTCAATAAAACTTTACAGGAATGATCCTAGGGTGACCCTTAACCAAAATAGCTAAAATTGTACCGCTCCGCTAAACAAGATGGCCGCCAGAGCTAAAAATAGAAATATCCTTTAAATGGCTTCTTCTCCTTAATCGCTTGGTGGATTTTGATTAAACTCTCTTGGAATGATCCTTGGGTGACACTTATTCAAAATAGCTTAAATAGTTCCGCCCCGTTAAACAAGATGGCCGCCAGAGCTAAAAATAAACTTCTCCTTTAAATGACTTCTTCTCCTTAACTGCTTAACAGGTTTTGATAAAACTTTACACAAATGATCTTTGGTTGACTGTTAACCAATTTAGCTAAAAAAATTCCGGTCCATTAAGAAGATGGCCGCAATAGCTAAAAATAGAAATATCCTTTAAACGGCTTCTTTTCCTGAACCGCTTGATGGATTTTGATAAAACTTTACAGGAATGATCTTTGGGTGACCAGTAACAAAAGTAGCTGAAATCGTTCTGGTCTGTTAAACAAGATGGCCACCAGAGCTAAAAATTGAAATTTCCCACATGACTCAGGTGAGCGTTACTGGAACCTCAGGGGCCTCTTGTTTAAGTTTAATCTGTCGTGGTACATTGGTCATTATACAGAATGATAGGTGAGTTGACAATGAGTATTATTCTGGGCATTTAGAAGATGTTGTGAGGCTCCCAAAACCGGTGACATTGACAACAAAGTTGGGACATGCACCGTGGTCCCTATAAGTGCAATGCATAAAACAAGATCCTCACTTAACCGTCATTACGATTTCTATGAAACTTTAGAATTTTGTTGAATGAATGTGGTGCTACAACATAACTAAAGAATTATCCATTTATCGTAGAGAGCCCTAATATCGCCTCTGACCTTCGAATCGACCGCCATTTTGTTTTGGCTCTACTCTCGTGAGATTTGGACGATGCGCGCGCATATCTTGAGAAAATGTTTACAAAATATTTTTTTAGCGGGAATATTTTTTTCTGAAAATACGAGGGCATAACATGTAATTTACGATTACTTTCACAAAAAATCATAAAACTATACCATTTTCACTATTCCCAAAAAGTCGTGTAGTTGAAATACCCCAGTAAACGCTATGTTCAACGTAATCGAATATTTTTTTCACACGTCTGCATTGTTTACAGTTTCATGAATGAAAGTCACGTGGTCGGATAAATTATTTTTAAGGTCAAACCAAAAATATCTTCGGTCAAAGTTGCTTCCGACCTTACGGTCAGAATAGCAAAAAAATATCGAATTCTGTATTTCAGTAGACCATACATCGGCAGATCACACATCACTATCGGCGATTATCATAAAATTCATTAAGTGATCCACGCCCGTAATGGCGATGTAAAAAAAGTTCATTTATAATGCAGCGAAAGTCTATTTATTACCCATTAGAGACTGACGTGTGGCACGACCAATCAGAATTAATACACGAAGAGTAAATATCACTTAACAGTGACAAATATGCTGTTTTTGCACTAGATTTTTTTCTTAATTTGATTTAACAATGCTCGGGCTTAATTTCATAATTGGGACGTTTAGCTAAACTGAATAGTTTTGGTCCAATTGATCGCGCGCGCCATGTGACGTATTTAGGTCACGGTCAAAATGGCCGACTTTTATTTACTATGACGTTTGCTTTATTCAATTCTTGGAGTATTTTATCATTTTATTGGTGTACATTTGAGTTAGATAAATTGAAGGAATTATATTACAAGTAAGTGACCTTATTTAATATAAACATGAAGTTTGCCATTGTTTATTGCGTGTTTAACGCTTAAGTAGGCGAATTATGGTTACTCGAGGATATCTGAACTTTTTAATGCCCCTCATACTATTTGATGATATATATAAAACTGCTATTGATTTTACAGGAGAAACCCAACATTGTCTGGTCACAGTCTATTATCAATGAGGTAAGGCAAATATTTGAGGGTAAACCCATATTTACACAGTCTTCCTATCATTACTAAACTGGCAGTTAATAAGAGTTTTCAGCTTTTGTGATCCTTCTCATCCGTCATGCACCCGCCAGTCCGTGATCATTTCATTCAAACAACTTTTCCTCCTAAACCACTTGATCAATCTCAATCAAACTTCACATGAATCTTCCATGCATAGTTTTAAAACAGCTGAAAGAATATGGAGTCTATAATCTATAGGACAAAGAGAACTTTTGGCCCTCTTGTTTAAATCTTTAGCTATTTGAGCTATTATGATTGATCTTTGTTTCAGCTTGGAGTAATGATGTATAGATTTCTGATAGAGAATGCTGAAGTTAATTCCAATGTGTTCACAAAGAAACCAGAGTAAGTCAGAATGTTCACTGTCTCAATATAACCAGTTCTTGATGTCTGTCTCAGAACCTCAATCGCCTAACTTACTCAACTCAGCCTTCATACAAGAACGACTGAATTCGATTTTCTGCTTAATTGAATCATCTGATTTATTGATTGCTTTTAGACGTGTGTCCTATAAGTTGACTATTATTCAGTGAACATGTATATCCTCAAATTATTCTGCTGCAAGTTGAGCGTAAATGAATTAGTGTATGAATTTAAAGACAGTTCTAGTATAATTATTTTATTTGAGGATCAGTTTAAGTACTGGTTTAACCCGGTTTTAACTCCAATATTTCATTCTAGGCCTTAAATTACAGTTACATTCATATTTTATCTTAGGCTTAAATTACAGTTACATGTATAGCCAGACCCTTAATACATGGTAAAATATCATTGTAAATTTCAGGAAAATGGCAAAGGCATTTTTTGAAGTTGTTCGACAAAGGTATCAGGATATAGGAACTGAATTAAGGGTAAACAGTTTGTTCTATTTGTTCCAAGTGGCTATATCTCATCATAACACACATAAAACACATCAAGGATGTTAATATAAAATCAAATTTTAGTCTGTGTTCATCACCAGTCAGGGACAATTGTCTGACCCTGTGACATGTTTGGATTAATGATAATATTCTATCTAATGTATAAGAAAATTGCTTTCATTTAAATGTCAAATAATTCCCAACAAGATAGGTCAATATTGTAGATGTTATAGCTGTTTGTTGCCGGCAAATTGACTCTGTAAAGCAGGAGGACTGGAAAAGCACTAACCACTTGAGCTATGGCACATCCTGGACTCTATGCTAACCAGTTCTTACTAACTTTTCTACCAGGAACCAGCTACTTTACAAACATAGGAAATAAAATCAAAATAGGTGTAAATTCCACATGGAACGGTATGACTTACAGCTATAACTGAGAATCAAACCAGGCCCAATGATTATAAACATTGGAGTACGTACTCCATGCTCCAACTCATACTCTGTACTACAAAAAATGCTGTATTTTCTTTATTACCGAATGGAAACATATGAAATTGGGGTTCATTTCCTTAATAAGATCATTTGCTACATGTTGGTGTTGGGTTTTGACGCAAAGTTCTAAAAAAAAGACCTTTTTTTCAAGTTGGAGCATGGAGTATGGAGTTTAAGTATGAGAATGAGAAATGTTTATAGTCACCAGCCAACACATTCAGTGCACTAACTACTGGATGAAGGCCTCGGTTATTGTATTTGTATATTTCTAGGTTGACTGTATTGTATTTGTATATTTCTAGCCTCACCCTGTGTTATCAACATTGATGAATGCGCAGTCAGATCTATCCTTTAATGTAAATGAACTACCAAGTCTGTCTCCCCCTGTACCGTATACATCCTCTACTCAGGGAGGTAACTTTACCAGCACAAGTAAGTTTGTACCACAATATTTACATCAATAATCTGTATGTTGTATTAAAACAATTAACTCATCTGATAAAAGTTATTTCTAGAAAAAGTAAAATTATTACTTAGTTAAGGTGATTTGAATAAAGTGATTTTAACAATAAAATCAGTAAAGGTGATATTCATTTTTATGCCCCGGCAAGTAGATGCAGGAGGCATATCATGATAGTCCTGTCTGTACGTTGGTTGGTCGGTTACAAAATGTTGAAACTCAAATTTTTTGAACTTGATCAATGCATTGCCTTCAGTTTTGGCATACTTGTTTACCATCATAACTATTTTTCTTTGAGTCTTCTCCCATTTTATGCATGTGCCCTATTAACAGCTGCATAAATGTGGTTTGTTTGTCTGTTATAGTTGATATAGTACGGTGGTGTTCAGACAGACAATTAAGCATGTTTAATGATAAGTTAGAAGATTGTGGACCAGTATTGGACAGCTTGAATGTACTATCAACATATGCATGGAATATCAACAAACCAGTAAGTGCTTATATTTATAACAGGGGTGTCAATTTTCTGGATTAATCTGGCAAAGTTATATTCAAATTAATCTGTTTTGGAGGAATTTCTTAATAAAGACTGATTCAAATATGAAAAGAATGTGGTTGAAAGCCTCTTGTTTGTCAAAAATAGTTGACCACATGTAATTTTCCTGATTTTAAATTTGGCTCCATTGACACCCTTGTTATAATGTTGTACATGGAATTACATCATTCATTTCGAGGTGGTGGATTTAGTCACCAAGACTTGCTTCATCTGGAGGAATGAAGTGATGTTCATGGGTACAAGGTTAATTTAAATTGACTGTTTTTATCTTGCACCAATGCCTTATACTTGCATGGATGCTGCATTTAAATTTGAACACTCCACTCGCCTGTATCACCTCACCTCATTTTGCCCTTTGACTTAAGCCTGTTCAATCGTCTTTCATCTTTGTCTGTCCTGCGCTTCAGTCACAATGGTGTGCCTGCTATGTCTGCCTTCCCTCATCTCCTGCTCTAGAGTTCTGTGCCAGGTAGCTCTAAAGGTCTACCTCTCTTTCTCTGATTTTGCCTGCTACATCAACCTAATTTTGGACTTAAAGCTATTAAAAAGGGTCAGATTGACAGTTTCCTTTAGCACTGGTTGATAACCACAAGTCTATACAGTTAGTTGATGACGTAATCATTAATAATAATGATTCAATAAAACTGTTGTTTGCGGTGAGGTTATATCTATATTTACATACTGTAAAATCATTTAATTTCGATGGGACAAAATTTCGTGGTTTTGGTAAAAAAAGACCATTTTGATGGGAGGTTAAAATGTGCATTTGGAAATATCAGGAAATAAGTACAGGGTCAAAGTAATTGTTTGATGGGATTAAATTTCCTGGTAGAAGATGAACTATGCAATCCACGAAATTTAATCACCCATGAAAATTGATGATTTAACATACATTTACATCACATGTGTTACAGGTATTAGATGTGATTCTGAAAGTGTTTAAAGAAGGAGGAAATGCCGAGCTTGATATTCCCGTATTTCCTGATAACCTACCTAAACCAGAGAGACCACCTCAAACAGACAGCAGGTATGTCCACCACATTTATCTGTTCATCTACTTTGTATGCTGAAGGCCAGGACTGGTATTTATAAAGCATCTTAAGTTCATTTAAGATGCTTTATAAATACCGGCCCTGGAGTTTTGTCTGTGATGGTCATAACCTACAATTATATAATGACAGAACCATGACTGCAGCATGTATAATTAAGTTAAAATAGAAGTATAAACAAACATTGTCAAATAATAATGTTACACTCTCCAGCAGTAATGGCCCCAATGTCCCGAAGAATCTCAAGCAGAATTCTATCTCAAATTGAGATTTTGCTCATATCAGAGTCTGAATTTGAGATAAATCTGATGTTCAAGCTGTTTTAATGTTGTGGTAATAAACTCAGTATGATGTTACCTGTTTTGTGATGACAATTTATGACAAGATTCCCCTTGAATAAAACTGAAAGACACATGCCAATATTTGAGATGAGAATTAGCTCACATTGAGATCTTTTGGGCGATCAGGGCCTGCTCTACAAATATGAAATATAAATTAATCAGTAAGACAATGTCTATAGAAATAAAAATGTCTTAACTCTTCAAAATATTGTCATAGAACGAGGTCAGAATGCTTTCACTGAGAAGAGCTAGGCTTAGTTTACATATGGTTGAACCAAAAACGAGTAAATTCTTACAGGTCAGGTCTTACTAGGAAACAACTTGTATTCAGGTCAGTAGATTGGGTTATAGTATAGTGATAATAGAGGGAAGCTTTTGTTTGGGGCTCTCCTTACAAGAGTCGCTCACTTAGGTTTATAAAAATGGCCATACCTCACAAATGATGTATAGGTCAGATTTTTATCCTTTATAGATCAGATATTTTCAAGAAAAAAGTTGAGCTATTGTGACGGGATCGTGCACTTTGGTTAGTTTTTTGTCAGAGTCATATTCTCAATATCCACTTGAAACTTAGCATAGTTATTCAACATCACTAGAGGAGTCCATACTGACAAGACTGATAACTGTGTGACAATTTTTATGCCCCCGGAACCGATGGTTCGGGGGCATATTAAAATCGCACCGTCCGTCCGTCCGTCAGTCCGTCCGTCCGGATTCGTTTCCGCTCAATAATTCAAGCAGTGTTTATCCGATCTTCACCAAACTTCATGAAAATGTGTAAGGCCATGAGATCTAGGTCAAGTTCGATAAACAGTCAAATTGACCTAGCCGCTTCAGAGTTACGGCCCTTGACACATAGAAAAATGGCGTTTTTTTTGTTTCCGCTCAATAACTCAAGCATTTGTCATTGGATCTTCACCAAACCTCATGAAAATGTGAAAGGCTACGAGATCTAGGTCAGGTTTGATAACCAGTCAAATTGACGTAGCCACTTTAGAGTTACGGCCCTTGACACATAGAAAAATGGCGTTTTTTTTGGTTTCCGCTCAATAACTCAAGCATTTGTCATCGGATCTTCACCAAACCTCATGAAAATGTGTAAGGCTACGAGATCTAGGTCAAGTTCGATAACCAGTCAAATTGACCTAGCCGTTTTAGAGTTACGGCCCTTGACACATAGAAAAATGGCGTTTTTTTTGGTTTCCGCTCAATAACTTAAGCATTTGTCATTGGATCTTCACCAAACCTCATGAAAATGTGAAAGGCTATGAGATCTAGGTCAGGTTTGATAACCAGTCAAATTGACGTAGCCACTTTAGAGTTACGGCCCTTGACACGTAGGAAAATGGCGTTTTTTTTTGGTTTCCGCTCAATAACTCAAGCATTTATCATCTGATCTTCACCAAACCTTTTGAAACATGAAAAGGTGTACGGCCATAAAATCTAGGTCATGTTAGATAACAAGATTTCAAATTGACCTACACGCTTAAGAGTTATGGCCCTTTACACAAAGAAAAATATGTCAATATCACATTTGCCCAATATATTATGACACATCTGTGACGGTGCTGATATCTTAACGTTACGTTACTATCAAAGCATGCACGGGGGCATGTGTCGTCCTATGGAGACAGCTCTTGTTTATTGAGTTATCTGCCCTTGTTACTAAAAAAATCAGAAAGTTGAGCATCCAGCACTCGTAGACGGTAATCTTGTTTCACTGTTTCTATTTTATCTTTGCCTTAAATCCATTCACATGTATTCTTATCTTAAAGCTATAAAGAAGATATGAAACTTTATTTGACCCAACAAAAAGCCTATCAGAAACAGTTTATGGAAGCAACAAGTTTATGGTGGAGTGGACTCTTCAAATTGTCTATTGCTCAGCAGGTAGGCTGCACATCATTTTAACTTACTGTTTTTGTATAGCAGGTTAATTATGCAGGTTTTCATTCCTGTGTTATCTTAAAATTAAACCAAAATATCCCAAAGTATGGTAACGAAAATTTTAACAGGCATGTCCCCATCATTGTTTTCTAGTGTTGTGTAATTGACCCATTATATTTGACTGCCATTGAATCACAATGAATGCTATAAAAAAATTTATGAGATTGTTTGAGTAATTACATGTTTATATGAAAGTTTACTAACTAGTAAACTTTATTTTTGAGGTACGTTTGTATACATTTTAAAAACAGATCATATTCCCTATGGTTATATATCATATCAGGGCTTTTCGGTATAGCTGTTATAGAGGCAGTAAATCAAGAAATGCGGAATATTAGGTATATATCAAGTGCTACAAATAATGTCTCTGATAGATAACTTAAAACCATGACATACTTCAACTTCAACACTTTAATTCCATCTTTATATGAGGATATATTAAATACTTTAATATACAACTATAAATAACAATATTGAATTGCTATATTTTTCACAGTTTCGGGATAAGACATTTTGGATTCCTATGAACATGGACTTCCGTGGTCGAACATATGCAGTACCAGCCCATCTCAATCATCAAGGTAAGTCTCACTTTATTCCTCAAATCTTTGAAAAGTGGATATATTGATTTGTGCATGTCGGGTCTGTCAGTCAATTGGTCGGTAGACCAAATGGTTTCCATTCATGAACTTAATAACTCTTTGTCCTAGGATCTTCAAACTTCATAGTGAGGTGTGCTAGCAACAGCAGATGACCACAGGTCTGTAGACCTAGGTCACTTAGACTCTGTGACCTTGCCATCTACCATTATTGGGCTACCATGGGGCATAGCATCACACAGATTGTAGTGTTCACTTATAAGCAGCTTTTTTAATAGTCATAAACAAACAGGTTATACAAATCTGTGGTAATCTTTATGAAACATAGAAAACAAAGTTGATCTCTGTATGATGAATGCCAAGTTCTCTATAGTTCTCAAATGTCAAACACTAAGCTTACCTTATACACAATATATTGGTAGTCTTCTTTCTGAAATTACGCCATGCCAAATTGTATTTTCATTTAGCGTCCACCCTTAGTTCAAAAACCTATCTAGCTATCGTGAGACGAAAAATGAAGCTCTAAAAAAACAAGTCATAGCGACTTCTATGCTCATCATTATATGGCTAACTAATATAGCTTTCAAGCATTGTCAATCATAATAACTCATAGAAATAACTGGAAACCTGTTTGTATGAAGTCTAGTGATGTGTAGGGGATTGGGACATGATGGTGAACAAGTATAATAAGTTTGCAAAACAATATCTCAATGGAGTTTGGACATATAAGAGGTTACAAACTTTATTGTTTTACTTTCCGAAGATGCCCAAACCTATCCGTCCTCGGACGCTAAATTGAGAAACAATTTGGTATGGCCTTATTCCATGGTTTACTTATACTAATACAGAGCTACAGATAAGGTTTTAGTCCATTGGGCATTTTGCCCCCCAGTTTCAATTTTGATTGGGTTTTGACAAATTTTACTTGGGTATTTAATCAAACTCATAGGGTAAATGATCTTTTATGTACTGTTTTTCACTATATCATCCTTTTCTATTAGGGTATTTCAGATTGTAATTGGTTTTTCTTACTCCCTCCTCTCAAAATCTATTGGGTTTTTAAGAAAATTAATTGGGTTATTACCCCAATACGCAACTTACCTGTAGCTCTGCTAATATATATTATAGGGTACTGTTTTCAAAATCTATGCTCTCTTAATTATTCTGCATTTCTGTTTAGAACCTATTTTCCATTTCAGGTCAAGATTTTGTGCGAGCATTGATGACGTTTGCTAAAGGTAAACCATTAGGTGATAATGGACTCGATTGGCTGAAGCTGCAACTTATTAATCTCACAGAATTAATGAAAAAGTAAGTTTAGTGTAATTGTATCATAATTGGTTTATTGCCTAGGGAAATATTTTATCTATCCTGTACTTTCAATGGGAATTACAGGCGATCATATGGCAGCAGAGCATAACAGTATTGCGTGCATTCCAAAGATGCCCTAATCGACTAAAAAAATTTATATCTTTATTTTTGTATTATCTACCTTCATATAATTTCGCAATCATTTTGTTTGAAGATGACATTGAGAAGACTTCAGTTTGACAAGAAGAAGAATTCCCCCCTCTTTCACTTTCGTGTATTTATTTTGTAGCAATTTCTCTTAAAACTCTACTAGAAGTTTTGGCGATTAAGTTTAATTTAGAGTAATGATTCTGCTCTCGAAAAAAAAAGTTCCCATACAAGCAAGTTTATATGGCGGAAATGACTCTTGTTACATTGTGTCAATACGACTATGGTCAAGTTTGGAATTTGGTCATCATTAGGACGCATTTTGCATTTAATAAGATAGTGTTGTTGTTTGTAAGTACAAAAATAGTATCGTCAAATTATATGTAACATATTGTTATTGTTTGATTACAGTTCAACATTTGAGGAGAAGTTGTTATATGCTGATGAGATAATGGAGGACATCTTAGATTCTGCTGACAATCCACTCACAGTACGCTATCATTCTATACACTCTTCACTTTCACCCTATATCTTCTCTTTCACCCCATATCTTCTCTTTCACCTTATATTTCACTTTCACCCTATATCTTCTCTTTCACCCCATATCTTCTCTTTCACCCCATATCTTCTCTTTCGCCCTATATCTTCTCTTTCACCTTGTATCTTCTCTTTCACCTTATATCTTCACTTTTACCTAATATCTTCACTGCCACCTTGTATCTTCTCTTTCACCTTATATCTTCTCTTTCACATTGCATCTTCACTTTCACTTCTATTTTCTCTTTCATCTCTAAGTTATATCTTCTATTTCACACTATGTCTTCGATTTCGCCTTATATTTCCACTTTCTATTCTGATAGAATGTAGTACATACTGAATCCTTGACAGGAACAAATTTCTCTTCCCTCAAAAGTGGAAGTCATTGGCCAACTATGCATTAGATAATAAAGGAATGATCACACATTTTGGACTGTGTTGGTCAACCGCAAGCTAGTAACTTCCTTTACTGTATGCTATGAATATGTAAGACAGTCATGCAGTCTGGATAAAATTTTGAATGTTGAATCATTGAATAGTATAGCATTAATGTTGTATGAAATATGAATATTACCTAATGTGTTATTTCAGGGAAATAAATGGTGGATGAAATCTGAGTCTCCATGGCAGACATTGGGTGTATGTATGGAGATAGCTGCAGCATATAAGAGTGGCGACCCATGTACATATATCAGTCACTATCCCATCCATCAAGATGGTTCATGTAATGGATTACAACATTTCTCTGCTCTTGGTCGAGACGAAGGTGGTGCTAAATCTGTCAACTTAATCTCAGTTGAACGACCTGCTGACGTGTATTCTGACGTGGTTGAACTTGTAAGTTTATGAGCTTACCTACATATTTTATTATCACAACCTAAGTATAGCTGCAGGATTTGTATTAATTAAGCCCCCCATCTTTAATGAGGGGGGTATATTGCTTTGCTCATGTCACTACTCTGCCAGTTGCTTGGTTGACCAAATGATTTAGTTCAATACTTCAAGAATGTCCTAGGATCTATAAACTTTCTAATACTGTAAAATCATTAATTTTCGATGGGGGATTAAATTTCATGGATTTCGCGGTTCACCTCAACCACCAACTTTAATCCCAACAAGCATAAATTTTGACCCTTGTTTTATTACCTGAAATGCAAATCCACGAATTCAAGTCCCAACGAAATTGTCTTTTTTACCAAAACCACGAAATCAAATGATTTTACAGTACATGGAGTAGAAAAAGTTGGGTTTCTACCTGGATTTCATGTATCAAATAACGTCCTTATGCCTCAAAAGGTCAAGTGTGAATACAAAATGATGAGGCACATCTCCGTCCTACGCAGAGAACAAACTAACAATTAAACATCTCATTATTTCCAGGTGAGGAAAGAAATTGAGCATGATATTGCAGAGAACAATGAGTATGCTAATATAGCCAAGATCTGTAAACCATACTTGGCTAGAAAGGTATTTATATCTAATTTCTATACACCATAGTTTGCTAATATAGCCAAGATCTGTAAACCATACCTGGCTGGATAGATATTTATATTATAGCCAAGATCTGTAAACCATACCTGGCTAGAAAGATATTTATATTACAGCCAAGATCTGTAAACCATACCTGGCTAGAAAGATATTTATATTACAGCCAAGATCTGTAAACCATACCTGGCTAGAAAGATATTTATATTATAGCCAAGATCTGTAAACCATACCTGGCTGGAAAGATATTTATATTATAGCCAAGATCTGTAAACCATACCTGGCTGGAAAGATATTTATATTACAGCCAAGATCTGTAAACCATACCTGGCTAGAAAGATATTTATATTATAGCCAAGATCTGTAAACCATACCTGGCTAGAAAGATATTTATATTATAGCCAAGATCTGTAAACCATACCTGGCTAGAAAGATATTTATATTACAGCCAAGATCTGTAAACCATACCTGGCTGGAAAGATATTTATATTATAGCCAAGATCTGTAAACTATACCTCGCCAGAAAGATATTTATATTATAGCCAATATCTGTAAACCATACCTGGCTAGAAAGGTATTTATATTATAGCCAAGATCTGTAAACCATACCTGGCTGGAAAGATATTTATATTATAGCCAAGATCTGTAAACCATACCTGGCTAGAAAGATATTTATATTATAGCCAAGATCTGTAAACCCTACCTGGCTAGAAAGATATTTATATTACAGCCAAGATCTGTAAACCATACCTGGCTGGAAAGATATTTATATTATAGCCAAGATCTGTAAACCATACCTGGCTAGAAAGATATTTATATTATAGCCAAGATCTGTAAACCATACCTGGCTAGAAAGGTATTTATATTATAGCCAAGATCTGTAAACCATACCTGGCTGGAAAGATATTTATATTATAGCCAAGATCTGTAAACCATACCTGGCTAGAAAGATATTTATATTATAGCCAAGATCTGTAAACCCTACCTGGCTAGAAAGATATTTATATTATAGCCAAGATCTGTAAACCATACCTGGCTAGAAAGGTATTTATATTACATCCAAGATCTGTAAACTATACCTGGCTGGAAAGATATTTATATTACAGCCAAGATCTGTAAACTATACCTGGCTGGAAAGATATTTATATTATAGCCAAGATCTGTAAACCATACCTGGCCAGAAAGGTATTTATATTACAGCCAAGATCTGTAAACCATACATGGCTAGAAAGGTATTTATATTACAGCCAAGATCTGTAAACCATACCTGGCCAGAAAGGTATTTATATTACAGCCAAGATCTGTAAACCATACCTGGCCAGAAAGGTGTATATATGTCATTTCTATATACTATAGTCTTCTATTTATATCTAATTTCTATACACCATAGTTTGCTCTGTAAACCGTACCTGGCTAGAAAGATATTTATATTACAGCCAAGATCTGTAAACTATACCTCGCCAGAAAGGTATTTATATTATAGCCAAGATCTGTAAACCATACCTGGCTAGAAAGGTATTTATATTACAGCCAAGATCTGTAAACCATACCTGGCTAGAAAGGTATTTATATTACAGCCAAGATCTGTAAACCATACCTGGCTAGAAAGGTATTTATATTACAGCCAAGATCTGTAAACCATACCTGGCTAGAAAGGTATTTATATTACAGCCAAGATCTGTAAACCATACCTGGCTAGAAAGGTATTTATATTACAGCCAAGATCTGTAAACCATACCTGGCTAGAAAGGTATTTATATTACAGCCAAGATCTGTAAACCATACCTGGCTAGAAAGGTATTTATATTATAGCCAAATCTGTAAACCATACCTGGCTAGAAAGATATTTATATTATAGCCAAGATCTGTAAACCATACCTGGCTAGAAAGATATTTATATTATAGCCAAGATCTGTAAACCATACCTGGCTAGAAAGGTATTTATATTACAGCCAAGATCTGTAAACCATACCTGGCTAGAAAGGTATTTATATTACAGCCAAGATCTGTAAACCATACCTGGCTAGAAAGATATTTATATTACAGCCAAGATCTGTAAACCATACCTCGCTGGAAAGATATTTATATTATAGCCAAGATCTGTAAACCATACCTGGCTGGAAAGATATTTATATTATAGCCAAGATCTGTAAACTATACCTCGCCAGAAAGATATTTATATTATAGCCAAGATCTGTAAACCATACCTGGCTGGAAAGATATTTATATTATAGCCAAGATCTGTAAACCATACCTGGCTGGAAAGATATTTATATTATAGCCAAGATCTGTAAACCATACCTGGCCAGAAAGGTGTATATATGTCATTTCTATATACTATAGTCTTCTATTTATATCTAATTTCTATACACCATAGTTTGCTCTGTAAACCGTACCTGGCTAGAAAGATATTTATATTACAGCCAAGATCTGTAAACTATACCTCGCCAGAAAGGTATTTATATTATAGCCAAGATCTGTAAACCATACCTGGCTAGAAAGGTATTTATATTACAGCCAAGATCTGTAAACCATACCTGGCTAGAAAGGTATTTATATTACAGCCAAGATCTGTAAACCATACCTGGCTAGAAAGGTATTTATATTACAGCCAAGATCTGTAAACCATACCTGGCTAGAAAGGTATTTATATTACAGCCAAGATCTGTAAACCATACTAGGCTAGAAAGGTATTTATATTACAGCCAAGATCTGTAAACCATACATGGCTAGAAAGGTATTTATATTACAGCCAAGATCTGTAAACCATACCTGGCTAGAAAGGTATTTATATTATAGCCAAGATCTGTAAACCATACCTGGCTAGAAAGATATTTATATTATAGCCAAGATCTGTAAACCATACCTGGCTAGAAAGGTATTTATATTACAGCCAAGATCTGTAAACCATACCTGGCTAGAAAGGTATTTATATTACAGCCAAGATCTGTAAACCATACCTGGCAAGAAAGATATTTATATTACAGCCAAGATCTGTAAACCATACCTGGCTAGAAAGATATTTATATTATAGCCAAGATCTGTAAACCATACCTGGCTGGAAAGATATTTATATTATAGCCAAGATCTGTAAACCATACCTGGCTGGAAAGATATTTATATTATAGCCAAGATCTGTAAACTATACCTCGCCAGAAAGATATTTATATTATAGCCAAGATCTGTAAACCATACCTGGCTGGAAAGATATTTATATTATAGCCAAGATCTGTAAACCATACCTGGCTGGAAAGATATTTATATTATAGCCAAGATCTGTAAACTATACCTCGCCAGAAAGATATTTATATTATAGCCAAGATCTGTAAACCATACCTGGCTAGAAAGATATTTATATTACAGCCAAGATCTGTAAACTATACCTGGCTGGTAAGATATTTATATTATAGCCAAGATCTGTAAACTATACCTCGCCAGAAAGATATTTATATTATAGCGAAGATCTGTAAACCATACCTGGCCAGAAAGGTATTTATATTACAGCCAAGATCTGTAAACCATACCTGGCTAGAAAGGTATTTATATTACAGCCAAGATCTGTAAACTATACCTCGCCAGAAAGGTATTTATATTATAGCCAAGATCTGTAAACCATACCTGGCTAGAAAGGTATTTATATTACAGCCAAGATCTGTAAACCATACCTGGCTAGAAAGGTATTTATATTACAGCCAAGATCTGTAAACCATACCTGGCTAGAAAGGTATTTATATTACAGCCAAGATCTGTAAACCATACCTGGCTAGAAAGGTATTTATATTACAGCCAAGATCTGTAAACCATACCTGGCTAGAAAGGTATTTATATTACAGCCAAGATCTGTAAACCATACATGGCTAGAAAGGTATTTATATTACAGCCAAGATCTGTAAACCATACCTGGCTAGAAAGGTATTTATATTACAGCTAAGATCTGTAAACTATACCTGGCTAGAAAGGTATTTATACTATAGCCAAGATCTGTAAACCATACCTGGCTAGAAAGATATTTATATTATAGCCAAGATCTGTAAACCATACCTGGCTAGAAAGATATTTATATTATAGCCAAGATCTGTAAACCATACCTGGCTAGAAAGATATTTATATTATAGCCAAGATCTGTAAACCATACCTGGCTAGAAAGATATTTATATTATAGCCAAGATCTGTAAACCATAC
The DNA here is from genome assembly GCA_963678985.1 of Spisula subtruncata. NCBI lineage: Eukaryota > Metazoa > Mollusca > Bivalvia > Venerida > Mactridae > Spisula > Spisula subtruncata. The sequence continues at coordinate 14,338,325 of OY787669.1, forward strand.
CTGGCTAGAAAGGTGTATATATGTCATTTCTATATACCATAGTCTTCTAAGTATGGCCCATTATTTAGCTCACTTTTAAGTATGGCCCATTATTTAGCTCACTTTTAAGTATGGCCCATTATTTAGCTCACTTTTAAGTATGGCCCATTATTTAGCTCACTTTTAAGTATGGCCCATTATTTAGCTCACTTTTAAGTATGGCCCATTATTTAGCTCACTTTTAAGTATGGCCCATTATTTAGCTTACTTCTAAGTATTGCCCATTATATAGCTTACTTTTAAGTATTGCCCATTATTTAGCACACTTCCAAGTATTGTCCATTATTCAGGTTATGTGATATTTCGCTGGCTTAGATTGAGAAGGTCGTAAGTAGCACTTACCAGGCGCTTCTTATGATCATATTTGCATGAAAATCTGAACTTGTCATGTTGACCAAACTGAAGCTGAAAAAGCTTGTTTTACCATAAGTATTAAAAGAGTGATTGTCAGACAGTTTTTTCTTGTCTTCTCAAAATATTGATTTTGTAGTTACAACCTTTTCATTCTAAGCCAGCAATTTGTCCTCCATTTATCACTTGTTTCCTATGTTGAGATCAAACAGTTGTGATACTTTTATATTGGATGTTAGGTAATCAAGCAGTCTATTATGACTACGGTCTATGGTGTGACGGAGTACGGGGCGAGACAACAGATACAGAAACGTTTAAAAGAGAAGGATTTTCCTGAAGAGCTTATTACTGATGCTCGCCAATATTTGACAACCACTACATTCAAAAGTTTGAATAAACTTTTTGTATCTGCCAGACAAATTCAGGTATGTTTTCTTAAACTTTAGTCATGAATCAAATTTATTCTATCATAGTGGCTGTGTTGTTTATAAAACTCGGTATTTTGTTTAAAGTTGGCTGAAATAATCGTGTTCCAAGAAAATTGGACAATAATGTTGATATTCCTCCACATGTTGAGCCAGCATGGAGGATGAGTTAGTGCTGTTTAGAATATAGCTGTAGAAAACTTGTTTCATCACTGAAAAATTGTTAAGAATTGGTGTTAAACCAAGAATTGGCGTTAAACCCAAACTAACAAAACACCCGTCAAAACTTTGTTATAATGATTAACGGAATCTGACTATAAATATATTTTCATTTGATTTTAATATATTAAACAGAATGATTTTGGTTGGTCTGATAAACAGTTTGAATGTTAATTTTAATGAGTTTTGGTATTTCTATCTTTTAGTTTAATATTGTAACGTTCACCAAGACTCATGGCCTACAAACCCCGTCTATGGAAAAGCATGCTCACCATTCAAGGGTGGTTTGTTTCCTTATAAACCGGTACTTAACATTTCCAGATGTTACAGTCCACAGAGTTTCTAATTTGCATATTAGACAACTTACTGTAAGCATGTGAATCAATTAAACTGTAACAGTCACAATATATTGGTGAATTATGAAATACTAATCTAAACTTCTATGTATTTACAGGAATGGTTTGACCGCTGCTCTAAAGCAATAGCTGAACAGAACGAGACGGTCGATTGGAATACACCACTTAACTTTCCTTGTATACAACCATACTTCCAGGGTTTTAACAAACCTCCAGATATGCCAGAAAAATTATATAGCTTCCTCAAACTGGATGGCAAGCACATATTTAGGTAAGCTTTGCTGTTTAAGAAACAGGTTTACACAAATTTATTCAGATTTTTCTAACAGATCATGTAACTATGTTACGTATAATTTTTCCATGTTTTTATTTTAGACTATTTTGCATGATAAAGAATTTTTAAAATCCACATAAATTTATTTGTACAAATTGGAAATGTTTAAATGCATTATATTACATGACTTCGGGTCTCTAGATATTACCCAGAATTCCACAGAATTTATGCAGATTTCCATGTAAATATATGCCACAGAGTATTGAGACTTTTTCCATCAAATTTTCGAAGTGATGCCCACACTGATTTAAAGTTAGTGTTATAATTATGACATGTTAAATTTCAGGAAAGTCAATTCACGGAAACAAAAAAATGGTTTTTCACCAAATTTTATTCATTCATTGGACTCTGTTCATATGATGCTGACATGTCTAAATTGTTATAGGTAAGTTGCACACTATCTCCGAATCTTGTACTGTTGAATGTTGTATGCTCAATCACCAAATACAGCGTTCAATATAGGCTGCACCATTGACCCTGTGTCCATAATATATTTTTTTGTGATTTTGAATTTGATAGTAATGATCATTGAGCCTATAGCTTAGCATTTGAGGGCTTTTCAAGGCTGGTATACTTTTATAATTAGGGCCCTGCAAATTTTTTGCAGGTGCCCTATAGTTATCACCCTGTCCGTTCGCCCGTCTGTCTGTCCGTCCACATTTTTCATGTTTTTTCTTAATAACTTGCAAACCGTTAAAGGTATCGACTTCAAACTTTAAACATAAGGTCACAGCAACAATACACTATTGTATGCCAAGTTATGTTACTCCAGCTACAATATTGTAAGAATTATGGCCCTTTGTAAAATTACAATTTTCCTCATTTTTCATCTTTTTTTCTACATTACTTCAAAACCGTTACAGATATTCAAATGAAACTTGCTATACATATTGACAGTGACAATACGCACATGTGTAGCAAAGGTCAACAACTCTAGCTTTAATAAATTTTGGCTTGTGCCCCTTTTTCGACTTCAAAACTTTTAACATTGGCCATACTTTTCAAGATATTCAAATGAAACTTGCAATACTTATTGACAATGATAACGACAGGGCCCTGATCACGACAGTGATGGTTCTAGTTTTCATGAACTATGAATACTGGATGGAATGTTTTGTTTATATGCTGAAAAGGCCCTACATTGTTAAAGTTCAAATTCAGATTTTTAAGGGACCCTATTTTTCCACAATGGACCCCCTGTTGCATAATATATGGACCTGAATGGCCCCTGTCTTTGTGAGCTAGCTTGAACACTGCCAAATGTACATATGTCACTAATTATACTACCTGAATGGCCCCTGTCTTTGTGAACTAGATTGAACACGGCCAAATGTACATATGTCACTAATTATACTACCTGAATGGCCCCTGTCTTTGTGAACTAGATTGAACACGGCCAAATGTACATATGTCACTAATTATACTACCTGAATGGCCCCTGTCTTTGTGAATTAGCTTGAACACGGCCAAATGTACATATGTCACTAATTATGCTAACATTATTAAATACTATATATTTTCCAGTATGGATTTTGAAAATGTCTCATCCAAATTAATTCAATAGATTCTAAAACCTGTTCAGTCTGTTCCACAGCCCCACTTTTCAGAAGAAATCCCTGATATAGAGTAACGGTTTACATTAATTGAGCTCTTCACGCTCTTCTATCATAAACTCAGTTTGACCAAGGGTTCCAAGGAGTTTCCTTCATGGTGATTTCCTGATAGCAATCTCAATAGATTGGAACCATATGGTCAGCCAGTAAAGCAAGATATCATCATACTAGGTTGTTACAGGGTTGGATTTTCTTTGAGAAACAAAAAAAACATAGTACCATTATTAAGCATAATTATTGATTTTTTAAATAAGAATTCAGTATAATAAAAAATAAAAATCGAAACATGATATTGAATAGAAAAAATCTTTAAAAAACTAAATTACTTTATGTCCGGCCAAAAAATTAAGTAGCATGCTTTTTTTTATTTAATGATGTTCAATATTTTGTTTACTAGTTCAATGTGCAAAATTAGGGGTGGGGCGCATAATGAAACCATAACAAAACTTAACAAAACATGTTCAGGAATATACTCGGTCTGTGCTAGTATACCTTTGCCATTTTACTTATCACAGATAGTTCCTGCTTATCATAAACACTATTATAAACTTTTATCATAAGAAGACCTATGCATATTGTTTCATTCGGTAATGCATCTTTCAATTTCAATAAAACTTTTACTGTAGCATAAAAATGTTGTAGTACATGTACTACCAAGACAGATACTAGTGTACATAGTACCTCTGCAATAATAAACATCTGGGGCTTATCAGGAAGTTGATCCAACATTTATTGCCTTCATGCTGTGAAACTAGCCACAGTGGCCCTTTATGACTTCACGGTGATTACTGAAGTAACTGTACTGGCCTGCTCAAAAATGAGCTGATTTTTGTCACTGTGGAACAGACTGTGTTCTTAAATGAAATATGTTTTGAAGATATAACTTAAATGAACAGTGGCATGTAACTCATGTTAGATATGAACTATGTGTGTAATACAATATGGTTATATTACAGACATGGTTTAACTTATTCCTCTGTGCATGATTCATACTGGACACATGCTTCTGATGTTGATATCATGAATAAGGTGAGCTCAAAGTTTTATAACTCCTATTGTCATATCTGCCTTCTATGTATGCTGTCTTCATATTTAAACTCCTGTATAATTTGTTAGTTATAAAGTGGTGGGTCCCTGCTCAACAAGTAGTAAGTCTTGTATAGCTTGGGTATGATATAGCTTGTTTGTTGGTCTGTAGACTCGTTCTTGTGCTTGCAACTTCATAAATGATACATCTACTCCCTGCTTTATAAAAACATTATCCAAAGATATAAACGCAGAAAAGAATTCAACTGTTAAATCATGCTTATAAATAGAGGTTAGTAGGACCAGGGCTGGTATTTATAAAGCATCTTAAGTGAAAACTTAAATATTTTGACTTAAGTTAAAATATTGGGCGGCCCATATTTCACAAGAAATTAAAAATAGCCCATGTTTTCTATACGATTACAGTAGCTCTTTACATAATACATCTAAATAATGTAAATAATTGTTAATGTTAGTTTTCCTGTTTAGCTGATACACTTAAGAAAAAAATTGAGATTTTAAGAAAACTCTAAGTTTTAACTTAAGATGCTTTATAAATACCGGCCCTGGTCTCAATCTCTCGTTACATCTCAAGTACAAATCCCAACTCAATATAGATTTTGCTAACCAGAGTCGCTATTAGAGATATATCTGAAGTTCCAGCTCCTGACAGTTTAACTGTTACAGTAATAAACTCAGAATACCATATAGTGATGCTGATTTTGAGTCCTCCCTCACATGGAAATTAACATTAAGAAGCATGCCAATATTTGAGATGAGATCTTGCTCAGATTGAGATACTTCGAGAGATTGAGGGTCAGGTTAGTTTGGTTGAGTAATTCATTACAACAATTATGCTTGGTTTATTGCAGGTAACAAGAGAGCAGTTTATAGCGTTACATGAACAACCTATACTAGAGAATCTATCTCAACATTTCATAGAGATATACCTCAAACAGTGAGTCTAGTTAATGTCTATTTGTGTATTATCTAAATCGAGCATTAGGATCTTTTTATGTTCAGTAATGAGTATTAATATATTTTCAGCTTATTAAATATGAAAACAGACAAATATTTGGAACAAATGTTTTTACATGGCATGGAGACTGACCAAATATCGCAGATCTTCAGAAAATGTTGCGCTTAAGCCCCAATTAGCTATCAAATTTAATATTATAAGATGTTATTCAGGTTAGGAGTGTTTCTTCATCATATCTCAGTTAAATGTAACAACAAATTCACCTTATATTTATAACTAGTTTTCTTGGACTGACACCTATCCAGTACCAACTTATCCTATGTGTCTATGTAACATTATTCTTTTTTTTCAGGGGAAATCTTTCCAGTACAGAACATCAGAAATTGATGAACATATTTACAGCCCTACCTGAAAGAGGTGATCACACATTTCCGCTATTTGTCTCTGAATTCTGATTCAACCATTGCTTGTGTTCCTTACAACTCTAAAAGTTTACTGTCTACAGTGTTAAACCCCCCCCCCCCCCCCCCCCCCCCCCTCATCTTTGATGAGGGTGTATCTTGCTTTGCACATGTCTGTCTGTCTGTCAACCAAAATGGTTTTCGTTCAATAACTTTGCCCTAGGATCTTCAAACTTTATATCGAGGTTGACCAGCAACAGTAGATGACTCCTTTTGATTTTGACTTCATTTTTAGCTCACCTGAGCGCGAAGTGCTCAAGGTGAGCTATTGTGATCGCCCAATGTCCGTCGTCCGTCGTACGTTGTACGTCGTCAACATTTTGACTTGTAAGCACTGGAGAGGTCACAGTTTTCATTAAATCTTAATGAAACTTGATCACAGTGTTTGTCTCTATAAAATCTAGGTCAAGTTCGATATTGGGTCATCTGGGGTCAAAAACTAGGTCACTAGGTCAAATCAAAGGAAAACCTTGTGAACACATTAGAGGTCACAATTTGAGCCTAATCTTAATGAAACTTGATCACAATGATCATCTCTGTAAAATCTAGGTCAAGTTCGATATTGGGTCATCTGGGGTCAAAAACTAGGTCACTAGGTCAAATCAAAGGAAACCTTGTGAACACATTAGAGGTCACAATTTGAGCCTAATCTTTATGAAACTTGATCACAATGATCATCTCCATAAAATCTAGGTCAAGTTCGATATTGGGTCATCTGGGGTCAAAAACTAGGTCACTAGGTCAAATCAAAGGAAAACCTTGTGAACACATTAGAGGTCACAATTTGAGCCTAATCTTTATGAAACTTGATCACAATGATCATCTCTGTAAAATCTAGGTCAAGTTCGATATTGGGTCATCTGGGGTCAAAAACTAGGTCACTAGGTCAAATCAAAGGAAAACCTTGTGAACACATTAGAGGTCACAATTTGAGCCTAATCTTTATGAAACTTGATCACAATGATCATCTCCATAAAATCTAGGTCAAGTTCGATATAAGGTCATATGGGGTCAAAAACTAGGTCACTAGGTCAAATCAAAGGAAACCCTTGTGAACACATTAGAGGTCACAATTTGAGCCTAATCTTTATGAAACTTGATCACAATGATCATGTCTGTAAAATCTAGGTCAAGTTCGATATTGGGTCATCTGGGGTCAAAAACTAGGTCACTAGGTCAAATCAAAGGAAAACCTTGTGAACACATTAGAGGTCACAATTTGAGCCTAATCTTTATGAAACTTGATCACAATGATCATCTCTATAAAATCTAGGTCAAGTTCGATTTTGGGTCATCTGGGGTCAAAAACTAGGTCACTAGGCTAAATCATTGAAAAACCTTGTGAACACATTAGAGGTCACAATTTGTGACTAATCTTTATGAAAATTGATCACAATGATCATCTCTATAAAATCTAGGTCAAGTTCGATATTGGGTCATCTGGGGTCAAAAACTAGGTCACTAGGTCAAATCAAAGGAAAACCTTGTGAACACATTAGAGGTCACAATTTGAGCCTAATCTTTATGAAACTTGATCACAATGATCATCTCTGAAAAATCTAGGTCAAGTTCGATATTGGGTCTTCTGGGGTCAAAAACTAGGTCACTAGGTCAAATCAAAGGAAAAATTTGTGAACACATTAGAGGTCACAATTTGAGCCTAATCTTTATGAAACTTGATCACAATGATCATCTCTATAAAATCTACGTCAAGTTCGATATTGGGTCATCCGGGGTCAAAAACTAGGTCACAAGCCTTTGAAGGCCAAATCATTGAAAAAGCTTGTGAACACACTAGAGGTCACAATTTGAGCCTAATCTTTATGAAACTTGATCACACTGATCATCACTATAAAATTTTGGTCAAGTTTGATATTGGGTCATCCGGAGTCAAAAACTAGGTCACGAGGCCAAATCATTGAAAAAGCTTGTGAACACACTAGAGGTCACAATTTTGACCTTATCTTTATGAAACATGATCACAATGATCATCATTATAAAATTTAGGTCAAGTTCGATATTGGGTCATCTGGGGTCAAAAACTAGGTCACGAGGCCAAATCATTGAAAAATCTTGTGAACACACTAGAGGTCACAATTTTGACTCTATCTTTATGTAACTTGGTCACAATGTTTATCTCTATAAAGTCTAGGTCAAGTTAGATACTTTGTCATTTGGGCCAAAATCTAGTTCTTAATTTTAACGGTTATAAGAGATTATTGGAATGTTTAAAATATATGTTATGAACAGTGGACGATCGGGTTACGGTCGAGCAACAGGATTTAAATATATACAAGAAGTTGGTTCTTAAATCTTGCTAAGGCCAAAACAAATTAATATTGAAATTCTGATAACATATTGAAAAAAAAATAGGGTAGGTAGGTAGGAAAAACATGTCATTTTTAGCTCACCTGTCACAAAGTGACAAGGTGAGCTTTTGTGATCGCTCTTCGTCCGTCGTCCGTCGTCCGTCCGTCGTCCGTCGTCCGTCGTCCGTTCACAATTGCTTGTGAACACACTAGAGGTCACAAATTTAGCCTGATCATTATGAAACTTGATCACAATGATCATCTCCATAAAATCTAGGTCAAGTTCGATATTGGGTCATCTGGGGTCAAAAACTAGGTCACTAGGTCACACTTGACACACTTGAGGTCACAATTTTGACCTGATCTTTATAAAACTTGATCACAATGATCATCATTATAAAATTTAGGTCAAGTTCGATATTGGGTCATATGGGGTCAAAAACTAGGTCACGAGACCAAATCATTGAAAAATCTTGTGAACACACTAGAGGTCACAATTTTGACTCTATCTTTATGAAACTTGGTCACAATGTTTGTCTCTATAAAATCTAGGTCAAGTTAGATACTGTGTCATTTGGGCCAAAATCTAGGTCACTAGGCCAAACAGGTGAGCGACCCAGGGCCCTTTGGACCCTCTTGTTTGAAATTATTTCATTGATTTTATGTACTGGAAAATCAACGATCAGCGATGACTTCCAGCAAAAATGCCATAAAATGTTTAGGGTAGGGGCAAAATAATAGGGTAGGTATAATTACCAGAACCGCAATATTTTGTTTTGGCCTAATAGAAGGTTAGAGGATCAGGTTAATATATCCCCACTAGAAAAAACTTCAAATTTAAACATTATGCATACACTTACAAAGCTGTACTCAAAAGTAATCATGAGTACTGTCTGGCTCACTCAATATGGCCATCAAAATCGTTGAAAAAGTACCAAATTCAATAATGCTTGATTCTACACAAGTACAACTAGTCGGTACTAAACCCATCAGCAGTCAAACCAAAGTATGTATTTCAGGAACTCTACTTTACCTACTACTCACAAACATTTTAGTACAAAATTCAAATCTAGGCCACATAAGTATTTTGAGTTCATACTACAACAATCTTGCTAACAAAGCCAACATTGCAACAAACTCAGGTGAGCGCTTAAGGGCCAATGGCCCTCTTGTTAACAATAAGACTGCCATGGGAACATATAAGTTTTACAAACAGCTCTTGTCAAATTTAGTAGGAATATTACGTTGGTGTATATCTTATACTTGTATCCTCACTCTGCACAATGTGTTCCGATAAGATTTCTGTAGATTGCTTGATATAAACGAGGATCAATGCATGTTATGTTAATGATTGAGTGCAAGTGATATATGTATAACAGTATACCGTATAGCAGCTATAGTGAGCTCATCCTACGTGTAATTTACGCAGTTTATGGTTTAATGATTGTTCTCAGATAGGGTCTGTAATGTGAGACATGGTTAATGTGTCCGATCTCGTGATACCATTTTATTTTTTTCATTTCAGGTAATTTGGACTTGAAAACAACTGTTTTAAACTCGAGGTATTTCTTCAGCTGATGCGGAATATTATCATAAACCAGTGTCTTTCATTCTTAGTACATAGTGACGTGAATACACGACGGTTGATTATGCTATAGAGTTGGTGTAAAACTTGGAGCATTCTTAGTACATAGTGACGTGAATACACGACGGTTGATTATGCTATAGAGTTGGTGTAAAACTTGGAGCATTCTTAGTACATAGTGACGTGAATACACGACGGTTGATTATGCTATAGAGTTGGTGTAAAACTTGGAGCATTCTTAGTACATAGTGACGTGAATACACGACGGTTGATTATGCTATAGAGTTGGTGTAAAACTTGGAGCATTCTTAGTACATAGTGACGTGAATACACAAAGGTTATTTATGCTGTTGAGTTAGTGGTGAACTTGGAGCAGTATCATACTCATTGTGTAGATGATACCAAACCTAGACCAGTATTGTTCTCATCATATTGACTATGTACATGATGTTACACAATACAGTTCTTACTCTCAGATTATGGGGCTATTGTGACTTTGTGAGGCAGTATATCCACCTACAGACCTCAGAGTTTCAGAGTGATCATGAAATGAACAATTGAAGCTATAGTGCGATAATGAGACAGAACATTTGAGTTTTTGGAAATTGTGAAATAGTTCATTCACTAACCTCCAAACTAGAGAACAAGTGTGAGACGGTATAAACTGTAGGACGATTGGAAACGGTGCATTGATGAGACTTTGTGACGATCATGAAATGGTACATTGTGATTTGTTCATGGAAGTTCATTGTATGACTGCGCTGATGGTGTCTCGGAACATTTTTTAAATGGAACATAGACATTGTTCAAGTTTTTGTTGATTGTGAAACGGTATAGTTGTGTTGTGGGACGATCAACCTTGTCTGTGGTTGTTGTTAAACTGCACTGGTTGAACTTTATACTATGTACATGTGTAAACTGTTGTGTTCTTTTATATCAATTACTGTTTTGACATATTTTTAAAAAATATAAAATTCACGAATAAAAAATTAAAATTTGAATTTGTTTTGTATATTAAGATAGAAGAGTGTGACATTCATTTTATAGAACGAAGTGAATACTATTGATGTAAGTGTCCATCCAGGCGCGTAGCTAGTCCTCTTGGCATGTGGATTCAGGATTGAGCTAGGGGGGGGGTAGGGGGGCATGCTCCCCCGGAAAAATAGAAAACAAAGGTGTAATTTGGTGCGTTTTAGGCATTCTCGTGGTGCTTTACTTATTTGTTAAAATGTCAATTCTAAAACTGCGCATTCTCGAGAGCCATTTGATATTGTACATAATATTCAGATATGCGCATAGAAGTCTAGTTGTCGCCAATTTCGGCCTGCGAGCTGCATTTGTAAACCAATGTCCATAAGTTTGTAAGAATTACACAATTGCCAGCCCAGACAGGCATTCGGCTGTTATAGTAGATCGTATAAAATTCCTTTGCCATTCTCATAGTACTAACACTCACAACAACATACTAGCATAGTATTCCGAGATGGAGTCTGTGGGAAAAATTTCACAGTGTTGTTGGTGGTGAGCTGTTTTCAGCTTTGAATTCAACACTTTCTGCAATATACAATGTAGTCATATAATCGCAAATGTCATACAACTCTCCCCACACGGCTGTGACCCCAATACGCAGGGAACGGTGCTTTGAGAATCTAGCAGCTTCAACTCGATTGTTTGCTTCTGTGAATGTTTATTCAGTGGTTTCTCATTCTGGAATATGAATCCAACAGAAACCATACAAAGAGACTATAAAGTCGAGCTCTAGGATACTACAACCAATGGAATAGAATTCATTGGATACATGGTGAAGAATGGCGCTTTCAAAGTGTAGAGTGAGTCTGCAAGACTAGCCCATCTACTGTATAACATAGACTCTGCAGGCAGAATCAGAAATCAGTTCGTGATTACTTATCGCATTATTACTTATTGCAACAGCATCGTTTCGCATCTGTTCCCGAAATGCGTTTTGCACATTACCGAGTTTCTGTGGTACACATTGGGTTTGAACGTTCTAACGACTTCTAACAAATTATGGGCTTTGCTGTCAGAGAACATGGTTTGTGAAACTAGTTGCTAATCAGAGTGTACATGACAACCTTGAATATTATTGGTTCCATCGTAACCCTGGTCGTGGATCTTAGTAATATCTAGCTAAACATAGTATTGCCTTGAGCTTCATCAGTTGTTGACTCTACTTGGTAACAGCGAAGTTACACGGCGAGTGACGAGTTTTTAACGTCAAAGAAAGTGCATGTAAATGGCACCAGCACAGCTAATAACTATAAGGAACACTAAAACTCTTACGTAAATAACCTGTTCGATTTCTGAGGATATTACAATACGAATGCAATGGAAATTTAGAATGCATGAACGAGGAATAAGTGACTAAAGTGAATTGTGTATGGACTTTGCCAGAAAGTTTTTTTTGTCAGAATCATGTGGATTCAGCTGCGTACTCACATAGCTACGCGCCTGCCATCGCAGTGTGAGGATGAGGCTGTGATGATCTTGGGCTCTATGGTCAGGACAAAGTCCTTTTTAAGCCCAACCAAACTTCATATGGCATAATCTTGTATGGTTAATCACAATTGCAAAGGAGTATAGGTACTGATCACAGTTTGATATGTATGTGGTACTCACAATAGTCATCCGCTGTCACATAGTGACTAGGTGAGCTTTTGTTATCACTCTTCATCTGTCGTCCGTCCATCAACAATTTGTTTGTGTACACTCTAAAGGCAATAGTTTTGATCCAATATTCATGAAACTTGGTCAGAATTTTGTTCTCCATGAAGTTTAGGTCGAGTTCGAATCTGGGTCATGTGGGGTCAAAAACTAGGTCACTAGGTCAAATCTTAGACAAACCTTGTGTTCACTCCAGAGGTCACCGTTTTGATCCAATCTTCATGAAACTTGGTTAGAATGTTGTTCTCCATACAATTTAGACCAACTTCGAATCTGGGTCATGTGGTATCAAAAACTAGGTCATTAGGTCAAATCTTGGAAAAACCTGTGTTCACTCCAGAGGTCACTGTGTTGGTCCAATCTTCATGGAACATGGTCAGAAAGTTGTTCTCCAAAATATCAAGACCAAGTTCGAAATTGGGTCTTGTGGGGTTAAAAACTAGGTCACTGGGTCAAATCTTAGAAAAACCTGTGTTCACTCCAGAGGTCGCCATTTTGATCAAATCATCATGAAACTTGGTCAGACTATGGTTCTCCATGAACGCTAGGCTAAGTTCGAATCTGGGCCATGTGGAGTAAAAAACTAGGTCATTAGGTCTAATATTTGAAAAAACCTTGTGTTCACTCCAGAGGTCACTGTTTTGATCTAATATTCATGAAACTTGGTCGGAATGTTGTTCTCGGCTAGGTTCAAAACTGGGTCATGTGGGGTCAAAGACTAGGTCACTAGGTTAAATCTTAGAAAAATCTTGTGTTCACTCCTTAGTAACCGTCACTGTTTTTATCCAATATTCTTGAAACTTGGTCAGAATGTTGTTCTCCATGCAATCATTAATACCATTATTCAGGTGTTACACAGGGTCACTATCAGATTAACTCTAGTAGGATTATATTGAATACATGAAGCAGGTGTCCAGAAGAGTTTCCTTAAAGGAATGCAGGGATTGTAGAGTAAAACATGAATTTCAGCAGATACATTCTTAAACTATGAGTTGTCTTCTAAATGAAACATCCCTCGTAGTCCACCATACTATAGATCTACAACGATCTTCGAAATATGACCCCTGGACCAGTCCATATACCAAGGTTGAAACGATATTTACCGTTATTTTATGAAAAAATACGGATAGGTTTGAAAAAATCTCCCTCTACTTCTAGTTGGCAACGTGGCTTAGTGGATAAACTGTTCTCTTGTCAGGAACATACTTTTATATAGACTGTGGGTACGAGTCCTCTGCTATATTCATTTTAATAATTAAATTTCTATTTCAATTTTTTATCGTTTTACGTTTTATTTTAATTCTTAATATTTGATTAATTTTACGTTTTATAACTAATAAAACACGCTTTGTTTCCTTTACATTAATTTAGTCTGGATATTGTATTTATTGCGTCATTAGCTTCGCTGCAATCGCCATTTAAAGAATTTTCAGTAGAATTAGCTAATGGTGAATGTTGTCAGTTGTCTGTGTGGTGCAGCGGTCATAGTACATCGCTATCAATCGTCTATTTTGTTCTTTCCAGTTTGAGTTCGGACCCACTGACGAATCGTTTTTTATTTACTAAACTTGTGCTTACATTAATTCTATATGCATACATTGTATTACCTGATTATGATCACATATCATTATATTTTTCTATTCATATATTGCGTTATTCTTTTTTCAAATATTCATTGTATCAATTATACAATGTGTCAGAATCAGTGTAAGTAACAATTGAATTACAAGTTACGACGCTGAGACATTCTTATATGCAGTCTATATGTTAGCTCTTGTCAGTCTGACAACCCCCTATCACACACTGACAAGCGAAAACTGCAGTTCTATTTCCTTCTCATCCATACAAAACCTATGTACGTTCTCGATGAGATCTTTCGCGTCGTCGCTATATCTATGTCAAGCTATGACATATTTCTTATGTGCTTTTTACGCACTGGAAATTTTATAATTATGCATCTCTTTGTAAAAAGATAAGCACGAAAACTGTTTGCCGAGAAAAATTAAAAAAAAAAACTCTGAGCATACCGAGTCGAGAATAATCAAGCACGCTGGGAAATCTGTTTGCTTCTTATCCTGTACCTCCTTGTGAACTTCTTATTGCTAGATTATTTCAATGATTTCATATATTATCAATATCTTAAGATGTTGACCAACGCATGCATGATGCTCCTTGAAGTTTTCACATCGGATGCTCCGTTTATGTAAACTGTGCACAGGGCTTTATATGCATTCAAATTTGAATGCCCTTTGGACCTCTTTGACCAAATATACGTCGAATATAGCATCAGTGTACATTTTGTATTTGTAGGATATTTACCGTACACGTGTGTGTATTTTTCGTCCGGTAGAAATGAATATGCCACCTACATTTTTATCATGCCCCGTCTTTGGCGGTCAATCGGTCCGTGTGTCTGTCGGTCAATCTACCAAAGATCGGTTTGGTCCAGTAAATTGTGACCAGAATGAATAGATCAAATGATGTGCGATCAATCAGTCAAAACCCAGGCTCTATAAACTTTACAGGGATGTTGGTCATCATCACCAGATGTCTCCAAATGATTTTGATGGCATTATATTAAAACATTTCATATCATCATTGGATTGCTATCTGAACTTAAATGGTTTATGGACATCCCTTGTTACAAAGTTAGTTACTGTCCGATACCATTTGTTATAACATTGGTATGTCGCGGCCCTGGCCCCGATCCGACAAAGTAGAAGTATCATCTGAAATTGAGATTTTGCCGAAATCAGTCTGAAATTGAAATAAATATGAAGTTAGAACTGTTTAAAATTTACTGTAATAAAAAGAGTTGGCTGCTTTTGATGTCAATGTTGAGTCCATCCTCCCATAGAAATTATCAAAACGACACATTGCAAATTTGAGATACGATTTAGCTCAAATTGAGATCGACGCCTGAGGTCAAACTGGAGACTGCCCGTACTTAAAACGGACGCACTGTCACTAGAATACTACGGTCAATGCATGCATCTGCGTTTCGATATTTTCAAAATTGATTTATTTATTATTTAGCTACTAACGTTCATGAATTACCGGGTAACCCTCACCTGAACATCTCTGACATCGTATTGGAGTATAAGTCAGACAGATCCCTAGTAATAATATTATGTACGGTGCAGAGAACTTGCACATTAAGACCGCCTTAAACCACCTAAGATTACTAATATTAACAAGAGTAATCTCACAGTTTTTATTTTACTGATCCACAGTATTAAGACTAACCCAATATTAAGACTAGTGTTAAAGGATCTAAATGTACTTTGTCACCCACACCCCACACGCGGGCAACTGTATGAACTTTGTGAGCACCCACATGGGTTCATGAAGAAATTATGTTGCGACATTCAATTTTGTCCTAGTTTCGGAAGCAAATTCAAATAGTAAGTGTAGCTACAGTACGTATACTTTCGTCAATATCTTTAAACTGTCACACGAGACTAGTTTTGTACTATACAACAGTTGGATACATTAAACCATAAGTTGAATACAGTGCGGGATGAACTTGAACTTTTTTTGTACCCTTTACATTGTTCGTGGTTGGGTGACTATGTCTGAATGTTTGTATTGAATGTTGAACTACTTCATAACTAAAGCCTTTGTAACACTATGGTCATTTATTGCCGAAACATATTGAGAATCGGGATCAGGGTTCTCGTGATCTAGGGGACACATCGGGAAAACCGGGAGACATCGGGACAACACCCGATGTATGCCCGCTGTTAATGGAGGTCCCTCTGTCTCGGGGATGTACTCCTGTTATAATTTGGAGCTGGATTTGATCGGGAGTATCACATCACCATCGCGAGAAACTATAATGTACTCCTATATCACCGATAAGGACTTCCTCAGTGGGACCGACTTCCTCAGTGGGACCTAGACTTAACACATGTGTAGTACATGTATTTTGTAATTATTTATGATGACGAATTATCATCGAAACATCTTTATATGTGATTTACACCAGTACACAACTATTGATAAGGTTAGTAAGGTTGTAAGGTTCATTCAACGTATTTTGATGGAGCACAGGCCTAAGAAATTATATCACAAAAAAAACAAGGTTAAACACAGTTTAACATCCCCAAATTTTCACTCATTCATCACACCGTTCAACCCGATACATAGAAAACAGTTGGCACTTAGAAGACAGTTGTCAGTGTTTATCTACGCAAAACTCGCGGAAGTAAGTATTGCTTGTTTTTATATTCCTTTTGCAGGGTCTGAACAAAACAAAGTTTGTACATTTATTCGCAGTTTAAAGAGGTATCAGTACACAAAATTCTGAACAAAACCGTGAATTATTAAGCGAGAAATCATGAAAAATGTATGCGATTTTTAACAAAAAACGCGTTATTTGAAACTTTGATCCCCAAAAAGGTATTTTTTGACAAATCCTTACCCTTTGACTTATACCATGACGAAATTAAATCCATCACCCGTCTATATGCAGATTTACACACTTTTATTCGTCCTTTTCGCCGAGATATAAGAGTTTAAACATGACATGGTGTCAAATTTTTGAGAACAATGGAGACAGTTGATGATTAAAAATGATCACATAGAAATCAGTCGCAAGAGTATAGATGATAACATTGAAGACAGTCTGAACGCAACGTTTTTGGAGCGCAATTACATTGAAATAATTACGGTTTACTTAAGTGCCAATGTGTATAACTGGATTTATATAATGCGCTACCAAACTACCGATGATTTTTTTGATAAATCCCATTTACACTCTTACTGACCAAGTTCGTCATCACAGACCTGACTAAAAGTATGAACCAGGACGCAATATATATACTTGTTTTGAACATGTTTAAAATAAACGTGGTAAAGTCGGAGAGCTTCCTGACCAACGCATTTCCGTCACGTTTTTTCCACGTTCACAAATATCCTCTCCGATTGACAACGATTTGTCATGATTTGGACATTTTTAGATCTATGTAGAAGCGTATGTAAATTTGACTTTAAATATATCAAACACGTCTATCGGACATGAAAGTCGAACCCCTTTAGGAACATTTTCCATACGTGGCACCATGAACAAGATTGCGTGTTCATCTATGTCGCTGTTGGAAAGAAGCCTGTGTTTTCGCCTGTGTATTTTACGTTATGATAGCATGTACAACATACGTATTACCCTAGAGGTCATAACAAAGAAGTTAATTAATGGTTGTGTTATGTTTTTAACTCCAGTACTACATATTTACACATACCAACTCTCCGAAAACAATATACTATCAATACATTTATGAAACCGGTATGTACATCATAACATGCTATTTCGTTTATTCTATATTTTACTTTTATGTATCTTAATTAAATCATTTTTTAATTAGAAGTAGAAAAGTGTGTGGGTATTAATGTTACTTTCACCACTCTGACTTGGAACTTATGATACTACTTTATAATTTGGGAGATGCATCTAAATAAAACCCGAATAAATATAGATAGGTTTGTACATGCTTTGTACTGAGGTGTTCGTCACCTAAAATACGAAAGCAACTTCTCCATAAATACAATAATAAAATGCTACAAGTTGTGCAGTAGAGACAATTCTGACCTCATGTTATTACAGTTTTTGGTAAACAATTTACCAAAAAAAAAATCAATGCATATAGTGATTATAGGGATAAGATTACGTGTGGAATGAAATATTGTCACGTAAAATACTATTGTAGGGGTGAAATAGCATAGTAAGTAAGTAAGTAAGTAAGTAAGTAAGTAAGTAAGTAACGACTTTATTTATAGTAGATAACATATTTGGCATGAAAGACTAATTTGGAACAAAACTAATGCTAACTAAAGGTTGTTTAAGCATCTTAGAACGATTTATCTGTTAAAATTACTGCTTAAAATGCTAAGCATGGCTTCTAGCTTCACCATTGAGCATCTATGTACTGTCATGTAAAATATTAGTATTGAAACATATTTTTCAACAACAATTAACAAACGTCAAGCCTTTATTCTGGAAGCAAAACTTGTGTACACATAACTCAGTTTTATCACACATTATTTCTGAAATATATCCAGTAACTAATTATGGTTATTTTTCTGTTGTGCTTCCATGAAAGTCATGTGCAGTCGTCTGGAAATTTGAAAAAATTCATTTGTTTCCAACGAGACACGAGCTCTTCCAAATTGTACAGTGAATATTTCGTTTTTATTCAAATCCAATGAAAGAAAATATTATATAGTGATAAAAACTTGATCAAATATTAGATTAAGCATTGCCAGCATGCCAATAATCAATTGTCATATTGGCTCAAATAACTCTGGATTTTTATTTGTATTTTACGTGACGAAAGTTATACGGTTATCAAACACAGGATTGCTGTCATAATTTACGCTTTTTTGACAAATTTTGAAAGCTAATAACTTAATTTATATTTGAGTATTGAACAGATAGCATTGCTTCGCATCAAAATCAATAATTGCAGTAATTTAGTACACTTTATGTAACTGCACAGACTAAAAATTATACTCATTGTTACTCTTCTAATATCAAACGTCAAAAAGTTAGATTGATTTACATGTAGATTGCACAAATACTAGTTGTTTAAAGGTAATACACTCTAAAACCATGTTATAAGTCATCAAATGTAAAAAATCAAACGTTGGTTCATAAAGAAATCGAAATATTGAAATTAAATTTTACGTGACACTAAATTGTACTTTACGTGACGAACAAGATCATGCTGACAAAGCAATAAAATACACTATCGGAATAATTCTAGAATATAAATTGATTTACACCAATGTCTTTCAAGAATAAATATTTATTATGCCCCAGTATGTCAATGGTTAACCATTTCTGTTGATGAGGAAATAATAGACCATTCGTGGTATATGTACCGTAAAAATTCAATGTCATTCTAATTATGTGGTACTTCCATGTATACATTGACTGTAAACATCAAATATGTCACAATGGTACAGAATAAGATATATTCCGTATCATTTTTATCGTTATAATCACTTTTTTTTAAAAACCGTCACGTAAGTTTACAGTCACGTAAAACTTTTTTCGCACTAAAATGCATTTTTTCTTCATTCATTGTCTATTACAGATGATGCACTTTTCTATATAGTTAAATCCGACATGTGCCAGACATATTACAAGGAATAAATGACCATTCCTTCATAAATAAGCGAGTTGTGGCTGTCACGTAAGATTACAATATAAATGTCCCGGTAAGGTACTGACTTGAAATAGACTGACGTATAGTTTTTGTTCGTGTATTTTGGTAAAAAATATGTGTATTTATCGATAGTGCTTATATCAATAAACTAACTGGTTCAAATAATTTATAAATTACCACAAGCGTAAGCGTTGCTATCACATCCACAAAACAGTGTCACGTAAAATACCTCTTGTGGGTGACACGAACTATGTCGAAAAAATATCAAAGCAACAAGTTCATAGCACTCTCGCGCATTTATGGGTTCATTTTCCAACTTATTTGCTTACATATAAACAACACATTTAAGATGTTCTGACTAGTTACTTATTATGAGAAGCATTCAAATTATATATTTTGTTTGGGCGACAGCCAATTTTGAGTAGGGTCTCATAACTTGGGGGCTTGTATATTTTTTCAAATTCATTATTTCTAATATTATTTGTATTTATATTTGAGGAACTATATAGTATTAGTGATAGAAATTGATTTAAGACTTCTCATACTCGATAATTCGTTTTTATAAACATTATTATAGTGGTGACAGGCAGTTGGATCAAATTTTGAGAATGCGCGAAGAGTGTGAATGGAATTTATATAATAAAAGCATTGGTAGTTTGGTAGCGCATTATAAAAATCCAGTTATACACATTGGCACTGAAGTATACCGTAATTATTTCAATGTTATTGCGCTCCAAAAACGTTGCGTTCAGACTGTCTTCAATGTTTGTTATCATCTATACCCTGGCGACTGATTTCTATGTGATCTTTTTTAATCATCAACTGTCTCCATTGTTCTCAAAAATATGACACCATGTCATGTTTAAACTCTTATATCTCGGCGAAAAGGACGAATAAAAGTGTGTAAATCTGCATAAAGACGGGTGATGGATGTAATTTCGTCATGGTATAAGTCAAAGGGTAAGGATTTGTCAAAAATTACCTTTTTGGGGATCAAAGTTTCAAATAACGCGTTTTTTGTTAAAAATCGCATACATTTTTCATGATTTCTCCCTATATAATTCACGGTTTTGCTCACAATTTTGTGTACTGAAACCTCTTTTAACTGCGAATAAATGTACACACTTTGTTTTGTTCAGACCCTGCAAAAGGAATATAAAAACAAGCAATACTTACTTCCGCGAGTTTTGCGTAGATAAACACTAACAACTGTCTTCTAAGTGCCAACTGTTTTCTATGTATCGGGTTGAACGGTGTGTTCATTAGATCAAATATATACTACATGTACAGTGAATGGTTAAAAAATTGGGGAAAAACTCGTTTTTGATACAATTTCTTAGGCCTGTGGATGGAGCGGGCTCGGGTTGTAACTGAGCATGCCAATTAGAATCAATGTTACTGGTTTACAAGGGTTTGTCTAGAACTATTAGATAGATATGCCTGTTCCACTCCAAGCATATTAAACGTTTGTCTATATAGTACGATTATGTTTATCCGATCCTAAGCTTTGTGCATGCATCAAATTATACTTCAAGGTCCTTGCGTTGAATAATATCATATCAGCTTCCGCGAAGATATCGTACACTATCAGTTTTGCACTTTGTGTGATAAGCACTGCGTCTTCGAGATAGCATCCTTCTCTCGATGCTGCATAACGCGTATAATTGACAGAATGCCCGTAAAATATAAAATGTATAAACGAGAGAAATTCTAGCTAGACATACTGAAAGAGTTAAAGGTAAAAGATAAAAACAACTGCTGTGTGTATCATGGTCAGTGAGTGTACGAAATGAGACCATTTAACTACTACTAATTGTGGTCGCATTATCAGAAATGACTCGATCCTGGATAGAATTGGTTGGGGGTCGACACCGTGTTCTCATCGTGATCTCGAAGTTGTAATATTAACTGGTTAATCTTCTCAAACGCTTTGCTAAAGTCTAATAAGATACGACCAGTCTCTATGTTAGTATTAAATGAGTATTTATAAAATGATTTCACTCGATAGTATTCCCACCAATAGTAATCACAGGCTTTCCCGACCAGTTCACATATTGCCGACGATACCCACTTCATTGTCGGAACCTACATTCGATCCATTACGTTACACTTCGGGTTGAATGTAGTTACCGTCGGTAGCCGAAGATGACTCGCTTCGAATTCAGTGCATTATGTCGGTAACTACATATTTAAGCATGTGTTTCCACTTTACCGTAGCAATAATTTTGAGATTTTTTATAATAACATAAAGATGAGCGTGCTGACCATGAGCAGTGATTAAACTAAAGATCTTCTAGATATGTGTGTTAAGTGTTATTAAACCGAAACCCGCTCGAGTATAAGCAAAATATAAATGATCATTTCCATCACGCGTGAAAAGGTATAATGATACATGACACCGGAAATATTGTATTTATTCATTTTGCTGTTTTATAAACATTTAGAGGATGTATAATTCATCCTAATACTGTAAGTGTGTGTCCTCTATGCGTCCAAGATGGGATTGATTGTAGACGGAACTGCGATGACTTGGGAGGATATAAAACCCGTCTCTGAACGTGTCCGCTACCGTGGTGCAGTACAGTTCTTACATCTGTACAATAAATATAAATCCAGAGACGGTGATCCATTCCTGTGGGGAGATGAGGTAAGCATTTGTCATTCTAAAACTTTCCTTACTTAGTTTTCATTGCTTTGGTTGTCTCACGTTCCAATCGTAACTACTCGGCATTTCCGTAATGTTCAGAGAAATACACACTTTCGCTATATATAAACGCTTCAGGAGTTCCGATTGCTCACGTTCGTGTTGACCAGTATCCATTATCCACAGGACTGCAGTATTAAGGGGGCAGGGGATATATCATTGGCAAATTTTGAGGTTCCGACAGGCCGCAAACAGTCAAGCTGTCTTGAAAACAGCAAATAAGACAAATATTTATGTGTCAGTCTCAGGACCTAGGCAACATAAATAGAAAATAAAATCTAATTGCAAGGCTAACTCCTA
Organism: Spisula subtruncata; assembly: GCA_963678985.1. Classification (NCBI taxonomy): domain Eukaryota; kingdom Metazoa; phylum Mollusca; class Bivalvia; order Venerida; family Mactridae; genus Spisula; species Spisula subtruncata. Next base: position 14,360,874 of record OY787669.1, read on the forward strand.
GGGTTGTGGAGTTATGGCCCTTCGTTTTTGCACATTCCCCTCCAAATTTTAGTAAAAAAATACAAAAGTGAACAATTTAACCCCGTACACAGTATTTTTAAACCTAATGCAATCCTATTTTTGGTCCCATTTTACATAAATAGTATGTCTGAGCTAGGTTAATTCAGCAAGATAAGTGTCTCCCATACCTGCCGATTTTTTGCTATTTACTGTCAAAGTTTTTCGCGGTTTCCAACGACGCTAAATTTGAACTTCCGCCAGTTCATACAGCCGATCTCCATATCTTAGTCCTGATGTTATTGCAGCAAGCTTTTAAGAGGAAACACAGCGTACAACGTAGCAATTTTATTTTGTACGGCGCTTTCTGAATCCAGAATTTCCCAACATTGAAGCTGACGTCCTCCATGGGGAGACTATTTCTCTCCTGTGTGTGTCAGCCAACATCGATCTTCGGCACCCAGGAATAGACACTGCCCTACACCATGGTGGAGTGGACCATGTGGGTCTTGCTCACAGAAATTAACCAGTGGTCCAGAGGGGGTTGAACCCGGGACCTATCGATCCTGGAGCGCGCGCCCTACCTAAAGGCCACCGCTCCCCAATGCTTATTAAATACCTCTTTTTTATTTAATGCATGTATTATGTTTGGGTGGACAGAGTCATCTTTTACGTTATGCGTTTCTCGTTCAACCACGTATTGGTTTGGACGTTTAAAGTAATTTGAATAAAATGATTATTTAGGCTATTGTGTATCTTTGCATTAGAATACAAAATAATGATTATAGAGTTGATTCAAAGATCTCTGTCACAACCGCGTAAACAAAAATTCAAACCGGTCGATTATTAAAGGTTTCTCAGGATTAAATCTTACCATCATAAATACACTTACATGATTAAAACTCTAATGGTCCTATAGCGTAGTGGTTATACTTACCGCATTTAGCTTTTTTAGAAATGGAACATTCTGGCGGCTTTGACAGACATCTTTGAATCGACAATACCTACTTTTTTTATATGAACATTTATTAATTCGCTGACTTAGAATGAGCAGGTCGTAACTACAAAATCAATATATTGAGAAAACAAGAGAAAACTGTCTGCAATTTACTCTTTACCAATGGGAAAACAAGTAAAATTTCATTTTGGTCAACATGACAATTTCAGATTTTCATGAAAATAGGCTCACAAGAAGCGCCTTGTGAAGCAGATTTCAAATATGTATGAGGCTTATAAGGTCGCAAGTAGTAGTTACGACATTCTTATTCTAAGCCATCGAATTATTTAAGGTAGATAGTGAAACGTATATTAATCAATCTCCACACCTCATTCCTGAAGTTATCCATTGTAAAGAGGGTATGGGAAGAAAAGCTAGTTATATTATACCTTCATTATGTATGTATTCCGACAGATTTTATAATTATAGTTGTTTACATTTATATGTTGTATTTTTGTCGTATATGTATATTATATTACATGATTTGCATAAAACACATGGAAGTGTATAACATACTATACACTATATGTATACTAGTACGTTAATTCATCACCGTTAAGGTAATTTCATAGGCTTTGTACTTTATACAGGATTTTGATACTGCATTTTTATTTCTTGATACAAATATTCATTATAGATGTAAATATTTCAATATACGACAAAAAATACAACATATAAATGTAAACAACTATAATTATAAAATCTGTAGTATAATTATTTCAGCAGAAAAAATTGTATTGCAGACTTGAAATATCAAATTGTTTTCTGACACAATTACACACAGGTGACTTCAATTTCAGCCCATGAAATTACCTTGATATTTTCTTTCTGTGCCTCATTTTATAACGTTCGTAAGCAGATTTCAGAGATAAAATCACGGAGTATTAAGGACATTCGTTCCTTTTGAAATTTTCTGTACAATGTATATAAAACCTGTCATTTTTATGAAGATCAGATCAATGCCAAGTATTTAGAAAATTCCCAACAGTTTTGCTCGGCTAGTTTTTAAGATATTCTTAGATTCAGGGGAAAACCCCTAAAAACTGAAATACAATTTTACCGAAACAAGTTTTGGTTACAAAAGCATAACACTTGGCATACATTAAATTACGCATGTAAGGAATCAAGCAGTAAAGTTTATTATATACTTAGTAAGTTATTTGTATTTTTTAATAATATTTTAAAATATGTATTTTTTTAAAAATATGTTTTACGTGAAAAATCATTGAACAACATACTGTTTTCGTATATGCAACAAGTACAGTAACAATTATAGAAGTTTCACAGCAAATGTCATGACGATTGCTCGGCTAGATTTTTTTTAATTGAACTTATTGTGATTTCAGAAATGCTGAAATCAGGGGAGGTTACAAAACGAATCAACGTTTTGCATCCGTTGTCTATAGTTTTCGCGATAATACCCGTTTAAAAAATTATTAATCAAATATGTTAACAGTTTAAGGGTTGTTTCTCCTGCATTTTCTTGTCAATACCCATTAGGAATAAACTCAAAAGAACCTTCTTTTAGATAGTTTGGGTACGGTTATAAAATATTAACTAGTTTTGATATGATCAAGCGCATAGCACTACGTTTTACAAACGTTGTAACCAACTCGTGAGATTTGGTGTTTAAAACCATTTGGAATAAATCATTCGTCAGGAATCATCAGTAGTTTCTTCGATTCTTTTTTCAATATTGTAAATTAGTATTTAACATTCGGAATTATCGCGATTTTAAGACATGAAAATGTACTACCACATCAATTTCAAACTTTTGCATACGTTTTGATCATGGTAGTTAGATGCTTGAGATACGTCTAAGGGACTGCGATTTTTAAACATCGGATGATACTAGTATGAGTCTTGTTAGGTATCATCAAAGCATCATAAGGGAAATTTAGAACTACTTCTCAACATCTTCCAATTTCTTTAAGTGTATCAGCTTAACACGAAACTCGAGACTAGCATTTTTTTACATTTGTTTAGAAGCGCTATATGTATTTTTTTAGACAATCACCAAGAAAATATGGGCTATTCTTACTTGTCGCAAAATAGGTGCAGGTCGATTTTTAATGTTAGTCAAAATAATAAAAGTTTTCCTTTAAGATGCTTTGCGAATTCTGGTCAGGACGAGAATAAGCTCGATAAAAAGATTGATGGATCAGAGAATCTGGGCCGGTATTTTTAAAACATCTTAATTGAAAACTTACACTTTTCTTAAAATCTCAAAGTATATCAGCTTAACAGGAAAACTAATATTAACAACTCTTTACATAGCCTAGAAGCATTATATAAAGAGCTACAGTAATCACATACTGCAGAAAACATGGGGTATTTGTCGTTTCTTGTGAACTAGAACAAGTGCGCAGACAGATTTGTCTGTGATCATGCGGGTACATTCTTGTACATGTACCATAAAGTTGTCGATTGCGAGAATCGTCATAGAATCCAGATACCCATAATTTATTGATCGGGACTCAAACGAGTTTATAAAGAGGACGTTTGTAGGCGATGTAGGGCGACAATCAGACTGGTTAAACATTTGATTGATCGGGATAAAGGACGTATTTCAGACATTACACTTCACTTACAGGTTGAGTACTTACTGGTCAAGTTTGACCATAATAGTGAAAAAGTTGTGGTGAACTTAAAATCTAGTGACATACTCAGGAAACTTGCCAACACGTCCGACGCGTGAGTATGCTATATTATATACAGTAGTGATTATAATAATAATACGGACTGTATAATAATGCAACATATATTTGTTTTTAACAAATCAGTTCTTATTCTATTAATATCCTGCGATTTACAGTGTTGACTCACTTTATAAAAAAATTCCAACTAAATCTTATTGCCCACAATAAAGTTGTCAATATGCTTCACATAGTTTTGAAACAACTATTTCGTCTGGGTTAACACCACATCACGTCCTTTCACTTGTTTAAAGATATTTATTCTTATTTGATGTAACTGGACCCATTTAAACAAAGGAAAGCGACTATGTGACATATGTATTGACTGGCCCTTTTAGTAGGGGTGACACTAAAATTAACAACACAGATGCCATTTCGCCACATATGAAACCTTTCAGATGTGAATGATATGAAACGTGGACAATGTGATTCTCATTTGAAGCCTTTCATATGAATCTAATTTTCATATGCTTATCATATGAGAATCAAATGAGTATCGTGTGCAGATCCTTTCATATGAGAATCATATGTGGCGAAATTGCCTAATGTGTACCATGTTTTTGTATCGACAGAGAAGCATGCTGGCACCCAGAGGCGGGTAAGTTCATGATTGAAGGTACACCAGGAAGACCTTATGGTACGACAGGAATCAACAACAGCATAACTAACATTGAAAAAAATATGAAATTACGGTACGTAAACAATCAACATTAAGACAATGCAAAGTTGATGATGGCTGATAGTCCGGACAATTATTGCATCCATTGTAAAATAACAACCATTTCGAATTCAATTACGACTAATGACATTTTTGTTACATTTGAAACATTTTTCGACTAACTGGTAAGTTTCATTACAGATACTTTAAGAAGCATTTCGTATGCTCGGGCTGATGCCGTGGAACAATCCAAATTAGAACATACAAAGTAATACAAAGCTTACCAACCAAACAGACGATTTCCCGAGTACATGTCGAACCTATTTACTTAAACTACTAATTCATCATTAAGATCTCATTCAAACAATACTCTGTACATTCCCAAACCTAGACTAGAGTTCTGCAGAAAATCTCTTGCATATTCTGGTCCAATACTCTGGAACCAAATACCCCTAAACATACGTCAGTCAAGTTCACTAATTGCCTTCAAAACCACATATCTCACATGGTTTTACTCTGGTGGACGCAATGATGTTTCTTTGTGAATATTGTCACATAAATTATTATTCTGTTGTTTTGTAAATAATGTTTCATGTTTGTTACATACAAACGTTTCCTTTTTATTTCTGGAGTATTATCACTATTGTTAATTTATGTTTTGTTATACTACTGAAAACATGACTGCACATATCAGTTGTCATAGAGGCTCACAGGGAAGACTGGGCTTGCCCAACCGTGTTGCCTGTTTACATAAAGTCGTAATTAGTATTATTATTAGACGAGAAGACTGTGCATCAAACAGTACACAATGATCATGAATGATGGACATTTAAACAATGACAGTGGAGGACTGGATCATGCAATTCTGTAGATCAATTAACTCAAAGAATGTGTTCTTTTTCGCATGATTTGACCCAATTTCATTTTTTTTCTTTTTTTTTAATGATACTGTTACCTATGATTTGTCATATAAACTATCAGATATATTACAGTTGAACAATCATTCCTATGCCTTTGTTATGTACGATTTATTTCCTATATTAAAATTGACCTCTAGGCGGAGAGCATTGTTGAACACATTGGAAGAACATGAACATGTCCTGACTATCACTTCATTTCCAAGGTAACCTACATGCACATAATTCTGTATGTGCTATCTTACATTTTATTGACGTGTAAAACTTCGTTGGTAAATATTTGTTTAAAAATAAGATGGAAGCTGGATGTTTAATACTCAATACAAATAATTCGTACTGAAGGTCATCCTGCTCTTTTGCATTGCGGACTTTGGCTTTTATTCTTTTCGTTAGGTTATGCGGCGGCATTGCTCCGTGTAATTGAAAAATTATATTTTGTTGTTACTGTTTTCTGTACTCGGCTGGTTAAGATGAATGCTGCCTTCCATGTCCGATTTCCCCATACCTTATAAGTTAACTTCTATTTTCGAGCTGACATAGGACAATCCAATAGTCTCCGGGGGGTTCAGCCAAAGTCACATTTAACAAAGACAAGTCCCGGGAACGAGTTTATACATAAGCTTAGCTTTCTAATCAATCATTGAATTGCATAATAAATGTATGTTTACAATGTTATGAAATAAAATAATTGTTTAAACTTAGTTCCGAGAATTTCCGTATATGTCGATGATTTGAGTACAATACGGGATTCTCGCGGAGAATATCAATAGTGATTGAATGCTGATGATGGTTTATTTCAATACAAACAACCTGCACATGTGAAATAAGTTCAATTAGTACAATTTCTACATTTATTTACTATTCATTTGTTTAACGCAGACTTGGATTTGTAGAGTTCACGAGTGACGTCACTACACCGTCGGTAACTGAAGAGGACCAGCTATCAGCGTTCTCAATGGATAATTTAATGTCAACAGACAATCCAAAGTTCATGTAAGTCTCATTTTTCTTCTTAAGCCTCGTTCCCACGAACCTTCGCCTTCTGATCTGCTTTAAATGGACTTGAACATATGTAATATTATCTTTCCTTACGGTGACCTGGAAGTCGTATTACTTTCTTAAAATAAACAATAAAAGTATGCGTGTTAATCCCAAAAAGCGGGTCGAAAAAATACTCTCCTGGAAAACTGGCATCAGTTGTATCGTGTACATGCAGGTCTATTTACTCCCCCTATCTTTGTAATGCAGGACTAATGCGGAAATAGCTAAACAAAACAACACAAAGAAGAATCAAGTGCCGCCGACCACTTATCAACGGCCAAATTTTAGCTAACTTGTAAAAATGTGAATGTAGTACAAGATCAATTAACGTCACATTATTGCTCCCTCCCACAATTGTTTTCCAATCATCCATTACATACAATGAATTATGGAATCATTAGGCTGTTCTTAAAAAATGACCAATACTCGACGATAGAATGTTAACTATATCTGTCGAAATAGTAGACCAAATATCGTATTTAGCAAAGTGTATGGTGAACAAAAGACTCATTTTGCAAGAGTTGCTCCCCTAAGACTTTCAATCATGCATTTATTGTTTACAAATTGTCATTTTCTCAACAAACCACCTGGCTGTTTTATTACATGTTCTTCCATCTTATGGTATTTTCCACATTCGGAAATAAACTAAAGTGCTCAAATTGCACCATTCTTCAGAGAGGTTACAAAGTTAAAGCTTATTAAAATAGCAGTTATAAGACTTAATGGGGCTTAAATGAATAATTTTCAAATTTCAAATATTAACTATTTTATGACCTTCTAAAGGAACCCATGACATGAACATGACACTGTTATTACATACAGGAGCCTCATTCAGGGTATCCGTGATCGACGAGAGGAACAACCAGACATTAATCTACCAGGTAGATATTTCTTCATACAGTCACTCACATGGTCTAAACCTCAGGTAACTGTATCATTGAATATAAAAATGATAAAATGTAAAATCGATAAACATTTATATATATGATATATTTTTCGACTGTTTGCGCAGCCGAGAGAGGAGGATAACCATTCATGTTTTAAAAACTCGTTTTCCCATTGGTAAAGAGTAAATTGCAGAGAGTTTTCTCTTGTTTTCTCAATATATCAATTTTGTAGTTACGACCTTCTTATTCTAAGCCACCGATGGGTTAGTTTGTTGAAACTGGTGAAAACACCCATTTGCCAAATTGATCACCAACAACTTGTTATCTCCCCTTCACTGTAAAATAGTAAAGACGATAGTATCAAAAAGAGCTTTCAGGCATTTTGACCGTTAGCGACCACCATGTTGCTTAGACTAGTGGAAAGCAGCATAGCTGGTGTTAATATGCCTTCTTTCCAAAACTTAATTTGACCAAACCTTAACACTGTTATCACGAACTTGTCACATCCGTCTATAATATACGGGTTTGGTCGTTTCATTGCTCAATGCACCAATGTATTCAATTCTGATCGAAAACTATTTTGTGGACATATTTTGGTAGTCAATAGCATATACATTGTACTCAAATGTTCGTGCAGGCATGTCAATAAATAAACGTTATACGAGGTGTCGAAGCGTGCACACTAGATTTGTTAAGTGAACGCAATGTTGTTTGGCCTCTGACGGCGACGGTTCAATGCCATTTAAACATGCCTGTAGGCAACATTTGAAATAGGTATTATGCAAACCATGTCTACCATACCCTACATCACCGTTAAAAGTATTAGCAGGACCATTATGCAAGAATGATAGTTTAAACATGGTATCTGAAACACACGTTGCATGCATGCAGCAATTACTGTACGAAAATGTTACAAAGCTTGAACTACTCCTGACCAATTAGATAACTACAAACCCTCGGCTAAATATCAGGTATAAATGTAGTCACGAACTTGGCCATATGTTGTTACAGGCACAGGTGGCAGTATCAATGTTTTGTCCGCAAACGATTAAAAAAAATATATAAAAAAAATTCCGTACTTAGCTAATATATAAAGCGTACTATATGTCTATATGCCAAAGATTGTGGAACATTGCATCTCGTTGTTTCAAGAAAAATCGCTATACAAGTCATTCAAATAAACTATAAGATATTCATTTTTACCGAAAATCTCGTTCAATTGTGTCTTATAACTGCGAAACAGCAAAACAGTGTTACTTTCGTTATTTAACTTCGCTCAAGGTCATTTTATTTATGCACTGGTTACCCGCTGCGCTCACAGTATCGTAATTATTGTTGGGAACCAAGCCTATGCGATGTTCCACAATCTTTGGACATAGACATATACTACGCTTTATACCTTGATATATATAGTCCAGTCATTTTAACTTTTAACCTCAAACTTATTGCAAAACAAACAGTTTTGTATTTATATGGTGCGTAAAGCTATCCTTAGCAATGTACAAAATGTCCTAATTGAATATTCGTGGGACTTTTTGAGATATTCACAAATATAGTGAATTGTCACATGTTTTCGCGATATTTGTCACATTTAATGTAAATAAATCTTGACTTGTATCAGTAACTTATTTTTACATCGTGCTTAGAGGTCGCAATTTAGGTCTGATTTTTATGAAATTTGGCAACAATGATCATCGGAAGCTAATCTAGGTCAAATAAAATTTTGAGTTAACCGGAGCTAAAATCTAGGTCACTAGGTCAAAACATAGAAAAAACAAGATATAGTCACCAGGGGTCGCAATTTCGACCTTACACTTGTGAAATTTAGTCACAATGGCCATCTTACAAGCATCAAGGTCATGTGTGAAATTGGATTAACCTAGTTATTTAAAAACAAGGTCACTAGGTCAAATAATAGAACAAATCTTTAGAAGGCACCCTTTTTACCTGATCTTTATGAAACCATGTCACATGGATGATGAAGACAAAATGTAGGTCAAATTCAATATTTACTTATCATGAGTTAAAACTAGGTTACTAGGTCAAATGATAGACAAACCTTCTTGAGCCAAAAAGTCGCATCACTTATTTTAACCTATTGACCTAATTTTGACCCAAATAACTTAATAATGCACTTGTCTGAGATGTTTTATGATGAGCATTGTGACCAAGTTGCATATATATTAGACCAAAATTGTGACTTTTGTACCTACACAATGTTTTCCTTTGATTTGAACTAGCGATCTACTTTTTGACCCCGGATGACCCAATTTAGAACTTTGACCTAGATTTTGTTGATATTATTATTGTGACCAAGTTTCATAAATATTAGGTCAACATTATGACCTCTAGCGACTACACAAGGTTTTACTACAATTTGACCTAGTGACCTAGTTTTTTACCCTTGATCATCCATTTCGTACCTTGGCCTAAATTTTGTTCAGATGATCACTCTGACCAAGTTTCATAATCATAAAGTCAAAATTGTGGATACAAATGCAATTGTGGACGAACAGACAAAGAGAACAATCACTAAATCTCACGAATCGATAGATCCATGTATATTATCATTATCGTATACTGTCAAAACACAAATATCATTTTTTCATTAGACACACATGTATACAACACATGATATGTGAAAATGTTAAACAAATTGGATTGATATTAAAGAAATGAATAAACATTTTGTTTCCCCTTCCAAGTGCAATTTTGAGACATTTTGTCGACATTTGAATGGGAAGTATAATCAACACGTAGATTGGCATATATATGAAAAGTAAATTGTTTGATGATAAAACCATTATTTGTATTCGATAGAAGAATGTTGTATCTTTCAGAAAATATAAGCTTTAATGTGCAATTAGTAAATATTTAACGACTTACACGGGAATTATTAGAACTTAAAATTCCCTATGTAGTATGAAATAAGAGAAAATGCTGAAATTGCTACAAAAAGTGACCTTAAACATGTCGATTTTTTTGTATTTTCCTCACTGAACTCGCATATTTGACGTTTTGTCTGTAGTTGATAATAGTCTGTAGATGATGAAAATGCAAAGAAACTCTGTTTTGCAATTTGTTTGAGGTTGACCATATTTTTTAGCTTCAATGACTGGACTAATAGTGTACATGGAGTTAGGTAGACAATCGATATATATACGGTCCATGTAGTGTATTAGCTCAGTGACGGGTTTTTCTTTTTTTTTGTTTTTCCAAACACTGATACTGTCACCTATGGTTACAGGTACCCTAATCCAGAAATAGAGTTGTTAGATCGGAATATTTAGTTTTGTTTCTAACATAAAGAACTATTTCGAGAGTAAATAATAGACAGGGTATTTAATAATATACTCTTTTAATAGTGAGTGTGTTTCAGTGTTCAAAGATAAGTGTACATCCACACCATTCTATGACAAGCTGTTACATGACAACAACAACAAGCAGACAACACGACCAGATTGTATCCACATGGATCATACCATATATGGTACGTTCAGCATTCAGGGTTGTCAATTTTCCTGATTAATCCGGAATGCCAGATTTACATATTTTGAAAGAGCCAATATGTTTGACCAAAATAAAGTTATTTGATGAAACTATCTTGAGACATGACAATGTAATCTGTCTTGAAACAATTTCTTTATAGAACTGAATCAAATATTGCAACGATGTGGTTGAATGTCTCTCCTTTGTCAGTAATGGTTGACTGACTCTAGTTTTCCTGATTTACAATTTGGCTCCGTTGACACCCCTGGTGCCTTATTCACCAAAGTTGTAAGTCTCAAACTCAGACTTAGACTTAAAATTGACAACATTTAAAATCATTTCTTTGCTATTAGATTTAACCATATGAAATTGTATCTGATTATTTTGCTGTTACCCACTGAACGTGTTCACTAATTATATCAAAATCTGTACGTTAACTTTGTAACATCATGAGAGCGAATAGAAAATTTGGCAATACATGAATAAAGTCTAAGTCTGAATTTTAGACTTACAACGTGGTGAATAAGACCCCTGGACATTGAATACAGCCCCTTCCTCATATACACCATGGATACGGACAAAATCTTCACTGGGTACAATCATCACTGCTCAGTTTTGTCAAGGTGGATGAAATCCCTAACAATCATGGATTCTGCAAGGTGGACAAAATCTGCAACATTCAATTTACTTGAAGCTTTATACAATCCATCGTTTATCCTTGTATTCTCATTATATTACTTAAATGGAGGTTGTTTTGTCAAGTTTCAAGCGGGACAGATATAAAACATTACCCTACATGTATATATGAATGTATATACTTTTCAGGTATAGGTTGTTGTTGTCTTCAAGTCACCTTCCAAGCCCGAAATCTGGACGAAGCTAAACTACTTTACGACCAGTTGATTCCATTCACACCCATTATGGTACGTATCTTTCATAGCTATAATTTATATACTATTGTTTTCGTTTATATTATTTGATAGGATGCAATATCTGACGAGTGAGACACACAATGAACTTGTTGTCTGATGAGTCAAACTGGCAAGTAATGACCATGTTCAGCAATCCAATTCTTTTTGTGACTCCTACATATTATCATTAGGAACGCATTGTTCGTGCAAGTCCGCAGAGTGGAATAACTGATCTAGTCAAATATAACCTGATAATATTGTTTAAACATTTATTTAAATTCCACTTTCATAATCAAGATTTGCCTGATGCGTTATTGACTCAAAACCCTATTAAGACTGAATACGTTAACAGCGACAATAACGTTGGTTATCGGTAATAGGCTGATGAATGCCAACAGTAGGCCTACTCTCACCAAATATGGAGGATAAGAAAGAATCTGATTGCTACGCCTGTTATTTCGTACTATGTTTAAACAATCACTAATTAGCTGGTACATTTATTGACAGCTGGCGCTTAGTGCAGGGATGCCTGTATGGAAAGGATATATATCAGATTATGACACACGCTGGTCAGCCTTTGTACAAAGTATTGATGACCGAACACGAGTAGAAAGGAACATTGAGGTAATTCAAGTGTTTAGTGTTAGGTATAGTTTAACTGTCAAATGAAAGTTATGAAAAAGCTTTTATGGGTGATAGCCCTTTAATAAAAAATATTTAAAAATAGTAGTCTTATTATTGTTCTTTTAATGGTAATTGTATGGCGTTAATTGAGAGGTAGTTGCTAGACAAAATATATTCAAACTGATGTAACATGCAATGTGTAATGGCTCTATGTTACATATTTGGAACGAAGTAGGAATGGTTCTAATGGTTCTTGTGTTTACAGTATGGCGAGCCAGGACACAGACATACACGTGCTGGATCTGTTGATTGTTACCTGACGTCATCACGTCATAACGACGTAGTGACGTCATATGATGAAAATATTTTCACTAAACTGCTATCAAAAGGTAAGTAATGTGTTCATTATATTGCTTCCAAAATACAAAATATTATTTAAATAAAGTAAACAATTCGCTGGCTTAGAATTCGAATGTCGTAAGTACAAAATCGTTATTTTGAGAAAACAAGACTGTTTAAAATACTCTTTACTTAATTATCTTAATTATAGTAAGGCAGGCTGTTTCAACTTCATGAAAATAGGTTCACGAGAAGCATCTTTTGATGCTGTATTTAAATATGTAAGTAGTACTTATGACCTTCTTATTCTGAGCCAGCGAATTACATGTTTTGCCTCTTAATATCAGACCATTTACGTGCAACTATTCTGATGTTGTACCATATGGGAATAGAAAATATCAATGTCCACCAATGTCAGTTCTTTTATTTATTATGGTCATCATGAAGTATTATTATACTAATTAAGGGTTTGAAAAGCTTTAATTAAAAGTGGAAGTCAACAAGAGATGTTTTAAAATATGCATGTATATGCCCCAATGGCAGCCAAATTGGCGGAAATAGTAAAGGCCATGGTTACATTAGACCTACTGACCTCTGCTACATCTACTGCAGCTGGCTAACCACCATGTAAAGTTTGAAGATGATAGTGTAAAGAGTTCTTGTGTTATTGAACGGGAACCATTTGGTTTAAAAACGACCGACAAACTGACCGACATGTGCAAAGCAATATACACCCTCATCAAAGATTGTGGGGCGTAAAAACTGAACAAACCAATGTTAATACTAACGCAGTTAACACAGTGTAAAACATTGCAACGTTCCGCTTACACGAAAAATAAAAAAGGTTATCAAAATAGCGAATTGATCTTTATAGCGGCTTAGTTTTTTCTAAACGTATGACTTGGAACACAAAGTTAAAGTTGAAGAGGTTGCATGCTGTCAGAGTAGTTCAGATGCTCTAATTAGTTACAAAGTATACATGTGATTGCAGGCGTAGATGAACTTCTAGCCAAGCATATCTCACACCAATTCATCAACGATCCTTTAACATTGCAAGAAGAATGCTTACACCAAGACGATAAGACTGGACGAGATATATTTGAGGTAGTAAGATCAAATACTATCTTATTTTGGTTTATCTGTTTCAACTTCGTATCAATAAGTCATCAACAACATTCAGACAACTGGACTATCCAATGATATAGGCATTTATTACTTGTAGATTTTTCTTACATGTACATTTATAGTCAATAAGGTAGGTATTTATCAATGAATTAAAACAACTGTCATTCAATGTTTTGCATATGCTTTATTTGGTTAAAAAATACTAGTATATAAATTACTTGCAGATCATAAATTCCACAAACTGGCGAACTGTAAGACTCAAGCTTCCGGATAGCAATATCGGCTGGAGGGTGGAATTTCGACCCATGGATGTACAGCTCACAGACTTTGAAAATGCGGCTTATGTTGTCTTTTTAACATTGCTGACTCGTGCCATTATAAAGTTTGGTCTTGATTTCACACTTCCACTATCAAAAGTGGAACACAATTTAGACACTGCTTCCAAACGTAACGCAGTGTTAGAAGAGTCGTTCTATTTCAAGACGGATGTGAAGCCAGGTGTGTTTATTTGCTTATCTGTCTTTTGACCTACTCAAGAAATTCACGGTCAAAGGCAGCAAGCAGGTTTACAGTAGCAGTAAACGACGTGCATCATTTACTTAATTATTTAGTTACCTATAACTACATGTAACGTCTGAAATAATTATATACAACGTATCCACGTCAAGGGAAGAAAAATGTGTAAATATATATTAAAATCACACAAACCTGAATCGTTTCCAATAGTCATGACAAAATTACGGATTGTTTTAATCAGAAGCCGAATGTCGCAGTATGAATTTGTTAAAGGAATATAAAAGAAGCTTTGACAATGATGAGCTAACGTTTTGGTAGAACAAGTCTTGATCATTTAGTATATTATCCAAGGTCATTGTTTGCCTGTTGTTTGCTTTGCTTTTGTTGTCTGAGGTTTATGTTGATGGGAGCCATTGATACCAGAACAGATGTGCTCAGATTAAAGACATGTGTGTATCTTCAGCAGGTTGTTTGTGTGGTAGAAAGAAACAATCGTGTAAGATTGACAACATTACCGAACAGTGCGAACTGATGACAGTAAACGATATCATGCACGGCAAGGTAAGCGCTACAAGTATTAAGGTCGGATATATAATTAAATACAAGAAACGAAATTGGCAAAAAGCTTCCTATTTTGATTGTCAAATTTTCCGCGATGAAAAATAAATATGCGATAGAATTAAATACAATTGTTTGAAATATCCGTGGTGAATAAGAAAACTTGTATCGATAGCTGGAAATAACGAAGACTTCGGTAAATAGCCAACAAATTCGGAAATACGAAATGAGTTTGAATTATTCTATTTTTCTAATCGATTTAATATTTTGCTGCGTTGAAGTAGGTGGTTTTTGAAAACAACTTGATATTTTGTTATTAATCGTGTATACATGTCTCTTCCATTCAGGGCAAAAACCCAGGCATAATTCACTACATCTATAAATACCTCGAGAATAACGAAGACTTTGATGAAGATACGAAACAGGCGTTGAAATCATACATAACTCTCATATCAGATAGGTCTAGTGGTAAGTGTAGAAAGTTTGTATTAAATGCTCATATTTATAAGTTAATTGTTATAAAACTTATACATTGACCATTGCTTCTGTGTATATACGACAAGGAAGCTTATAATAATGTGTTCGGTAGTTAGGAATTTACCCATATAGTTTCTTCATATCAGTACGTATGGTAATATTGTGATATATGTTACTTTGGAAGGCACAAGACAATTGAAAGCACAATACTGCACTAGTGTTAATATTTTATTGATCCTTCCATACAAAAGACAAAATGTGACCTATGATTAATGCACAGACACGGAACCACATTGAACAATATGAACGTGTTTTTCATATACATGTAGTCAATTCGAACCAATGTGAAATCCTTTGTCAAAATCTGTACACAATCCTTTTAAATTTTCAACAATATGAAACTTATGGTACTTGTATGTCATCTTTGCTCTGGATAGCACATTATTTGTCACTACGTCATAGTTAAAATGACTGTGTTTGGGTGAATGAGCCACCGATCGTGACTAGATTTCATAATTATAGTCAACATGACGAAGCATGATATACCAGACAATCACCTTAACCAATTGTAACAGTTGTAATCTCACATAGGAAATAGAATGACCTGCTTTTGGAACATTTTTTCCATTACCCTTTCGTTTCAGGAAAGGAGAAAACTAGGGCAAGATGGATTCGTGATTTTGTAGAAAATCATCCGGCATACAAACAAGATTCGGTTGTGTCTGACATCATCAATTATGACTTGGTCGTGAAATGTGCACAACTCTCAGAAAGCTGAGTTGTTCAGTCAGTAAATGGTGTTGATACCCTCATTGACAGCATTCATGGTCGGCAGACGTGTGGGCGGCAGGATTTACTGAACCATGAGAAATATGCCGAGTTTGATTGTTTTATTTTCATTCATCATGTCCCACATTTAGTGATATACGAGTGGTGACTATTGTTCTATCTATCTTTGCATTTCAAATAAGATATTAACCAATCACAGGAGATAAACGTAGTGATGTACGGCTGCTGACCATTGCTCTATTTATCTTTGCTTAAAAAAGATATTAGAAAATCTAGACAATAGGAGATAAACGATACCACATCTAATAGAGTGCAACGTGGATAAACACCGGCTGCTGATGAGGAAAAGGGAAACTACTTTCTACATGACTATTGTATATTAAATGATACAATGTACGCGCGCTTATGAACAAATAATATAGTGATATGTTCGACAATTATACATTTATTAATGCGTTTGTCTTTAAATTATGATTATCCTTTTATCAAAATTTGAGTTTATGTGTACATGTACATGTAGTGTATCCAATGGACTAAGGTCGTGCGTTGTTGTACAAATAAAAAATAAAAGTCAATCAAATATTTTGAAACATGGTGCATGCGTTATGTGTCTTGTAGGGTTTCAAAGAAAACAATGTATAATTGACGAGTGAAGGACAAAATCCCCAGTGGATATACTCACCAATGCTAATTTTTGTCAAGGTGGATAAAATTCCTACCATGCATTTTGCAAGGTGGACAATATCCAAAGCGTTGAGTGGACAAAATCTCCACCGTGTATTATGCATTGTTATTTTATTGTTGTATTATTAAGTATCCATTTTACAACAAACCTACTGTACATTGCCTTCTTTTAGTAAAGGCATAAAGATACAAAGATAAATGACCAATTTGTATGGAGTTTTAGCAAAACACTACATTTTTCTGCAATCTCATTAAGATCAGACCTATAATTATGCTCCACTACTTTAAGCTGATTCAGACTAACAGCGTAAGGAAACGGAGCAATGTTATGAACTTAGGATCTGATTTTAATGAGACTGACTTTCTCAATCGTAACTACTCGGGTCTTTCCGTCATAACGGAAGTTCGTTAGAATTGTCCAAGGTGTCTCGTTCACCCTTTTCTGTTAATTGAGATAATTAACAACTGAGTTACTGTGCCTCTGACTGTACATACTGAGTTTATGTTTTCTTTCATGTCCAATGCCCATAATTGTATCATTAATAAGACGGTTTTATGACATATTTGCCTTTATTCGACCCTTGCTGTTCCCATAAATAGATATCTCATTATTGTTTAGCACATACTGTGTATTCTGTGTGAAACTGCCGTAACCTCCGTCTATCCATTGACTAATTTAGTTCAGTATGATGTATATCTCTGTCTCTGATATCAAGTCATACCTTCCAGCATGCACATAGTATGCTTAATACTTAGGTGTATTATATTGAGTAAGAATATCGTCCAATGTGTGTATTTCCGGTAAACCACAACACCTGTCGTGCGTGCATCACGCGTACCAAACAACGCCCAACAATATACAGACACATTTATTGCATAATAAAAAGTATTCATATTTGCTTCATAAAATAGAAATATGCAAGCATTTATTACACATTCAAACACCTTATAACATACACTTTGTGGTTTGTTTGTCAGTATATACTGAGAATTGCAATAATATATGTTTATATTCGTGAATATCGTCCTTTCCCATAATCAGCAAAACGTATACTCCTACAAGAAGGTCACTTACGATCTTATAAGACTAATGTATATTTAAATCTACATCATAAGCTTATTTATGTGTGTGAAGTTAGCAGCCAGTTGCCAGTTGCCAGTTGCCAATTCAACCTTTTGAATCGGCAACTGGCAACTGTCAGCCAACTTCACAACCCAGCAGCCGATTCGTCGATTTCGAAAGTTGAATCGGCAACTGGCAACTGTCAGCCAGCTGACGATTCAAATCTTTCGGGAAAATCGAATTGGCAACTGGCAACTGTCAGCCAGCTGACGATTAAAATCTTTCGGGAAAATCGAATTGGCAACTGGCAACTGTCAGCCAGCTGACGATTCAAATTTCACTGTACACTCAAATTGGCAACTGGCATCTGTCAGCCAGCTGACGATTCAATCTTTCGGGAAAATCGAATTGGCAACTGGCAACTGTCAGCCAGCTGACGATTCAAATTTCACTGTAGACTCGAATTGGCAACTGGCAACTGTCAGCCAGCTGACGATTCAAATTTTTCGGGTAAATCGAATTGGCAACTGGCAACTGTCAGCCAGCTGAAAATTCGAAAAAAATTTTTTTTGTGAAAAATCGAATTGGCAACTGGCAACTGTCAGCCAGCTGACAATTCGAAAAAAAAACTTTTGTGAAAAATCGAATTGGCAACTGGCAACTGTCAGCCGGCTGACAATTTTAAAAAAAGTGAAAAATCGAATTGGCAACTGGCAACTGTCAGCCAGCTGACAATTCGAAAAAAAAATTTGTTTCAGAAAATCGATTCGGCAACTGGCAACTGTCAGCCAGCTGACAATTCGAAAAAAAAATTTTTTTGGTGAAAAATCGAATTGGCAACTGGCAACTGTCAGCCAGCTGACAATTCGAAAAAAAAATATTTTTTTTCAGAAAATCGAATTGGCAACTGGCAACTGTCAGCCAGCTGACAATTCGAAAAAAAAATTTTTTTTGTGAAAAATCGAATTGGCAACTGGCAACTGTCAGCCAGCTGACAATTCGAAAAAAATAATTTTTTGAGAAAAATCGAATTGGCAACTGGCAACTGTCAGCCAGCTGACAATTCGAAAAAAATATTTTTTTTGTGAAAAATCGAATTGGCAACTGGCAACTGTCAGCCAGCTGACGATTCGAAAAAAATATTTTTTTTTTGTGAAAAATCGAATTGGCAACTGGCAACTGTCAGCCAGCTGACGATTCGAAAAAAATATTTTTTTGTGAAAAATCGAATTGGCAACTGGCAACTGTCAGCCAGCTGACGATTCGAAAAAAATATTTTTTTTGTGAAAAATCGAATTGGCAACTGGCAACTGTCAGCCAGCTGACAATTCGAAAAAAATATTTTTTTTTGTGAAAAATCGAATTGGCAACTGGCAACTGTCAGCCAGCTGACAATTCGAAAAAAAAATTTTTTTTCAGAAAATCGAATTGGCAACTGGCAACTGTCAGCCAGCTGACAATTCGAAAAAAAAATATTTTTTTGTGAAAAATCGAATTGGCAACTGGCAACTGTCAGCCAGCTGACAATTGGAAAAAAAAATTTTTTGGTGAAAAATCGAATTGGCAACTGGCAACTGTCAGCCAGCTGACAATTCGAAAAAAATAGTTTTTTTTGTGAAAAATCGAATTGGCAACTGGCAACTGTCAGCCAGCTGACGATTCGAAAAAAATATTTTTTTTTGTGAAAAATCGAATTGGCAACTGGAAACTGTCAGCCAGCTGACGATTCAAATTTCACTGTACACTCGAATTGGCAACTGGCAACTGTCAGCCAGCTGACGATTCAAATCTTTCGGGAAAATCGAATTGGCAACTGGCAACTGTCAGCCAGCTGACGATTCAAATTTAACTGTAGACTCGAATTGGCAACTGGCAACTGTCAGCCAGCTGACGATTCAAATTTTTCGGGAAAATCGAATTGGCAACTGGCAACTGTCAGCCAGCTGAAAATTCGAAAGAAAATTTTTTTTGTGAAAAATCGAATTGGCAACTGGCAACTGTCAGCCGGCTGACAATTCGAAAAAAAGTGAAAAATCGAATTGGCAACTGGCAACTGTCAGCCAGCTGACAATTCGAAAAAAATATTTTGTTTCAGAAAATCGAATTGGCAACTGGCAACTGTCAGCCGGCTGACAATTCGAAAAAAAAAATTTTTTGGTGAAAAATCGAATTGGCAACTGACAACTGTCAGCCAGCTGACAATTCGAAAAAAATTTTTTGTGAAAAATCGAATTGGCAACTGGCAACTGTCAGCCAGCTGACAATTCGAAAAAGAACTCGTACGAGTAGGCTACGAGTCTAAATATTTCAAATCCTAAAGGTATTTTAGGTTTTTAGCTTGTGGTCACAGCTCGTACGGGCCTCGTACGATTAAAAGAAATTGTCTCGTACGAGCTCCGTACGGACATCGTAAATTTCGTACGGAGATCCTACTGCGCTCGAACAGAGATCGTACGGGGCTCGCAAGGTATTCGTAGGTCAATCGCAGCTCGCAAGTCACTCTTACGATGTCCGTACGGTGTCCGTAAGGTGTCCGCACGATGACCGTACGAGCTCCGTGCGAGAAGATTTTTTTTTTCGACATATTTGAATTTCGCCTGGTCACATTTGTCGTACGAGCTCCGTGCGAGTCGAAATTTAGCAAGCCCGCACGGAGTCCGTACGGGCATTGTAAACTCTTACGAGCATCGTTCGGATTTTCGTAACTCTTAGAGGACTCAGGAGCTCGGTGAAAATTCACCGAGCTCCCGAGTAGTCTACGAGCTCGTAGGTATTATTGAAGTAGGGAACTCATAAGGAAGCTGACATTACCTGTTGTTAGTTATTATTATAATGTAAGATGATTAAAGAATGATGGAATTTTCATGTCATGTTTATAAATGCAAGGAAAAACGTTTAATTACTTCTTGATCGACGTTGAACGATCAGGGCTATATACGTTTATAGAGTTTATTATGGTTCGATGAGTATTATGCATTAAAGTACACTGAATACATGTATATTGCACAGTTGTCAAAAACTAAAAGATAAAAAGAACACATAGATGTATAGACAAATATTTATGTGTACGCATAAGATATGTGCACGCGAATCACGGACATGTCAATTCATTTTACATTGAGCATGAGCGGGTCCAGGTTTGGTCATAGGGGTCGGCAACGTCTTCCACCCCATTCACTGTTTAAGAATAACAGTTATTCTTAAACAATGAATGGGGTTGAGACGTTACAGACCCCTATGGGTTTGGTGAGGTGGGGTCCGGGCTTCTGGAATGTTGGTAAATATGGCCATCTTACATTAAGAGACGAGTACGTCTTGTGTTATGTTCTTGTGCTAGTCGGACCTAGCAAAATAACCGGTTGGACATCTTTATAATACAATGAACGGTCAGCGTACATTTTGGCTAATTTGACTGAAGCCGAACGTAGTCATGCTGCAGATCGGGGAATTGTGTAGCATCGAGTGAAAAATATACATTGCTACTCATCGGTCGGTGTCTGCGCGATCATCAATAATCATCGGGTACATATCGTATACACGGGAGGATGGAAGAGACAGAATGTTAAACGGCATGTGGGACCCCTAGCCTTTTCGAATATACATCTAAGTGCTTTAACATTTTAGGTGTAGACCACCTTTGGGTTTACCAACTAGTCCATTTCTAGTTGGGTGGAAACAATGAAATGATTTCCGAATGACCATATGCCCTGGTCGAGATTAAAACCTTTGATGGACTTGTCGATCCGTAGTCTAGAGAATTACCCACGCGACCACAGTCTGAGTGTCACCCGAATGGTTGATTATACCAAGGATTTAAATACATATAGTTATATACCTCCGTGATTATACCACATGTTAATAGGTTTGTTGACGTACTTACATATTGAGTCTTCTTAAAATCATTTAAATACTTCTTTCAAAAGCTAGTAGCGTCATTATTATAATATAACAGCAATATCTGAGACAACTCGGTTAGGAAAGTCCAGTCTTCCATGTAGACCTCTGCTCATACCAGATACTATTTTATAAACAATCATACAAACAATGACATATAAAGTTACTGGGTGCCGAACATGCCATATTGGGTACCCAGACTTGTCGCATCTTGGATAAATCCGGCCACTTAGAATCATAGACCTACACGCATTAGTAATCTGTCAGCACCCTGTATTTCGTTCTGGATATGCTAACCAATCATTCTTTCCCCCTCAGCTTTTTGTATAGAAATACTAATCATTACACTAAATAATTGTTTTATATATTCAAAACATAGCAGATGTTAAAATTGAAGGGCATAATTATAATTGTGTATTAAATTTGGATTTCATTACCTAATTTATGTTTTTGTTTTTTTTTTTAAATCGATACGTTATACTTAATTATCTTTGTACCGGATCTTAGATACTGGGTACAGATGCAGCATTGACACAATAGCAGTCAAACACATGTATCATCAACTCGATATTGAAAAATGTGTCGAAATTTCAATATATTGTCTATAACATATTTTTGCTTACACATAACAATTAACATTGTTGGCATAACTGCTGTCATACTGTTCACTATCTAATCCTATGCCGTTGACCGTTTAAGTCCCGTGCGAAATACGCCTGACTCAAAATATATACGAACTCGTAGACAGCTCGTAGACAACTCGGGAGCTCGGTGAAAATGTTTTACCATGTCGCCGAGACCTCTACGAGTCGAAAAAATCCGTAAGACACTCGTACGAGTATCAATATCCTTACGAGCACCGTACGGACTCCGTACGGACGTCGTGCGAGTTCAGCAAAATCAACTCGTACGGAGCTTGTAGGGCAAATGTGACCGTAGCATAAGATAGTACACTGTGTAAACAATACATGTTTAATTATTCAATGTGTTTTGGGGGATTCGGTGCATTTGCATGTTTTAACAAAGGCAAATTTTAATTTTGCAACATAGTAAATAACATACATGATTGTGTTACAGATGACCGCGTTTTTATTTTAATAAAACTATTTCTGTTATATTCACGGAATTAAAAAGCAATTATTAAAATCAATATATGAATATACATGCATTTCCGTATTCGTATTCCTTATACATGTATTATTCACACGAATACAATGCAGCATGCAATTTATTAACATCGCAGTGAAACTACTAAATTTAAATTCCACGTATTTCAGACTGTACTGCAACTTAACTTTATTTGTTCAAAAATATACTTAATGATTACAAAATATTACAAAATGCATGTTACAAAATATGCATTGATGGTTTCAACACATTCTTTCAAAAGGGTTCGTTGGTTTATTTATTTTGAAAATACAATAACTTTATTAGTCCAACGTTCGTGCGCTAAATCGACATTCACATAACCTTAGTTGATTGTAGCTGGAGTCACTGTCAAGTGACCGTTTCGCCCACTTGAGAAATCCCACTCAGTCGAGTCAACTCCAGCGACACTTCAACTTCAACTTACCGTTGCGAATACCATTTTCTAGTTAGATCGGATACCCACTTAAACGCACGGATGAAACGATCATTAAAATTATCTCAGTGAGTGACAGTGGAGGGACGGTCGAGTAGTGGAAGTGACTGAAGCATTAAAATTTTGGAAATGCCACCACGGACCAGTCTACAGACCCTTTAAAAGCATTGACATTATCAATAAAAACGATGTATTAAAATGAAATTAAACAGTCATAAAGATGATGAAGTTTGAAACTGCCGATTTTCAGTGGTCGGCTTTATCGGCGGGATTTCCATTCTACCAAGCCCTTCAAAATTTCAACCCGGAAAAAACTTTTTCCCATGTGCTCCGATCCTAACAAGTTTTGGTGCGTTGGAAAGCTCTTTCGTGCTCGTTCATTTAACACCAAACTCAACCGGCTAGCTTGCCTTTGAACAAAAACTGTCATTGAGCGTCTAACGGCCGAGCTTCTGAAGGCTGTTTAACGGCGGAATTTCCCTTCTACCAAGCCCTTCAAAATTTCACCTCGGGGAAAATTTCTTCCCATTAGCCCCGAACCGGCCAAGTTTGGGTGCGTTAGAAAGCTCTTTCAATGCTCAGTCATAGAACACTAAACGCAACTGGCTAGCTTGCTTTTTGAAAAAATCCACAGCGCGTCTAACGACCGAGCTTTGCAGGCGGCTTTATAGGCGAGATTTCCCTTCTACCAAGCGGTCTAAATTTTCACCTCGGGGAAAACTTTTTACATGAGTTCCGATCCCTACAAGTTTTGGTGCATTGGAAAGCTCTTTCCGTGCTCGTTCATTTAACACCAAACTCAACCGGCTAGCTTGCCTTTGAGCAAAAACTGTCATTGAGCGTCTAACGGCCGAGCTTCTGAAGGCTGTTTATCGGCGGGATTTACCTTCTACCAAGCCCTTCAAAACTTCCCCTCAGGGAAAACTTCTTCCCATGAGTTCCGAACCGGCCAAGTTTGGGTGCGTTAGAAAGCTCCTTCAATGCTCTTTCATTGGACACTAAACTTAACTGGCTAGCTTGCTTTTTGAAAAAATCTACAGTGCGTCTAACGACCGAGCTTTGCAGGCGGTTTTATAGGCGGGATTTCCCTTCTACCAAGCTGTTCAAATTTTCACCCCGGGGAAAACTTTTTCGCATGAGCTCCGATCCTAACAAGTTTGTATGCAATGGAAAGCTCTTCCCATACACGTTCATTTAACACTAAACTCAACTGGCTAGCTTGCCTTTGTAACGACCGGCCTTTGCAGGCGGCTTTATCGGCGGGATTTTCCTTCTAGCAAACCATCCAAAATTACATCCCGGGAAAATTTTTTTTACATAAGTTCCGGTCAGGCCAAGTTTGGGTGCGTTGGAAAGCTCTTCCTGTGCTCCATCATTTGGCATCAAATACAACTGGTTAGCATGCCTTTGAAAAAAATGGTCACAGCGCGTCTAACGGCCAATTGTCTTCAAGCCGTTTTTTCAGCGGAATTTCCCTTCTACCAAGCATCCAAAACTACACCTCGGGGAAAACACTTTCACAAATAGCTTGGATTCGACCAGTTTTTGGTGTGTTGGAAAGTTGGTCTATAAACCTAGCTTCGACAGTCAGTTTACTCGGTGGGGTTTCCATTCTTATCCAACCCTCGCACCGGGCATCTCAAAAGCCGCGCTCCGTTATGGGCACAACGTCCCTACCCCCGGGCAAACCACTTGCCGACCAGATTGAGCTGTCATCGGCGTCCATCCTAACACATGTAGCGTTCGGGTTTCTGTCGTGAGCTTTTGATGTCTCGCGCTTTCCCTCTATGTGTGTTCAATTGACTGTACGTCCGAATGCCGACTGACTTTATTTTGTGATGCATGTGCTCGCTACTTAACGACTAGCTAGCTAGCCAACCGAGACGGTACGTCAAACTTCGCCACTACCTACCGGTCATGTGTTTTTTTCGCGACGCATGTGTTCGCTATTTAACGATTGGGTAGCTGGCTAGCTAACTGAGTGATGGGCTGCCTATACTCCGGCCCGTCTTTCCGTGTCGACTCTGACGGTACTCGACTGGCTATATTGCTGATCGTCTCGTGGATGGGGGGGGGGGCTTATTGTTTGCAACGAGGTTGTTAGTATACTGTGGTAAAAGAATTAAATATATTACAAACTTATCAACAGATTTGATCATAGGTAATTGACTTGACATCTACATTTTGTATTTAGTACATTGGATATTTTGAAAACATCAACATATTATTAGAAATAATAATACAATCCTAAATGTCATAATAATACATTGAAACAATTCAATCACGTTGAATTAAACTTTGCATTAGGACAACCTCAATAATCCAACCGCCTTAGAATTAAGACCATTTTCGCTGTTTTATAGTGATTCAAAATCAATATTTACACTAACTCAAAAGTCCAACGAATCTCATATTTTTGAAACCCAAGTCTACTTTCATACAATATATATATGTTAATGACTGAATAATTATTGCATGATTTGCGTATCTATAAATTGGCTGAATGTGTAATTCAAAATGGCGTAGTTTCCGGTTCAAGTCGTGAAAGTTGAACCTCTGCTAAAATTGCTAAAGTTTGCTAGTTAAAAGTTGAATTTCGGAATAAAATTTATATGGAATTGGACATGAAAAACAGTGGAATGTGATCAGTGATTTAAAAATGGAATATATGTTGTAATTTGTGAGTTATATGACTGTTTTCAATATTCTTTTGTTCACATTATAAACATTATAAAAATTTGTGATCATCGCTCAACCTAACATCGATACATAACATAGCTCCCGGCTAACCATCGACCTAAGTCCCATTAGAAGATTTAGCTGTGATTAAGTGGATCAGTACAAGGGGCACGCTCAAAAATACTGGATATTGCCCCAGGCTATAATCACAAGTGGCTACATATTTGCACTGGACTAATCCTTCGGGCAATGTACTTCAGTGACTTACATGGACGCATGTTTATATAACTGTATACAATGGAAGATTATAACTGTTTATCCCAGTTAACACCATCTGAACCGGAGTCATTCATAGAAGCATTACGTAATATTGAATATGAAGTCGATCAATCAGTAATGAACCCCGTCATCAACTACACAGACACAGACCAGACATTCCTAAAAACCGTTCAATTAACAACGCTCACCCCTAACATTGGTTCGCCTTATCCTAGGGGAAGTAATAATGAACGTAGTGATGTCACGAGTTGTTCCCCTTGGCCACCTTTAGACCAAGACGGCAACATTCACTGTGGCCAAGTTCCACAACAAGAACCTGTGTTTTCTGCCTTTAGAGTAGAAGACGATCTACATAGCCTGCCTAAAGACTTATACGTGCCAAAACTGCTTGAAATCACAAATTCTTGCGAAGAAACTATCAATAAACGCAGGTCAAATATGGCCGATATTGCAAAACGTCGTGCTAATGGACCTTCTGGTACACTGAAGCGAAGAAAAAACACTAAAGTTGCTTCAATTGCAGAGAAATACGCACACGACTGCTTTGTAATTAGTCAATTTCTTCATGGCAATCTTTCTGACATCAGCCACTTGTTCAACAACAACGACATATCCAACCAAACCTGTGCAGACGTCAGTTTGTTACAAACACACACTGTCGATCATAACGTTCTACATGACATAACAATGTTAAAAAACAATGTAGCAAGCCTGCAGGCCGACATACACCTAATGAAAACAGAAGCGAGAGAATTGAGAACCAAAGTGGAAGCTGATTCTTGCGATATTCGTGAAGAATGTAAGCTCATCAAATCTGAACTAGATACATGCGCCACTATCTTACATCACGATAACAGTGAAAACGGTAACACTCCCGCTGTGATTCCAAAGCTTTCTAGCTCTATGAAGGCTATTCGCCACCGAATTCAAAGACTAGAATCTAGTAGAACATCACTTATCAATGATTTAAACCTATTGTCTCACAAAGTGGACTCAAATACTAGAAGCGTAGCTAACGTCCAAGACATAGAGACACAACGTAAGAATTCAACTAAGTTTCAGCTTCAAGAGATAAACGAGAAGGTAGATCTTCAGATCAGTGCTATAGAAGATAAGGCAAATACAAACTATGTTAACCAGGGTGTTATAAAATCACTAGAAGCTAAAATCAAACATATTGACAACAAACAGTTATCTTCTAGAGATAATAACGAATTAATAGAGAAACAATTTGGTTTATTTTCATCCGCTTTATCAGAGAGATTTGACACACTGAATGCTAATTTAATGCATATGCTTATTCAGTTGACAAACTCTATGACACGTTCAAATGACGCTGAATACGGGGTAACCAAGCATACCGATATCGCATCTGCCTATTCTAGTGCCCGCAAAACACAATCGGTGAACGATCACGAACATCCACCAGTAGAGGTGGACATACAGGTAACCAATCATACACCTTATATTAACAGACGTCCCACTGCAACACATGACAATACATCAAATCAACAAGAACCTGTTACTGTTCAGGACAACGTAACACGGGATCAATCCATTCATACAGACACTTATCACGAACCAGCCAATACAAGACACCATAGATTCAGGGGTGTTATCAGAAAAAAGGCCAAATCATATCTCATTACTGGGATAGACCTAAATAGTGATGAGCAAGGTTTAGAAGACTTTCTAGAGGACGTCGGCATACAAACTCGTTCCGCGAAATTCTTGTTTACGCGCAGAGATGATTGTCAGTCAGCCCAAATTGTTGTGAATGAGGATCAAACGGCGCTAGTCGAAAATCCAGATACATGGCCTATTGGTATAGTGTGCCGTCCGTGGCTAAAACGCTCCGACTACAGACGTCGATACGATGATAACATAGTAGACTAATTATAACTCCAATTATGATTCTAAATTTAATGTGTTGGAACGTGACAGGCATGATGACTTCAATACCTTTCCTATTAAACGAACTCGAATCGAAACATATATCAATATGTGGTATAGCAGAACACTGGCTCTTAGATCATAATAAACATATTCTTGAATCTCTTGATAGCCGTTATTCTGCTCATGTAATATGTTGCAGCAACCCACGTACGTTTAATGGTCGACAATACGGACGCGGCGGTGTAGCGTTATTATGGCATGCCTCAATTAACAACGCGGTACAGGTGATTAATACACAAAGCGACCGTATTGCTGCTATCAAGATATCGTTGAAATCCATGAATATCTCCATTATACAGGTATATCTACCGTGCACAAAGGAAACGTTAGAAAATTTCAAATCTGAAATTGACAATCTACACGATTTGCTATGTGTATTGGGCAAGGACTCGCACATTGTTATCATGGGTGATTTCAATAGTAAAATATGCGATAATTTAAACATAAATACCAGGGAAAGATATCTCAATAACTTGATTAATAACCATAACATGTACACAGTGACTGGTTCGAGACTCTGTACCGGAAGGTCATTCACATTTGTACCTGGTATAAACTGCGCACCGACACTGATAGACCATGTAATAGTGAATGACACTTTTAAACCTAATATAGTGTCATGTAGTATAGGGTGTGACTCACCACTTAATGTATCTAGACATCTGCCGCTTTATATGTCAATTAGCTCTGAGGATCTGATCACATCTAATATAAATGCAGAGACATTCGCGAAAACTCGTTACAAATGGTCATCCGAAGCCCACAATAGTATGTACGCGACGCAGTTGGCTCAATACCTCGAAAGTGCTTTTATAGACTATAGCGATATTGACAATTGGTATAATGCTATCGTGTCATGTATCACAAGCGCCGCAAATAAGTGCATTCCCCGCCGCACTTATAACAGCAAACTTAAGCCTTATTGGTCACCCGTGCTAAAGGATTTTCACGCCAAAATGACAAACGCCAGGCATAAATGGGATAATGCAGGTCGACCCAGATTTGGCAAGACTTTTATTGACTACAAAAATGAGAAATGTGTGTTTCGTCGGTCTTTAAGAAAGGCATCACGTGACTTTGAAAGGCGGGAATTAAAACGCATCGACACTCTAGCAGAAATGGATCAAACGGGGTTTTGGAAGGTTGTTAACTCCCGTAAGAAAAAACAAAAGCAATCTTACTCTGGAATTAACTTTGACGGAAAGCTAGAATCACACCCTGAAAGCATTTTGCATGGATGGCAAACTTACTTTGAGAACCTTTACAGCTTTTCCAATAACTGCGAATATGACAACGTGTTCAAAACGAAAATTGAGTCTAATTTAGTACAGCTTCTAGGTGACAGCAGTACTCCACTTAGCGAGAGCCTCGTTAAACCTATAGGTGTTCACGAACTTTCTCTAATTGTTAAATCGCTGCCTAATGGAAAAAGCGCCTCATTTGACCAGATAACATATGAACATATTAAGTTTGGGGGTCAGTCTCTCCTAAGGTGCTTGTCCAAACTATTCTCATTAATGCTAGTTCGTGAACATGTTCCAGCGCGCTTTAAACAAAGTATAACTGTGACTCTACACAAGGGACACGGTAAACCAAAATCCGACCCGAATAACTATAGAGCTATATCGTTGTTACCAGTTATTTCGAAACTTTTTGAGAAGACACTGCTGACGCGTATTGAAGGTAGTGGTCTGTTACAATCCTTGCATCCATTACAACATGGGTTTCAACGGGGAAAATCTTGTAAGATGACTTCGTACATCTACCAAGAATCAGTGAACTACTGTTTGGAGCGCGATAGTACTCTATTTAGCTGTTTCCTCGATGCTTCTAAAGCGTTCGACATGACCTGGGTTAACGGTCTTATACACAAACTGTACGAGCTCGGTATCACGGGGCCGTTACTTAGGCTTTTCAACGATATGTTGACTGGAGCAACTAGTCGTGTTGTTTGTTCTGGTTTTCTGTCAAAACCCTTCAATATCGCACAAGGAACTAGACAAGGCAGTATATGTTCTCCGTTTCTATACACGGTTTTCATTGACGGATTAATAAAAGAACTCTGCTCCTCACCGCATGGTCTACGCATTAATGATGTAAACATTAGCGCACCTACGCAAGCAGACGACGTAGTTCTGCTCTCGCTGACAAAGGATGGTTTAAACGAGCTTCTACGCATTTGTAGAAACTACGCTAACAAGTGGCGATACCGTTACAATGCGAGTAAATGCGCCACTATGATACACACAACAGGCAGACGTCTTGTACGCGATATACATTTGCGCTACGGTGATACAAAGCTCGAAAACGTCAAAGAATATAAACACTTAGGTATCACACAGTGTGACAATCGTAGATCTCCAGCTAGCGTTGATATCATACGGCAGTCGGCACGTGGAACATTGTTTAGTCTCTCGCCTTGTGGTATACATAATGACGGATTAAATCCAATAACAGCAGCTAAACTATATACAAGTATTGTCTTGCCTCGTGCACTGTACGGCTGTGAGTTATGGAACTCCATCACAAACTCCGATATGCGCCACCTTGAAGCAACGCACCACTTTTGTCTAAAAAGGATACAAAATATTCCTTTCCAAACTAGATCTGATATAGCTATTGGTATGCTTGGGTTCACTAGTATACAGGCGTATATAGATATTCAAAAATTGTTGTTTTTCGGCACGTTGTGCCGCATGAACTCGCGTGACTTGTGTTACAAACTTTTTATCCATAGACTTTATCAGTACCTGAATAACTCGACACATACAAACAAAGGATTCATAACAGATGTTGTACTGATTCTTAACAAGTATAACCTTTACGATTACCTACAACAGTTTGTAACTTACGATGTATTTCCTAGCAAAACTTCATGGAATTCTTTATGTAAACGTGCTGTGTTTCAACATGAACAATCAGAATGGTCTAAACGCATGCGCGCATCCAATGACTTTGTGTTATTCAGAAAGATACATACTGAATTGACAGTTTCGAACATATGGAGAGTAGCCCTCGAAAAACCAAACTCACTAGCACATATGACATTTATAGCACAATTGATGTGCAAATGTAGATGGCCAGAAAAAGTGGCTTGTAATACCTGTCATCTTGATGTAGATTTCATTGCAAAACATAAGATGTTCGACTGTGAAAATAATCGCAATTTAGTCCAAAATGCAATGCGCGAATACTACAAAAGGATAAACACATTGCTTGGCGGGCTAGCATGCGAATATTTACAACAGTCTCAAAACATCAACATTTTAATGTATATGTTAGGTCATACTGATGTTAACCTTGTACAAATGATAAACCCCGAGTTATATCCTGACTTTATGTGTCTGAACGCAAAGCTGTTGAGAAGTATCTGCAATTGAATCCGCATATTTGAAAAAATGATGTAGTGAACGAACCAGTAAGTATGTGAGCGCGCGTGTGCGTGCGTGTGTTTGTGTGCGTGCGTGCATGCGTGGGTGTGTTTGTGTGCGTATATGTGTGTATTTATGTGCGTGGTTGGATACGTGTCTGTGAGAGTGCATATATAAGTGAATGTATATAAGACGTTTGACTATATTTTGCATTATATACGTTGATGCTAAGTTACTATATTATGTTTAGTTTCTCCTAATTAATTTGCTTTATTATAATACTTGTTTGTTTGATTGAAATTTATATTGTATATAACCCATATATGTTGTGTAAACTCTTCAATGATTTGGAGGAAATAAAGATGTATATAGTCACCTACATCTCATCTTCTGACGCTATACGAACAATCTTGCGATGAACGTGATCATGAAGTTCATCGGTATTTCTGCATTGACTAACTGGAGTCGTCCTTACCCTGACGTGTTCTCGGCATATACCAGATCCGGCCTATCAATTAGCAAGACAGCAGAGGTGCGATTGTCCCCAGACCTAGCATGGTGGTTACACGGAATACGCGAGTACATACTGTGCTGATCCGAGATTATCCGTGTCTCTCGTCCGAGTTATTACGTTGCTCTAAAGTGTCTATCCGGGCATTCCTTAGTCATCCGAATGGGAGCCTGGTAGATTGTGTGTTGTAGTCGTTTTTGCACGCGCTCAGCCGTTTTGCCTTGTTACCACATTATCAATGGTCGCGAAGTGTATGAATCGTACCGAATCTTGATAGGATGCGGACCTGTCCGTTCTTGTAATGGAATATATGTTACTCAGTGCTCGCGAGAGTGGCATAGCGCATACAACCATTATTACGTAAAACTTGAAATACTCGTCGCGATGAAGCTTTGAAATATACATAATTTATACTATCTGAACCGCCTACATCTATCACACAAATTGATCTCTACTTGATACTATTCACCAATAAATGAATTGTGCGAGCGAACTGATCTAGAAAAATGCATTATTTACCGGACCTGAATCTCACACTAATACGTTTTCTAAATGATTAATTTTGTATTTTAATTTAATTTTGCGAGCAAATTGAGTCAATTCAGTTCATTTATCAATTCAGGACACTTTTAAGGTTGAAAACTCTCAGAGTCAATATACAAATTTGGTATCATTGTAAAATTGAAGTTATTTCCGATTTAAATTTGAACTTTACACTTCCGTATTCTTGATAATGACGTTGCTATGACGTCCTAAAGTTGCCATGTAACGCACGTCTTTACGTGACGGTGCAATCAATCCTTTACATAGTAATACGGCTGTGGTAATCGTTATAATTACACCAGCTATGTCAAACATTCGGCATTAGCTTCGTATGATGAATGCGCATCAGTGTATATACACGTACATTTAACACATTTATTTCAAAACGCGCCAATTAAATCCTTAACATGACGTCGTTTACAATTTTGATTCGCCAAAAATTACGCAAGTTTCTGGAATTTCAAAAAATCTGCCCGTCAAAAAATGATATCTTTTATATGTTAAACTAATATATCTTACCTACAATATATACAAAAAATAGAAAAAATCATCTCCTGAAACGTTTTTCACAAGACGTCAACCTATACCAATGCCGACGTTAACATTGCGTCACTTTCGTTTTGGAAAGTTTACACATGTAAAAACAATTTTCAAAGAAATGTATAGGTCAAAATCAAATTCACATAACAGTAGTACCTTATTACATCATTTGGAGTCCACACTAGCTAGATACTTCCGGGAATTTGTATAAAAAGTTGACCTTCATCCTTGATTGAGTCTTGTTGGTTTTCTATTATTCGGATTATTTTTAATTACAGTTTATATAATTTATTGCCCTAAGTATTAAACAAATCGTAACATCATATGCAGTTTATTCTGTCATTGGTTTAACAAATTAAATATTCACACAGTTGTACGCTCATATAGCAACAAGAGGAAATTCTATTGTTATAGTCTAGAGTTAAAAAATCTTTCAAACTGTCAATCATCTAGCGTCTGTTAGTAACCCTTTGGCTTTCCGGTCACTTTTTCTGATACTGTATGTACACCCAACTCCATTCACACTGTACCGTTTATTTGCCAGTTTTAGATTTTCGTAAGTTATACAACTTGTCACGATTTCCCCGCTATTATTTCAGTTATTATACTGTTCCCGTTATGTGATAACTGCATACGGACTCGAACCCATCACAAGTCGCCTATGGTTTACTGCTATTTTGTCTAATTTCGGGGATCTGGCCATCCTTTCAGTACCAAGATAGGGGCCTAGCGACGGTCGTGTTCGACTGCCGTCAGCCTGACTTTCATCTACATACCCAGTCTTCCGGGGTCACAGAGCCTGGTTTGGACTATGTTCGGGCCCGAAACCGGCCCTAAACAACGTTTAATACACTGCTGTTATAGGCACCAAGGAATCAGGTCCTCTAGCCCCTATCAGCCCCAAGATAGGTACGTGCGGATGGGTCTCGTTCGACTCGATGGGGTCACACAGCATGGTTTGGGCTGTTCACGGGCCCGAATCCATCCAAAGTCGCCAATTGCATACCGCTTTAGTAGCTATTTTGGGGATCTTGCCCCTCTTTCAGCCCCAAGATAGGGGCCTAGCGATGGTATAGTTCGACTCCCTTCAGCCTGCCTACATCTACATACCAGGTCTTCCAGGGTCAAAGAGCCTGGTTGCCTCAGTATGCTCCTTTTTATCATACCAAGTTTTATTGTTTGCTAGGACATATAGTGGTGAAAATTACTTTAACACTGATATTTGCGTGACATAATGCTGCGCCTCACTTCGTGTATCGAGCGATTCTCTTGGCTCGCTTCGTGTTTCCTGTCTCGCGGTTGGAACATTTTATGCGACTGCAACAATCGGGCGATGAAATATCGTGCGAAACACAAAGCAACATGCGAAAATCGCGCGACCCAACAAGAGAGACACGATATTTTACCGCGAAATGTCGTGGTTTTGATACTGCGACAGAGCGAGATCTCGTGTTTGAATATCGCGCCTTGCTTCGTGTGTCGACCGATTTTCGCGTCTCGCCCCTCGCCCTCTTGATGCGAGGCACGATCATTCATTTGGCACTAACCAGACTCCGTACCATACACAATGATTGATTCTATGACAAGTTCATATTTGTATATATGTTTGTAGAATGTCTGAATAAAAGCTAGCTATCTACTCGTAGCTGTTGCATTATAGAAATAATTACAAGATAAAGTTTGTACTAGCTCATTATATTATATACAGTAACACCTCTAGGACGACAACTAATCGGAAACACACATATTGTTGGTCATTCAGATGCTGTTGCTGTATGTAGGTAAGAGATATATTATAGTGAGAGACAGCTTCTGCAATATATGATAATGCTCATACTAG
Organism: Spisula subtruncata; assembly: GCA_963678985.1. NCBI lineage: Eukaryota > Metazoa > Mollusca > Bivalvia > Venerida > Mactridae > Spisula > Spisula subtruncata. Next base: position 14,395,837 of record OY787669.1, read on the forward strand.
AGTTGCTAAATGTGCATAGGTTGCACTGCGTATAACTATGGATGCGTAAAGTGTCGGTTTTAGGTAATTGTTTAATACATGTCCTTGCTCTATATGGTCATAGAATTTTAATTTGTACTAATATGTATGATATTGTAGGCAATCCCATTGTAGACACGGGAGCGCTTTCATGTGTGTTTCTCCGACTCCGGCATGTATCATTGCTGCCCATTGTAGACACGAGAGCGCTTTCATGTGTGTTTCTCCGACTCCGGCATGTATCATTGCTGTATAAAAGAAATGATTCCCGCTGATTTATGTTTAAATGACATGCTTGAAACTAACCGGTACTGGAGATAGAGAAAATGTAGGCCTATCCATGTACCTAGTGATCAGTCCATGTGATAGAAAGTGTACATACCCGACAGGTTCATGCACTGAAACCGCACTTGTATACCTCGCCTGTGGTCGGGTGATTTGAGCGTTTGCATTGGAAGGGGGTCGATTGTTCGAATACAGGCAGATAGAGTTGTCTATATAAATCACATATTATCACATGTAAAACATGCCTCACCAGGCATGGCATTTTATTGCTTTTTATATCACTTTAATTTTGTCAGTTATTCCAACTGCGTACGTATCTTGCGTATTTGCGTATGCCCAACTACGCCCTGCACACTTTTAATGAGTCAGTTTATTGGTATGAATTACATGGTGTTGCTGATAATGACCTATCATACTGAGACCACGGAGATTATAGGTAGCTTTTTCCAGACCAAAGTAGCTGGGAGTATCGACCGTAAAATTTGAATTGCCAGTTGCCAATTCGATTTTGGAGTAAAATTTGAATCGGCTGCTGGCTGCCAGTTGCCAGTTGCCAATTCGATTTTTCACAAATTTTTTTTTTTTTTTCGAATTGTCAGCTGGCTGACAGTTGCCAGTTGCCAATTCGATATTTCACAAAAAAATATTTTTTTTCGAATTGTCAGCTGGCTGACAGTTGCCAGTTGCCAATTCGATTTTTCACAAAAAAATATTTTTTTCGAATTGTCAGCTGGCTGACAGTTGCCAGTTGCCAATTCGATTTTCTGAAAAAAAAAATTTTTTTTCGAATTGTCAGCTGGCTGACAGTTGCCAGTTGCCAATTCGATTTTTCACAAAAAATATTTTTTTTCGAATTGTCAGCTGGCTGACAGTTGCCAGTTGCCAATTCGATTTTTCACAAAAAAATATTTTTTTTCGAATTGTCAGCTGGCTGACAGTTGCCAGTTGCCAATTCGATTTTCTGAAAAAAAACATTTTTTTTTCGAATTGTCAGCTGGCTGACAGTTGCCAGTTGCCAATTCGATTTTTCACAAAAATTTTTTTTTTTCGAATTGTCAGCTGGCTGACAGTTGCCAGTTGCCAATTCGATTTTTCACAAAAAATATTTTTTTCGAATTGTCAGCTGGCTGACAGTTGCCAGTTGCCAATTCGATTTTCTGAAAAAAACATTTTTTTCGAATTGTCAGCTGGCTGACAGTTGCCAGTTGCCAATTCGATTTTTCACAATTTTTTTTTTTCGAATTGTCAGCTGGCTGACAGTTGCCAGTTGCCAATTCGATTTTTTACAAAAAAATATTTTTTTTCGAATTGTCAGCTGGCTGACAGCTGCCAGTTGCCAATTCGAGTCTACAGTGAAATTTGAATCGTCAGCTGGCTGACAGTTGCCAGTTGCCTATTCGATTTTCCCGAAAGATTTGAATCGTCAGCTGGCTGACAGTTGCCAGTTGCCAATTCGATTTTCCCGAAAGATTTGAATCGTCAGCTGGCTGACAGTTGCCAGTTGCTAATTCGAGTCTACAATGAAATTTGAATCGTCAGCTGGCTGACAGTTGCCAGTTGCCAATTCGATTTTCCCGAAAGATTTGAATCGTCAGCTGACTGACAGTTGCCAGTTGCCAATTCGAGTCTACAATGAAATTTGAATCGTCAGCTGGCTGACAGTTGCCAGTTGCCAATTCGATTTTCCCAAAAGATTTGAATCGTCAGCTGGCTGACAGTTGCCAGTTGCCAATTCGAGTCTACGATGAAATTTGAATCGTCTGCTGGCTGACAGTTGCCAGTTGCCGATTCAACTTTCGAAATCGACGAATCGGCTGCTGGGTTGTGAAGTTAGCTGACAGTTGCCAGTTGCCGATTCAAAAAGTTGAATTGGCAACTGGCAACTGGCAACTGGCTGCTAACTTCACACACATAAGCTTATTTTCGTGAAAATCGGAACGTGTCATGTTGACCAAACTTATTTTGAAAAAGCTCGTTTTACCATAGGTAAAGAGTGATTGTCAGACAGCTTTTCTTGTTTTATCTAAATATTGATTTTGTACTTATGACATTCTCATTCTAAATATATATATATCACTTAAAAGTATTATAATAAAAATTGTGTACCATAATCAAAAGATAACTGTACTCATTTTATACGCCTCTCTGACGGCACCCTACAATCACAGGCCTACGAAATTATATAACAAACTTCAGTTTTGACTTCCCGAAATCTTCCACCCATTCAATATAAAGCCTAGGTCCCTCTGAGAATGTTTTGGCTTCTAACCATGAAGCATCACCTAGACCATGAGAATCCTTTTACTGATGTCTTCTGAAGCTCATGTATTAAATCAATGAGTACATCGCCGAGGCAAAAATGCTCAGCGGGACCTAGCTAGACACGTTGGGAGCGGTTGTCTAGAGGTTGGGTGCGCGCTTCGGGATCGAGAGGTCCGGGGTTCAAAACCCGTCTGGACCACTGGTCAATTTCTATGAACAAGACCCACATGCTCCACACTACCATGGTGTAAAATGGTACATGTGAGGACAGTGTCTATTCTTTGGCGCCGCAGATCGATGTTGGCTGCCACACCCACAGGAGAGAAATAGTCTCCCCAGGGAGACACGAGCGTAGGTTTGCATAGGTAGCCCAATGACCAGGGAAAGTTATAATGTCAAAGCGGCCTAACAGCTGAAAAGAGCCCTAGAAAATTGGTAACTTTCTTTCCTTTTTTAGACATAACTGACTGTTGGGTGATATGGGTGAACATTTTGGAGAATACTGATAATTTCATTGGAGTAATATCATGCAATTATGATGTCATTTTTTTGTAATAATGTTTTTTTATATGGGTGAGACTTAATTAGATAAATTCATAAACATTGCAATTTTCTTAAACGTGTAATTTTATGCAAACAATACCACGTACTTGAAGGTCAGAATAAAATATGTTCTGTTCTATTAGACGATATTAAGGACTTATCTTTATTACATTTCTTGTTATAAACATGTCGATCTGGCCTATAACTGACATATCACTTGTATTAATGTATCATAAATACACAGCTGTTATAAGTGATCATTATACATCGTTTGTCGAAAATATGTTGTTCTTTGTATAAGGATCACTCAACGTCGTGAAATCAAGTCTGTGAACAAAGTAGAAAATTATGTTTTAGACGTATAAGCTAGCAAAGTTTTTATTTTTAAGGTTCAAAATATGAAAACTTCTTAAATTATTATAGCATTGGTCTCATTTCTGTTGAACACCGGGCTGTTCGGAGATGCTGTCATTATTTTATTTTGAAATTCATACATACACTTTATAAGCTCATGTACACGTATACTTAGCCGTGTTTTCTTTTATATAAATCACACACACCCAAGTGTTTTCAAACAACCCTCTTAAGTATAACGAGTGGTCGGACATACGTTTTATTTAACCCTTATTATTGTTTCAACCTGTTTCATGCACGCACACATTCCTGCATTTTATTTTCATGCATTATGCGCGTAAAATACTAATATAACACGGTTAAATAATCACCTACACCAACATTATGCCATTCAAGATGTCTTTAATGGTCACAGACGTTTTAATAAAACAACACGACTTAAAATATTTCCTTTTCAAGTTTTTGCGGACTGACATTAGTTTTCCTTTAATCCAAAGGTGCGCATGCACTAGTTATGTTCTAAACAGTCGCTTTGTTAGTCAGGCACCGTCGTACGCACGACACAATATACATACTTTCCTACCTTATCGCACAAAACCAGTCAGCTTTAACTGACAAAGTGTCACGTTCATCTCGGCGTTTTTGCAAAACGGAAAATAATTCTCGTGCAATGCAAATAACAAACATTCGTGAAAATGTTTTGCGAGTGTATATCATCACAAGAGCGACCTCACCATGCATGTAAGCTAATACAGACGTACAACACGAGCGATATGACGCAGTTGACACTGTAAGCGTATTTTCGTACATAAAACGTACGTAAAATTCGTACATAATACGATAGTAAATACTATAATTATGATTGGTAAATAATTTAATTGGTTGCTTTAAGGGATCCAAAAAGGTTCTTACTAAACGGAATTGACATTACGCCAGTTGTCAATCTATACCCTTTAAATCAATTATAGCGGTAAATTATAATCACATGGTCCAATGGATAAAAGTGAAAACCTTCGCCAAGCAGTCTTCGACAAACAACCAGGCGGGGCCATCTCTTCTCTGGCGTAATGTCAATTGATGCAAGTGGTCTGGAATTGTCGTAACAGTAGTCAGTAGTCATTGATTTCATGAGCTATCATGCAACAATTCAGTCCACTTATATCATATCATATCTTTAACGGAAACACTAGTATAATAGTACAATATAAATATGCAACTAATGTTTAAATGCTTCATCATATGTCATTTTAGAACTTAAATATATGTTTTTTTTATATATATTTACTTGTCGTATACATGTATGCATGGATATATTGCATTTTCAAGCGTTATTGTGGAATATACCAATTTCCAGAAGACAGGCAAGCCTTTTCCGAGCTATCAATGTTTATAAAATACCTCCTGTGACCTCCAAAGCACTGTACCTTCCACATAACATACTGGTAGTTCATCAGTGACAGACGACCGAATACAAACTATGCTGACACCGTGTCATTTAAACTCAACAACGAGCGAGTACAAACTATGCTGACACCGTGTCATTTTACCCCAACAACGAGCGAGTACAAACTGTACTGACACCGTGTAATTTTACCCCAACAACGAGCGAGTACAAACTATGCTGACACCGTGTCATTTTACCCGAACAACGAGCGAGTACAAACTGTACTGACACCGTGTAATTTTACCCCAACAACGAGCGAGTACAAACTATGCTGACACCGTGTCATTTAAACTCAACAACGAGCGAGTACAAACTGTACCGACACCGTGTAATTTTACCCCAACAACGAGCGAGTACAAACTGTACTGACACCGTGTCATTTTACCCCAACAACGAGTGAGTACAAACTGTACTGACACCGTGTCATTTAAACTCAACAACGAGCGAGTACAAACTGTACTGACACCTTGTCATTTTACACCAACAACAAGCGAGTACAACCTGTACTGACACCGTGTCATTTTACACCAACAACGAGCGAGTACAAACTGTACTGACACCGTGTCATTTTACACCAACAACGAGCGAGTACAAACTGTACTGACACCGTGTCATTTTACACCAACAACGAGCGAGTACAAACTGTACTGACACCGTGTCATTTTACCCCAACAACGAGCGAGTACAAACTGTACTGACACCGTGTCATCTTAACCCAACAACGAACGAGTACAAACTGTACTGACACCGTGTCATTTTAACCCAACAACGAACGAGTACAAACTGTACTGACACCGTGTCATTTTACCCCAACAACGAGCGAGTACAAACTGTACTGACACCATGTCATTTAAACTCAACAACGAGCGAGTACAAACTGTACTGACACCGTGTCATTTAAACTCAACAACGAGCGAGTACAAACTGTACTGACACCGTGTCATTTTACACCAACAACGAGCGAGTACAAACTGTACTGACACCGTGTCATTTTACACCAACAACGAGCGAGTATAAACTGTACTGACACCGTGTCATTTTACAACAACAACGAGCAAGTACAAACTATGCCGACACCGTGTCATTTTACCCCAACAACGAGCGAGTACAAACTATGCCGACACCGTGTCATTTTACCCCAACAATGAGCGAGTACAAACTATGCCGACACCGTGTCATTCTACCCCAACAACGAGCGAGTACAAACTGTACTAACACCGTGTCATTTTACCCCAACAAGAGCGAGTACAAACTGTACTAACACCGTGTCATTTTACCCCAACAACGAGCGAGTACAAACTGTACTAACACCGTGTCATTTTATCCCAACAACGAGCGAGTACAAACTGTACTAACACCGTGTCATTTTACCCCAACAACGAGCGAGTACAAACTGTACTAACACCGTGTCATTTTATCCCAACAACGAGCGAGTACAAACTGTACTAACACCGTGTCATTTTACACCAACAATGAGCGTTATTTACAATCTTCTTACATAGACCATATATCTTCCTATCCATACCAACGTCCCATTTGTGTAGTTTTGTTCTCAGTAATAAACCACAACTAGTTACATGTTAGCATAATGATAATGCGCATTTTGTCGAGAACACCATACATTTAACCGGCAAACTATTAGAATGTGCTTCTTGGGTGTTTAATTTGAAGTTGACATCAACTCTTTGTATAACAATGTAGCCTTGAACCTCATGTAGCCGGTGTATCAAACAAAATTGACAAAATAAATATAAATCACTAACTCCTCGACACATATTTTGTTGGAAACTGCTAAAAAGACCTTTAATCTTTACTAAAACTGCAAAATCTCATCAAATGATCTTTGGAATCGGAAAAAATACATGTAAACAAACACCATGTAAAATTTCAGGAAAGGGAAATAACCCCATCTGTCCGGTGCAACAATAACTTTACCAAGTAAATTTGGTCCAGTTTGTTGACAAGTTGATTTTTTCCCGCCAAAAGTTGCACACGACCCTTTTTATCAATGGATGACGTCATAGCTGTCAAAATTATGTTTGATAAATAAACAAGCGAGCATTGAATACATGCATGTCAAACATTGCCGACTAAATAAGGATTTACTCGTAGTGAAGGCATGGTGTAAGTTTTTGTTGTGATTTCATTCAGAAATTGGTCCATTTCGTATTTATTTATTTAATTTACTCGTCAGTTATTGTAAACAATCCTGCAGGCAATGTCACGAGAAAAAAATCTACAATTTCATGAGAAAATTACATACACCGGTACCGTGGATACACCGGCTTCATGGGGTTTCACTATACGTTCAGCTGGTTATTCAGTTTGCCCAAATACTGATAAGACCAACGGATTGGGACCCGTTTCATAGACTTCAGTTAAAAAAGATATTTGCAATAAATCTGCTTCATATAGCTAAGCTTAAATGTAATAGCTATCTTAGTTTGTGCTAAAAAATAGCATATGGAAAATATTATTTTTGCTAAGATATATGTATAAAACTGTCTCTTATACGCGGAAGCAGGTGTATATTTGTATATATATATATAAGTGCACAACGCACGATGCACGCAGTCACATACTTTTGTCAGTCTCAGTTTATTAGCATAATAACATTATTTATGTTCGTCGCATGTATAAAACACAACAAACAATGTGAACACAATAATATAACAACAGTCCCAGTATTTACACAGAATATATAGCGACAATAGCCTTGCAAAAAACGCACGCGCTAAAACCACGCACGCACGTAAGACTGGAAAAGACAATTTAGCAAATTTTTATTCCATTGATACATTTTCCAATATAGTGGCTCTAGCTCTAATTCTGTAAATGAGCAATTGAGTACCTTAATTCTACCCTTTTCTCATATCATTATTCGAAATATCACCCGTTTTCCTGGCATTTTCAAATTCACTTGTCACTCAATCAGAAATGAAATTCATCGCTTTTTTGTAATGCCAATTTCTTGTAGATGTATGCTTAGTCGCTAAACAATGCATGCATAGTGAGCTTCTATTTTGTTTATTTAGATGCTATAAGGAAGCACTGGGGTCGACATGTACTTATTTTGATGATAAATGGTGTGTTACTTTGTTTACGACTGCGTGCACTTATTATCTACGACTATACATGTCCTATAATAATAGGACCGTACAATGATATACGGGGCCGCTTGTCTACGTTGACACCAGTAATAAGGCCAAATATAAATATGCATTCGGTTACAAGTCCCTGAGTAACAAATAAAACCTCACTCACCATTAGCAGTTACAATTGTAAATATTATTTCTAGTTCGTTTTTATTGATCCATAATAATATAAAATGGTCACATAATGGAAACAGATAATATCAACTTGAACAGGGAAGAGAGTACTAAGCAGAAACATCAAAGCACTGTAAGACACAATGAACGGTTAGATAAAACAATAAACAGTTGAACATCTTGACTCGAAACTCCGACAGCCTACAACACTATTCAGCCAACCATATCTGGGGTAAACACACTTGTTTACATGGGCTGGCCTTAGAGTACATGTCATTATATAAAGTTGATTTCTGCATACATGTTAGTTGTTATATGTGGACCGGTGTGATCTCTTGTTGGTTTGACTGTTATTGTTAGACCGCAACCATGGGATTAAAACTTACAGAATGTGCGATAATTTTATGTTTCTGTGCAGTAGGAATACAGTATACATCCGCATTCTTATCCAGCATGAGAGGTAATGTACCGTTTGTAAAACAGTTTAAATACTTTCAAGTATGATACATAATTGTCAGAGAATGATAATACCGCTTGATTATTTCATGATGCTCCGGTAAAAATGCGTAGAACGCCCAATAACTTCAACGTTGTGGAACGCTAAACAATTTCCACATGTCGTCCGTTATTGCACAGAATGCTGAACAATTTCCGTTTTGCATACGACATTGCATAGGACGCTACTTTAAGAATTTCCGCTTTGCATACATCATTGAACAGAACGCTAGAACAATTTCCGCTTTGCGTAAGGTATTGCACATAACGTTTAAAACAGTATCCGCTTTGCAAACGGCATTGCACAAGACGCTTAAAGATTTCTGCATTGCATACGGCATTGCACAGGACGCTTAAACACTTTCCGCTTTGCATATGCACTGCAAAAGACGCTTAAAGATTTCCGCATTTCATACGGCATTGCACAGAACGCTTAAAAACAATTTACGTTTTGCTACGGCATTGCATAGAACGCTAAAACAATTTCCGTTTTTTATACGGCATTGCACATAACGCTAAACAATTTCTGTTTTGCAAGCATCATTGCACAGAACGCTAAAACAATTTCCGCCTTGTATACGGCATTGCACAGAACGCTAAACAATTTCCGCTTTGCCTACGGCATTGCACAGAACGATAAACATTTTCCTCTTTGCATACGGCATTGCACAGAACGATAAACAATTTCCGCTTTGCGTGCTTGAAACAATTTCCGTTTAGTGTTTGGTGTTACACAAAGCGCTTTAAAAATTCTACTTCGTGTTTGGTGTGCAGGGAACGCTAGTAGTGTATAACTCTTACGAGGGTCAGTCAAGAAAAACTGAGAGTTGTTAAATTAAGCCTTCAAAATGTATTTACAATTGTATTTTCTACCAATTATTGTCAAGTATTATCCATTGCCGATATTCTGATGAATGCCGTGATCGAATATAGGATTGCACATAAAGTTGCCAAGCAGCCGAAGAACATCACTTAAGGGTTTGTGTTCCCGCCAGCCACTGGGAGACTGATTTCATTGTCATTTCGAACGTTTATTTCAACTTAATAAAGTGTAATTTAGTACAACTAACATGGGCATCTTGTAGAATCGTATACATCAAATAATAATGGGCGTTTGTTACAGAATGGTCACTAATGCTGTATTGTTTAGTTGCCCAGCAACAATTTTACCCGTATTTTATCGATTATCTTTGCATGTGTTCTTTGTGTTGCCATGGTTTTCTAAAACTAATCACTGAATTCACAATTTCTGTTCAGAAGGATTACCAATGTATCGAAAGTAGTTAAGTGACTGTCATAGTAACAAAGAATAGAACTTCGCTTTTGAAAAACATCATGCGTTTTTTTGGGTGGGGTAAAATTGTGGTCTCAATACCATAAAATAAAGCGACAATTAATACCGTATAGCTTGTAATTTCTGCGGGTGTTAGTTCCAGCAAGTATATTTTCTATATTGGAGGAACAATCAACCGTTATAAAGAATATCTGATAGATTAATGTATTACAAAATAAAAAATAAGTTAGAAATGTTCGACATGACTTGATGTTTTGATGGAAACGCATAATTGTGTTCTATAGACAGCACGAATGAATGCCTTCGAATTCTCTTCTTCGGTTGCCTGGCAACAATAATCACATTTCCATACCAAAAACTGGTATTCGCCATAGCATTGATGAGATACCAAATTTCACGATAATGTATAGATAATATACGAACACTTAATCTCCCGATCATTATTCACCAACTCTCAGTTTTTCTTGACTGGCCCTCGTATACTAGTATCTAATCGTAGTTGTTTCTTTTTGAGCTATTCAAATTGAGTATGTACGTATCCTACATTCAGTTTGCCTGCTTAAGATGGTTGTTTATTTCAGATTCCAATTAGTACACGGTCATCTGTTATAATATATTGTAGACTTTTATAATACTAGTATGTAAGTTTTATCGTTCGACAGATTAAAGTGTGTTGTAATTGAGTCAGAACTTGGTCATTATTACCAGAATATAACACAATTACACATATTGTTTAAAGACTAAGTACGTCATAATATATACAAACATTTTAAGTGTGTATTAAGATAACTCCATCCATCATGCTTGGTCTGCGGTGACAGACATCTTATTTGCATGTCATACAAAGTCACCGGTAAGCTTGACTTTCCTCAACGCTTGTTAGATTCTCATTGTGCGCCTAGCCGATCTAAGGACGACAACGATATTTCGGAGTGGGCAAAAATGGACCTTAAACTTTCAGAATGGGCGGTGCTTCTTTGCTTCTGTGCTTTTGGGATACAAAGCTCTCTTTCGTTTATTCAAAATATGAGAGGTACTAGTTCGATAAATATCATTTTTATTTGAGTCTCATCGTTGTATGATTTGTAAATAGTATCATCAGGTATCACTATTGAGCTATCATATTCCATGTCATAATCGCACAGTTTCCACGTTTCTGTAGTTTTGTGCATTCAAAATGTTTAACATATTTTATTCAAACACATTTTCTTGTTTGAAGTTATAATTTTTTCCACACATAAGAAGTAACCTTACTGAGTATTAAATAAAACCAGAATAAATTGAACATCGATGTATGGTCTAATGGTCGCTACTTTTGCTGGAAAATACATTTCCCTTTATAAATACAACATAACGAAAACTGAACCTCACATTAATACGTATCACCGTAAACAATCAGCGAAAAATTAGATCCGCGAAATTGAAGGCACTATTTTATGCGCAAATTTTCCACTGCATGAAAATAATAGTACAACTAAATGTCTTGCAATGTAAGCTGACACTCGATCCAAGCTGAACAGTTTCAAAGTCGTTATAAGGATACTGGCATATTTCACCTTTTTGAAGCTCGGCATATTGTCAATTCCAGGCAACGACTGTTTCGCCCAGTGTCGAGAGATATTGCCACTGGTTAAAGTCCATATGACTGGAATATCATTGACCAGTCGAGCATATTTAAAATAAACAAATATGCTAAACAGGGAAAAAGGACCCGTATGATATTTTTAATATTTGTATATCTGAGACCTCTTTTTCAGGGAAACCTGCTATTTTGACATTATTAAATTACAGTACCAAACAAGGTTTTTAAAAGCTCCAAAATAAGAAAAATGCATTAGCTTTTGAGTATTTATAAAGTAATTTACCCATATAACGTTAGTACTATATTTTAGCTTTAATATTTTTGATGAAATACATGTACGACTCGAAATCGCATATGGTGACCAATTTCCGAACGTAGACCTATACTGATTGATGAAAACGAAGAGAAAGTTTAAAAAGTACTAGCCTATCTCGGTACTCAAACAATTGAACTTTTGATACATATTGTAACACTAACAAAGTTATAAAATGTGATGCTATTTTGAACACTTTATGTCAAGAATTGATCCATAAATAAGTGTAATCATGAACTACTTGTTTCAGTAACGCCAACTGACGTTTGAATGACGTTTTTGACATCAGACAAATAGCTCTGAAGTACTGTACGAAAACAACAGTAATGTCCTTAAAACACAAGTTACTAACACAATTTATTTTGTTCTGTTAAGATTATTCATTAAAACTATGAATAAATATTTTCGTCAAACTATCAGGTTTTCCTTGAGACGGGCTCATATGCCAATAATTGAAGTTCTACGTACAATTTATATGTCATAAGCAAGTTACTGTAGTTTATCAAGCAAATATGCCTGGAAATCAATGTATAAGTGATGCACATAATTATAATAACGTAATCACATAATCAACATGCCAAGTTTTATTTTCTATCGATAAATTGACAAGTTCACCGTTAAAATGCTAAATGCCTTCCGTTTGCTATGCAATGATTTTATGCCGACAACTTATAGTTTATCAAATACGTTATTTGTCTTAAATCGAAGACTGAAAGTTTATTATTATTATTGAGTAGAATACGTGCGTTGATATCATCGACGGCGTTATGTAAATATTGTAACAATGACACACACAAAACGAATTCAGAGAATTAACATACTTTTGCTGAAAATGCCACCAGATTGGTTAAACGCATCAATTAGTGTATCCTACATGTTTATTTCTATTTCAGAGATTGAACAGAACTGTGCAAGAGACGGTGGTTTCTGTATCAACGTGAACGTCCCACAGCCACGTAGACGTGCCCAAGCTGCTCAAAGACGACAACCGGGATTTGGTGCTGGAGCAGGAGCTGGACTAGGAGCCGGTGCTGGTGCTAGAAGGGGAACTAGAACCCGAAAGGGATCTAGACCAGACCCTAGAGCATTAGGACAACAACACACACGTTTACCAGGCTCAGCAAAACCATCAGTACCAGGAGCCGCCCCTGCCGCAGGAGGAGCTGCGCCACCAGCATATGCCCCGGCTGCTCCCGCCGCCGCACCGGCCGCACCTCAAAACACCGGCTTCTTTTTCGGAGGTTCCTCTAGCGATCCATTTGGAGGTTTGATGAGTATGATGATGTTCTCCCGTAAGAAGAGACAAGCACCCGCCATATTAGACCCGGCAGAAATTGCTGAAATTCCACGAAGACGTAAAAACCAAAGCATGTACAGTTATCTCAACGTTCATTGTAGGAAATCTGAATTCGATTTCGGTTGTAGAAAAACTGGAGGCTTTTGCTGTATCCCATTTCCAAGATAAAAGGGGCGTTATATTGGTATGTCTACATTGTTTACTACATTGGTTTATTATCTTAATCCAAAACTGGCGAGATTAATATATAATATACCGACAAATGAGTTGGGGACCTTGGAATAGAGCGGATGTAGCTGGTTAACTGAACCCCATATAATTGTTACTTTATTATTAATATGTAAAAATGACCGCATTGTTCGCATATTTTACTTGCAAATACCGAATATTTGGACAACAATGAAATCTGACGGGCCTCTTCCGGACCAGGGCTAGATTTGTCAACGTTAGTATATTGCTATATACGGGAATTATAAATAAGTCAAAAACAGACAATTTTCCCCAAAAGTGGTGAAATCGTGACAATGTAGACATATGATGGACGGTGTGGTGACATATTCATATAATATAAAACATCAAGCATCTACTTTAAGTCATAAATCCAGCCACGGTAACTGACGCTGTATGGTTAGGTGCTTGCATTGTCAACACTGACACACACTCACATTTGTTTGAATTAGTTTTTCCCTTTAATGTGGAGGCGTCTTTGTACTCAATATGACGCCTCTATACCAGTACATGGTGTTTTCTACTGCGTTCAAACATGTGTCCTACCGGAAAAACAGTTAGGGGTTTTTATGTGTATTGTATTATTTATTGTTCTGTTTTCTATACGAACATGATTATAAGAGTTAATGACTTTCTAACTTACGGGCTATTTTGTGGCACTTTGAACGGTTTATGTTAATATTGGCCTATTTCAATTCAATTCAACCACTGGTCACCTAATGTCCATCTGTATATACATGTGTATGTTTGTTATGTGGTCATTCTCTGATTGTTTGATCCAGTGGTCAATGATTCTATATCAGTTTATATTTCACATACATTCTTGTTATATTATATACATGTACTATTATAACCTCTATAAAGGTCACACTATTCTATTACAACGACAGTCATGCAGTTACCTAGACTCCATTAAACCACCAATAAATTCAGATGCTAATTTCCCTGTTAAAGTATTGTTGACAGAAAAACCAACGACCGTAAAACATATGACACTGATTTAGGGAAAAACTCATTTGTGTACTTATTTTTCCTGAATATGATTAAAACTCCTAAATGGGACATCTGTTAATTTATACGTATTATTAAACATACTGTCAGTCCTTTCTGACGCTAGTGTTAAACGAACAGTCTCATACTTTGAAAGACGCCCCACCTGCCAGAACTAGTTTATTAACCTACGAATACGACAGTCAGCCACTAAGCCAGTGAATTAACAAGTCCAATGGATTTACCTTTTACCAAGTATAATATACTGCAATAATATTTCCCCTCGAGAACCTCTCAATTACAATATCTAAAACTTAAGTATACTTTTACTGATTTGTTTTCTATTCAATCTCACTATCATGGCAACCATTTATTATATGTTAACAATGTTTAGCGCTTTTATCATCAATTGTACATTATAAATTGTACTGTGTATTGCCGTACAATTATACAACGTTTGAAAGTCTCTCGCATTAGATCATTTATCGTATGGCGCTCTACATGACACTCCACTGCTTCGAGACAAGTTAAATAGTTCCTGCGGCCAATTGTTTTACAGACCAGTATTGTGAGAGACATTTTTTTTATAATTTTAGCAACTAGAACTTTTTAAAGTGTTAATAAGGCTTGATAAAAAGGTATGAGGAAATCGGACTAGGGAGGCAGCAAAGACTCGCATCAGTAACATCACAACACATGTACAATGAGCAATGCCTTCACGTTAGTTAAAGAAACAATTAAAAACTCCAAGTTTCCCGCCGAAAAATGCGAAATTTTACAAACCTCTCTGATTTAGTGGGCTTATGTGTGTTTGGGTATATTCATTTAGTATAATTTACCTAAAAATGGTGTTATTTGCATTATTAGTAATTCAAATGTGTTATATAGTTTATTTACGACAAATAGTTTATTAAATACAAGTATTTGCGTAAAAAAACGTTCATACTTGTGTTCATTTTGGTATGCGTGCAAGCATAGCGTCAGAATGTAAAATAAAGCGATTCTCACGACGTGAAAATATTATGGCAACGCCGGTTCGAAATGATACTGGGCCGAGTCTTGCCGAATAGCTTGCTAGTTTACGTTTATTTAGTCATCACTGGTCATTAAAATGCGTAATATAGTTAATCAACCCCATATTGTTAGTTAAATATAAGTATTTGGGTAAAAACTTTACTATTTTGGTAAGATTTGGGTATATTTGGGTGTTTCATGCAGCCGCGTCTGTCTGACCTACTTAACGTAATGACCTAGGGGAGGTAATTCAGACTACAGGTGCACGTTAAAACACATATCGAAACACATTTTTTTCTTATTTTTAATTTCTTAAAGGGGTAAAAGAAATAATTATGGTTATTAACGTACATTTCTTTATTTTAAAATATACAAATAGAAATAAAAATAAAAAATAAAAAAAATAATGGTGTTAGTCTGGTTCACGAATTTCACGAAATTCTCAAAAAATGCTTATTTTTTCGTAATTTTTTTTTGAAATGGTAAACCATCCAGAACAGGTCACGTGCCCCTCCTTAGTCTGGTTCATGACTGTAAATTTCGGGTACAATTGCTTTGCATAATATTTGTGGGACCAGTCAGAATAAGAAAGTCTCGGGTGAAAACAGTCAGTGTCAACAACAAGATAGGCATGTAGTTATATACGTGCAAACTGGGTGCACTTGTAATATTCATTATGCTAATTAATGTTATGGTTACTAAAACAACGATTAATACACAACTTTAAGTATAACAGTTGTTCAGATTGTCATTTCAATGCCTGTACAAATGAGCGATTTAGCCGGAGGGATAGATTGTTGACAGTACGCATGCGTGCTACATAAAACATGGGACAGTAACTGTCTCGATATCTAATGAAGATGTCCCGTATACATGCTGAAATAAGTAGCATATGTCTATTTACAGTATTATCTTATATAACAAAAACAATATTTCTAGTATGTTTTGGTTAAGTGCATGTCCGTGATATAAGGTTTAATGCTTAAGTGGGCGCATTAATTACTACCACAACAAACACATAGCTTTATTGCAATTTGGTAAACAGACGAATAACAATGATACACGCGCATGAATATTTTCACATAATATAGTATAAGTATTATATTATAACTATAATGGGATTGATACTATATATTCATTTATAATTCAAGTATAATGATTATGCAAAATGAATATATTCAGGGAGGTATATCAATATATATGTACGAGGGGTGTACCAGAATTACGTAGACTTTTATCATAACTTTTTTATTTTGGCATGTATTATCACCAAATTTTTCGTAGAAAAACTTCAAGCCTTTTTCAAGAGAATTGGTAAACATATTTTCTAACAGAATGTTAGAAATCCATTTTACCTGTCGCCATAGTAACCAATAGTTGGATAGGCGGGGCAGCGAATTTTAAAAACATTTTTGGCATTATTCAACTGGTTATACCTCACAAATAACAAGTCTAAATTTAAAGCGACTTCGTGCCATACACGCGCAATATCCTTGGAAAGTACGCTGTAAATTTCGACTTTATAAAGGTTACCGTTGTTGATTTATGGTACAAAACAACTAACAGCTACTGCGCGTCACCAGTGAAAATATGGCGTTTGCGAAATACGCTGGAAATCGCATCAACATGAAGTTTTGTGTGAACCTCGGGAAGACGCCAGAACAAACGCTTAAAATGTAAGAACCTGCTAACTCTAAATCTCTTGTATCGACTTACCTGATTTTCAAACGACACAAGCGCATCAATCGTGGTAGAGACCGTATAAAACGACATGGACCGACGGCGAAAACCAACGGCGATTGCGACGTCACCAAGCGTTTTCTAGGACTACATCGACCTGGGTCGACGTTCTTTTATAAGGGTTATATGCGACTTTTCTGGTAATAAATTGGAACTTTTATCGCATTTAAGGCAGTAACTAAACACTCGTAAGTTTTATGTATGGTTGTTTCCATCTTTATAGCTACAATGTACACATTTAGGAGCTTCACCTATCCTGGAAGTTCCGCCGACGTCGTGACGTTCCGTTGACGTGCCCCGCATACCGTACCCCTATCTATCACCGGAAGCTGCAGAATTTGATCCAAATAAGATACGGCTTTGAAATTTCACGTACTTACACAGTAAATATTATTTGCACTCCACACAAAATTATTTGTTTGTATGCGGAATGGTATGGAACGTATGGCAAAAGTCTACGTAATTCTGGTACAACCCTCGTATTTAAATCCTTGATATATTTCATGTGTGAATAAACAACATATGGCCGTCAGAATGACTTGATAGTATAGGGTGCGAGTGAAGTTTTCAAATTTCCGCGACGTAATGTACCGACAAAAGACTTTTCCCATACGACAATGTCTGATTATATACATTTTTATTGACCATTTAATATTCTAATTAAAATAAAGTATTCGATTTATTTCACTGGTGCAAAATAAAATTCGAACGTTTTATTTTCTAAAATGTGTTACATTTTATATAAAAGACGGAATTTTGATAGGAAGTCAGTCTATGGTGTATAGACTCTTGAGCTTATATGATATTTACCATTTCTTTACTTTCAGATCTTTGTAGTTAAATGTGACGAACAGATCTACAAATACTTATTTAGTATTGTGAGAATGTATTAGATACATTCATCCAGTACAAGAGACACGTGACATGGGAATGAGGAACCATATAGTCCAAAAGAAGATTAAAATACCATTGAAATTACATAACACTATACATATCCAACTGATTAAATCTGTATTTAAACAATTTGTGAAACACACCATGTGTTTGCTGTGACAACTGAGACGACAACGATGTTTGTACTGTGTTATTCGGAAATGTCCTCTTATTTTGAATATTGTTGAAAAATGATTGGCTAATATACCGGAAGTTGATGCAACGCATAACGGGTATTTTACGCCATTAACAAAACGCGTCATGATTTTCTTCTCTATGGGTATATTCTAACTTGTTACCATCGTATAACTAAGTAATTCAATTTTGTTAAATATATCGAAATAAATAAAATTATTATTTTTAATTTATGTTTTTGTTATTCATTATGTTATTTATTGTGCACCTTGTTCACTGTGGTATAACGTACACCGGATATTGCTAGTAATGTGAATAATGTTATCAATTTTCGCGACATTCTAGTGAAGACCATGGTAAGTCCAGAGGCGACGTTTTCAAACTTCTGACTACATACATATCTCAACGTTACTTTATGCTACACCAAAATACACCAATATATGTCAGATATGCATAGGAGTGTGAAACTTGGCCAGCATTAGGCCGCTGCTCACTCGCAAAATTACGAAATATTGACCACAATGCTGAACATATGTTTGGAATTTGTGTAATATCCAGATAAAGTTTTGTTGAACTGAGCATTCTGTTTAATATATTGAACCAATGATTTGTACGACCGAATTGTAGAAAAATACAAGTAAGATTTCAAGTTTACAATGTATTGCATATTACCTCAATGTTGGTATAAGAAGTATTGCTATGTACTTATCAGTATCCACATGGAACCGACAACCATAGATTTGGGGGAAAATCGGTATTCTTGACGAGAATGGAACAACGGATCGCCAGACGACTTTCTGATTACAACTAACGTGCTGGTTATTAGGTGTGCCAATATTCAGCCTGCATGACTTCAAGCTTTATACGTGGTTTGTCTACACGACGATCCGAATCACGTAGTTAATTTGTCAGTGACTAAAGGAGGTCAGCCTGTAACTGGTCACTGACCCATCAGTACGTCAGCAGGCTGTCCAAGATGTATTAAATCCTGTCAAACGCTACACAGAGCAACGACACAAAAGTGTCAAACCACATAGACCAAAACAAGGAGGGCGAATTATGTATATTAGTCTATAATTTGCAAGTTATAACATATACCACAGTTTGTCCTTCCGTTCTGATTCACACACCTCAGAGCATACTCAAATACGTGTTGTATGTTACAACTATGACGTCATAGTTATCAATACTCAATAGTATAGAACACGTTCCTCTAGGGCTAGTACTTTATGGCGTTTAGATTTTAAACTGAATATGCATTTTTACCTAAACATCCTTATAAAGACGAACAACCAGATTCGAACGGTTAGAGAAATGTTGCATACTCTTTTTTTCGAATTCTAACGTTTCAATAAAGCATACCTTGCATACCTTAAACATTACTTCTGTACATCATTGAGGTGGTATTCTCCATTGTTAGTATTGTTTCTTTAAATCGGTTTCAGACTGATTATACACTACTTATATAGCAGCACAGAACATACAGTATTCAATGATTTATTGACTATATACGAGGGTCATTCAATAAATTGAACTGGACTGGACTGGACTCGTCATTTTAATACACATTGACCCAGTTAATAACTAAATTATAACTACAGCCTTACGGACACAAGTGCAGAAAATATAACACGAATCGATGGATTTTTAAAGAAAATATGGATAAAATAAAACTATCACCTTACCGCAACCACCACACAACGCAAATATATTCTGACGTCAGCGACGTTATTGAAGTTTTGCTATTTTTCAAATGGTAAACTCGAAATTGAATTATTTCATTAATATGGAATTGAACACAAATATTTTAGTTATATATTATTAAATAGATCTACTACAACATTTTATTTATTCAAATTTAATTATTAAGCTGGACTTTATGGTTGTATGCTTAATTGAAACGCCTCGTAAATTTTGACTGGTGTTTCCTCAAACGTCCCTAAGTTTGCCAATTTCGTTCGATCCCTCAATCATTTTTAATACCATGCTGCTCTACAGAAATGTGATTTTGTCACTAAAACCATCAATCAAACAGACACACCCAACATATCGATAAGTTACACGGTGCATGTTTATGCTATAACTTTTACGTACTGGCGTTCTCTCTTAACGAACACCATAGTGTTTGCGATGTAGGATGTGTCCGTCTCACGTCATCAGTATATCCATTAAGTTTCTTATTGAGGGTTGTCTCTGTGGTCATTTCCCTATTCGCACTTGATCGTGAGATTTGCTTCTCTGGAGGTTGTGTTCAGTTGTCTAGTATTCTGCATCGCACGGACTGGCCGGTGAAGATCGGCCTGAACTTCTTGTGCCCGTTGAATCGGTTATGTCCGGATTGGAGTCTGACCACTATCACGTGTTCTTTCCTGGTTAGGAGATGTTATGCATCTGCCTCTTGTCTCAGCCCAGTAAGTGACTTGATGACGGTGACTTTCTCCTAGCAGGTTGATTGCACAGGTGGTTTGTCTGACTGAGCACATTACTGAGTAATTAGATCAGCTTCTTCATTGTCCGTCAATCCGTAGTATGCTGGGAAATACAGGGGGTACGATACAGATGGGCTGATTCTTTGCTAACCGAGGGACATTGTTTTTGATCCGAAGGACATTGTTGTTGATCCGAGGGACATTGTTTTTGATCCGAGGGACATTGTTGTTGATCAGGGCTTCCAATAAAAATAGTTATCAATTTTCTAGGGCTTTTTTCAGCTGTTAAGGCCACTCAAGCACCCTTTGACATTTTAACTTCCAATGGTCATTCCTATGGAAACCTACGTTAGTGTCTCCCTGGGGAGACTATTTCTCACCTGTGGGTGTGGCAGCTAACATCGATCCGCGGCACCAAGGAATAGACACTGCCCTCACAGGCAGGTGTCAATTTACACCTTTGTGGAGTGGAGCATGTGCGTCTTGCTAAGAGAAATTGACCAGTGGTTCAAACCGAGGTTTAACCCGGAACCTGTAGATCCCGAAGCGCGCGCCTTACCCCGCAACTTCGTACGAAGGGGAAACAATCCAATTAAGTCAAATGAATGTTGTAATACACATTATCAATGACAGGAAAGACAACTTATGCTGAATCAGTGTTATTATATTCTTTAAGTCACTTTATTGCTCCCACAATTTTTTTCCGATCATCCATTACATACAATGAAGTATGGAATCATGAGGCTGATTCTTTTAACAAACGGTCAATACTCGACGAAAGAATGTTAACTATATATGTCGAAATAGTAGACCAAATATCGTATTTAGCAAATTGTATGGTGAAAAAAATACTCCTTTTGCAAGAGTTGCTCCCCTTAGACTTTAAATCATACATTTATTGTTTACAAAGTGTCAATTTGTCAACAAACCATCTGGGTGTTTTACTACATTTTCTTCCATCTTATGGTGTTTTCCACATTTGGTAATCAACTATAGGGCTCCAATTCCATCATTCTGCAGAGAGGTTACCAAGTTATAGCTTATTAAAATAGCAGTTTAAGTTTAATCATATTTTATTGCATGAATTTTTACAACATTTACAAAGGGTTTGCATATACGTACAATTAATTACAGCAAACAGAAGCATATCATAAATGCAAACCATAGAAACTTTAATGTTAATATATTCATTACAAAAGGATCGGGCCACAAGTTATTTCAACATTAGATATCGGCATATTCTTAAACATACATGTTTATACGTACGTTGTTAAAGGTTATCGTTTATTTAACTAAAGGTGGACAATCGGTACCTTTTTTTCCGACCGGACGGAAACTGTATGCAATCAAAACTGCCCCCACCAAGAATGTCAAAAGGACACCTCCATGCCAGTCTGTAAAGATTCAGATATTGCATCCGTTAGGTACAAAAGTGCCACCATGTGTTCGAGCCTACAGAGAGCCTACGGGTCACCGGATTAGGCGACGAGTGCGCTAACCACTGAGCTACAGAGGCACTTATATACCTTGATGATGGCCCCCTGTAAAAGAAATCGGACATAAGATAAGCTAGGCTTGAAGAAAGTAACATACAAGTCATGGCTCCCCTCAGATAGTACTTCTCTGACGATAGAAGAATCGAAAGATTCAGGTTAGAATAGGAGAACTGAACAAGTGAGACACGTAAGACACTCATAGAAGTGGGAAGAGATAAACTGCAGACATGATAACAGCGACATGGTTGGTCAACTATAAGCTAACAACAACGATACAACAAGTGTCACGACAGAAAGTTATACGATACCAAATCGTAGGTCAACAAGAATGACTGACAAGTAACCCAAGCAAGAAAGTTAAATACCAACATGGTAACATCATAGCAACAGGAATACCATGTTGTTCAAAGTCTTCTGAATGATGTTCCTGTGACAAATCTATACACGATCGATGCATGTACATATCTAGAAAATCATCATGAGATTGTACATCATAGTTACCAAACAGAAAGATACACGTGTTAATTGGAATGCATATTAGCGCGACAGAATTACACCCGATGTCATTTTAAATGCATCTGTACGACGTAGGGGAAATTGATTTTACTCTTTGCTGCAATGTAATTTGAATGATGCATACGCTGTGCTTTCACTTAAGTTAAATGCAATGAGCTCACGAAAGTGTACTCTTAACCAACGTAAAATTAGTCAAACACAGTTGTTTCCCTTGAGCGTTAGGGAAAATAATTGTTAAGACAAGCGCTGATGTAGAATTTTTGGTTCTACAGATGGCTAGCCATGTGCTCCCGAAGCTCCTAATCTCCATCGTATATAGCGTGACTAACGCCCCAGGCTTCTACCGATGCCTCCCGGTACCCAAGATAAATATCAAGCGAATATTCGGGGAGTCACTCCTTAGACCGCGAATGTGTTTCAAAATATGGTCGAATATTTGTCAAACACATATCCCTGGAAGCTCTTGACAATTTAGCTAAACATCACCGATGCGATGTGTCGTGCTAACCTCTGTGATGCGTGGTTCGCAAAATACGTTTTTATCGCTGACGCATCCTGAGTAGTTCGGGGTACCTCCCCGAGTTATCCTCGACATGAAATTTCTATTTAATTCTGTTGAATTCAACTCATGCATTGGAATAGCCCGATGCTCTCGGGATTTCAATTACTAGTAATGTCACAAGACTTGACAACACATCGATGAGCTTCCATCAGACATAGGCGGACCTGATGTCCAACGGCAATATATTGGATCGAAAACATCTTGAACACACCCGATTCCACCCGAACTTTTCTCATAACTTCACCGAAGCTTCGCCTAGACCACGATTCCCCATTTCCGATGCTTTTCGAATCTCAAAATTATATTTCCACCGAAATTACATCGCCGAATAAAAATGGCCCATGTTCTATGATCAGACATTCTATTCACTGAATATGTGATACATGTACTTTATTATATGACATGCCATTAAACACATTTAGTATTGGAGTATTTATGTACATTTATCATAAGTCTAAACGAGTGACCTACTTTATATCATAAGGATCAAATTGGTATTCTTGTTAATGTATCTATGATATTGCGGTAGACTGGCTATGCCTGAGTGTCGGACCGTGTAATAGGCTGACACTCAGCTAGAGACATCCGAGACGGATATAAACTAGTCTATGTTACATCTGGGTGGGATATTCAACCATAAAACAATAAATTACATATAATTTATGTAATGGTTTATGTAACAGACCACCATATACGATATAATAATATATAGGTGATGACTTAACAGCACTAACTAAACATACTTATTTAAAAGTAACACTAAGACTGGGGAGTGCTTGTTATAATCCGTTCATTGGTGTACGTCGTATTAAAGAGGCGTTCCATATAAATTGATCGTTTAAATCGATTCAGGAATATTATACATTAAATGAGAATCATTATTGCTTAAACTCCTCAAATCTTCAACAAAAAGCTCCCACCAATTACCGAGAAAAAAATTCCGTAAGGAGCCAAAATAGTCACGAGTTGTTTCCCTTTGACCACATAAAAATAAATTGCTGGGAGAGATAAATTATTATTGGTGATTTGAATTTATTTTTGACATTATAGAGACATATTTGCGCAAACTTTCTCCTGACAAATATGATAATTGATAGTGCTTTGTACATTTAACTCATTTAATGTGATAGTAGAGAAAAATATGCTAGTTATAGGGAATGCCTCTTTAAGTTAAGAAACAATTTTGCAAGTTGACAGTTTTTGAAAAAAAGTAATGACTTTTTGCAAGACTTCTGAATCATGTATTGCTTTGATAGTAATATGGTCATTTTAAATATCATATAAAACGTTAACATACACGTACGCTTTTCAATGATATATCGCAATGTTACATGAAATCAAGCTTTTTCTCTCTTAGTTATGTATTGTAATGATAGCACATATTATTGGACAGTACAGCTAAACGTTTGCAGAAATGTTCCTATGGTGGACCTTTAGTAAGTTTGTTTAAATGGTTCTGGTCTGTTGAATAATTAAAGGGGTTTTCTCAAATGTAAACTTCAAAAATCTTCTTGTCTGAAACCACAAGGTATAGGACTTTCCAACTTGGTATGTAGCAGTCAACTAGTATTCCTCTACAAAGATTGTTCAAATTATGCTCCCTGTGGTCAAAATTGGCCCCGCCGGGGGGGGGGGTCACCAGTCTTATATAGACTTATATAGGGAACACATAAAAATCTTCTTGTATTAAACTACGATGCATAGAGCTTTGATATTTTGTGTTTAGCATCATCACTTCTTACTTCTTAGCAGGTGTAAATGAGTTCTTGGGTCACAATTTATAGGTGCATTTAGACAGATGAACGAGCTAAGGGCATTTGGGCCCTCTTGTTATTAACTCTAAGGCTTCGGTTCTTACGAGTGTTTTTTGGTCCACCTTAAAAGATTTGAAGTTCACTCGCAAGAAGTCTCGATTGCCTTTATTTCGATTCGCATCTGCAATGGAACGGTGAAAATGACCCTTTTGGTCTTTTCTGTGCTCAATGTGCTTTGCGTTAAATACGCACACTACATTATAGCAATGTCCAGTTACTGGTAGATATATACGAGGGACGTTTCAAAAGTTCCAGGAAAAGTGCTCTATAATGTTTATCGTATGTTATAATTACTTCAAACTTTGCATTTAAATAGAACAATTCATGATACATATTATACCGTGAATCAAACACATGAGGGTGTGTTGTACAAAATAGCACTGCTGTCATAGTAACGTCAGTAATGACTACCCGGGGCAATTTTGACGTCACGTCGTAGAATCGCGAAACTAACCTACGCATTGCTCCCAACCAAACAGCTACCAATTTACAATGACCTAAAATTACTGCATGGGACATTTGCAAAGGGCGATATAACATCATTTTGGTCAATTTATGCCAAAGTTTAAATAGTCCCACTGTTGTGTTCAGTCTTATTTGTCGCCGTATTAAATCACCCGTCAAATGTCAGTAAATCATTGAAATTTGACCAGTTTTCGTCTTTTGGCAGGAGAATTCAGACTTGAACCAATAGAATTGATAAACACTGCCGGTTAAAAACGTTGTTTGTCATTGGGTAGGATGTATGCATGATATGAACGCTTCCAGACTGTCTGTGGTACTGCTACAGATGATAATAGGAAGGTATACGGCCTGTTGTGAATTAGACGCTAGACGTTACGTTGGACGTTTCTGCTTGATTTTGTGACACTTTCGAATACTATGCAAACGGACCCTGGAAGTGCTTACCTTCAAGCGAGGCATTCTTTTAGAATTTAAAGCATTGTTGTTATTGTAGCAGGTGTATTTTGTGTGTCCTTTGACTGACTGAGTAAGATTTAGTCAGAACATGCCAATAACATACCGTCAAATATAACCTTGCCCCGGGTAGCCATAACTGACGTTACTATGGCAGCCGTGTCATTTTGTACGGCACACCCTCGTGCGTTCAATTCATAGCACACTATGTATGATATATTGTTCTATGTAAATGCAAAGTTTGAAGTATATTGACCATACTATAAATACAATAGAGCACTTTTCCTGGAATTTTTGGAACGCTCTACGTATATTGCTGGCTTAGAATGAAAAGGTCGTACTAGTACTACTAACGTACTTATATAAGAATCGAACATATTTGAAATCTGCAATTGCTAGGCGCTTCTTATGACCCTATTTTCATTTCATGAAAATCGGAACTTGTCATGTTGGCCAAACTGAAGTCCAAAAGGTACTATTTTTCCATAAGTAAAGAGTGATGCTCAGACAGTTTTTGCTCCTCGAAATGACGATTTTGTACTTAAGACCTTTTTATTCCATACAAGCGATATGGTCTATATCATGGTGATGTCTTTAGTATTCAGATAGAATAGCAGTTACATTATCAATGTCAATATGATGACGTCACGGTATAATTTCGTGACGTCGTGACGCCATCTGTCTCGTTCTCTACTCTTTCATATTTGCTTAAACACCATTTTATCGCTTTTAATGAAGCATCTGTGGCCGAATACCTCACAATATATTGATGTTTTTGTCAGATTTTAACTGCTTGGTACCTATATGCATTATTAGAATCATGATTACTGTCAAAGGGGAAATAATCCCGATGTCTAATATTCCAAATGTACGTATTATTGCCATTGAATATTTAAATTCATTTTTGTGATTCATACATTTTTCGTGCCGGACCGTATACCGTTACCATGGGCTACAAATGCATCTATTTATCGAACATGACGTATGCTGATATAAAATAAATTCATCATATACATGCGATATCGTTGGAGAAATGCACATACAAAATTGTATTACTGTATCATTACGTTGGAGTAAATAAATCAAGAATTGTACGCTATTCTGGGACAACCCTCGTACACATGTAATTTTACTGAATTCCAAGATTGGTATAGCTTGTGCCTATACTGTTTAAACTCAGTGTTACTGTGAGCTGTCATTCTGAAAGTACATCTTATCACCACGAAACATTGTCATATAATACATCTTATCACCACGACACATTGTCATATAATACATCTTATCACCGCATCACATTGTGATATAATTCAATGCGCATTCAAGGGATAAACAAAAAATATGAAAATAATGTTCTTAACATACCATGACATGTGTTGTATAAATGCATAATGTATTGTTATACTATGGCACGATTTTTCATATCTGTATTATGTTCTGTATTCTCTTGTGTTTCTATAGCAAAGAGAGCATAATAAAGTATGTTCTGTTCTGTTCTGTTCATCTTGTGATTGTCACGTCAATCACTAGAACATCACACACAATTACATGGACTGAACATCTCCTTACGCGAAACACCGCCTTTGCTGCAGCCATGAAATGACTGTATGTTGTGAGTACTGAACATAAATACAGCACATCAACTGTATTCATGCCTATATACCATATATGCTATACTTACTTGTTTAACAAATGCAGGTTATTGACCCAAACATCGACCTCTACAAAAAGTATGCTTTTGTTTAAAGCTATTTTTGACGTTCACGCTATTTTGGTCATTTATTGTTATTTGTCTCCTCTTTACCTTGTGATGTGGAGACAAAGTCCGGTCAATTTAACAACTCTGTTTATGTATTCCATTCTCGTTCAACCAGCGTTCGTGGTTCAAACCCTCAAATCCGATTGTTCAAGTACATTGTACTTGTTGTTTGTACAATCTGCTTGTGTTATTGTGACTTGCTATTGGTCTAATGTTTTCGCACTTAGCATTGCTACGAGTATTTTATTGCGCTGTATACTATAGGTACTGAGTACGAATAAAACTATATATATGTGCAAGATATTTGCGTCCGGTGTCACATGGCTTGAATTTCATAGCTGAAATTTGAAAAGACAATAGGGCTAAATCGCTAGCTTAAAACGAGAAGGTCGTAAGTGCCTTATAAGACTAATGCATAATTGAAATCTACATCATAAGGCGCTTCTTATGAGCCTATTGTTTATGAAAATCGGAACTTGTCATGTTGACTAATCTGAATTTGAAAAAGCATGTTTTGCCATAAGGAAAGAGTGACCTTCTCATTCTAAACCAGCGAAATGTTGTTGATACTGTTACAATATTTATCTGCCAGGAAAGAACAAGATTATGCTATACTCGACACACCATTCAGCCAGCATTTGACGGTTGTCAAGGTCAAGGGGGTGAATGTATTCCATGAATTAAATACGAGATGGTGCTTTTACTGCATATTGTTGTCATATAAGGTATAAATGTATGAACATTATATTGTTGTTTATATCACAATACCAGTAATAAATCAATCATACACAGGGAGCTGAGTGTTTGTTATACGAGAAATGGTGATATTCGTGGGTCTACTTAGTAAATAAATTGGTCGGCACAGATCGAAGACGGTGTAAGAAGATAGATAGACTGATAGCAAATTTCAATACATCGCATGGGGGGTTCTATGTAATATAGGAAATATAAATAACCTCGATAAACATGCAGTTGAATTTTGAACCCTTAACAGAATCCCCTTTCCTCACTTTCTCGCAGTCGAACACAATTCATTAACATGAGGTACTGTACCTTACATCTTGTATAACACGAATATATTGTCAACGTGATCGTTTCAAGTTAGCTGAATTTAAGTTTTAGTTTATGGACACACACACAACCCAAAGAAATTATCAAAAGGTCCTGTCCCCGCCGCAAAAACAGGATGACGCAATTTTACAAACAAATTACAAAAAAGCGGCGATCCAAAGTGACCGAATGAAAGGCAGTTAAAACCCTAGCAAGTTCCCCGTTGCAGGACGATCTTGTTTCACAAATATATTCCATACTGATGACCCAAGCGACCAAATGAGGCATTATACTAAGACTTGACCTAGTTTAAAACACCATGGACGATGCATGTATATGTTAATGGGCGTGTGTATGTTTGTGCTTGAATGTGCTTAGCTGTGCATGCATGAGTGCGTGCATGTCTGCGTGTTAGATTATGTTATCTTATTTAGAAGTGATTCCATGTGTTACTGTCTACTATGCCATTATATTTGCCATTCAGATTTGTATTGTGTAATCTTGTATATTGATGTATATTTGAATGTATTGTAACTCTTCAGAAAATGGAGGAATAAAAGTTAATAACAGTACAACATGAGACACTTATTGCACTTAAAATGTGCAAATGACGTGTTGGTGATAAATAAATGTAGTCGACACTAAATATTAATAACAATTTATTGTGTTGTTATGTTGTGAATATAATATTACATAGGCATATTTAACAAAGCATGCTTCCTATATTAATCAAATTCATATGACCGATTTGCACATTTGCCAACTACTCATTTGTTGTATTATCCTCATCTAGCTTCACAGTGTTTTCTATGGTGTACAAAATACAATGAAATAATAGAAATTAAAAAAAACCTTTCCTAGGACTATCGACAATTGGATATTACAATATACCTACTCGTTAAATGGCATTAAGCAAAAATAATAAATTATCAGATGATAATATCATTATGTGTATTCGCTAGGGAAAGGTTACTAGTATATCTTTCAGAAAATATGCACATTTATATATTTAAGTGAATATCTAACAACTTACAGAAGAATTGTCAAAAGTAAAAATGTCCCGCATATAATGAATAAAAGAACAAGGTCATGCTTTACACACTACCAAAAATAACCTTAAACATTTTTCTCGAAATTTCCCTTTGCATGTATCTACACGGTTTGGATTGTAGAGCGTATAACATATGTTTCAGCTATAATGACTAGCCTACAGGTGTGCATGTGTTCAGAATATAACAATAACTGGAAGGATGCACTAAGCTAGCACACCGACACAATTGTCATATCACATGACCTGTTGTAAATGTTAGTTCGACCAATCGTATCGATTATATGGTCATTTCTTTGATATCAGGCATCACCAACTAAGAAACATACAAGGCACCAGCGGAATGACCTTCAACTTCCCTTCAAACAATGACTCTCCGGCTTGTCCAATTGTAAAGGTCAAATCGGTATTATTCTTACAAATAGCTATTGGTAGTTGTTCTGCATGCCCAAATATGGTCAACTACTATAATATAGTATACAGTTGTGCATTGATGGATTTTTACATGTTTTGTCCAACTATCCATGTTTGTGTCTCAGTTATATTGTGTTGTGTGTGAAGTTATATTGTTCAGTTAGTGTGTGACATTGTATTTTATTTCCCACTTAAAACGCCACCTAGTTCACTTGTCACCATATTTCATCAGCGTCATTACGTGCTATCCCGATCATAGTATTAATGATAATTAACGTATGAGCAGGTATAAAATAACGAGGTATAATTTGCCGTAAATAGAAACATCATAAATGACAATGTTAATTAGTAAGGGTGTTTATTCACTATTGTGGTTAAAGATTTAGACCGTAAGCGCTCTAGTTATTTTACCGTGCAGTGATCATTTATTTCAGAATACTCTTATGAGTAAATGACAAACATACTCTAGGAAATTCTTTTGTACCTAGGCAAATTCAGATGTAAATGCATTTCTTATCATCCGACCATGAGTAGACATGTGCATGAGGTGCATCACCCTGCATGGGTGCATACAAAATGTACGACTCCCCGAGTCAGGAAAACAACCTGTTCTGACCATAACGGTCAAGATTTACATGTATTTTGTTGCTAAGAAACAACATTACAAAATTGAAGGTTAAACATAGTATTTATTTAGTTGGTATTGTTATATGACATGGCTCGGTATGTAATCATTATAGGCTGCCTCAAACTGATACAT
This sequence comes from Spisula subtruncata, assembly GCA_963678985.1. NCBI lineage: Eukaryota > Metazoa > Mollusca > Bivalvia > Venerida > Mactridae > Spisula > Spisula subtruncata. The sequence continues at coordinate 14,426,796 of OY787669.1, forward strand.
GCAAAACCTAAATAAAATAAACTCGCTATAAACTCAAGTCGCTAATTCAGCTATGTACTAGATACCCCAAAATTATGAACTAGGGGAACTAAAATGTTTTCAACTGGCTATAATTTATAGATGGGCTGCCTCAAAACTATGAATTTGGTAAGCCCTAAATCATAGCAAATAACTGCCAAAATTAAAGTATGATATTTGATGGTCCTGGGAAACAGCAACCAGCCCCAAAGGTTAACGTTAATAAGGTCATCCAAGAACTGTAGCTTTAAATATAACTGTGTAGCCAACTGGCTATAAATCAAATGCCAAAACTATAAAATGGTATGGACTGTCCTGGGAAACAACAACGAGTTCCATAATTGAAGTTAACTTATATATAATCGCGAAAACATTATCCGGGCACTACCCGCCATAAACAGTCGAGAAGTTTCAAACTTCGAGGCTGGTAACGCTTAAAAACGTTTGCGTTAGCGCCCAATAACACGAAGAGCCACTCATCGTACCAATGCACAACCAATAGTTTTTTTTTGTCAATATGATAAAATATAAACATGTACCGACAAGTAACATTATGTATCAATAATCATTTTTATAAACCGTAACCCGATGCAACTGGTAATTGATTAAATACAAATACATCTCTTATACAACTTGTATGGTATGAAAACTTCTCCGTATTAGATTGCAACAATGGAAGCACACATTAGAGGTAACTGGCCAACAAATATTTGTGTGCAAAATAATCTTTAAAAATGCACAAGAACTGTTACAATACAACATATTGAACTGCAGTAAACTGTGATACGACCCTTTACGAATTGGAAAACAGTTACCTCTAACCACAAGGACTTGTGAATGCATAGACTTACAATAATTATTCTGGGTTACATATATCCATTATATGTCATTGATATACACGGACACTCAAACGACAGTTATCCATACTATTTAAGCCAAGACACTCCGGTAGTGAACAAAGTATTTATTCACCTTTCCTAGAAGTAGATAATGTCACCTTAAAGGTTTGGACTATGTAAAGTTAGCATCTAGGAGGAACTAAACAAGTACCATTAGGTATATAAACGAAACGCTGCCGAACTCATTAGCTGAATCTAACGTCAGTTCAAAGTTAAATGACAGCGGTTATAAACTTGCCTGTCAGTTAACAAGTTAGGTTTATTTGGTTTCAAAGATTGAACATGTTAACGGTATTCTGAACTTTTTCATCGACTGACACAGCTCCCCAAAAGCCCCATCAAATGACTCAACAATAAAGCCTGCAACTGCACTTACATTACAGCCCCAGTTATTAGAAATACACATGTGCATTAACCCTAGTATGTGCATTCGCCCAGGATTATACATGCGTGTAAGCACTTATAACATAGGTTTTTCAACAAGTTTGTCTGACAATATAGTCTCTATTAACAAATACAAATACATGACATTTGTATAGCGCAAAAAAATATGAAATCATATTCTATTGCGCTTCACACTTATATACATTCACTTAAAAACATTCAATTTAAAACCTGGATTCTAGAAACTAGATTTAGTCATATGATAAAGAGCACACTCATTGCCGATGAAACTTCCTATACAAATAAGTTTTCAAATATGCTCTGAACCTGGTTTCACTTTTGATGTCTTTGAGATAGTTTGGTAGATCGTTCCACCATTTTGGACCAGTGACGGCCATAGATCTGTCTGCTTATTTTGTTCGCTGTCTAGGGATGTGAAAGTTAGTGGCATTTTGTGATCGTAGTCTGTACTCTTGCCGAATATGTAACTTATTCATTAATTTCCAACATGTAAATATAGATTAAAAGTATACAAAATCCCTCAGTATCTTCCATGCCCAATCTCCACCATTTTTCCGTATTTAACATCACAACTCACAAGGCCTGATGCCATCAGTTTGTACAGTAAGTATCATTTACCTAGACATAAGCAACTGGCGACAATTTGAAGACAAAAGAAATAATTGTTACACATAATTGCAGTAAAATCTGTGTCAAAGCGAAAGACATACTCGTGCATGTATGTATATCGACATACAGTAGAAAACAAGGTGAAAGGTTCAACAAAATCCCACTTATACTTGTAAATGCCTCATAAAATGCACTGACATTACGGTCATAGCGAACAATATGTGCAAACAAGTCAAAAGTATTGCGTACTACATGGGTATAAGTCTATGCGCACCAGCAATTCAGAATACTATGGCACTAGTAACTTTACCATAGTTCGAGCAAGTAAATGTATCGTTTACCCATGAATTACTGAACCAAATACCTAAATCTTACGACAAAAATAAGAAATAAAGTATACACCAAATCCTTAGTTAACTTAGTTTACTATCCGTTTAGTATCCTTCATGCTATGCCTCCACCATTCTTCAATAGTTTACTACAAAACGCATGAGGCCCGTTGTCACAATACGAGGGTCATTCAATAAATTCGTGGACTGGACTCGTCATTTTAATATAAATTGCCACAGAGAATTACTAAGTATACCACAATACACTACAGTCTTTATGACACAAGTGCTGAAAATTTTGCAAGAAACGACGCATTTTTAAAGACAATATGGCTAAAACAAAACTATCACCTTACCGCAACCACCACACAACGCAAATATAGTCTGACGTCAGCGACGTTATTGACGTTTTGCTATTTCTCAAATGGTAAACCCGAAATTGAATTATGTCATTCATATTGACTTAAACATAAATATTTAACTTGTATATTATTAAATAGATCTACTGCAACATTTTATGTATTCAAAATTAAGGGTTAAGCTAGACTTAATGGTTGTGTGTTAAATTGAAACGCGTCTCAAATTTGACTAGCGTTTCCTCAAACGTCCCTACTTTTGCAAATTTGGTCCGATCCCTGTATCATTTTTAATACCATGCTGCTCTTCAGAAATTTGACTTTGCAACTAAAAGACCGGGACACTGGATACTGCATGTTCTCCGTTTGCCCTAATTAGCAATGTATGTTTGTTTGGTGTGTATTTCCACGACAAGTGCACGATTTAATAGCTGCATGAATTTCCCTGCGTAAATTCATCGGTATTTTGACGTAAATGAAAACGTGACAGGTTTGGATCAAATATTTCTACATTCAAACTCAACGTCCAAACAACTTAATAATTTCACCAAATGTTATGATAATATCTTGCAATAAGCAGGCAAACTTTTGGGAATGTGAATTAATTAATTCATAATTTATAAGTAGTATCTACAAAAGGTAAAAGATGAATGTTTATAATGATATAAGAAATTATTATTTAAACATGAATATGATAAAATGAAAACGATTGTTCACGAATATATTGAATGACCCTCGTACATGGTGTCATCATCTGTACACTGGGCGATTCTTTCCAGGCAAGCAATGCGGACGATATGTACGGACAAAGTACGTTCCGCTAGCTGGTAAGTGCTCCGATACAACAGTACAGATTGAAATATTCTGCTTGTCACACTAGTCTACACGTGCATTTAAATACGAGGGACACGATGTATATTGCGATTGAAATGAGTTTGCTTAGGATTGTTTGATAAGAAAAAAACACGAAAATAATAGAGGAAAACGCCTGTGTCACTCAAAGCAAGACAGACGGACGGCTCACGACCTCAGTTCACGACCCTAAGTCTCCAATATGTCACTTGGTACAGCTTATACATGTCCTAATGTGAACTGTATGGGAACATCGAAAACCTTACATTAAACATAACAATTTAGAAGTGCATTTCTGACGTGAGGCAGGTATACACTATACAATAATTATATAACCTCACACCATCTCAGCGATAAACCACCGCATCATTGAAAACACGCTATTTGGTTCATTGTCACTGTTTACAAGACCAATACCTATGACCAGTAACTATTTACAATGGTGTTCTAATTGAGGTTTAAAAGTGCACGGTTTACCCATATATCAAAATAAGAAAATAGCGTGTACATTACTCAATAAAAATATTTATTTTAGCATGTTCAGGACGAATTCAAGCTTAATATTATGTGTGCAAAACACATTTGAAGCTACACGTATAAAAATTATGTGTAACAGTATTCTTTTAAATTAATTTAAAACAAATGACAAATAACGAGAGTGTTTTCATATAACTCGACCTAATTTGGCATTAGTATGGTTTAAGTAATGATACCGCATATTGAAACGCGTTCCACGAAACAAGTCAACTATACGGTATACCAAGTTGAACGAGCATATAAAACGTGATGTTTGCGCGAGATGGTCATACTTTAACTGGCTAATACAGGCAACATGAGGGCTCTATATTGTGCAGCTCTTGTTGCCATTTGGGGACATTGTGTAGTGGCCTTCTTTCCAGGTTTCTTTCCACCAAGCAATGTAAGGGAGGCACATCAGAATTATTATGGTAAATATGTTTTTTTTATATTTATGTTTTGTTCCAAGGCATGTAAAACATATTTTTACTATTTTGAGAGTTACGAAGTTTAAGTCCAATTGAATTTATTTTTTAAGGCTAAATTATTATTTTCAACTAAATGACAAAAAAGCCCAAATGGTTGAGTTGCACTGCTTCCCATCTGCTAGAAAAAATGTAGTGTAAAATACTTTATTTTCTAAAATATTAAATATGCCTAAACTGTATTAATCATGTTGTAACATGATTTTATCACTTGAAGAAGGGGTTTATTACATGGATAATTATTTGATCATTAATTATTGTATTATATAATTATACGAACATATCTAATCCGTAACAGTTACTAAATCTTAAATGATAAAGTGTAAATAATTTTAGAAATATTATATAATTATATGAGCCGTTCTCCAGAAAAACCGAGCTTAGGGACAAAATTATGAAAACGATGAAAATGTGGCGTAAGAAAGACATGACTCTAAGTTTCGGAAAATTTAAGTAAAGTATAACATCAATTTACAAAGTTACAGACCTTTAAAACTTACCACTTCTGTCTACTTTTTGAGTTCCGTCTAAACGTCACCCAAAAGTCAGTTGACGTTACGTTAACAAGCATTTCAGAAATCGAGTATTTTATGAATTCTTGACATAAAGGTTCTGAAATTGTATCATTATTAAGACAATTTTTATAATTTCTAATTGTAATATAATATACATATGCAATAAATCTGAATATTTGCATTAGGAGAAAAGTAGCTACTGTTTTATCCACTAACCCCTTGTTTTTACAAATACGGATACTTTTCAGAAATGGGTTACCATAGCAACGATAGAAGTAATTTTAACATTTTTTATGAGAAAAAAAGATCTTAGACATAGTACTATGTTATCTAATTGTTTATTATTAAATCAACGAACATTACTTTTCTCTCATCTTTTAGCATTTTCTGTGCCTCAGTAATAAACGATGTCAATACGCCCAGTTTTCCTGGAGAACGGCTCATGTCGTACCTTATATACGTCGACTGCAAATGGTAATAACCTATATGTATCGAAATAAGAAGCACATTTACATTGTGTAACTTTAGGAACAATTTTATAAAAACTTGCGGTTTATAATTTCATAAAAACCTATTTTGTAAATTATTATGTCACTACCTTGAACTGTCAGTATATTTCTAACTGCAATGTTGAAGTTTAAACATAATATCAGTACAATAAACATCAATAAATTGAAAGCATGACAATTAGAAAATAGGCTTAGGCAAAAAATCAGAACATAATGTATGCGTGACTAGCTACTTAGTATGTTTTCATATAAAGCGGACAGTTTGCTAACTGGCTTATTAATTAGCTCAGAACAAAACAATAAAAAAATATATAACACACTATATGCATTCATACAAAAAAGCACAGACTAAACCTGTATTTGTGATGAATCATAGATGGATAATAAGACATCGAACAGAAAAGTCAACACTCAACAGAAATACTCGAACACCGAACTTATTACTTTTGCAGGGTCTCCCAGTATACATAATATACAATTAAATAACAAATATCAAACAATTTCAAAGACATGTGAGAAACGGTTAAAATGTATCTCATTTTAAAGGGTAAAGACAGAAGTCTGTAAACATTATAATCTACATGATATGTAAGTGACCACCGCAGGCAAACGGCCTATATAATAAAACACAAGGAATAAATAGTAGTGGCATAGCTTGACATATTTATATGCTCAGGCATTTTCAACAACCTAATCGGGTACCTCATAATCTTATTGTGAACCACGGTTATAGATGGAAAATAGCAATTTCAATATACTATAGCTTAACAATTTCTTTTCTAACCCGTTCTGGATGTCTGAAAACTGATTATATCATTCAGGGCTTTAAGGATATTATTTAAGTTGACTTATATTCTGGTACCCTGTTTATACAGTCGAACAAAATACTCGAAAGATGTACATTTTGGAATGTGATTACCTTATTTGGTATTAACCATGCTCATATAATTTATAGTCACTATTTTATGTTGTTGTTGTTATTTATGATGGTCTCAGTGTCCGCCATCTTGTTCCGCTGTATCAATTCTGAAATTAATGGAGATGCCATAGAATTTATGTCATGGAACGTTGTCAAAATATCCAAATTTGTTGTTCTTTATTTTCCAAAGGTGTGCCTCGAGTTATATTTATTTACTGCTTCTATACATCATGTACACCATACAAACAATGAGCAAAACACCACATCAAACTTGTTTATCACATGGACAATAAAAGTTGTTTTGACAAGCGGCACCATGCGTTAAGTGATAACACACACTTATCTCTTTGTGCAGGCTATATTTGACAACCAAATAATTTTGCGCAGGAGAACATTAACATACTCAAAATGATTACTCTTTGATATATAAATATAGAAAACAAGGTGGGGATTATTCACCGTTGTGAGATATTTTAATGAAGAGCAGTGAGTGGCTGGAGAAATGTAACATTGTGCCAATGAATGGGGAATGTGTCATTTGATTAAAATTGGTCGACTGTATACGCATGTTACTCCATGTCAAATGCATAAAATGACAAGTCGTATACAGATCTAAACTTGCCACACCAGTTTATAATAACATATATCTGGTACTACAAAGCCCTTGTATCGAGAGACACCGGGAGAACACCGGGAGAACATCATCATTATATGTTACTCCTCATGCCGATGATATTCCCTCCGTTGGACCTATGCATAACACATTGGTCACGATACAGCGATGAAGTGAGTGTCTTGATTAGACGCATACACAATGGCTGGCCCAATTTTTCTCAAGTCTTTTCGAACCAAGGTAATCCACTAGATGATAAGAGTTGATTTGTAAAATAAAAAATATATTTTCACTGCCAATCCAATTTTGGCCCATTAGGGCAACATATTAACAAATGAACATTCGCCTTCATCAGTGTTTGTACGCTTAATATTTACTTAGTTTCACTAAAGTAGTGATGTTTTTGGAATTTATAATACGAATACATAAAACAACAGTATGACAGTATGTTTATAATTGACAGAGGTGATGACGAACTGTGAGAGGGAAGGTGGAGAGTGTGTGGATGTTGATTTCAGTGGTAGAACCGATCCTCCTTCACTACCTGAGGTAGAATCCAAAACCACCACCACACCAAGACCAAGATGGCGCCCAACAACCCGTGCTCCACTACCACCGCCTGCAGCACCCATTGTCACAGAACCTCCAGTGTTCTTTTGGTTCCCGTTCTGGCAAACTACTAAACTTCCAGTCGTTCCGCCTGTACCAATCGTACCCGTAACTCCGGCCCCACCACCGATGCTACGTATGTTTCCACCAATACCCGCACAACCCCCGGTAATTCCAACACAACCACCCGCGATACCAGCACTACCACCCGCAATGCCGGCACTACCACCCGCAATACCGACATTACCACTCGCAATGCCAGTACAAGCCCCGGTAATGCCGGTACAACCCCCGGTAATGCCGGCACTACCCCTAATGCCGGTTCAACCACCCACAATGCCGGTTCAACCGCCCACAATGCCGGTACAACCGCCCACAATGCCGGTACGACCACCAGCACCACCAGTAATTACACCATTCGTGGCACAACCACCGCTACCAGGAGCTGTTGCACCACCACCACCAGCAGCACAACCGGTAGCACCAGTATATGTACCAAAGGTACCACCAAAACTGGCTCCAATAAGGATAGTAGGAGTAACCCCTGTACCCAAACCTGCAGTACCAATAAAGAAGGCTACACGGGCTCAACGCAAACCAGGACGAGCTGTAAGTCACATTTGTTTCATTATATTAAAGGGTGTAGGCTACTGCAAATTCGTAATTATATACAGTAAAGTTCCGCTAATAAGACCACTTTTATTTTTTTGAAATCATGCAGATTTTTGCCAGTTTTAGGCCCTAAAGTATTACATTTAGAACAAAATAGGTCCGCTAATAAGACCGATTCACTATTAAAACCACCTTTTTTACTGGTCTTTTTAGCGGAACTTCACTGTATACCATGTCATGATTTTCTAATTGGATTGCGGGTTTTCTGATTAAAGTATATTCTAATATCAATTACGTTTAATATAATCTTGTTTATTTTCGGTATTTATTATATAGAAAAGGACTTTATTCCTGTAGATTTTGTGTTTGGACTTGAACCTTAGACTCGTGATTCCATTCTGGCGTCGGACGCTATAGCTACTAATATAACAGGACCGGCTGTCAACACTGACAAACACTGAAAGAAATGTGTATGGCTCATGACAATAATTAAAATATGAAATCGTCATTCATTAGTCACGTTTATATAAACCACAATGCATGTCATAAATAAAACAACTGTGCAAAACAAAAAAATCGACACAAATTATGCGAGGCGTATTGTTGGTTCATAAATAGTCCTGTTTGGAGACAACTATATGATTATTTACCGCGACATGCAGAGGCCGACCTGTTTATTTTTGCTTAAAACATTTTTGTTATGCATTACTTACTAAATTTATCAACATTATGCGCATCAATTTACATGGTCATAATTAGTAAAATCTTATTTAAGTCATATTTAACGCAGAAAGAGTGGAATGTACTTGACATTAATTATGATGTAACATTATTCAGTCATTAAAGATGTTGACTTATTTGCGCTTACACATAGCTACAACTGTAAATGTCAAAGGAACATTAAACATTATAGGTCTAATATAAAGTTGAATAGTATGCAAACTTGTTTAAACTAATTGCTATTACGCCACGACCATTGTATGTAAAATGGTTTAAACTAACTGCTATTACGCCGCGACTATTGTATGTAAATGGTTTAAACTAACTTCTATTACGCCGCGACTATTGAATGTAGAATGGTTTAAACTATAACTGCTATTACGTCGCGACTATTGTATGTAGAATGGTTTAAACTAACCGCTATTACGCCGCGACTATTGAATGTAGAATGGTTTAAACAAACTGCTATTACGTCGCTAATATTGTATTAAAATTGTTTAAATTAACTGCTTTGACGTCGCGACTTTTCATGGCTGTTTTTTTATTACATTAATTGGTTCCAAACTTCCCATTTAATATGTGATTGTTGAGCATTTCTATTTTGTAATTATTGCTACTTCTCTCTCGAGACACCTTTTCGCTACGATAATAGTGCAATAGAATAACAACAACAACTCCATTGGTGTTTGTTTCTCGTCTCATAGATGGTGTGTAATGTCAACGATTCTATAAATAGATTTAAAGTTTCCCTAAGTGCTTTGATAAAGCAGTACCATTGGCCAGACGAATATTCTTAAGTGACAATTTGACCGTAGGTAATACAACAAGACTTGGTTGTCCTGATCTATGAAGACTGATTAATGCGGGGGTGGTGTACTTTGTTTGCTGGAGGAGGTACGCGTTTGTACTGTCTGGTTACAACAGGTCACGGATCAGGTCACTGTCCAGTATAAAGTCACCTTGAACTTTTAACATTACCTGATGTTTCACGATCTCTCGTAAATAAGTGAAATGCCTTTGAGACAATTAGAAAACCTTAAACATTTATATCATCTAACTTCACAGATAAACAAACAGATGAACAAACTATCACCATTGCAGAATGATTAATGTTCAGACAATGAGTTGCATGACTCGACATATGATACTTATCGTGACCTTGTCGGGGTTTTGTGACATATACTTATGGTTTTGGGTTACCTATACTACTAAGTAAGGTGTATAAGAAACGCCTTGCTAGCGCAGTCACAAGCTGTGTAAGCTGTGTTATAATTTCACAGGAATTTATAATTCTATCCTCAAATATGACAACCGTCGATCCATTTTAAATCGATCTATACATATACTAGATAGAGTTTATTTTAGATAAGTAAACTGCATAGTATCAGTATAATTTCAAGCTCCTGTGATAAGTTCTATGTATTTCTGGCAGAACATACTGTGTTTTAAGATAAGTATATATTCGTAATACATTTGCTTGTAATATTGTATATTGTCTCTGTGATTTTAGGGACGGAAAGGGCGCCGTCGTCAGAGGAAGAATAAAGGTGGTGAACAAGAGCGTGAGGTCCGCCGCCGCCGACAGGCTGTCAACCCTGATCCCTGGGATTACTTGTACAATGAATGTACCGGAGGTTGGGAGTTCGACCTTGGTTGTAGCGCCAGAGGAGGGGCCAATGTGTGTTGTTATTCATCAAATAACAATTCACCAACCAAATAGGTATGACTAACATGAATACTAAGAGGTAGTTTAACAATTGATAATTGTTATTTATTAATGTGCTGGTTAGTACGATACAAATGCACGAGGGCCATTCAATATATAACGCGAACTATAGATTATCTCTAAATCTAGTCTAGATAATTAAATGAATATTTGTATAATTATTATACAGGTAAAGAACCACTAAATGCCTCCGCTGACCAAGTGGTGATACACTCAAGTAGTCCTTAAAAAAACTTTGGTTTGCCTGTAAATGGAGATATTTCTTGACAAATGTGGAGTTGAATGATGAAATTGAGTTTAAATGGTTGGTAAATATGCATGTGGTGTAGTAAAACTGTAATATTTGAATTATTCCGCTATTTTGTTCTTGATACCAAAGTGAAAGTAGACTAGGGTAAAACCCAGAACTTATAAATCCGGACATGCGTAAAAACGGATAGACCGTGTTTGAAGGACAAAAACTTTCTTAGAAGATACATGACCCCCCTTTTTTATTGCATTATTTTGAAGCTTAACTGCCCCTCTTTACAATGATATATGTGGTCCAGGTGGCCATAGACTAAAAAAAGTTGAAAATTGGGGCCTACTATGGCCAATTTACATTGAGCTATAGAGCAAATCTATTTGGTGGTTTCTAACCTACAAGACAATTCATATTTGACTGAATAATTTACAGACATCTAACGTTAATTAATATTGTATCAAAGAAGTTATATGACAGTTTGCATTATATAGTGAATGGCCCTCGTAGAGGAAATATTCTGACGTTCGGCGCCAAGGTTATCATGATAGTTGTTTCAGTAGGTGTCAACCTGACGATTGTACTACATGTCATATCAAATAGTGTTACACATTTATACACCAGTACGAGCTATGTGCTAAATCTCAGGTCACATAGTGCCATAATGTTCAAACAAGACACGATTCCAACTGTTATATACGTACATCGCTGATACATAGTCTGTGACCTTTGGAGCTAGTTGCCCATTACACGGACTTGAGATGTATGTCTTGAAAGTGTTGTACTACATGTTGGTTATAATGCCTCGACCTACTTAAATATGATCTCAGATACATATGTAATATCATTTGTCTTGGTGTTACTGTAGAACTTTGTTGTTGCGAAAAATGTTTGTCTGGAACAGTCCAGAAACTTTAAACAGGTTCCTCGGTTTTGGTCAAATGAAGATGTGTTAGTATGAAGGCCATACACAGGTCGATGTGTAAGACTATGTTCTAGTCGTCCGGAGGTAGTTCGAGCAAGGAATCGAAGATCTACTATATTTACCATAGTAGGCTGGGTTATACTTTGCATTACAAAAATGAAACATCACTCTGAGCTCATTATCGACACGTACAAGCTCACATATCAGAGCAAGATGGCTATAACAACGTGTTTTAGTTCAATTATTTTGGCATAAGTTAGGGATTATTTCCATATAAGACAGGGCTGGTAATACCACGTGACTATTGTAAATGAGCACTCTTTGTTATTCTATTTTAGAAGAACATCATTGAAAATTCCACAGTCACCACAGTCTAACATCACAGCGTTCATCATGTAGTACTCAACCCGTCTTCCGTCGTCCGTGTTCTTGTCTTGTAAATAAAAACATATACTCAAGAAATGCATTTACGTTCTGTCTTGTCCATTTGTTGTTGGTGTATCATTTTTCTATAATCAGCACATAAATGACCTCACGTTAACACGACTGACCGATCTAAACACGTTCGTCATTGTTTCACTTCACATTTATTGTAAAGTAGTTCTGTATGTTCAACAGGGGTGAGACATGTTGACCATAGCTAGGTAAATGATCATGCATGTGTTAGGTCTACTCAGTTCTGTATGTTCAACAGGGGTGAGACATGTTGACCATAGCTAGGTAAATGATCATGCATGTGTTAGGTCTACTCAGTTCTGTATGTTCAACAGGGGTGAGACATGTTGACCATAGCTAGGTAAATGATCATGCATGTGTTAGGTCTACTCAGTGAACAGATGCTATGTATTTTATTACCCACATTGTCATCTTAAACGTGTTGTGCTACCTAGTTAGTGTGATATCCTGACTGTTAGAACCTGCAACATTGTACATCCTAGATATATATAAAAACCGTCACAATTTTCTTCCTAAAACATATTAATACATAAATAACTTTAATAACTTTGTCAGTTTTTAAGGTAATATTTGTTGCCAATGCCATTGTTTAACAAGTACATGCAAGTTTTGTTCAGGACATAAATTATTTTCAAATGTTACATTTTTCTCAGCAGATCTTTAAGCTTTTTCTTTAAATCTGAAAAACTGCCAAAATCAGCAGCAAATGACGTCGTAAATTACAAATAATGCCTTGCATTTTACCCATTGATGCTTCCAATTTCACATTGAATTGTAGAATTCAAATCAAGTAAATATACAGGTTTTGTATTATTCACTCCTTCATCGAGGCATTCAAATGATCAGAAATCCAAAAGGTTTAAGTCCGGTTAGTGTAGGGGGCAAATTTAAAGCGGTCTTCGGCGAAATGAGTCCCGATCAACTGGAATCAATGAAAATGTACGCCTTCATCGATGACCTTATTGACATCTAGCTGGAGTAGCAAGCATTTATCATCCACATCTTATAAAAACTTGACTCATTAGCTTTGAAATTAAGGTCAAACCACTTCTCTATCATTAAAACAGACAAAGTTATTAAAGTTATTTATATTACCATATATTAATGATCACCCTACATTTTAACATGCACAGTTCCTCAACAGACACGAACAAGAGTATGCACCAATTCACATTTCAACTACACGACTATGAAGCGACGAACATAAGCGAATAAAAAAAATACACTATTAGTATTATACAAGATGATAAAGAATCAGTGAGTGACAATTGTTGGTCAACTTTTATGATAATCATAAAACGAAACAAATTGGATTATAGAACCCACCCATGGCCAAAAGAACTCAGTATTGTCATTAAACAGAATCTAGTAATGATTGACATGATAGACATAAACATGTAATAAAGTAGATTAATCCTTCAGCTTATGTCAGGGTTTACTGATGGAATAAGGGAGGAAGTGAAAATGAATGTTTAACATGTTAGACGTGTGACATGCAATCATAACATTTAATGTATTAAAAATTGCAAAGAAAAACCCCGATCCATATGCATCCACAGATATCAGGAAAAAAACGAAAAAATATTTTGCATTCTTTTTGTGATATTTATCTCTATATAGATTTTACATAAAATATTTTGTTTTATTTCTTTATCAATTCAACAGATACTAAAGGAAGATCATCCGTGCATTCAATTAGTGTCAGTCAGGCTCCTGGTGGAAGAACGAATAATACATGTAATATAGTTCGATTTCGAGTATTGAGCCTTGACTGCACTTTGAAAGTTTAATCCATTCGCTAATACACTGTAAATCGATAAATTACACACAGTAATATGTAGCATATCTTCAAAGGCTATTAAATGAATCACGAGTTACCCGCCCAAATAGACTCGTCTGAAAGTCCATGGCTCAGGGTTCAAAATTAAACTATAGTATTAGTCCAGTCATTGAAGCTAAAAAATATGGTCAACCTCAAACAAATTGCAAAACAGAGTTTCTTTGCATTTTCATCATCTACAGACTATATCAACTACAGACAAAAAGTCAAATATCCGAGTTCAGTGGGGAAAATACAAAAAATCGACATGTTGAAGGTCACTTTTGGTGCAATTTCAGCATTTTCCTGATTTCATACTACATGGGGAATTTTAGGTGCAAGTAATTCCCGTGTAAGTCGTTAAATATTTACTTTTACTTATATTTTCTAAAAGATACAACCTTCTTCTATCGAATACTACGAATGACTTTATCATCATACAATTAACTTTTCATATATATGCCAGTCTACCTGTTGGTATACTACCCATTCAAATGTCGACAAAATGACTCAAAATAGCACTTGGAAGGGAAACAAACGTTTTATTCATTTCTATAATATTGATCAAATTTGTAAAATATTTACACATATCATGTGTTGTATACATGTGTGTCTATTGGAAAAAGAATATTTGTGTTTGGACAGTATACAATAATGATAATATACATGAATCTATCGATTCGGGAGAAATAGTGATTGTTCTCTTTGTCTGTTCTTCCACAATTGCATTTGTATCCACAATTTTGACTTTATGATTATGAAACTTGGTCAGAGTGATCATCTGAACAAAAATTTAGGCCAAGGTTAGAAATGGATTATCAAGAGTAAAAAACTAGGTCACTAGGTCAAATTATAGCAAAACCTTGTGTAGTCGCTAGAGGTCATAATGTTGACCTAATATTTATGAAACTTGGTCACAATAATAATTCCAACAAAATCTAGGTCAAAGTTATAAATTGGGTCATCCGGGGTCAATAAGAAGATCGCTAATTCAAATCAAAGGAAAACGTTGTGTAGGTACAAAAGTCACAATTTTGGTCTAATATTTATGCAACTTGGTCACAATGCTCATCTCAAAACATCTAAGACAAGTGTGTTATTGAGTTATTTGGGTCAAAATTAGGTCAATAGGTCAAAATAATTGATGCGACCTTTTGGCTCAAGATGGTTTGTCTATTATTTGACCGAGTGACCTAGTTTTTAACACAGGTTAATCCAATTTCACACATGACCTTGATTTTTGTAAGATGTTCATTGTAACTGGATTTCACAAGTGTAAGGTCGAAATTGCGATCCCTGGTGACTATATCTTGTTTTTTCTATGTTTTGACCTAGTGACCTAGATTTTGGCTCCGGTAAACTCAAAATTTTAGTTGGCCTAGATTAGCTTCCGATGATCATTGCTGCTAAGTTTCATAAAAATCAGATCAAAATTGCGACCTCTAAGCACGATGTAAAAATAAGTTACAGATACAAGTCAAGATTTTTTTACATCAAAAGTGACAAATATCGCGAAAACATGTGACAATTCAATATATTTGTGAATATCTCAAAAAGTCCCACGAATATTCAATTATGACATTGTGTATATTGCTAAGGATAGATTTACGCACCATATAAACACAAAACTGTTTGTTTTGCAATTAGTTTGAGGTTAAAAGTTAAAATGACTGGACTATATGTCAGTATTTAATGTATAGATTGGCTAATTTGACACGAGCCTGATCTTTTGATTAGCATAATTTAACAGTCAATATCTTGCCTACGATACAACACCGAATGTATATTTTCATAACCGGGGACTATCACGAAGCACTCGATATGTAAAACAAACACAAATTTGAAATACTGATATCGCACGATATTCATGCGGAAATTGATATATTCAAAGCAAGAACCTTGTAATATATTCTTGCATAAAGGTCAGATTGAGGTCAAAATAGCCAAGCTATAGCTGCATGACTGGTGAACACATTTGCATATAAAATCCCCATACAGCGGTGGCGTTATAGTTTCTATTCAAAACTTTAAGGCCAACATTTACGCCATATGGTAAAAGGTCATAGAACTTTGTTAATTTGCGAAATTCGCCAATATTTTCACAAAGCTAGCTTAACCCCTTATACAGTGACTTTCGTTATTAAGTTATTAGACACCTGAGGCATTTAACCTTCACCTAATCATGTATTTGTTGGGATTGGTTGCTATTGCTAATAATTATCATCTGTGCTGGTAAAGTAAGACACATTTAATGATATCAAATGGTCGCATGAAGCGATTCTTAAAATAATCCACAATCTTAATTAAGAATCAGAAGTAAACACTCAATATTAGTGTTATCAGGTTAATTGATGAAATATCTGGATGAGACGATAAAACCATGGAACCATCATGGTAGTTTAATGTAGTAGATAAATTCAGATGTTGAACCTGTTTATAAAATTAACAAATACGTCCCAATTCAAAATGTATGCGATATGATGGACTTGAACAAATTGATAAACCATTCTACTATCGTATGATTAACATGATTATTGTGTATTTCTACAAGTGTAATGGATATAATTGTCTTCATTTACAATCGGTCAAATATAAGCCTAAAGGTGCCTTCACACAGTAAGTTTTGGTGTATAAATCGAGGATGTACACTTTACAAGATACACACCACGCCCATACATTTCCCTCATAGCACTTGGTATCAACGAAGGTACACATCTCTAGAAAATGTATGGTAGATGCGTACTACACATAACTACACAGTACATCTTGACTTATATGTCAAGATGTATACATCAAAACGTACTGCATGGACGCATCTTAAGCCGTATACATTCTGCTGTACATCTATCCAGTACCCTTTTACGGACATACATAAAATAGTGCTACTCGTGTTGATGTTTTTCTGATACGAGTATCACGTTTGATCAAGTAAGGCAACACTTCGTTAACGATGTCAGATCATCCGCGGCATGTTGTGATATAATTATGTAAGCAGTACTTGCATTTTGAAAGTATTTCTAATTAACAGCCGACATTACTTATTCTGTCTAATTACCACTACATGCTATTGTACCGGATGACGGGAAGTTGAAATTACGTAAAAGTAATATATTAGTCATCAGTAACTTGATTCAGTGGTAATATAAGTGTAGGTACATAGGTTATCATTTAGTAGGTTGATTAGTTTCTAGTATACAATAAAAGCAATCAATTAAACGGAAGCTGATTGCAATAGAATAAACATTAACCATACATTGTTCGTATTACATACTTTCAGTTTACTATTTTGACATTGAACAAGTTCTTCTTTAACTACATCATATAAGGTGAGTGTAATCTAAAGTGAAATTGTGCAATATTATTTCAAAAACGTTTTTTGTTTTCATATTTACTTTGTCGGATAAAATAGGCATAATTGCATTATGATCATATTACATTTTGCACTTGAGGTTAGACACAAATAAATTTAAAAAAAATGTTGAAGCATGTCAACAATTTCATTTCTTATCTTGCTCGTTCACAATCAAAGTCAACTTGAATTAAAAGTCCAAGTTTGATGTCGGGGACTTAGTCAATAGTATAAGGAATGAATTCTTTCAAAGAAATGATTATGAAACATATTTATGAACTTGTATCACGCAAAACTTCAATCACTTTGCAGAAAAGGATAATGTTTCTTGAATATCTTTTTAAGTATAATTTGTTCAGTCTTAAAATAAAAAAGAGTTTGTTCTCTAGAGTTATAAATTAAATGTAAGAATGACATAAACTTTAGCAAGTATCATTAGATAGTTGTTGTGTTTGTGAATGAGTAAGATTGGCTATGAAGTTGCTGTCATGCTTCAATAAATTCACTTTTTATATTTATTTTTTGTTGAACTTCAAGGTTGTATGAAGTTCAATATAATAGTATTCTTATTGTATCCAACAAAGATCCAATTGAAGAATAACATGCTTTTGAGAAACATGCACAATCTCACTAAAAGTTATACTCCGTGCCCTTAAGACTACTTCTTCATGTTTTGCACTCATCATATATATCCTCGGTCGTATTTTTATCACATTAACCGTCACCAACTACATGTACTTATTATTATAATAGTTATTGGCACATTGAATATAATACTGGATTCATTAAACGTTTACTTCTTCTATAGAATATTTCATTAAGTTAAACACATATTACAGTTTTATAATTAAGATGGGAAACATGTTGCCATCAAAGCTCCAAAGAACAGTTGGTTCATGTATTACAAGGGGTTCTTCTCGATTGTAATGGTTATGCACTGGTTGATGCTGATCTAGGAGGGTGTTGGAATTAATGGATATGTATCAGGTGCACAAGTGTTCAACTCGTATAAGTTGACAGAAGTAGTCGAAAGTGATGAAAAATTCGCTCCTGACCCTGATCCACTACCTAATGATGACAGCACAGACAATACTTCATAGTGGATGACGAAGCCATCGCTCTGCTGGACGACCTAGTATCACAAATATATGACAAAATGATGACTCAAGCGACCAAATGATGACTCAAGCGACCAAATGATGACTCAAGCGACCAAATGGGACAGAACTACGACGTGACCTAGTCCAACTCGCCACTGTGTGACAGGGTCTTTATATATCATATGTTCATTTACATACTAACGTTAGTAATAAATAATCTAAAGAGATTATATTAAACTTATTTAAACCTGTTTGTTGTTTAAATGGAATGTAATGCATATAATTTACAGGCCCGGAAATTTCTGAGTGGGGGGGCACGAGGTAGGGCCTATGTACGGGATTCCGGGGGGGGGGGGACAATTGCCTAATATGTGTGTGAAAATGCACAGGAAGAGGTACATTTGTAGATGTGGGGGAATCCATAGTACTTTTTTATGTTATAAGCGTCAACATGTACATTGTGTATGTTCGTGCATATTAGTAAGTGTTCACATACAATATTTGTATATAACAGCTTTCATCCTTTTGGCCATTGGAATATTATAACATAAGTAGAGGGGTCCGGGAGCATACTCCCCTGGGAAAATTTTCAAAGCAATGGATGAATCTACTTGCGTTCGAAGACTATCTGGGAGCCCTGCGATATCCTTTTTTCTTCATTCTGAGAGTTAACCTTAATGGTTTAGGTATGATTATTTAACAGTTAAAAGGTAATTTAATGAGCTAGGGCAAAAATTCTCTTGTAATTGATTTCTGTGATGCAACAGCTACGTATAAATATATACATGTATATCAAAAATATTCTGTGAGCGAAGCGAGCACGAAAAATGCCCATCTTACAAATACTTTTTCATCTAGAACATAAGAAAAAATACCCATATTATTTAGAGATGTCTGTTCAATACCTGTTTTACTATTTATTCAAAGTTTTTAAAAAAAAATCTCAGCTAACTGGGGGGGGGCACGGGCCCTCGTGCCCACTGCCTGGATCCGTGCCTGATTTATATGCAGTAGGTATACATTCACATACATCTTTACATTCATATCTACGTGTGGTTTATTTAATTTCATTTTATAAATAATTCAAAACATAAATGATCATAAACAATTTAAAACATCATTTGATATAACTCTGAAAGTATAAATGTTCGTATTCGTGTATCAGTGTAGAGATATTTATAACAGGACAAACGTGGAATAAATGGGATAACTGAGACGTTCATAGATGAACAAGTCTATTATAATAAAACACACATGGTTAAACAATATGATAGTATATTCCATCAGAAATCGGCATTGTTCTATATTAAGTATTATGAACGAAACTAATCACGCGGTCCCGTTAGTTACAGGTGACTAAACAGGGCTGCTAACGCTGACCGGTGCACACAATGATATTGCACCATTAACGACGGTCCAGGTGTTTCTCTATGGCTATATAGTACGTTGGTAGTGTAATAGTGATACACGATGATGAATATATTCATATACCACACGGAACAACACAAGAACATCGTTTGTGAGAGTCGTATGTTTTTTAGCATAAGCGAGAATCCGAACCATGGTACGTCGATTTATTAACGACACCTCGGTACATGACGTCACAAACGTCGTTTGATAGTATATTGCTTCTCAGTCATTATAATCTGAACAACCATCCCTCAATCATTTCTCACATTCTCAGACTGCATAAAGACTTGTAGAACTATTTCCAACGTCGTAACGATATGGCATTCGATATATGGGGGGGGGGGGGGGGGCACATCAACTCGTTGTTGACGACATGTTTGTCTGGTGAAGATGTCACTGGATGAGAGATGTTGGACTGTGATGCGATGACGTGGACACACACAGCACGTAATCTACAGATGACACGTGGTCTACAGATGGCACGTGATCTACACACAGCACGTGATCTACAGATGACACGTGGTCTACAGATGGCACGTGATCTACAGCTGACACGTGATCTACACACAGCACGTGATCTACAGATGGCATGTGATCTACAGATGGCACGTGATCTACAGATGGCACGTGGTCTATACACCGCACGTGGTCTACATATGACACGTGATCTACAGATGGCACGTGCCTATAACGACTCTGGACTATCATATCCATCCAGCCAGAATGTCTTCATCATACCTTTGCCCTGCAATCATATACATGTACGGTATGATATCATTTAAATCGGAACTGTAGGACGTTTTATAATGCAAAGAACCCAAACACTAATATTTACCTCTGCAGTAACCGTATAAATCACGTCGCAGTTCTTGATTAATTTTTGAATTATTTATTCATGTTATTTAATATAAATAGTATAAATAGGAAGTGGGATCAATGTCCCTACGGGCAAAAGCCCGTACGCTCACTTTTATACTCTACCGTAGGAAAGCTATAAGTTCGTTAAAGAAAAAACATACGTTACCTTTATTTCAATTGAACCCCTTTTGCTAATAGTGTAACCGTTTGCTTCATTGAGTCTAGATGCAGACGTTTCTGTCATTTGTATTCGTTGTGCTGTGAACAAAATATAGACGTACACTGAGCGGCAATGAAAACGCAACACTTTTTAAACTTGAATATTTTCGTAATCCGTTAACTTATAAACTTGAAATTTTGTATGCTGACTTCGATTTATATTATCTACAGAATTCTAGATTTTCTATGAAAATACTTTAATAACCACTCGTCCATAGCGGAATAGCCTTAAACTGCATTTTTCCGCGAGCTGATGGGTGGCTAGTGGTATGCTCACATATTGTGCAAGCTTTTTGAAGAATATGGATGGATGAGTCGGAAAAACAAAATAACTAGAAGAAAACATGGTGCATATGTCAAAGGAAGACTTCGAAAAATCGGACGTTATGCTCAAGTGAGGGGTATACGTACTAAAAATCAAAGTTTCGATGATTTAAAGTCCCGAAGTCATTATTTCATTCATTGAACACGAGTTTAAATACATATACACCTGATAAGAAAGGTAAAAATGCGTTAGAAATCATAGGATGTAAGAAAAATGTTTAAGTCAAGTGCGATAACTCTTTGATAATTATCCTCCCTTTTTAAGATTAATCACCAAACTTTTACACTAAATTGTATAACTGGATATTATTGAACTAGTCTACATGCTCTGGTTATGATGTTTATTAATATTTAGACGTTAATTGTGTTTTGAAAATTAAGCACGCAATAGAAAAGCGCATTTTTCTCCATTCAGTGCAATAATCAGTCTTAAAAGAAGAATACGTATAGCGTCCATGCAATTTATCTCCTGTTACAAATGGTGATACTTTCACCATCCTTGGGACAAATATAATAGAATTATATTAATCTAAAAACGAGCAGTTTCGAATATGCGTTTAGAGCCGCTAAATTTGAAGCAGTGTTATAAATAAACTAGCAAGTTAATTATTTACTCAATTTATAACTCCACGATTATCTCCCTTTGACCATAGGAAATACACCAAGGCTCTGATAGAGCAAACTTTACCATTTTATTGGTTGTGCACGAAAAAGTGCAAAGGCCCCTTAACAGTACCTGCACTTCACATAGCCCTTCTGCAACAACGGCATAGCATCCCACTAGCATGCCATGAACGTTTCATACGATTAATACGTCGTAGGTGTACACGAGGCATCGGTCAAGACGGTGGTTTTAAAAGATTAAAAATTGTGACTTTCTGTTTTATACTGACCCCAAAACAACTGATACCAAACTATGTTGCTAAACAAACTTATCTGATTCTAAGTGATATTCATGTGTCACTTGCATATATCTATTATATGTCTAAATTTCGCGATGCTTACACACTTATTAAATGTGTTATGCTATACTATGTAAGTGTTGCGTTTTCATTGCCGCTCAGTGTATATACGAGTATATGTGAGGAAATGATTCAGTCGTTACTGAAGTAAAATTGACATTCAATTTGGTTAAAACTGTATTTAAGTTATTATTAGTTGGTCAATTCTAATATATTAACTATTACAAATAGGACAGGGTGGCAGCACTCCGGGTTCTAATCTGAGCTAAATTTTTGTTCAATGTATTACTATCGGTGTATTGAAAATGAAACAGCCCCCCCCCGCCCGATAAAAATGTAATATTGAGTCGGGAATCAAGTACTAGTAATACTTAATGCAGCCTTCTCATAGGCTTATATTAACATAAGAGCTTTATTTGGCTCCAGTTAGTAATTTTTATAAACAGTTGTACAAGGAACAGTTTGAGATAAGACGTGTATATGTAATAGTTTTGACTGTTAGGGTGTTTAATACAATAGGTAGGACACAAACCAAAGCCACGCAGCTACGGCGGTAGCGCCTAGCCACACACGCAAAAATGGTCAGACTTAGTACAAGCCATCCACATCCCCATAAATGAATGCTTCAAGCGAGCATTATATGCTCACTCAGACGTAACGCACAGAATCGAACCACTCCGTAAAGATCGATTGTTGCCGTAAATCAAATCATTGCTGAATAATATCCAACGGTGCTATGTAAATGATACACATATCGTTAGCAATAATGACACACTGTGGACTTTGAATTTTGTGCATAATTAGCCATAAAGGGAGGTAATTATAAGTGATAACTACACTGAAGTGAAGTAGTACATTATGTTGATCTTGACTTACGCATTCCCGAAGATTCCATTCTTGACGCTGTATTAACAGTATCTCCAAATAAACAATAGCGTGGCATTTTGTGTCCAACAACTCCAGCCGCACACGGACCTGTAAAAGTGTTGTATACAACCAAATAAACAATAGCGTGGCATTTTGTGTCCAACAACTCAAGCCGCACACGGACCTGTAAAAGTGGTGTATACAACCAAATAAACAATAGCGTGGCATTTTGTGTCCAACAACTCCAGCCGCACACGGACCTGTAAAAGTCATAGGTGGCAGTATCAGTGTTTGGGGAAAAAAGTCACTGAGCTAATATACACTATCAAGGTATTAAGCGTAGTTTATGTCTATGTCCAAAGATTGTGGAACATTGCATCTTACAATAGGCTTGGTTCCCAACATTAATTACGATACTGTGAGCGCAGCGGGTTATCAGCATAAATAAAATGACCTTGAGCGAAGTTAAATAACGAAAGTAACACTGTTTTGCTGTTTCGCAGTTATAAGATACAATTGAACGAGACTTTCGGTAAGAATGAATATCTTATAGTTTATTCGAAGGACTTGTATAGCGATTTTTCTTCAGCGCCCGTATTTTATGCTGAAACAACGAGATGCGATGTTCCACAATATTTGGCATATAGTACGCTTTATGCCTTGATAGTATATTAGCTCAGTGACGGATTTTTTAAAAATATTTTTATTTTTTAATCGTTTGCGGATTAAATACTGATACTGCCAGCTGTGGTAAAAGTGGTGTATACAACCAAATAAACAATAGCTCCAACAACTCCAGCCGCACACGGACCTGTACAAGTGGTGTATACAACCAAAATAAACAATAGCTCCAACAACTCCAGCCGCACACGGACCTGTAAAAGTGGTGTATACAACCAAATAAACAATAGCTCCAACAATTCCAGCCGCACACGGACCTGTAAAAGTGGTGTATACAACCAAATAAACAATAGCTCCAACAACTCCAGCCGCACACGGACCTGTAAAAGTGGTGTATACAACCAAATAAACAATAGCTCCAACAACTCCAGCCGCACACGGACCTGTAAAAGTGGTGTATACAACCAAATAAACAATAGCTCCAACAACCCCAGCCGCACACGGACCTGTAAAAGTGGTGTATACAACCAAAATAAACAATAGCTCCAACAACTCCAGCCGCACACGGACCTGTAAAAGTGGTGTATACAACCAAATAAACAATAGCTCCAACAACTCCAGCCGCACACGGACCTGTAAAAGTGGTGTATACAACCAAATAAACAATAGCTCCAACAACCCCAGCCGCACACGGACCTGTAAAAGTGGTGTATACAACCAAATAAACAATAGCTCCAATAACTCCAGCCGCACACTAGAATTTTGCATCAAAATCAACACCAACTTGTAGCAAATGATCTAATTAAGAGAATAAACACCCATTTTATATGATTCCATTCAGTAATAAAGAAGAAACAGCAGTTTTTGTAACTAAGAAATGCTCCAATTTGAGTACGGAGGATGAGTTGGTGCATGGAGTACGTATTTATAGGGACACCTGGGGCATACATTCAATGACTTGTCAATGTACATGTATGAACACATGGTGTAAGACATCCAATGATTTGTCAATGTACATGTATGAACACATGGTGTAAGACATTCAATGATTTGTCAATGTACATGTATGAACACCTCGAGTAAGACATTCAATGATTTGTCAATGTACCTGTATAAACACCTGGTGTAAGACATTCAATGATTTGTCAATGTACACGTATGAACACCTGGTGTAACACATTCAATGACTTGTCAATGTACCTGTATGAAAACCTCGAGTAAGACATTCAACGACTTGTCAATGAACATGTATGAACACCTCGAGTAAGACATTCAATGATTTGTCAATGTACCTGTATGAACACCTGGTGTTAGACATTCAATGACTTGTCAATGTACATGTATGAACACCTGGTGTAAGACATTCAATGATTTGTCAATGTACATGTATAAAAACCTCGAGTAAGACATCCAATGACTTGTCAATGTACATGTATGTACACCTGGTGTAAGACATTCAATGACTTGTCAATGTACCAGTATGTAAACCTCGAGTAAGACGTTCAATGGCTAGTCAATGTACATGTATGAACACCTGGTGTAAGACATTCAATGATTTGTCAATGTACATGTATGAAAACCTCGAGTAAGACATTCAATGACTTGTCAATGTACCTGTATGAACACCTGGTGTAAGACATCCAATGATTTGTCAATGTACACGAATGAACAACTGGTGTAAGACATTCAATGACTTGTCAATGTACCTGTATGAACACCTCGAGTAAGTCATCCAATGATTTGTCAATGTACATGTATGAAAACCTCGAGTAAGACATTCAATGACTTGTCAATGTACCTGTATGGAAACCTCGAGTAAGACATTCAATGATTTGTCAATGTACATGTATGAACACCTGGTGTAAGACATTCAATGATTTGTCAATGTACCTGTATGAACACCTCGAGTAAGACATTAAATGACTTGTCAATGTACCTGTATGTAAACCTCGAGTAAGACATTCAATGACTTGTCAATGTACATGTATGAACACCTCGAGTAAGACATTCAATGACTTGTCAATGTACATGTATGAAAACCTAGAGTAAGACATTCAATGACTTGTCAATGTACATGTATGAAAACCTCGAGTAAGACATTCAATGATTTGTCAATGTACATGTATGAACACCGGGGCACTGTTTTACTAACAATGCGTAAATGTCGCGTATATTTACGCGTAGATATCTACCTTACGCAAACTCATAAGTGTGTTTTACTAAACGATCGCAAGTACTCGCATACATTTACGCAAAAAATATTGAAGATTGAACGTAATTCGGGACACAATATAACCAATATAACAAATATAACGGGTACCAGAATGAATAAATATGCGTCAAGATTTGATGATTAATCACGCCTAAAACAACAAGTGACGGTCTAAAACAACAAACGACGGTCTAAAATAACATGCGACGGTCAAAAATCATCAGTGCGTGTTAAAAACTCTTCACTTACGTTCATATTTGCCATTTAGGGTTGCCCAGCCTTGGCGTAGAAATAAGCTAAAACTTACGACAGAATGTGAACTAAAATATCTTTGTAAAACGCATTTACGCAAATATTATCGACGTACGCAATATTTTAGGAAAACTTAGGTTTACGCTAGCGTAAATGCTTTGATAAAACAGTGCCCTGGTGTAAGACATTCAATGATTTGTCAATGTACCTGTATGGAAACCTCGAGTAAGACATTCAATGATTTGTCAATGTACATGTATAAAAACCTCGAGTAAGACATTCAATGACTTGCCAATGTACCTGTATGGAAACCTTGAGTAAGTCATTCAATGATTTGTCAATGTACATGTTTGAAAACCTCGAGTAAGACATTCAATGATTTGTCAATGTACATGTATGAACACCTGGTGTAAGACATTCAATGATTTGTCAATGTACATGTATGAACACCTGGTGTAAGACATTCAATGACTTGTCAATGTACATGTATGAACACCTGGTGTAAGACATTCAATGATTTGTCAATGTACATGTATGAAAACTTCGAGTAAGACATTCAATGACTTGTCAATGTACATGTATGAACACCTGGTGTAAGACATCCAATGACTTGTCAATGTACACGTATGAAAACCTGGTGTAAGACATCCAATGACTTGTCAATGTACATGTATGAAAACCTAGTGTAAGACATCCAATGATTTGTCAATGTACATGTATGAACACATGGTGTAAGACATTCAATGACTTGTCAATGTACATGTATGAACACCTCGAGTAAGACATCCAATGACTTGTCAATGTACCTGTATAAACACCTGATGTAAGACATTCAATGACTTGTCAATGTACATGTATGAACACATGGTGTAAGACATCCAATGACTTGTGAATGTACCTGTATGAACACCTGGTGTAAGACATTCAATGACTTGTCAATGTACCTGTATGAAAACCTGGTGAATGACATTCAATGACTTGTCAATGTACCTGTATGAAAACATGGTGAATGATATTCAATGACTTGTCAATGTACCTGTATGAACACCTGGAGTAAGACATTCAATGATTTGTCAATGTACCTGTATGAACACCTCGAGTAAGACATTCAATGATTTGTCAATGTACGAGGGTCATTCACTATATTCGTAGACAATCATTCTCATTTTATTATATTTGTGTTTAAATAATAATTTCTTATATCATTATAAACATTTATCTATTACCTACTGTTGATACAAATTTTAATTTGATTATGCAACACAGTAACATGTCATGAGCCGTTGCATTACCATAGTAACGCGCTACCACCCCCAACCGACGTAACGTACCCTTTTCACTCGTTCAACTAGTTATAAGTTCCGAATTATTTAATTTACATTCCCATATGTTTGCCAGATTATTGCAGGATATTATCATAGTATTTTGTGAAATTATTAAGTTGTTTGGACGTTTGAGTTTGAATTGAGAATTATTTGATCTATGCCTATCACGTTTTCAGTTACGTCAAAATACCGATAAGTTTACGCCAGGAAATTCATGCAACTATTAAATTGTGAACTTGTCTTGGAAATACACAACAAACACAAATAAGCTGCTAATGAGAGCAAACGGAAAGCATGCAGTATTCAGTGTCCTTGTGTTTTAGTGACAAAATCAAATTTCTTAGGAGCAGCATGGTATTAAAATTGATACAGGGATCGAACGAAATTTAAAGACGTAAGGACGTTTGAGAGAACACCAGTCAAAATGTGCGATGCGTTTCAATTTATCATACAACCATTAAGTCCAGCTTAATTCTTAACTTTAAATACATAAAATGTTGTGGTAGATCTATTTAATAATATACAACTTAAATATTTGTGTTTAATTCGATATTAATGACATACTTCAATTTCGTGTTAACCATTTGAGAAATAACAAAACGCCAATAACGTCGCTGACGTCAGAATATATTTACGTTGTGTGGTGGTTGCGGTAAGGTGATAGTTTTATTTTAGCCATATTTTCTTTAAAAATGCGTCGTTTCGTGCAAACTTTTCTGCACTTGTGTCAGAAAGGTTGTAGTTTAGTGTGATGTAATTAGTTACTCACTGTGTCAAAGTGTATTAAAATGACGAGTCCAGTCCACGAATTTATTGAATGACCCTCGTACATGTATGAAAACCTCGAGTAAGACATTCAATGATTTGTCAATGTACATGTATGAACACCTGGTGTAAGACATTCAATGATTTGTCAATGTACATGTATAACAACCTCGAGTAAGACATTCAATGACTTGTCAATGTACATGTATGAACACCTGGTGTAAGACATTCAATTATTTGTCAATGTACATGTATGAAAACCTCGAGTAAGAAATTCAATGATTTGTCAATGTACATGTATGAACACCTCGAGTAAGTCTTTCAATGATTTGTCAATGAACATGTATGAACACCTGGTGTTAGACATTCAATGATTTGTCAATGTACATGTATGAAAACCTCGAGTAAGACATTCAATGATTTGTCAATGTACATGTATGAAAACCTGTTGAATGACATTCAATGACTTGTCAATGTACCTGTATGAAAACATGGTGAATGATATTTAAATGACTTGTCAATGTACCTGTATGAAAACATGGTGAATGATATTCAATGACTTGTCAATGTACCTGTATAAAAACATGGTGAATGATATTCAATGACTTGTCAATGTACCTGTATGAACACCTGGAGTAAGACATTCAATGATTTGTCAATGTACGTGTATGAACACCTCGAGTAAGACATTCAATGATTTGTCACTGTACATGTATGAAAACCTCGAGTAAGTTATTCAATGATTTGTCAATGTACATGTATGAAAACCTCGAGTAAGACATTCAATGACTTGTCAATGTACATGTATGAACACATGGTGTAAGACATTCAATGACTTGTCAATGTACATGTATGAAAACCTGGTGAATGACATTCAATGACTTGTCGATGTACCTTTATGAAAACCTGGTGAATGACATTCAATGACTTGTCAATGTACCTGTATGAAAACATGGTGAATGATATTCAATGACTTGTCAATGTACCTGTATGAACACCTGGAGTAAGACTTTCAATGATTTGTCAATGTACGTGTATGAACACCTCGAGTAAGACATTCAATGATTTGTCACTGTACATGTATGAAAACCTCGAGTAAGTTATTCAATGATTTGTCAATGTACATGTATGAAAACCTCGAGTAAGACATTCAATGACTTGTCAATGTACATGTATGAACACCTGGTGTAAGACATTCAATGACTTGTCAATGTACATGTATGAACACCTGGTGTAAGACATTCAATGATTTGTCAATGTACATGTACGAAAACCTCGAGTAAGACATTCAATGACTTGTCAATGTACCTGTATGTAAACCTGGTGTAAGACATTCAATGACTTGTCAATGTACCTGTATGAACACCTCGAGTAAGACATTCAATGACTTGTCAATGTACATGTATGAAAACCTCGAGTAAGTTATTCAATGATTTGTCAATGTACATGTATGAAAACCTCGAGTAAGACATTCAATGATTTGTCAATGTACATGTATGAAAACCTCGAGTAAGACATTCAATGATTTGTCAATGTACATGTATGAAAACCTCGAGTAAGACATTCAATGACTTGTCAATGTACCTGTATGAACACCTCGAGTAAGACATTCAATGACTTGTCAATGTACATGTATGAAAACCTCGAGTAAGACATTCAATGACTTGTCAATGTACATGTATGAAAACCTCGAGTAAGACATTCAATGATTTGTCAATGTACATGTATGAAAACCTCGAGTAAGACATTCAATGACTTGTCAATGTACATGTATGAACACCGGGGCACTGTTTTCCTAACAATGCGTAAATGTCGCGTATATTTACGCGTAGATATCTATCTTACGCAAACTCATAAGTGTGTTTTACTAAACGATCGCAAGTACTCGAATACATTTACGCAAAAAATATTGAAGATTGAACGTAATTCGGGACACAATATAACCAATATAACAAATATAACGGGTACCAGAATGAATAAATATGCGTCAAAATTTGATGATTAATCACGCCTAAAACAACAAGTGACGGTCTAAAACAACAAACGACGGTCTTAAATAACATGCGACGGTCAAAAATCATCAGTGCGTGTTAAAAACTCTTCACTTACGTTCATATTTGCCATTTAGGGTTGCCCAGCCTTGGCGTAGAAATAAGCTAAAACTTACGACAGAATGTGAACTAAAATATCTTTGTAAAACGCATTTACGCAAATATTATCGACGTACGCAATATTTTAGGAAAACTTAGGTTTACGCTAGCGTAAATGCTTTGATAAAACAGTGCCCTGGTGTAAGACATTCAATGATTTGTCAATGTACCTGTATGGAAACCTCGAGTAAGACATTCAATGATTTGTCAATGTACAAGTATAAAAACCTCGAGTAAGACATTCAATGACTTGCCAATGTACCTGTATGAAAACCTCGAGTAAGTCATTCAATGATTAGTCAATGTACCTGTATGAAAACATCGAGTAAGGCGTTCAATGATTTGTCAATGTACCAGTGTGAAAACCTCGAGTAAGGCATTCAATGATTTGTCAATGTACCTGTGTGAAAACCTCGAGTAAGACATTCAATGATTTGTCAATGCACCTGTGTGAAAACCTCGAGTAAGGCATTCAATGACATGTCAATGCACCTGTATGAACACCTGGGGCATACATTCAATGATTTGTCAATGTACCTGTATGTAAACCTCGAGTAAGACATTCAATGACTTGTCAATATGCCTGTATGTAAACCTCGAGTAAGACATTCAATGACTTGTCAATGTACCTGTATGTAAACCTCGAGTAAGACATTCAATGACTTGTCAATGTACCTGCATGTAAACCTCGAGTAAGACATTGAATGACTTGTCAATATACCTGTATGTAAACCTCGAGTAAGACATTCAATGACTAGTCAATGTACCTGCATGTAAACCTCGAGTAAGACATTCAATGACTTGTCAATGTACCTGTATGTAAACTTCGAGTAAGACATTGAATGACTTGTCAATATACCTGTATGTAAACCTCGAGTAAGACATTCAATGACTTGTCAATGTACATGTATGAACACCTGGTGTAAGACAATAATGATTCGACAATGTACATGTATGAACACCTCGAGTAAGTCATTCAATGATTTGTCAATGTACATGCATAAAAACCTCGAGTAAGACATTCAATGACTTGTCAATGTACATGTATGAACACCTGGTGTAAGACATTCAATGATTTGTCAATGTACATGTATGAAAACCTCGAGTAAGAAATTCAACGATTTGTCAATGTACATGTATGAACACCTCGAGTAAGTCTTTTAATGATTTGTCAATGTACATGTATGAACACATGGTGTAAGACATTCAATGATTTGTCAATGTGCATGTATGAAAACCTCGAGTAAGACATTCAATGATTTGTCAATGTACATGTATGAACACCTGGTGTTAGACATTCAATGATTTGTCAATGTACATTATGAAAACCTGGAGTAAGACATTCAATGATTTGTCAATGTACATGTATGAAAACCTCGAGTAAGTCTTTCAATGATTTGTCAATGTATATGAACACCTGGTGTTAGACATTCAATGATTTGTCAATGTACATGTATGAAAACCTCGAGTAAGACATTCAATGACTTGTCAATGTACCTGTATGAAAAAATGCTGAATGATATTCAATGACTTGTCAATGTACCTGTATGAAAACCTGGTGAATGACATTCAATGACTTGTGAATGTACCTGTATGAAAACATGGTGAATGATATTCAATGACTTGTCAATGTACCTGTATGAAAACCTGGTGAATGACATTCAATGACTTGTCAATGTACCTGTATGAAAAAATGCTGAATGATATTCAATGACTTGTCAATGTACCTGTATGAAAACCTGGTGAATGACATTCAATGACTTGTGAATGTACCTGTATGAAAACATGGTGAATGATATTCAATGACTTGTCAATGTACATGTATGAAAACCTCGAGTAAGACATTCAATGACTTGTCAATGTACCTGTATGAAAAAATGCTGAATGATATTCAATGACTTGTCAATGTACCTGTATGAAAACCTGGTGAATGACATTCAATGACTTGTCAATGTACCTGTATGAAAACATGGTGAATGATATTCAATGACTTGTCAATGTACCTGTATGAACACCTGGAGTAAGACATTCAATGATTTGTCAATGTACCTGTATGAGCACCGCGAGTAAAACATTCAATGATTTGCAATGTACATGTATGAAAACCTCGAGTATGATATTCAATGACTTGTCAATGTACATGTATGAACACATTGTGTAAGACATTCAATGATTTGTCAATGTACATGTATAAAAACCTCGAGTAAGACATCCAATGACTTTTCAATGTACCTGTATGAACACATGGTGTAAGACATTCAATGACTTGTCAATGTACCTGTATGTAAACCTCGAGTAAGACGTTCAATGACTTGTCAATGTACATGTATAAACACATGGTGTAAGACATTCAATGATTTGTCAATGTACATGTATGAACACCTGGTGTAAGACATCCAAGGATTTGTCAATGCACATGTATGAAAACCTCGAGTAAGGCATTCAATGATTTGTCAATGTACACGTATGAACACCTGGTGTAAGACATCCAATGATTTGTCAATGTACCTGTATGAACACCTGGTGTAAGATATCCAATGACTTGTCAATGTACCTGTATGAAAACCTGGTGTAAGACATCCAATGACTTGTCAATGTACATGTATAAAAACCTCGAGTAAGACATTGAATGACTTGTCAATGTACATGTATGAAAACCTTGTGTAAGACATTCAATGATTTGTCAATGTACATGTATGAACACCTGGTGTAAGACATCCAATGATTTGTCAATGTACATGTATGAACACCTCGAGTAAGACATTCAATGACTTGTCAATGTACATGTATGAAAACCTGGTGTAAGACATCCAATGATTTGTCAATGTACATGTATGAACACATGGTGTATGACATTCAATGACTTGTCAATGTACATGTATGAACACCTCGAGTAAGACATCCAATGACTTGTCAATGTACCTGTATAAACACCTGGTGTAAGACATTCAATGACTTGACAATGTACATGTATGAACACATGGTGTAAGACATCCAATGATTTGTCAATGTACCTGTGTGAAAACCTCGAGTAAGACATTCAATGATTTGTCAATGTACATGTATGAAAACCTAGAGTAAGACATTCAATGACTTGTCAATGTACATGTATAACAACCTCGAGTAAGACATTCAATGACTTTTCAATGTACATGTATGAACACCTGGTGTAAGGCATTCAATGATTTGTCAATGTACATGTATGAACACATGGTGTAAGGCATTCAATGATTTGTCAATGTACATGTATGAAAACTTCGAGTAAGACATTCAATAATTTGTCAATGTACATGTATGAAAACCTCGAGTAAGACATTCAATGATTTGTCAATGTACATGTATGAAAACCTCGAGTAAGACATTCAATGACTTGTCAATGTACCTGTATGAACACCTCGAGTAAGACATTCAATGATTTGTCAATGTACATGTATGAACACCTGGTGTAAGACATTCACTGACTTGTTAATGTACATGTATGAAAACCTCGAGTTAGACATTCAATGACTTGTCAATGTACATGTATGAACACCTGGTGTAAGACATTCAATGATTTGTCAATGTACATGTATGAACACCTGGTGTAAGACATTCAATGACATGTCAATGTACCTGTATGAACACCTGGTGTAAGACATTCAATGATTTGTCAATGTACATGTATGAAAACCTCGAGTAAGACATTCAATGACTTGTCAATGTACCTGTATTAACACCTCGAGTAAGACATTTAATGACTTGTCAATGTACATTTATGAAAACCTCGAGTAAGACATTCAATGACTTGTCAATGTACATGTATGAACACCTCGAGTAAGACATTCAATGACTTGTCAATGTACCTGTATGAACACCTCGAGTAAGTCATTCAATGATTTGTCAATGTACATGTATGAAAACCTCGAGTAAGAAATTCAATGACTTGTCAATATACCTGTATGAACACCTCGAGTAAGACATTCAATGACTTGTCAATGTACATGTATGAAAACCTCGAGTAAAACATTCAATGATTTGTCAATGTACATGTATGTAAACCTCGAGTAAGACATTCAATGACTTGTCAATGTACCTGTATGAAAACCTCGAGTAAGACATTCAATGATTAGTCAATGTACCTGTATGAAAACATCGAGTAAGGCGTTCAATGATTTGTCAATGTACCTGTGTGAAAACCTCGAGTAAGGCATTCAATGATTTGTCAATGTACCTGTGTGAAAACCTCGAGTAAGTCATTAAATGATTTGTCAATGTACCTGTGTGAAAACCTCGAGTAAGACATTCAATGACATGTCAATGCACCTGTATGAACACCTGGGGCATACATTCAATGACTTGTCAATGTACATGTATGAAAACCTCGACTAAGACATTCAATGACATGTCAATGCACCTGTATGAACACCTGGGGCATACATTTAATGACTTGTCAATGTACATGTATGAAAACCTCGAGTGAGACATTCAATGACATGTCAATGCACCTGTATGAACACCTGGGGCATACATTCAATGACTTGTCAATGTACATGTATGAAAACCTCGAGTAAGACATTCAATGACTTGTCAATGTACATGTATGAAAACCTCGAGTAAGACATTCAATGATTTGTCAATGTACATGTATGAACACCTCTAGTAAGACATTCAATGACTTGTCAATGTACATGTATGAACACCTGGTGTAAGACATCCAATGACTTGTCAATGTACCTGTATGGAAACTTCGAGTAAGACATTCAATGATTTGTCAATGTACATGTATGAAAATCTCGAGTAAGACATTCAATGACTTGTCAAGGTACCTGTATGAACACCTGATGTAAGACATTCAATGACTTGTCAATGTACATGTATGAACACCTCGAGTAAGTCATTCAATGATTTGTTAATGTACATGTATGTAAACCTCGAGTAAGACATTCAATGATTGGTCAATGTACATGTATAAACACCTGGTGTAAGACATTCAATGACATGTCAATGTACCTGTATGTAAACCTCGAGAAAGACATTCAATGATTTGTCAATGTACCTGAGTGTATGAAAAGCTCGAGTAAGACATTCGATGACTTGTCTATATACCTGTATGTAAACCTGGAGTAAGACATTCAATGATTAGTCAATGTACCTGTATGTAAACCTCGAGTAAGACATTTAATGACTTGTCAATGTACCTGTATGTAAACCTCGAGTAAGACATTCAATGATTTGTCAATGTACCTGTATGTAAACCTCGAGAAAGACATTCAATGATTTGTCAATGTACCTGAGTGTATGAAAACCTCGAGTAAGACATTCAATGACATGACAATATACCTGTTTGTAAACCTCAAGTAAAACATTCAATGACTTGTCAATGTACCTGTATGGAAACCTCGAATAAGACATTGAATGACTTGTCAATGTACATGTATGAAAACCTCGAGTAAGTCATTCAATGATTTGTCAATGTACATGTATGAACACATGGTGTAAGACATTCAATGACTTGCCAATGTACCTGTATGAAAATTTGAGTAAGCCATACAATGATTTGTCAATGTACCTGTATGTAAACCTCGAGTAAGACATTCAATGATTTGTCAATGTACCTGAGTGTATGAAAACCTCGAGTAAGACATTCAATGACTTGTCAATATACCTGTATGTAAACCTGGAGTAAGACATTCAATGATTAGTCAATGTACCTGTATGTAAACCTCGAGTAAGACATTCAATGACTTGTCAATATACCTGTATGTAAACCTCGAGTAAGACATTCAATGACTTGTCAATGTACCTGTATGTAAACCTCGAGTAAGACATTCAATGACTTGTCAATGTACCTGTATGTAAACCTCGAGTAAGACATTGAAGGACTTGTCAATATACCTGTATGTAAACCTCGAGTAAGACATTTAATGACTTGTCAATGTACATGTAAAATCACCTGGTGTAAGACATTCAATGATTTGTCAATGTACATGTATGAACACCTCGAGTAAGTCATTCAATGATTTGTCAATGTACATGTATAAAAACCTCGAGTAAGACATTCAATGACTTGTCAATGTACATGTATGAACACATGGTGTAAGACATTCAATGATTTGTCAATGTACATGTATGAACACCTGGTGTCAGACATCCAAGAGTTTGTCAATGCACATGTATGAAAACCTCGAGTAAGACATTCAATGATTTGTCAATGTACCTGAGTGTATGAAAACCTCGAGTAAGACATTAAATGACTTGTCAATATACCTGTATGTAAACCTGGAGTAAGACATTCAATGATTAGTCAATGTACCTGTATGTAAACCTCGAGTAAGACATTCAATGACTTGTCAATATACCTGTATGTAAACATCGAGTAAGACATTCAATAACTTGTCAATGTACCTGTATGTAAACCTCGAGTAAGACATTGAATGACTTGTCAATGTACCTGTATGTAAACCTCGAGTAAGACATTGAATGACTTGTCAATATACCTGTATGTAAACCTCGAGTAAGACATTCAATGACTTGTCAATGTACATGTATGAACACCTGGTGTAAGACATTCAATGATTTGTCAATGTACATGTATGAACACCTCGAGTAAGTCATTCAATGATTTGTCAATGTACATGTATAAAAACCTCGAGTAAGACATTCAATGACTTGTCAATGTACATGTATGAACACCTGGTGTAAGACATTCAATGATTTGTCAATGTACATGTATGAAAACCTCGAGTAAGAAATTCAATGATTTGTGAATTTACATGTATGAACACCTCGAGTAAGTGTTTCAATGATTTGTAAATGTACATGTATGAACACCTGGTGTTAGACATTCAATGATTTGTCAATGTATATGTATGACAACCTCGAGTAAGACATTCAATGACTTGTCAATTAACATGTATGAACACCTGGTGTAAGACATTCAATGACTTGTCAATGTACATGTATGAACACCTCGAGTAAGACATTCAATGATTTGTCAATGTACATGTATGAAAACCTCGAGTAAGACATTCAATGACATGTCAATGTACATGTATGAACACCTCGAGTAAGACATCCAATGATTTGTCAATGTACATGTATAAACACCTGGTGTAAGACATTCAATGATTTGTCAATGTACCTGTATGAAAATCTCGAGTTAGACATTCAATGACTTGTCAATGTACCTGTATGGAAATCTCGAGTAAGACATTGAATGACTTGTCAATGTACCTGTATGAAAACCTCGAGTAAGACATTCAATGACTTGTCAATGTACCTGTATGAAAACCTCGAGTAAGACATTCAATGACTTGTCAATGTACCTGTATGGAAACCTCGAGTAAGACATTGAATGACTTGTCAATATACCTGTATGAAAACCTCGAGTAAGACATTCAATGACTTGTCAATGTACATGTATGTAAACCTCGAGTAAGACATTTAATGACTTGTCAATGTACATGTATAATCACCTGGTGTAAGACATTCAATGATTTGTCAATGTACCTGTATGAAAACCTCGAGTAAGACATTCAATGACTTGTCAATGTACATGTATGAACACCTCGAGTAAGTCATTCAATGATTTGTCAATGTACATGTATAAAAACCTCGAGTAAGACATTAAATGACTTGTCAATGTACATGTATGAACACCTGTTGTAAGACATTCAATGATTTGTCAATGTACCTGTATGAACACCTCGAGTAAGACATTCAATGATTTGTCAATGTACATGTATGAAAACCTCGAGTAAGAAATTCAATGATTTGTCAATGTACCTGTATGGACACCTCGAGTAAGTCTTTCAATGATTTGTCAATGTACATGTATGAACACCTGGTGTTAGACATTCAATGATTTGTCAATGTGCATGTATGAAAACCTCGAGTAAGACATTCAGTGATTTGTCAATGTATATGTATAAAAATCTCGAGTAAGTCTTTCAATGACTTGTCAATGTACATGTATGAAAACCTCGAGTAAGACATTCACTGACTTGTTAATGTACATGTATGAAAACCTCGAGTAAGACATTCAATGACCTGTCAATGTACATGTATGAACACATGGTGTAAGACATTCAATGACATGTCAATGTACATGTATGAAAACCTCGAGTAAGACATTCAATGACTTGTCAATGTACCTGTATGAACACCTCGAGTAAGACATTCAATGATTTGTCAATGTACATGTATGTAAACCTCGAGTAAGACATTCAATGACCTGTCAATGTACCTGTATGAAAACATCGAGTAAGGCATTCAATGATTAGTCAATGTACCTGTATGAAAACATCGAGTAAGTCATTCAATGATTAGTCAATGTACCTGTATGAAAATATCGAGTAAGGCGTTCAATGATTTGTCAATGTACCTGTGTGAAAACCTCGAGTATGGCATTCAATGATTTGTCAATGTACCTGTGTGAAAACCTCGAGTAAGACATTCAATGACCTGTCAATGCACCTGTATGAACACCTGGGGCATACATTCAATGATTTGTCAATGTACCTGTATGAAAACCTCGAGTAAGTCATTCAATGATTTGCCAATGTGCCTGTATGTAAACCTCGAGTAAGGCATACAATGATTTGTCAATGTACCTGTATGAAAATCTCGAGTAAGCCATTCAATGATTTGCCAATGTGCCTGTATGTAAACCTCGAGTAAGGCATTCAATGATTTGTCAATGTACCTGAGTGTATGAAAACCTCGAGTAAGACATTCAATGACATGTCAATATACCTGTATGTTAACCTGGAGTAAGACATTCAATGATTAGTCAATGTACCTGTATGTAAACCTCGAGTAAGACATTCAATGACTTGTCAATATACCTGTATGTAAACCTCGAATAAGACATTCAATGACTTGTCAATGTACCTGTATGTAAACCTCGAGTAAGACATTCAATGACCTGTCAATGTACATGTATGAACACATGGTGTAAGACATTCAATGACATGTCAATGTACATGTATGAAAACCTCGAGTAAGACATTCAATGACCTGTCAATGTACATGTATGAAAACCTCGAGTAAGACATTCACTGACTTGTCAATGTACATGTATGAAAACCTCGAGTAAGACATTCAATGACCTGTCAATGTACATGTATGAACACATGGTGTAAGACATTCAATGACATGTCAATGTACATGTATGAAAACCTCGAGTAAGACATTCAATGACCTGTCAATGTACATGTATGAACACATGGTGTAAGACATTCAATGACCTGTCAATGTACATGTATGAAAACGTCGAGTAAGACATTCACTGACTTGTCAATGTACATGTATGAAAACCTCGAGTAAGACATTCACTGACTTGTTAATGTACATGTATGAAAACCTCGAGTAAGACATTCAATGACCTGTCAATGTACATGTATGAACACATGGTGTAAGACATTCAATGACATGTCAATGTACATGTATGAAAACCTCGAGTAAGACATTCAATGACTTGTCAATGTACCTGTATGAACACCTCGAGTAAGACATTCAATGATTTGTCAATGTACATGTATGTAAACCTCGAGTAAGACATTCAATGACCTGTCAATGTACCTGTATGAAAACATCGAGTAAGGCATTCAATGATTAGTCAATGTACCTGTATGAAAACATCGAGTAAGTCATTCAATGATTAGTCAATGTACCTGTATGAAAACATCGAGTAAGGCGTTCAATGATTTGTCAATGTACCTGTGTGAAAACCTCGAGTATGGCATTCAATGATTTGTCAATGTACCTGTGTGAAAACCTCGAGTAAGTCATTCAATGACCTGTCAATGCACCTGTATGAACACCTGGGGCATACATTCAATGATTTGTCAATGTACCTGTATGAAAACCTCGAGTAAGTCATTCAATGATTTGCCAATGTGCCTGTATGTAAACCTCGAGTAAGGCATTCAATGATTTGTCAATGTACCTGTATGAAAATCTCGAGTAAGCCATTCAATGATTTGCCAATGTGCCTGTATGTAAACCTCGAGTAAGGCATTCAATGATTTGTCAATGTACCTGAGTGTATGAAAACCTCGAGTAAGACATTCAATGACATGTCAATATACCTGTATGTTAACCTGGAGTAAGACATTCAATGATTAGTCAATGTACCTGTATGTAAACCTCGAGTAAGACATTCAATGACTTGTCAATATACCTGTATGTAAACCTCGAATAAGACATTTAATGACTTGTCAATGTACCTGTATGTAAACATCGAGTAAGACATTGAATGACTTGTCAATGTACCTGTATGTAAACCTCGGGTAAGACATTGAATGACTTGTCAATATACCTGTATGTAAACCTCGAGTAAGACATTGAATGACTTGTCAATGTACCTGTATGTAAACCTCGAGTAAGACATTCAATGACGTGTCAATGTACCTGTATGTAAACCTCGAGTAAGACATTCAATGACTTGTCAATGTACCTGTATGTAAACCTCGAGTAAGACATTCAATGACTTGTCAGTGTATCTGTATGTAAACCTCGAGTAAGACATTCAATGACTTGTCAATGTACCTGTATTAAAAAAAACTCCAGTAAGACATTCAATGACTTGTCAATGTATCTGTATGAACACTCGATGTAAGACTTTCAAAGACCTGTCAATATACCTGTATGAACACCTCGAGTAAGATATCCAATGACCTGTCAATGTACCTGTATGAACACCTGGTGTAAGACATTCAATGACCAGTCAATGTATCTGTATGAACACCTGGTGTAAGACATTCAATGACCTGTCAATGTACCTGTATGAACACCAGGTGTAAGACATTTAATGACTTGTCAATGTACCTGTATTAACACCTGGTGTAAGACATCCAATGACCTGTCAATGTACCTGTATGAACACCTGGTGTAAGACATTCAATGACTTGTCAATGTACCTGTATGTAAACCTCGAGTAAGACGTTCAATGACTTGTCAATTTACATGTATGGAAACCTCGAGTAAGATATTCAATGACTTGTCAATATACCTGTATGTAAACCTCGAGTAAGACATTCAATGACTTGTCAATGTACTTGTATGTAAACCTCGAGTAAGACATTCAATGACCTGTCAATGTATCTGTATGGAAACCTCCAGTAAGACATTCAATGACTTGTCAATGTACTTGTATGTAAACCTGGAGTAAGACATCCAATGACTTGTCAATGTATCTGTATGAACACCTGGTGTAAGACATTTAATGACTTGTCAATGTACCTGTATGAACACCTGGTGTAAGACATTCAATGACTTGTCAATGTATCTGTATGAACACCTGGTGTAAGACATGCAATGACTTGTCAATGTACCTGTATGAACACCTGGTGTAAGTCATTTAATGACTTGTCAATGTATCTGTATGAACACCTGGTGTAAGACATTCAATGACTTGTCAATGTACCTGTATGAACACCTGGTGTAAGACATCCAATGACTTGTCAATGTACCTGTATGAACACCTGGTGTAAGACATTTAATTACTTGTCAATGTACCTGTATGAACACCTGGTGTAAGACATTCAATGACCTGTCAATGTACCTGTATGAACACCTGGTGTAAGACATACAATGACTTGTCAATATACCTGTATGAAAACTTGATGTAAGAAATTCAATGACTTGTCAACGTATCTGTATGAACACCTGGTGTAAGACATTCAATGATTTGTCAATGCACCTGAGTGTATGAAAACCTCGGGTAAGACATTCAATGACTTGTCTACATACCTGTATGAACACCTGGTGTAAGAAATTCAATGACCTGTCAATGTACCTTTATGAACACCTGGTGTAAGACATACAATGACTTGTCAATATACCTGTATGAAAACTTGGTGTAAGACATTCAATGATTTTTCAATGTATCGTATCTGTTTGGAAACCTCCAGTGAGACATTCAATGACTTGTCAATGCATCTGTATCGCAACCTCGAGTAAGACATTCAATGACTTGTCAATGTACCTGTATCGCAACCTCGAGTAAGACATTCAATGACTTTTCAATGTACCTGTATGAACACCTGGTGTAAGCCATTCAATGACTTGTCAATGCATTTGTATAAACACCTGATGTTAGACAGTCAATGACTTGTCAATGTACCTGTGTGAACACCTGGTGTTAGACATTCAATGATTTGTCAATGTACATGTATGAAAACCTCGAGTAAGACATTCAGTGATTTGTCAATGTATATGTATAAAAATCTCGAGTAAGTCTTTCAATGACTTGTCAATGTACATGTATGAAAACCTCGAGTAAGACATTCACTGACTTGTTAATGTACATGTATGAAAACCTCGAGTAAGACATTCAATGACCTGTCAATGTACATGTATGAACACATGGTGTAAGACATTCAATGACATGTCAATGTACATGTATGAAAACCTCGAGTAAGACATTCAATGACTTGTCAATGTACCTGTATGAACACCTCGAGTAAGACATTCAATGATTTGTCAATGTACATGTATGTAAACCTCGAGTAAGA
Organism: Spisula subtruncata; assembly: GCA_963678985.1. NCBI lineage: Eukaryota > Metazoa > Mollusca > Bivalvia > Venerida > Mactridae > Spisula > Spisula subtruncata. The sequence continues at coordinate 14,469,840 of OY787669.1, forward strand.
CATTCAATGACCTGTCAATGTACCTGTATGAAAACATCGAGTAAGGCATTCAATGATTAGTCAATGTACCTGTATGAAAACATCGAGTAAGTCATTCAATGATTAGTCAATGTACCTGTATGAAAATATCGAGTAAGGCGTTCAATGATTTGTCAATGTACCTGTGTGAAAACCTCGAGTATGGCATTCAATGATTTGTCAATGTACCTGTGTGAAAACCTCGAGTAAGACATTCAATGACCTGTCAATGCACCTGTATGAACACCTGGGGCATACATTCAATGATTTGTCAATGTACCTGTATGAAAACCTCGAGTAAGTCATTCAATGATTTGCCAATGTGCCTGTATGTAAACCTCGAGTAAGGCATACAATGATTTGTCAATGTACCTGTATGAAAATCTCGAGTAAGCCATTCAATGATTTGCCAATGTGCCTGTATGTAAACCTCGAGTAAGGCATTCAATGACTTGTCAATATACCTGTATGTAAACCTCGAGTAAGACATTCAATGACTTGTCAATGTACTTGTATGTAAACCTCGAGTAAGACATTCAATGACCTGTCAATGTATCTGTATGAACACCTGGTGTAAGACATTTAATGACTTGTCAATGTACCTGTATGAACACCTGGTGTAAGACATTCAATGACTTGTCAATGTATCTGTATGAACACCTGGTGTAAGACATTCAATGACTTGTCAATGTACCTGTATGAACACCTGGTGTAAGTCATTTAATGACTTGTCAATGTATCTGTATGAACACCTGGTGTAAGACATTCAATGACTTGTCAATGTACCTGTATGAACACCTGGTGTAAGACATCCAATGACTTGTCAATGTACCTGTATGAACACCTGGTGTAAGACATTTAATTACTTGTCAATGTACCTGTATGAACACCTGGTGTAAGACATTCAATGACCTGTCAATGTACCTGTATGAACACCTGGTGTAAGACATACAATGACTTGTCAATATACCTGTATGAAAACTTGATGTAAGAAATTCAATGACTTGTCAACGTATCTGTATGAACACCTGGTGTAAGACATTCAATGATTTGTCAATGCACCTGAGTGTATGAAAACCTCGGGTAAGACATTCAATGACTTGTCTACATACCTGTATGAACACCTGGTGTAAGAAATTCAATGACCTGTCAATGTACCTTTATGAACACCTGGTGTAAGACATACAATGACTTGTCAATATACCTGTATGAAAACTTGGTGTAAGACATTCAATGATTTTTCAATGTATCGTATCTGTTTGGAAACCTCCAGTGAGACATTCAATGACTTGTCAATGCATCTGTATCGCAACCTCGAGTAAGACATTCAATGACTTGTCAATGTACCTGTATCGCAACCTCGAGTAAGACATTCAATGACTTTTCAATGTACCTGTATGAACACCTGGTGTAAGCCATTCAATGACTTGTCAATGCATTTGTATAAACACCTGATGTTAGACAGTCAATGACTTGTCAATGTACCTGTATGAACACCTTAGGCATACATTCAATGACTTGTCAATGTACCTGTATAAACACCTGTGGTAAGACATTCAGTGACCTGTCAATGTACCTGTATGAACACCTGGTGTAAGACATTCAATGACTTGTCAATGTACCTGTATGAACACCTGGTGTAAGACATTCAATGACCTGTCAATGTACCTGTATGAACACCTGTTGTAAGACATCCAATGACCTGTCAATGTACCTGTATGAACACCTGGTGTAAGACATTCAATGACCTGTCAATGTACCTGTATGAACACCTGGTGTAAGACATTTAATGACTTGTCAATGTACCTGTATGAACACCTGGTGTAAGACATTCAATGACTTGTCAATGTACCTGTATGGAAACCTTGTGTAAGACATTTAATGACCTGTCTATGAGCCGGAGTGTATGAAAACCTCGAATAAGACATTCAATGACTTGTCAATGTACCTGTATGAAAACCTGGTTAAAGACATTCAATGACCTGTCAATGTACCTGTATGAACACCTGGTGTAAGACATTCAATGACTTGTCAATATACCTGTATGGAAACCTTGTGTAAGACATTCAATGACCTGTCAATGAACCGGAGTGTATGAAAACCTCGAGTAAGTCATGCAATGACTTGTCAATGTACCTGTATGAAAACTTGGTGTGAGACATTCAATGAATTGTTAATGTACCTGTATGAACACCTGGGGCATACATTTAATGACTTGTCAATGTACCTGTATTGAAACCTGGTGAACGGTATTGTATGACTTGTCAGTATACCTGTTTGAAAACCTCGAGTAAGACATTCAATGACTTGCCAGTGTACCTGTTTTTAAAACCTCGAGTAAGACATGCAATGACCTGTCAATGTCCGAACTTCTAATACCATTCATATTTTGAAAAGTAATTACCTTCTCTATTCAATAAATTGTGTAAATTCACCTGTATTTATTATAATGCTTTTATTGATCATGTATACATTTTTATACTTGTTTTGCAACTGTTTTACCTATGTATATGTATATGATGTACAAATGTATACATGTTATTTTGAAAGAGGCTCACGGGGAAGACTGGGAATGCCCAAATGTATTGCCTCTTTAAATAAGGTCTTTATTATTATTATTATTATTATTATTATTATTATTATTATTATTATTAATGTACCTGTATGAAAACCAATCCTAAGTTTAATCTTCTCTTGTTCTCTGTGAGGTATAACCATTCTCTCTAATGCATGTAACAGACCTAATGATAGTTTCGCTATTTCTTCCACATGTCTCTCACCGTTCCTGTTTGGTAAACCAGAGACAACCAAATATGCGTCACCTGAAATACTCCATACATTATACTGCCAGTTAACAGTTTAGTAAATCACCCTGAAACTACAACATGTTTTATACATTTTGCGCATTGTCTACAACCGCATTCCAATTTGAACATGCCTCGTATTGTATTTATATGTATTATTCAAAGTATAGTTCAATGAACTTGTCGTGACGGTTACACGTTTATTACAAATTGTATTATGCAAATCGTACATATCGAAATAGAAATGTTAATTGCATAGTCTATATTACAGATAAGTGTACATTAACGGTCAAACAATCTCTGCACAATATAATGTGTTTGAAGTATCATGATACACCAGATGCAATGTCTCCTGTTAATGTATTATCCATGTTTCTGATGGTTATCTCGACTAAATATGACTCTAATGTGATACTTTTATCCTACACTTGGTCACTGGCCTATATTACTTTGATATTGCTGCTCAAAGGTTAGTTCAGCCTATGTGAGTTGTTTTTATTATCGGCTACACGAAGCGGCCCAATAAATGTAGTGTTCGAGGAACGTACTGATTGTTCTTAAAGACGACGTCATTACACAGACATACATTCCTCTGGATGGTTTCCAATAAACCGTTGGCGGTAAAAAAGGATACAATTCTAATATATTAACCATCACTTCATTTAGATGAAGCTTCGATGTTTGTTTAGCATTTTGGTTATCACTTCTGGACACTAACAATTAAAAGAGGTTCGACTATTTTGCGGTGATGACAACAATGACTCACCTATAGTTTCCACTTTATAAACATCGTAGTTTTCAAGACGACCATCTATAGTCATGTATAGTTTGTTCAACATTTGAACAACCTGCATTGGGCTACTGCAACTGAAATTCAAGAATTTCAAGATTCATAAAAAAAAGTGTCAAAAGTTTTTGTCGTAAATAAAGTGATTCAACTGAATTTGTTTTCCATTTTTAGTAACAGTGACATTATCCTCGCTTGCAATAAAGGTATGAAAAAATCCGACAGTGAAGGTAGCACTCAACCTTACCAGCCGAGCACAAAAATCAGAAACATCGCTACACAACAACAATGAGCAATGCCCACACATAAGCCAAAGAAACAATAAAAATCCAAGTTCCCGCCGAAAAAAATGCAGGATGACCCAAAATCACAAAGAGGTTATAGAATAGCAGTTATTGTGCACGAGACCGAATGAAATGCAGTCAAGACTCAATCAAGTTTTCCAAAGCCCCGCTGCGCGGGGACACAACAACACAAACCCATGCCAAAACGGCGACCAAATGAGGCACAACAACCCTGGGGCATGGCCTAGTTTAAAACACTTAGGACAGTGTCATAACGTTATGCGACAGAAAGAGGCACAACTACGACTTGGCCTAGTTAAAATAATAGACCATGTAGGAATGGGATGGGAAATAACATTACATATTTCTAGCAACGACACTGAGCAATGCCCACACATAAGCCGAAGAAACAATTAAACATCCAAGTCCCCGACGAAAAAGTGCAGAATGACCAAGTTTAACAAAGAAATGATAGAATAGCGGTTATTAAGTCAACGATTTCGCTCTTTGTACCAGGGAATTTATATTACAAAGGTTAATGGTTGTCCTTGTGTGTGTAATGGTTTACAAAAGTCGTTCTGGTAATCTAGCACATACCTTGCAATTTGTGTGAAGCCCACAACGTCTGTAAACATAATGGTGACAGAGTCATACGACTCCGGAGTGACGTTACCGTCTTGCATCAACGTTTGTGCTACAGGTTTCGGTAATAACTGATACAGCAATTGTTCGGTTTTCTTTCTCTCATCTTCTAACTCTCCAAGAAGTACAACACTCTGTCTCTTCTCCTCTTCCAGGACCACAGTACGTTCTCGTAGTCGACTAGAGAAGCTGACCACATTTCTCACTAGTATTACAATTATCGGTAGCATGATAAGTGCTATGATTAATTGTACAACACTACCAATTACTGAATTAAGCAGGGCCGTATTATCGTTCTCTGCTTGCTGCAAATAAACCAAGTACATAATTAAGATCTAATAGCATGCACGATAACTGTTAAGTGCTGATCGTATTTTTACAATAATGCAGAGTAGTCGGTCATTTATATTCGGTTACTGATAATATAGTATGGAGAGAAATATTATCATTTTAGCCTCATTCATCATTCCATTCATCATTTCATTGAAAGTAATCATTTGTCATTTACATGTATATAGTTTTCAGACTGCGTTCATTGGTAATAAATAAAAACAGATGCAAATAGAAAAGTATATTATTTATGAAAGCAGTCTTAAAATATTCTGTCAGTTTGGAGAACTTTCCTAAGCTGCCGAAACTATTTCAGACTGCTTTCATAAATAGATACACAAGATCTTAATTAGTATGGAATATGTAAGTATTGTTCCGGTTATAACCCAGAGATATATCCGTTCTGCAAGTTCAACATCTATTTTAGATATAAGACAATATTTAATAACGTCTCCTGTGGTCAAGGATTTGGAAGTACAAACAAAATGCAAACAGAAACACTATCAATGATATAGAGTCTACATAATGCGGAAACAGAACACCAAGACTATTTATTGATCAATGCATTTCAAATCATTAGCGAAATTTAAGTTATAAGCAGTAGTGACAGATGCGTCTCAAGTTGTCATTTGCAAATGTGCATAATTATGTGCATTGAATAAAATGGCACATCGATAGTGCATTGTTCTGTCTATTTAAGGTTCGAATGTTGTTTGACGATTAATCTCTAGTCATTATTGCAATCACGTGTTTGAATCCTTGAATCCTTGATTTACATATAAACCTACCTCAATGATACGGGTGGCAAGACCATCTTGGATATCTTTGAGTATGTTGATATATTCAGTCATGTTATCGAACCAGGTTGTACCGGTAGTGATAGACGCTGCTTGTATGTGATTACTACTGATCTCTTCCCTCATTGTATTTATAACATGCACCAGATCGGTGCTCATATATTTAGTTTCAACCAAATATCTCACGTACGGAGAATAATGTGCGCTTTGTTTTAGAAATGTCTGTCCAAGAACACTTTTTTCATTGTACCATAACAAGTCATCCAGGGAAAATTGGCCTGAAACATGAAAATGCGATTATCATTATAAGACTTCAAGTTATACAGTATAGTAATATAGTTATAACTTGTTAATCATACTATTGTCGCAAACACAGAATGTTTTGCTGATATCGGATATCGTGATTCACCAAAGCTTGCGTGTAGCAGTACTAAAGCCTTACTAATCATGTTATAATACTGTACTTTGACTGTTTACATAATGTGTTATAACGTTGAACAACACCACCACAGTCAATGCAATTACAAGAAGACGAATAACAACATGAGTCATAAGATTTTCAAGTTTTAAATAGTTAAGATCCTCTAACTACTCGTATATGTATTGCAATGTGTGATTACCTCAATGGTCAATGTCTTTGATTTGGCATGCATATAAAGTTTTTAAACACATAGAAGACCAGAGACCAATGTGCCAATATATATATAATGCTAAAATAGTCGATTGATTTTTGTACAGTAATAGTATCATAATTATTACCTCGAGCATAATATGTACTTCCCAAAGCTCGTTCAATACCAGCTTGTTCTTTACTGAAGATAAGCAGTTCATACGCAGACAGGTCGGTCCAGAAAGATAGAGGAACTTCCATGTTAACATTCACTCCAACTACATTAATCAGTATAGCATTAATATCTGAGTAAAACTTTATTGTTTCATACAAAGACAGAGTGTTTGGATCCAGTGAGGTACGGAATGTTCGCAGATAGTCTTTGAATGCCTGATTGCTGCTGAAATACACAGAACCTTTGTTTACAACCAGGTGTCCCAGTGCTCGAACGCTGATATCGGTAGCTTTGTAAATATTGACAAGTCTTCGCATGATGAATGGATCACCTTGTGAGGAGACATATAGAGCTGTTGTTCCACGTTCAATCTGTAGAAGATGTATTAACTTGCCTATATCTACACTCAGTGCAACATTATCCCGGGTAATCTTGTTACCATCGAATAGCTGCAATATAAGGTATAGATATAGATTTATTTCTACATAATAATGCATATTTAACATGGCAAAATATATCGCAACATACAATAACAATAAACACACATACAAGCAATAATAAAGTCATGGCAATCAACAATACATGTAAAGGATGGCACAAAAATGAACTACACAATCATACATTCAGTTCTTATTTCCATTTCCGTTGACATATAATCTAATGAAATGTGAAATGATTATGAGACATGTAAAATATATAGGCTACACTATAAAAGAAGTGAGGCATTGGCAAAGCTCTGAATTGTACTGTTGGTGCGTATTTTTAGCGGGTCCAAACGTTAATGAATTTAGCGTGTGGAGATGTTTGTGGTCGTTTTATGTTTCTATTATTAGAGTTGTTTGCAATGTCCTCCGTGTTCACACCTCTAGGAATATATAATATAGAAGCCCTAGTTCACTATTGACACTTTACTCAGCCCATAATCTGTGTTTAATGGAGACGGATCTGATTCCTGAGTTCTAAAAATAAATGTGAGATATATCCGGCATATAGCCATATTTTGAGCTACCGACGATCATGAACGGAAATACATGTATATACAAGCCAGATATGATCAACCTGTTTAACTAATTGCAACGTTTAGATTGATATGCAAAACAATTTTATAATACGTGTGGTAAAGGAATAAACTGCATAATCTACCTTAACATCGGCGTCTAAGTTGATGATATTTTGTACAATCACTATAATGGATGGTATGGTGGTTAGGAAGAGAAGACGGATCAATTTTCCATCTCTGTCTCGTCGCCTTGATTCGTTCAGTAAACGCCTTGTTCTCACCTCTGGTGTAACTATTGGAACTCGGGTCCTCCAGTTATAAAATGCTTCTTGTTTTGATGGACCCATGCTTGCATGCAATATACTCAATGTAATAGAGTCGATAATAGGACCTGTTTGTGTGAGAGAAAAAAAACGTTGTAGTTATTCCGTAGTCCGAAAGGTCCTGGCTCATGGTTTGAAATTGAACTTTACTGAGTTCCAAAAGTTCCGCATCCAATTTATGGTGTGTCTTTTTTACCTCCAACTTATTTATGATAACCCAAATGCGCATGTGTAGAGCGATGTGTACTAGATATAAATCTCCACCAGCCAGAACACACCTTTTAGCCGGTCAATCCATTTTTGGAAGCATTTTTCATACTCTTCAATGGGGACACCCACCAGACACTGATAAACAGCAGATCCAAGGGCATTTCTCGAATTGTATCTCCTTCCAGATAAATGACATTTAAGTTTTGGAAAGATAAAATAGTCACAGGGGGCCAAATCTGGCGAATACGGAGGATGCGGAAGGACGGTAACCTTCTCTCACTCCAAAAAGTCAGTCATAATACGTGCCTTGTGAGCGGATGCATCATACTGCAAAAGTCGGACACGTACTTAAGACCTAATGTTGGGTGGCGACCTTTGTAGTGACGTCGCGCACGATGTTCCGTCTTTTTACGTTTTTGAGGGTATGCGCACTGGAAGAAAATTGGTAAAGAGCTTAATTTTTATTGGATTTCTTTCAAATTTTATCTCGAAGTAGTTTTTAAAATGTACTTTTCGGCCGTAATTTAAAAAAGATGAACACCTTCCTGAAAATTTATAATAGGCATTTTTCTTGAGATTTTTGTTGAAAAACGTCGTGTAACTGCGTCACATTTGTCTTGATGCAGTGTGCGATATTTCACCTTAAAAAGTCGATTTAAGGTCAAGTTTTACGGTAAGATATCACATGTGTTCGCAAATGAATAACGAACCAGATGGCATATTACATTTGAACGTGAGACGTCAAACATAGCTGTTGGTAATTGTTAAATAGTTTGTAAAATTCTGTAACTTTGCCATTTTTTGCGTAAAATATATAAAACTCCTATATAAAAATTCCTCCAGTTATTTTCATTTTCCCTGCAAAATATTGATATTTTGCACACTTTAAGAGAAATAATGTGGCATCAAACTAGTAGTGAAAATATGGTTGAGAAAACGCAATTTTAGAAAATACAACAATTTTATAAAAATACAAAAACATGTCATAAATTAATTTGACGCGACAGTAAAATCCGAAAAAATATTTCATACACAAATATTTCTTTATGATCGTCACTTTTCTTTTTTCCCGTATCCACATTTTATAGTTATGACCATCATGCAAAGTGTACAATAATTAAAAATAACTGAACTATATTTTTTTATGATTTTATAAGCATTCTTCGTTTGCCACCCGGCATGTCACAAAATAGAAAATGGCGTATTTTTCGTAGTTAGCGTCCCAGTAGCTTATATTATGTCATTAATATTGGATGCTGCAACATAATTTCATAAAAAAGAAAGGTACTGTTTCATTGATTGTTATACCTTTATCAAATTGTCAAAATTTCAAATAGCTAGGAAACTTAATTTTGTCCGTGAGAGGTTATATTCGGATGTAAGTCGTTTTGTAAACTTTTTCTAAAATGTTAAAATTCGAACCATGACTCTAATTATTCATTATTATTTGAACTACGGTGTTAGTAGATTTTAATGAATACTGAAACAAAATTATGATATTCATATTCCGTTTTCATGACAGATTTATCATGTAAAATTTCATAAGTTTCCCAGCATAAATGCTAAAATAATACAATATTTTACATTGGCATTATAGCTTGTAAACTTTTATAAATTTACGCTCTAAACATGACGTCGGACATAACTAACGTCCGCATGTTCTGACACATAGATACATAATTTTAATACACATCACAATGAAAACACACGTGTATGATATACATATATATTATTCATAAGTTATGTTAAACATTACCTATGTTTTATGAATGAAATCTTATCAGGGGGGGGGGGGCAAATACGAACACATTAATTAAAAATATAAGCAATATTGATTTATTAAAACAAACTACTAGTAGTTATCAATAACATGTTGCATGATATTCGCTAGCTTATAGAATGAGAAGATTGTAACTACATTTGTATTACTTACGACCCATATAGAAGACTGCTTCACAAGGCGATTCTTATTAGCCTATTTTCGTGAAAATACGAATTTGTCATGCTGAACAAACTGATGTTGAAAAAGCTTGATTTACCATAAGTAAAGAGTTTTTTTCTTGATTTCTCTTAATATCGATTTTGTAGTTACGACCTTCTCATTCTAAGCCAGCGCATTGTTTCCTACACAGAGTAATAAAACATATAGAGGTTATTTACTAGTAATAAATTGAAGATGAAGATTACAACTAAATTAGAGATCTTATTGTTGACGAAAGAACCGTAAAACATTATTAAACCCGTTCTTTTTGTAAATACAAAATACTTTTCCGACGTTCTTTATAAAAAATATTTAATAAAATTACAAGTTATATTGGTATTCTTTTCAGTATTATTATCGTTGATATATACTTGAACAATGTATTGGATTTAATACACATCACTATAGTAGTTGTTTCAAGACAACGCGATGAAAATGACTGCTCGAATATTTTGACGTGAAGTTTTACGCTTTCCATGTGACGCTTCCACGACGCAACACCGTGCGCGACGTCAGTAGTTCTTCAATTTTCTCAGAACAACGTTTTTATAGAACTTGCCTGTGACAGTTCTGCCTTTTGGCACCGGGATTTGAATAGCTGGACCCTTATAAGTAAAATACAAACAGCATAAAAAACCTTCTTTACTGTTCGTATTCGTTTTGCAATAATTGGGCGTCAAGCATTTTAGTGGCCCGTATTCGGTTGGCAACCTTCTGCCTTGGTTCAAAATAATACACCTAGGTCTCATCACCAGTGACTATATTATCAAAAGCCTTTTTACTATATTTTGGGTATATTTGTAGAAGTTATTTGCCATTGTTACACGCGTCTTCTTGTTCTCACCCGTTAAAACTAATAGGGTAACCATCTTGCATTTATCTTTCTAAATTTTAGGTGCTTCTTCAAAATTGCATGAACTCTTGCAAACGACTAGTTTGTCATTCGAGCCAATTGTCTTACGGTGAATCGAGCATTAGTTTGGAGGATAGTTCGGATTTTTCTATGTTACATTTGGCCGTAGTTGTTACAGGACGACCTGAGCGAGCAGCATCTTTTAGTTGTTGCTGCCCAGCACTAAATTTAGCTACCAACCTACAACCCCTCCTGTGAGACATTTGTCCCTCCCCATAAATGTCACACACGTCGCGGTGAATATCTACAGCCTTTATGCCGAGTAATGACCTACCTTTTATATAGGCCCTTATTTCAAGAACATTTGCAGCCCGTTTTCCTGTCATTTTGTGTATAGTCTAACAAATAGGCTATGAAAGAATGTACACTGTACCGTGGCCAGTAAACGTGTGGACGAGATATTCAACTGTGTCACGAGCCAGTGATCATTCAATCGACACGAGGTGGTTTTGTGCATAAATTGCACGATTTCCACGAAATAAAGCACAGCTGACCTTTTTTATGGAACACCCCTCGTACTTTCATATTCAAATAAGTTTGGTTTCATTTTCAGTATAGCTTGCCCACATTGACATGAGCTTGACTTTTGATTAGCATAATTTAACAGTCGACATATTGCCTACGTTTACAATACCGAGTGTATGTTATCATAATCGGGTAGTAACACGAAGACGCTCGAGATGTAATACAAACACAAATTTGAAATACCGATTTCGCACGATTTGCTTGCGGAAATTGATATATTCAAAGCAAGAACCGTGTAATATATTCTTGCATAAAGGTCAGGCTCACGTCAAAATAGCCAAGCTATATGTCACATAAATAATAATGTTTTCCATATGGTTTCCACATAAAACACCAAATATATTATAATATTGGCGTCTTGAGAGGAGGGGCCATAGCATGACGGATGCCTGTGATCTAAAACAGAATTTATTATTATAATTATTCTTTATATATCTATGAAAAACAAGGATAAAGTCATGGGATATTAAGTCAGGAGATATAAACAAGTTAGTTATAGCGTGCTAATTCATAAATCAATGTTGGTTAATATAATAATTATTACATCATCATAATTACGTTCACTTAAAACGGATTTCATATATTACCCTTATATTATAAATAGTAACTTGTAGCCACTGTTTACTATGTGTGTACGATATAAATAAAACAGGCTTCGATTGTCGACTGCGACTTAGTTGACCCGGTAATTGGTGATTTAGATAGTGTATATTGATGTGACATGGATACTAATGAGGGGATAACTTTATCTCTACGATAATTGGAAAGTAGATTACCGAATCATGTCAATACGAGTATATATAGCTGTCCGATGATAACTCAAGCCCTGTATACAAACAATCTATCCATAATAATAACACAAGTTATCAAGTTAATAACACACCACAATGGACTGGTCACTTGGTTTTAGTATAAAGATGGAACGAGTTCATACATTCAAGGTAATTATGCACAATATTGAACAATAATGGACACAGCAAATGTATTTAATATCCATTTTATTTTGTAAACAAAGGCTAGCGTTATCACCGATGGACTGTACTATAGACGTAAAAAGCTAAACTGTTAAAGTGGCACCGGTGATAACGCTACAATTCTTTCTAAGTCAAATTAGAACGGTTGTTAATATGTTATAGTCTGGCATGAAAACTACGTTTATCTAGGTTAACTTTGTTTACCTGAGTTAACGGTATTCACTGCTATTATCTGGAATTGGATAGTTCCCCCATAAGTATTACTTATTGAATCGACTATAGCATTTGGTAAGAAATAAAACAATTAAAGAAAATATGTTGTGTTTTCAATGGATGGTGTATAGGGAGCAAGTTAATGAAGCTGCGAGAAGCTAGCACGATTATTTAAAAGGACTTACTTGAATGTCGAGTTTTATAAAAAATAATAATGTTGTAATCAATATACAAAATGAAAAAACAATATGAAAAGAAGCATTTATTGATCATACGAGTATGTTGATTGTTTCAAAAAGCACACGTACTCCGTTATAAGTATGTTTCCCCATTATAATATAATGAGATTTATCTTTAAAGGGACTCAACTCAAGTTGGTAAATTGCCAAAATTTATCAAAAAGCTCTCTTAAAATGGCATTTTTTGGGCTTGATATAACTTACACATTTATAATTATGCGAATGTGGACATATTCCTGTAAAAGAAAAATAATCGCATAACGTCGGTTTATTAAATTTAAACCCCCTAAATCTATTTCGTGACTAACGCATTAAAATATATATATATATAATATTCAACGTTGTGTAGTATACCTGGTGGTATTCAAATTAATTGATGGTAAAACATGTTCGGTAGTTTTCATCAATAGCGCCTTTGATCTTATTGTAAATTGTAAGAGCTCTGACTTTATATATTTGGTAATGATAGGTATGTGATTAAATTGTCTACAAATACGTGTTTTAATAATCGAAATGGAGTTTAGTCCCTTTAAGAAAACAAAAGGATGCTAGACAAGTACCGTGTATCGGTTAATGACTGTCTAGAACAGTTTCTCGCATCGTCTATAATAATGTTTATTTTTGTAAAACCCTCTCATTACACGATTTCTCTCATCAGGAACAGAATCAAAGCTATAAAAGAACAATACTTGCAATCGTATGTGTCTATTTGAAACTGTAATTAGGCAAAAATGAACAATGTAAAAGCTAAGAGCCTAGTAATAAAGCGTTAGCGTGAAAGGTCGTGGAGAATGTCTGGAAGTTCAAAAAGAAACTTATCCTTTTAACCTAAAAAAACAACCGCTATTTTTAATTGTGTATGCCATTTAAATGACAACCATTCAGATACAAATGCTCCAGTCAGCTACAGAAACACAATGCGTTATCACAATCACTTGTTAACAAGTATCATACGAGATAATGATAGGAAACAAAGCTTAAGACCTTATATTGTCAATAGTGACCACGTGACGTCAAGAGAAAAACTACCAGTTATTCCATCGGTTTGAAGTTGGTGTATAGGTAATGATATGCATGTGCGGATAAATCAATGTACCACTACATACGCATTATTACATTGATCAGCCTTGTCAAACGATACTAGAAACGGCTGCTTAGAAATACCTGAGATGGTGATTACTATTGTGAATATAACGTTGTCTCATTTTGACGTCCTGACTTGCATCGCTATCATAATATTTCTACAGGAAATGGTGTAGCACTACTCAGTTGATATACATGTATCTTGTGCATTAGATAACTCCCATATGCATATACAGCATTTGCATGACGGAGCCTCGGGCCATACGTCTGCCGCTGGTAGAGAATTTTGCAATACCATTACTAGTAACGTTAAAGCTCCGAAACATATCTCCATGGTTGGAATGGCCTCAAACGTATCCTGATCATTTACAGGCGGGGGTATATGATATCGTTGTAACATGTGCTTCTAATCACGTTGGACTCCATTTCACATGTATCTATTGCACTTCTCGATTTGCTTTGTGGTAATATTCAGTCTGGTCATCCTTACTGGTTTCTTAGAGTAAATGTAGAACTGATTAAATAAAAGTAAAATCTGTACGTAGCATCAGGTCTATCATTGTTTATGTAAGAAAACACAGACAAGGAGAAGTTTATATATTTTTTATATTATTTAATGATTTAATTAGAGTAATAAAAATTAGTATATAGATCACGTATTTATGACAAAAGCAAACACAAAACAAGAGATGCTTGTAAAACACGTATGCCTCATGGCAGCCCAATATTCGAAAATGGAAAGGTCAGAGTGTCCTTGACCTTTGACAGCAAAATCAATATGGGGTCATCTATTGCTGCTAATCAACCTCCACGTCATGTTTCAATACCCTAGGGCTAAGCGTTCTGGGGTTATTGAACGGACACTCTTTGGTCTACTGACCGACTGAGAGACCGCTCGACACTTGCAAAGCAATATACCCCCTCATGAAAGATGTGGGGCATAATAACAAATATTCATAAAGTTTTTCATAAGTCTCATTTGACACATTCAATTTGGATGACACTATAGTAAACATTTTATAGAAACGTTTCAGTCTTTATTGATGTACAAAGTACATGTGTTATTATAATGTCAATACGATTATAGTTACACCGTTATCTAGA
The DNA here is from genome assembly GCA_963678985.1 of Spisula subtruncata. NCBI lineage: Eukaryota > Metazoa > Mollusca > Bivalvia > Venerida > Mactridae > Spisula > Spisula subtruncata. The sequence continues at coordinate 14,484,852 of OY787669.1, forward strand.
CCTGTACGATAATGTTATCAATGTGTACATATTTTGTGAGTAACATTACTTGTTTACAGTCACCAAACTGTATTGCCTAGCTTGCTCACAGTGATTTGTTATCTACTATATATCAATAGCACACCGTTTGTTCACTCCAATTCATACATCGTGACCACATTACTATTCAACATGGTAACAAACATTCTATTCAATCCCTGGTGGAAACACACTGACACTGGTTCCACTAGGCCCTCACCTTTCTTCACAATCACGCCAACTTTCTCCCCGTTCTCACTTAACTGTACAACATTCCTAGACTTGTACCCAACCACGAATACGTTGCCTCTACCGTCAAGGCAAACACCATCAGTATGACTGAGGTCAGTATCTGTAATAGTGGACAGGTAATTGGCCCCTTCATCAAGACACACAACAACATTGCTCGAACCACCAACAAACAGTTTGTTCTCACTTTTGTTGAAAGTAATAAGTCTACTCGCGGTGAAAAGATGGTTCCCAGAATTGTTTCGTGAGATTGTCTTCAAACAGGTGCCCGTCCTATGATAAACATAGAGTGAATCTTTATAGTCTGTAACATAAAATTTACCGTCGTTAAAAGCAATACCGTAACAACGATGCGACATTTTAATGTTTCCTGTTGGAGCTATCTTGTCTTGAATGGAAACAAACTGGATTTTGTTTTCTCTGCGACAGGCAACAGCAACTTCGTGGCTACTGACACAACATACACCATACGGTGTGCAATCTAGGTGACAATAGTCCACAACTGACATCTTCTGTACATCTATACATTTAAGCTTCTTGTTGTTTTCATCTGTGACAAGAAGTCGATCGTCTTGTGTAATACAACACCCAAAAGAACTGCACAACACCACAGAATCATCAGGCAGTTTGATATTTATATCTCTACGCCCTTTGACTTTATACAGTTCGTCTTTCGGCTTTTCACGTTTCTGTACTTGACCAATTCCCTGTAGTGCTTCGAGGTATTGCACCAACGATTGTTCCGGAATAAATGATATCTGGGTGTCTGTAAATTGATGCAGAGCTTGTTTCATCTTCTCAAGTTCAGCGTCTTTCATCATTTCTTTTGCATTTATTATGCAAACGAAACGCTGGGCTCTGTTTGCTTCTGATTTGTTCAACTTTTCGTCTGTCGTCTTCAAATCTTCACGGATCTTTTCAGCTTTGTGTTTTTCTTGCATAATGTCAGTTTCCAGTTCCTTATACGTACATTCCACTTGTTTTCTGGATGCGTCAGCTACTTTCCTAACGATGGCTTCTAACGCTTTCTGGAATGTCGTCACTTCATCGAGTGCTTCTATCTTAGCTTTATTCAATGCTTCAAGTTGAGTATCTTTAGATTTGCTAATTGTTTCCATGGATACAATTATATCTTTCAGGTTACTATGTTTTTGTTTACAGTCAGGTAACTCATATATGGTGTCTATCATGTCTGGTATGGAGTGGACGAGACTGTCTTTACAATGTCTGAAAAAAAAAGTAAAGCATGACTAACTAATGTTTGCTACATTGAGGTCCAATTACCCCTAAACCCACACTTAAGGTTTTGGGTGCGACCTATTTTATGGTACGTATTGAACATTGCCTAAATGTTACCGAGACAAACATAGAGTAGTTAAATAAGATTGAACCACTGGTGTGTTAAACCACCACATAACATGATCATGTAGAGCAAGAATCAATATGGTTTTCTTTGATGTAGCCGAGTAACAGAGTGTTTGATTACTACACAAGACAAGCCTTAAATAGTAAATGACTAGGTCCACATTGTTACCTCAAGAGCGGAAAACACGCGTGTCTTTGATTGTGATTGTTTGCATAGTTTATGACACCATATGCTAGTGACCCGATTGTCTACAGGAGTCTGGTGTTACATGCTACAATTACTTATTTTAGATTTCGTTAATATCTACTAGTAGAGTAAAAACTGTGATGTAATATTTATTGGCACGTATTGAACATGTGGCCGAGTGGTTAGAACGTTCGCACTGGAAGAGGGAGGTTGAGGGTTCGAATCTCGGCGGAAGTCGAATCGATATCTAAGTCACAAGCTAGTTAAATAATGTTTTTCGTAGACACAACTCTACCAGGCGCCTGACAATATGAGAAGGGAGTTTTAAGTTATTTGTAAATGGTTGCTAATATTAATCTTAAAATATTCATATACAGTGCAATATACTTTATCACGAATATGATGATATATGCTCTCATAACACTGAGTACACCCTCGATTTTTCGAACCGGAAAACCCGTTACTTGGGACGGGTGACTTTCGGTTTTGACGATGTAAATATCTGATATTCTATCTAACAACTAATGACCAATAGACTTCAACTAGCGCACCGTATGCCCTAAGAGTTGCCACATACAGGTTGTCATCATTTTCTTTGAAACGATTATCCAACTAAACAAAATAGCCGGTACCATTTTTTATTTGAAAATTTAAATTTTGTAACGGCTATTCTATTAAATCCGGGAATCTTTTCAAAGAAATTGATAACAACCTGAACGTGGCAACACTAAAGGCATACGCTGCGCTAGTTGAGGTTTATAGATAGAAAATCATTATTTACCTGATAATCACCCGTCCCAAGTAATGGGTTTTCCAGTTCTATAAATAGACGGTGTACCCAGTGATAATACGCATACAAGTTAATGATGTTCTATATTTTGACTTACTTGTGATCTTTAACGAAGCATGTAGAACAACCAACAACGTTACAACTTTCACAATACATGTCTAATACCTTGGCTACATGTATGCTACATCGTTCAGTAGGTACCTCCAGCAAACTGGCCGACTGACCACTCGCTTGGTCTCCTCGATTAACGTCCATCAAACTGTGATTCTCAAATGCTGTGAACATATTGTGTATGTCGGTGCAAGATTTGCAATAATACCCATTGCATTGAATACAATATTTCACGGCTTCGACTTTCTTGTTCTTCTTTATACACAATGTACACACTATATTAAATGTTTCCTCAGACATGTTTAACAATGAACAACATTCCGATGTCATTCTATATTCTGTGTTAGACTTTAACCCCTACTTTCGATTTAGCCACTTAGGTAATTTCCGGTTGGGTATAACTTGCGAACGGATATGTATTGTAGAAATATTACTATCGTTATCATCTGAATGAGCATGATCGTAGTTAACTTCCCTGGACCTCGGGAAATATAGTGCATTTTTATTTGTTTTCAAGTTGTGATGTTCGTGAAGTGGCTCTTATGTTAATATAATTAAATGCAGCAATAATAAATACTAATTGACTTCATGAACTCAGAACCATTGGTTTAGCTAGTACATCTGTTTAATGTTCACCAGATTGAGTTATATCACACCTGAGAAACTGGTACAGCTGGTTAATGTTCAACAGATTGAGTTATATCACACCTGAGAAACTGGAAGAGCTGGTTTATGTTCACCAGATGGAGTTATATCACACCTGAGAAACTGGCACAGCTGGTTAATGTTTACCAGATTGAGTTATATCACACCTGAGAAACTGGTACAGCTGGTTAATGTTCACCAGATTGAGTTTTCTCATGCAACTACCATGGTAACTGCCTGATAACACATGACCTGAGATAAGTATGTGTTCTCAGGTCAATGACCTGAGAACACTTTTTGGCTCCGCCCACAAATAACGGACTATTTTGCAATATGGCAGTCCGTCTTAAATTGTCATAAATATCATTGAAAACAACAGAATTGTGCATTTAATAGCTATTATTTATTCAACGTTTAGTTTTACACTCCAGATTAGCAATGCTTCTTCGCCAGGTAGGGCTACGCCACAGTAATTGGTCTTGAATTCATACGGGTCGCCCACGGATCGATCGTTTTGAAAGGCCCTGAAATAAACCAACAAACACAGATAAATACACTGGCTAAGCATCGTTAAAGATAAATAAACGTTAAAATAGTCATAGCTATCCACTCTATATCCAGTTTTCTGGCCTAAAGGAATTTTTATTCTCATTTTCACGACTCGCGAAGGTTGACCTACAAAACGAAAACCATGAGACACCGAGCTCTTTTTGTGAATCAAAACATTGTTACATTCAGTACACAACCCTACAATTTATACAAAAAATAGAACAAACTTTAATAGACTCTTCAACAAACCAATGTCTTACTCACCATTGTGTATTTCCATCTGTTTTCATCAGCATTCTGTCGTGATTTAGTTGATCTTGTTGAAAACTTCTCCACCCACTTGGTTCTACAAGCATGTCTAAACTGTTCATTCTTGAAGTTATTTCCATTTCACGGGATACATTTTGCACTGTCCGTTGCCACACACAATCCAGTATTTAAATCAATCCGTATTTTGTCATTGTGGGATGCATAACATAAGAAAGTTTGACATAATTAGCGACCTTCTCCACACACACTACGTCATTGATGACGTTTCATTGATGCATCATCCAGTAGAAAAAACATCAAAATTCATGAGCGGAATTTTATTCTACTTTTACGACACGATGTTCTTATTTTGGTAATACTTATAATTTGCTTAGATTTCTCGTTTTGACTAAAAACTGAAATAGATCTTATTTATTTTTTAAATATTTTTGTTAATTGAACAGCGTAGAATTGAGAACTATATTTTGTGTACGGAAGCAAATGAAGTTGTGTTAATCGGTGGGCGGTCTAAGGACGATCGACAACTCCAGTTCAAAATTAAAAAATATGCCTCTAAATTGTGTCCCGTTGTTGGTTTCATGAGAAATAGAAACTCGGGTCCCTGTCCGGTGAGAACAATGTTATCAGGCTTGGCGATAGGCCCTATCGCCCGGGATGGCTCGGTAAACCTCGCCACCCGAACGATATCACCTCGCCTGATAACATTGTTCTCACCGGACAGGGACCCGAGTTTCTCTATATATCACACCTGAGAAACTGGTAGAGCTGGTTTTTAATGTTGACCAGATTGAATTATATCACACTTGAGAGACTGGTACAGCTGGTTAATGGTGACCAGATTGAGTAATATCACACCTGAGAAACTGGTACATCTGCTTAATGTTGACCAGATTGAGTTATATCACACGTGAGAGACTGGTACAGCTGGTTAATGTTGACCAGATTGAGTTATATCACACTTGAGAGACTGGAAAAGTTGGTTAATGTTGACCATATTGAGTTATATCACACTTGAAAGACTGGTACAGCTGGTTAATGTTGACCAGATTGAGTTATATCACACCTGAGAAACTGGTACAGGTGGTTAATGTTGACCAGATTGAGTTATATCACACTTGAGAGACTGGTACAGCTGGTTAATGTTGACCAGATTGAGTTATATCACACCTGAGAGACTGGAAAAGTTGGTTAATGTTGTCCAGATTGAGTTATATCACACCTGAGAAACTGGTACAGCTGCTTAATGTTGACCAGATTGAGTTATATCACACTTGAGAAACTGGTGCAGCTGCTTAATGTTGACCAAATTGAGTTATATCACACCAGAGAGACTGGTACAGCTGGTTAATGTTCAGCAGATTGTGTTATATCACACCTGAGAAACTGGTACAGCTGGTTAATGTTCACCAGATTGAGTTATATCACACCAGAGAGACTGGTACAGCTGGTTAATGTCAGCAGATTGAGTTATATCACACTTGTGAGACTGGTACAGCTGGTTAATGTTCACCAGATTGAGTTATATCACACTTGAGAAACTGGTACAGCGGCTTAATGTTGACCAAATTGAGTTATATCACACCAGAGAGACTGGTACAGCTGGTTAATGTTGACCAGATTGAGTTATATCACACCTGAGAAACTAGTACAGCTGCTTAATTTTGACCAAATTGAGTTATATCACACCAGAGAGACTGGTACAGCTGGTTAATGTTCACCAGATTGAGTTATATCACACCTAAGAAACTGGTACAGCTGGTTAATGTTCACCAGATTGAGTTATATCTCACCAGAGAGACTGGTACAGCTGGTTAATGTTGACCAGATTAAGTTATATCACACTTGAGAGACTGGTACAGCTGGTTAATGTTGACCAGATTGAGTTATATCACACTTGAGAGACTGGTACAGCTGGTTAATGTTGACCAGATTGAGTTATATCACACTTGAGAAACTGGTACAGCTGGTTAATGTTCACCAGATTGAGTTATATCACACCTGAGAAACTGGTACAGCTGGTTAATGTTCACCAGATTGAGTTATATCACACCAGAGAGACTGGTACAGCTGGTTAATGTTCATCAATTGGTACAGCTGCTTAATGTCGACGAAATTGAGTTATATCACACCTGAGAGACTGGTACAGTTGGTGAATGTTGACCAGATTGAGTAATATCACACCTGAGAAACTGCTACAGCTGCTTAATGTTCACCAGATTGAGTTATATCACACCTGAGAAACTGGTACAGCCGGTTGATGTTGACCATATTGTGTTATAACACACCTGAGAAACTGGTACAGCTGGTTAATGTTGACCAGATTGAGTTATATCACACTTGAGAAACTGGTACAGCTGGTTAATGTTCACCAGATTGAGTTATATCACACCTGAGAAACTGGTAGAGCTGGTTAATGTTTACCTGATTGAGTTATATCACACCTGAGAAACTGGTACAGCTGGTAAATATTCACCAGAATGAGTTATATCACACCTGAGATACTGCTATAGCTTGTTAATGTTCACCAGTTTGTGTTATATCACACCTGAGAAACTGGTACAGCTTGTTTATGTTCACCAGATTGAGTTATATCACACCTGAGAAACTGGTACAGCTGGTTAATGTTCACCAGTTTGTGTTATATCACACCTGAGAAACTGGTACAGCTTGTTTATGTTCACCAGATTGAGTTATATCACACCTGAGAAACTGGTACAGCTGGTTACTGTTCACCAGATTTAGTTATATCACACCTGAGAAACTTGTACAGCTGGTTAATGTTCACCAGATTGAGTTATATCACACCTGAGAAACTGGTACAGCTTGTTAATGTTCACCAGTTTGTGTTATATCACACCTGAGAAACTGGTAGAGCTGGTTAATGTTCAACAAATTGAGTTATATCACTCCTGAGAAACTGGTAGAGCTGGTTAATGTTCACCAGATTGAGTTATATCACACCTGAGAAACTGGTACAGCTGGTTAATGTTCACCAGATTGAGTTATATCACACCTAGGAAACTGGTACAGACTATGACGTATTGGATGATGAACATTTCCGCTTAATGTATGATCGATTCTTCAAAGGATGCTAAGGTTATCATTAGCCACGGTGTAGATCTATAGTTTTATATAAGTACATGTTATATAATATATATGTATTGAGCCGTTCTCCAGGGAAACCGGGCTTAGTGACAAAATTGTGAAAATGGTGATGATATATGGGTAGAAAGAGGAGACTCTTGTGAACAGTTTCTGAAAATTTGAACAAATTATTCCTCACACGTACAAAGTTAAAGACTTTTTAAACCAACCACTTCCACCTTCTTTATAATTGATGCAGCGAACGCCAATTTCTACGTATTTCACGTTACATCAACTGGCAATTCAAAGATCCAGTATATGATAAATTTCTGAAGTAAACTTTTAAAATTGTGGGACATTTGAGAATCATATTCTAATTTTAATAAAACGTGTCCAATTGGTGAGTGTTTGCTTACAGCGAAAAATAGCAAGTGTTTTAGCCACTTAACCGTAGTTTTCCTCGATATTAGTACTTTTTAGAAACCGGTCAACATGACAACGACAGAAGTTATTTTTCCACACGTTTAAAGAAAATTTGAAGCTAATGGATAGTACTATACTATCCAATTACTTAAATATGTAATCAAAGGACACTATTTTTTTCTCATTTTAGACATTTTTCTATATCTTATTGCATAATTACAATACAATGTCATTAAGCCCGGTTTTTCTAGATAAACGTATATGTCATGATGACAGCTTGCTTTGGTACATTCAGGCACGACGTTAATCACCGTTATTATCTATCAACTGGACATGAATGCCAGACTGTTTATGAACTTATTTATCATGTTTCTATACGAGGAGAGAATAACGAGCTATGAACATGTGAAGAACCGATCATAAACATATTTAATATTCAATATACAGTTATACAGTTTATTTCAAGACTTGGTGCTATTGGCCCATGAATCACATATAATATAATTCCAAGCAATAATTACAAACATGTTACAAGTAACATAGTCACGGTCTGTATCCGATTAATGACTGCTAGGTCGGATAATGGGTGGCTGGGTGATAATGGTTGCTAGGCCCCCAACAAATCGACAATAGAGACGCATGTTTATATGAAATTACTTATTTACTATGATCCAATGCGTATATTTTTCTGTCACTATTGATATAGCAATGATTAATCAATACAACAGTACTTTTACCCGCAGAAATACCCATGGGAAAGGGTAGAAAAAATGACAAAACATCACCCAAAGTAAGCGATATTAACAGAAAACTGTTATATTTTTGCTTCGTACTTGGTAGTTCAACATTTGTTGTATGCAATATATTGATCAAAAATAAAGACAAAGTATTAACAATTAATATGCCACCTCACTTACCTCTCTAGCATAAGCAATAAAGCCAAAAATCATGTTTTTGTGCAAGGTGTGTGTGATGAAGTGGATAATGGTGTCTACGTGATGGATAATGGCAGGATGCTTACAACATTTTAATAGATAGTGAGTTGGCTACTATTCGTTTACTTGGATAGTGTTCAAAACTACGAATTATACAATGTCATATTACTAATGGCTTAGAAAATAAGTTTTGCAAATATATTTCAGTACAATTGCTGGAAATTACTCGTCATCTGAAAGTTCAACATAAGAAAACATGCTTTAAATATAAGGAATTAATACTAAACGATGTAACCGGCAAATATGGCTTTATGACTAAAACTTACTTGGATATCAATTTCATCTGAAATGGAAGGTCAGAACAAGAACAGCATTAGTGTTAGAAATAAAAGACATGTGACTCCAACTTAAATTATAACACTTCCTCCACGGCCCAAATACATGTGTTGCTTTTGTGCCAATACATGTGAGACACTTACGTCAAGGGGACAATCTTAGTTCCAACCCTTTATAATTGTTTTTAACTGAATTGCCTTCTATCTTGGATAGTAATTATGACCAAGTGAAAATTCTTTGAAATTTAGTTTTCTTTTATATACAGCACCAAAAGGCTTATAAAACTGGTTGGACAACTTATCTGTATATTATGAAAATAATTACATCTCTTAAGACTAATACATGTATGAAATTTTGTAAAAGTGGAAATAATTGAAATGTACAATACCGTTTCAATGGTATAGTTTTTGCATATTTTGGTACTTTAAGTTATTGTCAAAAAGATCTTGATAAAAAGGGATTTGAAAGCTAGAATTTAATTTGTCTGCAACTCCATAATGTTGATTGTATTTGTCATCTTTTTTTATTACATTCAATTAGCTGACTTCCGCGTGCTAAGCGCTTTAGATGCTTGTTATATAAAGCGCTATATTTATGAATATTTTCCATTATTGCTATTACATTTATATAAAATACAGTAAGCCTGCCTATTATCCGTCAACAGCCAGATACTTATCCAATTATTAATACCAAGTAGCCGCTATTATCCACTTCATCACACACACCTTGCACAAAAACATTATTTTTGGCTTTATTGCTTATGTTAGAGAGGTAAGAGAGGTGGCATATTAATTGTCAATACTTTGTCTTTATTTTTCATCGATATAGTGTATACAACAAATGTTGAATTATCAAGTACGAAGCAAAAATATAACAGTTTTCTGTTAATATCGCTTACTTTGGGTGATGTTTTGTCATTTTTCTACCCTTTGCCATGGGTATTTCTGAGGGTAAAAGTACTGTTGTATTGATAAATCATTGCTATATCAATAGTGACAGAAAAATATACGCATTGGGTCATAGTAAAAAAGTAATTTCATATAAACATGCGTCTCTATTGTCGATTTTTAGGGCCCTAGCCACCATTATCACCCAGCCACCCATTATCCGACCTAGCAGTCATTATTCGGATACAGACCGTGATAGTGTGTCAGAATATAATATTATGTACATTATAAGTACAAACAGTATCGTATTGCACGGGGTTGCTTACACACTGTGGTATAACGTACACCGGATATTGCTAGCAAGATGAGTAATATTGTGATGCCCAGGCTAGCACCTGTCTGTATGTTATTTAATTATGCCTTGAGCTAATTAAACTGTGTTTCATGTTATTTCTAAGTTGAGCATTTCAGCTACCATACAGTCGGCATTGTGTCAGTATAGATCCTAAGTATCTATTTAAGTCCGAGTCGAATGCTTTATTTATGTCTGAGAACTTGTCTGTGTGTAACCAGTTTTCGCGACTCTACCGTATTTATTTCATGCATTGCATTTTTACTTTTAAATCACTGTGTATGTGTTAAATCATCTTAGAACTACTTATTGTTGTTACTTACTGATGTTAGGGACTCTGATTTTAGCTGTCAGTCATGTTTTTTTGTGATTCATCGTGTTGAATATTTGTTGACAGTTTATCATCCGCCATATTGATTTTCTTGGTGAATAGTCGCCTAGCAACTGTGGAAGTGAATAGTTTATTCAAAGCGCTGAATCTACTGCATTTTTAGGTAATATGTATAATTTAAGCTATAGGAAGCGCAAGTTTGTGGTTATTATTGTTTGCAAGATGCTTATTTATTGTTTTAGACTGTATTTATTGTAATAGACCTGAGTTTTAGCCACGGGCACTTGTTTTCACAGTGTTTACACTGTGCACGGTGAAATCACGTCGCTGCACCAAAGTTTATGTGGAGCGTTATTTTCGTGAATTTCACCGTCGCGCGGTGTGAATTGCACAGTTTCACTTGTGGTGCACACTGTGTACAGTGCACAGGGCAGTGATCGTATATAAACCCCGTCCAGACTGTGCACTAGAGCATTCACCACACTAAATTCTGAGACCCATACTTTTGGCGATTTTTTTCCGTAGAATAGACTTTTCTCGTAGGTTTAACTTTTAACTCCCAGATCTATCTGTTTTCATTAAGTAACATATTTTAATAATTGTACTTTCATCTTTACACCCAATTTCATGTTAAACATTAAGGGTATTTATTTATTTAACTATATAAATCTGTTAGGGAAGTAGACAGCTTCGGTCGACTCGCGTATTTTTGGAATAGATCCTAGATCTGTTTTCTAGTTATTTGCGACGTCACCGCACATTTGGCTGACATACAGTATAACTGTACATATATTTATCATAGATCAAGTAAATGTGATGCTCATTTTATTTATTAAAGTCATGAACGTTAAATCTAAAACTGGTGTTTGTTCAGTAGTTTGTTGGTAGATCTATTGTCCCCAGGTAACCCGACAGAGATCGTCAGGTGATATTGTGATCACTATTGTCCGTCTGTTCGTGGTAATGTATATACATGTAGTCTATGCTGTGCTGGACGCCTTATTGATAACGCTCTGGCCTAAGTCGCTACCAATATTGTGCAGGCGTGTAGCAGGGTACAATAGCACAGATCGAGCGTAGATATACTGGTAAACTAACATCCGTTAGTACACAGGCTAACCAGTGACCACAGGGTTTAGAAACACATAAGTTGAATTGGAGACTAACATCCGTTAGTGTATCTACACAGACTAACCGCAGGGTTTAGTAACCCAATAAAGTTGTGGTTGAGACTAACATCCGTTAGTGTATCTACACAGACTAACCACAGGGTTTAGTAACCCAATAAAGTTGTAATTGAGACTAACATCCGTTAGTAGATCTACATACACTAAACACAGGGTCTTGTAACTCAGACCAAGTCATACGGTATACTGTTATATCGGTTAGTGCGCTCAGCGCGTACAGTATACTGGAGTAACCGCAAGGTTGAGGAGCGCAACAATATTATCAATTTTTGCGACACTCTAGTGTTGACAAGGGTAAGTTCAGAGATAATTTTTAGTTTTTCTGAGTGTGTTTAAAGTACATTTTATACAAAACTATCTCCTCCATAAATTTTCCTAGCCTGTGCAACCGTTAACTTGCCAGGTATCTCTTAAAAGGGTGATTAAAAGACCAAACCCCTATTGTTACTCACGCAGAAAGTAAGCTCGATCTGTCGAAATTAGATGTTTTTGTTTATATTTCTCGTTAAAATACTCAACTTGAATCGAGCGAATTTTCATTCTTGTTTCAAAGATTATATTGCAAATGTAGTATCGGAAACTAATCGAAAATGACGGTGCATTGCGAGAATAAATGCAGGCATTAAAGTGTATTGATATATAGTTGCTCTCTGGTGTACGGAGTATTGCTGTATCGTGTACAGAGTATTGCTTTTACTTGTGGTGACTATTTGTCGGTCAAATTGAATAAATACAAGGTATAATCAGCGTTATTTTGTAGAAATAACTTTTATTAAATAGATTTGTATTAGATTGGATTGTATTGACTACATGAAGCAATTAATGTTACACGCTAATCCTAGCCCCAAATCCTCCCTGAATTTTATGGGGAACTTCTATTAGTAACTGTGTATTTCACATACAGTAAAGGGTCATAGCTGAGCAATTGCATTAGACAAACACAAAACTACTACAATGTCCAATACTTTGAATTAGCAACGTTGAATGTAAGTCATAGCAAAGGAACCTCATTGCAGCATCAGAAATAGTTTAGAGACTATAAAATAAACCTTGGTGTGTATAATATGGATGTGAATGTCCTTATTTGCCATTTGACCATAAGCATGACTCTCAAAATATGGCATATATCCAAGCTAAATATCACATTTGTACTACTCACAAGAACACTTCATGCATACAATTCAGCATTCTATATTGTTAATCGCATTCATCTGTCTGACGGTTGAAATATTTTAACATATAATCATTTAAGAATATTCTTATTCTATCGTATAACCCATAAGACATGACCTTATTGGTGAGCAGACGTAATAATACGATAAAACTGTCAATTTACATACTTTATTTACTCATTTTATTCGGCCATACTCTCAGAAAACTAACGTTGAGCTTATGTGCAATATTCTGTACACTAAGCAGCAATACTCTGTACACGCCCGCGTATCTGTTTTTGGGTGTATCTTAGTTGTTTTTCGAACAATATTTATGAAATTTGGTCACAACTTTTTGGGGTTCAATATAAACAAAATGGCCTGTTCAAAAAATCTACAATTTGGTAATACAGCCTTTTCAGAAGCTTGTAAAGTACTGCTGTCAATATATGCGAGTGAGTAACGGCGTAATACTGGTTCATTTTAACCTTTCTGTGAATATCAAATATACGATAGTGTGCTATAAAGTTACCAAAATGCCCGAAGAAGTTAAAACTCAATTGGGATATGCATAAGAAGTCAGTAATTTGGAAAATTTTGTCTCTAAACTCACACTATCTCCATTTCATGTCCTTAAAATTGATAATATTACTCACTTTACAAGCAATACATGTATCCGGTTTACGTTATAGCACAGTGTTACATGTATCCGGTGTACGTTATACCGCAGTGTTACATGTATCCGGTGTACGTTATACCGCAGTGTTACATGTATCCGGTGTACGTTACATGTATACGTATAATATAAGTATGAAGGTGAGTGTATGTAACTGGCTGGTGGTTGGTGGAGTAATGCGCGTTTGGACTGGTCATATAGCTTACGAAACCAACTGGACTTGAACTGTTTTAAATTGTGTATTTTACTCGTTTACATAAATTAGTGCTGAATGTGTTGATTTTGTTAAACTGTCAATAATTTGGTTAAATTTTTCCGATATAATTTTTTTTTACTTGTATATGTTTGTATCCATCGTTTTGAAAAAGCAAACGATACATGATCGGTCATTCAATTTCCGGTATGGCACACTATATTACACAGATGATTATTTCTATAGTCTGGTTCCCGATACCTAAATCTTTCATTACATTACAGTATAGGTCCGGCGTAATGTAACAAATATGGTCGCTTTCATGTGTAAAACAAGATGGCGGTTGAACATAAGCTTATATAGGGAATTTTAGAATATCCCCAAAAAGTGTGTGTTACGTATGTGTCATTTCGATGAGATTTTGTATATTTATGGGAAAACGTATCTTCTTTTCAGTTAAACATGTTTCATTAAAATGACACAACTGATATGTACAAAAAACGCAAAGTAAACTAAGAAAATTTCTGTACCAGCGTTTATATAGTGCATATAAATCGCACTTGGTATCATATGCCCGGTTAGTTCAGTTGGTAAAAGCGCCACGTACGATCTTGGATTGGATCGGGGTTGCAATACTTTTAGTAAACGATAGTAATACTTGCATTAATTATACTGTTAAATGATACATATCCCATCAATTATAAAATCTTCTAGTCCAAACTCTTCTTTCAACATAAATGATTAATAAGAATCAAACATCAAATATTTACCTATATAAGATAGCATGTGTCACCAAACTGCACTTTATCGTTACAGTGTATGTGATGTTGTTTCAGTGTATGTGATGTTGTTTCAGTGTATTTGATGTTGTTTCAGTGTATGTGATGTTGTTTCAGTGTATTTGATGTTGCTACAGTGTATGTGATGTTGTTTCAGTGTATGTGATGTTTTTTCAGTGTATGTGATGTTGTTTCGAAATTAATTACAGCGTACAACGAAACCATGTACGATTTACTTCATATCGTTCGAATGAACCTAACTATGAATACCAACGTATTACGCAGTACCTAAATTTTGTAGTTTAATTTCATTGACCTATTAAAATATAGTGAAAACTAAAAGATGCATCATCTCGAGAACAGCTTTTAATTAAATTACTATCTATCTTTTGTAACTAGTAGTACTTAGTTATCATTTAAATTTTGATATGCTATTAGTATTGTTATGCATGTATACATATGCAACAAAAACAATGTTTTCAACATTGGCAGAATTATTTAATCTTATATATATTACTCTTATATATATAAAATCTTACCTGAACACTATGATAAATTCCGTGAGTGTTCTGGTAGAATTATGATAAACCATTATAACTTTCATCTTCTTTATTCCATTGCTTGTGTTTGGTTACCGTGGCAACCTGTTGACTACTTTTCCAATTCTCGACGACGGGATTCCAATAGAATGATTAGTGGGCAATGGTTTATGCTAAACTGTATAGAATAATAAACATAATACGATGACTTATGTCTTCACTTTATACAAACAAACAACGTTGTGTTAGAATGAACATGAACTGTATACATGGAATTATTATAATGGTTTCGCTTGGGGTTATATTATTATGCAAGACAATAATGATTCAGAAAGTACATGACTAGTATGCAATTTGCTGCCTTACGCAACATTAATATGCTTAACGGATTTAAAAACGCGACACTGGGATACGTCAATTATTACCAGAAATGTACAAGAAAATTTTTATTATCATATGTGGTCATACAGGTCAACTTAATGCCGACATATGTTACCCAAATATCTGAAATCTGACAAGTAATAATGGAATTATTATATGAATAGGACATTAGCTGAGAAGATGAAAGTCACAGGTTTATTGAGAAAATTGATCAACGCTCAATATGCTCAATCTGTCTTGGTGCCGAATATTTTTGTAAGAAAGGCGAAATAAATAATGTACTAGTAACCACAATATTAATGGTACAATTTGTAAAGTAGATGGCTTGTCACATAATTACAATATCACAATACCAAAATAAAGTAACAGAACGGCTATATGCATTAAGACAAAATCTACATCACTTAGGTAAGTTATAGACTAAGTACGCTAACAAATTCCGATTGGCAAAAAGTGTGACTTTCATTTTCTGGAGCAAAGTCTTTTATATGCATTATTTTATTCAATTCTGATCGGAAATTCATAAGCGTGGTACCAGAATACATGTATGGACATTAAGTTCACCATTACGATGATGCACACTAATATAAGAAATACTTTTGTTTTCGATGAAAACATCTACCCGCGTGTCGCGTTTTTAAATCCGTTAAGTATGATAGCAGCCGCATTGTCACCAATAAGACGTCGGGATGCGCTAAATAATTTTCCTGATTTAGTACACACATAATATGTACAGTATGATACATTGAAAAGCATGACATTTTTAAATTATTAATACAGGTTATCATTCAACTCGGGAGCTAAACCTGGGAACTTTCAATACAAACTCTATTGAAAAAGTACATATTAAACAAATAAACATGCATAACCAGATATTTGACTATATATAGCAACATTGCAGCAAGCCATTTTAGAGTATGATTGTTCACAGGGAGCTAAACGGGTATGGTGTTAGACAAAACGGGTCAACTGCTGATAGCGATCCTGAATTTTATATTTTCCCTTATGCTACGGTCACAATGCGTACGGATTTACCAACTCGTACGAGTCTGAAATATTATAATCCTAACGGTATTTGCATCTGGTCACAGCTCGTACGGATCTCGTACGAGTTGTACAGAATGTATAGTTTTACGAGTTGTGATAATTCGTACGATGCTCGTACGAGTCTCGATATCCGTACGGGCTCCGTACGAACGTCGTGCAAGTTCAGAAAAATCAACTCGTACGGAACCAGTACGGAGCTCGTACGGAGCTCGTAGGTCAAATGTGACTAGGGTATTACCTAGGTAAATTGTTCATATAAATCAGTATAGAAAAGAAATACTTGCATTTTTCTAATTTAAACGAATTCCGTCTTGGCACTGTAGCCAAAAGTCACGTAGTGATGTTTCTCTGATTCTACAACTCAATAGTTAAAGTTTTATCTGAATGGAATATGAGAGGACAATTATGACACACATACTGTGTTATCTGCACCATCCTTTATACGTGTTTTAAACATCAATCATACAGAAACATTTGCTTGGCTTTCTCGAGTGATTGCCTGTGTATATTCTCCGAGAAATGTCTTCAGTCCAACAAGTCTATGATACTTGTGGATATATCAGCGGGTTGAAAAGTTAACGAAAGTTGACTTCAACACATTTTATTTACCAACTTATTAGCGTTTTATATAGCTGTGGAGAATTGACATTACGCCAGAGCAGAGAACGCTCAACCTGATTGTCTGTCAAAGGTTGTTTGGCGATGGTTTTAAAGTCAATCCATTGGACCATGTGATTGTAATTCACCGTTAAAAATGATTTAAATTGTATTGGTTGACAGTTGACGTAATGTCAATTATTTGATGATTACAAGAGGAGAATTCGGTTAATCGGGTAAACTCGTCGGTAATTCGCCATCCCTAGCATACCCATTTATACAGTATTTGTACTTTCTTTGTAAACAATTTCCGCTATGATACAATACGTGTTTGCTATATACAGGCTAGTGGTATATTTTTATACTAAGCGAAAACATATAAGACAATGATGTGCACATTTTGATTGCCTTGATAAAATCGCTTTTTATCTTTTCACAATGTAACTACCACCAAAGACGAGTCTTCCTAACATTTATATGTATTCATTCACGACGTCTATGTTTGCTTGTTTGTTTGTGTTCTACATTTGTGTTTTCCCGGCAAATTCACCAATGGATCAATTGATGCGATACCCTACTTCTTTCCAAATTTGACACTTGTTACAGGCAGTACTGACTATGGATAACCCACTAACCAGTTTATCCCTAATTGGTTTTGGTATCAATGAAACTATTTTTTTTAGAAATTATCGATACCAAGTGCCATTAGCAGGAATGGAACCAGACACGGTGATTATAAACAATTCTCATTCTCGTGCTCAAACTTCATACTCCATATGCACCATCTTGAAAAACAGATTTTGTTAGAATTTTGCATCAAAACCAACACTAAACTGTAGCAAATGACCTTGTTAAGAAAATGAACCCTATTTCTTATGTTTCCATCTAGCAAATAAAAGTTACAACAGTTTGTGTAGCTCAGAAATGCTCCAATTGGAGTACGGAGTACGGAGTATGGGTTGGAGCATGGAGTACGTTCTCCAATATATGTGGCACGTTCTCCAATATATGTGGCACCGATATGTCTGCTTCTGGGTACTATAAGATGATTGGTGCAGACAGAAAGTCAAACGTATTATAAGCACTACTGCAGGGAATAAGTGCAATGATGCAAATATATGCAAAATAAGTATTCTTAGCATAGCTTCTACAAATACCATCAATATATATAATGGAAAAGCAAGAGTACATACAAGGCTAAAATTGGCAATTCATTATACATACGGAATATCACTGCAGTGTGTTGATACTGCGGGCCGTATTACATAGAAACGTAAGCAACGAGAGGTAATGCGGACAGACGTATCAACACAACTGCAGTGATATTCCTTCTATGATATATCATAGAGTGTTCACGTGTTTAATCTACCGTATACATCAGACGTAGATACATGCAAATTGGAAACCCTTATCTACTTACAGAAGACAATATGAAATAATTTGAAAACTGTCCAAAAATAATGTAAACCATTATCGATTTTTTGCAAATGTGAGAATCATGAGCAATAACGATAGATAGAACAAACGTTTGCTCAACACACCATGGGTACACAATGCAGCTTTTCTCTGTTTTCAATATTACAAAATACACTGCCGAAAACACCCTACATGTTAAGATCTCAATCTAACTATCGGCCATTCCCTTAAAATTGTAGGTCTACCTAGAAATTAAACGAAACATCATTTTATTCAGATATTGAAACTCTGCATTATCAGGCTCAAACTTCACATTAAGGGTATCATATCGTACTATAAGGGTATCATATGGTTTTCAATAAAATGTGTTTTACCGTCTTAATCATTGATAATCTTCTTGTTCTAATATTCTCGTTTTGGGTTTTTGACCAGGAGAGCTTATATTGTTTCAAAATCATTGCATGTGACAACCATGTTTATATATCTTTGACTTTTATGTTTTTGGTTAGTGGAACATATAAAGGATACTCTGTGACTAAGTACAGCACCCTTCCCAGACAGAACACTGTTATTATGTCAGTGCTTTGATTGGCACACATTGAGGGAACTTAGAGAGTGTGATTTATGTGTGCTATTAAACTATACCAGACGTCACTTTTTTTTAGAAACAAAGTCCTCAGATCGGGTTTCTAAATTGCAATAATAGGATTAAATGGTCACTGACATACTATTTATATAAATGACAATTGATTGAGTGATAATAACGCTAGCTGGGAGCGTAATAAATGCCCCTTATTAACCTATTTCATACGTATGTATGGTCATCTAATATGTAATGCCCAGTATTGAATGAGCGTTCAATTGTTCCCATAGTCACGAACGTGACATTGTATTATATCATGTTACTCTACGTATATTGTATACAATGTACATTTTTTGTATATAGATAGATAGTTTATTTCAAACATAAGCCTTGAAGCCCAACAGTTAGCAAGTATGTACAAATATAAATGATAGAATGCAGTATAATTATACAGAAAAGGTGAATTAAAGCATATTCAAATTGGTTATGATGGTAATGGCAGTATATGATCATTCATCAAAATAATACACTGTAAGAACTAAACAATATTACACTATAACAGAGAAAAGCATATACATGGTTACACAATTATAGTACAGTCACGTAATTCAAAGCTTTTAAATACAAAAACTGACAGTTGCTTGATAGTACGATGAGTTTCTGATGTTAAATAAATTTTGGTATATTTAGTCTTTGCCGAAAATCCTTCTCAATGTATATTTTACATAAGCTATTGTAGAGTGGACATTCTAATATGAAGTGAAACTCGTCCTCTAATGAATTGCAAATTTTACATTTTTGTTCATTTCTTGGTGTCTTATTGGGTTTAGTCCATCTTCCGCTTTCAATTTCTGATCGGTGATTTGACAGTATAAATGTGAGCTACAGTGTATGTTTGTTATAGACTGACACGGTATGAGGTAACACAGAAGCGGCTGTTAAACATCAACTTGAACAAATGTCAAATAATTTCAATCGCCATTTGTCTTTCTAACTGACTCTTGCATTCTTATTACTTTCTCGTATTGTATAGTATAGTATAGTATAGTATAGTATAGTATAGTGTTGTGTTGTGTTGTGTTGTGTTGTGTTGTGTTGTGTTGTGTTGTGTTGTGTTGTGTTGTGTTGTGTTGTGTTGTGTTGTGTTGTGTTGTGTTGTGTTGTGTTGTGTTGTGTTGTGTTGTGTTGTGTTGTGCTGCGCTGCGCTGTATTGTCTTGTTTTGTATTGTAATTGTATTGTTAATACGTTCTGCCAAAGATTATACCACGCTTGCATATTCCCATACATGATTGTATAGTTTCATATGGATATCTTAAACTTGGCTGTCATCTCATTTGGCGTTGATACATGTAGCTTGATCCTTGATATAACAGAAACATTGGACACAGCAGTATCAGGTGTCGACAACATCCCTTCTTATGGCAAAATGTACTGGTTCCTACCACGTAAATGGTCAATTAAATGTTAATTATAGAAATAAATTAGGACCTAGACGATATAATAAGATGGAACAAACTTAAGACTATATTACATGTATATCACTATGTATCACATTTTATAATCATTATCAAAAGTACGTTTATAATACAAGTCAGACTCTGCTATTCCAGAACATCTGTAGCATCTAGAACATATAGCACTTTCAGTTTGTCACAGTTAGTAGATACACAACAACATATCTATACCATCTATTGCATCAACACTATCAAGCAGAATGTTTGTATTGGTATTGTGCTCATTGGTCATCTTTGACCTAATTACCAATTTTATATCGTGTCATATATTTTGAAGTATTGAATAAATCTTGAATCTGTACCATAATCCTGATCGTGTGTCTAGAACAAGAAGTATCTCTGTGCCAGGGATAGCCTGGATGCTGGGGGACAGGTCAAATGTTCTCTTTCCTCTTTCTCCTCTTGCTGCCTCACGATATGTACCTTGTAGGAATATGGGTCAACTAAAATACAAGCTCAAAGAATGTAGCAAATCTTAACGTAACATTTCTAAATCACATTTATTCGAATTCGTTATAGTTACAGATAAAACGAATATTTTTATGAATTTTGTTAAATAAATGTAAATCATTCGATTAAGCCTACTGAGCGATTTACATGTACTCCCTATTTGAATAAATTAGCTTAGTTAGACATCGAGTACAGGGATTTTACAAATTGTCTAATGACTTCCTTAGAGCTTTGCCTAGACCACGATGACCCTTTTCCCGACGCCTTTCGATGCTGTTTTATTTAATCGAAAGTACATCACCGAGGCAAAATGCTCAGTGGGACCAAGGTATTGTAAAATAAGTAATAAACTTTCAACAAAAGGAAGTATCTAACTTACTCATAATATTTTTAAAAGTAGGTAAAATATAAAGATATTACCTGTAAGCACTGGTAAATAGCCGTTCCATATCATGTCAGACTTGGTCAGTGTTCGACAACTTGTTACAGGATATACTCGCTTACATAACCCGTATGTAGACACCATGTCCTGTGATACCTGTAAGTATTGAATTAATATAGTGAAGTAAAATCTTTACCTACATATAAACATCACGATGTCAAATTAACATCTATTGTGAACTTTTCCTCTACGAGTATGGTACGATTTGGTCTCACTAGTCTTCAGTGTATCAATTGCTAGTATTAAGATGGAAGCGGTGAAAATATTATATTATATAAAGGTATACACCACAGGTAACTGTATCGGTGATACAAAAGAAAACATTTTTTTGGTAAAATTTATATTTTTATATAAAAGAAAAATATAAATTTTCAAAAATAAAGTTTTTTCGTTTTCAACGATACAGTAACCTGTTAAAGCAATATGTCACAAATAGTATTTTAACAGTTTACCTTGGAGACGAACGCAACTGAATGTTTACCAACAGCTTTACCATATGCACCAAACATCTTTCTCTGTTTCACGGGTTCCGGTGTAGGGATAGAGGCATTCGGCATACCTAGAAGTAGTATGTATTTGTACACCTTTCCTTACACCTTTCGGTCAATGATAACACGTAAAGTAAACGTATTTATTTCGAATGGGGTCGTGTCTTTTGCTGAATGAACAGCATTATAGAAGAGACAATTGTGTGACACAATGAAACCGGGCGCGCTAATCTACCCATGTCCGAACAGACTCCAAGGTTCTTTACCATGCCCGGTGTGCGAGACTGTCTCTAGGTTGACAACCAGCTAAGTTCTGGTTGGGTGGGAAACATTGAAAAGCGGTTCAGAAATGATCAAGTGTCCCGGCTGAGAATCAAATCAGGGATCTTTCGACCAGTAGCCAAGATCGTTATCCGCTCGACCAGTGTAAAGACATAGGCCTATCTGGATAGACCACTTCATCCATACTAGTTATGTTCCATCGAGGACAACTTATTGTCAATATTACATCAAAACACACAATGTATCAGTTAAAGTCATTACTGAGACCTAGATCTTTATAGTCCTACCAGATTAAACTGAGACTCCTTGCATAATTCGTAAAAGTCCGGAGATAACGGTATATAGTAAATGAACATATAAATCGAATACAACCGAGAATGGCCGGACGAGCTTTACTGAATTTTATGAGTGTCAGTTAAATCTGGCCAAACTATGCCAGGCACGCGAGACAATCATAACATTTATACTTGTGTAGTCACTGTTTGCAAGGTTATAATTATAGCTACATGTAGTTTTATATACCCATCTGACTCCACGCAATTTGTCCTCCTTTAATGATAATCTCGGGTTTAGCGCCAAAGAAAGCCGGGTGCCAGATCACAATATCAGCCAGTTTGCCAGTCTAAAATGCAGAGAATATTATAATTATAAGTTTACGAAGATTTTTGGTAAACCATTTTCCAGTTAAAAGTGAGCGTGTATAGCCGAGGCTGTTTTTTTCCTTGTTCGGATGTGACGACGTTTCACGGTAACTTTTGATAAATTTGTTATATACGACGATCAACTCATCTGGGACAGGTTCTTACATACCATTATAACATCGTCTCTACCCGTGGAAGACAATCTACATTTATGTAGGGTATGACCTGTCGTGACCGGGACTCGAACCACGGGCACTTGTCGATTTCAACAGCGGCATTCTAACCTCTTACCCACGACCACGTATTGGGTAGTTTTAAAAGAACCTAGGTTATTTTGTATTCCTTTTAATTCTTATTTCGGATTTTTGGATAAGAGTTTTTAAGAGAAAGCATGGCTTTTATCCACATATCAGACGATCATGACCGCCATACCGATGTTTCCTTTGTTTATACAAGATTATGCATGCCAGGGAGCTAAGGGGGGGGGGGGTGAGCACTAAAGTAACAGGAAAAAGTTTTAAAAAGCTGTCTTAATTACCTCCACAGATCCAATTAAGTAATTCATTCCATGTGCTATAGCCGGGTTGATAGTGTATTTAGCGACATATCTTTGTATCCTGACATTGTCGTTCTCTCCCTGAAATAAACGTGTTTTTGTATAGATCACCAACAAAATACAATAACTTAACATATTATATACCAGGGGCGTTTCAAAATGTTCAGGAAAAGTGCTGTATACCGTTTATCCTCTGTTCAAATTACTTCAAACATTGCATCTAAATAGAACAATTATGATACATATTGTACCATTAATCGAACGCACGTGTGTGCTTTGTACACTGAGACCACCGTACAATATATATGATGAATGGTATGTTGCTGAGTGCTGACTTCCATCTCCGATTTATTATTTATTGGTCGAATGTTAATACAACTTTCTATTATCATTTTGTAAGTAATTTTACACGGTCATCTAGAAGTAAATGCTATCCCTTACATCCTTTGTACCATGAGCCATAAATAAATACGTCCAACATTTATGTCGCTTACCTTTTCCTCTCCTAGACGTCCACGGAAGAGTTTCATTTTGTCTGCTGTCTGCCATGTTCGCGTTATAACTTCACCCACTCGACCCATCGCCTACAAACATATAATGTATAATGTCATCACCTCCATATTGCTAGTAACACGTTTGAACGACCATCGTAATGACAAACGTAAGAAACACATCATTAACAAGTGCCTTTAACATGACAATCTAGAATAAAACACACAAGTATGATGTATATTAAGTGACTTCACTCGTTACTAGATTACCCCGTACCTGTGAGTCCGATGCGATGATACTTATAGCGCCCATATCATGCAGTATATCTTCAGCTGCAATTGTTTCCGCTCGGATCCTCGACTCTGCAAATGCTACATCGTTCTTAATATTCCTAAAGTCAAATACAAGATCACTTTTGATACATGTAGTTGATTTACCAATGCAATGCTTGTGAAACCTGACAGATAGCTGAATAGAGTTGCCTAAAACATAATAAGTCTACGTTTCACGATAGACTGACAATGCGTACTATTTTAAGATATTTACTTTTCTGTAATATACATGTATAACTTAATGTATGTATACACGGTGGTACGTGTTGTTTGAATATGTTGGTCCTGCTACTTTGTGTCAACAAGATGAGTATCGTCCACGGTGCAATTGTATAACTGGTTCCATTTTTATATCGTCGATAGTGTGACAAGGCTTTAGACTTGGGGATCGAGATATCCAAAACTCTAAGAACATCTATCAGACTCTAAGACGCGCGGTCTCAATCAGTTAAATACGTAGCTATAACATGAATGAAGGAATAATGTGACAATTATATATATAGCGGGATTATTAACGCATCAAATCCAAATACATGTAGTACTGACAAGTATTAGCTCAACTAACTTGTCCAAATGATGACAGACCATCAGCATATCTAGATGTTCGTCCACAGTATTAGCTGTGTATGGTCGGGTAGGGTTTGTGGAGGATGGTAGAACGTTACTTTCACTACAAACACGTATAATGTCCGGAGCATGGCCACCACCTGCACCCTCGGAATGATATGTGTGAATTGTACGTCCCTTAAACGCTTCAATAGATTCCTCCACACAAGCTGATTCATTCAGTGTATCTGTATGGATCGTTACCTGCAATGAGAGAAATAAGTGATACATTTTAAAATACCCAGTAACATAGAACCCGAGCAAGAAGATACAGTACATAGGTTCTAACTAGTTGCTGTTCTTATGTATTTTATATTTACAATTTGAAAAATTATTTAAAAATGTACTGTAACAGCTATAATGTTTATGACCAAATTGAGTTCAAAACAAGTGTTATAATTAGAAAAATTGAGAGGAAATGTTTCGAAGCACGCTTTTCTTCTATAAATATATGACATTATGTGTACGATGTCATAAGACAACTGACAATTCGATGGCTTAGAATTAGAAGGTCTCGAGTGCCATTTACGACCTATTAAAATTCATACATAATATTATTTAGAATAAGCATCATAAGGCGCTTCTTATGAGCCCATTTTCATAAAAATCTGAACTTGTCATGTTGACAAAAATGAAGTTGTAAAAGTTTGTTTTACCATAAGTAAAGAGTAAATGTCAGACAGTTTTTCCGTGTTTTCTCAAAATGTCGATTTGGTAGTTACGACCTTCTTGTACTAAGCCATCGAATTAGTGAACTGGGATATTCGAACATTGAGTTCAACACGCGCCGCACACTAGAACATATATTATATAAATGTTGATTATATGTTGTTTTCAACAAACAGATTAGGTGTCTCTTCTGTCTGGGATATAACCATTGTCCATTATTATATTCAATCTTATAATTATACACATCAACAAACAAGTTAATATTATCTTCAACAAAACATAGTTATAATTATGTTCGATTACCTTAAACATGTGCGTGTTTACTCAGTATAACAATATTTAGTTACGCTACATAATGTCGTGTACCGACACGTGTTGGTGTCTGTAAGCCTCGGATAGGTACACACGGACCGTAATTATACTGTCTGAGATAGATTTGTTGGAGAAACATTTCATAATAAGTATAGTCATTATGGAGACATATTACACGTTATATTCACCTGAACATCATAGTGATCAGCAGCTCTCAGACATGTATCTATGGCTGCAGGTGTTGTACCCCAATCTTCATGTAACTTCAAACTGTCAAATATACGCTATATATACATAAATATTATACATTGAAGGACAAAGATAACACAAAATCTCTCTCTCTCTCTCTCTCTCTCTCTCGCTCGCTCGTACCCTTGTCGCAATCATGATTATGAGGAGAGAGAAAACCTAGCTTCACAATCCAGGTACAATAAACATGCACAATAAACATGTACAATAAACACAGATACAACGACAACAAAATAATTAAACAATAACATACACGTACGTGCATACAGACAACCTAATTTATATTCTGTTCGGCAACTTTTGTTAACCTTTGTTAATGCATCGCACTTATCGTACTATCTTTGTCTTTAGAACGTCACACGTTTATTATACATAGGCAATTTCGCCACATATCATTCTCATATGAAAGTATTGGGAAATATTTTTTTTTCAAATTTTTTTTTTTTTAATAGACAAAATCAAAATAGACTACAAAAATGACTGTTTCTGCTATCCTTACCAGCCAAACACTAAATGCTAAATGTTTTATGGCTTTTGGGGTAAAAAATAACAAAGCTGTCGATCTACTTCACATAGTTCCTGTGTAAGTACTGTACCTGGCATGAAAGATAAGATTAAGAGATTATGTTGTTGAGAGAACAGTAGCCTTTGTCTTTAAATTTAATAGTATCTAGCAGTGCTTATATACATGTAGAATCTCTATATAAGGCCTACATGATCTAGATCCTAATCAATAAGCAAAATTCTTCTAGATCTATCTGTGAAGTTTATTTTTACTCTATATTAGGAACATAAATGGTTTCAAAATATTTACTGTGCAGAATAATATTCTTCGTGTATAGTAAGTACATTTTTTAGTCCGTACTGCGTACGTCGCATACGGATCATTTGTCATTGGCGAATCTAACTTCGACACCGTTACACTGTCGCGAGCGTTTCCTCTTTCGCTTTGTTTCACGAGCTTCACGACCAAACTCAAGCCAGCCCGCGATAAATAGCCTGCAATAACTCCAGCCTGCAATAAGGTAGGTTAAACACCACTAAATTTCCTAGCCTGCAATAAGACTGGGGTATAAGAAAAGGCAGCGTACTGAGGCAACCAGGCTCTGTGACCCCGGAAGACCGGGTATGTAGATGTAGGGCAGGTGGACGAGAGTCGAAAAATACCGTCGCTAGGCCCCTATCTTGGGGCTGAAAGAGGGCTCAGATCCCCAAAGTAGCCAATATAGCGTTATGCCATAGGAGACTTTGGATGGGTTCCAGCCCGTGTACCGCCCAAACCATGCTTTGTGACCCCAAAAGACCGGGTATACAGACGTAGGGTATGCTCATACGAGTCGAACGAGACCCTCCGCTCGTTCCTATCTTGGGGCTGATAGGGGCTAGGGGCCGGACCCCGTAGTGCCTATAGTAGCAGTGTATTGAACTTTGCGTTTTGGGCCGGTTTCGGGCCCGAACAGAGCCCAAACCAGGCTCTGTGACCCCGGAAGACCGGGTATGTAGATGTAGGGCAGGTGGACGAGAGTCGAAAAATACCGTCGCTAGGCCCCTATCTTGGGGCTGAAAGAGGGCTCAGATCCCCAAACTAGCCAATATAGCGTTATGCCATAGGAGACTTTGGATGGGTTCCAGCCCGTGTACCGCCCAAACCATGCTTTGTGACCCCAAAAGACCGGGTATACAGACGTAGGGTATGCTCATACGAGTCGAACGAGACCCTCCGCTCGTTCCTATCTTGGGGCTGATAGGGGCTAGGGGCCGGACCCCGTAGTGCCTATAGTAGCAGTGTATTGAACTTTGCGTTTTGGGCCGGTTTCGGGCCCGAACAGAGCCCAAACCAGGCTCTGTGACCCCGGAAGACCGGGTATGTAGATGTAGGGCAGGTGGACGAGAGTCGAAAAATACCGTCGCTAGGCCCCTATCTTGGGGCTGAAAGAGGGCTCAGATCCCCAAACTAGCCAAAATAGCGTTATGCCATAGGAGACTTTGGATGGGTTCCAGCCCGTGTACCGCCCAAACCATGCTTTGTGACCCCAAAAGACCGGGTATACAGACGTAGGGTATGCTCATACGAGTCGAACGAGACCCTCCGCTCGTTCCTATCTTGGGGCTGATAGGGGCTAGGGGCCGGACCCCGTAGTGCCTATAGTAGCAGTGTATTGAACTTTGCGTTTTGGGCCGGTTTCGGGCCCGAACAGAGCCCAAACCAGGCTCTGTGACCCCGGAAGACCGGGTATGTAGATGTAGGGCAGGTGGACGAGAGTCGAAAAATACCGTCGCTAGGCCCCTATCTTGGGGCTGAAAGAGGGCTCAGATCCCCAAACTAGCCAAAATAGCGTTATGCCATAGGAGACTTTGGATGGGTTCCAGCCCGTGTACCGCCCAAACCATGCTTTGTGACCCCAAAAGACCGGGTATACAGATGTAGGGTATGCTCATACGAGTCGAACGAGACCCTCCGCTCGTTCCTATCTTGGGGCTGATAGGGGCTAGGGGCCGGACCCCGTAGTGCCTATAGTAGCAGTGTATTGAACTTTGCGTTTTGGGCCGGTTTTGGGCCCGAACAGAGCCCAAACCAGGCTCTGTGATCCCGGAAAACCCGGTATGAAGTTGCATGCTTTTAAATTAGATTATCTTGGCATTGACATAATTTTTATGTAATGTCAATCGTAACTACTCGGGCGTTTCCGTAACTGTGAAATACGCACTTTCGTTAGGTATACGCTGAGGAGTTCCGATTGGTACATTGTGTATTTCTAGTCAAAATTTAATGTCAAAAGTGACGATATTTTGTAACGTATTTCGAAATTTTGCGGAATATTAAATTTTGCTTAATCTTAAATTTCGCGTCAAAACAATTAATTTAGATTTTTTTGAAACCCAAAAAAAATAACAAAAATGTTGAAAATATTGATTTCGTCATTTTGACCGGTACCAATTTCATGCAGAGCTACTTTTGCTGTTTAATTCACGAGTATTCCTGATTTATGAATTCATAAGTTTCTACCTTTATGCAGTTGTATCCTCGGCCCGCATTCCCAGGGGATGGGCGGTGGACTGCCGGGAACACGGCCGGGTTCCGTGTTTTACCTTCTAGATTTCCCGGCACTGCCGAACCAATACCCCCGGGACAATATTTAGTTGTCATGGGAGGGGGCTGAGACATACCTGACATTGTACCATCAGCTGTCCCCGGCAGGGTACTGGAGGGCCGGGAGTTCACAAACCAAAAGTAAAAATACTGGCCCATCGCCGGGGGAGGGGCCGTGGGTGCACAATTTAGAATACATGTACATGTACATTGAAATGATGACCATTAAGTAAGTAAGTAAGTAAAGTCTTTATTTATTTTATTTATTTATTTTAAGAGGCTAACATATTTACAATAATGCAATCTTCCATATGGGCCTCAGCATATATACATTAAATATAAAGAGTACATTACATGAAAAATAAGTATACAAATATAATCAACAAAGTAATAGTTACAAAGGTAAGATATATTATCAGGATGAGTCGTGTTTTATGTCAATGTTTGCTTATGGGTATTGCCATTTAATGTATGCATTTTGGAATTTATTTCTTGTGTCTGATTTTCGTACTGCTTTTTGGTATTTCATTCCATATTTTTGGTCCTGAGTAGGCTAGTGATTTTCTGGAGAATTTAAAATTTGGTGATGGTACATATAGTTCTTCATTGGTTATGGATCTGAGATTTCATGAATGAACTTGGTTTAGTTTTGTGAATTTGTGTTGCATGTATCTTGGAAAGTGGTTGTCATTGAGTGATAAGTGTTTTTTTTTAACACAGAGACCAAGTGGATACTAGTTAGTAATTCTCTTGGTGGCCACATATCCAGAGGACCTTGTTTGAATTTTGACCGACGCACTTTTTTGTGTTTTAGTAAAATTTGATTGGTAATTTACTGTGAGTTGCATACACCCCAGGGAATCGGTCGTGTTTTTACCTTCCAGCTGTGTTAGTTGTTTCGATATTTGCAGTAGAGAGAATATCTCTTGTTTCTGTAATATTGAGGATATACTAGTACTTAGTAGCTAGTTTGGCTAACTGTATCATTGAACAAGAGTAAATGATTGTTTTTAAAAATGTATACAATGTACTAGTACATTGGTTTGGGCGGTACTCAGACTCGAACCCATCCAAAGTCGCCAATTGCATACTGTTATTTTGGCTACTTTGGTGATCTGGCCCCTCTCTCAGCACCAAGATAGAAACCTAGAGACGTTTGTTTTCGACTCTCCTTTACCTACACTACATCTCAAACCTGGTCTTCCGGGGTCACAAAGCCTGGTTTGGGCTCTCTTCAGGCCCGAAACCGGCCCAAAACGCAAAGTTCAATACACTGCTATTACTAGTATAGGCACTATGGGGTCCGGCCACTAGCCCATATCAGCCCCAAGATAGGAACTTGCAGAGGCCCTTGTTCGACCCGTATGATCATACACTATGTCTGTATATCCGGTCTTTTGGGATGACAAAGCATGGTTTGTGCGGTACAAGGGCTCGAACCCACCCAAAGTATCCTATGGCATAACGCTGTTATGGCTACTTTGGGGGTCTGGCCCCTCTTTCAGTCCCAAGATAGGGGCCTCTCGACGATATTTTTCGACTCTCGTCCACCTGCCCTACATCAACATACCAGGTCTTCCGGGGTCACAGAGTCTGGTTTGGGCTCTGTTCGGGCCCGAAACCGGCCCAAAACGCAAAGTTCAATACACTGCTATTATAGGCACTATGGGGTCCGGCCACTAGCCCCTATCAGCCCCAAGATAGGAACTTGCAGAGGGTCTTGTTCGGCTCATATGAGCATACACTACGTCTTTAGACCCGGTCTTTTGGGGTCACAAAGCATGGTTTGGGCGGTACCCGGGCTCGAACCCATCCAAAGTCGCCTTTGGCATAACGCTATTTTGACTACTTTGGGGATCTGACCCCTCTTTCATCCCCAAGATAGGGGCCTAGCGACGGTATTTTCCGACTCTCGTCCACTTGCCCTACATGTACATACCAGGTCTTCCGGGGTCACAGAGCCTGGTTTGGTCTCTGTTCGGGCCCGAAACCGGTCCAAAACGCAAAGTTCAATACACTGCTATTATAGGCACTACGGGGTCCGGCCCCTAGCCCCTACCAGCCCCAAGATAGGAACTTGCAGAGGGTCTCGTTTGACTCGTATGATCATACACTACGTCTGTACACCCGGTCTTACGGGGTCACAAAGCATGGTTTGGGCGGTACACGGGCTCGAACCCATCCAAAGACGCCTTTGACGAAACGCTATTTGTGCTACTTTGGGGGTCTGGTCCCTCTTGCAGCCGCACGATAGGGGCCTAACGATGGTATCTTTCGCCTCTCGACCACCAGCCCTACATGTAAATACCAGGTCTTCCTGGGTCACACAGTCTGGTTTGGGCTTTGTTCGGGCCCAAAACCGGCCCAAAACGCAAAGTTCAATACACTGCTATTATAGGCACTACGGGGTCCGGCCCCTAGCCCCTATCAGCCCCAAGATAGGAAATTGCAAAGGGTCTCGTTCGACTGGTATGATCATACACTACGCGTGTATACCCGGTCTTTTGGGGTCACAAAGCATGGTTTGGGCGGTACACGGGCTCGAACCCATCCAAAGTCGCCTTTGGCATAACGCTATTTTGGCTACTTTGGGGGTCTGGCCCCTCTTTCAGCCCTAAGATAGGGGCAAAGCGAAGGTGTTTTTCGACTCTCGTCTACCTGCACTACATCTAAATACCCGGTCTTCCGGGGTCACAGGGCCTGGTTTGGACTCTGTTCGAGCCCGAAACCGGCCAAAAAACGTAAAGTTCAATACACTGCTATTATAGAGACTATGGGGTCCGGCCCCTAGCCCCTATCAGACCCAAGATCGGAACTTGCAGAGGGTCTCGTTCGACTCGTATAATCATACACTACGTGTGTATACCCGGTCTTTCGGGGTCACAAAGCATGGTTTGGTCGGTACACGGGCTCGAACCCATCAAAAGTCGCCTTTGGCATAACGCTATTTTGGCTACTTTGGGGGTCTGGCCCCTCTTTCAGCCCCAAGATAGGGGCATAGCGACGGTAATTTTCGACTTTCGCCCACCTGTCCTACATCTACATACCCGGTCTTCCGGGGTCACAGAGCCTGGTTTGGGCTCTGTTCGGGCCCGAAACCGGCCCAAAACGCAAAGTTCAATGCACTGCAATTATAGAGACTATTGGGTCCGGCCCCTAGCCACTGACAGCCTCAAGATAGGAACTTACAGAGGGTCTCGTTCGACGCGTATGATCATACAATACGTCTGTATACCCGGTCTTTTGGGGTCACAAAGCATGGTTTGGGCGGTACACGGGCTCGAACCCATCCAAAGTCGCCTTTGACGAAACGCTTTTTTTGCTACTTTGGGGATCTGGCCCCTCTTTCAGTCCCAAGATAGGAGCATAGCGACGGTATTTTTCGACTCTCGTCCACCTGCCCTACATCTACATACCCGGTCTTCCGGGGTCACAGAGCCTGGTTTGGGCAATGTTCGGGCCCGAAACCGGCCCAAAACGCAAAGTTCAATGCACTGCTATTATAGAGACTATGGGGTCCGGCCCCTAGCCCCTGTCAGCCCCAAGATAGGAACTTACAGAGGGTCTCGTTCGACTCGTTTGATCATTCACTACGTCTGTATACCCGGTCTTTTGGGGTCACAAAGCATGGTTTGGGTGGTACCCGGGCTCGCACCTATCCAATGTCGCCTTTGGCATAACGATATTTTTGCTACTTTGGGGGTCGTGCCCCTCTTTCAGCCCTAAGATAGGGGCATTGCGATGGTATCTTTCGACTCTCGTCCACCTGTTCTACATCTACATACCCGGTCTTCCGGGGTCACAGAGCCTGGTTTGGGCTCTGTTCGGGCCCGAAACCGGCTCAAAACGCACAGTTAAATACACTGCTATTATAGGCACTACGAGGTCCGGCCCCTAGCCCCTATCAGCCCCAAGATAGGAACTTGCTGAGGTTCTCGTTCGACTCCTATGATCAAACACTACGTCTGTATACCCGGTCTTCCGGGGTCACAGAGCCTGGTTTTGGCTCTGTTCGGGCCCGAAACCGGCCCAAAACGCAAAGTTAAATACACTGCTATGATAGGCACTACGAGGTCCGGCCCCTAGCCCCTATCAGCCCCAAGATAGGAACTTGCAGAGGTTCTCGTTCGACTAGTATGATCATACACTAAGTCTGTATACCCAGTCTTTTGGGGTCACAAAGCATGGTTTGGGCGGTACACGGGCTCGAACCCATCCAAAGTCGCCTTTGTCATAACGCTATTTGGGCTTCTTTTGGGTCGGGCCCCTTTTTCAGCCCCAAGAAAGGGGCCTAGTGATGGTATTTTTCGACTCTCGTCCAACTGCTCAACATTTGACGATGCCCCAGAGGGGATTTTGTACTTTATCGGAAGAAGAAGAAGATCTACATTCCCGGTTTTCTGGGGTAACAGTGCCTGGTTTGTGCGGTATACGGGCTCGAACCCATGCAAAGTCGCTTTGGTGGTGGTCTCATTCGAACCGTACGAATATATACCGTCTGTATACCAAGTATTCTTGCTCAAAGTTTACTATATTTTGCCCTACACGGTCCCTACACCCCAAAATTGTCTTATTGACGGCTAAAAATGTCTTATTGCAGGCTAGGAAATTTAGTGGTGCTTAACCTTTATTATTGCAGGCTGGAGTTATTGCAGGCTGCTATCGCAGGCTCACTTGACTTTAGCAGATTCACGGTTGTTGCACAGCGTCTGCCGCTTGTCTGCTTGTTGTGAAACGGAATGAAACTGATTAGATGGATGTCTTTATCGACTGCAAATGCTGCAGAATGTTTGTAAAGAATCAGTTTAATATGCAGGTAAGTATTTCCGTAATTATAAACAAATAAGCATCACAAAAAAAACACTTTTTCGAGTGTGTGACCACGATGGCACGAAGTTTCGTAACCAAATCATAGTTTGTTTTGCAAACTAATGAAATAAGCGTTTTTCTGAAACCTCTTTTGGAATTATGCATGCCAAATTTTAAAAAGATAGTCCGTCTGGCGTTTTGCCCCAATCTGGCAATCCGTTCAATTGAAGAGAATTGTTCAATATTTTGCCGGGTGGGGGGGGGGGTGGAAATTGGCTTGTCAGTTTTATGTCTATAATTATATTCTATTCTACATTATACTCCCGAACAATCGAACTCGATTATGATTGGGAGGCACAGATATTATTGGCAGTGTCTGGCAAGGGCAGACAATCAATGAAGAAACAGAAGTGAGATACAAGGAATCCGGGTGCGATACCCTAGCTCGTTTCGAATAGATTCCTTGGTTCTTTAACGTGCCCGGTGTAAAGCACCGGTACACGCGAGACTACCCCTGGGTTACCAACCAGGATCATCTCTAGTTGGGTGGGAAACACTAAATAGCGTTTCTGAAATGACCAAGTGTCCCGGCCGAGAATCGAACCCGGGACCTCTCGATCAGCAGTCAAGCGTCTAACCACTAGACCACCGTGCCACCATATGTCTAAATCCAAACCCAATGCTTACTTGCTGTCTAAATACCCGGGACGCATCGTGTTTTGAATCTGGACCAAAGTTTAGTTTCCGGGAGTTGATATTTTTAAGGTTTTCAGATTCCAGTCTGTTGGGAAGATTCGTCTAATTTCATGATTTATCCTGTATCCCTACCTTCCCGGGCTGCCACAATATTGAGTCAATGACGGATTAGTGCATTGCGCCGGTTGAATGAAACTTGATATTATGCAAGATCCGGGACCTAGTGAGTCAATATTCTAGCACTTTAATATAAATTAATTAGGTAAGCCGCGACCTGTAGCATTGTAGGCGGACACTTAACCTCATCACTAAAGAGTTAACTCAACAGCAAGGCTGTTGGAAGTGGCCATATACTTACAATCACTACACGGTACACCTCTCCCAGGGTTTTCCCTAGGATTTTTCATACGAGGGTCCTAGGAACCTTAAGATTTATATTTAGGGAGTCCCTGAGAATTTTTGGGGGGTCCCTTCATTATACGGTAATGCATTTCAAGCTCATTATTAGTGAGTATCAAATTTATAAATAAATAAAAGAGCAAATTCAGATTGCTCAATGCATCACAAGACTTAATGCAATAAATAGCAGAAAGAAAAGTGTTCTAGCTGAAATGAAAATGTCTATTCAAAGGATCCTAATGGGGGTCCCAAGGATGCACTGTAATGCAGAAATGAGGGTCCCAAGCCACACAGTTGCGTCAGGGACGCAGAAAACCTGCATCAGGGAAATCCCTGCTCTCCCCCTTTTACTTATAATAGCTCACCAGCTCCTGTTTGCTACTCCATGCCTCGCATGAGACTGTCAAACACTTTTGACACCATTTAAGTTAATTAGGGGAGCAATAAAAATTGGGTCTCCACCAAGGATCGAACCCGCGACCTCTAGCATTGTAGGCGGACACTCAACCTCATCACTAAGCATTAGCAAGGCTGTTGGAAGTGGCCATATACCTACAATCACTACAAATATATATTTTAAATACCGGGCAGGGACAGGTTTCCAATTAAAGTAAATTAGGGAGGGCTAAAAATCCGATCCACACCAGGGATTGATCCCAGGACCTCTAGCACTGTAGGCAGACTCTCAACCCCATTGCTAAAGAGTTCACTCAACAGCAAGGCGGTTGGAAGTGGCTATATATACCTACAATCACTACACAATTTATGTTCGCAGTTTACTCTGAGCTGAAAACCAGAAAGAAAAAGCAGCTACAAAGAGATAACAAGCATGCTAGGTCCCTGGTCAGATCCTCGGCAGGGACACTTGGCCATATCTGAAACACAATAGTTTTAAAGGTAGTCTTGCATGTACACAATTGCACCAGTGCTGTACCAACATGTTATATTTTAATATTTCAGAGTTATGTTGAACACCTAGCAGACATCCCACAGTGTGAAATAGTATTTTGGAGAGTGTGAACAATACCATATATTGGTGAGTTATTATTGTAACTGTGTAAATGTAAATGTAAACTGTATGTCATGTTTGTCTATTTGTTTAAACATTATACTTTTATTGGTTGAATACTATATTGAAGATGGAGGCCACTATACACAAAGAGCGTTTACTCCATTTGTTATTATACAGTCATGTGTTTATTGTAGGTTGCCATAGCAACATATTTATTATACTAAGGATTGTATATTATGTACTTCCAGGTCACCTTGCTTGAGAGAGAGATAGTCTAACCATTTACAATCCTATTTACATGTCAGACTGACCAGTACATTGAATAAAGTTAAATGTGTGTGTGTTTTGAATATATTAACAACATATATTACCTAAAAAAGGCAGACAGTAACATAGTGATGTACAAATGTATGCTTTTTATGATATTCGCTGATTATCTTATTTATTAATTTATAAGCCAATACCTGTTTTTGGGGAATGCTACTTTTATTAATTTGGATGATTTGTTTTCTTTACAGCTATAATTTTTTTATTCAACCACTGGAACCTCCAAAATCAATGAGTTGATACTATTGGCACCAATATTAACAGAACTGATTCATCAAAATGTATGTCTAATGAGTATTGAGGATGGCAGTGGACCTTTAAAAGAAATCAAATGCAGGTAAATTATTTTTTGCTCGAGTTTTTGAAAACAAGAAGTACAGACGGTAATCGTTGGAGTGATATTTCTAACTGATTCTGTTTGTGTTCACTCTAGAAGCAACAGTTTTGATCCAATATTCATGAAACTTGGCCAGAATGTTGTTCTCTATGAAATTTAGGCAAAGTTCGAAACTGGGTTATGTGTGGTCAAAAACTAGGCCACAAGGTCAAATCTTAGAAAAAAACTTGTGATCACTCCAGAGTGATCGAATCTTCATGAAACTTGGTGTTGTTTCCATACACTCTATTATCTATGCCAAGTTTGAAACTGGGTCATGTGGGTCTCTGGGACAAAAACTTGGCCAAGAGTAGAAATTTTAGGAAAAACTTTTTCACTCTAGAGGTCCCAGTTTTGACCCAACCGTCATGAAACTAGGTCAGAATGTTACTCTCAATGAAATTTAAGCCCAGTTTGAAACTTGATCATCTGGGGTAAAAAACTAGGTCACTAGGTCAAATCATAGAAAAACCTTGTGTTCACCCTAGAGGTCAAAGTTTTGATCCAATCAGAATGTAACTGAACCAGAATGAAATTCTTCATAAAATCTATGCCAAGTTCAAATCTTGGTCATGTGGAGTCAAGAACTTATTCACTAACCGTTTGCTCTCTCTCTCTAGAGACCCGTTTTGATCAAATCTTCATGAAATATGGTCAGAATGTAAGTTGTACCTAAACCACTGTGCAACAGGTGAGCGACCTATCATGGCCCTTTGGGCCCTCTTCTTTATTGTATTCTAGTTACAAGAACCTGTCACATACATGTTGTCTTTGAGATTAGTATTTCTTAAAGGTCACTAGTTCAGTAAACCCTTATGCACTGGTGTAAACCTTGTCCATAATTACTAGCTTAGTCTGTCAGGGGCCATAATTCTGTTAAATGTTGGATAGTGTTGAATGCCTTTGGCAAAGTGAAAGTTGGAACAAAAACAAATTACTTAGCATGCCATGGACTTTAAAACAACATTGCGTTTTCTTGTTTAAGAAATATTGATCTCCATAGACTACTGATACCAGAACCTATATATATATATATATAATATTATGAAGTTGCAGTGTTTTCTTATATGTGCTATTTCTAGATGGCATTCAACAATACCTAAAGTCAAAGAGTGGCTTAACAACTACTACCAAGTTACTAACTATTCAGGTTCAATAATATGTATGCAGTCATGATGAATGAAATATTGGACACACAGTGGTTTGCCTCTACCATAAACAAATATATATTTCAACATTTCAGATATATTTTCTGTGGTAATAAAACCTCATTCTTGGCAGAGAAAGCAGCTGTTTGGAGAAGTTACAATTCCTGTGGCCAGCGCTTTAATATGTTGAATTTGATGAAGTGTGTGTCAGATCAACTGAGCTCAGTTAACAGAGGCTTTTAAGAGGTATTTTAAAACTCAATTTGATAAAAAAAATTGTATATTGGTGTAATGTCAAGATTAAATGATGTCACATCAAGTCATGAATGTATTTTATCACATAGCCTCCAGTTCCCGAGTGGCATAAAGCTGTTCCGGAAATATCGTTTGATACTCCCGGTCTGCTACATAAATATTTAAACTAGTCTGATGTAAAGCAAGTCAATTCATGCCTTGATCGGCCATGGCATCAGGCAGGATAACATAAATGTTGTCATGACATTGAGCTCTTACGGCTAAATTTTTATTGAAACCTATATAGCATGCATGATCATTTTGAACGAAATTCGCCAATGTTATATGATAAATGGAATCTTAATGAGTGCAAATTAGTATTACTAAGTTTTATTAAATTTGTCAAAAAAAACTCTGACACATCGGCAATGCCTTGTGTCATATTATTTTGTCCACTTGTTTGATAAAATTTGTATGCAAGATTCTCGTTATGTGATCTTTAGATCAGATTTTGAAGTTGGTGTACAGCTTATGCCATTTCCCTGGTATCTTAGTTGTCCATATCTTTGTCTTCTTGTAGTTAGCAGTCCCCTACCAACTCTCAACTGAAGGGGGCTATAGGTTTGCCCTCCATCCAAAATTCAGTTTTATGCCAAAGTAAATAAGTCAGTTTTGCAGAAGATTAAGGCTTATAAACTCAGTTCTATAAATCTGTTTTATTATCAAATTTCTGTTACTTTGAATACCGCCTTTACTTGCATTTCTTAAGCTGGATGTAGGTAATATACTGTACAATTTGAAGGATGTTTATTTTGCATGTAGTCACTCATGTTCTCATGCTGTATTAGACACACTGCATTTGTAAAAGTGTGACATTTCATAACAAGTGTTTCAAGACAGCAATCAATTTCACAGCATAAACTCAATTTCACATGTTTTCTTTCCTGTCTTATAGCTGATGTCAAACAGAGAATCATACATAGAAGTGTCATTCTTTACACATTGAACATTCTATGGTAGTCTGTCCAGATGTGCTCAGTAAAGAATGTCAGCAATTGTGTTTAATGCTGGTAAGGAATCTAAAATATATTTTGAGTCTTTGATTAGATTTTAGCACTGTCGGGACACCTTATTTGACATCATTTACCTAATTTGTCAAACTGTCAAATAAAGAAATACTGTTATACATTGCCGTCCTGCTTGGCATGCTATAAAGTTGAGTCTAACCATTCAAGTGCAGAAGCTATTCAGCTAGCTTACAGTAGGTCAATACTTATAGCTGGGTGCCTCACTGTAACTGTTATAAATTATAAGCTTGGTGAGGCAAATTTGGCTTCATAGTCTGTGGAAGTGGGAAAGTGGCCATATTTTCATGAGCTGTTTTGTTTAATGTTTAACTTAATTAAAAGACAAATTATTATGTCCTTACCAAATATCAAATTTTTTAGCTCACCTGCGCACAAAACCTGTGCCCATGGTAATCTTTTTGATTACCCAATGTCCAAGTGTCAGTCCAAAAAATAAAAAACTTGTACATTAACTACATTTAACTTAATTTATAAGATATCTTGTTGATTTGGTTTGAGCCAAACCTGCATACAAACTCACTTCACTTCCGTGTAGTTATCATTTATAATTACCTCCCTTTATGGCTTATTATGTACAAAATTCAAAGTCTACCGTGTGTCATTCATTGCAGAGTGAGTATATAGGCTTGCTTGAAGCATCCATTTTTGGGGATGTGGATGGCTCATTCTATGTCTGACTCTTGCGCGGGTGACAAAGTGCTGCCGTCGTAGCTGTGTGGCTTTGGTTAGTGCCATACTATTTGTATAACTACCAGTAATAAGGTATTTCTTGCTTGATCAGCCATATCCCATGATGCATTCCAAAGTTACGGACCCATTAAGGGCGAATATATGTGCAGTTAGCCATGTCTGGGATTATGACCCTTAAAGAACAATTACCATGTCTGCAAAATAAGGTTTCAATCCTGATTTGATTTAAACTAAATTGACTTACTACTTGTATCATTATTACCCCAAAGTTTCTTTCTTTAACCAATCAGAATTATGTTGTCGATGAATACTGTCTTAATGGAATTCTTTTTTATTTTCAGTAGTTTATCCTCTGTGCGAAGAATGCACTGTAAAAGGAGGATTTTAAGGCCTCCTATCAGGAAGTCAAGATAGGCCACCCCAGACAAGTGAAAATGTATGGCCCAGAAAGAAGACGTTTGTCCTGCTACGGAAATGCAGAAAATCAAATGAAATGTATACTTTTTAACAGACAATAAAGCATTGTAAAGAAGAAAAATGGCTTGTTACAAATATATTACCGGTATGAACACCAGTTTTAAAGATATTATTATCAGACATTTGTAGTCATTGAAGCAGTACTCAACAAAGATTTACTTCAAATAGAACGTCTTCTGCAGTAAATGGACCAGAACATTGGGCACAGTCAGATAAATCATCTTCAACTAAAGAGAGAGAGAAAAGAAGGCATTGCTGATCCAGTTCCTGTCAGTTTCAATATTGAAACTTCAATCATGCCATAGATCTACTGATTTACACCACTATAATACATATATATATAAGCATCTTTTGCATGGAAGGATTTGCATATGATTCTCATATGAAAGGATTTGCATATGATTCTCATATGAAAGGTTTCATATGATTCTCATATGCAAATCCTTTCATATGATTCTCATATCATTATCATATGATTCTCATATCATTATCATATGATTCTCATATCATTATCATATGATTTTCATATGCAAATGCTTTCATATGAGAATCATATGATTCTCATATGAGAATCATATGAAAGGTTTCATATGAGAATCATATTGCCCACGTTTCATATGAGAATCATATGAAAGGTTTCATATGAGAATCATATGATACTCATATGAGAATCATATGTGGCGAAATTGCCTGTGTACATGTAGTTATATGTGATACGGTTCTCCATTTTAACAATGGTAACCAACTTATAAGATGGTTAAACTTCGTTGACAAACATACGTTATAGCGAATATCGTCCGCTTTTACTTTCGATTACATCATCTACTCAGAAACATAGGGGTTTGCATCGCAGTTATATTCCTTTACAGTGAATGAGGGGGTGGAAGACGATATAGACCCCTGTGCTCAGAAAAGTGTGTGGTGTCATTCAGTATAATTCGATGGCTTAGAATTAGAAGGTCGTAAGTGCCACTTACGACCTTTTTAGATTCTTCATACTTATAATAAGCATCACAAGCCGCTTCTTATGAGCCCATTTTCATAAAAATCTGAACTTGTTATGTTGACCAAAATGAAGTTGTAAAGAGTAAATGTCAGACAGTTTTTCCGTGTTTTCTCAAAATATCGATTGGGTAGTTACGACCTTCTTGTTCTAAGCCAGCGAATTATGATACGTCAAATCTGTTAGATCTGCTGACCGTAAAAACGTGAAATGAACCTATTTTAAAACACTGGACAAAAGAACAACTGTAATCGGACAAACCAAGCATCAAATATTTATATGGTTTGGTTATGTCTTCAGAAAATGTGAGAACAGCATTACAAAGATTTCACTAAAATGGTCACCAGCTTGGGTAAAAAAAACAAAGGAAGACTGAAAGAGACGTGACTAAGGACCAACTGGACCTTCATCATTAATTGAGACCAAGACCACGAGGAAGACTCCCGGAGAGATTGAACAGATAGAGGAAGACAGAAATCAACATATAACTCCGGTATAGCAGCCACTTTACCAGCAAACCTTCAAGATGTATATAGATAGGTAGGTATATACCATTCAGTCAATTCATCCATAGAGCTAATATAACCCCGAGCGTCGTTACTTACATTCAGACACATACAAAGATGAGAGTAAATTATTTGTACTACCCTATAGCTCCAGCTTTGATTTGTTCCTCCAGATCTTGCGCTATACCTTCAGTACACGATGAGTTACCCTTACCAGTGAAACCAAAGTTTAATGGAAAGGCATCTGTGCTTTGTAACATAAATCTGAAATATTCAAAGTTTGTGAACTTGTACGAGATACTTGTATTTGTCTAGTACAGGAACTAATACTTGTACATTGATCAAAAACCGACGTGCACTTTTATTTATTTGAAATTTCAAATCACGCCATGTGTACTAACTATGTAACGGTATCGGGTATTTAGACAACAGTTTATACTCACAACGGGATCCGCATATAATGCAAAGTTATATTATATAATTTTGAAATGTTGCCAACTATAAATTTATTAAATATGGTTTGATATACTCATGTTAAATATATCAGAACTTGTTATTTTCTTATACATTTGTATTAATTATTTCAGGTCTTATGTGTCGCGGTCAATACATGTGTACGTTCCGTGAGAAAAATATTTGAAGCATATAACATTTCTCACGTCGGAAGGACAAACATTGACAAAGTCGTCGTATAGTTCTAACCTCAAGTGTGTCACTCACCTGATATGGTTAGGTCCCGGTGTACATGTTGTAGCATTTGTCCCTGTAGCTGGACCAGTACCACCACCAAACAGTGTCGTTATACCAGATGCAATAGCCTCTCTAGCTAATTGAGGACATATAAAATGTACGTGTGCGTCCAGGGCACCAGCCGTTACCACCATACCCTCTGCTGCAATAGCTTCGGTACCAGCACCGACTATCATACCCTACAACATATACACCATAAACATACACTAGCTAGTTTTCGTATGTAGCTAAAGCGCTAGAGACTCGCTACGTAAAATGTCAGAACTTATCCAATTGAGTCCACCAGAATCGATATAAAGTATTAAACTAATGTAGGTGCCCAAAACATAACAATAATGAATGACCGGTTAGGAGAATATTGAGTACGCTGTACTAAGATGAAACACTTCATTGATAGTTTCAGTCAATGTATTACATACAGCTGCTCTTCAAAGTAATCCTCAGTATTTTTCTGATCGTGAAAAATATTTTTTTTACATAAGATGATCATTATGTCTTCCACACATACACGATGTTTCTATATTTTCACATGCATGGTTGGTAACAAGCAAAGTCATGTATTGTGTCCGAGTTTTTGTCCATGATGAGAGTCATACAGTTTTGTGTGAAACACCATTCTTGTTATACTTACACATACCTGTATGATACAATAAGAAGCGCCTTATGGTGCAGTTTTTAAATATATTTAATTGATAAGATTACCGGAGTTACTCCGTCCATAATGTCTGGATTTCCTGCTTTACCAATCCCAACAATGTGGCCATCCTGTCAAATAGAACAATACCACATTGAACACATATCTTATATACTTATATATCAATAACAATTGCCAATTCATGTAAATAAGGACAGCAAACTAGTATCCGGTTAATGTATAATTATGTTCGATTGACTGTGAAAAAGTTTAAGTTCAGTTAGTCTCAACATACGAGTGTTTCTGAATTAACCAGCACTATACCAAATGCGTCTGAGAAGCTCATTACTAAATATCTTAAAAGTTCTACAACAAATATCGCTATCAAGCCATCATTTCTGAATGCATCCGAAATTGAACTTTATTGTCATCGGATGGCAACGGGAACAAAATTCTTGATCTGCTTCGGCGACGTCTTGAGACTTGAAGGTACTCGGGATATCAGGAATTAAACATGATCAGACTCTATAGGATAACGATTGCTAATCACAGTGTTCCTCACCTTTATACCTATATCA
The DNA here is from genome assembly GCA_963678985.1 of Spisula subtruncata. Taxonomy (NCBI): domain Eukaryota; kingdom Metazoa; phylum Mollusca; class Bivalvia; order Venerida; family Mactridae; genus Spisula; species Spisula subtruncata. Next base: position 14,528,785 of record OY787669.1, read on the forward strand.
GCCTTGATTATCCCAGTCACGGCATCAACAATCAGTGCATTAGTTATAACCGTATCTAAAACATCCCATTGTTCATTGGTTCGGTTAGCTTGTTGTCCCATACCTTCTCGGAGTGACTGATCAACAAATATCACATACATGTATATACTGTTGCATAATTTTTATTAGACGAACTTTGAACCATTTCACTATCACACCAAGGCGGTTCACGTATATGACGTTACGTTCATTGTTTATGTACATTAGCGTAATCGATTTAAAGGTTATCAACATTGTAAACATGGCGTGATTTTTGCAATCTATAAAATACATTACGAATAAGAGATACTTATTGAATTATAGACCTCACTAAATACTAATCTAGTGTTCACGTCAATAATGTCAGCGGTTATACCGAGGAATACAAACCTTGCCTCCTCCAAATTTCAGCTCATCCCCATACACAGTATAATCCTTCTCTACCTCTAAGATTAAACTTGTGTCACCCAGTCGTAACTGAAACACATCAAGTTAGGTGAACACATTCAAGTTGATATTATACCATTTCGTTTACTATAACAACATGTTTACTATTATTATATGTATCATAGTGTACATAGTTTGTCCTCCGATGTCGGGTGACATTTCTGGAATGAATGTTTGCAAACCATGTAATAGTGTTGGTATAAATATACTTTACTGTTTTTGTTATGTTCTAAATTACTCACGACTATTCATTCCGGAAGGTATTTATTGCTACGCGGGTATGTTATGGGCACATCTGGCCGATAATGACTCCAGCATTCCCTGTAATGTTTAGCACCCTGATAATCCCTGCTAACATTTTGTTTTCATCTATATAATGACATGTGTTAGGATCTTACCTTATCTCCAACAGTAGGTCCATACATGTATGCATAATGACGGTTCTCTAATATCATAGCATTCCCTGCTTTAATGTCACTCTGTAATGGAAGGAAGCAAACATTTTGTTACCCAACAGAATATGTCTAAGATGAACAACGAGGGACACACAGAGTTTCAGTAAGTTACTGTTTGAATACAACTATTATTGACACTCCAATTAGTAAAGTAAAGTGTTATGCAATCATTTAAACTTCTAAAAGGTGTTTTTGGAAATGTTCCGCCTACCCATATGTAAATTATGTGTTAAAAATGTCAACGTCATTTCTCTGCAATGACTAGTCGGTTTTCAACGTGACTGAATGAGAGTGGCAAGTTATGCTTTAATAAACTGTAACTTAGATTGTCTCCAAATCTTGACGTCAATGCGACAACATTTTGTGGCCTAAAAGCACAGAACAACGTTTGCTAATTGAAAACTGTGAGTGTCAAGTCACACATCTTATAACTACATTTGGTTCAAATTTCAACAAAATATTCCCACTAAATACTGATATAATGAGTTTTTCTGCATGCACAGTTATAAGTGCCTCAAAGTGTATAGGACATGGTGACAATAATTCGCTTAAACATCAACAATATCGAATAGTTTAAGGAAGATAACTATGTTCTAGCGTTAGGTCAACAACTAGAACGCACCTGTTGTATATTACCAAACTTCCCCTCATTCACTCTCGCCATAACTGCAGGAAGATTGCTCTCACACACAGCACCATCACATAAACCATTCCCACCTCGTACAATCCTGTAAATATAAACAAATGAATGTGTGGCATATGAAGCATGCTGGTTTAATTTTGATTAGGTCGGTTCGTCAGATTCTTTTATCTGATCGGAAAAAAAAACATAAACAATAATCAGATTGAGTGTGGAAATAAAACTTTTGTTCATAGCTCATCAAGCATGTCTTTTCCAATTGCTGATCTTGTATCCAGCTTCAGGCAGTATTTGAATAGAGGAATACTAGAATATATCATAGAGTTTAGTGTCACATCCAGCTTCAGGCAGTATTTGAATAGAGGATGACTAGAATATATCATAGAGTTTAGTATCACATCCAGCTTCAGGCAGTATTTGAATAGAGGATGGCTAGAATATATCATAGAGTTTAGTGTCACATCCAGCTTCAGGCAGTATTTTAATAGAGGATGACTAGAATATATCATAGAGTGTAGTGTCACATCCAGCTTCAGGCAGTATTTGAATAGAGGATAACTAGAATATATCATAGAGTTTAGTGTCACATCCAGCTTCGGGCAGTATTAGAATAGAGGATAACTAGAATATATCATAGAGTTTAGTGTCACATCCAGCTTCAGGCAGTATTAGAATAGAGGATAACTAGAATATATCATAGAGTTTAGTGTCACATCCAGCTTCGGGCAGTATTTGAAGAGAGGATAACTAGAATATATCATAGTGTTTAGTGTCACATCCAGCTTCGGGCAGTATTAGAATAGAGGATAACTAGAATATATCATAGAGTTTAGTGTCACATCCAGCTTCAGGCAGTATTTTAATAGAGTATGACTAGAATATATCATAGTGTTAAGTGTCACATCCAGCTTCAGGCAGTATTTGAATAGAGGATGACTAGAATATATCATAGAGTTTAGAGTCACATCCAGCTTCAGGCAGTATTTGAATAGAGGATGACTAGAATATATCATAGTGTTTAGTGTCACATCCAGCTTCATGCAGTATTTGAAGAGAGGATGACTAGAATATATCATAGTGTTTAGTGTCACATCCAGCTTCATGCAGTATTAGAATAGAGGATAACTAGAATATATCATAGAGTTTAGTGTCACATCCAGCTTCAGGCAGTATTTGAATAGAGGATGACTAGAATATATCATAGTGTTTAGTGTCACATCCAGCTTCATGCAGTATTAGAATAGAGGATGACTAGAATATATCATAGTGTTTAGTGTCACATCCAGCTTCAGGCAGCATTTGAAGAGAGTATGACTAGAATATATCATAGTGTTTAGTGTCACATCCAGCTTCATGCAGTATTTGAAGAGAGGATGACTAGAATATATCATAGAGTTTAGTGTCACATCCAGCTTCAGGCAGTATTTGAATAGAGGATAACTAGAATATATCATAGAGTTTAGTGTCACATCCAGCTTCAGGCAGTATTTTAATAGAGGATGACTAGAATATTACATAATGTAGTGTCACTGATCAAGTTAACACAGATTTTACATAATATAATTAGTTCACTAGTCTACCCCTTATTCATGAAGAGATAATCACAAACAAATTAAATTGTACGTATGCCAACAAAACTGATGCAGAAAAGTGAAGTAACTTTTACATAATCACTATCCTAACTAAATATCCGTTACATGATATTTGTGGAACAGCGTCAAATAACCCTGTAAACAAGCAACACTTTTCAAAGGTATATCAATGTTGATTATTACAGAAAGTACGTTGCTTTCGTAGAAAATAGGTTACCTCCCTTAGACAAGACAATATTCTAATCCGGGAACCTCTATATCGGATAGATTGGTGGTACGTCCCATATACAAAATGAAACATACACGCATGTACATCCTTACAGTGCAACTTTTGACAGCATTACACTTGTTTCTTTTTAGCTCACCTTGTCACAAATCGCTCTTCGTCCGTCGTCCGTCGTCCGTCCGTCCGTCGTCCGTTCACAATTGCTTGTGAACACACAAGAGGTCACAAATTTAGCCTGATCATTATGAAACTTGATCACAATGATCATCTCCATAAAATCTAGGTCAAGTTCGATATTGGGTCATCTGGGGTCAAAAACTAGGTCACTAGGTCAAATCAAAGGAAAACCTTGTGAACACATTAGAGGTTACAATTTGAGCCTAATCTTTATGAAACTTGATCACAATGATCATCTCTGTAAAATCTAGGTCAAGTTTGATATTGGGTCATCTGGGGTCAAAAACTAGGTCACTAGGCCAAATCATTGAAAAACCTTGTGAACACATTAGAGGTCACAATTTGTGACTAATCTTTATGAAAATTGATCACAATGATCATCTCTATACAATCTAGGTCAAGTTCGATATTGGGTCATCTGGGGTCAAAAACTAGGTCACAAGGCCAAATCATTGAAAAAGCTTGTGAACACACTTGAGGTCACAATTTGAGACTAATCTTTATGAAAATTGATCACAATGATCATCTCTATAAAATCTACGTCAAGTTCGATATTGGGTTATCCGGGGTCAAAACTAGGTCACAAGACTTTGAAGGCCAGATCATTGAAAAAGCTTGTGAACAAACTAGAGGTCACAATTTGAGCCTAATCTTTATGAAACTTGATCACACTGATCATCACTTTAAAATTTTGGTCAAGTTCGATATTGGGTCATCCGGAGTCAAAAAACTAGGTCACGAGGCCAAATCATTGAAAAAGCTTGTGAACACACTAGAGGTCACAATTTTGACCTTATCTTTATTAAACTTCATCACAATGATCATCATTATAAAATTTAGGTCAAGTTCGATATTGGGTCATCTGGGGTCAAAAACTAGGTCACGAGGCCAAATCATTGAAAAATCTTGTGAACACACTAGAGGTCACAATTTTTACTCTATCTTTATGAAACTTGGTCACAATGTTTATCTCTATAAAATCTAGGTCAAGTTAGATACTGTGTCATTTGGGCCAAAATCTAGGTCACTAGGCCAAACAGGTGAGCGACCCAGGGCCCTTTGGACCCTCTTGTTTCATTTAAAATCATAAAATTGAATCAGTAAAACACACATTAAGTTGTTAGATCCGCTACCAATTCATCATTAATAAGGGGCATGATAAATAATTTCAATAGTACGTTAAATGTAAAATAATAACTGTTGTAAACATAAGGTCGTCCTACAGATAAACTATGTTTATCTAAGTTTAACTGGGTGTTATGCGTTCACGGTAGTCTCCGCTATTCATTTGAATGGGATATGTCCTTCATAGTATAATAGTAATCATGAGGTGTGACCACCTTAACGAGTCAATGTATGTAATATTATACTGACCGTATAGAGATGGTTTTACAGATATATGTGTGACGAGTTAAAATGGAAATAAAAAGGTCATGTAAAGGACACTAGCTGAAACATTCTTGTTACTGTAGACAAAATGTTTCATTCAACCGATGTAAGGAGAGAATATACTACAGTGTATCTACATATTTAGTGGAAAAAGTGATTTACAATAAAACTAGCATGGCATAGGTATGTTAATGTGTATTTTGTAGCATTGGGGACATCGAAATCCTGAAGTAGCCATCCTCAACACAGCAGCATCACGTCAACAGTTCAACTGTGATATATACTGAGCGTCAAAAGTTTCACCAACGAATTAAAAAATCAAAATTTTTAAATCGATATCTCGAAAGAACTTTTTACTGACACTGTCTAGTTGTGTACCCTTAGTGTTCATATTGAAACCATTTCCGTTGGCCTCCGTTACGCTTGAATGATCACACCATCACAAATGGTAAAACGTCTATTGAAGCGCGCAAAGTAAGAGCTTTTCATTTTCGACTTAATTTCCACTTCCAATTTACTTGATACATGTCTGTGATACGAAATACACAAATAGTTGGTCAAAATAGTTTTCATTGTACGCTAAATTTGATGCCAAAAATTGACAAATGTCAACATAATCGTGTATATTAGAGTCAAGAGGCTGGCGTTTCACTAAAAATACTTTGTGTCGGATACATTTGACATGTCGCTATCATAATAAGACTGTTGCATCATATCCAACGTACGGACCGTGTATATGACGTACCACGTGACAACAGGTCAAGGGTCAATGCCGCTGACCTAGACAGGGAATGCTGCTATAATTCTAACACCAAACTCAATAACATTGTTTGAGCTTAATCGTAGTCCAACCGACATTAAAATTTATGGGGCACTTCCTTTTATTTTGCGTTTATATGACCAGTGCGCTGTTTCTTAAAATGTGACATTTCGTACAGTGTCTATTACGACATCCACATTTGTCTGTGGTCAAAGGGAGATGAAATTGGTACAATTACCGATTAAATTACCTCCCTTCCACTACAAAAAACGTAGTGAAGCGTTTTTGTTCACAATTGTCAATTTTTGCCATAAATGTAGCGTTAATTGCAAACTTATTTGACTATAACTTTTTGTGTATTTCGTATCACAGAAATGTATCAAGTAAATTGGAAGTGGAAATTAAGGCGAAAATGAAAAGCCCTTCCTTTGCGCGCTTGAATAGACGTTTTACCTTTTGTGAATGTGTATCCATTCAAGCGTAACGGATGCCAACGAAAATGGGTTCAACATGAACACTATGGGTACACAAATAGACAGTGTTAGTAGAAAGTTATTTCGAGTTAACAATTTAAAAAAATGAATTTTTAATTCGTTGGTGAAACTTTTGACGCTCAGTATATATCAGATAGAGAACAAACACCCGAACATGTCATTTGCCAAACGACACACCATCAACTTAATGAAATAAACCTCGCATGCCCAGTCTCTACATATGACATGTATTGTTACGATCGTGTTATATAACTTCCATGCATGGCTCTCACTTTATCGGATAATTTCAATAGAGGCTACAGTATACAGTATATCATGTCCTAGGAATTGGCATGTACTAGTAACTAGAATGTTAATACACGAAGATGAACTTACTTATTTCCTCCTATCTTAACTAAATCAACACTTCTTTCCTCACCCGGCTCAAAGCGAATAGAGGTACCAGCTGGAACATTCTGCAACAATCAATACTCAACAACTTACTCCTAACATGGAGATTGTTTTGAACATTCTACAAAAATAAACACATGTGACTTTCTATTTCACAGTAGTTTGTATTATATGATAAATGGTCGAGTGTGAAAAAAGTTTTTCATCAATCACTCTCAACACCGCATACCTAATACTATTCGTATCAACAATTATTCTCGAGTAAGAGCATGCCGGTAGTCCTTTATATAGATCTAGGTTAATGTTGTATTCGCATCATTATGTCCTGGTGTTCAATAACAATGCTAGTAATAATGTTTTAAAATGGTATATGTATAATATTTTTGTAATGAATAAAGTAACATGTATTAGCTTACCAGTCTATATCCGTATGATGCGGCTCTGTCAAAGTATAATCTTTTATTTGTCTCTATAAAGTTGTAGTGACTTCCAACCTTAAGATAAATGCATATACTAGTTATCAACTTATCAATATTGCATACTATTATAAATCAGATATAGATTAAACATATGTAAAATAATTTTCATATACTTTCAGACGTGTTTTTTTCAAAATGTCAAAGCTGAGATTTTATATATATTATGATAATTATACATCCAGTCATGTTATAATATACATACCAAACTTGTAAATAAGTTAGAATTTCAAATATTCGTCTTTTTTCGAAATGAATTAAAACTTTTATTTCACATGCAATTACAACGAGGGATTAGCCTAAATAACGTGAATGTTTGCTATTGTTTCCAACAGCATCGTTCTTTCTTCCAAATGACTATATATGGTTCATTATCCGAACATTTCTTGCATACTATAATTTGGAGAAAAAATCGCATTGACACAATATAGCAAGTACACCACGTGTTTTTGTAACCATAGTAACGTTACTATACACAGACAATTTACTATTCTTATACAGAAATGATATCTGATCAGTAGCTTTCTGAAGCGTATTGAGATAATTTCTCGTCAAATAGTTTATACATTGAACAAGGTTTACAAGGTTAATGGGCATACTAAATACCATTTAAAGTTTCACGCAGAATTAATGGCGAGAAACAAAAGTACGACTAACATAATATGATTAATGCACCTGTTAGATTGATAACGACTTGTCTGGTCACCATACTAAATAATGATTATATCTTATCAATCAAATAACATTACTTTTTTCAATTTTAGCAAGATTTTATTCTGAGCTTGATTATCTATGTTTGAGGGTGCAAAGGGAAATAATTTCATAAAAAATAGTATATTGGGGAGTTATCTTTCTAAACATTAAGTGTGTTAGGCAGACTAGATAAAGAAGAAAACTAATATGAACGGTTCACTGTAGGTTTAGTCCTACTTGTCCCCATCTAATGAATAAAACAGGATATGCGATACATGTTAACACGTTTTTTGTTGATCATGAAAGTATAGATGCTATCATATGATGTAGTTAGAAGTATGTGTGGTAATTGATATCCAGGTTAAACAGTTGATATAGTTATCTTTTTCTATATCCCTGCTTTAAAAGGCAACTACAAAACATTGAATAGCTGCCTGAAGCAATGAACGAATGGATCAAAATATTGATATACAACCTGTCGTAAATAGATGTAAGTAATTGCGAAAATACAGTTCTGATCCATTGCATCAGTCAATGATATTGTTCACATGATCGGCAATTTGCAATAGTTAAATACCCACGGATTTAATGTTGCTGTGTTTCATTTGTTTGATGGACACATTTCTACAAAACGCACACACTCTTTACTTTGCGATCAGTTCTGTTTTGAACAATAATTGTCTCATAACTGTACGTAATCACAACTTGTCACAATATTATACATGATACACACCTGTATTGGTCTGTCACATTTACTGGTCACCTTGAGGGAAATGACGTCACGACCTTCGTTCATGGTCCGTTTCCCTGGCAACGGAATTCTTTCTCCGGCCTTTATATCTAGCGGTGCAACAACGAACGCTTTATCCTACGGAAGATACGAAACAATGAAATTATTAAACAATAACATTAATACTGATTAATTATATTAAACTACATTATAAATATTCTATGTACAAATCTATTTTATATAGTCAGAAATCATCTTATTATCAGCCCTCTAATTTGTTTTCTAATTTAACTGAGAGTTAATAGAAAATAGTTGCGTGTTTGAAAGAGGAATTATTTATATTTTTTCTGTGACATGCATATCGAGGGCACCGTGAGCATGTTCGTAAGACCAAATGTGTTCATAAAAAGAGTGGTGGGTCTAATACTAACTTCGATTTATAAATAACGAGCATTCGGATAACAATAATTTCGAATAGAAGAGGTTTGACTGAAAGTTTACAAAACATCTGCATGCTGTAATGAGTTGTGAAGTTACAACACGGTGCATTGGTAATATACTAACATACTCATGTTTTCATTTTAAATACTTGCACCATTTAACAAATTGGATTTGTATATTTCTTCAACCGTTGAATTTAAGTTTGCGCGACTAACACATTTAGTTATGCAATTAAATTGTAATAAAATGAAAGTGTAAATATAGATGCAGTAGATCGGAATATAAATATTTGCAAGTGATACCTGATACATGTAATAACAACACAGATGAGCGGAATTTTGTAAACCAGCTACGTGAAAGATAATACAAAACCCACTATAATTATAGTTGCTACTCTAGTCATGTGAAACATCTACAAACAGGTACACACGTTCAGCTCGTCCGTCCATGAAAATAAACGCGTTTTATAAACACACTGGTAAATGAGAAACATTAGTGATGTCAGATAGGCCATCTTGCAAATTGATACTCACTAGTTTAGAGTCTTGGACATAAACTTGTATACACATTTCATAATGAATGTCCCTCATAGGCAGTGTAAACAACGATGCATTAAACAACTTATTTCAAAATATCTCTGGGGATGAGCTATAAGCTATAATGTACCTGCTCCGGTGTTACATTCGGCTTCGGTTCAAACATAGTTAGGTCTGGTATTGGTAAGAAACTTCCATATAATGCAATACTCAGATCTCCGTCTTGTCGGCATATTGGTGTGTGTACAGTCACCTGTATAAAACAGAGTAAAGGCTAATGTTCTTTTCATATAAATAAATGTGTTACAGAACAATATGATGTATCTGGTTTTTAAACTAAGTATGTTTTATTGAAATTGCGATCGTATAGTAGAATTTACAATGCAAAAACATGGATATTTGGACATGGTGTAGAGTCATGCTATATACATGGGACTTAAAGATTTCAGACAAAAAACGGTAGAGGAAATGTTAGCGAACTTTACAAAATAGCGATACTACACCAAGTGGCTTATTAAATATTTATTGTTGAAGTACTCACCAGTTTGGTTCCGTCAGGGAATGTTCCCTCTACTTGTACCTCACCTATCATATCTGCCACACCAGGTAAAACTTGCCGGAATCCTGTAATATATCACACAGTCATACCTCTACATAATACATGTTCTACCTCACCTATCATATCTACCACACCGGGTAAAACTTGCCGGAATCCTGTAATATATCACACAATCATACATCTACATAATACATGTACTACCTCACCTATCATATCTGTCACACCGGGTAAAACTTGCCGGAATCCTATAATATATCACACAATCATACCTCTACATAATACATGAGCTACCTCACCTATCATATCTGCCACACCGGGTAACACTTGCCGGAATCCTGTAATATATCACACAATCATACCTCTACATAATACATGTTCTACTTCACCTATCATATCAGTCACACCGGGTAAAACTTGCCGGAATCCTGTAATATATCACACAGTCATACCTCTACATAATACATGTTCTACTTCACCTATCATGTCTGTCACACCGGGTAAAACTTGCCGGATTCCTGTAATATATCACACAATCATACCTACATAATACATGTACTACTTCACCTATCATATCTACCACACCAGGTAAAACTTGCCGGAATCCTGTAATATATCACACAATCATACCTCTACATAATACATGTAATACCTCACCTATCATATCTGTTACACCGGGTAACACTTGCCGGAATCCTGTAATATATCACACAATCATACCTCTACATAATACATGTTCTACCTCACCTATCATATCTGTCACACCGGGTAAAACTTGCCGGAATCCTGTAATATATCACACAATCATACCTCTACATAATACATGTTCTACTTCACCTATCATATCTGCCACACCGGGTAAAACTTGCCGGTATCCTGTAATATATCACACAATCATACCTCTACATAATACATGTTCTACCTCACCTATCATATCTACCACACCGGGTAAAACTTGCCGGAATCCTGTAATATATCACACAATCATACATCTACATAATACATGTACTACCTCACCTATCATATCTGCCACACCAGGTAAAACTTGCCGGAATCATGTAATATATCACACAATCATACCTACATAATACATGTACTACTTCACCTATCATATCCGCCACACCGGGTAAAACTTGCCGGAATCCTGTAATATATCACACAATCATACCTCTACATAATACATGTTCTACTTCAGCTATCATATCTGCCACACCGGGTAAAACTTGCCGGAATCCTGTAATATATCACACAATCATACCTCTACATAATACATGTTCTACCTCACCTATCATATCTTTCACACCGGGTAAAACTTGCCGGAATCCTGTAATATATCACACAATCATACCTACAAAAAACATGTACTACCTCACCTATCATATCTACCACACCGGGTAAAACTTGCCGGAATCCTGTAATATATCACACAATCATACCTCTACATAATACATGTTCTACTTCAGCTATCATATCTGCCACACCGGGTAAAACTTGCTGGAATCCTGTAATATATCACACAATCATACCTCTACATAATACATGAGCTACCTCACCTATCATATCTGCCACACCGGGTAACACTTGCCGGAATCCTGTAATATATCACACAATCATACCTACATAATACATGTACTACCTCACCTATCATATCTGTCACACCGGGTAAAACTTGCCGGTATCCTGTAATATATCACACAATCATACCTACATAATACATGAGCTACCTCACCTATCATATCTGCCACACCGGGTAAAACTTGCCGGTATCCTGTAATATATCACACAATCATACCTACATAATACATGTTCTACCTCACCTATCATATCTGTCACACCGGGTAAAACATGCCGGAATCCTGTAATATATCACACAATCATACACCTACATAATACATGTTCTACCTCACCTATCATATCTTTCACACCGGGTAAAACTTGCCGGAATCCTGTAATATATCACACAATCATACCTCTACATAATACATGTTCTACCTCACCTATCATATCTACCACACCGGGTAAAACTTGCCGGAATCCTATAATATATCACACAATCATACCTCTACATAATACATGTTCTACCTCACCTATCATATCTGCCACACCGGGTAACACTTGCCGGAATCCTGTAATATATCACACAGTCATACCTACATAATACATGTACTACCTCACCTATCATATCTGTCACACCGGGTAACACTTGCCGGAATCCTGTAATATATCACACAGTCATACCTCTACATAATACATGTTCTACCTCACCTATCATATCTGCCACACCGGGTAACACTTGCCGGAATCCTGTAATATATCACACAGTCATACCTACAAAATACATGTACTACCTCACCTATCATATCTGTCACACCGGGTAACACTTGCCGCAATCCTGTAATATATCACACAATCATACCTCTACATAATACATGTTCTACCTCACCAATCATATCTACCACACCGGGTAAAACTTGCCGGAATCCTGTAATATATCACACAATCATACCTCTACATAATACATGTTCTACTTCACCTATCATATCTGTCACACCGGGTAAAACTTGCCGGAATCCTGTAATATATCACACAATCATACCTACATAATACATGTACTACCTCACCTATCATATCTGCCACACCGGGTAAAACTTGCCGGAATCCTGTAATATATCACACAATCATACCTCTACATAATACATGTTCTACTTCACCTATCATATCAGTCACACCGGGTAAAACTTGCCGGAATCCTGTAATATATCACACAGTCATACCTCTACTTAATACATGTTCTACTTCACCTATCATATCTGTCACACCGGGTAAAACTTGCCGGATTCCTGTAATATATCACACAATCATACCTACATAATACATGTACTACTTCACCTATCATATCTACCACACCAGGTAAAACTTGCCGGAATCCTGTAATATATCACACAATCATACCTACATAATACATGTTCTACCTCACCTATCATATCTGCCACACCGGGTAAAACTTGCCGGAATCCTGTAATATATCACACAATCATACCTACATAATACATGTACTACTTCACCAATCATATCTGCCACACCGGGTAAAACTTGCCGGAATCCTGTAATATATCACACAATCATACCTCTACATAATACATGTTCTACCTCACCTATCATATCTGTCACATCGGGTAAAACTTGCCGGAATCCTGTAATATATCACACAGTCATACCTACATAATACATGTTCTACCTCACCTATCATATCTGCCACACAGGGTAAAACTTGCCGGAATCCTGTAATATATCACACAATCATACCTACATAATACATGTACTACTTCACCTATCATATCTACCACACCGGGTAAAACTTGTCGGAATCCTGTAATATATCACACAATCATACCTCTACATAATACATGAGCTACCTCACCTATCATATCTGTCACACCGGGTAAAACTTGCCGGAATCCTGTAATATATCACACAATCATACCTACATAATACATGTTCTACCTCACCTATCATATCTGCCACACCGGGTAAAACTTGCCGGAATCCTGTAATATATCACACAATCATACCTCTACACAATACATGTACTACCTCACCTATCATATCTGTTACACCGGGTAAAACTTGCCGGAATGCTGTAATATATCACACAATCATACCTACAAAATACATGTAATACCTCACCTATCATATCTGTTACACCGGGTAAAACTTGCCGGTATCCTGTAATATATCACACAATCATACCTCTACATAATACATGTTCTACCTCACCTATCATATCTGTTACACCGGGTAAAACTTGCCGGAATCATGTTATATATCACACAATCATACCTCTACATAATACATGTTCTACCTCACCTATCATATCTGTTACACCGGGTAAAACTTGCCGGAATCATGTAATATATCACACAATCATACCTCTACATAATACATGTTCTACCTCACCTATCATATCTGCCACACCGGGTAACACTTGCCGGAATCCTGTAATATATCACACAATCATACCTCTACATAATACATGTACTACCTCACCTATCATATCTGTCACACCGGGTAAAACTTGCCGGAATCCTGTAATATATCACACAATCATACCTCTACATAATACATGTTCTACCTCACCTATCATATCTGTTACACCGGGTAACACTTGCCGGTATCCTGTAATATATCACACAATCATACCTCTACATAATACATGTACTACCTCGCCTATAATATCTGTCACACCGGGTGAAACTTGCCGGAATCCTGTAATATATCACACAATCATACCTCTACATAATACATGTAATACCTCACCTATCATATCTGCCACACCGGGTAACGCATGCCGGAATCCTGTAATATATCACACAGTCATACCTCTACATAATACATGTTCTACCTCACCTATCATATCTGCCACACCGGGTAACATTTGCCGGAATCCTGTAATATATCACACAGTCATACCTCTACATAATACATGTTCTACCTCACCTATCATATCTGCCACACCGGGGTACATTTGCCGGAATCCTGTAATATATCACACAGTCATACCTACATAATACATGTTCTACCTCACCTATCATATCTGTTACACCGGGTAACACTTGCCGGAATCCTGTAATATATCACACAATCATACCTCTACATAATACATGTTCTACCTCACCTATCATATCTGTCACACCGGGTAAAACTTGCCGGAATCCTGTAATATATCACACAATCATACCTACATAATACATGTACTACTTCACCTATCATATCTGCCACACCGGGTAAAACTTGCCGGTATCCTGTAATATATCACACAATCATACATCTACATAATACATGTTCTACTTCACCTATCATATCTACCACACCGGGTAACACTTGCCGGAATCCTGTAATATATCACACAGTCATACCTACAAAAAACATGTTCTACCTCACCTATCATATCTGCCACACCGGGTAAAACTTGCCGGAATCCTGTAATATATCACACAATCATACCTACAAAAAACATGTTCTACCTCACCTATCATATCTGCTACACCGGGTAAAACTTGCCGGAATCCTGTAATATATCACACAATCATACCTACATAATACATGTACTACCTCACCTATCATATCTGTCACACCGGGTAAAACTTGCCGGAATCCTGTAATATATCACACAGTCATACCTCTACATAATACATGAGCTACCTCACCTATCATATCTGCCACACCGGGTAAAACTTGCCGGAATCCTGTAATATATCACACAATCATACCTCTACATAATACATGTTCTACTTCACCTATCATATCTGCCAAACCGGGTAAAACTTGCCGGAATCCTGTAATATATCACACAATCATACCTCTACATAATACATGTTCTACCTCACCTATCATATCTACCACACCGGGTAAAACTTGACGGAATCCTGTAATATATCACACAATCATACCTCTACATACTAGTAATACATGTTCTACCTCACCTATCATATCTGTCACACCGGGTAACACTTGCCGGAATCCTGTAATATATCACACAATCATACCTCTACATAATACATGTACTACCTCACCTATCATATCTACCACACCGGGTAAAACATGCCGGAATCCTGTAATATATCACACAATCATACACCTACATAATACATGTACTACCTCACCTATCATATCTGCCACACCGGGTAACACTTGCCGGAATCCTGTAATATATCACACAATCATACACCTACATAATACATGTACTACCTCACCTATCATATCTGCCACACCGGGTAACACTTGCCGGAATCCTGTAATATATCACACAATCATACCTACATAATACATGTACTACCTCACCTATCATATCTGTCACACCGGGTAAAACTTGCCGGAATCCTGTAATATATCACACAGTCATACCTACATAATACATGTACTACCTCACCTATCATATCTGCCACACCAGGTAAAACTTGCCGGAATCCTGTAATATATCACACAGTCATACCTACATAATACATGTACTACCTCACCTATCATATCTGCCACACCAGGTAAAACTTGCCGGAATCCTGTAATATATCACACAATCATCCCTCTACATAATACATGTACTACCTCACCTATCATATCTGTCACACCGGGTAACACTTGCCGGAATCATGTAATATATCACACAATCATACCTACATAATACATGTTCTACTTCACCTATCATATCTGCCACACCGGGTAACACTTGGCGGAATCCTGTAATATATCACACAATCATACCTACATAATACATGTTCTACTTCACCTATCATATCTGCCACACCGGGTAACACTTGCCGGAATCCTGTAATATATCACACAATCATACCTCTACATAATACATGTTCTACCTCACCTATCATATCTGTCACACCGGGTAACACTTGCCGGAATCCTGTAATATATCACACAATCATACCTACATAATACATGTTCTACCTCACCTATCATATCTGTCACACCGGGTAAAACTTGCCGGAATCCTGTAATATATCACACAATCATACCTCTACATAATACATGTTCTACCTCACCTATCATATCTGTCACACCGGGTAAAACTTGCCGGAATCCTGTAATATATCACACAATCATACCTACATAATACATGTACTACCTCACCTATCATATCTGTCACACCGGGTAAAACTTGCCGGAATCCTGTAATATATCACACAATCATCCCTCTACATAATACATGTTCTACCTCACCTATCATATCTGTCACACCGGGTAAAACTTGGCGGAATCCTGTAATATATCACACAATCATACCTCTACATAATACATGTTCTACCTCACCTATCATATCTGCCACACCGGGTAACACTTGCCGGAATCCTGTAATATATCACACAATCATACCTCTACATAATACATGTACTACCTCACCTATCATATCTGCCACACCGGGTAACACTTGCCGGAATCCTGTAATATATCACACAATCATACCTCTACATAATACATGTTCTACCTCACCTGTCATATCTGTCACACCGGGTAACACTTGCCGGAATCCTGTAATATATCACACAATCATACCTCTACATAATACATGTTCTACCTCACCTATCATATCTGTTACACCGGGTAAAACTTGCCGGAATCCTGTAATATATCACACAATCATACCTACATAATACATGTACTACTTCACCTATCATATCTGTCGCACCGGGTAAAACTTGCCGGAATCCTGTAATATATCACACAATCATACCTACATAAAACATGTACTACCTCACCTATCATATCTGCCACACCAGGTAAAACTTCCCGGAATCCTGTAATATATCACACAATCATACCTACATAAAACATGTACTACCTCACCTATCATATCTGCCACACCAGGTAAAACTTCCCGGAATCCTGTAATATATCACACAATCATACCTACATAATACATGTACTACCTCACCTATCATATCTGCCACACCGGGTAAAACTTGGCGGAATCCTGTAATATATCACACAATCATACCTCTACATAATACATGAGCTACCTCACCTATCATATCTGTCACACCGGGTAAAACTTGCCGGAATCCTGTAATATATCACAAAATCATACATCTACATAATACATGTACTACCTCACCTATCATATCTGCCACACCGGGTAAAACTTGGCGGAATCCTGTAATATATCACACAGTCATACCTACATAATACATGTACTACCTCACCTATCATATCTGCCACACCGGGTAAAACTTGCCGGTATCCTGTAATATATCACACAATCATACCTACATAATACCACCCATATAACCTGGACATTGATGTTTTCCAATTGACATTGCACCGAGGTCGCTCCGCCTAATTGTTTGTCGAAGATTGCTTGGCGAAGGTTTTCAAGTTAATCCGTTAAATTGATTAAAATGGTATTTTGATTGACAACTGGCGTAATGTTAATTGTCATATAATTATGAATGTATTCGCTCATCCTGATCCCTCTATTTGAACATCTAATAACTAACGAACGGATGGAATGTTTTTATTGTCCGTATTACGCACACACCACAGACTGACCACATTGCTGTTTGTTATAGTGAATATGTTATAATAACAACAATAGCCGTTACAAGCCCAGACCCGAATGGCTATTTACTGTGAAATTATTTAATTTAATAATTTAATAAAATTCATATCTATAGATGAGCGACACCTGATTGAGACATCTTATTGAAGGAGTCTAATTTACATCAATTCAAACCCAGGCTATGAATAATAAATTGATATTCATCCAGTGGTAGGATGACAAGGAATGGCTAACATAATAAGAATAAAGTGTGTGTAGACCTACCCAGCATCTCTCTGCCCTTTGACATAAGTTCAGATACAGTCAATCCATCTCTTATAAATTCTTGAACCTGTAACAAACACAACAACCAATGATGATACTGTTCAACTGTTGTTATATGGATACAAAAATGCCGAGCATAGCCTTTATTTTCTTTATTTCTACTGCAAAATGGCAGTAATGTATATGTATGTGCCTCCACGAGGTTTTGATCCCGGGTCGCCAGATTAGACGACAAGCGCACTAACCACTGAGCTACGGATACACTATATATATATATAATATTCATTCGTGAGAAATTTCACAATCGACGATTGTTTTTCGTTTCGTGTTGAATGGATATAACTTGAGAGACATATATGATATCGCCAGCATGTGACACCCCACTAGACAAGATTGCTATCGTCACAGAAATGATGTAACTATATAGGAAAGCACTTTGACTACATATGTCACTGAAATCAAAACTTTGGGTTTGAACTAAGTTGTTAAAAATAAAATGATTTCATTGGTTCTACCTTACACTTTTATGTTGTGACACTGGAAATACACATACACGATGAAACAGTGAGCAGACGGGATGATTGTATTGACGATGGAAGTAGTGGAGAAATATAATGTGTACTTTTATACGTCCGTAGTAGGATAACATTCTTATTGGAGTGGATAATCATGAGTACAAATATACGACTTTAATCAGTGAATACATTGTAATATCATAGTACATATTACCTGTGAAGCAATAAGACCGACAGCTTCCGGATGGTTCAGACGTACACCACGTGCAAGACGTTTCTGTGCCAAGAGGCCACACTGATGAACCAATAGGCTTTCTTGTTCTCTTGGTGAGAGACGCATATTTGTTCTGGACTACCTGTACAAAGTAACAATTATTCTTTGATGAAAATAGAGATAACCGAGTTGTGCATAATTACCGATACAACACAGCTACGATACAGGAGCACGTCTAGTTCTCATTTCGAATAGATAAACTGGTTCCTGGCGATGTATAGCACCAATGCACATTTGCCTAGCACCTTTGCCAGGGACTAAACCCACGATCTCTGGATAGAGAACTTAGTGATTTACCACTTAGCTACAACCATTTATATCGCAGTTTAAAATGAATACCCCGAAGTCATTTTGTTTCCTAATGATGTTTGTGCTATTACTGAATACTCTCTTTAAATTTTCGTGTACCCTTCGAGTACAAGTTGTACAAAAATGAATATTAAAATAAAACAAAAAAACATTATGTACTTCAAAAGCTCAAGCTTTTCAGGTGTGTATTAAGTTACAAACAAATTAATGTATGCGAATCCGAGGACAAATACATGCATTGCTACAGATAAGATGTCAAGTAATTTAATCACGTTCACATTCGGGTGAATGTTGCATGCATATATTTAAGTCACTCTAATTCTAAATACATTATATTGAAATAAGACGGGAATATGGAAATGGGGTCTAAAACGAAGTAATGCTAATGAGGAAATTATCTCATCAGAAAGAATTGCGGGAATTGCAGTTAAATCATTGACACCCGGTTAAACCTTGATAAACGTAGTTTGAATTACTTGATGGCCGATGTTATGATAAAACCGTTATCATTTAACTTTGAACGGACTGTAGATCGCGTTGAGCCATATAGCGGATATTTAAACACATACCATATGTGCACGTGAGTTCAGTGTATATCGCTCGTTGCTTTCCGTCTTTACCACAATCATGAAAACAATTAAATGTACATGAACGAATGTCACAATTGTTTCTATAAACTACGTGTACTTAGGACTTACTAAGTGTTTGAAATATCTACATTAGATATCAATTAAGACGAAGGAACGGGTGTGCACATTTCGCTGGCTTAGAATGAGAAGGTCGTATTTACAAAATCCATATTTTGAGGAAACAATAAAAAGCTGTCTGACAATCACTCATTACCTATGATAAAACAAACTTTTTTCAACTTCAGTTTGGTCAATGACATGTTCCGAATTTCCTTAAAATAGGCTCATAAGTAGCGCCTTATGGTGTGTAATGCAAATATGCTTTAGTCTTATAAGAACTTACGACCTACTCATTCTAGACCAGCAATTTATTTAATTCTACACCTAAACGAATTTCTAATTGGCCACCCTAAAACATATTATATCATCTGATAATTATATCAATAATTCTTAGGCTGTGTTATTTGTTCATTCTACGCACTAACTTATCTATTTCTGGAAAGAAATGGCGTATTCATGAACAAAATCATCCATGCGTAACGGTTGGTGCGAAATTGCTTTTTTGAACGTTGGCCTCGTGCACAGCTTGGAATAGTATCATATTTGGTATAAATTTGTTCCCTGTAGATCGACTTCTTTTTAAACACTATAATTTGTAAAAATGAGCTATGTGGAACGCGCTCATGACGTCAGATGCATGCATACATTGAACGAATTTCTGATTGGCCACGTGTTTTTATAAATTAGTTTTAAAAAATGCTTTTAGAAGAATATAAATAATCGAAACACCGATACTATCCAATTTTATTGATAGGAAATATGTTTCTTTTAACAAAAAGACATTTTGACGTACATGTCTGGATTTTGGTGCTGGTACTCGTCATTCTAACGGCCTCAGCGCGCCCCGTATTACTTATTCTCGTCAGTATTAATACCTTTCATTCAGCCAATCGACAGAGAATACATTTTGACTGATTTCAAAAATCAAACATGTCGGGCACGTGAAACACGTGCACGTAAGGCATTTTTGCATTAACTGTCCCGCATGGATGATTTTATACATGCATGCGTAATTTATTTCTTGAAATCGATAGATAAGTTCATGGAATGAAAATAACCACAATTTTAGAAATATTGACTGAATATATCGCATAATATAATATTTCATTGGGTGGCCAATTAGAAATTAGGTTAAGTGTATATGTAAATGCGTACAACCAGTATAGTCTAGTATTAGAATAAATTTCATTACACATGTAACTATGTTTGTACGGTAATATCATATATAAGATATAACATAAAATCATCTTACCTGTAAATTGTTTCAGCATAAATGAATTACCAAGTGTGAATGTGTCACACTTTTAGATCTGTTCACTTGAATGCTTCCATCGTATGTATATACTGACAGTGTACCATCCGGGACCTGCAGCTTGCCCTGATCACTAGATTACTACACAATACAAGACAATCCAAGCAGAAAGTTCAGCTATCACACAAGTTGACGGGTCAATGTAAGATTAGAGGAGCATTCATACATTCAGTACGTCGTGTGTTAACTAAAACAAGGGATCGGGGATTTAACGTTATACTGTAAGTTATAATACCTTATCTATCGTCCTTGACCCTCAGCCTGGCTTTATTTTGTTTGCTTACTCATATGCCCGTATACATTTTACAAACACGACACTCATAGTTTGTTATGTGAGGACTTGATACACATGTATATTTTAAGTGTATCATCTTACTACGTTTTTGCATATCCGTTAAAATTAAACTGATATTACCTTGGTATAATTTATATTTGTTTAAAGCTATAGTTAGTATTCATTTCATTTGTAGAAAGTGTGATTCAACTATCAAGGTATGGAGGTATCTCAAGACAAGTGTACATTTATTCAAGGTAAGACGTTTACAGTTATACCAAATTACATTAAATTGTATTGTCTTAATATAGTGTTCTTATACTACAGTGCAATCATGCATACGTTCTGCACTCTATATACGTAGCCTTCAAAACATTATAATGCACTGCAATTTTATCCATGTGTTTTTATTCATTTATAGTTCGTCATAATTTCTAGCCTAAAACTCGTATCTGTTGCAGTATCAATATGCTGCAGTGAAACATCGTGCAACATACCGTGAAACAAACGTTAGACCAACAGTAGCACTAGGTTTGTTATGTGTAACATGACTCTCCACCTATATGTATAAATTATACCCGAGGTACTTCAATATTCAAGTACCACATTATGTAAATGTATAAATACATGTACCATGCACCGTCGTACACTGTAAATGTATTAATGCATGAACCATACTCCGCCATACACTGTAAATGTATAAATGCAGGCACCATACACCGTCATACACTGTGTAAATGTATGAATACAGGCACCATGTACCGTCATACACAGTGTAAATGTATAAATGCAGACACCATACACCGCTATACACTGTGTAAATGTATAAATGCAGGCATCATACACCGCTATACACTGTGTAAATGTATAAATGCAGGCATCATACACCGCTATACACTGTGTAAATGTATAAATGCAGGCACCATGCACCGTCATACACTGTGTAAATGTATAAATGCAGGCACCATGCACCGCCATACACTGTGTAAATGTATAAATGCAGGCACCATGCACCGCCATACACTGTGTAAATGTATAAATGCAGGCACCATGCACCGCCATACACTGTGTTAATGTATAAATGCAGGCACCATACACCGCCATACACTGTGTAAATGTATAAATGCAGGCATCATACACCGCCATACACTGTGTAAATGTATCAATGCAGGCATCATACACCGCTATACACTGTGTAAATGTATAAATGCAGGCGTCATACACTGTGTAAATGTATAAATGCAGGCGCCATGCACCGCCATACACTGTGTAAATGTATAAATGCAGGCACCATGCACCGCCATACACTGTGTAAATGTATAAATGCAGGCACCATGCACCGCCATACACTGTGTTAATGTATGAATGCAGGCACCATGCACCGTCATACACTGTGTAAATGTATTAATACAGGCACCATGCACCGTCATACACTATGTAAATGTATGAATACAGGCACCATGCACCGTCATACACTGTGTAAATGTATGAATACAGGCACCATGCACCGTCATACACTGTGTAAATGTATAAATGCATGTACCATACACCGTCATACACTATTTAAATGTATGAATACAGGCACCATGCACCGTCATACACTGTGTAAATGTATAAATGCAGGCACCATGCACCGTCATACACTGTGTAAATGTATAAATGCTGGCACCATACACCGTCATACACTGTGTAAATGTATGAATACAGGCACCATACACCGTCATACACTGTGTAAATGTATAAATGCAGGTACCATGCACCGTCATACACTGTGTAAATGTATAAATGCTGGCACCATGCACCGTCATACACTGTGTAAATGTATGAATACAGGCACCATGCACCGCCATACACTGTGTAAATGTATAAATACAGGCACCATGCACCGTCATACACTATGTAAATGTATAAATACAGGCACCATACACCGTCATACACTGTGTTAATGTATGAATACAGGCACCATGAACCGTCATACACTGTGTAAATGTATGAATACAGGCACCATGCACCGTCATACACTGTGTAAATTTATAAATGCAGGCACCATACACCGTCATACACTGTGTAAATGTATAAAAGCAGGCACCATACACCGTCATACACTGTGTAAATGTATAAATACAGGCACCATACACCGTCATACACTGTGCAAATGTATAAATACAGGCACCATACACCGCCATACACTGTGTTAATGTATGAATACAGGCACCATGCACCGTCATACACTGTGTAAATTTATAAATGCAGGCACCATACACCGTCATACACTGTGTAAATGTATAAATACAGGCACCATACACCGCCATACACTGTGTTAATGTATGAATACAGGCACCATGCACCGTCATACACTGTGTAAATGTATGAATACAGGCACCATGCACCGTCATACACTGTGTTAATTTATAAATGCAGGCACCATACACCGTCATACACTGTGTAAATGTATGAATACAGGCACCATGCACCGTCATACACTGTGTAAATGTATAAATGCAGGCACCATACACCGTCATACACAGTGTAAATGTATAAATGCAGGCACCATGCACCGCCATACACTGTGTAAATGTATAAATACAGGCACCATGCACCGTCATACACTATGTAAATGTATAAATACAGGCACCATACACCGTCATACACTGTGTAAATGTATAAATGCAGGCACCATGCACCGCCATACACTGTGTAAATGTATAAATGCAGGCACCATGCACCGCCATACACTGTGTAAATGTATAAATGCAGGCACCATGCACCGCCATACACTGTGTTAATGTATAAATGCAGGCACCATACACCGCCATACACTGTGTAAATGTATAAATGCAGGCATCATACACCGCCATACACTGTGTAAATGTATCAATGCAGGCATCATACACCGCTATACACTGTGTAAATGTATAAATGCAGGCACCATACACCGTCATACACTGTGTAAATGTATAAATGCAGGCACCATGCACCGCCATACACTGTGTAAATGTATAAATGCAGGCACCATGCACCGCCATACACTGTGTAAATGTATAAATGCAGGCACCATGCACCGCCATACACTGTGTTAATGTATGAATGCAGGCACCATGCACCGTCATACACTGTGTAAATGTATGAATACAGGCACCATGCACCGTCATACACTATGTAAATGTATGAATACAGGCACCATGCACCGTCATACACTGTGTAAATGTATGAATACAGGCACCATGCACCGTCATACACTGTGTAAATGTATGAATACAGGCACCATGCACCGTCATACACTGTGTAAATGTATAAATGCATGTACCATACACCGTCATACACTATTTAAATGTATGAATACAGGCACCATGCACCGTCATACACTGTGTAAATGTATAAATGCAGGCACCATGCACCGTCATACACTGTGTAAATGTATAAATGCAGGCACCATACACCGTCATACACTGTGTAAATGTATAAATGGAGGTACCATGCACCGTCATACACTGTGTAAATGTATGAATACAGGCACCATACACCGTCATACACTGTGTAAATGTATAAATGCAGGTACCATGCACCGTCATACACTGTGTAAATGTATAAATGAAGGCACCATACACCGCCATACACTATGTAAATGTATAAATGCAGGCACCATACACCGCCATACACTGTGTAAATGTATAAATGCAGGCACCATACACCGTAAAACACTGTGTAAATGTATGAATACAGGCACCATGCACCGTCATACACTGTGTAAATGTATGAATACAGGCACCATGCACCGTCATACACTGTGTAAATGTATAAATGCATGTACCATGCACCGTCATACACTGTGTAAATGTATGAATACAGGCACCATGCACCATCATACACTGTGTAAATGTATGAATACATTCACCATGCACCGTCATACACTGTGTAAATGTATGAATACAGGCACCATGCACCGTCATACACTGTGTAAATGTATGAATACAGGCACCATGCACCGTCATACACTGTGTTAATGTATGAATACAGGCACCATGCACCGTCAAACACTGTGTAAATTTATAAATGCAGGCACCATACACCGTCATACACTGTGTTAATGTATGAATACAGGCACCATGAACCGTCATACACTGTGTAAATGTATGAATACAGGCACCATGCACCGTCATACACTGTGTAAATTTATAAATGCAGGCACCATACACCGTCATACACTGTGTAAATGTATAAAAGCAGGCACCATACACCGTCATACACTGTGTAAATGTATAAATTCAGGCACCATACACCGTCATACACTGTGCAAATGTATAAATACAGGCACCATACACCGCCATACACTGTGTTAATGTATGAATACAGGCACCATGCACCGTCATACACTGTGTAAATTTATAAATGCAGGCACCATACACCGCCATACACTGTGTAAATGTATAAATACAGGCACCATACACCGCCATACACTGTGTTAATGTATGAATACAGGCACCATGCACCGTCATACACTGTGTAAATGTATGAATACAGGCACCATGCACCGTCAAACACTGTGTTAATTTATAAATGCAGGCACCATACACCGTCATACACTGTGTAAATGTATGAATACAGGCACCATGCACCGTCATACACTGTGTAAATGTATAAATGCAGGCACCATACACCGTCATACACAGTGTAAATGTATAAATGCAGACACCATGCACCGCCATACACTGTGTAAATGTATAAATACAGGCACCATGCACCGTCATACACTATGTAAATGTATAAATACAGGCACCATACACCGTCATACACTGTGTAAATGTATAAATGCAGGCACCATGCACCGCCATACACTGTTTAAATGTATAAATGCAGGCACCATGCACCGCCATACACTGTGTAAATGTATAAATGCAGGCACCATGCACCGCCATACACTGTGTTAATGTATAAATGCAGGCACCATACACCGCCATACACTGTGTAAATGTATAAATGCAGGCATCATACACCGCCATACACTGTGTAAATGTATCATTGCAGGCATCATACACCGCTATACACTGTGTAAATGTATAAATGCAGGCACCATACACCGTCATACACTGTGTAAATGTATAAATGCAGGCACCATACACCGTCATACACTGTGTAAATGTATGAATACAGGCACCATGCACCGTCATACACTGTGTCAATGTATAAATACAGGCACAATACACCGTCATACACTGTGTTAATGTATGAATACAGGCACCATGCACCGTCATACACTGTGTAAATGTATGAATACAGGCACCATGCACCGTCATACACTGTGTAAATGTATGAATACAGGCACCATGCACCGTCATACACTGTGTAAATGAATGAAGACAGGCACCATGCACCGTCATACACTGTGTAAATGTATAAATGCATGTACCATACACCGTCATACACTGTGTAAATGTATGAATACAGGCACCATGCACCGTCATACACTGTGTAAATGTATGAATACAGGCACCATGTACCGTCATACACTGTGTAAATGTATAAATGCATGTACCATACACCGTCATACACTGTGTAAATGTATGAATACAGGCACCGTGCACCGTCATACACTGTGTAAATGTATGAATACAGGCACCATGCACCGTCATACACTGTGTAAATGTATGAATACAGGCACCATGCACCGTCATACACTGTGTAAATGTATAAATGCTGGCACCATACACCGTCATACACTGTGTAAATGTATAAATACAGGCACCATGCACCGTCATACACTATGTAAATGTATAAATACAGGCACCATACACCGTCATACACTGTGTAAATGTATAAATAATGGCACCATGCACCGTCATACACTGTGTAAATGTATAAATGCAGGCACCATACACCGTCATACACTGTGTAAATGTATAAATACAGGCACCATGCACCGTCATACACTATGTAAATGTATAAATACAGGCACCATACACCGTCATACACTGTGTAAATGTATAAATGCAGGCACCATGCACCGTCATACACTGTGTAAATGTATAAATGCAGGCACCATGCACCGTCATACACTGTGTAAATGTATAAATGCAGGCACCATGCACCGTCATACACTGTGTAAATGTATAAATGCAGGCACCATGCACCGCTATACACTGTGTAAATGTATAAATGCAGGCACCATGCACCGTCATACACTGTGTAAATGTATAAATGCTGGCACCATGCACCGTCATACACTGTGTAAATGTATAAATGCAGGTACCATGCACCGTCATACACTGTGTAAATGTATAAATACGGGCACAATACACCGTCATACACTGTGTAAATGTATGAATACAGGCACCATGCACCGTCATACACTGTGTAAATGTATGAATACAGGCACCATGCACCGTCATACACTGTGTAAATGTATAAATACAGGCACCATACACCGTCATACACTGTGTTAATGTATGAATACAGGCACCATGTACCGTCATACACTGTGTAAATGTATGAATACAGGCACCATGCACCGTCATACACTGTGTAAATTTATAAATGCAGGCACCATACACCGTCATACAATGTGTAAATGTATAAAAGCAGGCACCATACACCGTCATACACTGTGTAAATGTATAAATACAGGCACCATACACCGTCATTCACTGTGCAAATGTATAAATACAGGCACCATACACCGCCATACACTGTGTTAATGTATGAATACAGGCACCATGCACCGTCATACACTGTGTAACTTTATAAATGCAGGCACCATACACCGTCATACACTGTGTAAATGTATAAATACAGGCACCATACACCGCCATTCACTGTGTTAATGTATGAATACAGGCACCATGCACCGTCATACACTGTGTAAATGTATGAATACAGGCACCATGCACCGTCAAACACTGTGTTAATTTATAAATGCAGGCACCATACACCGTCATACACTGTGTAAATGTATGAATACAGGCACCATGCACCGTCATACACTGTGTAAATGTATAAATGCAGGTACCATGCACCGTCATACACTGTGTAAATGTATAAATGAAGGCACCATACACCGCCATACACTATGTAAATGTATAAATGCAGGCACCATACACCGCCATACACTGTGTAAATGTATAAATGCAGGCACCATACACCGTAAAACACTGTGTAAATGTATGAATACAGGCACCATGCACCGTCATACACTGTGTAAATGTATGAATACAGGCACCATGCACCGTCATACACTGTGTAAATGTATAAATGCATGTACCATGCACCGTCATACACTGTGTTAATGTATGAATACAGGCACCATGCACCGTCATACACTGTGTAAATGTATGAATACATTCACCATGCACCGTCATACACTGTGTAAATGTATGAATACAGGCACCATGCACCGTCATACACTGTGTAAATGTATGAATACAGGCACCATGCACCGTCATACACTGTGTTAATGTATGAATACAGGCACCATGCACCGTCAAACACTGTGTAAATTTATAAATGCAGGCACCATACACCGTCATACACTGTGTTAATGTATGAATACAGGCACCATGAACCGTCATACACTTTGTAAATGTATGAATACAGGCACCATGCACCGTCATACACTGTGTAAATTTATAAATGCAGGCACCATACACCGTCATACACTGTGTAAATGTATAAAAGCAGGCACCATACACCGTCATACACTGTGTAAATGTATAAATTCAGGCACCATACACCGTCATACACTGTGCAAATGTATAAATACAGGCACCATACACCGCCATACACTATGTTAATGTATGAATACAGGCACCATGCACCGTCATACACTGTGTAAATTTATAAATGCAGGCACCATACACCGCCATACACTGTGTTAATGTATAAATACAGGCACCATACACCGCCATACACTGTGTTAATGTATGAATACAGGCACCATGCACCGTCATACACTGTGTAAATGTATGAATACAGGCACCATGCACCGTCAAACACTGTGTTAATTTATAAATGCAGGCACCATACACCGTCATACACTGTGTAAATGTATGAATACAGGCACCATGCACCGTCATACACTGTGTAAATGTATAAATGCAGGCACCATACACCGTCATACACAGTGTAAATGTATAAATGCAGGCACCATGCACCGCCATACACTGTGTAAATGTATAAATACAGGCACCATGCACCGTCATACACTATGTAAATGTATAAAAACAGGCACCATACACCGTCATACACTGTGTAAATGTATAAATGCAGGCTCCATGCACCGCCATACACTGTTTAAATGTATAAATGCAGGCACCATGCACCGCCATACACTGTGTAAATGTATAAATGCTGGCATCATACACCGTCATACACTGTGTAAATGTATAAATGCAGGCACCATACACCGCCATACACTGTGTAAATGTATAAATGCAGGCATCATACACCGCCATACACTGTGTTAATGTATCATTGCAGGCATCATACACCGCTATACACTGTGTAAATGTATAAATGCAGGCACCATACACCGTCATACACTGTGTAAATGTATAAATGCAGGCACCATACACCGTCATACACTGTGTAAATGTATGAATACAGGCACCATGCACCGTCATACACTGTGTCAATGTATAAATACAGGCACAATACACCGTCATACACTGTGTTAATGTATGAATACAGGCACCATGCACCGTCATACACTGTGTAAATGTATGAATACAGGCACCATGCACCGTCATACACTGTGTAAATGTATGAATACAGGCACCATGCACCGTCATACACTGTGTAAATGAATGAAGACAGGCACCATGCACCGTCATACACTGTGTAAATGTATAAATGCATGTACCATACACCGTCATACACTGTGTAAATGTATGAATACAGGCACCATGCACCGTCATACACTGTGTAAATGTATGAATACAGGCACCATGTACCGTCATACACTGTGTAAATGTATAAATGCATGTACCATACACCGTCATACACTGTGTAAATGTATGAATACAGGCACCGTGCACCGTCATACACTGTGTAAATGTATGAATACAGGCACCATGCACCGTCATACACTGTGTAAATGTATGAATACAGGCACCATGCACCGTCATACACTGTGTAAATGTATAAATGCTGGCACCATACACCGTCATACACTGTGTAAATGTATAAATACAGGCACCATGCACCGTCATACACTATGTAAATGTATAAATACAGGCACCATACACCGTCATACACTGTGTAAATGTATAAATAATGGCACCATGCACCGTCATACACTGTGTAAATGTATAAATGCAGGCACCATACACCGTCATACACTGTGTAAATGTATAAATACAGGCACCATGCACCGTCATACACTATGTAAATGTATAAATACAGGCACCATACACCGTCATACACTGTGTAAATGTATAAATGCAGGCACCATGCACCGTCATACACTGTGTAAATGTATAAATGCAGGCACCATGCACCGTCATACACTGTGTAAATGTATAAATGCAGGCACCATGCACCGTCATACACTGTGTAAATGTATAAATGCAGGCACCATGCACCGCTATACACTGTGTAAATGTATAAATGCAGGCACCATGCACCGTCATACACTGTGTAAATGTATAAATGCTGGCACCATGCACCGTCATACACTGTGTAAATGTATAAATGCAGGTACCATGCACCGTCATACACTGTGTAAATGTATAAATACGGGCACCATACACCGTCATACACTGTGTAAATGTATGAATACAGGCACCATGCACCGTCATACACTGTGTAAATGTATGAATACAGGCACCATGCACCGTCATACACTGTGTAAATGTATAAATACAGGCACCATACACCGTCATACACTGTGTTAATGTATGAATACAGGCACCATGTACCGTCATACACTGTGTAAATGTATGAATACAGGCACCATGCACCGTCATACACTGTGTAAATTTATAAATGCAGGCACCATACACCGTCATACAATGTGTAAATGTATAAAAGCAGGCACCATACACCGTCATACACTGTGTAAATGTATAAATACAGGCACCATACACCGTCATTCACTGTGCAAATGTATAAATACAGGCACCATACACCGCGATACACTGTGTTAATGTATGAATACAGGCACCATGCACCGTCATACACTGTGTAACTTTATAAATGCAGGCACCATACACCGTCATACACTGTGTAAATGTATAAATACAGGCACCATACACCGCCATACACTGTGTTAATGTATGAATACAGGCACCATGCACCGTCATACACTGTGTAAATGTATGAATACAGGCACCATGCACCGTCAAACACTGTGTTAATTTATAAATGCAGGCACCATACACCGTCATACACTGTGTAAATGTATGAATACAGGCACCATGCACCGTCATACACTGTGTAAATGTATAAATGAAGGCACCATACACCGCCATACACAGTGTAAATGTATAAATGCAGGCACCATGCACCGCCATACACTGTGTAAATGTATAAATACAGGCACCATGCACCGTCATACACTATGTAAATGTATAAATACAGGCACCATACACCGTCATACACTGTGTAAATGTATAAATGCAGGCACCATGCACCGCCATACACTGTTTTAATGTATAAATGCAGGCACCATGCACCGCCATACACTGTGTAAATGTATAAATGCAGGCACCATGCACCGCCATACACTGTGTTAATGTATAAATGCAGGCACCATACACCGCCATACACTGTGTAAATGTATAAATGCAGGCATCATACACCGCCATACACTGTGTAAATGTATCATTGCAGGCATCATACACCGCTATAAACTGTGTAAATGTATAAATGCAGGCACCATACACCGTCATACACTGTGTAAATGTATAAATGCAGGCACCATGCACCGCCATACACTGTGTAAATGTATAAATGCAGGCACCATGCACCGCCATACACTGTGTAAATGTATAAATGCAGGCACCATGCACCGCCATAAACTGTGTAAATGTATGAATGCAGGCACCATACACCGTCATACACTGTGTAAATGTATAAATGCAGGCACCTTGCACCGTCATACACTGTGTAAATGTATAAATGCAGGTACCATGCACCGTCATACACTGTGTAAATGTATAAATGCAGGCACCATGCACCGTCATACACTGTGTAAATGTATAAATGCAGGTACCATGCACCGCCATACACTGTGTAAATTTATAAATGCAGGCACCATACACCGTCATACACTGTGTAAATGTATAAATGCAGGCACCATACACCGCCATACACTGTGTAAATGTATGAATACAGGCACCATACACCGTCATACACTATGTAAAT
Organism: Spisula subtruncata; assembly: GCA_963678985.1. Taxonomy (NCBI): domain Eukaryota; kingdom Metazoa; phylum Mollusca; class Bivalvia; order Venerida; family Mactridae; genus Spisula; species Spisula subtruncata. Next base: position 14,561,862 of record OY787669.1, read on the forward strand.
GTATGAATACAGGCACCATGCACCGTCATACACTGTGTAAATGTATAAATGCATGTACATGTACCATACACCGTCATACACTATGTAAATGTATGAATACAGGCACCATGCACCGTCATACACTATGTAAATGTATAAATGCAGGCACCATACACCGCCATACACTATGTAATTGTATAAATGCAGGCACCATACACCGCCATACACTGTGTAAATGTATAAATGCAGGCACCATACACCGTCATACACTGTGTAAATGTATGAATACAGGCACCATGCACCGTCATACACTGTGTAAATGTATGAATACAGGCACCATGCACCGTCATACACTGTGTAAATGTATAAATGCATGAACCATGCACCGTCATACACTGTGTAAATGTATGAATACAGGCACCATGCACCGTCATACACTGTGTAAATGTATGAATACATTCACCATGCACCGTCATACACTGTGTAAATGTATGAATACAGGCACCATGCACCGTCATACACTGTGTAAATGTATAAATGCATGTACCATACACCGTCATACACTGTGTAAATGTATGAATACAGACACCATGCACCGTCATACACTGTGTAAATGTATGAATACAGGCACCATGCACCGTCATACACTGTGTAAATTTATAAATGCAGGCACCATACACCGTCATACACTGTGTAAATGTATAAATACAGGCACCATGCACCGTCATACACTATGTAAATGTATAAATACAGGCACCATACACCGTCATACACAGTGTAAATGTATAAATGCAGGCACCATACACCGTCATACACTGTGTAAATGTATAAATGCTGGCACCATGCACCGCCATACACTGTGTAAATGTATAAATGCAGGCACCATGCACCGCCATACACTGTGTAAATGTATGAATGCAGGAACCATACACCGTCATACACTGTGTAAATGTATAAATGCTGGCACAATGCACCGTCATACACTGTGTAAATGTATAAATGCTGGCACCATGCACCGTCATACACTGTGTAAATGTATAAATGCAGGCACCATGCACCGTCATACACTGTGTAAATGTATAAATGCTGGCACCATACACCGTCATACACTGTGTAAATGTATAAATGCAGGCACCATGTACCGTCATACACTATGTAAATGTATGAATGCAGGCACCATGCACCGTCATACACTGTGTAAATTTATAAATGCAGGCACCATACACCGTCATACACTGTGTAAATGTATAAATGCAGGCACCATACACCGTCATACACTATGTAAATGTATGAATACAGGCACCATGCACCGTCATACACTGTGTAAATGTATAAATGCATGTACATGTACCATACACCGTCATACACTATGTAAATGTATGAATACAGGCACCATGCACCGTCATACACTATGTAAATGTATAAATGCAGGCACCCTACACCGCCATACACTATGTAAATGTATAAATGCAGGCACCATACACCGCCATACACTGTGTGAATGTATAAATGCAGGCACCATACACCGTCATACACTGTGTAAATGTATGAATACAGGCACCATGCACCGTCATACACTGTGTAAATGTATGAATACAGGCACCATGCACCGTCATACACTGTGTAAATGTATAAATGCATGTACCATGCACCGTCATACACTGTGTAAATGTATGAATACAGGCACCATGCACCGTCATACACTGTGTAAATGTATGAATACATTCACCATGCACCGTCATACACTGTGTAAATGTATGAATACAGGCACCATGCACCGTCATACACTGTGTAAATGTATGAATACAGGCACCATGCACCGTCATACACAGTGTAAATGTATGAAGACAGGCACCATGCACCGTCATACACTGTGTAAATGTATAAATGCATGTACCATACACCGTCATACACTGTGTAAATGTATGAATACAGGCACCATGCACCGTCATACACTGTGCAAATGTATGAATACAGGCACCATGCACCGTCATACACTGTGTAAATGTATAAATGCATGTACCATACACCGTCATACACTGTGTAAATGTATGAATACAGACACCATGCACCGTCATACAATACAGGCACCATGCACCGTCATAAACTGTGTAAATTTATAAATGCAGGCACCATACACCGTCATACACTGTGTAAATGTATAAATACAGGCACCATGCACCGTCATACACTATGTAAATGTATAAATACAGGCACCATACACCGTCATACACTGTGTGAATGTATAAATGCAGGCACCATACACCGTCATACACTGTGTAAATGTATGAATACAGGCACCATACACCGTCATACACTGTGTAAATGTATAAATGCATGTACCATACACCGTCATACACTGTGTAAATGTATAAATGCATGCACCATACACCGTCATACACTGTGTAAATGTATGAATACAGGCACCATACACCGTCATACACTGTGTAAATGTATAAATGCTGGCACCATGCACCGTCATACACCGTGTAAATGTATAAATGCAGGCACCATGCACCGTCATACACTGTGTAAATGTATAAATGCTGGCATCATACACCGTCATACACTGTGCAAATGTATAAATACAGGCACCATGCACCGTCATACACTGTGTAAATGTATAAATGGAGGTACCATGCACCGTCATACACTGTGTTAATGTATAAATGCAGGCACCATACACCGTCATACACTGTGTAAATGTATAAATGCAGGTACCATGCACCGTCATACACTGTGTAAATGTATAAATGCAGGCACCATACACCGTCATACACTGTGTAAATGTATAAATACAGGTACCATACACCGTCATACACTGTGCAAATGTATAAATACAGGTACCATACACCGTCATACACTGTGTAAATGTATAAATACAGGTACCATACACCGTCATACACTGTGTAAATGTATGAATGCAGGCACCATGCACCGTCATACACTGTGTAAATGTATGAATGCAGGCACCATGCACCGTCATACACTGTGTAAATGTATAAATGCAGGCACCATGCACCGTCATACACTGTGTAAATGTATAAATGCTGGCACCATCCACCGTCATACACTGTGTAAATGTATAAATGCAGGTACCATGCACCGTCATACACTGTGTAAATGTATAAATGCAGGCACCATGCACCGTCATACACTGTGTAAATTTATAAATGCAGGCACCCTACACCGTCATACACTGTGTAAATGTATAAATGCAGGCACCATACACCGTCATACACTGTGTAAATGTATGAATGCTGGCACCATGCACCGTCATACACTGTGTAAATGTATAAATGCTGGCACCATGCACCGCCATACACTGTGTAAATGTATGAATGCTGGCACCATGCACCGTCATACACTGTGTAAATGTATAAATGCAGGCACCATGCACCGTCATACACTGTGTAAATGTATAAATGCAGGCACCATGCACCGTCATACACTGTGTAAATGTATAAATGCTGGCACCATGCACCGTCATACACTGTGTAAATGTATAAATGCAGGTACCATGCACCGTCAAACACTGTGTAAATGTATAAATACGGGCACCATACACCGTCATACACTGTGTAAATGTATGAATACAGGCACCATGCACCGTCATACACTGTGTAAATGTATGAATACAGGCACCATGCACCGTCATACACTGTGTAAATGTATACATACAGGCACCATACACCGTCATACACTGTGTTAATGTATGAATACAGGCACCATGTACCGTCATACACTGTGTAAATGTATGAATACAGGCACCATGCACCGTCATACACTGTGTAAATTTATAAATGCAGGCACCATACACCGTCATACACTGTGTAAATGTATAAATGCAGGCACCATACACCGTCATACACTGTGTAAATGTATAAATGCAGGCACCATGTACCGTCATACACTATGTTAATGTATGAATGCAGGCACCATGCACCGTCATACACTGTGTAAATTTATAAATGCAGGCACCATACACCGTCATACACTGTGTAAATGTATAAATGCAGGCACCATACACCGTCATACACTGTGAAAATGTATGAATACAGGCACCATACACCGTCATACACTGTGTAAATGTATAAATGCTGGCACCATGCACCGTCATACACTGTGTAAATGTATAAATGCAGGCACCATGCACCGTCATAAACTGTGTAAATGTATAAATGCTGGCATCATACACCGTCATTCACTGTGCAAATGTATAAATACAGGCACCATGCACCGTCATACACTGTGTAAATGTATAAATGGAGGTACCATGCACCGTCATACACCGTGTAAATGTATAAATGCAGGCACCATACACCGTCATACACTGTGTAAATGTATAAATGCAGGTACCATGCACCGTCATACACTGTGTAAATGTATAAATGCAGGCACCATACACCGTCATACACTGTGTAAATGTATAAATACAGGTACCATACACCGTCATACACTGTGCAAATGTATAAATACAGGTACCATACACCGTCATACACTGTGTAAATGTATAAATACAGGTACCATACACCGTTATACACTGTGCAAATGTATAAATGCAGGCACCATACACCGTCATACACTGTGTAAATGTATAAATGCAGGCACCATACACCGTCATACACTGTGCAAATGTATAAATGCAGGTACCATACACCGTCATACACTGTGTAAATGTATAAATGCAGGCACCATGCACCGTCATACACTGTGTAAATGTATAAATGCTGGCACCCTCCACCGTCATACACTGTGTAAATGTATAAATGCAGGTACCATGCACCGTCATACACTGTGTAAATGTATAAATGCAGGCACCATACACCGTCATACACTGTGTAAATGTATGAATACAGGCACCATACACCGCCATACCCTGTGTTAATGTATGAATACAGGCACCATGCACCGCCATACACTGTGTAAATGTATAAATGCAGGCACCATACATCACCATACACTGTGTAAATGTATAAATGCAGATTCCATCCACCGCTATACACTGTGTAAATGTATAAATGCAGGCACCATACACCGCTATACACTGTGTAAATGTATAAATGCAGGCACCATACACCGTCATATACTGTATAAATGCAGGCACCATGCACCGCCATACACTGTGTAAATGTATAAATGAAGGCACCAGACACCGCTATACACTGTGTAAATGTATGAATACAGACACCATGCACCGTCATACACTGTGTAAATATATAAATGCATGTACCATACACCGTCATACACTGTGTAAATGTATGAATACAGGCACCATGCACCGTCATACACTGTGTAAATGTATGAATACAGGCACCATGCACCGTCATACACTGTGTAAATGTATGAATACAGGCACCATGTACCGTCATTCACTGTGTAAATGTATAAATACAGGCACCATACACCGTCATACACTATGTAAATGTATAAATACACGCACCATACACCGTCATACACTGTGTAAATGTATGAATACAGGCACCATGCACCGTCATACACTGTGTAAATGTATGGATACAGGCACCATGCACCGTCATACACTGTGTAAATGTATAAATACAGGCACCATACACCGTCATACACTGTGTTAATGTATGAATACAGGCACCATGCACCGTCATACACTGTGTAAATGTATGAATACAGGCACCATGCACCGTCATACACTGTGTAAATTTATAAATGCAGGCACCATACACCGTCATACACTATGTAAATGTATGAATACAGGCACCATGCACCGTCATACACTATGTAAATGTATAAATGCAGGCACCATACACCGCCATACACTATGTAAATGTATAAATGCTTGCACCATACACCGCCATACACTGTGTGAATGTATAAATGCAGGCACCATACACCGTCATACACTGTGTAAATGTATGAATACAGGCACCATGCACCGTCATACACTGTGTAAATGTATGAATACAGGCACCATGCACCGTCATACACTGTGTAAATGTATAAATGCATGTACCATGCACCGTCATACACTGTGTAAATGTATGAATACAGGCACCATGCACCGTCATACACTGTGTAAATGTATGAATACATTCACCATGCACCGTCATACACTGTGTAAATGTATAAATGCAGGCACCATGCACCGTCATACACTGTGTAAATGTATAAAAGCAGGCACCATACACCGTCATACACTGTGTAAATGTATAATTACAGGCACCATACACCGTCATACACTGTGTAAATGTATAAATACAGGCACCATACACCGCCTTACACTGTGTTAATGTATGAATACAGGCACCATGCACCGTCATACACTGTGTAAATTTATAAATGCAGGCACCATACACCGTCATACACTGTGTAAATGTATAAATACAGGCACCATACTCCGCCATACACTGTGTTAATGTATGGATACAGGCACCATGCACCGTCATACACTGTGTAAATGTATGAATACAGGCACCATGCACCGTCATACACTGTGTAAATTTATAAATTCAGGCACCATACACCGTCATACACTGTGTAAATGTATGAATACAGGCACCATGCACCGTCATACACTGTGTAAATGTATGAATGCAGGCACCATGCACCGTCATACGCTGTGTAAATGCATAAATGCATGTACCATACACCGTCATACACTGTGTAAATGTATAAATGCTGGCACCATGCACCGTCATACACTGTGTTAATGTATAAATGCAGGTACCATGCACCGTCATACACTGTGTAAATGTATAAATACAGGCACCATACACCGCCATACACTGTGTAAATGTATGAATACAGGCACCATGCACCGTCATACACTGTGTAAATGTATGAATGCAGGCACCATGCACCGTCATACACTGTGTAAATGTATAAATGCTGGCACCATGCACCGTCATACACTGTGTTAATGTATAAATGCAGGTACCATGCCCGTAATACACTGTGTAAATGTATAAATACGGGCACCATACACCGTCATACACTGTGTAAATGTATGAATACAGGCACCATGCACCGTCATACACTGTGTAAATGTATGAATACAGGCACCATGCACCGTCATACACTGTGTAAATGTATAAATACAGGCACCATACACCGTCATACACTGTGTTAATGTATGAATACAGGCACCATGTACCGTCATACACTGTGTAAATGCATGAATACAGGCACCATGCACCGTCATACACTGTGTAAATTTATAAATGCAGGCACCATACACCGTCATACACTGTGTAAATGTATGAATACAGGCACCATACACCGTCATACACTGTGTAAATGTATGAATACAGGCACCATGCACCGTCATACACTGTGTAAATGTATAAATGCAGGCACCATACACCGTCATACACTGTGTAAATGTATGAATACAGGCACCATACACCGCCATACACTGTGTTAATGTATGAATACAGGCACCATACACCGCCATACACTGTGTTAATGTATGAATACAGGCACCATGCACCGCCATACACTGTGTAAATGTATAAATGCAGGCACCATACATCACCATACACTGTGTAAATGTATAAATGCAGATTCCATCCACCGCTCTACACTGTGTAAATGTATAAATGCAGGCACCATACACCGCTATACACTGTGTAAATGCAGGCACCATGCACCGCCATACAATGTGTAAATGTATAAATGCACGCACCAGACACCGCTATACACTGTGTAAATGTATGAATACAGGCACCATGCACCGTCATACACTGTGTAAATGTATAAATGCATGTACCATACACCGTCATACACTGTGTAAATGTATGAATACAGGCACCATGCACCGTCATACACTGTGTAAATGTATAAATACAGGCACCATGCACCGTCATGCACTGTGTAAATGTATGAATACAGGCACCATATACCGTCATACACTGTGTAAATGTATAAATACAGGCACCATGCACCGTCATACACTATGTAAATGTATAAATACACGCACCATACACCGTCATACACTGTGTAAATGTATGAATACAGGCACCATGCACCGTCATACACTGTGTAAATGTATGAATACAGGCACCATGCACCGTCATACACTGTGTAAATGTATAAATACAGGCACCATACACCGTCATACACTGTGTTAATGTATGAATACAGGCACCATGCACCGTCATACACTGTGTAAATGTATGAATACAGGCACCATGCACCGTCATACACTGTGTAAATTTATAAATGCAGGCACCATACACCGTCATACACTGTGTAAATGTATAAATACAGGCACCATGCACCGTCATACACTGTGTAAATTTATAAATGCAGGCACCATGCACCGTCATACACTGTGTAAATGTATAAATGCAGGCACCATACACCGTCATACACTGTGTAAATGTATGAATACAGGCACCATGCACCGTCATACACTGTGTAAATGTATAAATGCAGGCACCATACACCGTCATACACTGTGTAAATGTATGAATACAGGCACCATACACCGCCATACACTGTGTTAATGTATGAATACAGGCACCATGCACCGCCATACACTGTGTAAATGTATAAATGCAGGCACCATACACCACCATACACTGTGTAAATGTATAAATGCTGATTCCATCCACCGCCATACACTGTGTAAATGTATAAATGCAGGCACCATACACCGCTATACACTGTGTAAATGTATAAATGCAGGCACCATACACCGTCATATACTGTATAAATGCAGATTCCATCCACCGCCATACACTGTGTAAATGTATAAATGCAGGCACCATACACCGCTATACACTGTGTAAATGTATGAATACAGGCACCATGCACCGCCATACACTGTGTAAATGTATAAATGCAGGCACCATACACCGTCATACACTGTGTAAATGTATAAATGCAGTCACCATAAACCGCTATACACTGTGTAAATGTTTAAATGCAGATTCCATCCACCGCCATACACTGTGTAAATGTATAAATGCAGGCACCATACACCGTCATACACTGTGTAAATGTATAAATGCAGGCACCATACACCGCCATACACTGTGTTAATGTATAAATGCAGGCACCATACACCGCTTTACACTGTGTAAATGTATAAATCCAGGCACCATACACCGCTATACACTGTGTAAATGCAGATTCCATCCACCACCGTACACCGCCATACACTGTGTAAATGTATAAATGCAGGCACCATACACCGCCATACACTGTGTAAATGTATAAATACAGGTACTATGCACCGTCATACACAGTGTAAATGTATAAATGCATGTACCATACACCGTCATACACTGTGTAAATGTATAAATACAGGCACCATGCAACGTCATACACTGTGTAAATGTATAAATGCAGGCACCATACACCGTCATATACTGTATAAATGCAGATTCCATCCACCGCCATACACTGTGTTAATGTATAAATGCAGGCAATATACACCGACATACACTGTGTAAATGTATAAATGCAGGCACCATCCACCGCCATACACTGTGTTAATGTATAAATGCAGGCACCATACACCGTCATGCACTGTGTAAATGTATAAATGCAGGCACCATGCACCGTCATACACTGTGTAAATGTATAAATGCTGGCACCATGCACCGCCATACACTGTGTAAATGTATGAATACAGGCACCATACACCGTCATACACTGTGTAAATGTATAAATGCAGGTACCATGCACCGTCATACACTGTGTAAATGTATGAATACAGGCACCATGCACCGTCATACACTGTGTAAATATATAAATGCATGTACCATACACCGTCATACACTGTGTAAATGTATGAATACAGGCACCATGCACCGTCATACACTGTGTAAATGTATGAATACAGGCACCATGCACCGTCATACACTGTGTAAATGTATGAATACAGGCACCATACACCGTCATACACTGTGTAAATGTATAATTACAGGCACCATACACCGTCATACACTGTGTAAATGTATAAATACAGGCACCATACACCGCCTTACACTGTGTTAATGTATGAATACAGGCACCATGCACCGTCATACACTGTGTAAATTTATAAATGCAGGCACCATACACCGTCATACACTGTGTAAATGTATAAATACAGGCACCATACTCCGCCATACACTGTGTTAATGTATGAATACAGGCACCATGCACCGTCATACACTGTGTAAATGTATGAATACAGGCACCATGCACCGTCATACACTGTGTAAATTTATAAATTCAGGCACCATACACCGTCATACACTGTGTAAATGTATGAATACAGGCACCATGCACCGTCATACACTGTGTAAATGTATGAATGCAGGCACCATGCACCGTCATACGCTGTGTAAATGTATAAATGCATGTACCATACACCGTCATACACTGTGTAAATGTATAAATGCTGGCACCATGCACCGTCATACACTGTGTTAATGTATAAATGCAGGTACCATGCACCGTCATACACTGTGTAAATGTATAAATACAGGCACCATACACCGCCATACACTGTGTAAATGTATGAATACAGGCACCATGCACCGTCATACACTGTGTAAATGTATGAATGCAGGCACCATGCACCGTCATACACTGTGTAAATGTATAAATGCTGGCACCATGCACCGTCATACACTGTGTTAATGTATAAATGCAGGTACCATGCCCGTAATACACTGTGTAAATGTATAAATACGGGCACCATACACCGTCATACACTGTGTAAATGTATTAATACAGGCACCATGCACCGTCATACACTGTGTAAATGTATGAATACAGGCACCATGCACCGTCATACACTGTGTAAATGTATAAATACAGGCACCATACACCGTCATACACTGTGTTAATGTATGAATACAGGCACCATGTACCGTCATACACTGTGTAAATGCATGAATACAGGCACCATGCACCGTCATACACTGTGTAAATTTATAAATGCAGGCACCATACACCGTCATACACTGTGTAAATGTATGAATACAGGCACCATACACCGTCATACACTGTGTAAATGTATGAATACAGGCACCATGCACCGTCATACACTGTGTAAATGTATAAATGCAGGCACCATACACCGTCATACACTGTGTAAATGTATGAATACAGGCACCATACACCGCCATACACTGTGTTAATGTATGAATACAGGCACCATACACCGCCATACACTGTGTTAATGTATGAATACAGGCACCATGCACCGCCATACACTGTGTAAATGTATAAATGCAGGCACCATACATCACCATACACTGTGTAAATGTATAAATGCAGATTCCATCCACCGCTCTACACTGTGTAAATGTATAAATGCAGGCACCATACACCGCTATACACTGTGTAAATGCAGGCACCATGCACCGCCATACACTGTGTAAATGTATAAATGCAGGCACCAGACACCGCTATACACTGTGTAAATGTATGAATACAGGCACCATGCACCGTCATACACTGTGTAAATGTATAAATGCATGTACCATACACCGTCATACACTGTGTAAATGTATGAATACAGGCACCATGCACCGTCATACACTGTGTAAATGTATGAATACAGGCACCATGCACCGTCATGCACTGTGTAAATGTATGAATACAGGCACCATATACCGTCATACACTGTGTAAATGTATAAATACAGGCACCATGCACCGTCATACACTATGTAAATGTATAAATACACGCACCATACACCGTCATACACTGTGTAAATGTATGAATACAGGCACCATGCACCGTCATACACTGTGTAAATGTATGAATACAGGCACCATGCACCGTCATACACTGTGTAAATGTATAAATACAGGCACCATACACCGTCATACACTGTGTTAATGTATGAATACAGGCACCATGCACCGTCATACACTGTGTAAATGTATGAATACAGGCACCATGCACCGTCATACACTGTGTAAATTTATAAATGCAGGCACCATACACCGTCATACACTGTGTAAATGTATAAATACAGGCACCATGCACCGTCATACACTGTGTAAATTTATAAATGCAGGCACCATGCACCGTCATACACTGTGTAAATGTATAAATGCAGGCACCATACACCGTCATACACTGTGTAAATGTATGAATACAGGCACCATGCACCGTCATACACTGTGTAAATGTATAAATGCAGGCACCATACACCGTCATACACTGTGTAAATGTATGAATACAGGCACCATACACCGCCATACACTGTGTTAATGTATGAATACAGGCACCATGCACCGCCATACACTGTGTAAATGTATAAATGCAGGCACCATACACCACCATACACTGTGTAAATGTATAAATGCTGATTCCATCCACCGCCATACACTGTGTAAATGTATAAATGCAGGCACCATACACCGCTATACACTGTGTAAATGTATAAATGCAGGCACCATACACCGTCATATACTGTATAAATGCAGATTCCATCCACCGCCATACACTGTGTAAATGTATAAATGCAGGCACCATACACCGCTATACACTGTGTAAATGTATGAATACAGGCACCATGCACCGCCATACACTGTGTAAATGTATAAATGCAGGCACCATACACCGTCATACACTGTGTAAATGTATAAATGCAGTCACCATAAACCGCTATACACTGTGTAAATGTATAAATGCAGATTCCATCCACCGCCATACACTGTGTAAATGTATAAATGCAGGCACCATACACCGTCATACACTGTGTAAATGTATAAATGCAGGCACCATACACCGCCATACACTGTGTTAATGTATAAATGCAGGCACCATACACCGCTTTACACTGTGTAAATGTATAAATCCAGGCACCATACACCGCTATACACTGTGTAAATGCAGATTCCATCCACCACCGTACACCGCCATACACTGTGTAAATGTATAAATGCAGGCACCATACACCGCCATACACTGTGTAAATGTATAAATACAGGTACTATGCACCGTCATACACAGTGTAAATGTATAAATGCATGTACCATACACCGTCATACACTGTGTAAATGTATAAATACAGGCACCATGCAACGTCATACACTGTGTAAATGTATAAATGCAGGCACCATACACCGTCATATACTGTATAAATGCAGATTCCATCCACCGCCATACACTGTGTTAATGTATAAATGCAGGCAATATACACCGACATACACTGTGTAAATGTATAAATGCAGGCACCATCCACCGCCATACACTGTGTTAATGTATAAATGCAGGCACCATACACCGTCATGCACTGTGTAAATGTATAAATGCAGGCACCATGCACCGTCATACACTGTGTAAATGTATAAATGCTGGCACCATGCACCGCCATACACTGTGTAAATGTATGAATACAGGCACCATACACCGTCATACACTGTGTAAATGTATAAATGCAGGTACCATGCACCGTCATACACTGTGTAAATGTATGAATACAGGCACCATGCACGGTCATACACTGTGTAAATGTATGAATACATTCACCATGCACCGTCATACACTGTGTAAATGTATGAATACAGGCACCATGCACCGTCATACACTGTGTAAATGTATGAATACAGGCACCATGCACCGCCATACACTGTGCAAATGTATAAATGTAGGCACCATACACCGTCATACACTGTGCAAATGTATAAATGCAGGCACCATGCACCGTCATACACTGTGTAAATGTATAAATGCAGGCACCATGTACCGTCATACACAGTGTAAATGTATAAATGCTGGCACCATGCACCGTCATACACTGTGTAAATGTATGAATACATTCACCATGCACCGTCATACACTGTGTAAATGTATAAATGCAGGCACCATGCACCGTCATACACTGTGTAAATGTATAAAAGCAGGCACCATACACCGTCATACACTGTGTAAATGTATAATTACAGGCACCATACACCGTCATACACTGTGTAAATGTATAAATACAGGCACCATACACCGCCTTACACTGTGTTAATGTATGAATACAGGCACCATGTACCGTCATACACTGTGTAAATTTATAAATGCAGGCACCATACACCGTCATACACTGTGTAAATGTATAAATACAGGCACCATACTCCGCCATACACTGTGTTAATGTATGAATACAGGCACCATGCACCGTCATACACTGTGTAAATGTATGAATACAGGCACCATGCACCGTCATACACTGTGTAAATTTATAAATTCAGGCATCATACACCGTCATACACTGTGTAAATGTATGAATACAGGCACCATGCACCGTCATACACTGTGTAAATGTATGAATGCAGGCACCATGCACCGTCATACGCTGTGTAAATGTATAAATGCATGTACCATACACCGTCATACACTGTGTAAATGTATAAATGCTGGCACCATGCACCGTCATACACTGTGTTAATGTATAAATGCAGGTACCATGCACCGTCATACACTGTGTAAATGTATAAATACAGGCACCATACACCGCCATACACTGTGTAAATGTATGAATACAGGCACCATGCACCGTCATACACTGTGTAAATGTATGAATGCAGGCACCATGCACCGTCATACACTGTGTAAATGTATAAATGCTGGCACCATGCACCGTCATACACTGTGTTAATGTATAAATGCAGGTACCATGCCCGTAATACACTGTGCAAATGTATAAATACGGGCACCATACACCGTCATACACTGTGTAAATGTATGAATACAGGCACCATGCACCGTCATACACTGTGTAAATGTATGAATACAGGCACCATGCACCGTCATACACTGTGTAAATGTATAAATACAGGCACCATACACCGTCATACACTGTGTTAATGTATGAATACAGGCACCATGTACCGTCATACACTGTGTAAATGCATGAATACAGGCACCATGCACCGTCATACACTGTGTAAATTTATAAATGCAGGCACCATACACCGTCATACACTGTGTAAATGTATGAATACAGGCACCATACACCGTCATACACTGTGTAAATGTATGAATACAGGCACCATGCACCGTCATACACTGTGTAAATGTATAAATGCAGGCACCATACACCGTCATACACTGTGTAAATGTATGAATACAGGCACCATACACCGCCATACACTGTGTTAATGTATGAATACAGGCACCATACACCGCCATACACTGTGTTAATGTATGAATACAGGCACCATGCACCGCCATACACTGTGTAAATGTATAAATGCAGGCACCATACATCACCATACACTGTGTAAATGTATAAATGCAGATTCCATCCACCGCTCTACACTGTGTAAATGTATAAATGCAGGCACCATACACCGCTATACACTGTGTAAATGCAGGCACCATGCACCGCCATACACTGTGTAAATGTATAAATGCAGGCACCAGACACCGCTATACACTGTGTAAATGTATGAATACAGGCACCATGCAACGTCATACACTGTGTAAATGTATAAATGCATGTACCATACACCGTCATACACTGTGTAAATGTATGAATACAGGCACCATGCACCGTCATACACTGTGTAAATGTATGAATACAGGCACCATGCACCGTCATGCACTGTGTAAATGTATGAATACAGGCACCATATACCGTCATACACTGTGTAAATGTATAAATGCAGGCACCATGCACCGTCATACACTATGTAAATGTATAAATACACGCACCATACACCGTCATACACTGTGTAAATGTATGAATACAGGCACCATGCACCGTCATACACTGTGTAAATGTATGAATACAGGCACCATGCACCGTCATACACTGTGTAAATGTATAAATACAGGCACCATACACCGTCATACACTGTGTTAATGTATGAATACAGGCACCATGCACCGTCATACACTGTGTAAATGTATGAATACAGGCACCATGCACCGTCATACACTGTGTAAATTTATAAATGCAGGCACCATACACCGTCATACACTGTGTAAATGTATAAATACAGGCACCATGCACCGTCATACACTGTGTAAATTTATAAATGCAGGCACCATGCACCGTCATACACTGTGTAAATGTATAAATGCAGGCACCATTCACCGTCATACACTGTGTAAATGTATGAATACAGGCACCATGCACCGTCATACACTGTGTAAATGTATAAATGCAGGCACCATACACCGTCATACACTGTGTAAATGTATGAATACAGGCACCATACACCGCCATACACTGTGTTAATGTATGAATACAGGCACCATGCACCGCCATACACTGTGTAAATGTATAAATGCAGGCACCATACACCACCATACACTGTGTAAATGTATAAATGCAGGCACCATACACCGTCATATACTGTATAAATGCAGATTCCATCCACCGCCATACACTGTGTAAATGTATAAATGCAGGCACCATACACCGCTATACACTGTGTAAATGTATAAATGCAGGCACCATACACCGTCATATACTGTATAAATGCAGATTCCATCCACCGCCATACACTGTGTAAATGTATAAATGCAGGCACCATACACCGCTATACACTGTGTAAATGTATGAATACAGGCACCATGCACCGCCATACACTGTGTAAATGTATAAATGCAGGCACCATACACCGTCATACACTGTGTAAATGTATAAATGCAGTCACCATAAACCGCTATACACTGTGTAAATGTATAAATGCAGATTCCATCCACCGCCATACACTGTGTAAATGTATAAATGCAGGCACCATACACCGTCATACACTGTGTAAATGTATAAATGCAGGCACCATACACCGCCATACACTGTGTTAATGTATAAATGCAGGCACCATACACCGCCTTACACTGTGTAAATGTATAAATCCAGGCACCATACACCGCTATACACTGTGTAAATGCAGATTCCATCCACCACCGTACACCGCCATACACTGTGTAAATGTATAAATGCAGGCACCATACACCGCCATACACTGTGTAAATGTATAAATACAGGTACTATGCACCGTCATACACAGTGTAAATGTATAAATGCATGTACCATACACCGTCATACACTGTGTAAATGTATAAATACAGGCACCATGCAACGTCATACACTGTGTAAATGTATAAATGCAGGCACCATACACCGTCATATACTGTATAAATGCAGATTCCATCCACCGCCATACACTGTGTTAATGTATAAATGCAGGCAATATACACCGACATACACTGTGTAAATGTATAAATGCAGGCACCATCCACCGCCATACACTGTGTTAATGTATAAATGCAGGCACCATACACCGTCATGCACTGTGTAAATGTATAAATGCAGGCACCATGCACCGTCATACACTGTGTAAATGTATAAATGCTGGCACCATGCACCGCCATACACTGTGTAAATGTATGAATACAGGCACCATACACCGTCATACACTGTGTAAATGTATAAATGCAGGTACCATGCACCGTCATACACTGTGTAAATGTATGAATACAGGCACCATGCACGGTCATACACTGTGTAAATGTATGAATACATTCACCATGCACCGTCATACACTGTGTAAATGTATGAATACAGGCACCATGCACCGTCATACACTGTGTAAATGTATGAATACAGGCACCATGCACCGCCATACACTGTGCAAATGTATAAATGTAGGCACCATACACCGTCATACACTGTGCAAATGTATAAATGCAGGCACCATGCACCGTCATACACTGTGTAAATGTATAAATGCAGGCACCATGTACCGTCATACACAGTGTAAATGTATAAATGCAGGCACCATGTACCGTCATACACTGTGTAAATGTATAAATGCAGGCACCATACACCGTCATACACTGTGCAAATGTATAAATGCAGGCACCATGCACCGTCATACACTGTGTAAATGTATAAATGCAGGCACCATGCACCGCCATACACTGTATTAATGTATAAATGCAGGCACCATGCACCGCCATACACAGTGTAAATGTATAAATGCAGGCACCATACACCACCATACACTGCGTTAATGTATAAATGCATGTACCATACACCGTCATACACTGTGTAAATTTATAAATACAGGCACCATACCCCGTCATACGCTGTGTAAATGTATAAATACAGGCACCATGCACCGTCATACACTGTGTAATGCAGGCACCATGCACTGTCATACACTGTGTAATGCAGGCACCATGCACCGTCATACACTGTGTAAATGTATAAATACAGGCACCATGCACCGTCAAACACTGTGTAATGCAGGCACCATACGCCGTCAGACACTGTGTAAATGTATAAATACAGGCACAATGCACCGTCATACACTGTGTAAATGTATAAATACAGGCACCATGCACCGTCATACACTGTGTAATACAGGCACCATGCACCGTCATACACTGTGTAAATGTATAAATACAGGCACCATGCACCGTCATACACTGTGTAAATGTATAAATACAGGCACCATGCACCGTCATACACTGTGTAAATGTATAAATACAGGCACCATGCACCGTCATACACTGTGTAATACAGGCACCATGCACCGTCATACACTGTGTAAATGTATAAATACAGGCACCATACGCCGTCATACACACTGTAAATGTATAAATGCATTTACCATACTCCGCCATACATTGTAAATGTATAAACACAGGCATCATACATCATCATACACTGTAAATGTATAAATGCATGTACCATACACCGTCATATACTGTGTAAATGTATAAATGCAGGCACCATACCCCGTCATACGCTGTGTAAATGTATAAATATAGGCACCATGCACCGTCATACACTGTATAATGCAGGCACCATACGCCGTCATACACTGTGTAAATGTATAAATACAGGCACCATGCACCGTCATACACTGTGTAAATGTATAAATACAGGCACCATGCACCGTCATACACTGTGTAATGCAGGCACCATACGCCGTCATACACTGTGTAAATGTATAAATACAGGCACCATGCACCGTCATACATTGTGTAAATGTATAAATACAGGCACCATGCACCGCCATACACTGTGTAAATGTATAAATACAGGCACCATGCACCGTCATACACTGTGTAAATGTATAAATGCAGGCATCATACACCGTCATACACTGTGTAAATGTATGAATACAGGCACCATGCACCGTCATACACTGTGTAAATGTATAAATGCAGGCACCATGCACCGCCATACACTGTGTTAATGTATAAATGCAGGCACCATGCACCGTCATACACTGTGTAAATGTATAAATACAGGCACCATGCACCGTCATACACTGTGTAAATGTATAAATACAGGCACCATGCACCGTCATACACTGTGTAAATGTATAAATACAGGCACCATGCACCGTCATACACTGTGTAAATGTATAAATGCAGGCATCATACACCGCCATACACAGTGTAAATGTATAAATGCAGGCACCATGCACCGCCATACACTGTGTGAATGTATAAATGCATGTACCATACACCGTCATACACTGTGTAAATGTATAAATGCAGGCACCATGCACCGTCATACACTGTGTAAATGTATAAATACAGGCACCATGCACCGTCATACACTGTGTAATACAGGCACCATGCACCGTCATACACTGTGTAAATGTATAAATGCAGGCACCATACGCCGTCATACACACTGTAAATGTATAAATGCATGTACCATACTCCGCCGTACATTGTAAATGTATAAACACAGGCATCATACATCATCATACACTGTGTAAATGTATAAATGCAGGCACCATACACTGTTCGAGATAAACCGGGTGCTCGAAATAACAAAATGACATGTATTGATGATAAAAATGGATTCTAGTTCGGGATAGACCGGGTGTTTGTGATATCGATGCTCGTCATAATGATGCTTTACTGCATCTGGTTCTCTGTACTATTTCAGCTGGAGCGATAGTGAACAATGGGAACCAGCATTCACATAGCCATAGTCAAACACAGGAGCATGGTCATACACACGAGGTACTAGACAGTCCAGGAACCTTTATAGCGCGGGATCAACCTATATACAGATCTGACTGGAAACAGGTAAGTTCACGTACATTGCTAATAAAGGTACATTTATAACACGGGATCAACCTCTACACAGATCTGATTGGAAATAGGTAATTTCATGTTCATTGTTAGTACAGTTACATTTATAACACGGGATCAACTTATATACATATCTGATTGGAAATAGGTAATTACATGTACATTGTTAGTACAGGTACATTTATAACACGGGATCAACTTATATACATATCTGATTGGAAATAGGTAATTTCATGTACATTGTTAGTACAGGTACATTTATAACACGGGATCAACTTATATACAGATCTGATTGGAAATAGGTAATTACATGTACATTGTTAGTACAGGTACATTTATAACACGGGATCAACTTATATACATATCTGATTGGAAATAGGTAATTTCATGTGCATTGTTAGTACAGGTACATTTATAACACGGGATCAACTTATATACATATCTGATTGGAAATAGGTAATTTCATGTACATTGTTAGTACAGGTACATTTATAACAAGGGATCAACTTATATACATATCTGATTGGAAATAGGTAATTTCATGTGCATTGTTAGTACAGGTACATTTATAACAAGGGATCAACTTATATACAGATCTGACTGTAATTTCACATACATTGTATATAATACAGACATACGTCATATAAAATATGCCAATGTGTAATTTAGACAGTTTACGTTAAACATCTGTGAGTGGAGCTACCAATGCTGAGTTTTCAGTACGATGTTTTGACCTACGTTTACAGCCTTCTGCATGGATGAACCTCCAAATCAACGCTGATTAAAGTTGTGAAAAGTTGATGAACGTTGAATTTGTGTTCGTTAGAATTGTTAACATTTGATGTGAATATTGGATTTTGATGTAACGTACGTCCAGAGGCGCTTTACATAGTGTTGCAGTCGGCATAATGACAATTAATAAAATTATATAAGACAGTAAAACTTCGTTATGACGAGACTCGATAATACGAACACTTGGTCTATGTCGAGCAAAATTATAAGTTCCGGCGAATTTGCACCTTTATGATGAGCATCAGTATTACGAGCACATGGTTTATATCGAGCATTTTTCCTGTCTCCTCGAGATAACGAAATTTTACTGTACATTGTAATACATGTAACTTTATTTTACGATGAAAAACGCCCATTAAAGCAAAGGTTTATCTACCACGAGATTATTCTAACAAAACAACAAACATGAGTACATACACACTTACAAAAACAATTATTAAATGGCAGACACTACAAAAAGGTAAAAACTGACATTTGAAATGTGTTAAACAAAAGACAATTTGCGCACAAATGGTACAAATGCCTCCTCTTCCGGTGCAGATACGACATGCTCCATGCTTATAGAGTGCGTATAGGGTGCGACCTAGTTTAAACGATAAACTGGTTAGACAAGGTGAATGTAGAATGCTTGTTATGTGATGAATGTTTAACACAAACAAGAGCGCTTTCAGAAACAATATCGATAGTTATCATATTAAGATTGTCATCAACCAAACCATAGGGTGACGTTTGTGAAAGACAACATGATGTTTATCGTTTTCTCTGTCGTAAATAAGCTTATACTTGATACTGTAAATAAGTGACCACAGTAATTGTATTGTTTGGTCATGTGTTTGGTATGCTATCTCTTGTCCTTGACAATAGTATATATTTCACCAAATGTCTAACTTAAGACCCTGTCACACAATGGCAAGTTCGGGCTTCGAGTTCTGTATGAGTTGTGGCGAGTTATAACTCGCCTAAATGTGCGCGAGTTGGTCAAGGACGGTCTTTAAGGCGACATTTGTTCGAGTTCTCTTCGTCGTTTACACGACATGTGTACGAAAATAACACGAGTTTAACCGAGATATATATGATATATGTACGACATCTGTTCGACAATCGGAGACATGTTCTCGAGATTTGTACGAGTATCGACGTGTATGTAAGAGTCTGTATGTCTTGTGTCGGGGTGATTGCGTAGGGTGTCGTGTGATCTCACCGCATGTCGAGCAGACATCGTAGACAAGTCTCCCCAACTCGTCGCAAACTCGAGTTATGTCGCAGATCGAATTTTTTCGGCGAAATGATACGACAATTGGCGACATGTCAACGGGATGTCTGTTCGACAGTGCGCGAGATTGTTACGACAGTTCCTCGACATATGTACGAGAAGTAAACCGTTTAAAATTCTCGCCACACACTGGCGAGTACTGGCGACATGGGAAGACATCTCTGCGACAATGAACGACATACGCACGATATTTACGCGAAACTGGGCGAGCTGTGGCGAGTTACAACTCGTGCCAACTCGTAGCACGAACTCTCCACTGTGTGACAGGGTATTTAGATTGGTCTAATTCATCGAGTAAGTTGACCTTTGCCTTTATATACGTGTAATATTTACTTCTAATGACCTGGAACTGCTAACGTTATTTATACCCGGAATTGACCTTAAAGTGTATAGAGCTATATCGGAAGATATTCATTTAAAAAAAATTTCAAAAACTGAAAAACAATAATGCTTTCATATCCATTCGATAATTTTTCGCTTCAGTTTTAACAGAATTTCTTTCTGTGATTTATTGGACATGAAAACTGTCCATTTTCATACGAAAGTGTTCTAGAATTTCGACGATTGAATCAAAGTACAAGGAACTCGTCCAAAGTTTTAATTTGCAATAAAGGTACATTGTAGTCTAGTATCATACTTAAAACGATGCAAGTAATTATTTTGACATTGAATGACTGTTAGAATATAGCTCTATACACTTTAAAGTTAAATAATGCTTCTCTCTATTGTAGCGATCGTTTACGGTGGGGATTGGTGGCCCTGTGGGGTCCGGTAAAACAGCGTTAGTGTTGGCACTCTGCAGACATTTAAGGGATTCAAACAACTTATGTGTTGTAACAAATGATATTTTCACACGGTATGTTGACACTTGATAACTACGGAATTCAGTTAGGACCAATATACAGCTTCGCCTTTTAATAAAGTAATCAGAAACGCGAAAACATGAAAACACGAAAGTACGATGACGAAGATACGAAAGTACGAAGACGAAGATACGAAAGTACGAGGACGAAAACGCGAAAGTACGATGATTAAAACGCGAAACAATTTCGTATCTTCGTCTTCGTTTCTTCGTATCTTCATCTTCGTACTTTCGCGTTTTCGTCTTCGTACTTTCGTATCTTCGTCTTCGTACTTTCGTATCTTCATCTTCATACTTTCGCGTTTTCGCGTTTTCGCGTTTTCGCGTTTTCGCCTTCCCGGCGCACGTGGGCAAACGGATCAAGTCAAGTGAGCGAGCGATAGTAGCGAACAATAACTCAATAACGATAATGATATAGGTTAAACACCACTAAAATTCTCAGCGAACAATAAGAATTTCCCAGCAAACAATAAGAACGGGTATGATAAAAAGGGGCGTATTGACACCACCAGGCTCTGTGACCCCGGAAGACTGAGTATGTTGATGTAGGGCAGGTGGAAGAGAGTTGAACAATACCGTCGCTAGGCCCCTATCTTCGGACTGAAAGAGGGGCCAGACCCCCAAAGTAGCCAAAATAGCGTTATGCCATAGGCGACTTTGGATGGGTTCGAGCTCATGTACCGCCCAAACCATGCTTTTTGACCCCGAAAGACTGGATATACAGACGTAGTGTATGATCATACGAGTCGAACGAGACCCTCTGCAAGTTCCAACTTGGGGCTGATAGGAGTTAGGGGCCGGACCCCATAGTGCCTATAATTCAGTGTATTGAACTTTACGATTTGGACCGGTTTCGGGCCCGAACAGAGCCCAAACCAGGCTCTGTGACCCCTGAAGACCGGGAATGTAGGTGTAGGGCAGGTGGACTAGAGTTAAAAAATACCGTCTCTAGGCCCCTATCTTGGGGCTGAAAGATGGCCCAGAACCCCAAAGTCGCCAAAAAGCAGTATGTCATTGTCGACTTTGGATGGGTTCGAGCCTGTGTACCGCCCAAACCATGCTTTGTGACCCCAAAATACTGGATATACAGACGCAGTGTATGATCATACGAGTCGAACGAGACCCTCTGCAAGTTCCTATCTTGGGGCTGATAGGGGCTAGGGGTCGGACCCCGTAGTGCAGTGTATTGAACTTTGCGATTTGGGCCGGTTTCGTTATCATCATTTGCGCATACGTACCGGAAGGCGAAACCACGAAGATACGAAAGTACGAAGACAAAGATACAAAAGTACGAAGACGAAGATAGGAAACTGTTTCGCGTTTTCATCATCGTACTTTCGAGTTTTCGTGTTTTCGTCTTCGTACTTTCGTATCTTCGTCTTCGTACTTTCGTATCTTCGTCTTCGTACTTTCGAGTTTTCATACTTTCGTATTTTCGTCTTGGTAATTTCGTATCTTCGTCTTGATACTTTGTGTTTTTGTCTTCGTACTTTCGTATCTTCGTCTTCGTACTTTCGTATCTTCGTATCTTCGCGTTCCAGATTAAATCATCCATTAGGCGATGGCCCTAACGGAATTCCGTAGATGACGTATAATTATGATACAACCGAACGTTGATGGAGTGATACACTTGGAGTTTTTACACTTATCCAATACGATCTATAATAAATTAATTGGGAAACACTCACTATCGACACCCCATACTTGTGCTTGCACTCGGCTCTAGGGTATGAGAAGAGAAAGTTGCTTTCCTTGTCGTATTTTGAGCAACAATTCAATATGTTAGAGAATAACTGAATATGTTGTAATGTGGTATGTTGCTGCCACGGTTAAACCCCCAAACCCCTCAAACTACTCGAAACAGACGCGCTACGAGTACGTTTTTTAGAAGGAACATTACGGTCCCTGTCTATATTTTCGTGTTACAGTCATGACCGATATATTCCTTTTTATTTGTGCACGCAGTCGTTCGATTTGCTGACTTATTACAATGTCGCAATGACATTGGATTCGTTTGTTTCGTAAGATGTTTTCAATGTTATAGATTATATCTGTGGTTTGCACGTTGCGTGTTTGTTTTGTTACTATACACATTGTGCCATCATTCTCTTGCCTAAGTACACATAACAATGTTTTACTTTTTTCCTTGTCTATTTTAGGTTCATTCACACTTACGTACTCTCTTAAACATGTTATTTGTGTTTTTGATTTGAGTGCACAGTCTTTTCAAGGTGTATGTCTAAACACAGTATGCATCGGGTCTATTTAAGAGATAACTTCCAATTACCATCAGCACAGTCCTGATTGTTATATAATATGAATATGAGTCCATTACCCTTAATATCATTTTCAAGGGCTATGTAAAACAAAATTAATATAATTATGATACAGTATTAATTTTTTTTCAGAGAAGATTGGGAATTTCTTGTCCGGAATAAAGCTTTACCCGAAGAGCGTATGCGAGCTGTTGAAACCGGAGGATGTCCACACGCAGCGATACGAGAGGTATATTTTTACGAAATAAGATTGATATGTGTACTCAGTAGTATTTTCCTTGCATTTAACTTTGGACCAAAAAGGGGAAACCCCTTTCACGCATACTCATATGTCATATCAACGAGCAGAGGGATCGGGGATCATTTTATAACATTTCATGATGACCCTTTTGCAATGCATAGAACTATGCAATTGAAATAAAAATGATGAAAACAAACAACTAAATATATTCGTAAACGAGTATAATACAATACAATAATAACTAGCAAAGTAAGCGACTGCATTTTTCGTTTTTGGGAAAATAATGTACACCAGAGTGGGACGTGTGTTCCTGTGCTGTATTTATCTCAACTAGTAGGCAAAGACAACAGACGGTATATCGCTGCCTTAGAATGAGAAGGTCTTAACTACAAAATCGATTTATTGAGAAAACAAGAGTCTGTAATTTACTCTTTAACTATGGGAAAACAACTTTTTTTAAACTTCATTTTGGTCAACATGACAATTTCACATTTTCATGAAAATATGCTCATAAGAAGCACCTTGTGAAGCAGATTTCAAATATGTATAAGTCTTATAAGGTCGTAAGTAGTAGTTACGACCTTCTCATTCTAAGCCATCGATATGTAAGAAAAACTAAATTTCAGGATTTTTCGTTGAATATCGAAGAGGTAAAAGAATTGACAAAGAAGTATCACCCTGACCTGGTCATCATAGAATCAGGGGGAGATAACCTGGCAGCAAACTTCAGTCGTGAACTTGCTGATTACATCATCTACGTCATAGATGTCGCAGGTCAAGTAACATTCTTCTTTCATTCATTGGAATTAACCGCCATCATGCATGTTTGTATGGCAATTAAAAATGGACATTCAGAAGGGTAGATGTTCTCGTAAAGTTAAACTTGTTCTGACATACCTTCCATTTTATGACAGGATGTTAGAAACAAACAAACAAATAAACAGATAATTGCTAGGCCTGGACATGATGTTCTTGCCATCCTACAATATAAAATATGTAATATTTGTTTACCGTAAGTTTCAAAACAAGTGTATAAACAAATAACTATACTATTCTTTGTTTTTCCATTATAGTGATATGTACAACCCTTTATTGTGAGTTATCAGTCATTTTGATTGGCTTATCTACATGTATAATGATAGAAGATATCACAATGTTAGCATCACTGATTGTAGGTATTGTTGCCATGATAACAATATCGTAATAGCAATGAATTATTTCTCATTATCTAAATAATAAAGTCATTGATGCCGGGCTAACAAGGGAGGTAATATTGTTTTCACTATTTATGTATACAGGAGGAGATAAGATCCCCAGGAAAGGTGGACCAGGTATCACACAAAGTGACCTACTTGTAATTAATAAGACAGACTTAGCAGAGGCAGTTGGAGCAGATTTAAAGGTAACTATGGTTATGTCATGAATAGTCCGTGCTGACTTGTCGTCGGTCCAACCATCACGTTGTTTTAACAATGTGTATTGTCATTTGAAACTTGAAACTTTGAAACTTTGTTTTACTCCCATAAAACAATTCCTATTGTATCTTTCATCTCCCCTATTCCTTTGTTAAGGTATAAAAGTAGTAGGTTAACGACCGCTGCTTCATTCAATCAGATGTACCAACCTTGTTAAGAGACAATTGTATCCTGCATCGTTGAACCCAATTTCTAAAGAACCTCGCGTGTGTTTATAGTTTACCCTACGTTTTGCTCAATCAAAAGTCCTATAGCGTACCCTACTTCTTTGGGTAATCAAAAGCCAGGTAATTTCGAATTTTTGGACCACTTTTTCATTTATTTGTACAATGGGCATATTATCTATTAAGTAAATCTGTTTATTAGGACAATTGGTCTGTTTCTAAATGTGGAAAACTACCCACCTACCGTCATGATTTTAGTATAGGATAGAAAACAAGCGGAGGCGACACAACGAGATCTCTATCTGACTTGGACCATGTTTAGTCGCTATCATTGTGCTAAGTATAATATATCACATGGCCTAACTGTTATTTTATCAGCAATTTATAATCTGGACAATGATAAAAGATATTAAATAGGTATAACTAAACTATATCTCCATTAATGGGCATGCTATTGTTTCATACAAACCCACTGGAAAGGTCGCCAAAAATGGGCGTATAAACAAATTACGTATTAGAGTTACAAAAAATGTATAACAGAACAGAGTTTATTGTCAAAGACGTGTACAAGTACATAGTCATAATAACAAACATATAATACAAAAATGTACATATGCTATATTTTAAGTGAAAATAAATCGGTCATCATGTTTGCATTGATATACACGTTGCACGGATCTGGTCCAGAATAGAACCATTTGTCAAACACCAGTATGTCTACAAGTAAATGATAAAGTTAATGTTAACATTGTAGCGCCGTGAAATGTCGCAATGCCGTGAAATGTCGCATTGACGTCAAACGTCGCAATGTTGCCGCGAAATATCGCAATCAACGCAAAACGTCGCAATCAGCCTACGTGAAATGTCGCAGTGCTGACGCAAAACGTCGCAAACAATTTGACTACCGGTAAACGTCGCAACCTTAACGCAAAATGTCGCACTTAGTAAGATCATTTAGTTTCCAACCTTACCAACCCACCATTGTTTTAAAGGAAGATTTATGACACCATAGCAACCAATGTACGTCGCTAGCAACCATCCCAAATTCATAGAATCAAAGAAATCGACTACCGGTAAACGTCGCAACCCTAACGCAAAAGGTCGCACCTAGTAAGATCATTTGAGCTCTGCTGTGCGATTCCCAATCGCTACAAAACTGTTGTTTTAATTTGGGGGGGGGGGGGCGTTTTCATTTCAGAGCAGATATTTTCTGGAGAAAAATTGTGAAAAAATATTTTTTGTTTGATGATAACACACTATGGGTGTTTCTTAACATACTAAAAATCTAGGTCCTTACATATTTGTGCGACGTTTTAGGTCAGTTGCGACATTTCACGGCATTGCGACATTACACGGCACTACAAACATATTTCTCTGCTGAACCAATGGCCTACCGAGTATCGAATACCACATTCCCTTTGAGTTCTTAAAATGGTACGAACAAGTTAATTATGGTATGTGTCTGTCAATGAGTTCAGCCACCACAATATGCGTGTAGAATAATGTCCTTTTGTGTACAATATACAATATGACGAGCATGGTACTGGGAAGATATCTCGGACGATAAATGATCACAAACTTCGGATGGTACTATAACAGGTTTCAGACACAACATTATTAGAAAACCCCCGGAAAGAATTGATAAATAAACAGCCTAGTTCTTAGTTTATCAACATTTAACATTGTTTTTAATTTCATAAGTAAATAGCTTCTACTAAGAAAATGCACTTCAATGTTTTTGTAAGCTGAACCTTAATCGTATATTTCGGCAAATGTGTGTTAGACATTTGTGACGATATGTGAGGATTTGTTAGAGATTGAGACGATATCGCTTTACTTGTTACAAACGTAACACGGTTAACCTGGTCCTATTCTACACTCCTGAACGAAATACAAGTAATGTGGTAAACATTTGACATATTCTGTATAGCTGTACTGTATATTTGTCTATGAGAAGAGTGTGGCTAATGCCTTGGTAACAACAGGGAATTCTTTATTGGTGATGTGGACTTACACATTGTTTCTCCCGATGGCCCCCGATGGCTCCCGATAATCCACCGAAGCTCCTGTTATCTGGAGAACGTACTCGGAGCAGTTGGACTTATTTGTAAAGCCGGGAACAAATCGGGAGTTCGGGAATCCCGTGTCACCGAAATATCACCAAACGTTCGCAAAACATTTATATATCCCCGAAGGTGTCTGACAAATCAGCGTTACATCACTGATGAGTCCTCCCTATGCCTCCCGATGTTTCCCGATGCCTCCCGATGCCCCCCGGTGCCTTCCGATGCCCCCCGGTGCCTTCCGATGCCTTCCGATGCCTCCCGATGCCTCCCGGTGCCTTCCGATGCCTCCCGATGCCTCCCGGTGACTCCCGATGCCTTCCGATGCCTTCCGATGCCTCCCGATGCCTCCCGATGCCTCCCGGTGCCTTCCGATGCCTCCCGATGCCTCCCGGTGCCTTCCGATGCCTCCCGATGCCTCCCGGTGCCTTCCGATGCCTCCCGATGCCTCCCGATGCCTCCCGATGCCTCCCGGTGCCTTCCGATGCCTCCCGATGCCTCCCGGTGCCCCCGATACCTCCCGATACCTCCCGGTGCCCCCGATACCTCCCGATGACTCCCGGTGCCCCCGATACCTCCCGATACCTCCCGATGCCTCCCGATTTCATAAACTTTAGTTCTCTATCACCTCCCCGAAGCTTCTCTAGACTACGAGGACCATGTTCCCAATAGGCTAGTGGCCGAAGGGTGATTTTTGGTCGGAACCCCTCCCCATGGTAGAACATTTCACAACCTGTTTTTTATTGAAGCGGGAGATATTGTACGTTGGAAAATGATGGTTGTGAATCTGGGATCAATGTAGGTCATTATGAAAATCGACGTTTTATGTGTGTTTTTTAGTATTTTGAGAGGCAATTTTATGACGTATTTTGTCTATGTACAGAACAAGGCAGGTACGATTTAGCCCAGGAAAAGCAAACCACACTCGTTATTATTGTAGGATCATATTGCATTATGGATGGCTTATAACATCTAAAAAAATTCAGCTCTTTAATAGCAGGAGAAATCATACTTTTGGGGTAAAACACATAAAAAATATAAACGAAAAGTGCGAATTTTAGGAATCGGTGCACCACAATTTCATATATCAATCTATTTGAAATAAAATTACTTGGGTGGAGAGTTAGTAATCTGCAGTTTAATATATCAAAAATCTATTGACCAGCTATTACTCAAATTGCGATAATTTTGGGTTAAATTGTTATAAAAACATAAATGAAATGTGCGAATTTTAGGAATCGGTGCACCACAATTTCATATATCAATCTATTCGAAATAAAATCACTTGAGTGTGGAGGTAGTAACCTGTAGTTTAATATATCAAAAATCTATTAACCAGCTATTACTCAAAATGCGATAATTTTGGGTTTAAATTGTTAAATTTATAAACGAAAAGTGCGAATTTTAGGAATCGGTGCACGACAATTCCATATATCAATCTATTCGAAATATAATCACTTGAGTGTGGAGGTAGTAACCTGTAGTTTAATATATCAAAAATCTATTGACCAGCTATTACTCAAAATGCGATAATTTTGGGGTGAAATTGTTAAAATTATAATCAAAAAGTGCGAATTTCGGGAATCGATCGACTACAATGTCATCTTTCATTTCATTTGAAACGTTATCACAGCGAATTATGGGTATGAAGGTCAGGGTTAATACGACGAGGTCCTACTTGCCGAATTTATGTGCAAACTCGCTAAATTTGGGGCAAAATGTCACAAAAATAAGCAAAAATGCGATTTTTTGGAATCGGTGGATTGCAGAGTCATTTATGAAGTAATTTGAAACAAAATCACCCCAATGTGTACATAATAATATATAGTTTAGGGTGTTAGAATATCTTAAGCATGGGTACACGGAAAATGAGATATTTTGAGGTAAAACATCACGAAAAATGAACAAAATCGTGAATTTTGAGAATTAGTAGACGACAATGTCATTTATGATTTATTTGATATTGAACAATCGTGTCGTGTATGTATAAAGTCCAGTGTGAAACATAACATGTAGCGTCTGGATATTGTTGGAATTGAGATATTTTATCCCAAACATCAGCAGAATACAAATTCATTCATAGTTTATTAATCTGATTGGAACAAAGTAACTTCAGTTAAAGATATCTTGAACTAAGTTAATTTGAAATTGTATACAATTCAATGTTTTGAGGTTAAGCCGTACAAAATATAAGATACTAGTATTCGACAGAGGAAAGCCAATCAAATAAGCTCATCATGAACAATTGGTGCCCTGTTGAGCTGAAATATTACCCCAACATTTGAAATTTCCCGAAATGTTCATATGTGTTTTTATTAGCAGATTAATCTTCCTAGCGATAAAGGATATCAAATCGCCTATTGTTACAACCATCATGAGTCCTATCGGATGCTCAACACCAAAAACGTACATGTACATGAAATATGTTCTTGTGAATTCCAATGCCGTTTAGGACAATACATCTATAAATAGCAAATGTCACCAAAGGTACGCACCAAGACTTTTTATAGACTGCATCACTTTAATCGAACCTTATTATTATGTACATTGAACGATATATTAATTAATGGATAAGACTGGAGACTAGGCGCTGTGGAATGAAAAATTAATGCATTCATTGAAATTTCCCGGTGTAGGCATACTCGCGATGTAAATGCAAATGTAGATTTCTCATAACTCCCAAGAAGCTTCCCCAAGTCCAGAGCATCCTGTTCCCGAAGCTCATTTAGTTTCATCGAGAGTGCATCTTTTTGAATGATTGGAAATTGAGATTAACACTCGTTATTTCTTAACCACTGCGGGTTTAAATAACACGCATAGCTGCTCAGGAAGACAGACAGGTTGGAAATAGCCACTAGGTTTAATGCTCTTATAACCAGCGCTTTTTCTGGTGGTCCAAATCAGATCATGGGCATGTCTTATGTCTGTACAAATACCTACATATTCATGTACAACTCAACGTTTGTCCAGAGTAATGCTATTGAAACTAGTTGTTGGTCACAACACCATTACCCCGTAATTGTACCCTGCCATATTGCATACATGTATGGATATAAATTATATTTGTTGACAAGCTGTTTTGAAATAATATTTTACAATCGAACGAGTGTCTCAATCTACACGATATGTTCTGTTTAATTTGATTCGGTTCGGCTTTGTTTCGTTCTGTCCTGTTTTGTTCCGTATATTATAGCTTGATATCATGTGTTATGATTCAGCTGGGGTTATGGTGTTAAATTGTTTTATGTTGTTATGTGTTACCCTTGAATACGGCGCAAATAGAAAACATTGGTGTTTTAGTAGATTTAGAACAATCAATATTGATTTAAACTTACAATATTTAACATAGTATCGGGTATGCGACATGTTCCTCGCCAACATCTTCATATCATGATTCTAATGAACTATTTTAGTTTGTTAGACACTTCGTGGCTGAAATCGCTTGGTAAATTAAGTATGCTGAACTTATATCAGCCGTGTTCATACGGTTAACAAGCATAATCGGGAGAGTGGGATGGCCTATTGAGAGCTTCATAACTGTCCTTTTCCGTAAAGTCGATTACATGAGCAATGCAATGACGGACATCATACAAGATACAATTACAAACTTATATTCAAAGCCCCAGTGTCGGTGTTGCTCGGTGATCCTGACAGACCAGTATTATTAATACATTATTATAAAGCTCTAAACCTTCTGTTCCAGTGACATCTAATGTTGTCATTATGACATCTGCATACCCATTCGTATGATGGTCAAGTACGCTTCCTCCTTCCTTCCTTCCAAGTCATACTATATTTTTCCATATATAAACAATATTTACAAAAACCGCGTGACCAAGAATAATGTTACTATGGTTATAAAACATAAAGTAAGCTTACTATAATAATGTTCTTACTGTATAATTTAATTAACCAATGATACATCAATTTTCCTGCATCAGTAGCGATACTCAGATTTGGTGATCCCTCGTTTTCGTTACACCATAGCATGACCTATCAGTGAAGTCAATGTATAATTGTTGACTCATCCATTGTAGAAAAGTACTCAAACTACCAAGGTAGTTTTGAACGAGCATGGCGTATGTCATGGAGCGTATACATGGTATTCTCGAACACAGAACTCCTTCATGTGACATTGACCAAATTATTATTTTTATAATTGTATGAATATGTAACCTGTATGCGTTGTTTGGGTTAATTCGAAGTAGGGATGGCGTGTCAAAGAGCTTGAACCATTATGAACCAGTCACAGCTTCAATGGTAGTCCGCTTTGTCAACACCATATAGTACACCTGATTTCAATGGACTGGTTTTCACTGTTTGGTGAATACCACAGACGACCCTCACCCGGCTGTAGGTAGTACCTCTCCCAAATATTCCACCAGATCGTCACATGTCTACTATGTAGGCATATTGCGTATGTCACTATGAATAAGGTTGAAGCTTACACCGAATGATGCTGTACCCTAATATTGAACGATAGAATGGGACAACAGTTTTGAAATCTTAAATAACATATTACTTAGCACATTTTGTAATGGATTTTATCAAATCAGATCATCAATGAAACTGTATTTAACTGATTCCGAATTTTCACATTCTTAGCTTATTTTTGTATCTTTTTATCCCAAATATCTCAATTAAAACAGTAGCCAAATACTACATTTCTGATCTCTTAAACTGCATGTAATTACAAACATGTCACAGTTGTTCAACATCACATAAAATCATTAATGACATTGAAATCTACCGATTCTCAAAATTCACAATTTTGGTTCTTATTTCGTAATATTTTACCTCAAAATACATAATTTTGCAGAGTACCTAGGCTTAAGATATTTTTAAACTACATATTATTATGTGATCTTTGAAGTGATTTGGTTTCAAATTACATCATAAATGACACTGCTATCCACCGATTCCAAAAAAATGCAATTTTCGCTTATTTTTGTGAACTTTGACCCAAATTTAGCGAGTTTTGCACAGATTTCAGCAAGTAGAACCTCGACGTATTTAACCTGACCTTCATATCTACATATCGCTGTCATTAACTATCAAATAAAATGAAAGATGACATTGTAGTCGACAGATTCCAAAAGTTCGCACTTTTTGTTTATAATTTTAGCAATTTCACCCCAAAATTATCGCATTTGAGTAATAGCTGGTCAATAGATTTTTGATATATTAAACTACAGGTTACTACCTCCCCATTAAAGTGATTGTATTTCGAATAGATTGATATATGGAATGGTCGTGCACCGATTCCAAAAATTCGCACTTTTCGTTTATGATTTTAACAATTTAAACCCAAAATTATCGCATTTTGAGTAATAGCTGGTCAATAGATTTTTGATATATTAAACTACAGGTTACTACCTCCACACTCAAGTGATTTTATTTCGAATAGATTGATATATGAAATTGTGGTGCACCGATTCCTAAAATTCGCACATTTCGTTTATGCTTTTTTAACAATTTAACCCAAAATTATCGCAATTTGAGTAATAGCTGGTCAATAGATTTTTGATATATTAAACTACAGATTACTACCTCCCCACCCAAGTGATTTTATTTCGAATAGATTGATATATGAAATTGTGGTGCACCGATTCCTAAAATTCGCACTTTTCGTTTATAGATTTTATGTGTTTTACCCCAAAAGTATGATTTCTCAAGCTATTAAAGAGCTGAATTTTTTTGATGTTATAAGCCATCCGTAATGTAATATGATCCTACAAAAAAAACGAGTGTGGTTTGCTTTTCCTTGGCTAAATCGTACCTGCCTTGTTCTGTACATAGACAAAATACGTCGTAAAATTGCCTCTCAAAATTCTAAAAAACACACATAAAACGTCGATTTTCAAAATGACCTACATTGATTCCAGATTCACAACCATCATTTTCCAACGCCCAAGGCCTCAGCCTTCAATAAAAAACAGGTTGTGAAATGTTCTACCATGGGGAGGGGTTACTCCCATTTCTAAGCACCTTTTTGAGGTTTGGCCACTAGCCTACAATGCTGATTACTTTCCACTAGGAGAACATCGTCGGGACAAAAATTGCTGTATGACCTAGGCTATGAGTTATTAGTACCTTGACATTTGTTTATACATTACAGGTTATGGATCGTGATGCTAAGCTAATGCGACAAGATGGACCTACAATATTCTCACAAGCTAAACATATGATTGGAATACCAGAAATTGCCAATCTTATACTGAAATCACAGAAGATAGCCACCCAGTCCGCTATATAAACACGCTTGTGGACTATAACTGTACTATCGTTCATATGTTAAATGAGAAGACGTATGGCTATGGAGTTCATTCATTGTTCGTCTTTTTGAACAGTTTCTTTCACATTTTCATGAATTGTAGAATATATCTACCTTCTGTAATTCAGCTGACATTACACAGCGTGTTTAATAGGTCGGGGTAAAAGCGACTCTAGTAGTTCGGACGTTTATTTGCGCTTATACACATATAAGGGGAGGTCAATAAATTCGAAAACGCCACGTCTGGCAATTGTTTGTGTTTCCAACTCATAGTGTCATTGACAAGCCTCTTTATAATACGTTATAATTCAATACATGGCTGTGCATTCGGAAATAATTATGCATGAATCAGATAGTGTAACGTTACATTAAAGCGATTTATTTCTAATAGTTTGGTTAGTAGTCTGTATTTACAACCATTCGATCACATGGTAGTCGGTTGCTGAAGGGCTGTCTGTGGTTGATATGTTACTGATACGAAGGCCATGGATACAGCTTTGCATAGCAACCTGAAACGATTAAAAAACAAACTGAACAATATTTAGTTTCTTCTAATGTCGACTTAAGTATGTCGGAGTAGCTTAAATCAAATTTATATTAAGTCGAAGTTTTTAAATCTTGTATCAACGAACAAGTTTGTCGAGTAGGACGTATGTGAAGTTAATCTAATACCTTCAATGTTCCCACTAAGTGAATGCGATTGATGTCAATTTAACATCGAAATTGCATAGGGTAAACTGATTTAAATTGGTTTTCGTTCATCTCATATTTGTGATTTATATGTGTCATTAACGTCACTTCAAATTCAGGGGATCCGTTGCATAAACATAGCTTAAGCCATATTTTATCGTAACTCGTATCGTAAGAGAAGTTTTCTCCTAAAATGCTTTTAAGGATATGTTTTTGAAACGGATCCCTGAGTCGGCATAGACGTAACGTCGTCAATACGGATGTCATTAGTGTTATTTCTCCAAATACATGCATGCATACATTGGGGTCATTTAACCATGTACATTGATTTGACGTCAATAGACATTTCATGCATCATTTTTAATATCCAATGTAAACTAAAATTAACCTACATAAATGTAGTTGGGTGTACATTCTAGAAGTATCGCGGCAGCTTTCTGATATGTTGACTGTCCGTCAAACACTGCAATGGGTGTAAACTCCGCCAGTTGACTGCAGTGTGTAGTAACCTGTCATAGTCATACGTGTATAGTTAAACAGCAAACAGTTTTAGCTGAGAGATTGTGATTCTTACTGAGATAAATATTGACAATTTTCGCATGGGAGATAACCCTTGTGATCATGACAGACAGGAGGTGGGTGACGAGTGTATGTAACATAAATCATCGATCAAATCATTCTCATATAGTATAGTTTCAAATGAGAGTTGAGACAAAATCAGTTGATTATCTGGTATAACCATCGCTCAAGAGCTCTACATTGACCAGACGACACGTGTGCAACATACCTACATCGAGAATTGAGCTGAACAACTAAATATATTTTGATTAAAAATGTTAAATATTACATGTTCCATAATCCAATGGATTCGCTTGAAAACCTTCGATATATGACGTTATAAACAAATGGATGGAACGTTCATCGGCGTTTGGACCATTTCTATTTGTTCCAAATGCAGACACGAGTATGAACGACGCTTTATATTTCTATTACAAGGTGCACATCATAGCCTGTATTTGCCATTAAGCTTTCTGTTGAAATAAGTAAGGCAATTGAGTGACTCCATCTGCATTTGAGCCTGTATAACGACAATTAAGCTCGCTAACCTGAGCTACGGAGCTACATTACAGTTTTTTTTTCAGTGCATTAAACCTCGAGTCGGTTAATCAAACGATTGTCAACTTATTCTGTATATATTTTTTTCAAATGAGACCCAAGTCCATTCCAAGGGTATTTATCTTACTTATATGTTTGAATATAAAAGTTACCTGTAATCCTGGTAGCCATTGAGGCGGGTCCGGGGCGGCACAGAATGCTAATATAACAGCATCGGAATCATAATGGATGCCATCTCGACATTTCGGGTAATTCTGGATACCAACATTTTTATGATATGCTATGTCAGTAAATAAAGCAACCGCGTTACATCCTACATGGTTTACTGTAGTGTGGGCGTGGTTTGTTGTAGCATGGGCGTGGTTTGGCGTAGTAAAAGCGTGTTTTGTTGTCGTTTGGGCGTGTTTTGTTGTCGTGTGGGCGTGGTTTGGCGTAGTATGGACGACATTAGGCGTATTTGAAGTCTGCGGTGGAAGTGCTGTTGTTACTGAAACAAAATTATAAAAACAATGTATTAAGTATTTCGCTCATCTGGCCAAACGAGGGTTATTCAATGAATTCGTGATAATCATACTTATTTTAGTGCATTGTTGTTTAACTAATAATGTCTTATATCCTTACAGACAGTAATTTATTACTTACTGTACGATCATGTAAACAAGTAGCACATCACCTGCCATTATATCATCATATATTTTAAGTAACATGCTACCACCTCGACCAACGTAACTTAGTTTTTTAAGTACAGTAGTAATAAATTCTAATTCATTGCTTATATATCCATCAGTCTGATTACTATTATTACAACATGTTATCATGAAATTTGTGAAATTGACACTACGCCAGAGAAGAGATCGCTCCACCTGCTTGTTTGTCGAAGACTACTTGGTGAAGGTTTTCAAGTTAATGCATTAGAACATGTAATTATAATTTACCGTTAAATTGATTTAAAGGGTATTGACTGACCACTGGCGTAATGTCAATTATGAAGCTGTTTGAACTAAATTTAAGCATACATTTATCGGCCGGATCAACCACGAAATGTGGGCACTCCACCAAATTAACATTGACGTCTTGGTACACATACCCAATCTAAAATGAAACAGAACGATCCTGTCCAGTTATACGAACTCATACGTCGTATTATCCTTAATAAAAGTATTCATCTTTACCCCAGAGAGACAGTACTAAGATATGATTTTACAACAGGATCTTCCCAACAGTCAGACCATTTCAAAAAGCAGGTTTCCATCTGTATTTATTTATGTCGCAATTATCTAAACGAAGCCAAGTAGCAGTCAGACAGAGCGCGGCAATTGTAACTGGCAGTTCGATTGGTTTTACAAGTAAAAGTAGCCAGTAGAAGCATGTCTTTCCATTATAGCATAAAAACGGTGATTTTGCTCATACTTAAACGGGGAACAAAAGGTACGTTATTGTAAAGATTCTCGCGCACACGCGCTGTTGGTGTTCAGTTTTAAGTATGCTCATTTCAGGACCCAGCCGACGAAAATAAATGATTTACAGCGTTATATGAACTGTAATTCACATTCTTATTGTAACTACTAATTAATTTTCTATAATTGTAAAATAATAAACGCAAACAAACCCCCAATGGTACTGTTTTCTTGGTATTTGCCGA
Organism: Spisula subtruncata; assembly: GCA_963678985.1. NCBI lineage: Eukaryota > Metazoa > Mollusca > Bivalvia > Venerida > Mactridae > Spisula > Spisula subtruncata. Next base: position 14,600,707 of record OY787669.1, read on the forward strand.
TACCGGAAGTCGACGTTCATAACAAAAACTTGTATGTGACGTAACGTTTGCTAAGCGACGTCGCGTTTGTTTTGCCGACGTCGGCGTAAATGTCCCGCCAAAATGTCATAATTTTGAAAAACATATTAATAAAGTGTTGTTTTTATGCTATAATAGCGTTTACGCATGCTTTTTCGTGCTATTACATCTGCAGAGTCCCTCGGGAGTGTTGGTGCCCTCGCCCTGACGGGCTTGGGCACCAACCGTCCCTCGGGACTCTGCAGATGTAATAGTACGAAAAAGCATGCGTTAACCCTTCAATGCAGGCAGGATTTCTTACCGTGCTGTGGTTCTTATATGGACGTAAGGTTCACAGACTGACGCGTCAGAAGATAACCATTCATATAAATAGTAACACAATATTTTTAAGGAAGTGGTTAAAATGAATTTGTTATATTACCTAACTGGTACCATTCGCTCACATAAATCTTCAAAATCAACTGAAAAAACTGGTAGTGTTTGATACACGTTATATGCATTTGATAAAGCTAGCATTGTATTGATAACTTACATAACGACACAACTTATCAATGTTGGTATACATGTATAAGCGGAATGAGGAAATCAGACAGGGAAGGTAGCACTCAACCTAACAAGCCGAGCACAGAAATCAGAAACACTTCAACACAAAAATACACAGAGCAATACCCACACATAAGGCAAAGAAACAATCGAAAATCAAATGATGCGCGGCTCTCCAATATAACGAAATATGTACATTTGTACTGTACTAGTTAGTACTGAAAGCTTTATTTATAGCACCGTTTATTTTGTCCGGGTAGACAACACTATACCTGGTGATCATGCAGAACTGGTAGAAACATTCCGACAGGTCCAGTGTAAGATTCGTACAACTTACAATCACCCGTATATAGCGCTCCTATAGGATTCACATGTTCACTTGTCGTCGGATAGATGAACAAGTTTGTATGTTGTGAACACACACACATTGGACCATGATATACAGCTGATGGCATTACAAAGCTATCTACATACATCTGATTGTGTAACAGTAATAGTATACACACTGCTGACACCACATGATAGAAACAGTTCGTCATTGCTGGGAGATTGTCTTGCTGAAAGTGCTGGAATGAAAGCTGAATAAAATTAGATTTACATTTTATTTCAAACATACTGATACAATGTATGCTCTTTAACTACAAATTTAGGCTATCAATGGTGGAGAGAAATGGCAACAACTATGCAAGCATTCGTGTTAGCACAAACATGGCTTGCCTACATTTGTTTTGTTCAATTTGCTATTTGAGTTATATTTTGTACTACATTATTACGGTAAATTGAGCGACATTGCATATTATCTTATGTTATGACACGATATTATCCAGAAAAGAGAGGATCACCTTATGGGATAAGAACATTTCGATAACATGACGTGAATGCGGAACATCATGCCATAACAATCGCATACCATACGGACACTGATGGTCGCATAGACAGCTTGTTACAGGGTGTCCTATAATATGTCTTACCATTAAATATGGAATGTATAAATACTGTAATGAATAAACCAATATGACATTCAAATAAGAGTTGATTCTTCAGCAGAATGTATAATTAGTTCATATAAATGAGTACCAATGTACTATGGATTAATCATCTGGTTCCAAATTTAGCATAGCCAGGGCATACATTCAATTCTAATATAAAATAATGTGAAAATCATCTATTTCATAACACGATCGTTGCCAAGTGGTTAGGCTCCGGCTTCAAAGTGGGGTCGAAGTTTAGAATCTCGGCGGAAGCTAGAACTGATTCGACCGGTTGGTCAGCTGCCAGCTAGTTAAATCAATGGTTATCGAATGCCCATCTCTGCCAGGCGCCCGGAATTACGAGAAGCAATTCAGGAAGATACTGTACTATAGGCATGACCGATAAGTGGCCCTGTCATTACGTGTGACAATATAAAAACAAAGTTTACCTATGTGCGTATATCACACTATTTCAATATTCCTGTACAGAGATGGAAACGGGTTCCATTCATGTTAATTATACACAAATAAATTATGTGATAGACACACATTTAACGATAATACACACAATCAAGGTGGTGACATGACCCTATTGATACCTACTTCAGCATAATGTAGATAAGACTGTGTGATAGGAAGTGGGCCTTTATATGTCAGACCAATCCGTAACACACGACAGTTCAGTCTTAAAGGGACTAAACTCCATTTCCATAATAAACACGTTTTTGTAGACGTTTTAATCATCACAAAACTATGTTTAACGAATACATAAAGTATTCTTACAATTTACAATAAGACAAAAGGCGCTTTTGATGTAAACAACCGAACATGTTTTACCGTCCGTTAATTAGTCAACGGCTTTCCTCAGCATTTCAACACCACACTACGCTACACAACGTTGGATATATATTTTAATGCGTTAGTCACGCAATATATCTTTGGATTTTAATTTAATAAACCGACGTTATGTGATTATTTTTTCTTGATGAATAAGTCCAGATTCGTATACAGTTAAGTTCCGCTAATATGACCACTTTGATATTTTGAAAGCATGCAACTTTTTGCCAGTTTAAGGTTCAAAAGTATTAAACTTAGAACAAAAAGGTCCGCTAATAAGACCGATTCGCTATTAAGACCACCTTTTTGACTGTATAAATGTATTAGGTAGGTCAAGCCAAAAAATGCGATTTTAAGACAACTTTTTTATATTTTATTTCAATTTACCAAATGGAGTTGAGTTCCTTTAAGCTATTTTTATTCAATATCATCATATAATAGTGTTATTCTATAAGTAAAAGCATTACCATGATTTTGTAGGGTTTTTGATATGTAAGGGAAATCTTTAATGTTTGTATTCGTCTTCTCTTCCACGTTTGCTTTCAGTCATTACATAGCTACCAGATTCTAACATAACTTGTCATTCATTCATGAAATAAAACAAACCAACTGACTGTACAATGCGATATAAAAAGTTATCCTTTTTAACCGCACCAACTTTTTGGACTGTAAACATACTAAAACATTATTTCATAAAACTTGATAAGATGACACTGAGGGAATGGCATCATCTTATTGAATTTACAGGCATTAAACACATGTATGTAATGTAGTAAAACTGTTTTGTCGTAAATATTTTGAGGCTTTGGTGTAAATACTAAAAGGGAAGTCTACACGCCTGTGAAAATATATTCACTGCGTTTGACGAACAAATGTTTTCTTTTATGATACGTGACAAACTGTTTTTTTTTGGCATTTACTTAAAGTGGATAGCTCCTTCGTTTCATTAATATATGGCTGCCTGCTGACCATAAATTTTAACACGTTTTACCTGGGACTGACTATTGTAACTTTATTATGAGTTAAATAAACTATTTTTATCGAAACTTTAAAGTGTGATCATATTTAGATTATTTCGACTTAAATAGCATTACAAACAACGTAATACGATAAACAAGGAAAAATGCACAAAAGCCCGGTTATCAATCATTCTGAAAAACAATAAGCTCGTCAATAACTATGATTACATACCTAAACTCTCTCTGATAGGCCAATAGCATAGAGAAAGTGAATAATATGTGTTTGTCTTGACAATATCTAAATATATAATATTACACTGAGGCCTGTCACTTGGTTATTAATAATAAATGTGTAGCTATACGTAATAACACTCATCTTAATGTATCGCTGTTTATACTCACCATTATATTATTATTATGACCGAATAACGCAGGTTCACCTAAACCAATCATATTCCTTATTTATATGTGAACTGACGCCTGCTCCAATCAGATTTGAGTACTCACATTGCGCTTGTCACACTGTATCAAGTCAGTGAATATAGCCTATCTATAGTACATTGTCTACATTATGAATAATTTATGAGCAAGGTGAACACACATGCAGATTTTTTAAATCAGATTTTCTATGCATGATATAACGAGACAAAACAGGAAAGTGTTTCACCTCGAACTCAATTGCGGCAATGCATCTAATTAGATTAAAATACCACAACATTGACACTATATAATCGGAGCAATCTGTTTAAATCGCACAACGCTTCACTTACAGTCAACATACACGTGTTATTAATATCTGATGACACTGAAGTGACACGAAGCGTTCAACCTTACGCACGTCAACAACAACTATCAACCAATAATTTGCGTAATAAAATATCCATTAACAACCAATTTACAGAAAACCACGCATAACGAATCAGAAAACAGTCAAGTGAAACATTTAAAACATAACACTCGACAAATATAATCATTCAACATTTACATGGCATGTGAATAAAGACATATCATCTAAATATTATAAAAGACAATCAAACTTTACCAGTGTATCAAATATTTATTTTAAAGATGAAACTGAATAATATCGCACAAAGCACCGTGTTGTTATTCATATTTTTGGTTAACGGTATCGCTGTATTTGGAGTTATATCGCGGCGCACGCATCCAATGTTAACCTCGTTATTCAGCACCGCAAATAGAGCTCGAGGAACAAGGACACAACCTCTAGTACCATACAGAAGGTCATATTCAATGTACGATGCAACGAGATATTTCAATAACTTTGCAAGGAGATACGATCGAGGAACGACAGCGGGCAATCAGCATGGAACACATACCATACATTCACTAGCCAGGGGTAACTATTTTATACTGATTTTACAGACATTATGATTGTTGTAACACAAATCGGTCCGTAGAAGCTTCCTAATATCGGTTATGTTGAGCTTCATGGATGTCCACGGGCCACCAACTGTTTGAGTCTACGTTATAGCAGCTGTCATTAACAATGAGAGGGTGTTTTAATATTATAAAAAAACTATTGCATTTTTTAAGAACAACAACAAGACGTTTCTTATGTTAAAGGATAACATGGTTGCATTTCATGTATGACTTTATTATTCACCAATATGTTGATGTTTACCTAATCAATATTTATATGCATAACATACGTATATAAGGTCATACATGCATATTCATTGTCTTGGTGATTGTCATGTCCTGTTGAATCGGTAAATACGATGTACTTGTAACGTGCTTCTTATTATACGATTTAGACTTATTTCTGTAAATTATTAAAAACGAAGATTCTTATATTATACAAAAAAAGTTAAGCTCGATCACGAGAACGTGTTTCCAAGCAAAATTTGCTATGCTTCGAGTATTCAACAATTTCCGTTGCCATACTATAAATCATTATTCTTACATACATATTCATTTTATTTCAGCTGCCGATTTAAGGGGACGACATCGACCTAGCAGATGCAAGCACTGTCAAATTTTCAGAAGACGAAATATAAATCCTCCACCTGGACTACTATTTGGAAGTGGAGTTTTACCTGCGGGTACCAAAGGTGATATTGGTACTAAACATCAACAACACGGCGTAATGAAGTATCATGCTAAGCCTGTCATACCAAGTGAATTCCATGTACATACTGACAATTCCATGATACCTCCGAAAGTGAAGAATATGGCAAAGGCTAAAAATGCAGTTATTAAACAGACACCACTAGACGGAAAGATGATGCCGCCTTACAAAGCAATGAACCAGATTCCAAGTAGCACATTAAATGATTTGATTAAATCACCAGTATCGACATTGAATCAAGATTATGGTTTTATTTACAATGTATTGGATAACCACACACCGCCCGCTGCAGTACCTCGGGTTACCAATTTAGTTCCAATAAAGCCATTGCATGCTAGTATCCCTTCTGTGACTTCAAACAAAGTTGGCATGGATACAGGCCTGGTACCCGAGATTACTAATGTTCCTTCAGTACCATTCATTGGACCCTCTTTGGGTGTTAACACTCATCTGTTCGGAAGCCCTCGTGGACACACTGGTCCATCGCCTGTACTTAATGTCGATAATGTAATACATGGTGAACGTTTTCACGATGGTACCATCGAAAATGTTCCATCTATCCCAACAACTTCGTTTGTTTCTCCTGCTGTCGGGCACATGAACAACGAACTTCATCGACCTGACGTCAGTATACAGGGACCTATTCTACAGCCGAACCATCCAATACAAGGTATTCACCCAGCAACACTCCATGGTAACGATGTCTTACAGGCGAATGTTGGTGCACTCGACAATCCGATAGATCTTGTCAATCCGAATGACAATGAAGGTTCACTATTAAGGAATCCATCTTCTATACCATCGTTGGACGTTATTGGTGATATTTTACAGGGTGATATTCATTCTATGAATAGCATGGATATGCAACTATTCCTACCGTCCCTAGTACCAGCAGGACTACAGAATACAAACCCAACAGATTTTAATCAGAACATTCCTCCACCAGTGTCATTTTCGCAGTCAGAAATGCCCATTGAATCTGTTCCAGCTGGATTTGCACCAAATAGGATAATGGATGGTACCGAAATGTTACCTCGTGGAGAGATACTGGATAACCAGGCTCCACATGGTTTTACACCGGATTCTATTATACCACCGATAATGGAAAATGGCGATAGATTTCGACAGCAATTGCCAATAAGTGGTGCAATTGGTAACTTTGAAAGAGTACTACCGGTTGATGATAGAAGTATAAACGGTCATGCTAGTCAACATCTCGACAATGGTATTAGTGACATGTCCACACATTTTGCCGAATCTAATATACCATTAAATGCAGCAGATGGATTTATAAGTTTGGGTCCAGAAATCAATACTATTGAAGGACAACAATCAATGCATATGAAGGAGAGTGGTGTTTCTGGAACCGATATTAACCAGAATGGTGGCGGTGTGTCGGCGGATTTTATTCCTTCTGATATACCATTAAATATCCCAGATGGATTTATAAGTTTTGGTACAGGGAGCAATAACATAGAAGGTCAACAAGCCATTGATACGACGTCGGGTGTGGTTGATGTTCCTGAGACTAACACTGTTGTGGAAGGTGTATCTACTGATTTCGTTCCTTCCGACATACCTTTAAATGCAGCAGATGGATTCGTTAACCTCAGTCCAGAGAGTACTCTAGATCATCAACATACACTACCTGTGGAGGGAATGTCCAATATCAACAGCTTCGATCAGTCAATTTCTATAAATCAGGATGCAACTATTTCAAATCAGCATGTTGACGTTTTGACGGATACAAATAATGTACCAAATATCGATTTAACAATGCAACAACTTGAACAAAGTATAATCAACGGAGCCGATCCCGCTGAACTTCCGCTTCCTCCAGTGGTGGTAAGAGCACCATTCGATGAGACGGCCAATCAAAACGTTCTACCAGATAACAATATTAATATAAATCAAATAGGCATTGAACCACCACTGCCTGAATTTATTTCTGAGACTGTACATGGCGAACCAATGGTAGAAATAATTCCACATGGAGCCGATCTCGGGATTAATCTACCTAATGAACCAGGTGTCATCGACCAGACTCCAAGCCATATTGTGCAAGTTTCTTTAATACCTGAGTTGATGGAAAAGCGTGGACGTGGAATACTCCAGAGGGAACCAATCGGTGGACATCTTGAAAACTCTGTAGGTGGGATACCAGTTAACGTTGAACGTATTGGTAACCAGATGGTAAACATTCCTGGCATTCAGCATACTAGTGAAAGCAATACTGTGAGTGATGTATCACCGGAATTCGTTCCTACAGATCCACTTAATGTCGGTGATGGATTTCTCGATGTGCTCCCAGAGAGTGAAAGCAATACTGTGAGTGATGTATCATCGGAATTCGTTCCTACAGATCCACTTAATGTCGGTGATGGATTTCTCGATGTGCTCCCAGAGAGTGAAAGCAATACTGTGAGTGATGTATCAACGGAATTCGTTCCTACAGATCCACTTAATGTCGGTGATGGATTTCTCGATGTGCTCCCAGAGACTCAAAGCAATATTGTAAATGATGAATCAACGGAATCCGTACCTACAGATCCACTTAATGCCGGTGATGGAGTTCTCGATGTGCTCCCAGAGAGTAAAAGCAATATTGTGAGTGATATATCACCGGAATCCGTACCTACAGATCCACTTAATGCCGGTGATGGATTTCTCAATGTGCTCCCAGAGATTAATTCTAATATAGAACAGCAACCAACAGTTCATACACAGGACGTTTTAAATATAAATACCATAGAAAACTCAATTTCTATAGATGCTGTGGCAAATATTAATATTCTAAACCAACATGTTGATGCAACTACGGATGTCCAAAACGTTGACCTCGCAATGCAAGAAACTAGTTTTAATGACTCCAAAGTGATGAACACTACATTAACTAATATAGAACTCGCAGGACATAGTGACTTAAATCCTACAGAACCAATTGTTCTCATGATTGTTCCAGAGGCTGGAACACCTGACATTTTCAAGTCAAATTTCCTCCCATCTCCTATAACAGCTAATACAGCATCAAGCGTACCATCCAAAAAATCATTACAAAGCACGATAGAAATTTTGGAAATAAATCACCATTCCGAAACTCATCAAACAGGGCTTGAATCATCAAAAGGAGTAACAAAACACGAGACGGCATTAAACACGATGGGTACAAACCCAACCCTTGACGAATCACTTTCTCATGCCGTAGCACATGATATACACAACGAATTACAACAACCTAATCTGGGACAATCTCATACTCATAGCCCGACATCGCCGCTACACGATGATACGATTAATCACATAGATCCAGCAGTCGTGAACGGGCACAATGGCCACTCATCACAGTTCGAGGTCGGTGTCAATAGTATAAATGATGGACAGACGCTGTTGAAGTTTGAAGACTTAGTATCTGGTGGCACGGGTGGTCTAGTATCTGGAGGCACGGGTGATTTAGCTATCAGCAATGAACATCCACAAAGCACTGTGAATTCCCCGGCAAATGAATTGACTCTGGATCACACCGCTGAAACGAATACAATGGTTTTGTCTGAACATAAGGCCCAACAACATACTTCACATGACGAACTAATGCATGCAAATGGACACGTTGACCACAGTGCTCAGATTACAGCTGATGTAGCATTGAACGTTCCATCAAAAGTATCAAACCCCATTGTAGAAATAAACCATAATTCTGAAACTCCACACACAATGGGAGTAACAAAACACGAGATTCCATCAGCAAATACGCTTAGTACAAAGCCTAACCATGGCGAAGCTCCATCTGATGTCTTAGCACATGATATACATAACGAGTTACAACAACATAGCCCAACATCACAACTACACGACAGTACGACTAATCACATGGATACAGCAACGGCACAAGGGCACATTGATCACTCATCTCATACGCTGTTGAAGTTTGAAGACTTAATATCTGGCGGTATTGGTGATGCGGCGGGTATCAACACTGAACATCCACAGAACACTGTAAGCTTTCCAGGAGAAACATCTGTAGAACACACTGTTGTAACGAAACCAATGAGTTTGCCTGAGTCTAAACTTGTAAATCAGGCTTCTAATGAATTAACCAATACACATGGTCATGATGTACATGGCGATGTGCATATTGCGTCCATACATGATCAAATCAATCAAGTGCCACAAGAAACGGGTAAAAACCCGCCTTCTGCAGATGGTATAAATATAACCAAGCATCAGACATCGCAGATCATGAATTTACTTTCTGGGGGAATAAGTCCACAGCCGGCAGATAACCCAAACAATGTTCACATAACTGCCGATGAAGTTTGGAGTATATCATTCGATACGCCCATACCGTCAATGGTAGGCGGATTGGAAACTAGGCATCCGCCACACACAACAGGACCGGAAGCATCTGTTCCATCAACAAACATCGGACAGTCATCAACCAACACGCTTAGTTCCAAACCAAATCATAGCGAAATATTGCCTCACATGCGGGCTCATAACATTCATAACACAATGCATCAACCTGGTGTGAAAGATGGCATGCAGTCTAATGTTGAAGGTATGGATCCAACAAGTGACCTCTCACACAATACTGCGAGACGTCCAGCAAATGACGTGGCTGTGGATCACAGAGCTGGAGTGGCAGTTATCAGCCCGCATGAGTCTGTTAACACGCAGAATACTAATACTGTGATATCAAATGAGGAAAATGTTCATGGATCCGGGTCAGAAGCTGGTTTCCATGACATTCCACAGGCTGCCAAACCCGATATATTTACACAACATTCATTACAAGTGAACCCTTCATTGAATAGTATTTTGAGTCCACTGTCTGGACCGAATGGTAATCAAATGGTGTCTACTGATCTTTTACAAATGTTAGTGAATGCAGAACTTTCCCCATCAGATGGGAGCGTTCAAACAAAACACGCTCCAATCGTATAAGCAGAACATGTAGTCTTCGTATTGTACACGGCGATACTACAAGTAATACTATACTATACTGCTAAGTAACCAACATAGATACTGGTGCCCAAACCTAGATCAACCCGAGACATTTCCAAACAAACAAGTGGCATCCCGTGTACCATCTACAGAAATGGGAGAACATGATCTAGGTATTGACACTAGAGTTTCCCTTCTACATACTCACCATGCCAATACGAGTTGTAATAGGTGGTTTAAGTTGACGGATACTGTGATGTAAAGGGTCAACAAGTCTGTTTTGTTTGATCAAGCTTCACTACGAAACATTGTGTTCAATATATTGTAGTCCGTTACTCAATGTCAATTTACTGTTTCAACATGTTCACAAATGATGACTTTGAAAGCTCTGCCTAACCTTGAACTATTTATCTACAATGTGATCATGAATACATTTTGCCCTGCATTCTAAGAATGGTCCGGCGTGACACAAAATCCAAATGTTAATTTATTATGTTTCTAATTATACATGTTTTTTTTTTGTGTTTTGTTGCTATATTTGTTCTTGTTGCAAATATAAAATATGTAACTATATGTATGTTATTATGTTTTGCCTACATTTACATCAATCATATCATTTGTTTTGTTATGCTACATTGTATTTATATAAACGTGTTTTATCGGATGATACCATGTATGACTGTTTAATGTTGAAATGAACTAATCTACATGTAAAATATATGTCTGTGTATATCACGTATAAAATAAAGAAAATAAATGCTTTCTTAATACAGTATGTTCTTATTATTTCACCAGTATACGTTATACCCAACGATAGATAATTCACAAATAAGATGTAAGCTAAACCATACATACAAAGACAAAGAACATATGTATTAGTGACCATTAATTTACAGTACACACATATCTCATCTAAGTCACTTATCAATTAAGTCCAATAGGACAAGGCTTCCTCATAAGCAAGAATTTGATTTTCTTTATAATACACATAGTAAATGTTACAAACAGAAGGACGTCGTTGTTACACGTGCTCGTACAGTTAGATACCCTCTCGAATACATGGCACTCTTATTTCAAGAAATTGGTAAGGAGTTTTATTGAAAAGAAAACACTCACAGATGATAAACGAGTTCATTTTATACGAACGGATGCAACTTAAATGTAACGGAAAGTAAGAAATAAATGGAGTGCAGATTTAAGCAGCAACAGATTATTTCTACAAACACAGGTCCACAAACACCATACTAACACCCCGTGTATATTCTTACGTGCCTTGTTAGCGTACCCCTTTTCTACAAACACAGGTAAACAAACATCACACTTGCTCTTTCGCCAGTATGTATTCTTATGTAAGGTTTATGTTTAGTAATTGCACTCCATTGTACGAAAGGTGCCCCACTTATATATACTGTTCAAGTAAGTGGGAAACGTTTCGTATAAGTCTAGATCCACATACTCGACGTATGTTTAACGGTATTACTTCATCTGGTTAGTTGTTCAGTATGTCTCGTCATCAAGCTAAATCGATAAAATGTCACAAATTAGGAAATTCTACTTCATGCATTATGGCTTAAACACATACACTTCTTTCGGCCTACAAAGGCTGATAAGTCAAATACGTACATGTAGTATAAATTTCCAGTGTATAGTACCTAATGTAACATCACACTCACTTGGCAGGCTCAAGAAGTGTATGTTCCAGATTGTCTAACGAGTGGTCTTATCATTGAGGTGTTACTGAACAATATTATCGTATCCAATGGGTGACAACTCGTTACAAAAATCTTCTGATGTATTAGACTACTGAACAGGAGTAGTTTCCCTGTACAAGTGACGTTGCACACCATTAATCATGGCAAAAATGCATTATATTCAACACTACTTTAAGCGGTGGTTACAACTCGACGTACTTACAAGTTCGTGATGTCTACGTACAGAAATATTTTTAAATAATATATCCGAATTTTTGTTGTATATATCACTGTATTGTGTCAGAGAGTGTATTAGTGTGATGTTGTAAAGTCACACGCACAATGTTTTTCAGAATATGTTGCCTGATATTACAAAGCATGCATACACCTTCGTAACTATTCCACTTTTGAATTAAGTGGTGTATTACAGAGAAGTGTAGGTTTCGACATTGTTAATAATTCTTAATTCTCACCACGGATTCTTCTTATATTCTCCCTAAAATATCAATTAATAATTTACTAACACTTTCTTGGAGCTTACATAATCTTTACACATTCCTTAAACGTAAAAAACAACACTATCTATTACAATGTCATTTTCTAGCTCTAACCAAATTGCATAAACTTAACATAGTGATCTTATTTTGTACCAAACACATTCTAAACAGGTTGAAAAGAGATAATGTATGTAGATTGTCGATTTATTAAAACAGTAGTTACATTGTCGGTTAGTTAAAAATAAATAACGACCGTTACAAGTTCATTCAGTTTATTTGATTGAAAACCCTTTGGAGTACCGCGGTGTTATTTGCATTAATCACAGCGGTTCCTTGATTGGTAACGCCCGACCGATAAGCACAATGGTTCACTGTCACAACAATGACTGGGATTCTACAACTGGGTCATACTTAATACCATGTTTTCAGTGAGAGTTTCTTCTATAATGTGAATATTGAGTGTTGAAACTGTCAGTTACATGCTGTAGAACAAGTGAAAGGGTTGATTGATTATCACAGTTAATCATCGTATATATGTCACATTGCCAGTATTTGACTGATACAGTTATTATGTACTGTCCTCAGCCTGGGTAGTTCAGTTGGTACAGCACCAGACTTGCAAGAGGGAGGTCGCGGATTCGAGCCCTGTCCTGAGTACATGTTTTTTTATGAACCTACAACATATGAGTGAACGATTGTTACACCATAAGTGAAACATTCAATATCCTTGAGACATATAGAAAAAATCCATAATAGAGGAGTGTCGCGTTTGCATATGGTATTCGTTGAACGGGTCGAATAACATGCTATGAATGCATTAACTATCGTGTAACGTCTGATTTCATCAGTAAAAATCGGTACTTTCTTAAAAATGAATTTGGTTTGGAAATAAATTGAAGTATTAGGTCTATTATGGTCTTTACGGTTGAGCAGTGGATTTGAACACTGGGATGTTCAGAACTTGGGAACAATGCAGTCTCAAAAAGACAATTTCTTTAAATTAATGTAATATAGATTGAACAACAAAAATGTTTTATAGACATACACAGGTACATTTAACTCACATTCGAATTTGTCATTTTCATCTTTGTTGGTTTAGGACGATCTCGTACTTCGAATAACATAATAGTATCAGTCTAACTCGATACATAACATCTGTTGTTCGCAAGGCACAGTGGCCAGTACTGAATGCGTATATGTTTGCAAGTTATATTAAATATGCACAATCATGTGTTACATATTTTAAGTGACACTTATATAATTGCAAAAATATATATATATCTGAAATGTTGAAAATGTGCAAGTTCATCCCCTCGACAAGAATCGACCATAAATGACATTGTGTTTTATTGTAAAACCATTGTTCACATTGTCGACCACAATAACCACTTATCACCATTTATACACCATTACTTCCCGACCAGGTGGTTAAATATAGAACTGATGAACAGTCACATTAGACAACACGATTGCTTGAAATGTACAGAAATAATTTGATTACGAAATTATACACAATGACTCAATACTGTTGTGGGCCACTTGTGGTTCAAGGTTTCTTGTCTGAATTGATCCAATATCCGCGTGCATTCCCTTTCTATTCTATATTTAGACATGAAACACCATATTCAAGACGGAGTCGTCTTCTTTATGTTTGAGTTTCACAACGGTTACGTTATTTTCAAATGTTTTTTTTTAATTAATCACTAATATGCCAGCAATATTTCCTTGTTTGTAATGCTTTTCATAATACATAGGTGTTGGTGTGTTTTGCTTTAAAATACAATGTAAATAAACCAGTCCCGTTGTTAGGCGTCATTATTCTCCCTCACAGTCAATCAGGAGGTGGTGTGATAAAACAATAAAATAATGATATTGTCGTAACTTGCTTTCAAGGTGTAATAAGTATGTCAATGAGAGTTTGACTTTACTTGAATCGTTAGGATTAAGCTATCTTCTTACAGTATACAGGATGCTAACGAACATTGTTAACAGTTGAGGCATTTCAGTGTACAAAATTTATAGTATAGAATTATGAATCAAGTGCATCTTGATGAGGGTTAACATGTATACACCTTTATTACATTCTGCACATGGGTAACTAGTGTGCATCGTGCGAATGCCAGAAACATCTTTTCTGTAGTTGCCAAAGTAACAGAAGGTTAGCTTGCAGAAATGCAATTCATCATTTGAATAAGAAAGTCCTTCATAAGATATAAGCCAAAGTCTTCGATACCCGGTCGGCTTCATCGTTTGGTACGAATTTTCCACACATGTGTAAAGCTTGCTTGTCCCTATGACAGGGTATGTCTAGTATTGTCTACTGGTTTGAATTTAGTCCAGGAAAACATGCAGGTGAATTGGCTGCCGTTGTATGTAACTGAAAAGTCGTTAAGGAACAACGCTAATCCCCAATAACCATGCAAACAAATAAGATAACTATGTGTTTAAAGAAACAACTGAACATTACAACAAATGCATGTCATATCGTGCAGTACGAGATTTCATTCAATTAAACGCATATAGACGGTGGATATAAAACAATAATGACACACGACTATTACACTGACGTGGTTAGTAAAATTTAGAGAGTGTGGTACATCATCCGCTGTGTTCACAACGTTGAAAAATGTATTACGCATTTACAAACGTTCTTGATTGATCATGATGAGACGTGAATTCAATTCGTAAACGTAATCCGTACGCACATTGCGTAATGTCAAATGAAAACCATAGAATGGGTCGGTTGGGAAGGGTTTGGTTGCCATTTAAAAGAACGTCTCGAGTTCCTACAACCATTACAGAAAATTGTACTAGCCGACTAACACTATTTGAAATTTTATATTTAAGTTAACATAAACTAGTGTACATCGTATATAACTTGGGATATATAGGTTCAATAATCAATAATAGATCAAGGTGAAAGCGCCTGGTTCGATATATAACACGAAGCATTCCAGCAGAAATGAGGACGGTATCACTAGGAATAGTATGTGTGTTATGTGTGGTGTTTATTATAGACGTGGAAGGGCGAACAACAGGAAACTCACACACCTTACTCGGTTCATTAATGAACACAGCAAATGCTGCAGCCAACCAAGTACAGACAGGAGTTAACCAAATAGTGGACAAAGTACAACCTAGTAAGTATTTCATATGTGTAACTCTGCTTATAATAAGTACTTTTGTCGCCGAATTGGTAAATACTATAAGTGAACCATAGTATCGATTATAGCTATTTTTGGAAAAAATAACATTTGGATTAGTAAAATCCTCTTCTACGTGACGTAACGTACATATTGATACTTTCATTGTTATACCCGTTGTTTGGATGGGTACTGGAAGTGACGTAATTATCACATGACTTTTTTAGTTTATAAATAACAATTGATATGAGTTATCATGCCTGGTAACGTCTGTAATACAAAATTTATAATATCTACAACCTATAACAATAAATTTGTTTTTCTTTTTTTTCTTTACAGATGAGCCGTCTATATCGAGTGGTCAGATACTGCTGGACATTATGTGCAGTCTATGCAAGGAGAAGAATGATATAGATTGTATAAACATACATTGTACTGACACTGACCCTCTACCCATGATGACCGTCCCACCTCCACAAACTGGCGGACGCTTCCTGAGACATATGGAACAGGCGAGTCAACTTAGTAGACATGAAAGTTTGCACAATACGCAGCAATCAACGTTTCCATCTGGAACCAACACTGGAAATATACACAACCCATCAAATCAATTCCAGCAAACAACTCCATTGCCATGGGCGCGGAATACCGACATGCTAAATCGGTCGCCTTCTGAAACAGGACATTCCTTTCAATTACCATCGCAAGTAAATGTGAATGGACAGGCTGGATTCCCTACAACAGGACGAAATAATATTCAATCACATAATCCATTCGAGAGACAAAGAATGTTTGAACAAATGGTCAATGTGTTGTTTGCTGCACAGCAACTTTTAAATGGTCAACCACAACATATGCCATTGTTTTCTGGACAGCCCCGCTTGACAACAAACCAACCAGGTCCTTCACCAGCGCTTAATTTTAATCCAACATTTACAGAACAGACAAACAACGGGATGTCACACAACGAAGTCAGACCAACATTACCCGGGGTACTTCTACCTAGAGGAGAATTTGCTATGAATGATATCAATGGTAATCAGCAAACACGCAACAGGAATACTCAAAATGTCGCGAGGGACACTTCTATGGGAGGTCAAATGAATACAGGTCTGGGAGATAATATCGATCCATTTATTCCTGATACTGTACAACACCAGGGTACATTTAATCAACAGATGCCTGAAATGGATACTTCTTCCACAGGAACCAACCAGCAATCTGCCATAAATGACAACACCTTTGATAACGTACAAAATACCGGTATTCCTTTATCATGGGACGAAACACGAATGGATGTATCCAACTTCAACCAGCAAGGTCAGTCACCCACAACTCCGAATATGGATGATACAACTAATCAATTTACTGACACCCTTACACCTGGTATGGACATTTTCCCTGTACCCTTACCTACACCAACGATGGAGGGTAACGGTGTTCCAATGGCAAATCTTGTAGTCCCTCTGCCTGGAGAAAGTTTTCCGATCACAGACAATAGCAACCAACAATCACCAAGCATCAACACGGGTGAGCAGATTGGTGTGGCACTAAATGACATACCACAAGAGGGCCAAGGGTTTCTTCCAGACGGTTTTGTAGAATGGGACACAAGTATGATAGTGGATAATCAAGGTAGACCACGAAATATCGACATACCTGAAGCTCAGGATGTGTTTACTGTTCCCAATCCATCACAGGGGGATACTATGAATAACGATTTCCAGGACATGTGGTCAAGCATCCAGTCTACTGATATGGTACCTCATATGCAGACGTTTGAAGGCGGATCACAAGTTGTTCGTGAGTCATTAACGGACACAGATCCTATCAGTTGGCCTGAACTCAATCTTCAAGACAATGACAGATGGCCTGTAGATTTACGTGCCACAATGGTAACACCATTCGACGATGAAGCAGAAGGTCGGGAAATACCACCAAGAAACGACATTTTCTTAGATTTGGGTCATGGAAATCTTACACCACCACAGACTCATCTGACCATTGAACACAGTTCTCTACCTGTTGAAATAAACAGTGCAAACTTTATAGATAGCAACACATCGCCGACAGGATTCATCAACGACTCGGCTACACATATTATTGCTGATTCTAACGCCGATCAGGGTTTCAATAACGTACAAGTTGATACTTCGTGGCCAGTACCAGATGTTAATCATGAACCCATTGTTGCACCGTCTCACATTAGTAGACCATCCTTTAATACACCACGTACAGGTTCTGGTGCTAGTTCTCCATCGTCTGGACTGATGTCCATGGAAGAGTTAAATGCAATTGTTGCAAGAAATTTTGTATCAGCCGTTCAAAGTAGCCACAGACAGATAGGTCCAAGACTAGAGCTATCAGTTTCGAGAACCAGGCCCGTGAGTTTGGACAATCATAATGTAATCACGCCCGATAACATTAACATACACTTACCTCAACAAAATGCACATTTTGTGAATACAGCTCAAGAAACATTGCCTGTTGTCCCAGTAGAAGCCACGGGTACAGTACCTGGTAGTAACAATGGAATGGATTTAAGCGGACTCCAGTCACAACAATTTCAAATGCAAAATGTGGAAACAACAACGATGTTTTCCACGATTTTACCAACAATAGAACCAAGCAGAAAATCAGAATTAAACAGTATGGCTGGACAGTGGTTGAAAGGTTTCAGGTTGAAGTAAATTGTATAGATCCACGACACTAGAGACACGGACATTATAAATACCATTACTTGCTTTCAATCCTATTAGTGTATTTAATTAAAACTTATTATGTTTAATTTATTTTTAAATTGATACTTCTGTTTTGCCTTTACAACATTGTGATATAAACTTTTTTGTATTTAATTTGGTTTTGTTTCTGAAATCCTAATACATTGTATAAGTACGTGTGTGAATGTCTGTAATATTTATAAGAAATGTATGTTTGTTTCTTGTATAGCTGAATAAATGATTATATTTGAAATACCTAAAGTTGTGTTATTATTGTAAATGATTAGATTTGGATGTCATGTGATGTTGTGTACACGTATACACTAGGGAAATGGAACGGTTATCGGCGGATCTTTAGCACACGAAACAGTTGGAAAGTGTAACAGTCTGGATAGAAAAATGCAAGAATAAGATTAGGCCATCGTGCTTGTTTCGTACTTGAATTGTTACGTAAATTAGGAGGAAACACTAGTGACAAGGGCGGATTACAAATTCGGTAACCTATATATTTGTATTTGTCTATTTCTAACAAGAGACTGTGAGCATATACGGGTTCTATTTTACGGAACATTTTGCCCTATCCCTCAAACATGTAACTGAAGCAAACACCTTCTATAATTGCATTTAAAATATACAACGTTTAAACCTAGTGGATGAATTTACACCTAACTTGTTTTTACTGTAAATGTCCATTGTGTATGTATCAATTTGAATGTCTAATGTACGTAAATAAACAAAATGTAAACTTTAAGTTTCTTTATTTCACAAAAAAAACCATACAGCACACCCACCCATATTTCAGTGACAAATGTTTCAAACGCAATATAAACAGTAGTTGGTGTTAATTTCGCATTTGAGTGTTTTTGTAGCAAACGTAGTAAATGTGTTAATAATTAATAGCCCCTGTTTCAAGTTTCGGATAGCTAAGATGTGTGAGATGGTGGACGTTGTTTGGCGTATTTTATTAATACAACAACGTGTAAATACAACATACAACTGGATGCAAGTTATGAAATTTGACGAATTACGGAAATGCCTGCGAGGCGTTGTGGTGTTCTAGTATTTAACGTACTGTAATGAAACATCGTGTTATATAGAAATAACTTATATAAGTTTGCGTACATCATTGATTGGATGTGGTTTATTACAAGTGATTACAATCATGAAATAACTTAGTTTAACAAACGGACTAAGAAGGGGAGAAGTTGAAAGGTGTGCTTACAAGATAAATTACTATGCGGATTATATTTTATGTATTTATCATCGTGTTCGGTATAGAACATGTGAGTTATGGGCGTCCATCCAAAAGTTTACAAGAGAAATTGATCAAATTAAGGAGATTTAACCAAAATTTGAATGCATCGAAGCGAAAAAATCAAACTCAAAGATTGACACATGCCGTATTGCCAGGCACGTATCCTCAAACGTCGCGAGAGAAGCTGACTTTTAAGCTAGAAGATGTTTTATCAGCTTGCAGGAACGAACGAGGAGATGTGAGAACATTTTGTGTGGCGTCACTTGTACGCCGTATGTATCCAGGTCACTTCAAACACGGCAATAACAAGGAGCAGCACTCCCGTCGTAAATCACAAGAAACACCTGATGATAGTATTTCGTCGACAACACATAGGGTAACTAGAACTTATTGTCATCATCCCACATCAGCATCATCGACGACAACAGTAGCACCTCCTGTTGTAAAGCAACAATACAACCAGGGTAAAAACAGATTATTTGCTCTACTTATCACACCTAATGGTAAGAAGAAGAGGGTATTTCCAATAACACAACAAGTGGACGTTACGGACATTGATCGACCGCTTACCAAGGAGCAACTCATTTGTAAATCAGGTACGTCAAAAATCTCTTGTTTATAGAATAATCATTCAAAAATCATTATTACGTGGGCCCATCAATAATTTCGTGAACTAATTCCACAGTTTCATAACGCTTTGACATAGCTTATTGAATGTTTGCATGGTCAAAGATAATTTATTCTTCAATTAATTCAGCATGAAAAATGATTGCTGACGTCACGATTTATGACGTCATAGCAACAGTCGAACGTCATGTCATGGGAGTTCGTAATAAAAAATGGC
Source organism: Spisula subtruncata (assembly GCA_963678985.1). NCBI lineage: Eukaryota > Metazoa > Mollusca > Bivalvia > Venerida > Mactridae > Spisula > Spisula subtruncata. The sequence goes on from OY787669.1 coordinate 14,621,215, forward strand.
GTCGCCTAGTAGGACCGAGTAACGTATTGTGTCAATGATTTATACATTACTCAGGAAATGTGTCTTCTACATTCATGAAAATTTTGCATGCAGTTTATAGGGACTCTTGGCAATCGAATAGTGCATTTTCAATGTTGAAGAATTGCTTTAAGGGCAATAGAGGAGCATACAAAGATGATAAGCATATTCGCAGGACATTTTCCATTACAATTGGCGGTCGGTAAAGTGTATTGACCATAATATTTTGCGGCATACATGGAATAACTTGTAATTAATATGTTGCTTCGAAAGCCTACTGTTATTAGAAACTTTTGGAGCAGTAATTAAATTTCAGTTGCTATCGGTTATGAAAAAAACGCACATACTTCTTCAAATGTATCAGATTCTGTTATACCATGATAATTTGCCAACCCACAGCATCAGCGTTGATTCGGACACAATTTAGGACCTGGATATATAACTGTTACCGCACCCATCATATAACCTAGAATATGACATTAGCAACTTCTGGTCATTTCCAAAAACTAAAAAATAGGCAGCATGGTTAGAAATACAAGCCCCGAGAGGAGTTGGGTGCGTCGTAAACGGAAATTTGCGGGAGATGTCACGTGACGGAATGTAGTACGTGACCCGGTTACGGGTCGAGCAATGGAATAATTGCAAACTGTGCACGGGGTGTTACTTTTAACAGGACTATAGTCTAATAGTGTGCTAGGCTATTTATATTCGCAACATAAAATTAGTTCACGAAATTATTGATGGGCCCTCGTATATCTATCAACTGTGAAGGATACTGCATGTAAATGTTTGATCGTTTATGGTCGAAGACTAACAATTACGTACATCAAACCTCAGTTCACCGGTGTCTATTTGATTTTGTTAAAGCTGTATTTGTTTGAGATTGAAAAATGCCATCCCATACTTTGAAGAAGTCATGGTTATCCCTTGGTCACAGAAAGTCCAAACCTAGCTTTTTAAACTGACGTGTTTCATTAAATATAAAACCTTTAACGGGGTCGTTTAAACTGCACCAATATAAGCACCAAACATGACTATGTGTGCCTTATATCAGCAATAGTCTTGACGTCGGAGTGGTATTAGAAATTAATGGGTTTCTGCTGTGGTTTATCGTATTGTCTAATTGATTACGAATTGAATTGGACAAAATCTACATGTAACATAGTACACGGTGTATACCCGTGTCGGCGCCCTCTTTGTGCAACACAATGTTTTTGATGTCACCAGTGGACAGGAGAGGTAAGAAAATCATAGAATTTGTCAAAAATACAGATTTTGCTTAACAACGAGTGCCCACGGAACAACCCGATGATTAACTACTGTCTTCATGTTGTTACATTTGTTATATTAGTTTCCACAAGTACAAGATGAAATTTTGACTGGGGGTACTTGTTCGAATGAACACGAGAGTCCTGTTTTGACACTTAAATGCGGTTTTTCGCCAATATAGGAAATATCTCGTACCTCAGATGGAAAATCCTTGAACCAGTCTGACCTCTAAATTCTTTTGATATGGCACCTTTAATGAAATTATGCAAACAACAGCTTACTTTCAGTTTCGTTGTAGCACCGATACCCTCTCTGTTCTTGCACCGTAGAAGTCAGCGGCAACACACAGCGAGGGTGTCGGTGCCACAACGAAACTAAAAGTAGACTGTTTTTTACGTTATTTGATTGAAGTAACTATATTAAAAGCATTTAGAGGCCATATTGGTTCAAGGACTTTCCCTCTGAGGTACGAGATATTTCCTATATCTACGAAAAATTGCATTTAATTACCATTGATATGACTGCGTGTACATTCGAACAAGTATCAATTTCAACATTCCATCTTAGCCTGAACTTGTGGCAACTAATAAAACAAATGAAACAACATGAGGACAGGGGTTCATTATTGGGTTGTTCCGTGGGCTTTCGTCTTTTTAGCACAAATCAACTTTTTTACCAAATCAATGATTTTCTTCCCTCTTCTTCGTTTTGCTCAGAAACGGTGCCGGTAACAGCACAAAGAGTGTGCCGATACAGCGTTTCTCTACACTGAGAGGCAGCCAATACGGGTAAACACCGTGTAGTAATGTTAAGCTTTTGAACAAGCTCAAGAAAACCAAGCTAATATTCTGAGCATATACGACTAGTTCTTGTATTCACTTGGCCTAACTTTGGTATGAAGCTGAAATGTTCAAGGTTTAAAACAGGGATCGAGTACATGAAGGTAACGAAGTAGAAACATCATAAGCGTAGTACTTTTTTGTATCACCAATGTTATATAAAAGTTATCGATTACGGATATATACAATCACAAAAATGATTTCACCATCATGAATGTTAGCTTGCACCAGGTACAAGATTACATCATGTACACTTAGCATTTGGTTATTTCTATAATATCCGGTTGTGACTACCCACACAGTTATCTAGATCAAGAGTACTTACAACATATGCTAGAATACTTTTTATCTATCCTTCCTGTGCTAGCCTCGTGTTCATTTGTTTCACTAAATAGTGGTGTTTAACTTCTAGACTTGAAATCAAAGATCACGGTGATAGCATTACTTACTGACTCTTGTGTGCATGATTAGACAGGCCACTGTTTCTGTGTATGCAACACTTTACGGCACGATGTGTAGGTTGGGTGAAACGGTTCATGTATAATGATGTGTACCTGTTGTGAGAATAGAACACTCGCCTTTAGCGTCATTGTATAACAAGGCGTAAAAGATCCAAACACCCCGCAGATAAACCAGTACCAATGTGACTACTAACTACATCACACAATGCAAGTAATGATGTAATAAATAGATATAACACAGGCAGCTGAGCACTACCACCACACAAGATGGGTTCGTAAATAAATTGTCTAACACATCATTTAATGGTAATCTTGAATGTTTTATGTTATTTTCAGAAGAGTTAGGATTCGATCCAGTGATAGATGCCCGGTATTCTATGATGGTGTTTGACATGATGTGTGCATTGTGTCAGTATCATAACGACACCGACTGTATAAATAGATATTGTACCGCATACCCAACTACAACCATGTCGCCAACATAGATATTTACCGCATACCCAACTACAACCACGTCGCCAACATAGATACTGTACCGCATACCCAACTACAACCACGTCGCCAACATAGATATTGTACCGCATACCCAACTACAACCACGTCGCCAACATAGATATTGTACCGCATGCCCAACTACAACCACGTCGCCAACATAGATACTGTACCGCATACCCAACTACAACCACGTCGCCAACATAGATATTGTACCGCATGCCCAACTACAACCACGTCGCCAACATAGATATTGTACCGCATACCCAACTACAACCACGTCACCAACATAGAAACTGTACCGCATACCCAACTACAACCACGTCACCAACATAGATACTGTACCACATTGCCAACTACAACCACGTCACCAACATAGATATTGTACCGCATACCCAACTACAACCACGTCGCCAACATAGACATCTTTCTACGATATACCGTACCCCGGATTGTGTTTTTACTGCTGCTGTGATTGCCACAAGATATGAAAACCTTAATAAAGGATATATCATATATAGACATCATAATAAAGCACTTAACACCCCCTATCTACACAATAGTTATACATTGTACTTCATGTTGGTGATTTCATGCATGGTCATGAGTGGTCAACTGCATTGACCTTTAAAGCCAGCAGAGACGAATGAACTAAAATGACGGCGGCGACATACCACAAGTATATCACGATACAGCAGTTTGTCGGATCAAATATTGACAACGTGCATTAATTAATCAAAATGAGAAATGTTAAAAAGGAACAGCGACATTTTCATTTTTTTATGTTTTCTTGTTTTTTAGTGCAAAGGTACAAAGGAAGGTTGTCTGTAAGACTTTGGCCTTGATACGGAAAATGACACGTGTGATTAAACGAAGTACTTAATTGAGCAAGAACCCTGCGGACAACAACATGAAACAGGATAATGTTAACAAAAGTAAATATACTGTTTATTAACTGTTATATAAACTACGTAATTATATGATTGTACAAGCATGATATGTGTGTTCACAATATCACCGAACATCTGATAGTTGAACTGCCATCGTGTCACTTATTATACACCATAACATAATGTTAACATCGTAGGTGACTGTATCTGATAGTTGAACTGTCATTGTGTCACTTATTATAAACTATAACATAATGTTCATATCGTAGGTGACTGTATCTGATAGTTGAACTGTCATTGTGTCACTTATTATAAACTATAACATAATGTTTATAATGTAGGTGACTGTATCTGATAGTTGAATTGTCATCGCGTCACTTATTATACACTATAACATAATGTTTATATTGTAGGTGACTGCATCTGATAGTTGAACTGTCATCGTGTCACTTATTATAAACTATATCATAATGTTTATAATGTAGGTGACTGTATCTGATAGTTGAACTGTCATCGTGTCACTTATTATACACCATAACATAATGTTTATAATGTAGGTGACTGTATTTGATAGTTGAACTGTCATCGTGTCACTTATTATACACCATAACATAATGTTTATAATGTAGGTGACTGTATCTGATAGTTGAACTGTCATCGTGTCACTTATTATACACCATAACATAATGTTTATAATGTAGGTGACTGTATCTGATAGTTGAACTGTCATCGCGTCACTTATTATACACTATAACATAATGTTTATATTGTAGGTGACTGCATCTGATAGTTGAACTGTCATCGTGTCACTTATTATAAACTATAACATAATGTTTATAATGTAGGTGACTGTATCTGATAGTTGAACTGTCATCGTGTCACTTATTATACACCATAACATAATGTTGATAATGTAGGTGACTGTATCTGATAGTTGAACTGTCATTGTGTCACTTATTATACACCATAACATAATGTTTATATTGTAGGTGACTGTATCTGATAGTTGAACTGTCATCGCGTCACTAATTATAAACTATACCATAATGTTCATATCGTAGGTGACTGCATCTGATAGTTGATCTGTCATCGCGTCACTAATTATAAACTATACCATAATGTTCATATCGTAGGTGACTGCATCTGATAGTTGAACTGTCATCGCGTCACTTATTATAAACTATAACGTAATGTTCATATCGTAGGTGACTGCATCTGATAGTTAAACTGTCATCGTGTCATTTATCATAAACTATAGAATAATGTTAATATCGTAGGTGACTGCATCTGATAGTTGAACCGTCATCGCGTCACTTATTATACACCATAACATAATGTTTATAATGTAGGTGACTGCATCTGATAGTTGAACTGTCATCGCGTCACTTACACAGGTAACAGTATCGTTGAAAAAGAAATTTAAAAAAAAAAAAAAAAAAAAAAATTCTCGAAATTTAGGTATTATATACAAGGTATATTTGCAAGGAAATTGAGAGCAAGATCGAAAGGGTGCAATTTGTTTTCATAGACTACGGCATTTACGTGAGTTGATCATGTACAAAAAGGCTGTGTGGGGGACAAATACAGCATAATGCCTTGCAAAAATTTGAAATCATGCTTTACATTTACCTCAAAACGATCAAATGCATCGTTTAAACTTTTATTTTAACTCTCGACGGCGTAATTCGAATTACGCTGCAAGGACGGTCGGTGTGGTTTTTAGAGTGTCGGACGACTAGAGATATTCCGAATGTATTTTTATAACCAATGAAAGTCGTTGTCACAAAATGGAAATCATTCGCAACTTTCGGACAAACATGGTGAAAATAAAAACATTTTGACTAAATAAAATATGCAGACGATTTGTTTCGCGGCTAATACGGAAGCTCGCATATTTCACCACGGTAAATTTGTTCGAACTGTTGCGTCCTTCAATTCTACCGCATTATTATGCTTATTCATGACGATAAATACAAAATATGAAGGTTTTTATCCTCGAAATTTGTATTTTTGGTTTTATCGGAATTCACCTTTCGAACCGGCTGGACACAGGGATCTAAACTTTATGGCATAACTTTTTAATAAGTTGGTCAATTTCGATGGAATTTTGCATGCGAGTAGTTTTAACAAGGTTGCGTAAGAATATAATTAGTTATTGAATGTATCGAAAGCTAATTTTTGTTTTTTGATACTTTGAAAATCTGTGTTTTTAGGGCAAATATACCTTGTATATAATACCTAAATTTCGAGAAAAAATTTTTTTTTTCAATTTTTTTTTCAATTTCTTTTTCAACGATACTGTTACCTGTGGTCACTTATAATACACTATAACATAATGTTCATATCGTAGGTGACTGTAACTGATAGTTGAACTGTCATTGTGCCACTTATTATACACTATAACATAATGTTCATATTGTAGGTGACAGCATCTGATAGTTGAACTGTCATTGTGCCACTTATTATACACTATAACATAATGTTCATATTGTAGGTGACAGCATCTGATAGTTGTACTGTCATTGCGCCACTTATTATAAACTATAACATAATGTTCATATTGTAGGTGACTTTAAACTGGAATTCAAAAATTGTCAAAACATAGCGTTATGTAAATCACCGTTACTCATGGTTCGGCGATAATTAATTTTGAATGCAATTAAAGGTGTATTAAGTTTTACGTTGTCTTCGTTGTTTGTTGCTGTGGAGGTGAGTTATGTTCAGTACGCCCAAATGTCTCCATATCAACATGATTAATCATAATGACGTAAAATACATGTAGTTGTGTGTGCACTCAACTCAAACCATCAACATTGCTTGTTGTTATCACTTCACGACTCAGCGCATAACAGTAAGTATGGGACGTATTGTGGTGTTTTCTCTATTACTGTTGACCACAATTTATTATGTGGATAGTGTGACACCTAATGCAATGGAAGTACAAGCAGGCACGTTGCTCGAATTAGCGGTAAGTCAATATTTTATAACAAAATGTTTTGGTTCGTATAAATGCTTATTGTTGTGCACGCAGACATTTTGTTTTAACATGATACTTATTGGCACTATAATAATCAACGATCGCGGAAAGTCGATATACTACCATGCATGTAGTATAACATTGTATATTCTAATGATACACTATTATAATACATTTCACTACTATTCACTACTATTAAAGACTACGACATTTAAGCCCAGCAACGATATGTCGCTTTAATCATATTGTGTTTATTGCAGCCAGTTGCTACTTTGACAGCTGTACAAGATTTCGCCACGTTTCAAAGTAAAATGGCTGAAGAATTGAATATGAATGCCAATGACTTAAACACGAAGATAGTCCATGATTTCTACGATTCGCAGATAGTTGGTATGAAAAGTATAAAGTCATATTCCTAGACTTTATTCATTATTCCCCTGTTTTGATGTGTTGTGTTTGTCTATTCACGTTTGTGGGACGCAACGTTTGTCTGAAGGCGTGTTACACGCGTTGCGCGTTTAAGTGCTTACATCAGTAAGCGTCTAATGTTGAGTTTGCAGCTTACGATCGTCCACACAATTGCACGTTACACATCCATTTGCTTTTATGAACCGGACAGTAGCTATCGATAAAGTACTTTTAAAGTCTTATGTGAAGCGTCACACTACATGTGGGAGATTTAGAATTCACGAACCTAAAGACGTCTCTTGATTATTAACGAGAGCTGTGTTTGCGATTAAATTACGTGTTAATAGTGCTAATGTCATATCACATGATTCCCTACATCGTGAACTGATAAACTGATTTTAATTCTTCATTATTGCAGGTAATCCTGGACCAATTGAACCAAGTATGGCATCACTGGGTAACCTTTTAATGTCTATAATTTGCAGTGAATGCTGCAAAGTGAACAATTGTGATAAGCTGACCTGTCTTACTCCATGTCCAGCATAATGTACACAATGCAGTAATTATCAACTGTGTGTTACATGTACAGTGTTATCATCAACTGTGTATTACATGTACAGTACTAGTTCCTGTTATCATCAACTGTGTGTAAATGTACAGTACTAGTTCCTGTTATCATCAACTGTGTGTAAATGTACAGTACTAGTTAATGTTGTCATCAACTGTGTGTTACGTGTACAGTACTTGTTCCTGTTGTCATCAACTGTGTATTACATGTACAGTACTAGTTCCTGTTATCATCAACTGTGTGTGAATGTACAGTACTAGTTCCTGTTATCATCAACTGTGTGTAAATGTACAGTACTAGTTCCTGTTATCATCAACTGTGTGTAAGTGTACAGTACTAGTTCCTGTTATCATCAACTGTGTGTAAGTGTACAGTACTAGTTCCTGTTATCATCAACTGTGTGTTTGTGTACAGTACTAGTTCCTGTTATTATCAACTGTGTGTGAATGTACAGTACTAGTTCCTGTTATCATCAACTGTGTGTTTGTGTACAGTTCTAGTTCCTGTTATTATCAACTGTGTGTGAATGTACAGTACTAGTTCCTGTTATCATCAACTGTGTGTAAGTGTACAGTACTAGTTCCTGTTATCATCAACTGTGTGTTTGTGTACAGTTCTAGTTCCTGTTATCATCAACTGTGTGTAAATGTACAGTACTAGTTCATGTTGTCATCAAATGTATATTTGTGTAAGTACTTGTTCGTGTTATCTCATCAACTGTATGTTTGTGTACAGTACTAGTTCCTGTCATCATCAACTGTATGTTAGTGAACAGTACTAGTTCCTGTTATCATCAACTGTGTGTAAGTGTACAGTACTAGTTCCTGTTATCATCAACTGTGCGTTACATGTACAGTGCTAGTTTCTGTTATCATCAACGGTGTTACATATACTGTTATCATCAACTGTGTGTAAGTGTACAGTAATAGTTTCTGTTATCATCAACGGTGCGTTACATGTACAGTGCTAGTTTCTGTTATCATCAACGGTGTTACATATACTGTTATCATCAATATTAACATCTCTCTCACTGTATACGTGTACATGTTTTATTACAGTTCATATACATTAAAAAGTAATTAGTACAATTGCTGTCTAGTCGTTCTTGGACACACAACATCAAACATTGCAGCGCACATTGTTGTTTAGGTAGTTGAGCAGACTTTCAGTGATCGAAGTATGAACTACATGTAGTTACTACAGTTTACTAGAAACTCCAAATATACATCATTCTTTCAGATACATGTAGCAGCAAGGCTTTCGATAAGGTCAGTCATGAGTAAGTCTGGCTTAAAAACGACATTCCTATGGAGGCCAATGTCATACATTAAAATGGGTCAAAAGTTTATTCGATTTTCAATAGCACTAGGCTTCAGCGTAGATGTTATCCCAGTTTCTCCAGTAGCGCCCCGGGGATATGTGCTGGGTCCCCTCCTATTCGTAGCATACATAAATGACATTTCACTGAATACCAGTTCAAACGTTCACCTTTTGCAGATGATGCATCGGTATACATATCATTATCATCTGCAAAAGAGTATTTGTGCATCCACCAAAATGACCTCCAAACATTAGAAATGTCAGGTTGTCCACATCTCCCGTAGGAAGCATTCTATACCAACTAGATACTATCTCCATATAGTACTGTAACAGTTGGAATATGTCACATCAGCAAAATAACTTATGATTTGATGAGCACATAAATATGTCAACCAAAACTGAGAACCAAACCCTGTATTTTCTGCGTATGAACACAGAGGATCCCACAATAGGCGACATAGTCCATCTAAATAATTATGTCGATATAATACGTAATATGTGTGTGTTTGTCAGAAATTCAATAACCAGTCTTTTTTTTAGTTGATATTTTATTGCACAGATGCAGGCTCCTGAATATCTTCATCGTCTTTCGTTAACCACATCGAGGAAAAATGAATGGTGGACGGTTTTGCCACGAAATCTAATCCAAATTCACTGGCGATGTAATTTTTTGTATCACCAATATTATATAAAAGTTGTCGATTACGGATATATACCATCACAAAAATGATTTCACCATCATGAATGTTAGCTTGCACCAGGTACAAGATTACATCATGTACACTTAGCATTAGGTTATTTCTATAATATCCGGTTGTGACTACCCACACAGTTATCTAGATCAGGAGTACTTACAACATACGTGGGTGAAACAAAAAGTTCGTAGAAAAATATCATTACTCACAAACCACAGCTTTAAATGCTTTCGAATTTTAATATAAGTGATCATAAGTATAACAAAACAATTTGTCAAATGTCGTTGAATTAGCTAAAACTATATGTTTTTTACATTGAAACACACACATGCTGTAACAGCATACCGGAGCACGCCAGCGTCATAAATTTGATAAATACGTCAAACTTATTCCACGCTTGTTAATACTGACTTTAACGTTTTGACTCATTTTCGCTTCTCGAAGTGACTTATATGTAGGTACATTGTATTTTGAATAACCATCGTGAATATAGTTTCTGCATTTTCAATTGTTTGTTTCATAGTGTACGCTGTCCTATAAGATAAATCTAAGTGTTTTGTTACATCTGCTATTGTATAACGATGGTCCTCTTATAATAAGTAGCACACAGACAGTTCAACTATTAGTGTTACAGTTCAACTATTCGTGTTATAGTTTATCTATAACATTGATAGTTGAACTGCCATTGCGCCACTTTTTAAAAACTATAACATAATGTCCATAGTGTACGTGACTGTAACTGATAGATGAACTGTCATTGCGCCACTTATTATAAACTATAACATAATGTTAACATCGTAGGTGACTGTATTTGATAGTTGAACTGTCATTGCGCCACTTATTATAAACTATAACATAATGTTAACATCGTTGGTGACTGTATTTGATAGTTGAACTGTCATTGCGCCGATTATTATACACTATAACATAATGTTCATAGTGTACGTGACTGTATTTGATAGTTGATCTGTAATTGCGCCACTTATTATAAACTATAACATAATGTTCATAGTGTACGTGACTGTAACTGATAGTTGAACTGTTATTGTGTCACTTATTATAAACTACAAGTTAAATAGTTCCTGCGGCCAATTGTTTTACAGACCAGTATTGTGAGAGACATTTTTAATAATTTTAGAAACTAGAACTTTTTAAAGAGTTAATAAGGCTTGATAAAAAGGTATGAGGAAATCGGACAGGGGAGGCAGCACACTTTACCAGCTGAGCAAAAATTCGCATCAGTAACATCACAACACATGTACAATGAGCAATGTCCTCACGTAAGTCAAAGAAACAATTAAAAAGTCCAAGTCCCCGCCGAAAAATGTGGAATTTTACAAACATCTCTGATTTAGTGGGCTTATGTGTGTTTGGGTATATTTATTTAGTATAATTTACCTAAAATTGGTGTTATTTACATTATTAGTAATTCAAATGCGTAATATAGTTTATTTACGACAAATAGTTTATTAAATACAAGTATTTGCGTAAAAAAACGTTCATACTTGTGTACATTTGGTGCACGCAGAGCGTAAGAATGTAAATAAAGCGATTCTCACGACGTGCAAATATTATGGCAACGCCGGTTCGAAATGATATTGGGCCGAGTCTTGCCGCAAAGCTTGCTAGTTTACGGATTAAAACTATATAGTTTACGTTTATTTAGTCATCACTGGTCATTAAAATGCGTAATATAGTTAATCAACCCCATATTGTTAGTTAAATATAAGTATTTGGGTAAAAACGTTACTATTTGGGTAAGATTTGGGTATATTTAGGTGTTTCGTGCTGCCGCGTCGGCCTGACTCCAGACTGCAGGTGCTCGTCAAAACACATATCGAAACGCATTTTTTCTTATTTTTGATTTCTTTAAGGGGTAAAAGAAATAATTATGGTTATTAACGTACATTACTGTATTTTAAAATATACAAATATAAATAAATAGAAAAAATAAAAAAATAATGGTGTTAGTCTGGTTCACGACATTCTTAAAAAATGCTTATTTTTTCGTATTTTTTTTTTTTTGAAATGGTGAACCATCCAGAACAGGTCACGTGCCCCTACATGGAAATTTTTCTTGTTGCATACAAATATAACCTGCGGCTCAAGGTCGCAGGTTAATAACATAATGTTAACATCGTAGGTGACTGTGTCTGATAGTTGATCTGTCATTGCGCGACTTATTATAAACTATAACATAATGTCCATAGTGTCCGTGACTGTAACTGATAATTGAACTGTCATCGCGCCACTTATTATAAACTATAACATAATGTTCATATTGTAGGTGACTGTAACTGATAGTTGATCTGTCATTGCGCCACTTATTATAAACTATAACATAATGTTTATATTGTAGGTGACTGTAACAGATAGTTGATCTGTCATTGCGCCACTTATTATAAACTATAACATAATGTTCATATTGTAGGTGACAGCATCTGATAGTTGAACTGTCATTGCGCCACTTATTATAAACTATAACATAATGTTCATATTGTAGGTGACTGTAACTGATAATTGAACTGTCATTGCGCCACTTATTATAAACTATAACATAATGTTCATATTGTAGGTGACTGTAACTGATAGTTGAACTGTCATCGCGCCACTTATTATAAACTATAACATAATGTTCATATTGTAGGTGACGGTAACTGATAGTTGATCTGTCATTGCGCCACTTATTATAAACTATAACATAATGTTCATAATATTGTAGGTGACTTTAAACTGGAATTCAAAAATTGTCAAAACATAGCGTTATGTAAATCACCGTTACCCATGATTCGACGATAATTAATTTTGAATGCAATTAAAGGTGTATTAAGTTTTACGTTGTCTTCGTTGTTTGTTGCTGTGGACGTGAGTTATGTTCAGTACGCCCAAATGTCTCCATATAAACATGATTAATCATAATGACGTAAAACACATGTAGTTGTGTGTGCACTCAACTCAAACCATCAACATTGCTTGTTGTTATCACTTCACGACTCGGCGCAGTACAGTAATGATGGGACGTATTGTGGTATTTACTCTATTGGTGTTTGCCACAAGTTATTATGTGGGTAGTGTGACACATAATGCAATGGAAGTGCAATCAGACACGTTGCTCGCATCAGCGGTAAGTCCATTATTTATTCAGCAGTACATTTTGGTTTCGTTTAAATTCTTATTATTGTGTATGCAGACATTTTGTTTTGACATGATACTTATTGACACTAATGCATAATAATAAACGATCGTGGAAAGTGGATATACTACCATAAATTATAGTAAATAATTGTATATGCTAGTGATTCACTACTTTTCAGGACTACGACAATTAAGCCCAGCAACGATACATCGCTTTAATCAGTATATGTTTATTGCAGCAAGATGCTACTCTGCAAGATTTCGCCACGTTTCAAAGTAAAATGTCTGAAGAATTGAATATGAATGCCGAATACCTTAACACGAAACTAGTCCATGATTTCTACGAATCGCAGATAGTTGGTATGCAAAGTATACAGTCATTATTCCTATCCTTTTCATTATTCTCCGCTTTTTATGTATTTTGTTTGTCTATTCGTTTTTGCGAGCCGCTACGTTTGTCTGAAGGCGTGTTACATGAGTTGCCGCTTCGTTTGTCTGAAGGCGTGTTACATGAGTTGCCGCTACGTTTGTCTGAAGACGTGTTACATGAGTTGCCGCTACGTTTGTCTGAAGACGTGTTACATGAGTTGTTGCTACGTTTGTCTGAAGACGTGTTACATGAGTTGCCGCTACGTTTATCTGAAGACGTGTTACGTGAGTTGCCGCTACGTTTGTCTGAAGACGTGTTAAATGTGTTGCCGCTACGTTTGTCTGAAGACGTGTTACATGTGTTGCCGCTACGTTTGTCTGAAGACGTGTTACATGTGTTGGCGTTACGTTTGTCTGAAGACGTGTTACATGACTTGTCGTTACGTTTGTCTGAATAAGTGTTACATGTGTTGCCGCTACGTTTGTCTGAAGACGTGTTACATGACTTATCGTTACGTTTGTCTGAAGACGAGTTACATGACTTGTCGTTACGTTTGTTTGAAGACGTGTTACATGAGTTGTGCGTGTACGTGCTGTCATCCAGCTTTCAGCATACGATCGTTAAACTATTGCACATATTTCACATCCCTATGCTTTTATGAATCGGACTGTAGCTATCAATAACGCACTTTTAAAGTCTTATGTAAACCCTCATACTACATGTGGGAATTGATACAAATGATAGAATTCACGAAGCCAAAGAAGTCTTTAGCCAATTAATGATAGCATCGTGTGCGATTAAATTGCGTAAGAGTTCTAATGTCATATCACACGTTTCCTATCATGAAATGATTAACTGATTATATATTTTCATTATTGCAGGTAATCCTGGAACAATTGAACCGAGTATAGCAACACTGGGGGATCTTCTATTGTCTATACTTTGTAGTGAATGCTGTAAGTCGAACAATTGTGATCCACTGCTCTGTCTAAATCCCTGTCCAGTATAGTGTTTGCAGAGCAGACACAATTCAGTAAAATGTGTTATCATTAACTGTGTGTTACTAGTTTCTGTTATCAACAACTGCGTGTTCCCTGTAGAGTACTAGTTCCTGTTATTATTAACTGTGTGTCACGTGTAGAGTAATACATCCAGTTATCATCAACTGTGTGTAAGTGTACAGTACTAGATATGTTATCATCAACAGTGTGTTAGTGTACAGTACTAGTTCCTGTTATCATCAACTGTGTGTTAGTGTACAGTACTAGTTCCTGTTATCAACAACTCTGTGTTACATGCACATTACTAATTCGTGTTATCATTAACTGTGTGTTACATGCACAGTACTAATTTCTGTTAACATCAACTGTGTGTTAGTGTGCAGTACTAGTTCCTGTTATCATCAACTGTGTGTTACATGTACAGTACTAGTTCCTGTTATCATCAACTGTGTGTTACATGTACAGTACTAGTTCCTGTTATCATCAACAGTGTGTTTGTGTACAGTACTAGATCTGTTATTATCAACTGTGTGTTAGTGTACAGTACTAGTTCCTGTTATCATCAACTGTGTGTAAGTGTACAGTACTAGTTCCTGTTATCATCAACTGTGTGTTACATGCACAGTACTAGTTCCTGTTATCATCAACAGTGTGTTACATGCACAGTACTAGTTCCTGTTATCATCAACAGTGTGTTTGTGTACAGTACTAGATCTGTTATTATAAACAGTGTGTTAGTGTACAGTACTAGTTCCTGTTATCATCAACTGTGTGTTACATGCACAGTACTAGTTCCTGTTATCATCAACAGTGTGTTTGTGTACAGTACTAGATATGTTATTATCAACTGTGTGTTAGTGTACAGTACTAGTTCCTGTTATCATCAACTGTGTGTAAGTGTACAGTACTAGTTCCTGTTATCATCAACTGTGTGTAAGTGTACAGTACTAGTTCCTGTTATCATCAACTGTGTGTTACATGTACAGAACTAGTTCCTGTTATCATCAACTGTGTGTAACATGCACAGTACTAGTTCCTGTTATCATCAACAGTGTGTTATTGTACAGTACTAGTTCCTGTTATCATCAACTGTGTGTAAGTGTACCGTACTAGTTCCTGTTATCATTAACTGTGTGTTACATGCACAGTTCTAGTTCCTGTTATCATCAACTGTATGTTAGTGCACAGTACTAGTTCCTGTTATCATCAACTGTATGTTAGTGTACAGTACAAGTTCCTGTTTTCATCAACTGTATGTTAGTGTACAGTACTAGTTCCTGTTACCATCAACTGTGTGTTTGTGTACAGTACTAGATCTGTTATTATCAACTGTGTGTTAGTGTACAGTACTAGTTCCTGTTATCATCAACTGTGTGTTTGTGTACAGTACTAGATCCTGTTATTATCAACTGTGTGTTAGTGAACAGTACTAGTTCCTGTTATTATCAACTGTGTATTAGTGTACAGTACTAGTTCCTGTTATTATCAACTGTGTATTAGTGTACAGTACTAATTCCTGTTATCAACTACTGTGTGTAACATGCACAGTTCTAAATCTTGTATCATCAACTCTGTGTTACATGCACATTACTTATTCCTGTTATCATCAACTGTGTGTTACATGCACAGTACTAATGTCTGTTATTAGTAACTCTGTGTAAGTGTACAGTACTAGTTCCTGTTATCATCAACTGTGTGTTACATGTACAGTACTAGTTCCTGTTATCATCAACTGTGTGTTACATGTACAGTACTTGTTCCTGTTATAATCAACTGTATGTAAGTGTACAGTACTAGTTCCTGTTATCATCAACTGTGTGTTACATGTACAATACTAGTTCCTTTTAGCATCAACTGTGTGTTACATGTACATTACTAGTTCATGTTATCATCAACTGTGTGTTACATGTACAGTACTAGTTCCTGTTATCATCAACTGTGTGTTACATGTACAGTACTAGTTCCTGTTATAATCAACTGTATGTAAGTGTACAGTACTAGTTCCTGTTATTATCAACTGTGTGTTAGTGTACAGTACTAGTTCCTGTTATCATCAACTGTGTGTTAGTGTAAAGTACTAATTCCTGTTATCATCAACTGTGTGTTAGTGTAAAATACTAATTCCTGTTATCAACAACTGTGTGTTACATGTACAGTGTTATCATCAACTGTGTGTAAATGTACAGTACTAGTTCCTGTTATCATCAACTGTGTGTTAGTGTAAAATACTAATTCCTGTTATCAACAACTGGGTGTTACATGTACAGTACTAGTTCCTGTTATTATCAACCTTTGTTTGGGTACAGTACTAATTCCTGTTATCATCAACTGGTGTTAGTGTACAGTACTAATTCCTGTTATTATTAACTGTGTATTTGTGTACAGTACTAGTTCCTGTTATCATGAACTATATGTTAGTGCACAGTACTAGATCTGTTATCATCAACTGTGTGTAAGTGTACAGTACTAGATCTGTTATCATCAACTGTGTGTAAGTGTACAGTACTAGTTCCTGTTACCATCAACTGTGTGTTAGTGTACAGTACTAGTTCCTGTTATCATAAACTGTGTGTAAGTGTACAGTACTACGTCTGTTATCATTAACTGTGTGTAAGTGTACTAATTCCTGTGAGCATCAATGTTAACATCTCTTTCTATGTATACGTGTACATGTTTCAATATGGTTCGTATACATTAAATTGTAATTTGTAAAGTACAATTGCTGTCTAATCGTTCTCGGACACACACCACCAAATATTACATCGTACACAGGCGTTTAGGTAGTTCAGCAGAGTTTCGGTGAACTTTCAGATTTTTGTAAGAAGCTTGTAAACGGCATAGTTACCGCAGTTTACAGGAACTGCATTCGACAATAAAATGAATGTCAGTCATAAGAAAGTCTTGCTTAAACTTCATTCCTATGGAGACCGAGTCAAACATTAAAATGTGTCAAATGTATATAAGTTAATCGACTCCTCCAGTCAGTAGTTTTCAATGACACTAGCGTATATGCTACCCCTGGTTTTCCAGAAGTGCGCTGGGGATATGTGCTGGGTCGGCCGGCCGGCCCTGCAATTCCCAGCATACATAAATGACCTCATACACACTATCAACTCAAAAGTTCGTGTTTTTGCACATGATAAATCAGTATACATATCATTCTCATCTGCAAAAGAGGCTTTGTGCACCCATCAAAAAGACCGCAAACCATAAGAAATGTCAGGTTGTCCACATCACCCGTAGGAAACATCCTATACCAACTACATTTTTGTAGATACTATATCCATATAGTACTGTTGGTATCTCTCAAATCACCAAAATAACTTATCTATGGATGAGCACATAAATATTTCAACCAAAACTGCGAATCAAACCCTTTATTTTCTTCGTATGAACACAGAGGATCCCACAATAGGCGACATAGCATCTAGTCCAACTAAATAACATTGTCGATATAATAAGCCGATGAAGATATTATATTTTTTAACGATAGATATTTAAATCATGAATTAAATATAATGTTTGAAGAACTAAACTTAGAAATTTCAATGACAGATATAAAAAAGGCATGTAGAGAATTACATAATGGTAGGTCAGCAGGGCCGGATCTTGTATTAAATGAGTTTTTTAAATATGGAAATGACCAGATGTATAGTTATCTACATAAATTATTTAATAAATTATTTGACATTGGGTATTTCCCAGAACAATGGGCAGAAGGATATATAATTCCAATACACAAAAAAGGCTCTACCTTAGATCCAGCTAATTACAGAGGACTTACTCTATTAAGCACACTAGGCAAATTTTTTACCAAAGTTTTAAATAATAGATTGAATAATTGGATGGAGACCTATATAATCCCACTTACGTCATTTGGATTCGACCTTGCACAAAAACGCCAAACAAGTTAATAAAGGGATGGGGAATACTAATAGTATATGGACTGACACACCAACCAACCTCTTCTTGGTCTACCTGCCTTTGGGATAGTCAAACTATCAGAGGAAACAGTATGATGCAATTATTGGAAATGCAGCACTATCTATATCACCGACACGCCATCTGTTAAATAAAGCTGCCGAAGAAACAATCAAAACAGTTCACAGATGAAAACAATGCTATCGATTCGAAGATTTAGAAAATGTTTTAACCGATCCAATGCTGTTGAAAAAAAGTGTTGACAGGTAAAACGAATAGAGATATTCTTAACACAGAAAAAGGGGAAACGAGACAATAAATGGATTTGATAAAAAGAAGATAAAGTGAAACACTTACGTAGGTGGCATGACGAAGGTAACTCATTGGGGTGAATAAAACAAAGGGAAGTAAACCCTCAGACTATTCTTAACGACAATGGAAGGCAAAACCAACAACACTATTATCCAGACTGTTAATTGTTGCAAATATGGCCGACAATTATTAGTATATCTCTAAAAAGAATTATCTAGTTATGAGTTACCAGTATTATGTTAATAAAACTATAATGAAAAGTGGTGGGTCAAAACAAAAGTGAATCGAAACATCTCATTGAAGAATTTGATACAGTACCAGCAGTTATAATGAAATACATGTATATATAATTGTTGACGTCATGTATATTGTACTGTCAGTTGGGATTTCTGGCAAACATATACATAAACATGTTTGGAAATGTCCAAGGTTTTTATTGAAAATCATGTACTAGTTATATATCAATTATTACTAAAAGAAAGAATCTTGTATAGCTATCAGTGAGCTGTAAAGCACAGCTAGAAATGAGAAGAAAGTAATAATTGTTAATTGGACTCTAATTGCAAATGAAACACCATTAGATGATATTCACAGACTGTAAATCTGATGACAGGTTAACTGTGTATTTGGCTTTAAAGGGACGAGTCTATAGCCGAAGAAGTGGTGTTTGTCTGCAACCAGGATTATCGGCTTCTTGCACTAGATGGCCAGGCATCTGCAGTACTATCCACTTCTTGACGTTGTCAGACCAGCTCTTGTGTTGTCTTCCTCTCTGTCCCCTACATTCTAGATACTGTTTTCCAGGACTACCATGCCTTGTGACTTGGCCAAACCACTAGAGTTTTCTCCTCTTTACAGTTACTAGCAAGGGTTCCTTTGGGCCAACAAGTAACAAAGTGAGTGAGAGATGGGACATGTTCTTAGAGTGGTGCGATTTGCATTATTATATCGTGCAAGAGGTTAAATAATAATTGTGAGAGTAAGAGACATGTCTGAAACCAATTGCTGTCATCATGCCAAACCCTATAATATGATTTCGAGTTGTGGTAAATGTCAAGTTAGAGTTGGAGATGTTTGTCTATTATAAATCTACAGTTTAACATCTGCGCTATTGTGCTTCTGACTGCTTTGAAGTCAGTCCGCTCCCCAGAAGTACCGTTACTTATTCTGCTTTATGCAGACTCTGCCCAGGATTACTTTGGGCATGATATTGCCGATATTGCAGGGGTGACTGGACATACTAGTACTGTCTAATGTTCTTCTCTTCAAGTTTGTTTGATACAAGACAGTAAGTACAAATAGATAGTGCTCACTATCACTATTCAGTATTTCAGTGGCTATTATGTCCACACCGTGTTCAGATACTTAACCGGGAACATTAATAACGTTAAAAGAAGAAAACTTTATCATGCTTAACAAATGTTTGAAAGAAGAACTTACCTCGATTGGGAACATATGATGTAACAGGACCGCAAACTATTGCTGCATGTATGTGTTAGTTATGCAGATTGCTCAGTTGTCAAAAAATACACAGTCGCTCACAGGTGAACTGTTTTCGATGACATTTTATCTCTTTCATCTGTTATGTTTTGAAAAGATTCCCTCAATTTACAGTGCATGCTATCAACAATCAAAGCGCCAATGGCACTGGAAGAACAGGGATTGTTCCTGTCGTCAGAAAAATATTTGTCCAGTCACAAAGCATATGAGGACATATGCCACCCCAACGCCATATGTATGTTCCAGCATCTAGTTAATACATTATTACCTCTACTGCCTATACTACTCGCAGTATTTAAACGTTGACCGGATGGTAACCTAGCTTACGTAACATAATACAGTCGCTGTCTCGATATATTTACCAAGCTTCCTGCAATAAAGTGCTAAGTCATAATGCAACATTATAAACACTGTCTCGGCTAAAGATTAGGCTATAAAGTCCGAAGTCATTCCGCGGAATGCGCAATTGGAGCTATTTTTAGCTCGTAATCATGTCTAGTGTATTTTTAACGCTAACACAGAACAGGTTTAAGCACCCTGTTCAAAAACTGCGTTCTCATTTGCAAGCACATGTACGGATGCCAAGACATAGTGATTGGACCATTGTTTTACAACACGTTTAAGTTTATTTAAAGAATGGTAAAACTTTAAACTGTTTGAAATTAATTGGTGACATAGCATCTGTCGCTCCTTTGGCACAGTTGGTGAAGTGCAACTGTGCCATCACCAAATATCTCACCTCACCTCAGTTGTTCGTCCTTCACTATCATCCCAGCGTCTGCAATGAACTTTGTGCTCTTCCTCAGATTATCAGCATCTCCATAGAGCTTCTCTTGAAGAGTTGTGTCTGTGGGCCACGTTGCAGATTGCTCCTGGTTGTATCTTTGGAGGACATACTCGACAGTTTGTTCTTCTTCCCCACATGGACAGGTCGGAGATGGCACCAATTTGTATTTCCGATACATGTGAGAGTACAGCCTATTGTGCCCCGAGCGTTATCACTTGTTCTGACCCGTTAAGGCGATGTCAAATGGTTACAGGATGCACCCTAGTGCCTTTGCGGGGTGAGTCGTGCCTAGTACTTCAAACCCTCAGCTCTGGCCACTGACAAGTGGGGTAACCAACTGGCAAGGCAAATTTGTAAGTCAAAGTCCGTCAGTACATAGCCTCTCCCTAGCAAGTCCTGCCAAAGTGCCTATCCGTGGCGGTATGGATCAACTGGGCACCTTATGGCCCCAGGCTAGACTATGGAGGGCTCGGAAGAGAACCACTCTTAAAGGTGAGGCAGCAGCGCCACGTCAGTTGCCCACCAATGGTTCCTCAGTCATTGGGTTTAGTGACTCCTGTGATACCCAGGGTTATAAGGTTGCCCGCCTACCGGGTCTAGTAGGAAACCACTGCCTTGTGGTTAGTTGTTTGATCGACAAAGGCTAAGCCCGACAGAAAACCCAGGGAGTTGAAATCAGCGATGTTGGGCCAAATGGCACTACACAGTCACCAAATATAAAATATGTTACATGTTAGCAATATCTAGTATGTAAATGTATAGACAATGAAGAATATTTAAACACCATGCAATTGTGTAGGTAACCTAATTACAAGTCATAATTCAGGCGTTTGTTTTTATTTTCGTAGACTGACTGATTCATAAATCAAAGCGCCGATAGCACTGGAAGAACAGGGATTGTTCCTGTCGTCAGAAAAATATTTTTCCAGTCACAAAGCATACGAGGGCATATGCCACCCCAACGCCATATGTATGTTCCAGCATCTAGTTAATACATTATTACCTCTACTGCCTATACTACTCGCAGTATTTAAACGTTGAGCGTTTATCAATGACCGGATGGTAACCTAGCTTACGTAACATAATACAGTCGATGTCTAGATATATTTACCAAGCTTCCTGCAATAAAGTGCTAAGTTATCATGCAACATTATAAACACTGTCTCGGCTGAATATTAGGCGATAAAGTCCGAAATCATCCCGCGGAATGCGCAATTGGACCTATTTTTAGCTCGCAATCATATCCAGTGTATTTTTAACGCTAACACAGACCAGGAAGCAAAGCTCCCTGTTCAAAAATGATCCATGAGTGCTTGTAACACTGTAGTAAATTGTATAATTAACAATTGATTAATCACAAATCTTCCAAAACTATACTCCATGAATGTTAAAACTCTGTTTAGATCATCATACTCCAAAAAATCCACCAAGATAACTTAATGTATGTCTATTTGCTAATTGTCATTTTATACCCCACCCACTGATACTTGAACTTTGTGTAATTTTTCTTCATTATATCACTCTTTTGTGATATCAAAATTAGAATCTTCACTTCTATTATATTTAATTCTAATAAGTCTACTCCGATGTGTCACATTTTGCAGGAAAAATTGGGAAAACTTTAATTTTAGTCAATTTTATGACAAAAATGCGATTATTTTTACATATTCATCAATATTCATGAATATGCAAATGAGGTATTTAACAAAAAACAAATCTAACACATAGGATTGTTCATTACAATCATTTCGACACCATTTTGACCCATTTACATTTAAAATTGACCAAGATATATTGATTTTAGAAGTCCTATCACAAAATTACATGGCGGCCATTTTGAATCCAAGATGGCCGCCAAAATATTGACATGAAAATTTGAGTGCAAATTTTTTTTTCAAGTACAAGGCTGAAGTAACGAAATAAAACCAAAAAATAAGAGTACAGGAAAATTTCAAACTCATTCACCATTTGACACCGACTAATATCTGCATCGTCTTTCGTTAACAACATCGAGGGAAAATGAATCGTATTTAGTTATGTTCCATGGTGGACGGTTTTGCCACAAAATCTAATCCAAATTCGATAGAAACATTTCTGCTGTTGTGCATCTCTGAACGGAGATTGTGGTGACACCAACTGCTCTTCACGGTCATTTATATCAACAATAAATTTGGAAATATTACATCTCAGAATTATGTGCCATTTGATTTCAATTGTGTCTAACTTGTCAAAATGATATGCCCAACATCGGAAAGGGAAGACAACACCAACATAACCAGACGAGCACAGAAAACAGGAATACACTGCACAAGGTCGACACATAACCGAACAAGATTATGAAATGCCCAAGTCCCAAGTTTCTGTCTTCTGTGAAAGCTTGAACATGAATGTATTAATGAGATTCACATTGCAGTATATGGAAATAACGGTAATACTGATGCAGAAATGTTCATCACTTTAATTAAATACTCGTAGACGGACCAATCTAACTACAACACGAACATACTGGTAGAGAACAGACGTGTTTATACCTGTGCATGTATATCGTTCTTTCAAAACCCATGTCTTTTTTTAAACTAGCGCATCCCACAAAATATATGATTTATTTTTTTACGTAAGCTTATTCAACAGAAATATAAGACGTTTGACTTTATATATATATATATATTTACCATTAGCAATGTCGTGAGTATTTTCTCTTCACATATAAACCTCACATTAACCAATTCAGAACAAATACATAGTGAACTGTGATAAAGTAATGTGGGTGACGTAGCGTTATGTAATTAATACATAGCGGTTTGTACTTTTATAAAAAATAATTAAAGTGATAAGTAGTGAACCTGTGTTTCATGTTAGTATTGTCTGCGTCGTGTATGAAGTCGACATGAGTTATTTTATCTGCAGCGTCCAGGCGTGACTAGGCCATTCCTTAAATTTGACCTATACATTCGTTATATTACAAAGTCATGTAGTTATATAAGTTGTACTTCTTTTGAATAATCTCGACGTGTAAACCCAACTCAAACGACCTACAGTTTTTTTATTGTTTTAACGTAAACGAGTAAACAGTACACGCAAACACGAATCATGCGATATGTAATGTTTTCTCTATTTGTGGTGGTCACATGTTATTTTGTGGATTGTGTTACTCAAACGAAGGATGTGAAGGAAAAACAAACGACAGGAAGTATGTTGGTAACGGTAAGCATAGTATACATGAAATTGTTACTGTATTATTGATAAATAATGTTTTGCTTTGTTTTACTGTTTATCACTGATACGCATTTATGAATTCCATTGATCATATCGCGGACGTATATTTAATCAATTTTATCACATAAACCACGGCGCTAGAGTTTAATAAAACCATGCAGTAACGCAAAATGTACATCATATATACGGTGGTGGGTACATGCATTTAAGCACACACAGAAGATCGGGCAGTCGGTGTGTCGATTTTATTATAAGGCGTCTCACCCACTTACAACATGTAAGATATACATGTAGTATATTATGCGTTCCAAGGCGATATGTGACCGGGCAGTATTTGTGGAACTCTGTTTCGCTTACTACCTCACAACTAAATAGTGTTTTAACCAGACTATATGACCAGGCTAAACAAAACATGCATAGTGAAATAAATAACATGTCAAGATTATCTACATATAAACAATTTAAAACAACGTTCGAATGTGAAAAATACCTTACTATTGTAAATAATGACAAGCATCGTGTGTCTCTAAATAAATTACGCTGTTCTTCCCACAAATTAGCCATTGAGGAAGGACGAATTCGTAACATTGAACGCCAAAATAGAAAGTGTGTACTTTGTTCTATGAATGTTGTGGAAGACGAATACCATTTTGTCTTGGTTTGCCCTTACTATCGTCATTTACGGAGAACTATTTTACCAAATTATTATTGTCATTGGCCTACTATCCAAAAATTTACCAGATTAATGTCTTCTTCTAAAAAAATGATACTATGTAAATTAGCAAAATATGTACACCTAGCATTTCAAAGACGTAACTCTTATTTAGATAATCAGTAGTATTTTTGTTATCATTAATTGTTCTATAAACATGTATCGTTATATTCTTTGTACATATTGGGACTATTGTGTTCACATTGCTCATTGTATTTTGTACATGCTCTTCTTGTGTTGATTGCATGCCGCCTATTGTTTGTTTAAGGCGACGAACATAAATAATGTTCTAATGCTAATAAACTGAAACTGAACAGTATAGGTTCGAATGCAACTATAGACAAGAGCTGTATAGTCAATCTTAGAAAAGTTTTGAAACATATTGCAATGATGCATGCTATGTTTTATTGCAGTCGGACACAGTAGCCAGCAATACGAAAGAAATTGTCAAGTTTCAGAATTTTCAGACGAAAGTGGCTAGAAAATTAAAGATTGATATCAAATACTTGAACATAAGGGCAATCCGTGATTATTACGACTCGCTGAATAGTGGTGTAAAAGGTAAGATCCTCCTCGGGAGATAATGTATGTATATTTACTATATAAACCGTAAATGTCGTTGATAATGTTTTATTAATGTTTCAAATCGTCGAACGACGAAACTGTAATTGTGATATATTGTGAAATATAGGATACAGCTAGGGTACCCGTATTAGGAAGTGAAATCACCAAATAATTTCACGTCGATATATAAATACAATTTAAGCAAAAACACGATTTTTAGGTGTCAGGTAAATCTTAATGCAAAAGTTGAACGTCGTTTGAACCTCTGACTCTGCAATGACATGAGCTCTTGTACTAACATCCACTCACTTTTATAGCTACATATAATAAATGGCAGCCTTCGACAATAAGATTGAATTTGGAGTCTACATCTGTGACAAATCGCAGATGTGCATTTCCATGGATTTTTTAAAGACTCTAATTTCAATAGGCGATTTGTGATATAGCTTGGCTATTTTGACATGAACCTGACCTTTATGCAAGAATATATAACAAGGTTCTTGTTATGAATATTTTAATTTCCGCAAGTAAATCGTGCGATATCGGTATTTCAAATTTGTGTTTGTATAACATCTCAAGCGTCTTCGTGATACTCCCCGATTATGAAAACATACAATCGGTGCTGTATCGTAGGAAATATATGCTAATCAAAAGGTCAGGCTCGTGTCAAATTAGCCAAGCTATACATACAGTATGTATGAACCAGTGTCAATATGTGTGCAGATTTTATCTCCGATTTAGGTGTTTCGGGATGTTTGTGCTTTGAAGTAGTCATCGTAACAGACTAATATTTACTTCCAATCACTTGTTCTGTAATTGGTACATAATAAATTTGATAACAAACCAATAATTAGAATGTTATTGTATCGCAGTGGCCGACAAGTGTACCAACAATGAGTTTAGATGTACATCAGGACAATGTATAATGAAAATCTGGAGATGTGATGGCGAGAAAGATTGTATGGATGGATCAGATGAACAAGACTGTGGTATGTACCGTTAACTCATACTTAAATGTTTACAATGTAGTTACATCTATCTAACATACTGATTATCAGATGATGATCTAACTGTTTCTGAGTTTCTTAAACTTTACAAATCGATGACATCACTTCACAATGTATCAGATTATTGTTGGGGTTTTGACATCTAATCATTATACAAGTAATGTGCGTCGTTCTGTAGAAACCAAAGTCATCTCCCGATCAGTAAAACATTCAAGACTATGTTTGTGGATGCAAAACCCGAAATAAACTGTAGTCTCGGCAAATGAAAGGTGGGAGAAGGAATGCTTTAGGTATGTTATTTCACCCTCGAATTCGGATGCCATAGGCTGGTTTGACAGGGAAAAAGATAAAAGACCAATTACCAAATACAACTAGTCTCGGACAATCACGAACCATAACACAACAACAAACGCACGTTAGTTGGCCTGTTAATATGAAAAGGCCGAGGCTGAACCAACTATTTCAACTAAAACGATTTTAACACAACGTTCGGTGTGTTTGACTACAACGTCTAAAGCATCTAGCGTACATATGCATAACTATCACTATTTATTTCCGACAACATTTCACAAAACAAATAAGAACAATGGTTGATCTACTGCTGACAACCTTAGAAATCTTAGCTTACATTATACTAGTAACTGATGTATGCATTTCGTTATTGCAGATCCTAGACTCAGATTCAGTAGACCGTCGTTAGGTGGTCATCTTCTTTCTATCATCTGTAGTCAATGTTGTGAGGCCAACAATTGTGTACAGTTGAGTTGTAATACACCGTGTTGGGGATAAGTGACATGATGACGTATATCGAGTAACATCGCTGTATTATAGTACTATGTCAACAACTTTCAAGCCATCAACTGTGTATAGTGTTCCTTCTTCTGAGCCATATTGTCGGAGACTGGTAAATAGTAAAGATGGACTTCATTCGGAACTGTGGACTCTTCTCTGCGTTATAGTAGTGCAGCAAAACAACATTTCAACATTCAAGGTGAACCCAATTTATTATAACACGTGACATGTGATAGTATTAATACTTGTACAGTTAACACAACAAAGTGTACCCTTGTATGTGATTGTCTCTTAGCAACAATTATCTGGGACAAAAACAATTTGCAGAAATAAATAAAAATACACTTATAAAATTAATTATAAGTTGCATAACCTACACGTCTTCACTGCCTTCAGAAAAGCTTGTATTGCTCGTGGTGGTACACCCATGGAGACATGATAGTGTTGAACCGGTCAGTACAAGTATAGCACACTTGATTATAACACACGATACTTTGTCGAGTGCCATTATTATGTCGACGAGTTAAGTAGGCACAGGTGTAGGATTCTATTTATCACAAACGCTTTAACACAATTATTTGAATCGGATAGAGAATTAAATTCTAAGGCGAATGTTATCACGCATGGCATCTTCAAGCACAGGCCTAAGAAATTAATTCGCAAAAAAGAGTTTAACAGCCCAAATCTTTCGCTCATTCATTAGATTAAAGAATACATACTTAAATTATTGAATGGATGAACACTTTCTAAATTCGTTTTAAATCTAATCCAACTCCTCAGCTAGACAAATATATCTGATACTGTAGCAGTACATTACTTATGTCAGAACAGATAACCAGTCAGGATGACAAAGTCTGCATATTCTTACAACTTTTATTGACATCATGTTTCGAAATGAGTATACTGGTTTAATTACCACACGTATCAATGATACAATACAAAGACATCACAGTACAAACAACTGGAAGCATAAATATCTCGTCTTACTTTGTTCTCGACCTAGCCCCGATCTCCGGAAACATCTCAATCTGAGATCAATCTCATCTCAAATATTGCCATGTGTCGTTTGGATCATTTCCATGAGAGGATGGACTCAAACTTGGCTTCAACAACAACATACACTATTCCTAACTTATTACAATAAGTTCGAGCTTCAGATTTATCTCATACTCAGACACAGATTTGGGCAAAATCTCAATTAGAGGTGATACTTCAACTTGAGATGTTTCCAGTGATTGGGGCCTGTATCATTACAATACGATTACCTAATATATCTCTGATAATTAAACTGCCCTGTCATTTTTTAATTAATAAATTAATGAAAATATTGATGTTTGTACCAATTAATGTCTAGGATATGTCCCCAGTGTGATTACAAATCTACCCTGAACTCATGTTGAAATATTTACATTGATTTAGATATTCCCCGTAATAAATTTATACATGTACTATAATATCAAGCCATATCCGGGAAATAATCCAGCGGAATGGTTAAGTCATGGAAAGCACCAATCAATTAATGGCATTTCATTATGTGATAGATCTATATTATGTTTTACAAATAACCTGATCTATGTAACAAAGTACACTTGATAATCATAATTATAGATACTCGTGTGGAAAAATGAATACGAGTATAACGTGACTAATTAACCGAACATTCTTTCCAACACTCGAGACTTTGACGAGTATCATATTTTTGTCGACGAGTTAAATAAGAATGGTTCTATTTGTCACATAACGGTAGAAAATGAGCATTTCTTGTTCAAAATGATGATGTAAGCTGTTTAAGTGTCATAAAACACTATTGTAACCGGAATTATTTGAAGGAATATGTTCGGTTATTTAGTTAAGATATACGAGAGTGAAAAAAACGTAGAAAACTCGGTTTTAAAACCCTTACATTCGCGAGAACAAACAACAGTTCATTCTTAAAACATAAAGCTGAAATTCAAAACACCACTGAGTAACTAGTAAATTACTACTGTAAAACTTCGTTATCTCGAGGACTCATCGATATAAACCTAATACTCGAGATAAGCATGGTGCTCGACACATCCGAATCACATAATGATTTCATATTTCGACTAAGTGTAAAAATGTTTACAATGCACACATGTATTTCGTTGTTTTAAGACAAGTATCGTCAATGTTTAACATGTGTGCACACATTTTAAATTGTGAAGACTTTCGTCTCGTTCGTTGATTGGTACCTTTGTTGTATATGATACAAAACACCACTGAGCAACTAGTTGTAAATTACTGTATATTAAATGGCAAAATTGTTATCGGCTTGAAAATTAAAATTGATTTAACTATAACACCGAGTGTGAACTACTTTTAACACAATATATATTCTAAACTATTTTGGATAACAATAAATGTCTTACAACAACATACTAAGGCAACAACAGGTATACAACAACACGTATACAACCATACATTTACAATGTAACTATCTTCACCGTGTCTAAACAGTATGAACGATTCTTTGGATGAGATATTTACACGTTCCTCAACAAACTCTTTTCACGTCAGAATGGCAACAACGACTTTCTCTAACAAGATTTGATAGTAGCCACGTGAAAACACTAACATTATAATTGAACAGTGACGTCATATGTAATAAATATGACGTCACGGTTGTTCTCAACTTATTTATATAAGGAAACTAGTTTTCTTCTCTCGGTGACGTATACCGTCAGGGATGAGGTGACGAGTGTGACAGTATGGTGACGTATACCGTCAGGGATGAGGTGACGAGTGTGACAGTATGGTGACGTATACCACCAGGGATGAGGTGACGAGTGTGACAGTATGGTGACGTATACCGTCAGGGATGATGTGACGAGGGTGTAATGTTCTACCATCAACCAAAACATAGATATCATCATGTAAGTAAAACTACAACACATATGATGTATGAGTATGAATGATATCTATGAGTATGAATGATATCTATGAGTATGAATGGTTTCTATAAGTATGAATGGTACTATGAGTATGAATGGTATCTATGAGTATGAATGATATCTATGAGTATGAATGATATCTATGAGTATGAATGATATCTATGAGTATGAATGGTTTCTATAAGTATGAATGGTATCTATGAGTATGAATGATATCTATGAGTATGAATGGTATCTATGAGTATGAATGATATCTATGAGTATGAATGATATCTATGAGTATGAATGATATCTATGAGTATGAATGGTACTATGAGTATGAATGGTATTTATAAGTATGAATGGTACAATGAGTATGAATGGTATCTATGAGTATGAATGGTGCTATGAGTATGAATGGTTTCAATAAGTATGAATGGTACTATGAGTATGAATGGTATCTATGAGTATGAATGGTTTCTATAAGTATGAATGGTATCTATGAGTATGAATGATATCTATGAGTATGAATGATATCTATGAGTATGAATGGTACTATGAGTATGAATGGTATTTATAAGTATGAATGGTACTATGAGTATGAATGGTATCTATGAGTATGAATGCTATCTATGAGTATGAATGATATCTATGAGTATGAATGGTACTATGAGTATGAATGGTATTTATAAGTATGAATGGTACAATGAGTATGAATGGTATCTATGAGTATAAATGGTACTATGAGTATGAATGATATCTATGAGTATGAATGGTACTATACTAGTTATGACCCCACATGACCCAGTTCCAAACTTGGCCTAAATAACTTGGAGAACAACATTCTGACCAAGTTTCATAAAAATTGGATTAAAACGGTGTTCTCGGTTTGTACACAGTGTTTTTTCTAAGATTTAACCTAGTGACCTAGTTTTGACCCCACATGACCTTGTTTCCATGGAGAACAAAATTCTGAACAATTTTCGGGAAGATTAGATCAAAACTGTTGCTTTTAGAGTGTACACAAGCAAATTGTTGACGGACGAACGGACGACGGACGGACAACGGACGAAGAGTGATCACAAAAGTCTAAATAATAATAAAAAGTCTTACAAGTTGTTGAAATCGACGAAACTGTGTGCCTGAGCCCGGGTACTAAACTGAGAAAAAGGTTGTGTAGTATCCATTGTATCCGCTACGGAAGTGAGGAAAGTTGTGGATAATATCCCGTAGTCGTACCGTTCCAACTCCTAGAATATTTATTATTTTAATAGATTATCCATGTCGTGATTATCTACCATTTGTGTAAGTATGTTTAGATCTAATAGATTCAAACGTACACCTGTCATTGAATACTAGTTACCATAACACGGATCTTGATATAACTATTTGTGACTTTAACAAGTCTGATTGATAGTTTGGCATTGGCGCTAAATAAAGTTAACGTCGTAATGACTGATATCCGGTCGCTACATAGCGACTAACACGAAGCACGGGTACCAGACACGGAACGGAATAGCTACGGGAAATTATCACAAACTTATATGTAATGCAATAAAATATTAATAAACTACAAACTGGTTTTTAACCGTCATATGGGCAAAGTATATGTTTTTAAAAATGGTTTTAACATGATTGTGTTCCGTTTGGTCTACGCCTCGGACATTTCACTTGGCCTTTTTGTCTTGCGATGTTCCAATCGTATAAGCAGCAAAAGCGTCCTTGAACTTGCTGCTAGCTAGGATGTAGACCATGGGATAGAACATGGTGGACATTTTAGCCATTAGGGGAGACAGCACGGAAGCCAACATCGTCATCTGGGAGTTGTGGTTGAACAAAGCCCATACTGAGAAGTAACCATACGGTGAGAAACCAATAGTCACGATAACCATGTTAGCAACCGCAATCTGAAAGAAAAAAATAGAATGATGATTATATAACAAGGACGCATGTAGTGTTTCATTGGTACTTCTTGGTTCCATGCACAAGTATCAGCACAAAGCTGTGTACCAAGAGATGTCACAGACACTACGTGAGGCAATTTTAACCCGATTTCAACAACATTACGTTATCAAAATTTGAGAGGTATAAATCTGCCATTCAATCGATTGAGGAATGTACGGTACATGGCTGTCATGTAGCATTTCTTGGAAAAGCAATAATATTCTAGGAACATAAAACACCATTATAACCACAAGGGAACACCAAAAGGCTGGCACAGAGAGAAGATAATGATTGTCATATAGAAACACTCCTGAACAATTGCTTGGAAATAAATTGAAACAAGACATTATTCTAGAGCTAGACTAAGTGTACTTGTTAAATTCCCTGTTGTATTATCTTCAGCACGCTAATAGTTCAAGGATCAGGATTTATATATCAATAGTTTTCAGTATTCTAATATCATCTTCGTCAGTGAGACCCACATTATCTACTGCACACAGCTAGTGTTTACATGTACATGTACGTGCTGTATGTATATACGTGTTAGTTTTGCTGTTGGGTGATGACGTCCCTGTCTCATATCTCGCTGTAATATCACATGCACAATCCGCTTACAGGAGACAGTATTGTCTTACTATTCTTTACTTCTAGTATAGAATATTGTACTTAACTGTTATTCTTAACTGTTATTCTGTACGGAATTAATAAACGACACTGTCAAGGTACTCCCATTATAGTTGTAATAAAGTATTTTATAGATTGATTGGCTTGTCATATAAAATAGCACTCACATTGTAGTAACAATCAGCATGACTTAACAAAAAGTACAAGCGGTAGTCTGTCCTTAGAATATGTGAATATTGTCGATTTGCTGCAAGAGTGTGATCAACGTGCCATTGGAATGTTACATACTCATTTGCTAGGCAGGCGCCTAATAAACCGACACAAAGTCGCATTCATAAGACGGAGGTATGCGGCATACAGTGTTATACGGAAAGGGAAATAGCACAACATACGAACACTGGGGTGTGCAGAAACCTAGACAATGAGTGCAATAAAGATGTCTAAACGATATAGCAAACAATGACTGTGTAAACATGTAGCATGACTGGATATTTACCATATTCAGTTGTTTATTCGTAAACCAATCCTTTTCGTTCACTTCTTCATCGTCAGGCGCAGAAAATGCACTGCGCATTGCTAGCATGGCAACCATCATTTGAATCACAGTAAAGACAGGAAGTGACATAAACATGGAACGATGGCTGAAGTCATTCTTAGTCCAGTCTAAGCCACACGCTGTTGCAGACGATTCAATCACATAGCTGTCAAATAAAGGTGAATTGAATTTGAATGAATGTCAATGTTTTGTATTTGATCGAAAAGGACGAAATGTTTTTGTCATGAATGAATAAATACGAGCAAATCAAACATACTGTCCAGTCATGATAAGATCAGAGTGAGGCAGTGGACGAGTATATAAACCAACTGTGAATGCTTATAGTGGCATTTTTAACTAAAATAGTACTGTATATTCGCTCTACCTGTTAAAACAGACAGTGGTGTACTATTTTGTGTTCAGAACTAGAACCATCACTGTCGTGATCATGGCCCTGTTGTTATCATTGTCAATAAGTATTGCAAGTTTCATTTGAATATCTTGAAAAGTTTTTGAACTATGGCCAATGTAAAAGTTTTGAAGTCAAAAAAGGGTCACAAGCCAAAATTTATTTAAGCTAGAATTGTTGCCCTTTGCTACACATGTGCGTATTGTCACTATCAATATGTATAGCAAGTTTCATTTGAATATCTGTAACGGTTTTGAAGTAATGTAGAAAAAAAGATGAAAAATGAGGAAAATTATAATTTTACAAAGAGCCATAATTCTTACAATATTATACTCCGATACGCCCGGTGACTCCATTGATAAAGTGTACATTATTTTCGTAAGTGTACACTTTTTGAGTTGTAAGAAAGTTGTTTGTACAAAATCTTTACTCAGAAAATAATTGGTCAATCATGACAAATCCGCTTATAACTACATGAACAGTTTAATAAATGACATACTGTAAAATCATTTTTATTCGAGGGGATTTAATTTCGTGATTTTTGTGGATGATTTCAACCACGAAAATCCTTTAAATTACGTTGAACTTTCCACGAAATGGTCTTTTTCACCATTTCCACAAATTTTGTCACATTGAAATTAAATTATTTTTACTTGTCAAAAACATGTAGCTAGCAAATTGATAGTGCAATATTAGCCTGTAATACTGTAAAACCATCTAATTTGTGGCGTTTTACTCGAATCAATAGTGTAGATAACTAAACCATGAACTCCAATATTTTTTACTATTTTAGGCCAGAACAAATTTTAGAGAAATTGCTTATTGTTTGGTAAACCGCAAAATGGGGAGCATAATTTATATTCTTGTAATGACAAAGAAAAGTAGAAATTAATCATAGCAATTGAAGCAAAGTTCCAGAATATTCATACCAAGCAAAATTTATTTACTATTATTCCCAAGAAAAGCAGCGCTTTTACAGTATTTTTTAAAGTATTTGTAACAATTTAAGCGAATTTAAGATTTAGCTGTAAAAATTCATTGTGCAATTAATTACATGTACAAGAAACCTGAATATATACAGAATACAAATAGTTACTATAATTGTCGATCAGGTGAACTTTATTCTATATATCAATACGACTGTGAGCGTCAACATGGGTAGTATGAATATAACCTTGTTATGTGTATTAGAAATAAAACAATACAAATATGTTCATAGAAATATGACAATTGTGAAAATAAGATGCATAAATTTATACCTTTGTGTACTAAGTCCTTTATCAATGAATGCCGGAAACTAGATGCAAGTGTTTTATAAGCACTTATAAGTTGTATAAACACACTGACACCCGTGAATTTTAATCACAAGCTAATTAAACCTATGAATGGACATTTTTTGACAGTTAACTTAATCCCTTTGGTACATTATAGGCCAAGCATATTTTTACATTAGAACTATATTTTCTTTGCTGCGTACATTAGAACTATATTTTCTTTGCTGCGAACATGGATTGTGCAAGAAACTTTTGATTAACCATTGTCTCTCTGGAGATCATTTTGCTTTTTGTCGGAGTATAAGTCAGATACAGAACTTGTTATCGCTCAAAAGTGTCTTCTTACAAGTGTTATTTTACAGTTTCGGAAGGACGAACAACAAATTATCCTCGGCTTCGCCTCGGACAATTATGTTGTTTGTCCTTCCTAAACTGTACAATAACCCTTGTAAGAAGACACTTTTGAAAGAAAACTAGTACTGTATCTAATACTTGTAGCTGGAGTACCATAACTTTGCATACATTAGTGTAATGTTGCTGTGACCTTATTTTTAAAGTTTGTAGTCGATACCTTTAACGGTTTGCAAGTTATTAAGAAAAAACATTTTGAACTATGGCCAATGATAAAGTTTTGAAGTCGAAAAAGGGGCACAAGCCAAAATTTATTAAAGCTAGAGTTGTTGCCCTTTGCTACACATGTGCGTATTGTCACTGTCAATATGTATAGCAAGTTTCATTTGAATATCTGTAACGGTTTTGAAGTAATGTAGAAAAAAAGATGAAAAATGAGGAAAATTGTAATTTTACAAAGGGCCATAATTCTTACAATATTGTAGCTGGAGTAACATAACTTTGCATACAATAGTGTATTGTTGCTGTGACCTTATGTTTAAAGTTTGAAGTCGATACCTTTAACGGTTTGCAAGTTATTAAGAAAAAACATTTTGAACTATGGCCAATGTTAAAGTTTTGAAGTCGAAAAAGGGGCACAAGCCAAAATTTATTAAAGCTAGAGTTGTTGCCCTTTGCTACACATGTGCGTATTGTCTCTGTCAATATGTATAGCAAGTTTCATTTGAATATCTGTAACGGTTTTGAAGTAATGTAGAAAAAAAGATGAAAAATGAGGAAAATTGTAATTTTACAAAGAGCCATAATTCTTACAATATTGTAGCTGGAGTAACATAACTTGGCATACAGTAGTGTATTGTTGCTGTGATCTTATGTTGAAAGTTTGAAGTCGATACCTTTAACGGTTTGCAAGTTATAAAGAAAAAACATGAAAAATGTGGACGGACAGACGGACGGACAGACAGACAGACGGACAGACGGACAGACGGACAGACAGACGGACAGGGTGATTACTATAGGGCACCTGCAAAAAATTTGCAGGGCCCTAATAAGTTTTTGATACATTTATTTCAAATCGGTTCATTACCAAACTATGACGTTCAATTCGAGCGTTTACACTGTGGTGATTTCCGTAGTAAGGGCTTGTTTTTCTGTTTGCAATAGTGTTAGTGATTTATAGACCCTTTTTGTATTTATTCCTCTAAATGAATCAGTTTTCATGATAATGATAATAAAACAAATTGTATATGCACAATAACGATTACAACATAATGCTACAAATACATAACATAATAAGACTGTACCTGTTCCAGCCTAAGATTGGTCCAACAGCTACTGTTAAACTATATAGCCAACCAATGACCAGTAGAAATGCTGGCCAGCCACTGTTATCATCTGTCAAATATATAAACCATACATGTAATCAGTGTATCATCAATACTCCAACAGTTACCAGTACGGGAAAATCGTTAATTAAACAGGTATTAATGTATCGACCCTCGAAAGGCGATTATTTTCAATAATTGTCTTGCTTTGGCGTCACGCAGCCCTGCTACTGATTCACATTGTCTTACACCGACAAAAAATAGTTCCTGAGAGATAAGAATATGTCAAACTATGCTTCCAGGAAGAGCTAAGCGTCATTTGTGATTCAGTCAGTGTCTATAAAACAGGTTGGCGAATACGTTTACGCAAAGATGTTTATCGAGTTGGTCTAATTTGTACTCTAGAAAATATAACATCAATCGGGAAATCAAATAGGTTGACTATTTCTCTAATCTTTTAACAAGCCGTCATAATAACGGAGTTTCATTAATACAGATGCTCGGTACGATATACATAGTAGGGCACTGCCAATGGTCTCATTATAAAGAGCGTCTATATTGTAGCGTAAAGGAGCAACATTGTGAAACAAGTCCTTGAACATGATAGACTTTAAAAATTTGATTCACTATAATAAGAGAGTATTGTAGTATACATACATGCTTTAGTTGAGGCCACACTGAGATATCGCTGAACACAGAGTAGTACAGCAAACACCACGGCTCCCATACCTCCAGTATATGTTAACAGACCGTACAACTGACATCCTAGATCATCGTACAACCATCTATAAATACATAAACATTGGTAGTCAATACCTCCAGTATATGTTAACAGACCGTACAACTGACATCCTAGATCATCGTACAACCATCTATAAATACATAAACATTGGTAGTCAATACCTCCAGTATATGTTAACAGACCGTACAACTGACATCCTAGATCATCGTACAACCATCTATAAATACATAAACATTGGTAGTCAATACCTCCAGTATATGTTAACAGACCGTACAACTGACATCCTAGATCATCGTACAACCATCTATAAATACATAAACATTGGTAGTCAATACCTCCAGTATATGTTAACAGACCGTACAACTGACATCCTAGATCATCGTACAACCATCTATAAATACATAAACATTGGTAGTCAATACCTCCAGTTTATGTTAACAGACCGTACAACTGACATCCTAGATCATCGTACAACCATCTATAAATACATAAACATTGGTCGTCAAACAGGTTTGTATTGTAGATAAGGCACTCGCTGGTCATGTTGTGTGCGATCAGGGGTTGACCACTGGAGACAGGTTAGACAATTCGGAGATTTTAGCTATAATGTTGTGCTCTACATTAAGTTAGTACTGGTTGACAATCACTTTATTGACATTGAGTATAGATCAACATATCATCATTGTTAACAATGAAACTAACACGATAAAAGCCACTATTATTGTGTGAATATATGTATATAGTGTATTTGTTTAAGACAAATCTACATAACATTATACATGTATACTGTTCGGTGATTATGCTATAATGGCGCTGAAGTGTTTTTCTATCACCAGTAGATTCCCGTTTGTGCATGTAATGCTTAAAATACTTGTCCTTGCTAAACTTTTAAATAAAATACTTTAAACAAGCTTGTAAGATCGAGCTGACAAAAATCAAGACACTTATTACGATCAACCGTGGCCTGTAAAATAGTGAAACATATATTAAGAACATGTAACAATGATATTGTAATGAGCAAGTAGTCGATTGTTAGGTACTATAACTTCTGTGTACGGTAACTCAGACACAAACTGTGCAAGATGTACAGGATATTTGCAAACTGACAAATACCCACGTGAATGGCATGGGTTGTGAGGTATAACTCCCTGTGGTTGAAATTGACACTATGCCAGAGCAGAGATAGCTCCTCCAGGTTGTTTGTCGAAGGCTGCTTGGCGAAGGTTTTCAAGTTAATCCATTGGACAATTTGATTATAATTCACCGTAAAAATTGATTTCAAGGGTATTGTTGACAACCGGCATAATGTCAATTAAACA
This sequence comes from Spisula subtruncata, assembly GCA_963678985.1. NCBI lineage: Eukaryota > Metazoa > Mollusca > Bivalvia > Venerida > Mactridae > Spisula > Spisula subtruncata. The sequence goes on from OY787669.1 coordinate 14,659,883, forward strand.
AGCAAGCCTCGGTGTCAGGTGATAAGCGATTGACAACAACAAATCATTGTGATATATACAAACACGTACTTACTTTCCAGCGAATGCGGATGATCCAGAGAACGGTGATCCAGCAACTACCATAGCATTAGACAATGCTATCATAATATGCAGCTTGCCTCTACAGCCAGATAATGGATTGTATCGTAGAAATATAACAATGGTCAGCAAGTTTCCTAGAACACCAACTGCACCTGTCAGGTAAATATAAAGATAAAATACAGTCAAACCCATACTTAGTTCTGGCTTCAAAAACTTTTAAAGCCGCTTTTTAGATATATTTTTGCCCGCTAACAACAACCATTATTATAAAGATTGTCTCCCGGTTGATTTTTAGGCTGGCGATTTCGCGCCAGACTATTACAATCCTAAAAAAGGAAATCCACTAAGATGAATTTACTCCCGAAACTGACAACACAGAATCTATACACTCAATGCAAATAGTTTCTCCTCATTAATCAGTTTTGCAAGATAAGAACATTCGACTTTCCTTGTTCGATTGTAATATATTAGTTTCTTCTTGAAATGGAAGAAAATTGTATGAAATTAAAAGAAAAGGTGTTTAAAGGCGTTGATAATTATTACTACGCGTTACGAACGCGATATAGCGCGCATCAATGATTTTATTATGTTAAATTATTTAGGTCAACATTCTTCAAAGAGATCGTGGTCGAGTGGTTAAGCAACTCGCTTAGTAATTTGCTGATGCTAAGGTCCAGCGATCGAATCACGGCGGCTCCAATTTTTTATATTTATATTTTTTTTATTTTTTATTTTTTGTTTAAGTCCAGCACTTACCTCTCTTTCGACTTAGAAAATCACTTGATGTTATATTACTTGAAAAGCTATTGTTCCTTAGCAGTTCGCCAGCCTGTCAGTACTTTCAGTACTTTGATTATAATAAAAGCCATCCATCAACATGTTCAAGTTAGTGTTGTTAGCTTGTCTTTATATTACATACAGGTTGGATTGTACGTAAAATACAGCTTAGTCTATGTTTTATAGTACAATTTGTATACGTTAAATTAACCCTACCCTGAAATGAGCCGTAAGTTCGAGCCATCCGAGACAATATACACTCCTACTTATTTAATATGCGCTACCCGACATTTAGAACAAACGTATGGCATTTAGTACAAACGTACTAAAGAATTATGTGTTTATATGTTTAGGCTTCAATGTGTAATTATAGGGTTTGTTTTATTTCAAGAACTGAATGAATTCCATGACAAATATCAACATCGCTCTAATAACAAGATTGACCTGAGGGTAGTTGTTAAATGAACTCTATGTGCTCTCAATCTAATGTCAAGTTTTTATGCCGACGCCGCTAGAAAGATAACATTTATTTTAACGACATGGGTATCATATTTGCGAGTGTTAGATCACGTGCTTATATATACACGTGTGGATGTTAGATCACGTGGTAATCAATACTTGGAGGCGACTGTAAGAGCAACACCCTACTTGAATGATGTAATTATATGAATTGCATGTATCAAGTTGACCACAATATCTTATCCCCACCATTATATATACTAGTAGATCTACATACCTATACTTTATACACCCTCTCAGATACGTTAAGATGATGATAGAAATCTCATAGAATTATCGTCTCGACATAATTGACATTTTACCAAATTCTACTAATTCATTTATTTACGAAAATTAAAATAACACGCATTTGATAGAAGCACGTGTCAGATGTGTTAGTCAGATGTGTTAGACTATACACATATTTCTGAACAGTTTGGTTTGCAGGCAGATATGGGTCTGTTCTGATACGACGTAGACTTGTAGATTTAACTCCAAGGTTACCCTTGACATTGATAGTATCAACACGTGCTGAGGACATATACGCCTCACTTAGGCGTATTGGTAGGGGAACAATTCCAGGTAAAAATGGTTGAACCCTACCATTCATTTTAACAAGCTGAGTCATACCTTAAAATGTTCCTAAATGATTGTGCGTTACGATCCATGACATTTTTTACCATACTCATGGTGGCATTTTGAGAAATCCAAGATGGCGTCCAAGATGGCCGCCAAAAAAGTAAACATCACATTTTATCAAATTACAGCCTCTGGGACATTGGATATGGTATTTATTATGGGAATAAGTCGTTTTTACAAAAGAATGTATGTTGTTCTTATCATATAAGGTGATTTTGGTGGAACATTGGTGTGATTTAATTTTTTACATCATATTTATCACCAAATAAAGGCAAAAAATAGGGGGTAGGGGTAAGATTTTTAACAACCCAGGAAAATTTTGACCGCATGTATAGCATTTCTGTTGTTAAGTATATGCTATATAATTGGGGGAAATGAAAATGTTTACAAATATACAATATAAAAGTACTTAAATGATGACAATTGACAATCAAAGTGGGTGGGGTACGATTTTATTAAAATCTGAAAAGTGGTAATATTTTACCTTTGATACATATTTGAGACACTATAACATAAATTGTTTACGTTTTCTCACTCCTTCAGTTAGGACAGTTGATATATGTTTCATTTATGCATCTTTCAATCAATATTTCAAGCATTTTCTCAATTTTTGTCTTGATTTGGCCCAAAAAATGACAATTTTTAAGGTAGGGGTAATTTTGTTAATAATGAAACCCTTTCAGCAATGGCATAGACTGGACTTGTTAATGATGAAGAAGAATTTTAGCATAAGTGCACATGTAACAAAATTTGTAACAATACAAGGGTTGTTAACGTTGATGTCAAGGTCATATTAGAGGTCAAATGTCAAATTCTGAAGGAGTTTTTGCAATATGTATGCATGCACACAAACAGGTAAAATGTACAGGAATAAATGTCTTTTGTTCATATCACTTTCTTTAACAATGTACAAGTACAGCTTATTTCTTTGATAAAGGAAAACATTTCTTAGCCATGGCAACCGGAAATATGGTTTCCAATATGGCGGCTATCATCTCCATGTATGTATTATATTATTCATAATCCAGCCACATTAGCATTAATATGAAGGTAATTGTTCATTTTTTTATTGCCCCCTCTCTGTATGTGCAAGATTATGACACTGGTTGACTTCTTACCACACTTACCAGTCTTCCTTATGGTTAAGGATGACAGATCCCAACAATGGTGAATCCTAATATGGTTTAAAATGGCTGTTGCCAACATTGATAAATTCCAATAATAGACAGGGAGACAGTTCTTTACACTTGTGAGTCCGTCGTATTACACAGACTGACAGTTGGTATATTGGTGAATCCCCCATCATACAAAGGAAGATAGTTGCCTACACTGGTGAGTCCCCCATAATACATAGGAAGACAGTTCCCTACACTGGTCTGTCTCCCATAGGACACAGGGCGGTAGTTCCCAACACTGGAGAGTCCCTTATAATACACAGAATAGCAGTTCCCTACACTGATGTGTCTCCCATAGGACATATGATGATAGTTCCCTACACTGGAGAGTCCCTCATAATACATAGGAAGACAGTTCCCTACCCTGGTGTGTCTCCCATAGGACATAGGGTGGTAGTTCCCTACACTGGAGAGTCCCTCATAATACGCAGAATAGCAGTTCCCTACACTGATGTGTCTCCCATAGGAATAGGATGTTAGTTTCCTACACTGGAGAGTCCCTCAAAATACATAGAATGGCTGTTCCCAACACTGATGTGTCTCCCATAGGACATAGGATGGTAGTTGCCTACACTGATGTGTCTCCCATAGGATATAGGAGGGTAGTTCCCTACACTGGAGAGTCCCTCATATTACATAGAATGACAGTTTCCTACACTGGAGGGTCCTTCATAATACATAGAATGACAGTTTCCTACACTAATGTGTCTCCCATAGGACATAGGATGGAAGTTCCCTACACTGGAGGGTCCCTCATTATACATAGAATGACAGTTTCCTACTCTGGAGGGGCCCACATAATACACAGAATGGCTGTTTCCAACACTGATGTGTCTCCCATAGGACATAAGATGGTAGTTCCCTGCACTGGTGATTCCCCATTGAGCTTATAATGATGGTTCCTGACACTGGAGGGTCATCCATGGTGCATATTGCAAGGCAGTTCCCTACACAGGAGAGAGTTCTTTATAGGGCCTAGAATTACAGTTCTGAACGCTGTGGAGACCTCCATTAAGCATAAAATAACAGTTTTCAATGCTGTCGAGACCTCCATTAGGCAAAGAATGACAGTTCCTAACACTTAAGAGTCCTCTATAGGGCTTTGAAAGATAGTTCCATGCGCTGGCATGTCCTCAATAGGGCCTATAATGACAGTTTCCAACACCAATGGGTCCAATATATTGCACAGAAGGACAGTTTTCAACGCTGTTGAGACCTCCATTGAGCCTAGAATGAAGTTCCTAACACTAAAGAGTCCACCATAGGGCCTTGGAAGACAGTCACCAGCACTGGAGAATCCTCCACAGCGCCTAGAATGACAGTTGCCAACACTGATGGGTTCTCCAGTTTTTAACGCTGTTAAGACCTTCATTAGACCTAATATGAAAATAGCCTACACTGGCGAGTCCCCACAGGGCCTTGAATGACAAGTGCCAACACTTGCGAGTTGCCAATATGGCATACGATAACTTGTTCTGTAACTTCTGAGTCCCCCATAGAACTAAGGATGACAACTTTCAATACTAACGAGTCCCTCATAGGACCTTGGAATACTGTTTGCTACACTGGTGAGTCCCAATAGTGACAGTTTTCAACATTGGCAAGTCCCTCATAAGATATACCATGACTCTTTGGAACTTTGAGTCCCCATATATGGGATTGTATGATTATGTCCAGCATGCATGAGGCCCACATAACCTAATATAAGTCTATAGTTCCAACAAATTTGAAGGTGTCTAGAATTTGAACATTGAAATGGTCATTAATTGATATTGGTTTGACTAACTTTAAATTAAAACTAAATTCAGTACATACTTTGTAGCATTTAATGGTAATACTGTCACAGCTAATGTAATAATAACAGTATAAACCATCAATTTAAGATTCCTTGGGTATCATTTATTTCATTCAAATGGCTTTTATCACTAAGCTGTAATGTTCTAAATAAAACATACAACATACAATTTCTACTGAAGAAATACATTCTAAACAACTTAGTTTATACCATATTGAAAGGCAGGAATATATATTATGTCAACACAAATATAGAAGAAATATGTGTACTTAATTTTTTCCCATTTTGACCTTGAAAAGTACTTGACCTTGCACTTACTGTAGTTGCTGTTGAAATTCAATATGATGACCACTAGTTAATAAACATTTTCAATCCAAGTATGTGGTCATTATATCTATTTATGAAATTATCACTTTTGGCATTTACTATTTAGAGTTTATGCATTTCACCAATCGTGGCAACCATATTGGACACCATCTTGGACTTTTCACCTTTCCAAACTGCATTTTTAAGGACTTTTTCTGTTGATCAGCTTATGAATAAATTTCTTTTAAAAGGCAAACATGTTTCTGTTGCAATTAGTTTCACTTTCAACACGAATTTGGCTGGATTATAAATTATGTCTTATGTATATTATATTTGTTTGTATATAAACTATAAATGTGAAGATGATGTCGGCCATATTGGAAACCATATTTCCTGGATGCAATGGTTAAACAATGTTTTCTTATATCAAAGAACCAAGATAGTGTTCGTATTTTGTTATTTTTTATTTTTGTTAAATATATACTTTAGTCCTGCCAGTACATTTTACATGTACCTTTTTGTGGTAATATATACATATTGCAAGTTCTGAAAATCCTTCAGAATTTGACATTTGACCTTGACATTAATATTGACAAAGGCCATATTGTTACAAATATTGTAACAAGTTCACTAATGCTAAAATTCATCTTTATAATTTCATAAAGTTAGTTAACAAGTTTAGTTCGTGCCATCGCAGGAAGGGTTTTCATTATTACCAAAATTACCCCTACGCCTAAGGAAATTGTCATTTTTTGGAACCAAATCAAGAAAAATATTGAGTAAATGCATCAAATATTAGTTAACAATACATAAATAACACATAATGCCAATTTTCTTAACTGTAGGAGTGTAAACATTAAACCAATTTATGGTATAGTGTCTCTTATATGTATCAAAGGTAAAATATTACCACTTTTCAGATTTTAAGAAAATCGTACCCCACCCACTTTGATTGTCAATTGTCATCATTAAAGTACCTTTATTTTACGGTATTTGTAAATATTGACATTCCTCCAACTATATAGCATAAACTTAACAACAGAAATGCTACATGTATCGTAAAAAAAATCCTGGGTAGTTAAAAATCTTACCCCTACCCCATATTTTTTGCCTTTATTTGGCGATAAATATGATGAAAAAAATTAAATCACACCAATGTTCCACCAAAATCACCTAATATTACAAGAGCAACATACATTCTATTGCAAAAACAACTTATTCCCATAATAAATGCCATATCAAATGTCCCAGAGGCTGTCATTTGACAAAAGGTGATGTTTACTTTTTTGGCGGCCATCTTGGACGCCATCTTGGATTTCTCAAAATGCCACCATGAGTATGGTAAAACATTACCCTTGTCATAGAGTACAAACATTTAGGAACATTTTAAGGTATGACTCAGCTTTTTAAAATGAATGGTAGGGTAACTCCAAAAATAGAGGCCTAAACTGGCATTTGTTCCTCTACCATATCGCTTACATGTGTATGTATGGTACAATGTAGTCACATTTAGGCATGTGGGTTATTACACGTGTATGTATGGTACAATGTAGTCACATTTAGGCCTGTTGCTTATTACACGTGTATGTATGGTAGTCACATTTAGGCATGTCACTTATTACACGTGTATGTATGGTACAATGTAGTCACATTTAGGCATGTTGCTTATTACACGTGTATGTATGGTAGTCACATTTAGGCATGTCACTTATTACACGTGTATGTATGGTACAATGTAGTCACATTTAGGCCTGTTGCTTATTACACGTGTATGTATGGTAGTCACATTTAGGCATGTGGGTTATTACACGTGTATGTATGGTACAATGTAGTCACATTTAGGCCTGTTGCTTATTACACGTGTATGTATGGTAGTCAAATTTAGGCCTGTCGCTTAATACACGTGTATGTATGGTAGTCACATTTAGGCCTGTCGCTTAATACACGTGTATGTATGGTAGTCACATTTAGGTATGTCGCTTAATACACGTGTATGTATGGTAGTCACATTTAGGTCTGTCGCTTAATACACGTGTATATTTGGTAGTCACATTTAGGTCTGTCGCTTAATACACGTGTATGTATGGTAGTCACATTTAGGCACGTCGCTTAATACACGTGTGTGTATGGTAGTCACATTTAGGCCTGTCACTTAATACACGTGTATGTATGGTAGTCACATTTAGGTATGTGGGTTAATACACGTGAATGTATGGTAGTCACATTTAGGTATGTGGGTTAATACACGTGTATGTATGGTAGTCACATTCAGGCTTGTCGCTTAATACACGTGTATATATGGTAGTCACATTTAGGCCTGTCACTTAATACACGTGTATGTATGGTAGTCACATTTAGGTATGTGGGTTAATACACGTGTATGTATGTTAGTCACATTTAGGCCTGTCGCTTAATACACGTGTGTGTATGGTAGTCACATTTAGGCACGTCACTTAATACACGTGTATGTATGGTAGTCACATTTAGGCCTGTCGCTTAATACACGTGTGTGTATGGTAGTCACATTTAGGCCTGTCGCTTAATACACGTGTATGTATGGTAGTCACATTTAGGCATGTGGGTTAATACACGTGTGTGTATGGTAGTCACATTTAGGCATGTCACTTAATACACGTGTATGTATGGTAGTCACATTTAGGCCTGTCGCTTAATACATGTGTATGTATGGTAGTCACATTTAGGCCTGTCGCTTAATACACGTGTATGTATGGTAGTCACATTTAGGCCTGTCGCTTAATACATGTGTATGTATGGTAGTCACATTTAGGCCTGTCGCTTAATACACGTGTATGTATGGTAGTCACATTTAGGCCTGTCGCTTAATACACGTGTATTTATGGTAGTCACATTTAGGCCTGTCGCTTAATACACGTGTATGTATGGTAGTCACATTTAGGCCTGTCGCTTAATACATGTGTATGTATGGTAGTCACATTTAGGCATGTGGGTTAATACACGTGTATGTATGGTAGTCACATTTAGGCCTGTCGCTTAATACACGTGTATGTATGGTAGTCACATTTAGGCCTGTCGCTTAATACACGTGTATGTATGGTAGTCACAATTAGGCATGTGGGTTAATACACGTGTGTGTATGGTAGTCACATTTAGGCATGTGGGTTAATACACGTGTGTGTATGGTAGTCACGTTTAGGCATGTGGGTTAATACACGTGTATGTATGGTAGTCACATATAGGCATGTGGGTTTATACACGTGTATGTATGGTAGTCACATTTAGGCATGTGGGTTTATACACGTGTATGTATGGTAGTCACATTTAGGCAAGTGGGTTAATACACGCGTATGTATGGTAGTCACATTTAGGCATGTGGGTTAATACACGCGTATGTATGGTAGTCACATTGAGGCATGTGGGTTAATACACGTGTATGTATGGTAGTCACATTTAGGCATGTGGGTTAATACACGTGTATGTATGGTAGTCACATTTAGGCATGTGGGTTAATACACGTGTATGTATGGTAGTTACATTTAGGCATGTGGGTTAATACACGCGTATGTATGGTAGTCACATTTAGGCATGTGGGTTAATACACGTGTGTGTATGGTAGTCACATTTAGGCCTGTCGCTTAATACACGTGTATGTATGGTAGTCACATTTAGGCCTGTCGCTTAATACACGTGTGTGTATGGTAGTCACATTTAGGCACGTCACTTAATACACGTGTATGTATGGTAGTCACATTTAGGCATGTGGGTTAATACACGTGTGTGTATGGTAGTCACATTTAGGCATGTCGCTTAATACACGTGTATGTATGGTAGTCACAGTTAGACATGTCGCTTAATACACGTGTATGTATGGTAGTCACATTTAGACATGTCGCTTAATACACGTGTGTGTATGGTAGTCACATTTAGGCATGTCGCTTAATACACGTGTATGTATGGTAGTCACAGTTAGACATGTCGCTTAATACACGTGTGTGTATGGTAGTCACCGTTAGACATGTCGCTTAATACACGTGTATGTATGGTAGTCACATTTAGACATGTCGCTTAATACACGTGTGTGTATGGTAGTCACATTTAGACATGTCGCTTAATACACGTGTGTGTTTGGTAGTCACAGTTAGACATGTCGCTTAATACACGTGTGTGTATGGTAGTCACCGTTAGACATGTCGCTTAATACACGTGTATGTATGGTAGTCACACTATATGATAGATCCACACATGTATGATAATGATAACAAGTACCTCAAGCATAAGTAGACGAGACATTGTGAGTACAGAGAAGTTGTGTGAATGGTGGAGAGCCTGTAACGTTATAATGTAACAGATAATTAGCAACAGACAGACACCAGAGTTCATAAAACTCAGCCTTACAACGTTCGATCGATGAAAGTCACAGACATCCACAGAAATTCTCCAATTTTCCCCAGAAAATATTAACATTTGGCGTTTAAGTAAATGACTTAAAAGTACTCGACAATGAAATTGTTGTTTTGGAGAGAAGTAACGTCATCCTTCTGTTTAACATTTCTATATACATGATATGGTGTATGTTGTTTTAATGAAGCCTTATAACTGAAGTGTCTGACAACGCCGGGTTCAACGACTAAAGTCAAAGCACCATTGGTACGCTATTATCCTTGGTTTGCACTGCATTGTGTTTTTTTTCCAAAAGTAATATCTTAACAATATTTCAATTTCTTGAGTATTAAATTCATTTTGGTTGGGTTCCGTAAAATAATGCGACATTGATTTGAAATCAACAGGAAGTGTCACATGTTTTATTTTATAGTAACATTTTATTGACTGAAGCATTTACAATGTATCTCACGTAATCTCACTTCAATGACCTCTACTTTACACATAGCACATCTACTTCTATTTGTGATTCAAAATTAAAGTAATAAATAATGTTGTCGTCTGCAATAGTTCCAGCACTCGTGTACAGTTATATGGCTGACAACATAGATTTCCCAGGAAATGTACCTGAATGCGATCATAGTCTACGAACGTTATACTGGTTATATGAGACTAAATCTATAAAATGTGATCAAACATTATCATGATCATTATGTTAACAAACTATACTGAGTTCCAAAAGTTCTGCATCTTAATTCAAAATTCTTTTTTTTGGGAAAGGTTAACTTAAAAGAACTTTTTAGGAACACTATCTATTTGCGTACCCTTAGTGTTCATGTTGAACCTATTTCCGTTGGATTTCGTCACGCTTGAATGATCACACCATCACAAATGGTAAAAACGTCTAATCAAGCACGCATAATTTGAGTTCTTCATTTTTGACTTTAATTTCACTTCCAATTTACTTGCATCGTGTCTGTGTTACGAAAAAACACAATAAGTTAGTCAAATAAGTTAGAAATGTACGATTAATTTGATTGTAAAAATTGATAATTATGTAAGAATCGTGTACATAAGACGCTGGAAGCTGGTGTTTCACTAAAAATACATTGTGTCGAATTAAATTGACATGTCTCTCTCATAATAAGACTGTTGTATCATCTCCATCCGAAAAAAACTGTATATGACGTACCACGTGACAACAGGTCAAGGGTCAAATCCGCTGACATAGACAGGTAATGCTGCTATATTTTCGCACCAAGAACAACGGCATTGTTGTAGCTTAATTGTAGTCCACCCAACATTAAAATTATGGGGAACTTGCTTTATTGTTACGGTTTTTTTGGCAAAGCGGATGTTTCTTAAAATCTGGCCTGTTGTACAGACTCTATTGCAACATCATTAATTATCTGTGGTCAAAGAGAGATCATTTTCGGTATTTATTACCTCCCTTCCACTACAAAATAGTAGTTTATCGTTGTGTGTACTTTGGAATCGTGGGATGGTGTCACATGTGTTTTTATTATGGATCGACACATATCTTCAAATCGATAACTGCATGGATTTATATCAAGTACACTTCACTCTACACATGCGCATTTGAATTATCATAAATAAGTTGGAGATTCTAGTAAAAAAGACACATCATATATTGGATGCGGAACTTTTGGAACTCAGTATATATTACACAGTAGAAGATAGTACGAAGGGCGAATTAGCAACTTCAGTTTGGTCAACATGTCAAGTTCCGATTTTCATGACAATTCGATGGCTTAGAACAAGAAGGTCGTAACTACAAAATCGATATTTTGAGAAAACACGAAAAAAATGTCTGACATTTACTCTTTACTTATGGTAAAACAAACTTTTACAACTTCATTTTAGTCAACATGACAAGTTCAGATTTTTTGAAAATGGGCTCATAAGAAGCGCCTTGTGATGCTTATTCTAAATATGTATGAATCTTAAAAGGTCGTACGTGACACTTACGACCTTCTAATTCTAAGCCATCGAATAATAGGTTCATAAGAAGCGCCTTCAAACATAAACTTCTCATTCTAAGCCAGCGATATGTTGGTTAATTACGTCATCGTCGTCGTACAAGGCCAGTACATGCACTTGCTGCTTCAACCCTGTTTTAATTCAGTTTTAGTACACTATTTATTTAAATTCTCCATTCATGTCAGTATGTGGTTGAACCCACAAAGTTGAAGTAAAGTGGATCTTGAATAACAAAATTGTTACAAAATGACACAATCCCAGTTAATAAAATCAAATATGATCACGTGAACATACTTGTAACACAATCTTGTATTATTTACATATTTACGACGTAATAGTTTTCTCGTCTGCCTTTCATTTGATTTAATTAGCATGACTGTTACCAGCGTATCTATGGCAACGGAATTAATTGCTGAATTTTGCCGTTCTTTATTCTCTTCAAATATCGCCTACAAGGTCGACACAAGAACACATACTGTAGAAATCTTAAAGACAATCATAGTTTCTGCGTTATAGAACATTATAATATTTATTAGGTGATTTGCGTGTGACGTTACATAAGAGCGTTTGGTTTTCAAAAGATCGTGGACGTTAGTCGTCATGAGGTCATATATCTATTACCCCAGGAATTCCGGGACGATCGACTCCACCATACCATGAGCGCCCTGATTCATTTCCCATGAATTCCGAGGCGACTCCATCACGTCATGCGGTTCCCATCCATTTCAAAGGAATTCCGGGACGACTCTACCACGTCACGGGTTCCCCATCCATTTCACAGGAATTCTGGGGCGACTCTACCACGCCATGAAGTCCCCAATCTATTTCTCAGGAATAACAGGGCAACTCCACCTCGTATAATGCGTCGTAAACCTTCTCATTGCCGTCTCCTTATCATATCGTAGGAACATAGTAATAACAAGAGTCCGGTGTGGTGGGGAATAAATTACATACTTTAGCATTTCGTACTGTCATTGAGAGCATAAAGTACAAGTAAATATAACATAATTTCGATTTATAGCGGACTGTATTTCTGCTAATAGAATTTCATTGATTAAAGAATTAATTAAGAAATTAAGAATTTCCATCACACCATTCGCGATATTTCGTGCTACATCGCTTTCTCTTGATGATTGATTGCAGACTTGTCGCTGTATTAAATAGTAAATGTAATTAGTACTTTGTTAATTGATAAATGAAGGGATATAGCGGTTATGCAAGAAGGCGCGACAAGTACATATAGTCGATTTTTAAAATAAGTAATATGTACTAATGAGGAACTATCCCATTCGAAAGAATAGCGGGGACTACCGTTAACGCAGGTACATACATTTGGCCTAGATAAACATAGTTTGCCTGACAGACGACACACCGTTCTCATTTAATTTTGAAAGGATTGTGCTTATTCGCAGTTGTCATATAGTGTTACTGTTTGTCCTTGCCACTTTGACCTTGTACTGAGTACGTCATATCGTAAGCTTTCTGGTGGGTGTAATTATGTTACTGTGCAAGCATATTGTCAAGATGATTGTGTTTGTGTTTTTATTTTGTTATTTACAGTAGAGTTATACCCTAGTCACATTTGTCCTACGAGCTCCGTACGAGTTGATTTTCTTGACTCGCACGACGTCCGTACGGAGCCCGCACGGAGCCCGTACGGATATCGAGACTCGTACGAGCATCGTACGGATTTTCACAACTCGTTGAGGATTCGGTGACCTGGTGAAAACCATACATTCTGTTCAACTCGTACGAGACCCGCACGAGATGTAACCAGATGCAAATACCGTTAGGATTAAAATATTTCAGACTCGTACAAGTTTGTAAATCCGTACGGACATCGTACGAGCATTTTGACCGTAGCATTAGCACGTGCGCGAAACAAGCCTTGTAATATGTTGATACGTGTTAACCTCGTGCTAGATCATTCCAATAAATAGATCAAAGAAATATACTGGTCAGTAAATAAAACAAAAACTTAACAAAATTTAGAGATTTAAAAAACTAATTGTTTATTTGCAAGTTGCTACGAGCAATATTGTAATCATGACATCACAATGGTTATATTCCGGCCAGTTTAAGCAATGTATTGTAACCAATGACAATTGTATATAACGTTAGTGTTTTTTTTTATTCCACGACCTTTCGGCACACAGTCTTCTTCTGGTGAATTAAAATAACACTTTACATGTAAACAGGAAGTATTTATAATAGTCAATAAAGAATACTATATATATGAGATATAAGTTGACTTACCAAAAATGAAATACAATATACCGACAATACGATGTTCCATCATGGAGAAATCTCCCCCAGCTGGTGTCGCCATGTTTGTCATTGCAGAGAATCCAAAAAACAGGAATACACACGTCACCAAACTGCAGATTGTCTGTTGTGTGTTTCTGCTACTGCCGCTGCACTCACTCCAGTTATAAATAGCTGCACGTAGAAATCATGCAACACGTTAAGCAGTTGTCTGCACAAGTCTGAGATAGTTCTCAAACAAGTTGTAAACAAACCATATAAATAGTATATAGAAAATCATGTAGTTCCTTCAGTACAGTACACAACTAAGATGTTTAAACTGTTTTATATAGCACATGAATCACAGTTTTATATCAGTAATTCATCTATCGATGCTTGATGCATGTTGCGCTAATTGTGAACATAGCTTTAACAGTATTAGTAAACGTTTCATGTTGATCGTTTGATGTGAGAAACATGATTATAACATTCTATATATAACATAGAACCTCGCCACAGTTATACAGTAAATAACAAGAATTATTCATACAGCACGTATGCCTATATATTCAACGGAAAATGAACACACGCATTTCCGAACACACATACATGATCAACAGACATACATGATCTACATCTATTATAATGCACTGTACAGAGTTTTATACATGTATTGAAATCATGGATCTTAAAGATAAAACAGATATGTTATTCTCTATTTGATCATCGCTGTGTGTCCAGTTTGATTATACAATAAACAAGAAAACAAAACATGCCCTGTAATAGTAAGGATTGACTAGTGATATAATATGCTGAAAACGTTTTGTAATCAAGCCAGTATGAATTGCTTCAGTAGAATAGCGCGGGTTTTTTTCTAATGTTGAAATGATCGTAAACATGGAGTAGATTGCTAATGGAGAGGAGCATAATGCATATTGATGAGATCGCTAATATTTACACGTTGATAACAACGCCAAATCACACAGATCTTTAACTATTTGGACCCTAACAACGGTATGTGCTGAATGTCTTTGAAATAAATATATAAATTATGTAATATAGTTTATGTATTGTAAAAGTGATATAGTTATAAAGAGAGTATAATGGATATGGATCATATTTGATGTATTTATTGATGATCCCTAACATCCCTGATTACAGTTCATCCCCATCATCTGTTTAACTCCAATACCAACAATAACATGATGACTATTGGTGGAATTTATGTCGAGTAAAAGTGTGTAAAACATGTGATAATTACAGATAGCATGTTGTTATAGGTACTGGGGGTAACCATGTGCAAATGGAGGTCAGAATGTTGTACGTATTTGTACAAAGACATTTACAATAAACATCTTATCTGAAGCGAAAGAAAAATGCATTCATAATAATAAGGCCATACCAATCGGGGTTTATGTTTAGCGTCGTCGTACGCCTAGGTTGAGTCGATTTTCAAAATAAAAAAATACATCCGAAAAACAGTATATTTCAATTTTCATGCTCTGTGTGAATTTTGCTTGAAGGTAAAGTTGTGTTTCATTTGAAATTTGAAACTATCGTCCACCATGAACTCGTACATGTTTTACGTATATGCACATGCTTTACAATGAACATACATGCATACTATCAATAATTTTGTTGTCTCGGTCAAGGACAACTCATGAAAATACACAGATATTTCCGATGAATGTCTGTGTCATTGATGTAAGGATAACAAGGAGTATGGTACACGCAATCAATCCGGGTGCCGCGATATCCTGAAGCAATACAACTACGCGTGTCCGGAAAGAAAGTATACAGTTTCAGTTTATTTTTATTAAATCTTAACGTCCTGTTATGGCTGAGAAATTTTGCACATGGTTAGTCAAAAGATTCAATTTTTTTCTTGTACTAATTTGATAATTGTATATTTGTTTTAAAATGTCAATTTTCTAAAGCTGGCCATGGCGTCATCTTGGTGTATTTCACGACGTGTTCACAATGTCCGTACTTCAATGTTTCCCATCTTGCACTCATTCTTTGAATTTCACAAATGTCTAAACTGATAGTATGTACATATGATGTGTCCACGTGCATGTGCATGGTCGTTGACTTTTAATTGGCTATTCACAAGCGATTCAGAATGACATATAGGAAGATGTAAACCCATTATGTTACCTTTGTTAAACAGTTTCATTTTTGAACTCCACAGCAAATGTTTTGTTTTGAATGTTGCATGTTTCATGCAAGTGGAGCCAGAGTCACACATTGCATTACACGGTGTTGGATGAATTTCACGAAACATTTGGTGTCAAAATAATATCAAGGAAATATGTACCACTGTGGTGTGGAATGGCCCGCCCACTGCCCGGATCTTAATCCATTTGTGTTCTTTCTTTTGGACTATCCGAAATGGCTAAGGTACACTTCAAAGCTAATGTACATATTTTCTCTCCTGAGAAACATCAAAAGACAATTTAAGAAGATCAGTTTGTAGAAATATGTGTAAATGTAATCAGCACCTTTAAAATGAGCGCAAAAAATCAGACAGACATAAATTGTGAAAATGTCGTAAATTACGTCACAGTCATGATGTCGCGGACAAAATTAGGTATTTTTAAGAATTTGACATTTTTCAAAAAAAATATTTGAGTTAAAATTTTCAAACTGGTATCAGAAAAAACTTACATCTTATGTATAAACATTTTCGTGTTCCCGATTTTAATAGTCAAACTATATAATAGCCGATTTTAACTAGTCTCGCGAGTGATGATTGGTTGGTCGGTCGATGGTGTGTACTACAAGCGGTTACGATGGTTGGTCGGTCGGTGGTGTGTATTACCAGCGGCTACGATGGTCGGTCGGTCGGCGGTGTGTATTACAAGCGGCTACGATGGTTGGTGGGTCGGTGGTGTGGATTACAAGCGGCTACGATGGTCGGTGGGCGGTATGTATTACAAGCGGCTACGACGGTCGGTCGGTCGGCGGTGTGTATTACAAGCGGCTACGATGGTCGGTCGGTCGGCGGTGTGTATTACAAGCGGCTACGATGGTTGGTGGGTGGTGTGTATTACAAAGAGCTACGACGGTCGGTCGGCGGTGTGTATTATAAGCTGTTACGATCGTTAGTCGGTCGGCGGTGTGTATTACAAGCAGCTACGATGGTCGGCGGGTGGTGTGTATTACAAGCGGCTACGATGGTTGGTGGGTGGTGTGTATTACAAGCAGCTACGATGGTCGGTCGGTCGGCGGTGTGTATTATAAGCTGTAACGATCGTTAGTCGGTCGGCGGTGTGTATTACAAGCAGCTACGATGGTCGGCGGGTGGTGTGTATTACAAGCGGCTACGATGGTTGGCGGGTGGTGTGTATTACAAGCAGCTACGATGGTCGGTCGGTCGGCGGTGTGTATTATAAGCTGTAACGATCGTTAGTCGGTCGGCGGTGTGTATTACAAGCAGCTACGATGGTCGGCGGGTGGTGTGTATTACAAGCAGCTTCGATGGTCGGCGGGTTGTGGGTATAACAAGCCGTTACGATGGTTGATCGGTCAGCGGTGTGTATTACAAGCGGCTACGATGGTTAGTCGGTCGGTGGTGTGTATTACAAGCGGCTACGATGGTAAGTAGGTCGGCGGTGTGTATTACAAGCGGCTACGATGGTTGGTTAGTCGGTCGGCGGTGTGTATTACAAGCGTCTACGATGGTCGGCGGGTGGTGTGTATTACAAACAGCTACGATGGTTGATCGGTCGGCGGTGTGTATTACAAGCGGCTACGGTGGTTAGTCGGTCGGTGGTGTGTATTACGAACAGTTTAGACGGTCGGTCGGTCGGCGGTATGTATTACATGTAAGTTTATATACTAGTACAAACAGTTACGACGGTTGGCTACAATGGTTGGTCGGTCGGCGATGTGTATGTATTACAAGCGACTACGATGGTTGGTCGGTTGGCGGTGTGTATTACAAGCGGTTACGATGGTAAGTCGGTCGGTGATGTGTATTACAAACAGTTTCGACGGTCGGTGTTGTGTATTACAAACGGCTACGATGGTCGATCGGCGGTGTGTATTACAAGCTGCTACGACGGTGTGTCGGTCGGCGGTGTGTATTACCAGTAGCTACGATGGTCGGTCGGTGCTGTGTATTACAAACAGTTACGACGGTCGGTCGGTCGGCGGTGTGTATTAAAACGGCTACGACGGTTGGTCAGTCGGCGGTGTTTATTACAAGCTGCTACGATGGTCGGCGGGTGGTGTGTATTACAAGCGGCTACGACGGTTGGTCGGTCGGCGGTGTGTATTACAAGCGGCTACGATGGTTGGTCGATCGTCAGTGTGTATTACAAGCAGCTACGATTGTTGGTCGGTCGTCAGTGTGTATTACAAGCGGCTACGATGGTTGGTCGATCGTCAGTGTGTATTACAAGTGTAAGATGGTTGGTCGGTCGGGGTGTGTATTACAAGCGGCTACGATGGTTGGTCGGTCGTCAGTGTGTATTACAAGCAGCTACGATTGTTGGTCGGTCGGCGATATGTCGATCAGTCAATACGTTGAACACAATACCTTTTTTGGGAAAATTTTGGACTGTAGATTGGAGGAGAACCTACATACATGTATATGAAATGAATTCATCAATCCTACGCAAAGTCATTAAAAAAATGATACGTGAAAATAATGTCACATTTACTGTTATTCGATAACGTTCTTCTTGTGAGAATCAGTTCTACACATGTGTAGTCCATCAGACGAGTTTATACGCATACATACACATGTAACTAAAGCCGTGCGACACTTACTCGAATTACTGCTTTCACATTTCGAACATGAGTCGTATTTACGTTATTATATGACGTTATTTCAATAAATTGTGTATAAAAATGCTTCGACGAATGTTCGCAGTAGACCTAATGGCTTAAATTATTCCACGAGTAAATAGTATGCACCAATAACATGCGACCTGCATCTGGAAAAATGTGGAAGCCATACATATAGTTCATCTTCAAAAGTCCAGGTATATAATTCCGCACAAATACGAAGTTATATAATTATATATACGCGATATGTTATCATTACATTACTTGGTTTGATTGTTTTATCATAATATAATAATGATTACGAAATTTATCGTAATACGATTCGTATAATTCTATTTTGCACTTAGATCAAGTCAATATATGTTTTAGTAATTTAATATCTTTAATATCGTCACAAATAAATACAAAGGAACAGACAAACATGCAAATACTAAATTAGAAAACAAAACGTTCAATAGGAGTGTAACACTTACCGTGAAAGCTCAGTCAGCATCCGCCACCTAATGCCAACTATCCGCCTGTCGTTCTTCTCCTAACATACTCTATCGATTTTTCAAATGTAACTGCAGAAATAATATACTGTCGCTGACAGACTTGTATCGAGACAATATGTCATGGTTACATAAGAACTATGCTTCACTGAATATAATTTACTTTATTTTTAACACGATTTGTGCCCATTGCTGCGGTATACGTAAGTATGTTTGTAGCTGACATATTGTAGTGGGTAGACGTCACTAACAGCTACATATAACTAAGTCTGCCTCATACAGTATTACCTATATTGACCTTTCATTGACCTGTCACAAATTCATGATGCGCACAAAACTCCATGATAATCAATGCACGAAAAAACAAAACATAACGTATTATGTTTATAACAAGACAAACAAACAAACCGAACATCCCAGACATCAAATTGAAATTACAGAACCAAGATATTGAACTTTCAGAAAGTGAAAGATTTCTTGGAATCAATGTAGATAAAACACTAAAATAGAAAACTCATATTGACAAAACCATAAAAAATGTAATACACGACTCTTTCTACTCGAATCAAACAATACTTAAATGTTTCAACAAGAAAATTATTTTTTAATGCTTACATTCTCCCGCATCTAGATTATTGTTGTTCAACTTGGGGTTATACAGACAAAAAGATAATGAACGAAATCATTAAATTCCAAAACGGGCAGCACGTGTTATTCTTGATGTACAAGACTTTGACACTCCCTCTGATGTTTTGTTCAATAAACTTCAGTGGATGAAATTTGACAAAAGAGTTGAATATAAAAAGTCAATTATCGTGTACAAATCACTCAATGACGACCAATTTCCAAGATACATGCAACAAAAATTCACAAAACTAACTAAGTTCATTCATGTAATCTCAGATCCGTAACCAATTAAAAACTATATGTACTATCACCAAATTTTGAATTCTCCAGAAAATCACTTGCCGTCTCAGGACCAAAAGCAGTACAAGATCAGGCTCAAGAAATAAATTCCAAAACGCATACATTGAATGGCAATACCGATATACAAACATTCACATAAAACACGTTTAGTTTAATCATATTTTATTGCATGAATTTTTACAACATTTACAAAGGGTTTGCGTATATACAAATAATTAGAACAAATAGAGGCTTTAACAATGTTATGTTAATTGCAAAAGGATCGGGCCACAATTTATTTCAACATTAGATATCGGCCCTCTCCACATAAAAAAACACGACTCATCCTGTTAATACACCTTAACATTGTAGCTATTACTTTGTTAATTATATTTGTATACTTATTTTTCATGTAATGTACCCTTTATATGTAATGTATATATGATGAGGCCCATATGGAAGATTGCATTACTATAAATATGTTAGCCTCGTAAAATAAAGACTTTACTTGCCTACTTAACTACTTACCTACTTACATTCCGCACCTGTTCCCGATACATTCCGCACCTGTTCCCGATACATTCCGCACCTGTTTCCGAAATATCCCAAACCTATTTCCGAAACATCCCGAACCTGTTCCCGACACATCCCGACCCTGTTTCCGAAACATCCCGAACCAGTTCCCGACACATACCGAACCTGTTTCGGAAACATTCCGAACCGGTCACCGACACATCCCGAACCTGTCCCCGACACATCCCGAACCTGTCCCCGACACATCCCGAACCGGTCCCTGACACATCTCGAACCTGTCCCCGAAACATTCCGAACCTGTTCCCGACACATCCCGAACCTGTCCCCGACACATCCCGCATCAAGTTCCCAACAAATCCCGAAACTGTCTCCGACACATCTCGAACCAGTCCCCGACACATTCTGAACATGTTCCCGACACACCCCGAACCTGCCCCCGACTCATCTCGAACCAGTCTCCGACACATCCCGAACCTGTCCCCGACACATCTCGAACCAGTCCCCGATACATCCCTAACCTGTCCCCGACACATATCGAACCTGTCCCCGACACATCCCGAACCTGTCCCAGACACATCTCGAACCTGTCCCCGACACATCCCGAACCTGTCCCCGACACATCTCGAACCTGTCCCCGACACATCCCGAACCTGTCCCTGACACATCTCGAACCTGTCTCCGACACATCTCGAACCTGTCCCCAACAAATCCGGAAACTGTCTCCGACACATCTCGAACCTGTCCCCGACACATCTCGAACCAGTCCACGACACATCTCGAACCTGTCCCTGACACATCTCGAACCTGTCTCCGACACACTCTCGAACCTGTCCCCAACAAATCCGGAAACTGTCTCCGACACATCTCGAACCTGTCCCCGAAACATCTCGAACCAGTCCACGACAAATCTCGAACCAGTCTCCGACACATCCCGCATCAAGTTCCCGACACATCCCGCACGCAGTTCCCGACAAATCCCGAATATGTCCCCGACACATCCCGCATTAGTCCCCGACACATCCTGCATTAGTCCCCGACACATCCCGCATTAGTCCCCGACACATCCCACATTAGTTCCCGACACGTCTCGCATCCTGTTCCCGACAAATCCCGAACCTGTTCCCGACACATCCCGAACCTCATGGGTTCCACCAGGGATACATCACCGACACAATCCGAACCTCATTAATTCCGGTTGGAGTACATCACCGAGGAAAAAGGCAGACTTATATACTTCATCAAATTTTTATAATTGAACTTATACTGACGTAAATATATATTTGCGGACTTGTTTTGTAATAGTGGAACTTTTGGTCACCGATGGTCTCTAACACATATCTGAATGCAGATCTCGTGAATATGTGGAATAATACAAAAATAGAACAAATGCTTTTTGTTAAAACATTTATTTCTGTATTTGGAAAACAAGTGTGAAATTCGCAGCGTTCAAGTTTATATCAGTAGACCTAATTTTCACCATTGAATCGTAAATACCACTTCAGGTACTGTATGCAGCAAAGTGGAGACATCGCCAATCTTGGGGTACCCGGTTGCACATGATTGATACATTATCTACAACATAAAACATGCCTTACATCAGCAGTGCATGTACATTGTATTTGGTTGCACGATTAATCACTCCCGAAAACAATACAAGAGATGTTTGTAAAACGTGTATTCCCACATAGCAGCAAAGTTGTAAGCGCCACAGGGTCCTTGGTCCAACACCCACTCAAAATCAATAAGTGGCATCGACTGTTGCTAGTCAATCCCAAGTGAAGGTTCTAGGACATGTTGGAAACCATTTGGTTTACTGACCAACCGACGGACGACATGCGCATTTAGCGATAGATCACCTCATATATAACATTGATTGGTACTGTAGTAGAACTGTTGTTGTAACAGTAAACCACAGATAAAAGTTAAGTTACCAATTTTTCTGGGCAGACTATTTCTCTCCTGTGGATGTGGCAGCCAACATCGGTCTGCGGCACCCATGAATAGACACTGCCCTCACAGGAACATTTGTACAATTGATGGAGTGGAGCAAGTGGGTCTTGCTCAGAGTGTTAACCGTTGAACCCGGGACCTTTCGATCCCGAAGCGCGCGCCCTACCTCTATGCCACCGCACCGCCCAGATGAAACAAGACTCATGGTTTGCGACGTTGCGTTCGCGAACATTTCGTACACATCAGTTTTAAAATGGTTCTATAGCTGTCGCAAAAACATGAAGCGTTTCTCAAAAAGGTACGTCAAACCCTGAACGTAGACATTGTAAGTTAAAGGGCTGTCGCAAGGCAGGAGTGACACATGTCTTAGATAACCATTCGAGATCAAATCAAACGATGGTGTTAACAAATGTGACGTTATCATATGGATGTACGTATGTTTTGAATGATTACCCGCGGATGTTATATACAACATGTTCAATACCGTGTTGTGTATCCTACACTATCAAGAATACAAAATATTACTTCCGTGTTTCCAAAGGCATAAAATTCTGACATTTCCATTTACTGTTATATTGGTAAACGAGAACGTCAGCCAATGTCCATTAAGGAAGATGGATCTACCGGCGGATGACGAATGTTCACGTCAATGTGACCCCTATGGTGATTCAACATAACGTAATCTTACCGTGAAAGATGTGCCTGTACATTTCCAGAATGCAGCATGAGTACCAATAGGTATAAGTCCATTACCAGCAAATATAGCGATAGGTTCTCCTCTAGGGATACCGTAACAATTATCCATCACCTGTAAATATAGTTGTACACGTGATATATGGTAGTACATGTGATGTTTGGTAGTACACATGATATATCGTAGTACACATGATATATGATAGTACACATGACATATGGTAGTACACGTGATATATCGTAGTACACGGCATATATCGTAGTACACGTGATGTATGGTAGTACACGTGATGTATGGTAGTACACGTGATGTTTGGTAGTACACGTGATGTATGGTAGTACACATGATGTTTTGTAGTACACTTGATATATCGTAGTACACGTGATGTTTGGTAGTGCACGTGATGTATGGTAGTACACGTGATGTTTCGTAGTACACGTGATGTATGGTAGTACACATGATGTTTCGTAGTACACGTGATATGTCGTAGTACACGTGATGTTTCGTAGTACACATGATGTATGGTAGTACACATGATGTTTCGTAGTACACGTGATGTTTAGTTAGTATTACACGTGATGTTTCGTAGTACACGTGATGTTTAGTAGTACACATGATGTTTGTTAGTACATGTCATTCATGTTTGGTAGTAACTAGAGATGTGGGGTCGGTATCATTGCATGGTTATCACTGCAGTGTGTGATATAAGATCCGACCCCTAGGACTTCTTTGATTGTATCACCTAATTCAACACTAAAATTTTATTGCTAAATGGAAACATGTCATGTGACACGCGGCTTAGATGTTTGCTGTATAAGTTGGTGTATGTTTTGATGTATAATGCTATAATGATGTTTTCCCTCAACATAATACAATGCAAGCACCATGTAAAGTGAATGGATCCTATTGGTCCAAGCGTTAATTAATACTACCAAATGGTAGATTTACTCATTCTACTCATCCTACGGTGAGGCACTTGAAATACAGATATATGTGCATGCATTATAGGGGATTCAAAATTTGGTCAGCCCTAATCTCGCAGTGAATAGTTATTATTAAAAAAATAGCCATTAAACGTTTTAATTTTTCTCTCATAAATTATCTTTAATTGTTTAATGATGTTTAAAATTTTCCCGGTCTAGACCATATCATAATATCAAAATTTATTAGGAGAGTTGATATGAAGTAAAAAATGATATAAATGTGGCCACTGTCTGCAACAATCGTATAAGCTCGACCATTTCCGTTTGCCTCCGGTATTTTCCATTAGATAAAAACCGTGGTGATCAGAATGTGTCTGCAAGTGACGTCATCTTGTTTAGCGCGTTTATCATTCGTCTGTTGACCAAGATCAAGTGAATTTTGTTCTTATCAAGAATCGCCGGTAAACGGTGAAATTATTATTTAAATAACCGATTACAGCATAAAAGTACCCGTTCTACGAGGAAATTCGTCTATAATTTAGATTATTACGTAGTCACAATAAGATTGACGGCTCAGAGGCTTGAAATTTAACGTAAGTATGTCGGCCTAGATCAAATTCGTACTGAATTTAATAAATGAAATGTCAACAATATAACTGACACTCCTATGTCTGAAGCAATGTTTATAAGATTATTTTGTTACTGTACATATGTACAATTCAATTACTTATGGTAAAGAAACTGTAAGTAATAGAGGATCTTGAATGAGGCTAATTCATTACCATTTTTAGGCTGGCGATGTCGCCAGATCTATTACAATGCCAAAAAACGAATTCCACTAAGATGAATTCACTCCCGAAACTGACAACACAGAATCTATACAGTCAATGAAAATAGTTCCTCCTCGTTAATCAGTTTTGCAATATTAGATCATTAAACTTTCCCTGTTTCATTTAATCTGTTCGATTGTAATATATTAGTTTCTTTTTGTAATGGAAGGAAATTTTATGAAATTAAAAGAAAGGTGTTTAAAGGCGTTGATAATTATTACTACGCGTTACGAACGCGATATATAGCGCGTGCATCAATGATTTTATTATGTTAAATTATTTACTTCTATATTCTGTAACGAGATTGTGGCCGAGTGGTTAAGCAACTCGCTTAGTTAATTTCTGATGCTAAGGTTCAGCGATCGAATCACGGCGGCTCCAATATTTTTTTTTCGTCCAGCACTTATCTCGCTTTCGACTTAGAAGACCACTTGGTGTTATATTGCTTGAAAAGCTATTGTCCCGTTGCAGTTCACCAGCCTGTCAGTACTTCAGTACTTTGATTATTAAACGAGTTTAATAAAAAGTGTAAGGAATGAGCAAGAATGTAAGATTCTATTTATCATATAACCTTAGTAAACGCTAAATATCTTAGAAAAAATGATGATGTATGCTGCATAGGTTCATGAGGTTTCAAACAAAAAATAGTTGTACTTGGAGCGTGGCGCACGGACTTCGTGGGTGCTAACGGGCCGATTTGAGGCAGGGATTGGCTTACGTTACATCACCCTGAACCAATCAACCAACCACCGTCAAGCTTATTAGCATATTTCTGTAACGGGCTTGGAGTGCATTACGATATTTCCGGCACGGCTTTAATGCACTCCCACACCACAGGTTATATGATAAAAGAATATTTGCAAGTATTTACATTCAACTTTTACTTGTGATAATTCATAATTGTGTGAAATAGGATAACGGTACCGTTATTCAAGCTGTGGGCAAATCCTATGAGGACTGTCCACGGACGTTTTTATGCTGGCATAAACGATTAATAATTTTCGAATTTATACAAATTATAATAACAAATAACTCTCACCCTGGTAAATTCAAGATACTAGATCTACTGGTACCTTTAGAGTTCCGGTTGTATATCATACACAAAAATGAACAATTATCCTCTGTATAAAAATTCATATACAGTATATGTATAAAATTAAAATGATGACGTCACGTCGCATCGATCCAAATGCATAGACGTCGCGTCACAAGTTGGAGCTATTTTGCGTAACGTCAAAAACGCCGTTATTTTAGCTAAATATGACGGACATAAGGCGTACAATTGACAGAATAACTAAATCATGGGCGCACAACAACCATAAACACATAAGTTGTGTAACTATGTGTATAGGGGGTATATTCAGCATCCTTAGGAATTACAGAACTTAGATTTAGGCAAAATAACTTGTACGTAATTAACCATATTGATGTAATGTGTGCATTTATCCCTTTGCTCTTTGTACAGTTTAGACTAGCTTGATGTAACCCCAATGAACAAAGAATTCTAAATAAAAATCCCTTGATGAATAAAGTACTGTGTACATTTCCTAGTATATAAAAAAACATTTTCCAACCAATCTTTAAAATTTCGATTTCAATTTTGCATTGAATTATCGAAGCTACAACATAAACACTTAGGATATTTTGACGTTACTTAGTACGAAATTTTGCTGGTGGGACATTTTGTGTCGACATTGAAAAATACTAATAACTTCATCGTATGTTGAACGATTTTGATAAACAATATACTACTCAACAGCGTGGAAAAAACGTATTTTATAATTTCAGTGACGAATATTGTTTTACAGAAAATTTCACGTTCGATCAAATCGAATTTCATGTTTAATTCAGTTTTTAGTTTTAAGCACAGGGTGGGACATTTTAGGGCGACAAAGAAAATTTGAAATTATTTTTGATTTCTTGACTCAAAATCTAAAATGAGTACCGTATTTAATAATATATGAAAAACGTATTTTTATAGGAAATTTCAAAGGGAAATTATTAAAAATAAATATTGCAGAACAATTTTATCAGTGTAATAACAACTTATTTTCCTGTAATTTTGAAATCTCTACTCAACTGTTCCCGCAACACAGAATCAAAATATTTGACTTTATGATGATGTCATTTTCTTTTACGTTAATGACATCAACTTTTAACGTTTAAGAATAATTTTTGCGTAAAAATATAGAAATTTTGCGTATGAATTTTGCTCTCCACACATTTGTCTCAAGCCCAACGAGATTGGATGTTACATCTCTACAGTGATATTTCACCGTATTCTGGTTCTTTCGAACCCTGAAAGTGTGGGATTTTGTAATAAAACTCAAAACATATACATTCAGGTCGATTGTGCTGATTTTCTTCGTTCGATTGATATATAACATATTATATTTATTGCAACAAACAGAATTACATTTGCACCATTTGGCAAATAAATTACGCGAAATTGAAAATAGCTCCAACTTGTGACGCGACGTCATCATTTATATTATTTCTGTCGCCCATTGGCATTGATTTAGGGAATCCCCGATGTATGCGTATAATTATGGGTACGTGCCAGAAATCTGTTTCTATACACGTATAGGTATTTTAACCGTATACACTTTGCTTAATCGGTCATTCATTAAAGAGAAATTGCTCTGTATTAGCGAAACGAGTTCCTCTGAAATTTCCAAAGATATACTTAACAACTTTTCTAAGTCCTCATTTTCATGTATCCATAACTTTTTTATTATAAATAATGAAGTGATAACATTACTCACATGAAGTTTCTACAACGGAGTCAAACTAATTCGCGTATCGAACTGGCCGTATGTCACGTTGTCCGTTCGTCACAGCATTGACGTGCGTTTTGTTATTTTTTGACGCCACGCGTTCACATATACCTTGAGTGTAGTTCAAATGCCTTCATTGTATAACCAATGACTCACCACGTATGAAAAACAGTTTATACAAATAATTTAGATATCACAGGTATACGTCGATTGATGTCAGAAAAATATGAAGTGACGTCAGTACGGTACAGAGTAGCAATTAGTGTCGCCAGTCATGACTTATTACCTAAACATCTACGTCTGATATCTTTTAAATGTATACGTGTCTATTTGAGTGTTTAATTCAAGGTTAATGTATAGTTTGCTTGTTGTGTTATACTGATTGAAGAACATGTAGCATTTAATGTGACGTCATGATGTAAATTCGATCTACGCCAAAGACACATGGCAACTTTGAGTTTAGACGGTCAAATTAAATGAGTCTTTTCATTCAGCAATGCTTTCCACTCGCGTATTTGACTGTCAGTAGAAACATACGACTATATGGTGGTCATCCAAGATAACAAAATAGGTATTTGCGACTTTTATTTTAATGCGGTCTTATGTTATGCGTGTGTCCATTCAATAAATTTAAAATAAAATCGACTTTTTGGTTTACAATTCTGTAAACCTATATCACAAGAAAGTTATAGCCAAATTTAGTTGGGCTACATACACGTTTGAAAAAGTTATCTTAAAAAATCTAAGTGTGGACTTAGAAAAGTTGTTACGTATATCTCATGTACCGCATATATCATATACATATGTACGTGTTAATAAGTATATGTATGTACATGTACGTGTATTACCTTGACAGCTGATCGCCAATATCGAAAATTTGAAGAACTGGATTTTGGAGTACTACAAGCATGTAGTAACAACGCCTCGCTGTCCCCTTTGTTACTAGATGTAGGACACATCCTGGACTGTGAGTGTGTGGCGGGTGAATGTGACATAGCAAGCCTCAACATTATCTTCCAATCACAATTACTCGATGCTGAATACAGTTTAAATACTGGTCAGTATAAAACATTGTTCACGATATGTTGACAGATATATCTTATCACATATACTATGGTACAATGTAAGCATATACGACACTACATTGTATTCTAATGAAAATATCGGATGTGGCAGTCCATTCTTCTATAAAATAGTAGTTCACATTTCCTATTATTACCCCTCACTTTTTGGTAAATTTGTTAATTTCCTATAGACATAGTGGACAGCCGGGGAAACGGCCGTGGGTTTACCTTCCAGCTTCCCTCGCACTGCCGGGGAAATGTTTTGGATTTTGTCTACGAACCAATACCCTGGTGACAATATTTAGTTGTTTACCATCAGCTGTCCCACGCAGGGCGGGGGAATGGCGAGGGGTTTGACAAACCAAAAGTAAAAATCCCCGCACATCCCCGGAGGTGTGGGGACCGTAGATGTAACTGACTGATTTATCTATCTACCCATCACGCGGACGTAGACATTTCAAGCGTCGATTTGCTAAGAGTGATTCAATAGTAAAAGAACAGTAAATACATTTGTAATTATAGAACAGTATAATACAGGGGTAAAAGTAACCATCAATCACAGCACATGTTAATCCTAATTGCATGAGCTAGGGTCTGTGGTTTAAGGGCTTTAATGAGAAGAAGAGCTGTCGGAGGACAGCCACGCCCGACTAACAAGTTATTGATAGTGAAACAAGAATTCAAAACCTATATAGCAAAATAAGGCTCTGTCAAAATCCATGCAAGAATAATGGGGTGGGGATATCAAACCCTTTCGTCGAGTGGTTGTACGAGTGGCTGTACAGTTACCTGAGCGTGCATGCAAAGTCTTAACATTGATATTCTATGTCCAAAAAGGGCATAATTCTGCAAAAACACAAATCACAGTTATGGGATCTATCCCTATGAGCTTCGATATTCATAGTGGACAATTAAGTGTATGAAGTTTGAAACCCTTTCGTCGAGTGGTTATACAGATACCTGAGCTTACATGCACAATCTTAGCATTGATATTCTATGGTATACTTACGTTTTGGTGTAGGTACTGTAACAAACACAGGCGCTGAAAATATACATACTCGTATAATTATTGTAATGTTAAAATGTTCATATTGTAATGTTAACATGTTCATATTGTAATGTTAACATGTTCGTATAATTATTGTTATGTTAACATGTTCGTATTGTAATGTTAACATGTTTATATTGTAATGTTAACATGTTCGTATAATTATTGTTATGTTAACATGTTCGTATTGTAATGTTAACATGTTTATATTGTAATGTTAACAAATTCGTATTGTAATGTTAACATGTTTATATTGTAATGTTAACATGTTTATATTGTAATGTTAACAAATTCGTATTGTAATGTTAACATGTTCATATTGTAATGTTAACATGTTCGTATAATTACTGTAATGTTAACATGTTCGTATAATTATTGTAATGTTAACATGTTCGTATTGTAATGTTAACATGTTTATATTGTAATGTTAACATGTTCGTATAATTATTGTTATGTTAACATGTTCGTATTGTAATGTTAACATGTTTATATTGTAATGTTAACAAATTCGTATTGTAATGTTAACATGTTTATATTGTAATGTTAACAAATTCGTATTGTAATGTTAACATGTTTATATTGTAATGTTAACATGTTCGTATTGTAATGTTAACATGTTCGTATTGTAATGTTAACATGTTCGTATAATTATTGTAATGTTAACATGTTTATATTGTAATGTTAACATGTTCGTATTGTAATGTTAACATGTTCGTATTGTAATGTTAACATGTTTATATTGTAATGTTAACATGTTCGTATTGTAATGTTAACATGTTTATATTGTAATGTTAACATGTTCGTATTGTAATGTTAACATGTTTATATTGTAATGTTAACATGTTCGTATAATTATTGTAATGTTAACATGTTCGTATTGTAATGTTAACATGTTAAATTGTAATGTTAACATGTTCGTATTGTAATGTTAACATGTTTATATTGTAATGTTAACAAATTCGTATTGTAATGTTTACATGTTTATATTGTAATGTTAACAAATTCGTATTGTAATGTTAACATGTTTATATTGTAATGTTAACATGTTCGTATTGTAATGTTAACATGTTCGTATTGTAATGTTAACATGTTTATATTGTAATGTTAACATGTTTATATTGTAATGTTAACATGTTTATATTGTAATGTTAACATGTTCGTATTGTAATGTTAACATGTTCGTATTGTAATATTAACATGTTCATATTGTAATGTTAACATGTTCGTATAATTATTGTAATGTTAACGTGTTCGTATAATGATTGTAATGTTAACATGTTCATATTGTAATGTTAACATGTTCGTATAATTATTGTAATGTTTACATGTTCATATTGTAATGTTAACATGTTCGTATAATTATTGTAATGTTTACATGTTCATATTGTAATGTTAACATGTTCGTATAATTATTGTAATGTTAACATGTTCGTATATTTATTGTAATGTTTACATGTTCGTACAATTATTGTAATGTTAACATGTTCGTATATTTATTGTAATGTTTACATGTTCGTACAATTATTGTAATGTTAACATGTTCGTATATTTATTGTAATGTTTACATGTTCGTATAATTATTGTAATGTTAACGTGATACATTCTGTACGAGTACATTTAGTTAAGTTAAGCTACCAATTGTCTAGGGCTCTTTTCAGCTGTTAGGCCGCTCGAGCACCCTTTGACATTTCAACTTCCCCTGGCCATTGGGCTACATATGGAAACCTACACTCGTGTCTCCCTGGGGAGACTATTTCTCTCCTGTGGTGTGGCAGCCAACATCGATCTGCGGCGCCCAGGAATAGACACTGCCCTCACAGGTACCATTTTACACCATGGTGTAGTGGAGCATGTGGGTCTTGCTAAGAGAAATTAACCAGTGGTCCAGAGGGGGATCGAACCAAGGACCTTTCAATCCCGAAGCGCGCGCCCTACCTCTAGGCCACCGCTCCCCACAATTTAGTTGTCTTCTGTATGGTTTTTCTGTTATCATGTGCTCAAGATAACTGGATTATAAAGGGGTGGTTTGAACAATGTTGAACTGATGTTTTCTGATGGAAATACGCTTGGCAGCTCAGTGTTCGCCATAAATGCATAACGTTAGTCTATAATAGATCACTGTAGGCATATGGTCAATTTGGGATCAGCCTGGATCTCCATAAACCTTAAATTATTACAATTTTATTGACATCTACATAGTTCACTATAGCACATTTACCTGCTTTTAGTTTATTTAATCTCAGATTTGTATTGACTCACTCTTTTCTTCTATTTGGGTAATACAGTTAGTCATTGACGTCAATTAAATGATTCGTTTGACCAAACATTAAGGTGGCGATGCAGACCTGTTGACGGCATGGACGACGGACCGACATAAGAGTGACCACATGGACGACGGACCGACATAAGAGTGGCCACATGGACGACGGACCGACTTAAAAGAGGCCACAATAAGCTCACATGCAGACCTGTTGACGGCATGGACGACGGACAGACATAAGAGTGACCACAATAAGCTCACATGTTGGATAAAACATACATTCTAAACCAACAAATCATTTAAATAGTGAGTTCCGTGTTTTGTATGATATTTCCGTTAATGTTCCATGTTTTGTAAGCAATATTTATAGGGTTCCGTAATCCCTGAGTTCCGTGAAAATCCGTGTTTTAATTGTCAACCTCCTTTAGCAATACAGAGTTCACCAATAACTACAACAACAACACATACCTGAACTCGTCGATGCCGAGGCAGTTACTGTCGGTGCTTTTGTTGATGATGTTGCGGTGATTGCCGGTGCTGTAGTAAACACAGGAAATGGTTTCGCTGTCGCTGGAGATTTTGTAGTAGGCGCTGTAGTAAACACAGGAAATGGCTGTGCTGTTGTTACCGGTGCATCTGGAGATATATAAGTCAACACGTCAACATCTGAGAGGATGCCACAATAGTTATGCAATGAACCATGATGCAATATGTGCTTGTTTTGTGAAGTCATTGATGTAATGTTCACCCGGAATACCAGACACAAATTTTAAACACTATTTAGCTTCTTGCTTCCATCGGTATCAAATATTTAAACCATCAATTTACACCATTAGTATGTAAATCGTATAAAATATTCCAAAAAGTATATTCGGGGAGCAATAAAGGTCCGTACAAGTTTGGGCAACCGGTACATGAACAAAGTTAGTCATAAATGACAGGCAACTATTAATAGACGGATAATCAATGGTTAATGCTTACTTATATAGGTTCCAGGTAGAAGTTTGGTACAGGTTTGATTATAAGTAACACTAGCAGAAGATCTTTGCATTGAACATGGTTCATCTTTAACAAAGCCATCAGTTTGGAAATATACAAGTTGTTGAGTGTTCTGTAATAGGTAAATCAGTACATACGTGTACATTGTATTTGTACACATTCTTCACAGCCACTATAACTTTTACTGACCCACATTCTTTTGAGTTTTGATAGGCAAAGCCAATAACACGAATTTGTGATAAGTAAAAACGTACAAATATTTCAAATATGACATTGCCTAACTAGACGTGATATTTATAAATTTTAACTAGAAAGTTAAGTGCTTAATGATCCCTTTGTACGTTGCATGGTACATAGACTCATACCACGTAATGTATGCATGCTTTCTTTATAAATCTAGGCGCTACCATTCAAAGTGTTGTATGGGATTGAAATGCGATGCTTTTCATAGGTAAATTCACTAATTGCACTCAAGGTTATTACTGGGCTCAGAACAAAGAAAGCCCTAAATTGAACCGTGACAATGATTTTAAAAAGTTATTTTTGGCTCAGAATGGTCAAACAGGTAATTGTGTCCTCTGCTAACACTGCCTCGTTGTAATGGGCTATTTATTCTTTTCGTCGAGAGCATTCATATTTTAATTTTAACCATAATACACGTATATAATAATAATTTGTTTCCCTGTTAATTGCCAGTATGTTGCAAGTTAACAGTTGTGCAAAATGAACCTTTGCTCTACGTAAATTGACATTTGTTGAACCTTTGCTCTACGTAAGTTGATATTTGTTGAACAAAATATCACAGGAATCTTATTGCAAAGTATGTAATTGGCGCGGCATATCATCACCTAAATATTACCCAACATGTCATATATGATAAAATACGAAACATAAACATTGTTCCTGGTATATGAGTGTGATAAAGTATACAATACCGTACCAAGAACTCATCTTGGTAGATAGCAGCTCTCCATCCTGGGTTTGTGATCACATTGGCAACTGTCAACATACAGTTATTTCCCTCCCCGTCCTGTTGTATGTAAGCCACTGGCATCTGTTGTCTATTTTGACATTGATGTAACTCGAACATAACAGTGTGGTGTATACAAACACATTGACTTCCCTCAGTTTGTACGGCCCACAAGCATACTAATGCTGATACTATAATGGCTGAAAACTTCATTGATGTTATCTATAACGAGAGTTAGTACAGATCCATTTATTCTGATAGTGAAATAAAATCAGATTTGCTTTGTACAGGTAGGCTATTTATGTGTTGCATTTTTCAACATTGTTATTAAGGTGACATTCCATTCAAAACTTTTTGTCGCCGAGTTCTGTACGTCGATAATGTTGTACGAGTTTGATTAAAATAGCTCTATATAAGGCGGACATTTGATATGTTTGACGTCAAGATGCGTCTTTGAACTCATGGATTTAAACCTTTCACTGTCGACGTCAAAACGCCAAATAACGTCGTCAGTACCAAGTCTTTTCGTTAATTCAAGGAGTCATTAAACCCTGGTAAATAGAATGATTACGCTGCGAATATAATACATCTTCCTCCAAATGGATTTTATTTAAATGAATATCGAACTAACATATTGCAGGCATCAAGAGCATGTCTGACGATCTCAAGAGAAATTTAAGGTATACGATAAATCAACAAAATATAACAGAAATCTTTTACCTTGATTTGTATTCTACAAATACCACACGGACTAAACTAGGGGTCGGCAAGTTTGGGGTCAACTCTTATCTTATAATGTTTCTCTGATAAAGATCTGTGGTAAGTTTTGTTTTTATTTCCTTGTAGATTGTATTGTAGCTCTAACCTTATCAGTAGGTCAGTGAACCTCGTGCTGCTCCGAGGATCATTTTGGGCGTGAATCCAACAGTGTATAGGATCAATCAACCTTGTATGCTTGCTTCATATAATCCTGTTTGCGGATCAGTGAACCCCGTACTGTCCGAGGATCATTCTGCGCGTGGAACCAACCTTGGATGTTCGCAGTATAATCTTATTTCCTGATTGATCCGTGAACCCCGTACTGTCCGAGGATCATTCTGCGCGTGGAACCAACCTTGGATGTTCGCAGTATAATCTTATTTCCTGATTGATCCGTGAACCCCGTACTGTCCGAGGATCATTCTGCGCGTGGAACCAACCTTGGATGTTCGCGGTATAATCCTATTTCCTGATTGATCAGTGAACCCCGTACTGCTCCGAGGATCATTCAGCGCGTGGAACCAACCTTGGATGTTCGCGGTATAATCCTGTTTGCTAACACCCAAGCAAACAACTATTCTTATACCATTATTATTCGAATCAAATTCAAGGAAAACAAAATAGGTCAGTAACAAAATGTTTATAACTAATTATATGGCTACAGAAGCCTGTGCACAACCTTCTGCGGGCCAAAAGTTATATCTGGATCACATGGGTATACTGTTTGCAGGGGTATCTGGATTGAAGGGGTATCTAGAATGCAGGGGTATCTTGATTGCAGACCCATCTGAATTGCAGGGGTATCAGGATTGCAGGGGTATCTGGATTACAGGGGTATCTGTATTACAGGGGTATCTGGATTACAGGGGTAACTGGATTACAGGGGTATCTGGATTGTAGGCACAGGGGTATCTGGATTACAGGGGTATCTGGATTACAGACCCAACTGAATTGCAGGGGTATCTGGATACAGGGGTATCTGAATTGCAAGGGTATCTGGATTGTAGGCACAGGGGTATCTGGATTACAGGGGTAGCTTGATTACAGGGGTATCTGAATTGTAGACACAGGGGTATCTGAATTGTAGGCACAGGGGTATCTGGATTGTAGGCACAGGGTTATCTGGATTACGGGGGTATCTGAATTGCAGGAGTATCTGGATTGTAGGCACAGGGGTATCTGGATTACAGGGGTATCTGGATTACAGGGGTATCTGAATTACAGGGGTATCTGGATTGTAGGCACAGGGGTATCTGAATTGCTGTGTATACTATATCCAGCTGTGTATGATATATCCAGCTTTGTACGATATGTCCAGCTGTGTATGATATGTCCAGCAGTGTATGATATGTCCAGTTGTGTATAATATGTCCAGTTATGTATTATATGTCCAGTTATGTATAATATGTCCAGCAGCTCTGTATGATATGTCAAGCTGTGAATGATATGTCCAGCTGTGTATGATATATCCAGCTGTGTATGATATGTCCAGCTGTGTATAATATGCCCAGCTGTGTATTATATGTCCAGCTGTGTATAATATGTACAGCTGTGTATAATATGTCCAGTTATGTATGATATGTCCAGTTGTGTTTAATATGTCCAGCTTTGTATAATATGTCCAGCTGTGTATGATATGTCCAGCTGTGTATAATATGTCCAGCTGTGTATAATATGTCCAGCTGTGTATGATATGTCCAGCTGTGTATGGTATGTCCAGTTGTGTAAGATATGTCCAGTTATATATAGTTGTGTCTAATATGTCCAGTTCTGTATGATATGTCCAGTTGTGTATAAAATGTCCAGCTGTGTATAATATGTCCAGCTGTGTATAATATGTCCTGTTCTGTATGATATGTCCAGTTGTGTATAATATGTCCAGCAGTGTATAATATGTCCAACTGTGTATAATATGTCCAGCTGTGTATGATATGTCCAGTTATGTATGATATGTCCAGCTGTGTATATGTCCAGCTGTGTATGATATGTCCAGCTGTGTATAATTTGTCCAACTGTGTATAATATATCCAGTTGTGTATAATATGTCAAGCTGTGTATGATATGTCAAGCTGTGTATGATATGTCCAGCTGTGTATAATATATCCAGCTGTGTATGATATGTCCAGCTGTGTATAATATATCCAGCTGTGTATGATATGTTTAGTTGTGTAAGATTTGTCCAGCTGTGTATAATATGTCCAGTTGTGTATAATATGTCAAGCTGTGTATATGTCCAGCTGTGTATGATATGTCCAGTTGTGTAAGATATGTCCAGTTTTGTATAATATGTCAAGCTATGTATGATATGTCAAGCTGTGTATGATATGTCCAGTTATGTATGATATGTCCAGCAGTGTATGATATGTCAAGCTGTGTATGATATGTCAAGCTGTGTATAATATGTCCAGCTGTGTATTAAATGTCCAGCTGTGTATGATATGTCCAGTTTTGTATAATATGTCAAGCTATGTATGATATGTCAAGCTGTGTATGATATGTCCAGTTATGTATGATATGTCCAGCAGTGTATAAAATGTCCAGCAGTGTATGATATGTCCAGTTGTGTAAGATTTGTCCAGCTGTGTATAATATGTCCAGTTTTGTATAATATGTCAAGCTGTGTATGATATGTCAAGCTGTGTATAATATGTCCAGCTGTGTATAATATGTCCAGCTGTGTACAATATGTCCAGCAGTGTATGATACGTCCAACAGTGAATAATATGTCTAGCTGTGTATAATATGTCCAGCTGTGTATAATATGTCCAGCAGTGTATAATATGTCCAGCTGTGTATAATATGTCCAGCTGTGTACAATATGTCCAGCAGTGTATGATACGTCCAACAGTGAATAATATGTCTAGCTGTGTATAATATGTCCAGCTGTGTATAATATGTCCAGCTGTGTATGATATGTCCAGCTCTGTATGATATGTCAAGTTATGTATGATATGTCCAGTTATGTATGATATGTCCAGTTGTGTATGATATGTCCAGTTATGTATGATATGTCCAGCAGTGTATGATATGTCCAGTTATGTATGATATGTCCAGTTATATATGATATGTCCAGCAGTGTATGATATGACCAGCAGTGTATGATATGTCCAGTTATGTATGATATGTCCAGTTATGTATGATATGTCCAGCAGTTTATGATATGTCCAGCTGTGTATGATATGTCCAGTTATGTATGATATGTCCAGTTATGTATGATATGTCCAGCAGTGTATGATATGTCCAGCAGTGTATGATATGACCAGCAGTGTATGATATGTCCAGTTATGTATGATATGTCCAGTTATGTATGATATGTCCAGCAGTGTATGATATGTCCAGTTATGTATGATATGTCCAGTTATGTATGATATGTCCAGCTGTGTAAGATATGTCCAGCAGTGTACAATATGGCCAGCTGTGTATTTGATACTATGCTAATTCAAGGTTAAATTTCAACAAATTAACTATATAATTAAACACTTTATTTTTGAAAAACAACTATATTTATAAATTAATAATACAAATGTTTCACATAATATAACTCCAATATGATGTTAATTTATACCAAATTTAATCTTAGCAACAATTATACAAGACATTATCTGATAATTATACTGCTCCAACATAAACCACAGTATGTCTAAAACTTGTACATGTAATATCAGAATTGAGTTTAATGTATAAATATACATTGTCCAGACTTTATATCATGTTTCATGCAGAAGTTTGACTTAAAAACCTCAATAACAAAACCAGCTGAACATGAAAATGTGTACAGACTGAACACGTACAGACGGACCACTACAATACGACCAGTTATCTATGATCTTTCTACTGATAATCTGATCATTGAGATTGGACTGTAGTTCATTCTTTAACCTTTAATCTTTCATTTATTTATATGATAGAAATGAAGAACCACGACCAACGCCATTCTGACATAATCTATCCAAAGGTTCAATGCTGATTCAAATTTGCATCTTCTTCATTTCAGATTACTATAAAATTACCACAGCTAGCAGTCAAGGTTCAATGCTCAAAATGAGCAATACATAGTACATGTATTTGAGAAAATGTTATTGAGTAACTTAAATCAGTGGACAACCAAAGCAGAATGTCAGTTATAAGACGCAAGGTAAACAAAATGTCAGATTAACAAGACTCCAATAAGTAAATGATTGTGCCCCAGTGGAAGCCTTGTATATAGCTATCTACACAACAATTTCGTCATGGCATCTCATTCCTAACTAAATTTATCAAACAGAAATCAAAGGACAGACAAACGGAGGGACAGGACAATCACTAAATGCCTCATGCATCATTAGAAGCCGGGGCATAAAAATCTACATACCAAAATTGTGATAGTGTATAAATGACAAGCCAATAGTATAGTTATCTACTAAATGGTTAAACTAAATATGGTAACTATCAAGCATTAAAATGAAAATATCATTATTCTTATGTGGTAATCTTTAACAAAATCAAATGTAAATATGAATTCAATTCATGACAAACAGGGATTCAACCAAAGTATATTTGGATATACCACAAAAACTACCAACAGTTACTACTCAATAATTGCAAATAATTTTCTTATATTTTGTTTTCCAACACACAGAAACATCCTTTAAAGTTTATAAACAAAAGTAATGTAACAGTATTGATATAATACATGAATGAAGCTTATAATGGCCTTCAAGTACATGCATGTGTTCTGTGTTTTACCTACACTAACATCAGCCCAAAACCTGTAGAAGACACCATTCACATGTCCATGATTGACATCAATTGTTAACTTTATTTATTACAATAAGCATTATATCATTACTATTAAATCATGCTTGGTAATAAAGAGTGTTATTGTTCGTCAGCAAATTTTGTTTTGAAAAATACAACTTATTTATTGAGTAGCTGCAAAATCAACACTACATTACCATATGTTTACTGTAGGTGTTTCTTTTTCGACTGATATAGACATTTGGAGAAACCTGCTATATAAAAACATACTAGTCATAAACCTAAAACAAGCAGTGTTTCTGTAACATTAACAACCAACACTCATGTTTTATAACATCATATTTAACACTGACAGATGAACATTCTACAATATTAAATACTGGCACTTGAGAAACAAGAAGTGTGTCCATACAACACAGAATGTCCCCACTATTTGACCATGATAAGGGCAATAACTCAACGATGTGTATATTGACATATTCTTACAACTCAGTAAATACTGGTCAAATCTGAATAAAAGAACATACATGCATAACTGTTTATGCTGACTATTGTTCCTATCCAGTTAGATGACTGTAGCACTAATTACTGTTTAGGCTACAGGCAATACAAGTAATATTTCATAATTTCAAGGACCAAAATGCTGGGTATACTAGTCAAATGGTACTAGAAATATAAAGATACACAACAACTAATGTATAGACAAGGAGAAGTCTACATGCCCCGAGAAGTTAGCTTGTACCTGTA
This sequence comes from Spisula subtruncata, assembly GCA_963678985.1. Lineage (NCBI taxonomy): Eukaryota > Metazoa > Mollusca > Bivalvia > Venerida > Mactridae > Spisula > Spisula subtruncata. The sequence goes on from OY787669.1 coordinate 14,700,241, forward strand.
TGGTTACAACAAACTGCAGGTAGTTTTCTGTATCTCAACCATTTCGTCACAAATTCCAGGCTTTTCATGGCTGGAACAAATCTTTCCATATCACGTAATGGCTTGGGAACCAAGGTATAGACACAATGCAAACAAACAATAATTAAGCATTGCCTTATAAGGCAATATTGAGCAAATATATTGTGAATACATGTCCATGAGCACCTCACATATCATATAAGATATTCTATCATCTTCTCTCATTGTAAGGGTTGTGATAATATATCATTCACTGTATGTCACCTTGTAGCATCTAATACATGGCAATCCTGAATACACTTTTATAGTAAAGCTAGTTTTATAACATAAACCATTATGGCTTAGAGTTTTGCGTCATCATTTCCGTCCTAGTATGGCTGCTATTCTTCGTCGATTGTCAGCAAGTGAGCCACCGGAACGTTTGGTTGGGTTTCCTCCAACAGCGCGCGTTCCTGAAGACGTGTCTCCCATAAATACCATAGTGTTATTGTTTGTTAATGTATATTCACGTTTTAATCCACTCCCGTATGTTCGTGGTTTAGAGGTATTAGGACGATTACTATTGAGAGGTGGGTTTGGCTCAGACATACTGCGTCTAGTGGCAGGATTAGATGATGGCACAACCTCTTCTACTGGCAGAGACAAGTTTGAGTTCTGACGAGGAGTAGAAGTAGCAGAATATCCACCTGTAAAATACAAGAAACAATCAATTATAACATGTACATGATGAGACAACTCAGACTAGTGATCTTGAATATGTCTATGGATAATCAAATTATTTCAAATTGATGTTCTGCAGAGCAGAATTATTTTTAATCTTATTCCAATTTATCAATAAAATTTCCAGCAATGGCCACATATTCAGACTTGTTTAATGCATAAACATAGCATCTTATTTCAAACATTTACTAGACATGAGATTACCAGAGGTCAGTAATTCTAATCATTGCTTAAAATTTTAATGTGTAAGTTTCTTTTAATATAAAAAGAAAAAAATAATGCCTTGTATGACTCAATAAAAATGTTTTTTTATTTAAACATACACAATTGTAAACTAGAGCTGTCGCAATGCAGCAGACTAATATACCTCCGGCAAATATTATCTCAAGAGGTTTTCCTTATGCACATTTAGTTAAGGTTGTTCATGTGTGAAAGTTTGAAGATTATCCTGCAAAAACTGTATGCAAAAACAAGAATGCATGTACAGACGGACAAACGGACGGTCAAGCTGTAAACAGTATACCCCGTAAGGGGGTATAAAAAATGATTAAGAGAGGCAGCAAATAATGAGGGTAGGTAAGGTCATCAAGATGCTAGAAACAAACAACTGTCACAATTAACTGAAAACATAACTGTTACAATTAACTGAAAACATAACAAAGAAAAGAAACAAAATAAACCTCATATGCAAGTTCAAGTCGTATACAATACATATAGTACAATACAGTTAACTCATTAATTTTCATACATTTCAAATTGTGGGGGAATAAAACTTTATTATGTGAATATTAATTAATTGTTGTATTTAGTAAAATTGCAGAAAAATCTGTAGAGGATGAAAATTTGAGAAATACAGAAAAGAGAGGAATGTTGATATTTACATTCACTAACTATATGTATATGAATTGGTCTACAGTAATTACAAATGCAATTATAATTATTTAAAGCACAATTATATACTCCTTAAGTGAAACATAAAGGAATTTTTAAGCCAGTAAATGAGAATTTATACAAGAATATGTAAATCTTGAACAAGAAAATTGAGGAGTAAATCTAACAAACTTCATGCATGCATAATCAATGTAACACTAAGAATATACTTGATGCAGTACAAACACAACTGTATGTTGAGCAAGTACAGAAATATGATAGCTTTGTATAAAACCTACAACATGTGTCAATTACCATAACTATATAAGGCTTTATTCTCTCAACATACCATTCCTTTATCAACTTTTCACCTTTCACATTTTCTCCCAACTTGGCAGATTTTACAAGAAACACCAAGGACTCAATTACAGTCATCAGCGACCTGACACTTCAAGTTTCCATTTATACCAGTTCAATGCACGACTATCAAACACAAATATGATAGTTATAAATATGATCTCATCACATCAAGCCTAGAGTAGTGAGCATTGTTGTGGAAATAAGGAACATTTGATGTGTTGGTGTAAAATAACAACAGAATAAGGTGAACGATAAAACAATACATTAACACAATGATATATAATACCTTCACGGCTAGTATCATCCTCATGGTGAACAATTAATATATCTGTAAAGTGCACTTTATAGATGTATATATACATGTACAGTTAATGTGTTACAAGGTTTCACATTATAATGATATCAGTCACATACAAAGAAACAATGTTACAGTAAGTCAGGATGATGAAATATAAGCCAGAGTCTCCAATGTTTGCTCAAACCAGGTGTATGTTGCCAAAGTAAAGTACTACCGAGTACCGAGCACCTTCGTTCAGTTATCTCCCATTCAATTAAATACAGAACACATGGATTACATCCCGCTATGTAGGGCTTTGCTTAGGCAAGGAACACCAGCTTTCCTTATATCGAACGTAATTTAAACTGATACTAAATGGCTTATGAGTTGACAAATTTGTGAGTGCAGACTTCCTATCGGTCAAATCTAGCTCAGTTGTCCAACCAAATCAGAGTTTTAGTTTTAAATATAGACTGTGCTCTGAACTAACCAGTCCGAGAGGAATACAGACTGTGCTCTGAACTAACCAGTCCGAGAGGAATACAGACTGTGCTCTGAACTAACCAGTCCGAGAGGAATACAGACAGTGCTCTGAACTAACCAGTCGGAGAGAAATACAGACTGTGCTCCGAACTAACCAGTCCGAGAGGAATACAGACTGTGCTCTGAACTAACCAGTCCGAGAGGAATACAGACAGTGCTCTGAACTAACAAGTTCGAGAGGAATACAGACTGTGCTCTGAACTAACCAGTCCGAGAGGAATACAGACAGTGCTCTGAACTAACCAGTCGGAGAGAAATACAGACTGTGCTCCGAACTAACCAGTCGGAGAGGAATACAGACTGTGCTCTGAACTAACAAGTCGGAGAGGAATACAGACTGTGCTCTGAACTAACCGGTCGGAGAGGAATACAGACTGTGCTCTGAACTAACCAGTCGGAGAGGAATACAGACTGTGCTCTGAACTAACCAGTCGGAGAGGAATACAGACTGTGCTCTGAACTAACCAGTCCAAGAGGAATACAGACTGTGCTCTGAACTAACCAGTCCGAGAGGAATACAGACTGTGCTCTGAACTAACCAGTCCGAGAGGAATACAGACTGTGCTCTGAACTAACCAGTCTGAGGCTACAATGATACAACAAGTCACAGCATATAATGGGGGGGTTAGTAGTTAGAAGGTAGATCACCTATAACCTATTTCTGGGACATCAAACATTACTACTGATAGATAACAATATATGTTGTCAAATTTTGAAATGTCAAACAATTTGACAATCCCATTTTCAAGACAAGATTATATCTAGATGAACTGTATAGACTATAACGTCCTTGGGATCAAAGTTCACCTATTATATAAGAAATACAATGCAGATATTAGTGGGTTTTGAATGGTTAAAAAATTGGGTCCAGTTTGAAATCTTCCTGTACTCTAGTTTTTTGGTTTCATTTTATTATATAGACCATATACTGTTAGAAAAGTTTTGCCCTCAAATTTTCATGTCAATATTTTGGCGGCCATCGTGGATTCAAAATGGCTGCCATGCATTTTGTGGGTTAGATTACTAAAACCTATACAGCTTGGTCAATTGTTAGTGGAAATGAGCCAAAATCATGTCAAAATGATTGTAATGAATAACCCTGCATTTTCCAATCATTTTTTATTGATTACTTTATTTGCATATTCTTGAATATTAATGAATATGCAAAAATAATAGCATTTTTGTCATAAAATTGGCTAAAGTTAAAGTTTTACCAAATATTTTCTACATAATGTGACACATCAGAGTGAATTAATTAAATAGAAAAGAAGTAAATATACTAATGCTTCCATAACAGAATGATATCATGTAGAAATTACGCTAAAGTTCAGTTATAAGTGGGTGGGGTAAAAAATTGACAATTAACAAAATGGCCGCCATGCAATTTTGTGGTTAGATTACTAAAACCTATACAGGTTGGTCAATTATCAGTGGAAACGAGCCAAAATGATCTCAAAACGATTGCAATGAATAACCCTGCCTTTTCCGATCGTTATTGATTGATAACTTCATTTGCATTTTCGTGAATATTAATGAATATGTAAAAATAATAGCAATTTTGTCATAAAATTGGCTAAAATTGAAGTTTTTCTATTTAATAGAAAAGAAGCAAATGTACTAATGCTAACATAACATAATGATATCATGTAGAAATTACACAAGTGGGTGGGGTATAAAATGAAATTAACAAAAAGTGTTAATTTTAATTACAGCTACTATTTTTAAACCTGTATGTCTTGGAGTTAGTGAGCTCAAATAGTGTCAAAATGCTCGTAGTATATAAAAAAACTCACTACATCATTATGAATAAGCTCATTTGCATATACATACATATTGAAAGCATTTTAACAATATAACACTATTAAGTAAAATCTTAAAATCATATTCAGCATATTCAGTCAATACAAGGAACTATCTTGATGAATTCTAGTCCCAATGAAGCCAATTATTTCATGAGAAGTCTAATGAGCTGATTTTTGCGATAATGAAGAGCTCAAAGTACCTATCTAGCAATCACTAGGATGGGATTAAGTCATGCATGCGGGTGCCATAGAGTTGTATACATATGATTGTCTTGGTCTTTTTACAATGATGAACTTATAAAGATCTACTTAGAGGTATCAATACAAAAATGTATATAGTGATAAACGATATACACTATAATAGAGGTTTTGAGGCACATGAAAATACACATGAGGTATACTAATCTTTGGTTGTCAGCATGCCCGGCTGTACATTTACCAGGGTGACCCTGGAAATCAGACTGGTAATCCCTGGAATTCCATGGAAATCCCTGGAATTCCAGGGAATTCCATGGAAATTCCTGGTAAATTACCAACTTTCCATGTTTTCAGTCTTAACATGCGGTACTTTTTTACCAGGCTTTTCCAGGGTAGGCTGGACAAGCATGGTAAAAGACTGGACAAGTAGGGTAAAAGCCTGGAAAACTCTGGACTTATTTGACAGACACCCTGGACATTGGAACTCAGAAAATTTTAACACTGGAAAAGCATGGAAAAATACTTTAACTTTTACAGCCCATTTTCCAGGGTGTAGTAGAGTGAAAAATTCTAAGTCTAAAAACATGAAAAATGTTTTAAAAAATCATAAATCCATTATTAATACTTTTTCCCCCTCCACAATGGGATTCAAAATAAAGAAGATGAAATAAAGAATCTGAATATCAAGTGATGAGAATGATATAAGGCTAAATATGGGAATTGATTTACATGTACACAGTAGTTAACAATTATATTATTATAATTAAATCGTTAGTGAATCAAATACACTAGAATAAAAATTGTTTGAAACAGAATTTGAAGGTTAATGAGTCTGTCTATTTGAAGTTGTCTGTATAACAATAAAGTTTGACATGAATGAATATGAGGCTGATTGAAAGAATCATAATATAGAATAAGAATACATCATATTAGATACTGATTAAGCCTAGTGCAGAATTGCTGTTTTTATAACAATTTCTTTTTTTATGGTTATCTCACCATGGTTACATGCATGGAACCTTTTTGTAGCCTGCTTCTTGTTTATACTCTGATTACTTGTGAAATAGATCATGTTTGGTGCATTTAATGTAATATATATCAATGCAATACATGCATTGAACATATAACATACATTATCACCTAAAATGACTCACTGACCTGCTGGTCAAGTACTGCAAGTTAGAAGATTTAATCTACTGATAAGCCACATTTCTACATGGTGAAATGGGTCAGTTGAAACAAGAAGCCAGGGGCACCAATAGGCAGGTTTAATGTTTGTGCTGATGTGTGTACAATTATCAATTGACCATTTGACCCCAAGTGTGCCCCACAGCTGTAACAGAATTTGATAAGCTATTTGGCTAGAGACAAGCCCATTTCTGAGAAAATGAAGAAAAAAGGGTCATATAACAACATAAATATCAATACAGAGAAAGTTTCAGTATATATTCAACAAACTTGATCAAGATTTAATGTGAATGTAAATGTTTTGAAGAGTATAATTATAACTGTGTAGAAATTGGTTATTTAATGGATTTACAGAACTTGGGATTTACCTGCCATGCATGTTCATTGGACTGGTCCATACACATTGAGACAAGATTTGAATGTTTGAATCAGGTGCTGATTTCATTACTGAATAAAATAAGTGTGGTTTGTGTTTTGTGGGCATGTACATCTATCTCCTTGACCACTGGAAAACTATTTATCTCAGTAGCTGTATTATGTTAGTGTATCAATAGGGTGATAAACATTTAGAACATGAGGATTTATTCAAATCTGTGAAAAGCCTTGAAGACGGAAATTTAAGAGATATACTGTAATGGATTGCAGCCCAAATGGCAGGTAAGATGTGTTTATATTTTATAACTAACCAATACATTTATACAATACTTGTATTAATTTTATTGCCTAACATGATGCATACAATTGTGAGACAGTAAAACTTTGTTATCTCGAGGACTCAGCGGGATAAGCAAAATGCTCTGACTAAGTGTAAGAGTGTTTATAAAGGTCAGCATTTTTTTGCCTTAAATGGATGCAGTCATGTTCATAGTTTCATAAAGAGAATCTCTGGTGGCTCTTATTACTGATTCAGTTAAGTTAATACTAGTGATTTGTGCAATGTTTTGTTTTCATAATAAATATGCTGTAATGTTTGGATCAGAATTTATTGTTATGGGCTGTCTGGAGGTGCTAAGTATTTGTTGATGAAACAATAATGATAAACTATCATGGGCCACAAGTAAAACTGATGTAGGTGTATCTTAGTCAAACAATCTCGACTTAGAGTATCCACTTCTAAGTCAAGACCCATTATGCGCTTTACTGGTCATTTTTTGAGTTTCATGAATTCTGTCTTTTACGCCAAATTAGAGCCATTTTCAGCATTGAACATGTAAAATATAATAAAAATAAACGAATGGTACAGAATACCTGTTAATATTGGTCCTTATAATCAATAAATCGATAAATAAATCAGCACGTGTAATTTCCGAAAATCCAAATGTAAACATAACTGTGAGTATCCGGTACGCGTATAACGCCCGTACAGCCCGTACAGATGAGCGCAACACGTGTGTGATTCATATGCTAACGTTGTGCGAATCGCTAAGCGAGCAGTAAAATTCATTTAACTTATCGTATTCTGTTCATAAGTCATTAACTATCAGTTTACAAGAAAAATCAGCTCGATTTGTCAACAATTCTTCGTTAATTTTTCGTTTTTAGTTTCACCCGAGCGAGCTCAGTGTAATTGGTTTCACGCGTACCAGTGTACATCACTGTGAAAACCAAATAGTGCCGAAGATCTCCCAGCATCCTCCATTGTTCTAGAAACTCATTCCATCGAGTATTCTGATTGGTCGATAGGGGAATGCGATCTGCATATCAACAACAAATAGCTGTGTAGTGGAATTTAAAAGTGCGACCTCGTCGTGTTAAAATTGTCGGACAAACGAACCGCTGAGTGTTTTATGGATGTTTTTGGTGCAGATAACGAGAAAAAGGGTTGATCTTCGTGGACATGCTATATATTTCATGGTATTTACAACTTTTCATTCACCTTTTCAAGTTGCGCCAAAAATTTGATCGCAAAGCCCCCCATAAATATGACACTTTCATCCACATCTGCGGTGGAGATAAAGGTCAGAAATTAAAAAATCTCCTAGCAGATTGCCCCACATCTAGGTGTATCTTAACCCAGTTCTAACTGACAAATATTGAGAATTAAAAAAATTATAACTATATTTGCAGACCCAGTTTATGGAAGATATTTCCCACTATTCGTACCCGGATTTGGGAAAAGCTGCCAAAAGGCTCTTCCGACGCCTGTATAAAGAGGAGGTATGGCAGGGGTAGGACCCTGTCTGGATTAAGGGTCCAAAAAAATGGTGACGAGAGCCGGCTTTGGAGGATCTTTCAAAGATGAAAATATGGTAAACTTTAATTGATGCTAAAGAAAATAATTGATAGGAAGGTAGTTAAAAGGTTCCATTATGGTGTAAGTGCTAAGCATATGGGACAGTCTGACCATTATAACAAGTAGAAAATATCACAAATACAGGTTAAAGGACATAAATCACTTCATGAATCATACTATTTATTAGTTCTCATTTAGACTCATTTAAACTTACTTAAGCACCTTAAATAGCCAGTAATAAGAATGCCATTGGGTTGTATTGAGGCAACTTGAGTGTTTACAATGCCTTTTTTCAGAAATTATGAAGGAAAATATGGGGCGACGGCGGTTCACATGAGGGAGAAGATCAGGGATTTGCTAAAGCCAAGCAAGATGAAGAAGAAAAATTAATTAAGGAAAAAATGAAAATGAATTTTGAATCAAATTGTTATATGTAAATACTAAAATTAAAATGCTGATAGTCACCTTGATCAATATCGATTGTTTTAATTGTTTTGCCAGGCTCCCCTGTCTGCATAAATGCTAAGGCGAGCTTATTTGTGAACATTGCATGACCATGTATCAAACCCACTACCTTTACCTCTTACTCCCAGGATAAATGTCCAGGCTTTTCCGGGCAGCCTGGATAAATGTCCAGGCTTTTCCAGGCTATGCTGGACAAATGTCCGGGCTTTACCGGGCAGCCTGGACAAATGTCCAGGCTTTTCCAGGGAGAGTGTGGAAAAAAGTCCAGGCTTTTCCGGGCAGTCTGGACAAATGTCCAGGCTTTTCCAGGGAGTGTGGAAAAAAGTCCAGGCTTTTCCGGGCAGTGTGGACAAATGTCCAGGCTTTTCCGGGCAGTGTGGACAAATGTCCAGGCTTTTCCAGGCTCATTCAGACTGGACTTTTTACCACAATGTCCCTGGAAAAGCCTGGACAATTAGTCCGAATACTCCAGGCGGACATTTTACCATGGAATTCCAGGGATTTCCATGGAAATCCCCGGTACTTTTTCACCCGGGTGCTTAGAAAACAGACCAGAGCACCAGGCACATCTCATTGACTCGTTAATAAGGAATTTGAAGAATCTGTAGAGCCAGGGCCTACCTCTGATATAAAGGAAACTCGCCAAAGCATGAACGATACAACAGATAACATGAACATTGAACAACACGCAGCTACACCAATTCGACATCGATAATGGACGATATCCTAGCCTAGATATATAGCTCTCAAAACGATATAAACCCACTAACGTCATTTGGATTGGACCTAGCACAAAAACGCCAAACAAGGAAATGAAGGGGGGATGGGGAATATATGGACTGACACACCAACCAACCTCTTTTCTTGGTCTAGCTGCCTTGGGGATAGTCAAAATATCAGAGTAAACAGTATGATGCAATGAAGTAAACCCCCCAGACTATTCTCAACTACAATGGAAGGCAAAACCAACAACACTATTATCAAGACTGTTAATTTTTGCAAATATGGCCAACAATTACTTTATTGTATATATTTTTTAAATGCATTCTCTAGTTATGAGTTACCTGTATATTATGTAAATAAAACTATAATGAAAAGTGAATCGAAACATGTCATTGAACAATTCGACATAGTACCAGCAGTAATAATGAAATACATGTATATATAATTGTTGACGTCATTGATTTTGTACTGTCAGTTGGAATTTCTTGCAAACATATACGTAAACATGTTTGGAAATGTCCAAGGTTTTTGTTGAAAATCTTGTATATACAAATTATTGCACTAGAAGAAAGAATATTTTATAGCTATCAGTGAGATGTAAAGCACATGTAGAAAGGAGAAGAAAGTAATAACTGTTCATTGGACTGTAATTGCAAATGCAACACCATTAGACGATATTCTCACAGACTGTAAATCTGATGATAGGTTAACTGTATATTTGGCTTTAAAGGGACGAGTCTGTAGCCGAAGAAGTGGTGTTTGTCTGCAACCAGGATTATCGGCTTCTTGCACTAGATGGCCAGGCATCTGCAGTACTATCCACTTCATGGCGTTTTCAGACCAGTTGTTGTGTTGTCTTCCTTTCTGTCCCCTACATTCTACATATTGTTTTCTAAGACTAACATGCCTTGTGACGTGGCCAAACCACTAGAGTTTTCTCCTCTTTATGGTTGCTAGCAAGGGTTCCTTTGGGCCAACAAGTAACAAAGCTGGTAACCAATTGCTGTCATAATGCCAAACCCTATAATATGATTTCTTAAAATCGAGTTGAGGTAAATGGCAAGTTGGTGTTGGAGATATTTGTCTATTATAAATCTACAGTTTAACATCTGCGCTATTGTGCTTCTGACTGCTTTGAAGTCAGTCCGCTCCTCAGAGTGTATCATGCTTAATGAATGCTTGAATGAAGAACTTAGCTCAACTAGGAACATATGATCTACCAGGAACTCAAACTATTGCTGCATGTATGTGTTAGTTATGCAAATTTCTCAGTTCTAAAAAATACACGGTCGCGCCTAGGTGAACTGTGTTCGAAGACATTTTATCTCTTTCATGGCATGATATCAACATAAACTGCATATTTGAAGGACGTGCTCGACAGTTTGTTCTACTTCCCGGCATGGACAGATCGGACATGGCACCAATTTGTACTTCCAATACATGTGAGAGTTCAGCCTGTTGTGCCCCTACGAGCGTAGTCAAACCATTATCACTTGTTCTGACCTGTTGAGGCGATGTCAAATGGTTACAGGAAGCGCCCTAGTTCCTTTGCGGGGTGAGTCATGCCTAGCACTTCAACACCTCAGCTCTGGCCACTGACAAGTGGGGTAAACAACTGGCAATTTTGTAAGTCAAAGCCCGTCAGTACATAGCCTTTCCGTAGCAAGTCCTACCAAAGTGCCTCTCCGTGGCGGCATGGAACAACTGGGCACCTTACCACCCAGGCTAGACTATGGAGGGCTCGGGACCACTCTTGAAGTTGAGGCAGCCGCGCCACGTCAGTTGCCCACCAATGATTCCTCAGTCAATGGGTTAAGTGACCCCTTTGATACCCAGGGTTATAAGGTTCCCCGCTTACTGGGTCAAGTAGGAAACCACTGCCTTGTGATTAGTTGTTGGATCGACAAAGGCTAAGCCCGACAGAAAAAACCCAGGGAGTTGAAATCAGCAATGTTGGGCTAAATGGCACTCCCTAACATACCACAACATCATGTAAAACTGTCATGTCTACACGGTCACCAAATCTAAAAGATGTTACATGTTAGCAATAGCTACATTTTGTAGTATGTAAATGTATTGACAATGAAGAATGTTTAATTACCAGGCAATTGTGTAGGTAACCTAATTACGAGTCATAATTCAGGTGTTTGTTTTTGTTTTCGTAGACTGACTGATTCATAAAAAATAACCATGTAACACTGTAACACTGTAGTACATTGTATAATTAAGGCTTTGATCAATAAAAAATCTTCAAAAAGCTATACTCCAAGAATGTTAAAACTCTGTTTAGATCATCATACTCCAAAAAATCAACCAAGATAACTTAGAGTTACATAATGTCTATTTGTTAATTGTCATTTTATACCCCGCCCACTAATACTTTAACTTTGTATATTTTTTCTTCATTATATCACTCTTTTGTGATAACAAAATTACAACCTTCACTTCTATTCTATTTAATTCTAATAAGTCTACTCCAATGTGTCACATTTGCAGGAAATATTGGGAAAACTTTAATTTTAGTCAATTTTATGACAAAAATGCGATTATTTTTACATATTCATGAATATGCAAATGAGGTATTTAACCAAAAAACAATCTAACACATAGGATTGTTCATTACAATCATTTTGACACCATTTTGACCCATTTACATTTAAAATTGACCAAGATATATAGATTTTAGAAGTCCTATCACAAAATTACATGGCGGCCATTTTGAATCCAAGATGGCCGCCATAATATTGACATGAAAATTTGAGGGCAAAACTTTTTTTCAAGTACAAGGCTGAAGTAACAAAATTAAACCAAAAAACAAGAGTACAGGAAAATTTCAAACTCATTCACCATTTGACACCGACTATATTGTTGAAAAGCCACCTAAATCAAATTAACATATTTTTAATGCTAACAAATAAGTTCAAAACAATACAAATTTATGTAATCAAGTCATACAAGAATGGAAGATTTAATAGTGATACACAGACTCTTTAACCCATTGTGAAAGTTAACAATGTTATTTTGGTAAGAAAATCATTTAACTTCTTGGATAGAATGATACAGTGAAGGGAAACAAATCAGTGAGAGTAGATGTAGAAACATGTAAATCTTACGTCCTAGTCATTTATGTTGACCAGCATTCAATGTTAAGGGAGGTAATTTGTTGAGTCGGCTCCCTGATCTTGTTCCTGTCAACAAAATATTACACTGCTATAGCTTGACTAATTTCACTTGACCCTGACCTTTATGCATGAATATATTATAAGGTTCTTGTTTTGAATATATCAATTTCCGTAAGCAAGTCGTGCAATATTGGTATTTCTAATTATACTCAATATCACTGGTTTCGCGTCATCATTGACGTCGCGGCATTTTCAAAACTCAATCCTCGTGTGTTTATCAAATTTAAACTTCCTGTGGTTGTTGTTAAAATAGGTCACACACCACTTAATACTGATTTTAAAGATGCACACATTCTGTCAATTTCTCGAAATGAGCCCACATGGGAGTGCTAACAAGGGACAGTCCAATTATTGCTAGCACTGCATTGCACATTATTTATTCGTCAACATGAAGTTTTTGAAGTGTTGTTAGTTCGTTCAGTAGCCTTAAACTTTAACTTTTAAAATTATTGATCAACCACAAATAGATGTGAATATAGCGTGGTTAACATTTAGTGGTGTGTAACCTTTCAGTAATACAAATAACTGCTTGGAATTTAGACTTACCGCGAAACCAATGATGACGTCATTTGACTTAAATGGACGATACCTATCGTAAACAAAGCAGCACTACACTTTATCTTTGCTACTTTATTGGCCTATTTGCAGTGTATTTATTGTAAATAGGATGGAAAAGAAAGATTGCATCAAGTTTTGTTAGATAATATGTCGATTTTTACATTTGAATAACTGTTTTACTGTAAGTACCGCGAAACAACAGTTGGCCAGTATAGTGTATGTATTACATCTGGAGCGTCATCGTGATACTACCCGACTATGAAAACAGGTTCGTGTCAAATTTGCCAAGCTATATTAACATCTGTCTCTATATAATGTCAAAAATATATTTAAATCTCCAATAATAATTTAAGCAATTTATTATTATGTGGTCAAAGGGAAACAACTCGTGATTATTTTGGCTTGTTACAGAAATATGTTTTCATTCTTTTCTCGGTAATTAGTGGGAGATTTTTGTTGAACATTTGAGGAGTTTAAGCAGTAATGATTCTTCTTTAGTTGATAATATTCCCGAATCGATTTAAACAATAGAAATTATAGGGAACGCCTCTTTTAAAGGTCTGAACATAATCATCTTTTCCACCAGCAGTGACATATGGAGTTCAAAATAAAAAAATTTCCTGCTTAGGTTGAAAATAAAATCTGCAAGCTGCAATCTTAGCTTGAGAATTATGAGTTTCTAACTAATGAACAAAACATTATGAAGTATGGTCAAAATAAAGCTCTATTCTAGAATTGGTTGACAGTCTGCACAGCCTTGCAGAATGGCGTGACAAATAATAGAGAGAGAATTACACATGAAACATCTGATGCTGATGACCTTGGGAAGAATCTGTGTTAGCTGATAGCCTTGAACTGGTATAATGATTCTCCTGATATTTCTAATATCAAACCTTGATTACAATATAAACCATGTGCTTTAAAGAGCAGTCATCTAAAGCTAAACAAAGCTAAATGAAAGGAATATCAATAATGTAGGCTAGACACTACTCAAATGATAAGAAAATCAATGGAATATGGCATAATGCATTATTAATCTTTGTAGTGCTAAATGTCCATAAAAAGAGATATTAAAAACGAAATCTCTGAGATCTGAACTTAAAGATTCATCTCAAGCTCTATGACTTAAGAAATGTTTAAACAATAGTTAAATACCATATCACTACTAGCTTACCATCAAGCAAGCAACAAAGCAATGATAATCACAAAGGAGAGGGTAAAAATGACACAGAGTGGGTGAAACTGACAAAGAAAGGGTGAAACTGACACAGAGAGGGTGACACTGGCACAGAGAGGGTGAAAAAGGCACAGAGAGTGTGACACTGGCACAGAGAGGGTGAAAATGACACAGAGAGTGTGACACTGGCACAGAGAGGGTGAAAATGACACAGAGAGTGTGACACTGGCACAGAGAGTGTGACACTGGCACAGAGAGGGTGAAAATGACACAGAGAGTGTGACACTGGCACAGAGAGGGTGAAAATGACACAGACAGTGTGACACTGGCACAGAGAGGGTGAAAATAACACAGAGAGTGTGACACTGGCACAGAGACGGTGAAAATGACACAGAGACGGTGAAACTGACACAGAGAGGGTGAAACTGACACAGAGTGGGTGAAACTGACACAGAGAGTGTGAAACGGACATAGATAGGGTGAAACTGACACAGATAGATTGAAATTGACACAGATAGGGTAAAACTGACACAGAGAGGGTGAAACTGGCACAGAGAGGGTGAAAATGACATAGAGAGGGTGAAAATGACACAGAGAGTGTGATACAGACATATAGTGTGAAACTGACACAGAGAGGGTGAAAATGACACAGAGAGAGTGAAACTTACATAGAGAGGGTGAAAATGACATAGAGAGGGTGAAAATGACACAGAGCATGTGCAACTGACACAGAGAGGGTGAAACTGACACAGAGAGGGTGAAACTGACACAGAGAGGGTGAAACTGACACAGAGAGGGTGAAACTGACATAAAGAGGGTGAAACTGACACAGAGAGGATGAAACTGACACAGTGACACAGAGAGGGTGCAACTGACACAGAGAGTGTGAAACTTACCATTGGACTTAGTATGAGAGCCTGTATTAGAAGTAGAAGCAGAACTACGTTTACAGTATAGTTACACTAACTAGTTAAACAAACAAGACATTCATTTGTTGGATGTCAAGCCTTTATAATATTGTTCTAACATCAAACATTATTCAAAGAAATGTCTAGCAAAGAAACCAAATATATGAAAGGAACAAACAGTGTAATTACTGATCTTAGATAATGCGAGTATTTCACTTAAACATCAACTTTTTTTTTTCCTTCAAGACACAAACACTTTTAAAACAAGAGGGCCATGATGGCCCAATATCGCTCACCTGATTATACATGAACCCTGCACAATTTTCACCCAAAGGAATAATTTGAACATCTTGGTCACTAAGAAAACCACAAGATGATGCTACATACCAATTATCAAAACTCTAGGCAGTGTAGTTTTAGGCAAGAAGATATTAATATGCTTTCGCTATATAAGTCTATATAAAACGGTGACCCCCGGGTGGGGCCAATTTTGACCCCAGGGGCATAATTTGAGCAATCTTGGTAGAGGACCACTAGATGATGCTACATACAAAATATCAAAGCTCTATGCTGTGTAGTTTTAGACAAGAACATTTTTAAATGTTTTCCCTATATAAGTCTATGTAAAACGGTGACCCTCGGGGCTGGGTCAATTTTGACCCCAGGGGCATAATTTGCACAATCTTGGTAGGGGACCACTTGATGATGCTACATACCAAATATCAAAGCTCTAGGCATTGTAGTTTTAGATGAGAAGATTTTTATATATGTTTTCCCTATATAAGTCTAAATAAAATGGTGACCCCCAAGGGCAGGGCCAATTTTGACCCGAGGGGAATAATTTGAACAATCTTTGTAGAGGACCTCTAGCTGAGTCTGCATACCAAATATGAAAGCCCTGGGCCAAGCGGTTTCAGAGAAGAAGATTTTTTAAGGTTTTCCCTATATAACTCTATGTAAAATTAAGGGCCCCGGGGCGGGGCCAATTTTGACCACAGGAACATATTTTGAACAAACTTTGTTTGTAGAGGACCCCAAGGTGATGCTACATACCAAATATGAAAGCTCTAGGCCTTACGGTTTCTGAGAAGAAGATTTTTGAAGTTTCCTTTTTGAAAATCTATTTTTAGCCTGTGTGACCTAGTTATGCGATGGATCGGATTTTTTTAACAACTTTGCTAGAAGTCCACCCAAGGAACATTCCTATTAAGTTTTATCATATTTGGCCAAGCGGTTTAGGAGGAGAAGTCGTTTGAAGAAATTGTTGACGGACGCACGACGCACGACGACGACTGACGACGGACATCTCGGTATGACAAAACCTCACCATGACTACTTTGTGGTCAGGTGAGCTAAAAACAAACATTTTATTTGATATCAAAAATTGTTTTGATCACTCACATTTACAGATTGTTTGCTTTAACATCAAGCATTTATTTTGCATCAATGGTTTAGTTCTAGAATGATGTTGGCAATAATAAGGTACATGTGCTATTATATCACTCAACATGTACTTTAACACTGAACTTTTATATTTGTAATTTTAGGAGCCAAATGACTTGTTCGTTGATTAGACAATCCATAAAAAATAGTAAAACATTAGAAAGCAATGACAGTTCATCTGTCAAACTGTAGCATTATGTTATATGTCCAGGATTGTCAAACTGTAGCATTATGTTATATGTCCAGGGCTGTCAAACTGTAGCATTATGTTATATGTCCAGGATTGTCAAACTGTAGCATTATGTTATATGTCCAGGATTGTCAAACTGTAGCAATATGTTATATGTCCAGGATTGTCACACTGTAGCAATATGTTATATGTCCAGGATTGTCAAACTGTAGCATTATGTTATATGTCCAGGATTGTCAAACTGTAGCATTATGTTATATGTCCAGGATTGTCACACTGTAGCATTATGTTATATGTCCAGGATTGTCAAACTGTAGCAATATGTTATATGTCCAGGATTGTCACACTGTAGCATTATGTTATATGTCCAGGATTGTCAAACTGTAGCATTATGTTATATGTCCAGGATTGTCACACTGTAGCATTATGTTATATGTCCAGGATTGTCAAACTGTAGCAATATGTTATATGTCCAGGATTGTCACACTGTAGCAATATGTTATATGTCCAGGATTGTCAAACTGTAGCATTATGTTATATGTCCAGGATTGTCAAACTGTAGCATTATGTTATATGTCCAGGATTGTCACACTGTAGCAATATGTTATATGTCCAGGATTGTCACACTGTAGCAATATGTTATATGTCCAGGATTGTCAAACTGTAGCATTATGTTATATGTCCAGGGCTGTCAAACTGTAGCATTATGTTATATGTCCAGGATTGTCAAACTGTAGCATTATGTTATATGTCCAGGATTGTCACACTGTAGCAATATGTTATATGTCCAGGATTGTCAAACTGTAGCATTATGTTATATGTCCAGGGCTGTCAAACTGTAGCAATATGTTATATGTCCAGGATTGTCACACTGTAGCATTATGTTATATGTCCAGGATTGTCACACTGTAGCATTATGTTATATGTCCAGGGCTGTCAAACTGTAGCAATATGTTATATGTCCAGGATTGTCACACTGTAGCATTATGTTATATGTCCAGGATTGTCACACTGTAGCAATATGTTATATGTCCAGGATTGTCAAACTGTAGCATTATGTTATATGTCCAGGATTGTCAAACTGTAGCATTATGTTATATGTCCAGGATTGTCACACTGTAGCAATATGTTATATGTCCAGGGTTTGATTTCATAATAATCAAAGCTAGAAATGTTTCTTGATTTATTTCTGGTTATTATGACCAACTTACGTAATAGACTGCATCAATTAATATAAGGTTAAACATAAAGCCGGACAATCCAGTGAAGTTTGGTCAAAATGTCATGTTATGTGAATATGTTGTTGTTTAAAGCAGTCATAGATGCACATTATGTCAGGATAGTTAAGGTATTAATCCAGACACTCATTATGAAATCTAGCCTTGTGAACATTTGTCAAGGTAATGAACATACCAGCTGGTTTCTTGAGATGTAATAATTCTTCCTTTGCTGCACTTAAAGCTTCTGTCAGTTCAAATCTCTCCTCACACTCCTTTTGTACCGTCTCCTGTAGATTCTTTATCTGTAATAATAAACATAATCACATACAGTCTGGATTCTCGTTCTATTAGAGCACTTAATTATTTCAATGTACAGTGGAACTTGGTTATAACAAATCCTATGGACCCTACACTTCATTGCGCTTCATCCGATTTTCGCTATGCTGTAAAGCGAGTAATATTCTGACATAGAGGTTGCAAACTTAAGGAGAACATTGTATTTCAACTGACTTTTGTTTAAATCCTCAATAATCTACCAGTAGAATTAATAATTTAGTAAAAAATGTCAATGATTCATTTTCACATAAACAAGAGACTGATGTAAGATAAATCTGGTGGTGTTTCCAAGGCATGTTTCCTAATACAGGATTAACTGTAAATATTTGTATGTTCATCTTTATACAACACCTACCTCCTCCTGGAAAACTTCCCCGGCCTTCGTTTGTTTGTCGAGAATTTGTCGTGTATCTTCAAGTTCTTGATGTGTCTCACGTAATTGTGACTTTAATTTCATGACTAGGTCTTCATTGCCAACATCTAAACGAGCTGAAAACACAAATATAATATTCAATTCTATTTGGTTTGGTACAATGCACAACCTCACTACAGTACTCAATCATCCTTACGACAAGATCTGGGGCCTTATTCACCACCCAGCAAACACGGGACGTCGGTACAACGTTGAATCAAGGTTGAATTCGGGTCGTGACGTCGGAGACCGTAATCCAACGTTAATCCAATGTTAAAACCACGATGTCTAACCAACGTCGTGGTGCAACGTTGTTACAACGTCTGATTGTGGTCAGAAACGGGTAAGACGCAATAACAATATATAATTATTGAACAAGGTGATAAAATTATCGCAAGCCTGTTTGCTGTGGTAGAAACCCTAAGATTGTAGTAGCATTTGCTTCATTTGTAATCAGAACAGAGTCAGTTCCCTTTACTGTGCTCAAAAAGTGTTCACTAGGCGGCGCTCTAAATTGGCAGTTAACTAGCTATCTTACTTTCATTCCGAATAAAAAAGAATTACCTCCCTTGAATAGAAATATGAGTAAAGGAGCAGGTACTATAAGGGGTGGTTTTGGCCCAAATAGTTTGGAAAAAATAAAATCTATGTTATGAAAGTTTTCTTTACAGAAAACGATAACCCCATATCTTGACTGTCTGTCTATTATGTTTACACAAATTTATATGAGCTGGATGACGTCATAAGGGGTCTCATTTGACCCCTAAAATGGCCAAAATAGGCAATTTTTGTCAAAATATGGTCATAAAATGACGAATTGCAATACGAGCACAGGCGTGTACCAAGACCAAAATTTGTACAATTGTTGAAAATCATATAATTCATGAATACACAAAATATAAAGTTGGTACACGCCTGTGCTGATATCTAATTTTTAAAAATTAGTAAAAATAAGAAAATATTAAATGAGAGTGTGAATTTTTGGAATCGGTATACTACGAGAGGTGCCCCACTTATATTTGAACAGTGTTGAACATGACATATTTTCATGAAAATATGGTATAAATCAAATATTTCTTTTGTACTGTGTAAACATATGTGTTAGGTAACATTTATACTAACTAGTTGGTTTGTTTGATAAATAGAATGAACAAAAAACAACACTTTTGTAGAGGGTATGGTGTTTTGCGTTTTGAAGGTCAGCCACTACCATAAAAGCACTTCGAAGTTGTTGGTTGAGCATGTATATTCCATGTTTGTGAAGGAAATATGCAATTTTTGTCACAGGAAGGATGTTTTGCGCTTTGCTGCTGTTTTTACGAAATTACGCAAAATATTAAAAACTGACAAAAAGTGATGATATATACCAAAATCTTAAACTTTGGTTATTTGATAAGTAAGGCATATCCAAAAACCAAAATAGGGACTTCAGCGACGTTAAGAGTACCCATTGGAACTTTCGATTTGTTCATTTAGAGAATTATACATACCGGATTCGGGATAAAATCGGTGATAACCTGCTCAATACCACAAAAACAACATAAGGGAGACAAATGTCTTTAACGCTGTGTAAACTTCAACGGCACCGTAAATGCCACAACTTTGTCAGCTCTGTAGAGGCAATGCTTTATCGTTGAAAAATATACCATGAACGGACAGCCTACTATATGATAAATGTTGATAAGGCTACCCATAAGTTGACACTCGTTAAGCTTCACGTGTTTCCGAACGTTTGCATGACGTATGCTGTTGTTTGCTATACTGGCTTAATGGAACACATATGTTTTACTAAAAAGTCAAAGGTGAATGCACATTGCCTTGTACATTAGGTTCCAAACCGTTTTTGGTCAAAATGTTTTCAAAACAACTTTTCTGGAGACCATATGGGGAGCATGGTGTTTTGTCAACACGGAACTTCAACTCCCTCCACAAAAACAACATTCTGTACCTTAAGAACACACATTTGAAGTATATTACGCAATATTAGTCAAGGCCAACGTCTAATGAACATATACCCACAAACCCTTTAGTCTATGGAATATTGCTGAGTTTATTACAGGCGGGAAATGCAAACAGCATCGATCGGATTATTCGGTCTTCAAAAAGCCAAACACCATACCCCCTACAAAATTGTAGATTTGAGTGCAAACTAAGAAATTAAATAATAATCAATAGTTGTATGTGTTTTATAACACGTTATTGTGCACGATAATATAGAAATATTTTGCATATATATAATAAGCATCGAACTATTTGATATTCAATACTGTTCAAATATAAGTGGGGCACCTCTCGTACAATGTCATTAGTTAAGTTATTTGAAAATAAATCACTATGGCATATGCAAATAAACGTCTAGTTTTATATATTACAGCATTGTGTACGAAGCTTTAGCAAAAGAAACGCTTTTTTGGGATAAAAGTGACAAAATATGAAATAAAAGTGTGAATTTTTGGAATCTGTTCATTGCAATGTCATGAATCCCTTTATTTGACAATTAATTGCTTTGGTTGTTGCATAGTAACCGTAAGTCTAAGTTATACAAATTTCAGATTCAAATCTGTCTGCAAACAAGGTATATTTTGGGGTAAAATTAACAAAATATAAAATAAAAGTGTGAATTTTTGGAATCGGTACACTACAATGTCATAAATCATTATAATTGAAAATTAAGTGCTGTGTTGGGTGCATAGAAACCCAAAGCCTAAGTTATACAAATTCTAGTGTCAGATTTGTATGCAAATGAGTTTTATTTTGGGGTAAAAACCACAAAATAAGAAATAAAGTGTGATTTTTTGGAATCAGTACCGTGCAATGTCATTCAATATTTTATGTGATAATGAATACCTGTTGTGGATGCATAGTAACCCAAAGTCTAAGTTAGATAAATTCCTGATTCAAATCTTTCTTCAAACAAGGTGTATTTTGGTGGTAAAATAAACAAAATATTAAATAAAAGTGTGATTTTTTGGAATCGACTCACTGCAATGTTCATCATAATGTTATTTGATGATTAATCAATGAGAAAGATGCATGGTTACTTACAGTTTATTTAAGCCAAACTCAAATGTTTCACTATACTTTAAAGTGGAATATTTTGGGGATAAAATAACAAAACATGAAATAAAAGTGTATGAATAATAAATGAAATTTCAATGTAAATCGTATATTTTTGCATATTTATTAATTTGTGTAAATGGTTGCTATGGCAACAGAAGCACAGAAAATGGTAATAACAGTACAAATATATCACACACAAATCGTTAATGTCATATATTGAATAATACTTCAGAAAACATAGATGGAAACACAAATTATTGCATATTTAGTAAAAGTAAAAAATGGTTGCCATGGAAACAAAAACTAAATTTTTAAAAATTAAAATGTAGAAATCGTGATATGCAAGTACATGACTTCCAATGTTCACTTTTTCGTTCAAATTAGAAGAAAAACATAGATTATCGCATATTTGAGAAATTTAAAAAATGGTTGCTATGGCAACATACAGGGAACAGAAAATATTTAAAATACCAAATCATTTACAGGAGGGTATATATCTTTCATTTAGAGAAATTTCATTAAAATCGTGCATTGGGCCAAAAACACCCCTTATAGTACCTGCTCCTTTAATATAAATCTTCTTCTTGGTATTAAATTTACTTTCAGTACAAATAATAGTGTTTCATAAGTTCAAGGTAAATTGATTTCTGAATTCTACCACATAGTTGCCTGGTAACTTTAGATGTAAATGTGATATATAGATTGTAAATTTCTAACTGGTAAACATATAATATAGAACGCCTTGAATAAACAAGAAGCTGTTCAACTGCTCCTTCCTGTAAGGACACTATGTTACGTATAGTGGTCGAAAAGCAGAGTATAGAGTGGTGTTTGTTGTACCAAAATTTTCATGCACTACTGCAGAAAATCTTCTTGCAAAATTTACAAATACCGGAGTCAGATTGACGTACATTGGATTTTGGTTGGATAATTGTTGGAACAACGTTGGACTATGGTTGGTTTAGTAGTCAGAAATCTAGCGTCTAAAAAACTTTCAAATCCAACTATAGGAAGACATTGATCCAACGTTGGGTTCCAACGTTGGTACAACGTAAATACAACTTCATGTGTTTGCTGGGCAACATTGTAATACAGACTTAGACTTAAAATTGACAAAATTTATTATCATTGTCATTTCTTTGCAATTCGGTTTAACTATGTGAAATTTATATCTGATCATTTGTTGTTACCGACAGAACATGCATACCAATTTATATCAAAATCCGTACATTTATAACAACATGAGAACGAGTAGATTTTTTGGTTATGTTAAGACTAAGACTAAGAGTTTAAGACTTACAACGTTGGTGAATAAGGCCCCAGAGGACGACCTATATACGAGTTTCTATTTTCCGAAGTTGGAATTTCCACTATTGTTATTTATATCTATTTATATAATTCTGCCAATGATATAGCATGTTACATTGGTACTTCGGTTGTAGCTGCAAATGGTAAATTACAAATAAAAGATTTGTCATAACTTTAGTCGCCTTTTTTGGAGTAATCTTGATTATAATTCGACCATTGTAGATTTTGTAGTACAGAGAATTTTATATAAATGCACTGTTTATTATAACTCACATGTGTGCCAGTAAGATGTACGCATTCATGATAACTACCGTGTTTAAAAATAGAATCAAACTTGTTTTCAGAATTCTGAAAGCAAGGCGCCGATTGGCAAATGAAAAAGGTCGCCTGAGGTGACCTTCCATAGGTCGTCATCAGACCCTAATAGTGTAGCAGGTTTGAGGATATGATTTTAATCAGATTGGTACAGTACAGTACATTACTTAGATTTTAAATCAAGAGTTGAGTAGACTTACCAAGACGAGCTTCTAAATCTTTGATGATGGCTTTCAGACTTGAGATCTCTCGTCTTAATTCATCCTCCATCTCCTTAGACTTCCGTCTGTTCTCAGCTAGTAATTCATTCAGATCTGCTATCTCCGCTTTATAACGACTCTCAATAGATAGAAGTTGTGCTCGAAGCTGTCAATAAATATGTAAAATGATTTTATACCATTGACTTCAAGGGAGGTTTGTGGTTGGCTTTCAGCAAGAGAAACACAGTTCACTTTGCTGTTGCATCATGCCGATTTGCCAAAGATGAAACTAACAGCAAAATAGAATTACAGGAAATTTCTTTCATCATCAATATGAGGCTGGGAATATTTTTAAATACAAAGTTTCAGAATAAAAACCTGCGTTACAAATAACCTCCATTAAACAATGACATGTAGGCCACCTCACTTTACCACACCTTTTTTTTGTCTTGTTATCTTAGGTGGCCACCTCACTTTACCACACCAATCTTGTTATCTTAGGTGAATTATAAGGTGGCCACAGAAAAAGAATGTAGCAAATACAGCTGCTTAAAGAAGACATGCATCTTTTTATATTCATATATAAATCAGTCCAATAATTGCTTCCAGACAGTAAATTGCTTATTGATGTAAACATTTTATGAGGTTTTACCATACAATAGACAGTTCAAGTTGACATATACACTAATTTTCATAACATGTTTTCCTTATAAGCAAATGCCAACTTCTCCATATGTGTAGAACATGACCTCAGTCTATGGTTTGGAAGGAAACATGTCAAACCCCAATCACTCATATATCAACCAATCGATATTTTACCAAATAAACAAACCTTTTCTTCTGTCTCCTGACTTCCAGTTTGATATTTCTTCATCAATTCTCGATATTTTCCTTTTTCTATTTCAAGTTCCTGAAATCACAGAATTAGCAATATAACATTCACCGGTCCTGTGCATTATCACATATATTAGAAATGTTAGAGCCTAAGTCTTAAAATGGTACAAAAAAACTGTAAACTACAATATATTTACAGCCCCATAACTTGCTGTGTACAGGCAATTGAGTAATAACTCAGTGACAGGATACTGTGACTAAATCAAGGACACAAAATTAAGTACAGTACACGGATAATGTGACTAAATCAAGGACACAAAAGTATGTACAGTACAAGGATAATGTGACTTAATCAAGGACACAAAAGTATGTACAGTACAAGGATAATGTGACTAAATCAAGGACACAAAAGTATGTACAGTACACGAATAATGTGACTAAATCAAGGACACAAAAGTATGTACAGTACAAGGATAATGTGACTAAACTAAGGACACAAAAGTATGTACAGTACACGGATAATGTGACTAAATCAAGGACACAAAAGTATGTACAGTACAAGGATAATGTGACTAAATCAAGGACACAAAAGTATGTACAGTACACGGATAATGTGACTAAATCAAGGACACAAAAGTACGTACAGTACAAGGATAATGTGACTATGTAGTCTATAAATGACTGAAATACTGTCAGTGTTACATATATTATCAATACATGATGTTTTAATCAACAAGTTAGCTAGTTCAGTATATGATAAGCTTGCAGACATATATGTTAAATAAAAAACTTACCATAACAAAACTTTCTTTGAGTCGTGTTTCGAGTGCTTGTAATTCTCTAGCATGTCTCTCTTTCTCTTTCTGTATCTCAGCTTCCAACTACAATCAATCAATCATAGATCACAATAACCACATTATGATGAATAATACCCCCATATAGCCACGCCTTGTCACAGAAACAAAACCTAGCCTAACAATCAGATACAACTGGAACAATGCTACTTTATGTTCACCTAAACAACATTTACAGCAAATTTCAACATAATAATACATGCATGTATCTCATTCCTAGTAAAAATTAGTAAACTCAAACAGATAGTTTATTTTTAGTAACAGTGACCTTGCCCATGCCCCGCCATCCCCATACAATCTATGTTGGCTGGTGTATTTATATAAGCTACCCATGCAGCAAGTTACATAACAATATCTTATTCCCAACTAAATTTATTATCTGGAAATCAAAAACAGACTGGCAGACAAGCTCAATTCTAAATACCCCCAAACCTCTATTTGTGGGGAGTATAGTGCTATTTTCCAAATAACTGCACATGCAGCAAATATATACCTTCTCCTGCCAGTTATCAGCCTCAGCCAGTTTCTCTTTGAAGCTTTCACGTAGTTGTTCTATTCTATTCTGATGTGATGTTATCATAGCTTCTCTACATGCAATAACAACAGTTGACAACATACAGTGAGATCAAACAAGCATTGGTGATACAATATACATGTATATCATAATGATACAGTAAGCATGATAACAATGTCTTCTTGTTCAAGCTTCGATCACAACATAAGTAAAAGAAAGGCATGCCATTTCCATAGGTTAACATACACAATAATGTAATCAGTATGAAATGTTCATAGGTTAACATACACAATAATGTAATCAGTATGAAATGTTCATAGGTTAACATACACAATAATGTAATCAGTATGAAATGTTCATAGGTTAACATACACAATAATGTAATCAGTATGAAATGTTCATAGGTTAACATACACAATAATGTAATCAGTATGAAATGTTTAAGTTTTCTGCAGGTTTGTTTGCGTTTGACTTTGACAATGATGAGTGCTTGGCTATTTATGTATTTGCCGACAAGATTTACCCATGGCCTCAGTCTTGAATCAGTTGTAGGCTAATTTTAACATTCTGGGCTGCGGCTTATTTTGAAAAATAGGCAGTGCACAGGCTGGCATCCTTTAACCGGTCACTTTCAACACATTTTCATGATAACATAGGAAAGTTATTGAAGATTCACCTGAATGAAGAGTTATAATGTGTTCACTTCTGAAATTAGGTCAAGTGAGTTAGTGAAGATTTTTATGACATTTTCACAAACTAAAGATGAATAATGCAAACACTATGAGGATTCATGCTACATATCTAGAATTAGTAACTCTTCAGTACATGTACTTATATAACAACATTTACATGTACATAATGTACCCTTGTAAGAATTGTGTTATGTTAGAGTTACCTCTCTTCTTTCAGGTTGTCTATTTCTTCTTTGGCTTTGAAAAATGATTCCTTCAAATCTTTAGTTTCATCTAAAATAAATGTAGAAAATGTTTTATAGAAGTTTAGATTTTAATATTTATAAAAAATCTTTTTCCAGTAAACCATAGTTATAATTTGAAGACTAATTGTCTCAAGTACTTACATACATGATTAAGATTTAATTCTAGGTTTGATATTAACACTCTACACAATACACACCTTATTACCTTTCTTACACTGACAAAACAGACTGATTTAATCTGTCAAATAATGTCACACATTTCATATACCCATGTAGAGTTTACATCAGACCTTTGAATCAAACACGGGGTAAAATATGTGTTATACTTGGCATATTTCAATACATAGGGATAT
This sequence comes from Spisula subtruncata, assembly GCA_963678985.1. Classification (NCBI taxonomy): domain Eukaryota; kingdom Metazoa; phylum Mollusca; class Bivalvia; order Venerida; family Mactridae; genus Spisula; species Spisula subtruncata. The sequence goes on from OY787669.1 coordinate 14,727,439, forward strand.
AGGTAAGATGTGTTTTCATGGAGTAAGGGGTCAACAAGTGTCTCTATTGTCACATCTCACCTCACTAGTATATGGACATACAGAACACAATCTATATAAACAGTACAATACATTACATGTCTTTGGAGTACTGAGATTATACATAATGAGCAGAATAAAATACAAACTCAGAGTTTTGGATGTTTTCCTGCTAAGATCTGCTTCCATTTGTTGGTGTTTTTCAAACTTATTCTGTAGATCTTTTAGTTCACGTTTAGCACCCAGTAAATCTGACTCCTTTTGTTTTAAATCAGACTTCAATCTAAAACAAGCATACAATATTATCCATTATGCTTAATACACTATTTCACACTGATTGTTCATATTCTAAATTATACTCAATAAGTTAATTACCCAATTCTTGCCATATAAAACCATTCAATTATCAGCGACTATAACAAAAGGATGTACAACATATAATAGTATACTGATTGCTAGACGATGGAGTGCAGTATGAATTCAAATCCCACAATAGATGTAAACTATGGACAGATTCCATCCCTGTATGACTATAGATTCTTGGGCTGAGGCTTAGGAGGGTTGTGTGACTCCAGATTCTATTATTGTGTGACAAAAACACAAAAAGCTACAAAATTTTGGTTTCAACTATTAATCTTGTCAAGCTTGAGATAAGCCTAATGTGTACTTGATACTAAATCAGTTTCAGTCGAAATTTAGGGATTTGCTTATGTGCTTAGATAAAATAGAACACTACATATTATTTTCTCATGTTAATTTTGCACTTGTCGATTGGGCAAGCTGGGTGGAAAAATCCACTTGCCCGCAGGCCAAAAAGCTCAAGTCGGGCAAGTCAGACACTGGAATTCCACACCCCTGCTTATGTCTTTGGTAATTCAGTATGCTTTTAAACCAGGCCCCGATCTCCCGAAGCATCTCAAGCTGAAATATCATCTCAAATTGAGATTTTGCCCAAATCAGGGTCTGAATTTCTAATAAAGCTGAAGTTAGACCTCATTAAAATTACTGGAATAAACAAAGAATAGCATATGCCGATTTTGATGCTAATTTTCAATCCATCCTCCTTTGGAAATTATGCAAACAACACATGGCAATATTTGAGATGAGATTTATCTCAAAATTGAGATCGGTGCCAGTTATGCTTGGTGCCCTTTGTTCATTTGTCCAGTATGACAACAAACCATAAAGTATGAAGAATTCAACTTACTTTTGTGTAGTCATTTCCATGGCCATTTCTTTCCGTCGTTGTATTGCTGTTATCTCCTCTACCTCGCTACTTTTGTTCCTGAAATATCCACACACATATCTGAGGTTAAAGTAACATCGACTCACTTCAATATCACATGTAAAACATAATCATGAACAAAAGTAAAATGATGATTAATAGGAGCTGGTAATATAAAAGTTAAATGTGTTCCTTATTATACAGTCATCTGTATTTAAAGTGGTAACCAGTTTTGCCTCATGATGAGACACATTCCTTCTGGACACATTCACTTTCACAGTAAGCATTATATACTTAACCATTGGCTCATCTAGAGTTTTACCATATGACAATGGACAGCTTAAAGTATTCTACCCGTGAGCGGGCCGGGCCATGACATATTCTACCTGTGGGAGGGCCGCGCTGTGACATATTCTACCAGTGAGCAGGCCGGGCCGTGACATATTCTACCAGTGAGCAGGCCGGGCCGTGATATATTCTACCAGTGAGCGGGCTGGGCCGTAACATATTCTACCAGTGAGCAGGCCGGGCCGTGATATATTCTACCAGTGAGCAGGCCGGGCCATGACATATTCTACCAGTGAGCAGGCCGGGCCATGACATATTCTACCAGTGAGCAGGCCGGGCCATGACATATTCTACCAGTGAGCAGGCCGGGCCGTGATATATTCTACCAGTGAGCAGGCCGGGCCATGACATATTCTACCCCTGAGCAGGCCGGGCCGTGACATATTCTACCCCTGAGCAGGCCGGGCCATGACATATTCTACCAGTGAGCGGGCCGTGACATATTCTACCAGTGAGTGGGCCGGGCCGTGACATATTCTACCAGTGAGCGGGCCGGGCCGTGACATATTCTACCAGTGAGCAGGCCGGGTCGTGACATATTCTACCCCTGAGCGGGCCGGGCCGTGACATATTCTACCAGTGAGCGGGCCGGGCCGTGACATATTCTACCAGTGAGCAGACCAGGCCGTGACATATTCTACCCCTGAGCGGGCCGGGCCGTGACATATTCTACCAGTGAGCGGGCCGGGCCATGACATATTCTACCCCTGAGCGGGCCGGGCCGTAACATATTCTACCAGTGAGCGGGCCGGGCCGTGACATATTCTACCAGTGGGAGGGCCGGGCCGTGACATATTCTACCAGTGAGCGGGCCGGGCCATGACATATTCTACCTGTGGGAGGGCCGGGCCGTGATATATTCTACCAGTGAGCAGGCCGGGCCGTGACATATTCTACCAGTGAGCGGGCCGGGCCGTGACATATTCTACCCCTGAGCGGGCCGGGCCGTAACATATTCTACCAGTGAGCGGGCCGGGCCGTGACATATTCTACCAGTGGGAGGGCCGGGCCGTGACATATTCTACCAGTGAGCGGGCCGGGCCATGACATATTCAACCTGTGGGAGGGCCGGGCCGTGATACATTCTACCAGTGAGCAGGCCGGGCCGTGACATATTCTACTAGTGAGCAGGCCGGGCCGTGATATATTCTACCAGTGAGCAGGCCGGGCCGTGACATATTCTACTAGTGAGCAGGCCGGGCCGTGACATATTCTACCAGTGAGCAGGCCGGGCCGTGACATATTCTACCCGTGAGCAGGCCGGGCCGTGATATATTCTACCAGTGAGCAGGCCGGGCCGTGACACTTTCTACCAGTGAGCGGGGCGGGCCATGACATATTCTACCAGTGAGCAGGCCGGGCCGTGACATATTCTACCAGTGAGCGGGCCGGGCCATGACATATTCTACCTGTGGGAGGGCCGGGCCGTGACATATTCTACCAGTGAGCGGGCCGGGCCATGACATATTCTACCTGTGGGAGGGCCGGGCTGTGACATATTCTACTAGTGAGCAGGCCGGGCCGTGATATATTCTACCCATGAGCGGGCCGGGCCGTGACATATTCTACCCCTGAGGGGGCCGGGCCGTGACATATTCTACCCCTGAGAGGGCCGGGCCGTGACATATTCTACCAGTGAGCGGGCCGGGCCATGACATATTCTACCTGTGGGAGGGCCGGGCCGTGACATATTCTACCAGTGAGCAGGCCGGGCCATTACATATTCTACTAGTGAGCAGGCCGGGCCGTGATATATTCTACCCATGAGCGGGCCGGGCCGTGACATATTCTACCCCTGAGCGGGCCGGGCCGTGACATATTCTACCCATGAGCGGGCCGTGACATATTCTACCCATGAGCGGGCCGTGACATATTCTACCCGTGACTTCTCACTACTGAAGCATGTCCTACTACCTTACTACCTTAATACACTTGACAACAGTCAGTGGAAATGATGAATATACAAACTTACTTGAACTGTTCTTTAAATTGGTGAGTTTCCATCTGTAAACTTCTACATTTCTCTACACACTCCTCCAGTTCTCTTCTTAAACCTATAATATAGGAAACATTATGTGTATATAGTCCATGTAACCAACAAGACACACTCTCCCAGTTCTCTTATTAAACCTATAATATAGGAAACATTATGTGTATATAGTCCATGTAACCAACAAGACACACTCTCCCAGTTCTCTTATTAAACCTATAATATAGGAAACATTATGTGTATATAGTCCATGTAACAAACAAGACACACTCTCCCAGTTCTCTTATTAAACCTATAATATAGCAAACATTATGTGTATATAGTCCATGTTACCAAGACACACTCCTCCAGTTCTCTTCTTAAACCTATAATATAGGAAACATTATGTGTATATAGTCCATGTAACCAAGACACACTCCTCAAGTTCTCTTATTAAACCTATAATATAGGAAACATTATGTGTATATAGTCCATGTAACCAAGATACACTCCTCCAGTTCTCTTATTAAACCTATAATATAGGAAACATTATGTGTATATAGTCCATGTAACCAAGACACACTCCTCAAGTTCTCTTATTAAACCTATAATATAGGAAACATTATGTGTATATAGTCCATGTAACCAAGACACACTCCTCAAGTTCTCTTATTAAACCTATAATATAGGAAACATTATGTGTATATAGTCCATGTAACCAAGATACACTCCTCCAGTTCTCTTATTAAACTTATAATATAGGAAACATTATGTGTATATAGTCCATGTAACCAAGACACACTCTAGTCGGTATGCCAGTTGCAAAACCCAAAAAAATAGTACCACAAAATGTTTTTGCATAAAATGGTCCTTTGACATGTACTTACATAGAAATTGAATGATGCAACTTTGTCATCATTGAGCATTTTGAAATATTCAAGATGGCCGCCAAGATGAACGCCAAAATATTAAAACTTGTATATTATCTTCTGTTTTGAAAGTAAAATGGGAATTTTTGTACATATACATAGAAAAGTATTGCAAGACATTCTAAACAAGTATTCAAAAAAAAGAGGGTTGAAAATCTTCAAAATGGCCGACAAAATGGCTACCGAAAAGGGGAAATGTGATATATTGTTTTTTATCAATATAAACCACATTATGTTCAAAAATATGTATATATTGGTTCTAAAGCATGTTCCTACCAGGGCAATGGGCATTTTCGGCATTACTGAGCATATGAAAAATTCAAAATGGCTGCCAAGATGGCCGCCAAAAAATGCGCATATCGCTTCTATATTGTATATTAGCCAAATAGTGCCTAAAAATATGTAGTATTTTATTGGTATAAGTCCTGGAAAAGGGTTTTAAATGTATTTTGAACAAAAATAATTAATATGGCAGACCAAACGACCAATCAATTGGAAAAATGACAGGTAATTTATTTCGAAAATAAGGCAATATGCCCATGTTTCCATAAACACTGAAAGCCAAACATTGACACCTGATTGACTATATCTTCACCAGGAAGGTAGATAGGCAATATGCTAAAATTATTATGCAGAGCATAGTCTTTATTTGCTTTATTTTTACTGAAACATGGCAGGCATATATATGTACCTCCACCCGGATTTGAACCCTGGTCGCCAGATTAGATGGCAAGCGCACTAACAACTGAGCTATGGAGGCACATGTTAACCTCACCAAGACCATGTGTGGTGCTGAATGCTGGACATACCATGATTATGCTTGTCATCTCTAAGCTATCCATTCATCTCAAATCCAAGCGAAGGCCACAGGGAAAAAGGAATCCTTAGCGTACAGCTCTCGCCAGGAGATTCTCTGACGTTCACTTCAGCCAAAGCGATAAGTCCACTTATGTTGACGGGAGATCCTTGACAGCACAATCAAGAAAGACGAGACTGAAATATCTGCATGGGTTACTGCAAGAAAAGCATCGCATCTATTTGGCCTATCAGCAGGACCATAATTCAGAGTTAAAAAACTGCTCCAAGTACCTATGATGATATAACAGCCAAAGAAGGCCGAGAACCAACCAAACAACCATGCCAATCAAAGCTAAGAGACATGCAAGACCAATGGCTTAGTTAGTGACAAGTCCTCATAAATACTCATGTTTGCTGACACCCATGATGCAAAAAGATTCTTTGACTCACTAAAACAGTCTATGGACCAACATCCTCAGGCATCTTACCCCTCCTGAGCTCGGACTCATGAACATTTATCACTGATCGGTCAAAGATCCTCGATAGATGGGCTGAACACTTAAATGCCATACTGAACTGACTCTTCTCCAGTAACAATGAGGTCATTGTCCACCAACCACAAGTGTAAATAAACTTCACCATTGGCAGACCACCAACAATCCAGGAAGTGGTGAAAGCCACTAAACAACTATCCTGTGGAAAGGCACCAGACTCAGATGCCATTCCAGCTGAAATATAAAAGGCCGGTGGACTGCCTATGGCACAGAAGCCACTGGAACTGTTCACATCACGCTTGAATCGAGGTGCACTTACCACAGGATTAGAAGATGCACCCATAGTACATTTTTACAAGCGGAAGGACAGCAGACAGAGCTGTGACAACCACAGGATCTATCACTCCTCGGCATTGCAGGTAAGCTTCTTGTCAGAATATAAATGCTCAACAGCCTGATACTACATTGTAGTATGCCATCTAGAAAATGGATTGCTGTCAGAAACTCAGAGCTGAACAATAGTCATTACAGCCTGCCAGCTACAGGTAAAAAGTCATCATGACCTATAACCACCCTTCGTTGGCCTGCCCAAGGCATTTGACACCGTCAGCCAGGATGGACTTTGAAGATAATGGTCAAGTTTGGATGCCCAGTCCATTTTGTCAGTTTATGACAAAATGATGACCCGAGTCCTGGGCGACAGAGACGTCTACCGAGTCCCAAGTCACTGACTGTGTTAGACAAGGTGTGTCAACACTGTTCAGTCTCATGTTCTCTGCCATGTTGACAGACTGACGCTTTCCACCAGGAAGACCCTGGAGTAATCATCATGTACAGGACTGATGGAATTGTAACATAAGCAATCACCAAGGTCAAGAATATCCCTGATGGAGCTATTTATATCCTAAGGAATATAGAATATGTACAAACAACGCCTACCCAAAGGTACCAATTCAGACCTCGGTGGAGTGGAGCATTGTGTGTTAGTATTGCTCTGTGAAATTCAACAATAGCGTAGACTGCGAACCAGGTGCCTCTTTTATGCCAAATTTTACGCGCACATCCTGTCATCGAAACATGATATATTCAGAAAGTGTAAACATGTGATGCGACCTCTAAGACGGCAATGTGTTCCACAATACGAACAGACATGTTTATAATTATAGACAGTTATAACCAGAACAATAAGACATCATACAGTTAATATTTATAATATATATTCTTACATACTATTAGGAACCTTCATCTAACAAGGCGGTCACGCAATCGAGAAAAATCAAAAGTTAGTAGTTGCAAGGGTTTTGTGACTAGCATCAACTCGAATTGGCTTCGGAACTGTAGGAAAACGACAAAACATAGCCCAACCTCTTACATCATATCATAAACATAGGCTTAAACAAGTTAAGGCTCATCCACTCACCAGGCCCCATCAAACTATCACATTCCGTATGGCGTACAACATATTTTGGCATATAAATGAAAAGTCAGCTGTATGTCAATCGGGAAAGAGTAGTTCTAAGTCATCATTCCATATACTAGTACTGCAAATATTCCTCAATCAGAAGTAAGCATGTTAGAAAGGTTAGACTAGAGGTACACCATTCAAGATGCCAGCAATTAACCCATAAGGAGACAATGTTGACAACTATTCATTGTGACTGCTACCTGACTAACTGCAGTTTGTCAAACATATTTTAACTGGTAACTACCAAATAGGTTGACAAGTCAAAGTAGAAAAGCGGAATACGTGGACAAGACAGGTAAATTGATATCTTTTATTGAGCATAACCAACGTTTCGACTATGCAATAGTCTTGATCAGGGTCAAAATAGACGAAGAACTTCATTGAAATATGACAATGATCCTTGTAGTGGTTCAGGAAATGAGGAAAAAATCAAATCTCACATACAAAATAAACTCTGAAGAACAAATTGATTATTCTTAGAGTACAATATAATATGCTTGTGAAACTTGCATGCCTAATTTTCAGCCCAGTATTCAACAGTGAAGATTGTTCTACAAAATGTACTGAACACAAATACACACTAGTATGGTTCCTGTTGATTTTTCAGATCCTGGGTTTGAACTGTGCTTATTGATCGCCATTTAGTCTATTCATGTATGTTAAAGGTCATTGCTACCCTGACCTTTGACAAACCTACCCCAACATCAAAAGGGGTCATCTGCAGACTTATCTTTGCTTACATATTAAAAACCTTGTGTCAAGCTTTATTGAACAACAACCTTTAAGCCTACCAACTGATGAATCGACGAAGATCACCAACATATACTAAGTACATAACAATAATATTATACTCCCTCATCAAAGATGGAGGGTAAGTATGATAACATCCACCTTAATAATGACTTACAGCTTTTTGGATGATATGATATGTAATTATTACTATAATTGTTGAATAATTGCGTTATAAGATATAAGAGTGATAAAAACAATAAAAATATCACTTTTCTCTGATTTGGCGGCCATTTTGTCGGCCATTTTGAATATTTCAAATCAAAATTTTGTCCAAATATATGTAAACTCCTTATTTAACAATAAATTACTAAACATATGTGTTTTATGCTATTGAAAACATAAACAATTGTAATAATATGAACATTTTAGATTTTTGGCGGCCATCTTGGCGGCCATCTTGAATATATAAAAATGCTCAATGATGACAAGGTTGCATCATTTGGTTTCTATGAAAGGACATGTTAAATAACCATTTTATGCAAAAACATTTTGTGCGTACTATTTTTTTGGGTTAGGCCACTTTTTGGTACTTGGCATACTGACTACTCTCCCAGTTCTCTTATTAAACCTATAATATAGCAAACATTATGTGTATATAGTCCATGTAACCAAGACACACTCCTCCAGTTCTCTTCTTAAACCTATAATATAGGAAACATTATGTGTATATAGTCCATGTAACCAAGACACACTCCTCCAGTTCTCTTATTAAACCTATAATATAGGAAACATTATGTGTATATAGTCCATGTAACCAAGATACACTCCTCCAGTTCTCTTATTAAACCTATAATATAGCAAACATTATGTGTATATAGTCCATGTAACCAAGATACACTCCTCCAGTTCTCTTATTAAACCTATAATATAGCAAACATTATGTGTATATAGTCCATGTAACCAAGATACACTCCTCCAGTTCTCTTATTAAACCTATAATATAGGAAACATTATGTGTAAATAGTCCATGTAACCAAGACACACTCCTCCAGTTCTCTTATTAAACCTATAATATAAGAAACATTATGTGTATATAGTCCATGTAACCAAGATACACTCCTCCAGTTCTCTTATTAAACCTATAATATAGGAAACATTATGTGTAAATAGTCCATGTAACCAAGACACACTCCTCCAGTTCTCTTATTAAACCTATAATATAGCAAACATTATGTGTATATAGTCCATGTAACCAAGATACACTCCTCCAGTTCTCTTATTAAACCTATAATATAAGAAACATTATGTGTATATAGTCCATGTTACCAAGATACACTCTCCATCTTGTGACATCTGACACAAGCAGAATAAACAATATTGCTCTACAGAGAAGTTACTATGTGGGGTAATAATACCACAACAATATTGCACAATATTTGTGAGTAACTTCAGTAACACAAATCAAACAGCTCTTGCAAGTTTTTCATTGTTAACATTGGTGATGAATACTACATTATTTTGTATAACAATCAATCAAATCAGCGGATCAAGTAAAACATGATAATATAACAAAGAAGCCGAGTAATTCTATTCTGGCCAAGTTTTACTGGCTGAGTAAGTAATCGGGCCGAAGAATACATGGCCGAGTTTGTATTCCGGCAGATTTGACCCTGATTCCTAAAGTATGTGGACATTGTTTTTTCTGATGCAATGCCATAAAAAAAGTGTAGAAATACATAATCTTTTTAAGACAGAGTAAAAAGTGTTATATTATACAGATCAAAAAAAGATTACTCATGCATGCATGAATATGCTGATGTAAACATATAATAACCCTGCTCGCTTCTCAGAGTTCAAATCATACAAAGAGAATCAACTTTGTAGTGATGATGTTCTTCAGAGGATGTAATGCATGTAACATGAAAGGGGGAATTAAAGATAGAATGGGGCTTCACATAGCTTGTTGGTGATACACGTTTCTAAAGTTTCAAGAGGTTATATTGGTACTATATGCAATGTTTAGGTTGAACTGTAATTGTAGAAATATCCTTTATTCTAATAGCCTGCAGTTTTACCCAGAATGAGATATACATAGAGGAAAAGAAGATGTGCAAGATTTCACTTTATAGAACTATAGTAACCTAAGCCAAATAGCATCATTATGAATAAAGCAGTGCAACAGCTACTGTGTCAAAAGTAGAATATTGCCTATGTAAGAATCAAAATATTAAATAAGTACCTGTGATGTATCTATAATAAAGCATTGTCTTGTGTTAGGATGTCTTCATAAAATCATTTGTATTGCACACTTATGGTGTAGTTGTAACTTTACATAGGGTCTTGTGACAAAAGTGTTAGGTGGACAATTTGAGAATGAAAACAAATTTATTTAAGAAACAAGAGGGCCCAGAAGGCCCTGGATCGCTCACCTGAGTAATATTCGAGTGATGTTAAGTCGAGAAATGAACTTTTTCTACATAGAAGTTCATTTTTTTTAGTGCAGCTAATCCTGATTCTCGGATTATTCCGGAATAGTAGGATATGCCTCTATGATAATTATGTTTAAGGTTAATGACCTTATCTGTTTAAAAAACTTGAAAACCTTTACAATTTTTTATTAACTTCAGACAAAATAAGTTTCACCTACGATGCTTTGTGAATACATATCCTGATTTTTATTTAATTCTAAAAAAATTGTATTAATTCTTGAAACATTTGTTCTTATCATACATGCATAGTACTCCTCACTCCAAGTGTTACAAATACAAAACACTCCTACGCATAAGTGCCAGTTCTCTCTAAAATCCCCTAGAAAATGTAACTGTACATCAATTCGTAACACCTCATGGTTTATTATCATTACCCTAGTCAGACCCTAAAATCTTTCATGGTATGTTACTGATCTGATCCTTATCAGATGTTGGTCAGCAGTGGTCTGTGTGTTTGCAAGTAAATTCACCAGTCTTCATGCATGAACAGATAAAACCTGGGCCCGGAATTATAACCACTACTTACACTCTGCACTCTGATATTGACATTCGCTGTAATTTTGAGTTTCATAGAGATATTTTCTTGAGAGCAAGAAGTTGTAACAATGTAAAATTAGTACTAAATATCATCTTGACTGACTCCTAGTTGAATTTAGTTTAATCTAGAGCAATTAAAGACTCATTATATGAATATTCAAATGTAAGTGAGCTAAAATATTGGTTGTGATTCTGGCTCCAGATCACTTTTTTACCATTTGGAAATGACATAAGTATTTGTAAAGCTACATTATTTTTATTTCATTTTGTAGAGATTAAAAAATTGAATAAACAATACAAATTTTGCAGAAGAAAGTTTATTGTACAACAAAAGGTTCGTACAGGCAATACATGCAATTGTTGAAAAAGACATGCCTTCAGACAATGGAGTATTTTATAAAATCACATTAATTACCAATAAAGCTGCATTCAAACACTAAGTAGTAAACTATTACATGAGTATTCATTGATCAAATAAAAATATTCAACAGCCATGCGACCAAATATATTTGAAAATTGTTCTTCTTACTATAATCACTAGATGCGTGTACATACTGGTTCCATAACATTTTTTTGCACAATAATCAAAACTTCATGTACAATAATTAAAGAGTGTATTCAATATTTCTTTTAAAATTAATTAACTGTTCTTATTTTGTGAACAGACACACTTTTAATGTACTGAGTCATAATGATACATTTTGATAGCCACTTTATAGTGAATGGCATACACAGTACAAAATTAAAAAAACTTCTGCTGAAATTAACTTTCTGAAACATTGTACGTATAATGGTTCTTCTTTCTCAGGATAAAATACTGAATTACTCTTTGTTTGTGTTAACTGGCTTATCAGATGGTAATGTGTTATAAATTAGGCTGCCTGCTGACCACTGACCACTTCAATGAATTATTTCTTATCTAAAGGTGAGGTCAGTGGGAGTCTGCATTGTGGTATAAGAGAAGATTTTCAAAGTTTTCTACAATAACATAGTGACTGGGGTAGGGGGCTATTTTAACCCCATGGGGGTAAAATTTGTACAATCTTGTTAGAGGACCCCAATAATTATGATGTTACATGCAAAATATCAAAGTTGTAGGTCTTGTGGTTTCAGAGGAAAAGATTTTCAAAGATTTCTCTCTATAACTCTATTGCAAAACAAGTGACCCCCGGGACGGGTGAAGTTTTGTCCCCAGGGGAAAAATTTGAACAATCTTCGTAGAGGATCTCATGATGAAGCTTCATGCAAAATATCAAAGCTGTAGGCCCTGTGGTTTCAGAGAAGAAGATTTTTTAAGTTTTCACTTTTAAAATCTATTTTTAGCTCCTGTGACCTAATTAATAAATTAACCAGAACCATTTGAACAACTTTGAAAGAGGACCACCCAAGGATCATTCCTGTGAAATTTGGTTAAATTCCATCAATTGGTTTAGGAGAAGAAGTCATTTAAAGGAATTGTTGACGGACGACGGACGACGGACGACAACGGAGGCTGGACAGCCGCCTATCCTAAAAGCTCACCAGTGAGCACTTCGTGCTCAGGTGAGCTAAAAAGTGACCAGACGCCTTTGTGTCAACCATTTCTGTCACATGCATGTAGAAGACAGACTGTATAGTTAGCTTGTTTAATGTGTAACAATTTTAAAACTGGAAAAGTGTTTATAAAATTACTTGAGAAAGGATTAAATTCAGATGACCTGAAATGTGTATAAACCTTAACTGTACCTGGGTGCAAAAAAAGTTACTAGGTTCAGTTCTGCTGTAACTTTAAACATTAATACTTATACAGTGCTAGTGTGTGCATATTATACATAAAGTGTTCATGGTGCATACACTTACTATTCCTAGCTTCCATCAGTTCTGAACATTTCTCCTGTAGAACTTTACATTCTGTATGCAAGACAAACTTAATTATTTAAACAATCAACAACCAATATAACATGTCTTCACAAGCATACATAGGAGAATTAATCGAAGTTGCTGGAGTATGTAACTCCATTTGTTATCATGTATGATCATAGTAACGTTAACATACATGAACATGTTGTACTATGATCCAAATAAACCTGTTTGAACGCCTTAAACTACTTCCTGAGTAGGTGCCACCTTAATGATAAAGTAGGAAAACATTCAAAACAAACATTGTAAGCAGTTTTTGTTTGCCACAGAAATATAGAATTATAAAAAGATTGGGAATAGTCAGAATACATGATTTTACGCAAAGATGATACCCCTTCTCTGCCAAATGAAAACTTCCAGAAAAAATACTATTAACTAATATATGTTTATTTACGATCAGTCAACAACATACCTGCTTGTGATGTTTCTAAGGTGGCACATTTCTGTTGAAGTTCTTTATTTTCATGAAACATTTTGTCCAACTGTAGAATCTGTTTCTCTTGTCTGACCAATCTGTTGTTGAGTTCTTGTGTCTCATGTATAGCATTCTCCCAGTTAGATTGTAGATCTCTCACTCTTCCCTCTAGCTCATCTTTCTCTGTATAGCGTATAAACAAAAATATTTACAATTATTACACTGAAGAAAAAATTATTATCATTATTACTCTGAGAAAGGCGATACCAGTATGCTGAAACATTAGTAATACAGTTTTAAAACAATATGTATTGTTGTTGAGTATACATAATTTTTTTCTTTAAATGAGAAAATATATCATTAGTCCCGTCTAAGAGGTAGTAAGCACTCAATAGTGCCTTGGCTATGCAACTGGCTCAAGAATTTACTTCAATTTCAAAACAGGACACCAGAAAGATATTTTAAAGTTAGAAATTTCAAATCCTGCGTAGAACCATGACAGCTGTTTCAGAATTATGTATAATTACATCTCACCATGTGCAAACTATTTAGCTCCAGATTACAGGCATGGTTCAAAATGTCATATTTAGGAAGTGGTGGTATTAAGGAAGTGGTCATAATTAATTTGGATGTTAAAAGTCTTAATTTACAAATGGTCACAATTAAGTGATAATGATTTTATTTGGAAATCTGGAATAAAACTATCAAGTTTTGTAGTACAGATATAATGGTGTTTTATATTACCTTGTATTTGTGTATCACATGTGATTCTAACATGAGACAAGACTAGATTTATCTCATCTTTCATCTGTGAATCCCGTTTCTCCACAAATGTATGTATATCCTCTATAGCAAGCTTTTGTTGATGTAGAGCATGTTTCATATTGGGTAACATTCTCTCTAATTGATTGTTTCTCTCCCTGTCAAATAATGTAACATCACAATAATACAACAACTTATATACACACCGTCAAATAGTGTAACATCACAATAATACAACAACTTATATACACACCATCAAATAGTGTAACATCACAATAATACAACAACTTATATACACACCGTCAAATAGTGTAACATCACAATAATACAACAACTTATATACACACCGTCAAATAGTGTAACATCACAATAATACAACAACTTATATACACACCGTCAAATAGTGTAACATCACAATAATACAACAACTTATCTACACACCGTCAAATAGTGTAACATCACAATAATACAACAACTTATATACACACCGTCAAATAGTGTAACATCACAATAATACAACAACTTATATACACACCCTCATTAACTTATATAGTAAGTATTTTCATGGTGGATGTGAACCAAGCTCTACAATTTTTTAATACCATACATCAGTTTCAAAAAATAAAGACAGCAATTATAATATCTGTGTAAAAAGACCACCAATATGATCACAAATAACTTTCTCGACATGTAAGATAGCACCACTGTGAACAGTCAGCAAAGACGCTATACATGGAAGATAGCAACAATGTGAACAGTCAGCAAAGACTCTATACATGGAAGATAGCAACAATGTGAACAGTCAGCAAAGACTCTATACATGTAAGATAGCACCACTGTGAACAGTCAGCAAAGACTCTATACATGGAAGATAGCACCAATGTGAACAGTCAGCAAAGACTCTATACATGTAAGATATAGCACCACTGTGAACAGTCAGCAAAGACTATATACATGTAAGATATAGCACCACTGTGAACAGTCAGCAAAGACTCTATACATGTAAGATAGCACCACTGTGAACAGTCAGCAAAGACTCTATACATGTAAGATATAGCACCACTGTGAACAGTCAGCAAAGACTCTATACATGTAAGATAGCACCACTGTGAACAGTCAGCAAAGACTCTATACATGTAAGATAGCACCACTGTGAACAGTCAGCAAAGACTATATACATGTAAGATATAGCACCACTGTGAACAGTCAGCAAAGACTCTATACATGTAAGATAGCACCACTGTGAACAGTCAGCAAAGACTCTATACATGTAAGATATAGCACCACTGTGAACAGTCAGCAAAGACTCTATACATGTAAGAAATAGCACCACTGTGAACAGTCAGCAAAGACTCTATACATGTAAGATATAGCACCACTGTGAACAGTCAGCAAAGACTCTATACATGTAAGATATAGCACCACTGTGAACAGTCAGCAAAGACTCTATACATGTAAGATATAGCACCACTGTGAACAGTCAGCAAAGACTCTATACATGTAAGATATAGCACCACTGTGAACAGTCAGCAAAGTCTCTATACATGTAAGATATAGCACCACTGTGAACAGTCAGCAAAGACTCTATACATGTAAGATATAGCACCACTGTGAACAGTCAGCAAAGACTCTATACATGTAAGATATAGCACCACTGTGAACAGTCAGCAAAGACTCTATACATGTAAGATATAGCACCACTGTGAACAGTCAGCAAAGACTCTATACATGTAAGATATAGCACCACTGTGAACAGTCAGCAAAGACTCTATACATGTAAGATATAGCACCAATGTGAACAGTCAGCAAAGACTCTATACATGTAAGATATAGCACCACTGTGAACAGTCAGCAAAGACTCTATACATGTAAGATATAGCACCACTGTGAACAGTCAGCAAAGACTCTATACATGTAAGATATAGCACCACTGTGAACAGTCAGCAAAGACTCTATACATGTAAGATAGCACCACTGTGAACAGTCAGCAAAGACTCTATACATGTAAGATATAGCACCACTGTGAACAGTCAGCAAAGACTCTATACATGTAAGATATAGCACCACTGTGAACAGTCAGCAAAGACTCTATACATGTAAGATAGCACCACTGTGAACAGTCAGCAAAGACTCTATACATGTAAGATAGCACCACTGTGAACAGTCAGCAAAGACTCTATACATGTAAGATATAGCACCACTGTGAACAGTCAGCAAAGACTCTATACATGTAAGATATAGCACCACTGTCAACAGTCAGCAAAGACTCTATACATGTAAGATAGCACCACTGTGAACAGTCAGCAAAGACTATATACATGTAAGATATAGCACCACTGTGAACAGTCAGCAAAGACTCTATACATGTAAGATAGCACCACTGTGAACAGTCAGAAAAGACTCTATACATGTAAGATATAGCACCACTGTGAACAGTCAGCAAAGACTCTATACATGTAAGATATAGCACCACTGTGAACAGTCAGCAAAGACTCTATACATGTAAGATATAGCACCACTGTGAACAGTCAGCAAAGACTATATACATGTAAGATATAGCACCACTGTGAACAGTCAGAAAAGACTCTATACATGTAAGATAGCACCACTGTGAACAGTCAGCAAAGACTATATACATGTAAGATATAGCACCACTGTGAACAGTCAGAAAAGACTCTATACATGTAAGATAGCACCACTGAGAACAGTCAGCAAAGACTCTATACATGTAAGATAGCACCAGTGTGAACAGTCAGCAAAGACTCTATACATGTAAGATAGCACCACTGTGAACAGTCAGCAAAGACTATATACATGTAAGATATAGCACCACTGTGAACAGTCAGAAAAGACTCTATACATGTAAGATAGCACTACTGTGAACAGTCAGCAAAGACTCTATACATGTAAGATAGCAACAATGTGAACAGTCAGCAAAGACTCTATACATGTAAGATAGCACCACTGTGAACAGTCAGCAAAGACTATATACATGTAAGATATAGCACCACTGTGAACAGTCAGAAAAGACTCTATACATGTAAGATAGCACCACTGTGAACAGTCAGAAAAGACTCTATACATGTAAGATATAGCACCACTGTGAACAGTCAGCAAAGACTCTATACATGTAAGATATAGCACCACTGTCAACAGTCAGCAAAGACTCTATACATGTAAGATATAGCACCACTGTGAACAGTCAGCAAAGACTCTATACATGTAAGATAGCACCACTGTGAACAGTCAGCAAAGACTCTATACATGTAAGATATAGCACCACTGTCAACAGTCAGCAAAGACTCTATACATGTAAGATAGCACCAATGTGAACAGTCAGCAAAGACTCTATACATGTAAGATATAGCACCACTGTGAACAGTCAGCAAAGACTCTATACATGTAAGATATAGCACCACTGTGAACAGTCAGCAAAGACTCTATACATGTAAGATATAGCACCACTGTGAACAGTCAGCAAAGACTCTATACATGTAAGATATAGCACCACTGTGAACAGTCAGAAAAGACTCTATACATGTAAGATATAGCACCACTGTGAACAGTCAGCAAAGACTCTATACATGTAAGATATAGCACCACTGTGAACAGTCAGCAAAGACTCTATACATGTAAGATATAGCACCACTGTGAACAGTCAGAAAAGACTCTATACATGTAAGATATAGCACCACTGTGAACAGTCAGAAAAGACTCTATACATGTAAGATATAGCACCACTGTGAACAGTCAGCAAAGACTCTATACGTGTAAGACAGCACCACTGTGAACAGTCAGCAAAGACTCTATACATGTAAGATAGCACCACTGTGAACAGTCAGCAAAGACTCTATACATGTAAGATAGCAACAATGTGAACAGTCAGCAAAGACTCTATACATGTAAGATAGCACCAATGTGAACAGTCAGCAAAGACTCTATACATGTAAGATAGCAACAATGTGAACAGTCAGCAAAGACGCTATACATGTAAGATAGCACCACTGTGAACAGTCAGCAAAGACTCTATACATGTAAGATATAGCACCACTGTGAACAGTCAGAAAAGACTCTATACATGTAAGATAGCACCACTGTGAACAGTCAACAAACTTTCTAAAACTTGACAGATTTGTTATAAACTATAAATATGTATCTAGTTATCTTACTTCAATCGTTTATTGACACCTTCAGTAATTTGTAACTGTTGTTCTGTTTCTGACTTTTCATTGCGTAGCCGTTCACAAGTAGCCTCCGACTGCTTCAGATTATTTGTAAGAGATGATATTCTGAAATAAAAGAATTAAACTAAATAAGATAATATAATGTATAGTAGATAACACAGATATAAAGTAAATGTTCATGGTTCTATCTCTGGACCATGTTATACCATTCATGGTTATGTCATCTGGTATTACCTTCCATTACCCAATCTATATAACTACAGGAACTCAGTATGCTACAAGTCATTGTAATATGTAAGTGGATCAAACATGCTTCATACACAACTCTCCTTATCAAAAATATTCCAGTACTCTTTTAAAGAACAAGTCAACAATTTTCAAGGTCTTTGGATTAATCTTTCTTAACAAAACAATGCAATCAGTGCTGAATGAAATCTAACGAAAATATGTAACAATAAGAAGCAAATGTAATAAGATGCTAATTGTCTGGCCCATTACAGTTATATCTGTTTGAAACAATATGAGTAACTAAGGTAGTCCACAGATTTCAGTCAAACCTCTGTTATATTCTTTTGGTTATTTTAAATCTGTTTGGTTATTTTTTTAGCTGTTTTCTATAACAGCAAGCTGACATTGTAGGACTATTTACCAAAGATTTTTGCTTATTTTCAGTACTTTTCAAGACCGGTGCAAACCTTGTCAAATATCTTAACGAAGCTATCATAGTTAAGGGTTATAGCTAAGCATTCATATCTATACATAATCCAATGAGACGTTTTCAAAATTGAGAGGGAAACACTTCAGAAAGCTTCCACATTTGATCCTAAAAATTTAATCATAATGACATAAAAAAAGTGCATAAAATAAATATCAATTTTATATATTAATGTTTTAATTATTTAAAGTTTGATTAATCTTCATGGGTTATTTTCTGGTTGCAACTTACGAGGCATCTTTCACTGTTAAATTCATCTCAAATTCACCCCTTTGGTCCTGTAATATTTGTAATTCTTCCTTCAGTTTGTTCTCTCTGTCAGGACATCCTTTATGATATTCCACGTCTTTCTCCATCTGTTTGACTTTCTTTTCCAGAGCTTTAATTTCACTATGAATCAAGTAACTTACACCACAATACCTGATGAATAAAAAAGTCAAGAGCAGTTTAATAGAGACAGTGGCCAGGAAAATTTGAGCTTAATTCACATGCTGTATGGATAGGTCAGTCGTGTTCTTTCACAACATGTGGAGAAGAGCATGTTAGAAATATACAGGTTGTTTAATTTAGGAACATTGGTTCCATAAATGTCATATATAAAATGAAGAATAAGTTAAATGTAACTATAAATATCTACATACTGAAGAATAATTTCAGGGGGTTTTCTCCCTATATATAACAGAGGCCTGTAAAAGGCCCCTTCCCAATTGAAAATTTCTTAAAAATCATGCAGTTTTTTCGAAAATCCCAAGTTATACCTACTTTTTTGTTTCCCAAAACAAGAAATACAACAATATTTTCCCCAAAATTTAGAGGCTAATGTTCCTTCCCAAAATAAAGCCCTGGATTTAAATGTAACTGTATACCTGCATACAGTCTCATCTTTCTCCATCTTCTGTATGGCTTCTGGTAGCGGATGCTGGGGAGTAAATCGCTCCATACGTTCATCCGCGGACTCCACCTCTGACATTTTGCTGACTCTTGGTCAATTTCTTTTAAAAGCAAGAATATGATAGGTGATGCTTGTAATAAAAATCGAGAAATATAAAACAGAACTAACAATTAATTGAACAAGTAATTACTATGTATGGAATTCATATGGTTAACAGTGACACAAATCAAACAAGTTTTTCTTGACGGAATGGGAACTTTTTGTCTAACAGTTAGACTTTTTAAATGTAGTAGACTAAATGGGAAAAACAGTCAGAACAGTTCAACACTGGAAGTTTGTAAGCGATAAATTTGTAACATAGTCGGCAAATTTATAGACTTGCACCAATAAAAAAGCAACCTTTGACAACCTTATCGACTTGAGTTCCGGGGATTAGACTTCCAGAGCTACTTTGTTTATTTCTTAAACGAAGTCAAGTGGGTTTTATGGGGCTTACAGTGTTCCTTTCATTATTTAACTCCGTTCGAGGCCATTTTATTTACGCACTGGATACTAGGGCTGTAACGGTAAGCTCCCCTCACGATATGATACGTACCGTCAATTTTTCTAACGGTTCGGTATATTTCGGTATGATACAATATTCTCTAACAGCAGCTTAAAAACTATAATTCTAAGTGACAATGCTTTTTTTTATTCTATAACAGCAAGTATTATATGGCTATCAACTATTTTAAATGAATTTCGACAATATGAGGCATATCTTAATACAATTAAAACGAGTGATGCATGGTAATTTTACATAATCAGAGGACTTTCAGACATTTTCGTTCACTAAATATTATTTTGCTCATAAAAACTTATACCGAACCGTACCGAAATTTGCAATTCTTGTATCGTGAACCGTGTGGGACTGAAGTCCGCGGTCTTTCATGTACCGCGGTATACCGTTACAGCCCTACTGGATACCCACTCCACTCACAGTATCGTAATTATTACCATCGAGTAAGCTCAATTCGTGATACCCTAGTAGACATTATAGTGGAACTTTTTTCAATATCCCCATTGATATTTGAGTTATGACGTCATTAGCAGGAAAATCGAAATAAAACTAGAATCATTTCATTTGCGTAAGAAATAAAGTAAATAACTGATCCATCGCAAATTGCGCCAGATTATGAATGCCAAATTGTTCGACTCAATTTCGTTTGAAATCGATTTGCATGATCAATTTTACATCTATTTCTTCGCCATTGTCTGTTTGTTTACGTTTTTCTTGTATAAAAGACCGTTTTCTGTACTTTCCCGGAATTCATTGGTTAACATTATATGAGTTGTTAAAGTGCATAAAAAGTCCAAACTCTTCTTGTTTTTGTTTGTTTATCAATATTTAACTGTTTTTAGAAAAAATCATCTCTATTCATCAACAAATGTTCGTTTACTTTTAGTTTTTTTTGTTTCAAGCGGGCGCCGGAAGTGTATTGTTTCACGTGTACTACGGTACAGTTCAGTGAAAATCAAGCGCGCCAAAAATAACAAATTTTCGGGAAACCCCTCCCAGAATCCTTTCATTTGCGTATTCTGATTGGTCGATAGCTGGAACACCGATTTCTACAACAACAACAATGAATAGATAAGAACATAACGAGTGAAATGTAATTTAAAACTGCAACATTGTCGTGTTAAACTTGTCGGATAAACAAATTGCTGTGTGTTTTAGGAATATTTTTGGTTCATATAGCAAACAAAAGGTTCATTCTTCCTGGATATGTTATAAATTTCACAGAGGTTGGTAGTTTTCGTTAACTTTTTAAGTTTCAAAAGTTGCGCGCAGATTCTCGTCACAAAATCTGCATTGAAAAGTGACACAACAGTTCGTGTCTCCGTGGAAGAAAACCACCGGAGACCGAAATCTTGTCTACCTGTGACCAGAGCCAGTGTAAATATTCTTGCATCCTACTCTAGTCTTCAAGTCCTACCTTTTCTAAACATCTGTAAATTCGAATTCACCGTGAATATTGAAAATAACATTAACTTCTTGTTTAAACGTTCCACTTACCAAAGAAAATTAAGAAACAATGTTATTGGCGTATATCCCGCTTTGAGTTTCACAAAATATTTGATCCGTCCACCATCTTGAAACCAATGTAAACACGGACACGTCTAAAACCCGATTTTCCGGACAGATTCCCACAGCAGTTACCTCCCTTTAAAAACAAGGTGCGACTTGTGTGTTACTGTTAGAAAAATATTTTGTGGTGAGTACAGAACACAACAATACTTTCATGTTTTTACGTATTTAATATGTTTTAAAACAACGTAATGTTGACCTTATCTAAGCACAGGAAGTCACTGTTGTAAACTAATTTCAACATACAGAGAGTGAATTACGTGACGAGAGAGCACTAGCTCATATTTCATACATGTATAATGTAAAACAGCTAATACAACCAGGGATGGTATTCAATATTGATCTTATTTACTTTAGAAATAAGGATAGCCCATCATGTCGCCTCGTTATTGTCATGGGTTCAATATGGTGTGATCTGGTGGGTTGTCCTTATCCTTAGGTCAAGTAAGATCAATATTCAATATCACCCCATATGGATGCAAGTCGTAGTTGAAGGTGAACACTCGGATCCTGCCACAGTTGACTCAGGAGTACCCCAAGGAACAGTATTGGGCCCATTCCTATTTTTGTGTTACATCAATGACCTACCGAAATCAGTAAAATCCCAAGTGAGATTGTTTGCAGATGTATGCCTCCTGTACCGATCCATCAAATCTTACAGAGACCACATCCTCCTCCAAGCAGACCTCACATCACTTGAAGAATGGGCTAAAACCTGGTTATGAGGTTCAACGCCACTAAATGTTACATCATGAGCATCAATAGTAAATCAACACACCTCTACTCTATCGACAACACATTTCTACAACAAGTCAGTCAAAACCCCTATCAGAAGATATGAAATGGGACGCTCACATCTCTAAAATCACAAAAAGGGAAATTGTACCATCGGATTTCTTAAACGCAACCTCAAACATTGCCCCAAATCATGCAGGAAAACAGCGTACCTAGCTCTCATAAGATCAACTCTAGAGTACAGCTCAATCGTATGGGATCCATGCCTATCAAAAGATATTAACAAACTGGAAAAGGTCCAACGCCAGGCGGCACGATTCGTATCCGGGGAATATAAATCAAGAGAAGAAGGCTGTGTCACAAAGATGTTCGATGATTTACAACGTCCTCCACTCAATGATAGGCGAACGAAGAATCGACTAATATTCTTCTACAAGGTGGTCAAGGGGCAGGTTCCAGCTTTTAGCTCCCTAGACATACTTTCACCACTAGAAATACCAGACGTATTAAACCTATACGCCACTCAGGGTTTGACACTAAAAACATAGTAGAAAATCAGATCAGGAACTATAAAACTGTGCAGTGCAACACACAATTATATAAGAACTCATATTTCCCTAAGACCATTGTTGATTGGAACCAACAGGAGGACAGCATAGTGTGCACCAAATCTGTGGAGAGCTTCAAAACAGCTCTTTATGATGTCAGTTTGTCATGATATGCTGATCATTCGTCTTTATGTAATGAGCGTTTGGCATTATATGATTAACATTTTTCATTACATGGTGATCATTTTTAATCATCTGATGATCTTTTGTCTTTATGTGGTGAACATTTGTCATTTTAACTACTGATCATTTTCATTATCTGATGTTCGTTTTGTCAGTATATGCATTCTCCTTAATCCATGTTTAGTCAAGCCCCAGACTAAAAAATGCGCTGGTTGAACGAGTATGATTATATGCTGATCATTCGTCTTTATGTGATGAACATTAGACATCATATACTGATCATTCGTCTTTATGTGATGAACATTAGACATTATATACTGATCATTCGTCTTTATGTGATGAACATTAGACATTATTTGCTGATCATTCGTCTTTATGTGATGAACATTAGACATTATATACTGATCATTCGTCTTTATGTGATGAACATTAGACATTATATGCTGATCATTCGTCTTTATGTGATGAACATTAGATATTATATATGTTGATCATTTTTCATTATAAAGAGTACTCAAGTTCATTAATTGTATGGTACAAAAATGTAGTATACGTAATTATTGACAAATGTCCTATAGGCTTTGGTTTAAACCCCACTAAAGCCAATACATTTTCTATTCGATTTATATTTTTTAGACATATGATTTACATATGATTCAAATCATGCCTTTATTGCGGTTTCATTCCCGATATATTTAAACTACTTGTCAAATACAAATTGCTTAACTATATTCAGCAATACTTATCAGATGCATCTTATCCAAGCCAAAATCCATGGAAAACAGTTGTAAATAAATCTGTATATGAATTTCAAATGCGTAATTGGCAAGATCGCGTATATATGATGACGAAGAATTTCGAAGATTTAGACTCATACATGAATCGATCTCACCTTCTCCTATATGGTCGTCAGCTGAAACGCACTCCGAAATCACGTATGCTTTCACATCTGTTAAATACTTACATTTAGACGCTTTCAAAACTATGCTACCTGCAAATATTGTAAGATCGAAACGGAAGACATCAATTCAGATCTCTTGTCTCAATGCATGTATAGTCGACGTAAAGAAATCTTACTTATACATTGCATAACAAAGGCCTGTGGGTTAGAAGTAGGATCCTTTTTAGATACAGGTCAGCTGACAATGAACTCTTAACCGAGTGTTTATTTGGTGCCCAGCTGCCCGCACTCTACGCATTATCGCGTGATTCACAATCACGATTTCTTAAACTTTCAATTAAAAACGTCCACAATATATGCAAATCCCACTCACTCAAGTAATCAAAGCACTGAAAGTACTGATGTGTGGCGTACTGATGTCATTATAACCAATAAAAAAAGGCTGCATCAACATGCTGTGTCAGAGTTCTGATAAGCCCAGACTCACTCGAATGTTTGTGCTGCTCCTTAGCGCCGGTGTCAAGATGAGTGACTGGGTAGTCTCCATACAACTGAATACAATGGGAATTAAAACACAGCAAACGAAATGGCCATCCCCCTGCTGTAGAAACAGGACTAGGTAGAAGTATGTTAGGAAAATAAAATAAAGAAGGGTAATTAATAAAATAGAACCAGTGTTCAATAGAAGGAAAAGATAAGAAAATTATATCAATGGTTATATCATGACTTCTTTTGGTTGATGGAAATAATTCAAGAATGGAACCTCATAGAATTATGTTTTCATGTCACAGCACTTCT
This sequence comes from Spisula subtruncata, assembly GCA_963678985.1. NCBI lineage: Eukaryota > Metazoa > Mollusca > Bivalvia > Venerida > Mactridae > Spisula > Spisula subtruncata. The sequence continues at coordinate 14,752,603 of OY787669.1, forward strand.
CCTAGATGCCATAAACATGTACAGTAGAAACTCCCTAATCCGAACTCCCTCGGGACTGCCCAAAAAATTCGGATTAGAAAGGTTTCGAATTAGGGAGGTTTTTATTATTTCAGTGTCTGTTACTAAAATAATCTACTAGTATATGTATTGCAAACCACAGGAGCTGTAGTATATATGAACATGTATTCCTATATATCTTTGAGCTGTAATTCTCTGGCCATAATTAATAAGAATAACATTATACTAAAATAAGTTTGTAATCAAATTATTAAACTTTCAAAACCCATTGCGTTTTTCCAATTACAGTGTGTTATATGTTGAACAGTAATTAATTCTTATATATTATTAACACCACTCAAAATGAAGAACTCTTTCGTATGGCATACTTATGTTACATCAACTTAAATATTGACCACAGTACTGTTTTGATTCTCAAATTTATTAAATTAAAACCCACTGTTTCATCTTGACCACTTACAATACAAGATGAGTCCATGTATAGAAAATGACATGTTAGTTGTGTAAAGGTGTAAAAAGTAATGTACCAAGTCCATACTTTTCAATTCGTTTGCTTGATAATAGGGGGGTCATTCTACATCAATAGACAATATGTTTTTTTACAAAGTGTCAACTTTTAGGATACAAACAGTAACAATGGAGTGTATTGTCACCAGTCAATTATGGTGCACTCTTTTGAAATATTCGACAATTTGATACACAGTCCGGAACATATTTTTGAATTTCGGATAACGGAGTTCAATTTATGAACAAAATATCAATTCCGGACTGAAATCTTAGTTCGGATTGAGGAGGATTTCGGATTGCAGAGGTTTCGGATTACGGAGTTTGTTCATTTGTAGCATTATATGAATATAGAAGGAAAAATTGGGACCTTGAACATTTTTCGGATTGTTGAGGATTTCGGATTGGAGAGGTTTCGGATTAGGGGGATTTTACTGTATATTTAAAGTCGATCAATTGAATTTAGGAGAAAAAGTGGTCCAGTGGTAAGGGCTAATGACTACTGTTATGAAGGTTGTCCATACCCCCGACGGATCAAGAGCAGAAATATTTTTCGGAGTAACATAACTGAACTTACGATCAGACTTTTGGACCATACTCAGCGTAAATGAAAAGTTACCACCCTATTGACAAATTTCAATCATAACCAGTTGTTTGTTATTACTTGTATCATCAAACAGAGCTCATAAAGTGATTACCAGGGAGCTTACATAAATGAATATTTATTGCAAGATAAATACTTTTATGTAAGTACCGTGTGTACCGTTTTCAGAATTTATTGTATGTCCCAGTACGGGACGGGTTTTTAGCAATATAATATACGTCCCGGTACGGTACGGGTTTTTAGCACTATATTTTTTCTTCACGTCTAGCCGTTCTCAAGCTTGAAATCTACTGCGAAAAAAAATATTTTAAAAACGCATCTATCGTTGAAATTTGTCATTACGCTTTGGAACTACTATACGTAGATCTATTTCAGCTTCCCCCCACCAGTTGAAACATGCTGTTTCTATTTATAGCATTTATGTTTGTAAACAACATAATTAGGTCATCGTCTTCAACGTTCAGCGGCGGAGTGATTTTAATTAAAACCGTGGGATTACTTTTCTGCCTTGACGGTTAACAGGCCTTTAGTAGTAGGGATATAGTCCATGCGGAATGATGTGCTATAAATATCATCTAAAAATAAAAGTCTGATATAATTGTTGGTCTTAATATTAATAAATGTTGGTAATGTAAACAAATCGGGTTCAATGATACGTGTAACCCGTGTAGCATGCTTGTTATATTGTTCAAATCATAGAACTATTTATTGGCGTTTATTGGCGTAGGAATAAATGCGTTAAATTGGCTGTAAAAACGGTTATTACTTTGTGTGGCGTTTACGCCACACAAAAATGGTGCTTACGCCTAAACATTAGCTAACACAAAGCAATGTCAAATGATGTAAATTGAAATGTGTGTTTTTCTTATATTATGTTATTCATATGTATTGTCTATCTTTATCTTTCACTCGTGCATTCTATATTATGTTGTTTCTCTCCATAAATGTTTATTATTTTCATTGTTCATAAAATGCATGCAATACTATGTATACAGTGAGAGACTTTAAAAACGCTCCACTTTTTTAAACTATTTTTTTCTTAAAGCAAATTGAGTTAACCAATGTGCCCTTGATAAATACACCTTTAACACTAACGACTATATCATGTATGCTACAAGAATTGGCGAAATTATAATAAATGGTTATGCTTGAGCTATTTTGGTCCCTTTTGCACGTGGTTCAGAAAGTTATGCGTGCACTCCAATAAAAACCTGATTTATGTTTACCATACAGATCGGCATATATGAAAAAACACAAACAATTGATAATAATTTTATCGGTTACGGTGTCGCGCTTGTCCAAACATGAGGATCCAGAGGCTCTAGGCATATTCAAAGCCGGATGTAGAGTACCGGATATGGTGTCAGAACAATGGCACACATAGCACAACGTTTCATCATAGTGAATGATTCCACGCCACCGAATGTGAAAACAATCGGTTTCAACCAGGTCAGGCCTAAATAATAACGCATCAACAGCATATAAACATTCACCAAATACCCAGAAACTTCCACTTCCGGTTCACCAACCAGAGTGAACAACAAACCATTAGTATTCTATTACAAGTTTTTGACCAATTTTAAAACTATATTTGTACTTGAACGCAACGAAAATGTCCTTCGAAGTAATACAATTTAATAACATGTGTATTTGTGGCGTTTCATACTAATGCCATAACTATGAGACGAATGGTGTGTTGTGTTTGTTTACAACTTTCTTTGACAAACTAGGAGATATATTGTTGCCGATAGACTAAATGCAGACTGATTATCTCGCTACAAATCGGCATTCTTACCTAAGTCTGTTCATTTTTTACTTTAGGTATTGAGTTTATTTTCGATGAACTTAATGCGTTTGCAAGCCCATAACACCACCCCTAAAACGTCAAGTATACCTCTCAATCCCTAAATCGGAAATGGAGTACTATGTCGCAACACGGCATAACACATATTGTTCTCCCAATGTGGCTGAGGTGGAATGGGCACACCGTTTCCGGTTGGACTTATCATTTTAATTTATTTTGTGAATTTCGTTTTTGGAGTGTGCCTCTTTGTAACCAGATTATTTGGTTACTATTTATTGTTATGCCATAAAATTTTCAGATATGATTGCGAAAGCATAAATGTTTACTTATGCCAATTTTCAGGAAAATATACGAATGTAAACTAAGTTTTCAATCATTTAAAATTTGTTGCGTTTTTAAAGTCTCTCACTGTACATCACTGTAAAAGTGGAATAAAATCGTATATATAGAAAAGTTCAGATCTTACATTGTTTTAATTCTTATTTTATTGACATAAATCAATCTGGCACTTATTTGCAAGAGTAAAAAATAATGACTTAATTTTAAGGATGTGGGGTCATTACCATGAGTATTACCATTGTTTTTTATAGTCTTATACACTTTCTTTTATTAAGTGTGTCATCTTTTGAAGCACCAGTCAATTACATCACACCCGCATACCCGGGGATGGGTTGTGGATAGTTGGGAAATGGTCGTGTTTTAAGTTACAGCTTTCCCGCAACGCCGGGGAAATGTGGAGGATTTTGTGTCAGAATCCATACCCCGGGCACACTGTTTAGCTGTCAGTGGTCGGGTTAATACATGAGATTCTACAATCAGCTGTCCCCCGTACCGTAGGTCTAGTGTCGCTTCCGCTGTTAACGCTGGTCGTGCCGTAGGTCTAGTATCGCTTCCGCTGTTAACGCTGGTCATGCCGTAGGTCTAGTATCGCTTCCGCTGTTAACGCTGGTCATGCCGTAGGTCTAGTATCGCTTCCGGTGTTAACGCTGGTCATGCCGTAGGTCTAGTGTCGCTTCCGCTGTTAACGCTGGTCATACCGTAGGTCTAGTGTCGCTTCCGCTGTTAACGCTGGTCATGCCGTAGGTCTAGTGTCGCTTCCGCTGTTAACGCTGGTCATGCCGTAGGTCTAGTGTCGCTTCCGCTGTTAACGCTGGTCATGCCGTAGGTCTAGTGTCGCTTCCGCTGTTAACGCTGGTCATGCCGTAGGTCTAGTATCGCTTCCGCTGTTAACGCTGGTCATGCCGTAAGTCTAGTGTCGCTTCCGCTGTTAACACTGGTCGTGATGTAGGTCTAGTATACCAACCCGCGGACTTACATACACCTACACTAATTTAGAGCATTTCTCTACATGCAATAATTAATCAACTTCACTCACATTTCTCGGGCATTTCTCTAATCCGTTTATTTCAATTCAAGAATGGATTGATTTGAATTCCTATTCTTAATATTTATTCATGACATAGTCAGTGTTAGCTCGGTATTTTGTCCCTGTTTTTGCAGGAAGAGAAATGTATTCATCTTGATACTGGCGCCACGGTGGCAACATTTCCCAATGCAAATAGTAACTGGAAACAAATGAGTTCTCGAAATATTTCAATTTCCATGTGTTTTCTTCTCATTAATATTTTAATATGCAAACTATAGTCACGCAACGTTTCCGACATTGAATATTTTACGTTTCCCGTTTTCTTCGTTTCTCCATTTTAAAGTGCATGCAACCGGATATAGAGGATAGGAGATTTATTAAACGGGAGGACAAAATAGTGCACCGGTCAGTTGCATCCACGCCCACCCCCAATCAATACGAAGCTCTGCAGAGTATTTTATTACTTTTATCCAACGAGTTTAATAAATTCTTTATGGAAAGACACTAATGTAAGATTCTTTTCATCACGTTAACAAAATAACACGCTTCATATATCAACAGACTTCCCCTTTAGAAGAGAATAAATTCAGTGAGTAATGCGGTTAAAAATAAATGAGCAAATAAATCAAAAGTATAGTGCTTCAATTACCGTTACAGTGTTGCATAACTATTGGAGCGAGACGGGTATATTTGAATCGTAATCACACCACATATATATCTGTTTGTTTCTACTATGTATCCTGACTATCTACAGGTCTTTCAAAGTCAATCGAGAACGGTTTGTCAACATTAGGTCGTACGTCGGGTACTATCCTATACATATATTTAAAAGCATAATATTGCATTTTCTTGCATTTTTGAAGCTCGACAACTAACAATACATGTACATGAAGAGGGCCATGAAAGTATGATATGTTTATACTTCTAGATCAAGTCAGCAGTAAGTCTTGTGTATTAAAAGGTTACATTGCTTGTTGTTCCATCAGTCAAAGAGGTCTTTGGACCTCTTTGCATCAGTCAATGCTGCAAACTATTTCTATAGAATATTTTAAGTAGTAAATAATATTCTCCAAAAGTTGTGTGACTTCAGATTTTATGAAAAATGGCAATGTCAAAATTCACACAATTCATTAAAAATCAAGCATAACATAATTGTTTTATGTTATAAATATGCTAAAACCCGACGGATATTTTAAAATGCTTTTACAGTATATTTACGTATTTTATACGTTATTATTTCTCATAATTATGTTCCTCATTATAGCGTAATTGTCAAAGAATTAGTGGTGTATATAACATGATGTATATAACATGATGATATTGAAACTGTGACTGGTATGATTATCACTCATCCATGAATATCCTAGTCCCCACCTAAATATACCACTACAGTTCCACTGATGTGCACATATTTACAGCACCTAAGTGCATCCAATTTTGATTTTTCGAAATTCAGCAACATGTTACAAGGTATTTAAATAGGGTTAAATAAAGGACCTCTAAAGACGATATAATAATTGACAACAAGCATACAGGGTGTCCAGAAAGAAAGTATACAGTTTCAAGGTATTGTTATCAACTCTTAATGTTCTGCTATCGCAAAGAAATTTTGCACATGGTTAGACAAAAGATGTAAGTTTTTTCTGGTACCAGTTTGAAAATTGTAACTTGAATATTTTTTAAAAAATGTCAATTTCCAAAAAATACCTATTTTTGACGGTGACGTCATTTTGACGTAATTTGCGACGTTTTCACAATTTATGTCTGGCTCATGTTTCCCGTTTTGCACCCATTCTCTAAAAGTGTTGGTTATATTTACACAGATTTCTAAAAACTGGTATTCTTAAATTGATGTTGATGAGAATAAAAATTGTGTATATTAGCATTTGATTATACAAAAGCGATCTCGGATAGCCCAAAAGAAAAAAATCCACCTGAATTAAGATCCGGGCTGTCGGTGGGCCATTCCACTCTGCAGTGGAATTTGCTAGAAATTATTTTGACATCAAATGTTTCTTGTAATTCACCCAACACCATGCATTGCCATGTGTGACTCTGGCTCCATTTGCATGAACCATACAACGTTCTAATCAAAGGATTCGCTGCGGAGTTCAGAAATAACTTGCTTAACAAAGGCAAGTAACACAACGGGTTAACTTCTTTCTATTTTGTTGTCGAAATCGCAAGTGAATAGCCTATTAAAAGCCAACAAACATGCCCATGCTTGTGAGACACATCATATATATATTGTCACTTAAGATATTTGTGAAATGCAATGCAAATTTTCCAAGATTGTGTGCAAGACGGGAGACACCAGAAATACAAAAATTGTGAAAACGTCGTTAATAACGTCATAATGACGCCATGGACAGAATACAGTACTTTTAGAAAATTTACATTAATTTTTTAAAAAAAATATCCAAGTTACAAGTTTTAAAATGATGCCAGATAAAATTTTAATCTTTTGACTAACTATGTGCTAAATTTCTTTGCGATAGCAAAACGTTAAGATTTAATTAAAATGCGCTGAAACTGTATACTTTCTTTTTTGACACCCTGTACATGCCAGTCTTGCCAGATCACCTGCTTTGAGACTCTACTTCCGCATGATTTTAGGCAAATTGATCGAATCTCCAGTATTTTTTTTCGAATACTGGAACCTTGGCATTTTTGGTTTGCATGATGAAAATGATAACAAATATTAATTTAAATGGCTTTATGAAGCATGCATGGTAATTTAATATCCTACAAGTAAAATTAGTATCTTACTGGAACCGACTACCAGAATCTGCGGTGTCAGCACCAAGCCTGGATGCATTCAAAACTGCCATCCAGCAAGTGCCAGCAGCCATAGTGTGAAGCAAGACCCCCCCCCCCCCTGATGTACAGTTTATAAGCATGTCTAACTTTTAAATTTGTGTGAAAAGACTATTTTATTATGAACGTTTTTCGTGTTTCACGCATGTGCATTACCCTCGTTGATAAATGTCCAAGAGGATTTTGACGAGAATACAAATTGAAGTTGAAGTGAAAACTGCATATTAATTTCATGTATTACTAAGTTTAAAGTTTGAGCGAGAAAAATCTTCAGCATTTCGTTGAAATCTCCTTCATTTCCTTCACGAATCTCCTGAATTGGCTTTAGGAAATTATGGCATGTATGACTAAAAGACCCTATCAATTCCAATCTGATCGTGACCGAACAGTACGGTCTTTATCTGTGTCCTTATTATTTTGTGAATGTTGTAAGCAGTTTACCTGGAAAACCAATTACAGTGATTTAGGTAAAATGTTTATATTAATTATTTTATTATATGATATATTCTTCAATGACATTTCAAATAGCTATTTAGTTTTAATGTTCATATCGACAAGTGTTTTCGTTGATTTACTGATTTACCAGTTTACTGTGGTCTGGTGGAAAGTTGGTCAAATCTGACAAAAGTTCGTCAAGTTGAATTTATGTGTTTATCTGTTTATAGTGTAAACACAAACCCGGTTCGTCAAAGTGATAATATAGAGTATGTATCATAGTGTGATATACATGGACTCACAGATATTCCACTAGTCAAACTATATCCACTCAGGGACTGTCGTCCATTGGTGCAGGTATGCATGCATGATCAAGTTTCATTTAAGCAAGATTTATGTGTTTTTTGGTACTTTACATGCAAACTATAATAAAAACAGACGAATGCTGTCGAATACCTGGTAATATTATTCGTTATTTATAATATTACCAGTTGGTAGATAATAAATCAGCACAGATGCACTAAAGACCTTAATTTAATTATTTGCTTGCACCTGAACAGCTGAAAGGCAGTGACTACGGAACCGGTCTCGGTTCCCTAGTCAATTACACTAGTGAACCGGAGTCGGTTCCCTAGACAATCCTCATAGGATTGTCTAGGGAACCGTCATTGATTTTCTATATGTTTTACCGTATATATGTTGCTGACCAATAAGGCCAAGACAAAATAATGTTAAGGTTACAGGTCCAAAAAAATTAGGAAACCTTAACCGTAACATTATTTTGTTTTGGCCTTAAGGAGATTATGCATGTCTGATTTTTTATATTAAATTATAATTCAGAGCTACAGATAAGCTGCGTATGGGGGTAATAACCCAATTAATTTTCTTTAAAACTGCATTAGATTTTGAGAGGAAGAATTAAGAAAAAAGCAATGGCAATCTGAAATACGCAAAAAGAAAAGGATATGTAATAGTGAAAAACAGTACATCTATCAAAATTGAAACTGGGAGGTAAAATACACAATGGACTGAAACCTTATGGATTATAGATCTGTGCACTGGTTCTGTGGATTTGGACAAAAATTGTGCTTATCTTGGCAACAGAAACCTTGACAACCTGAAAACCTGCTAGGGGGCTTTTGTATTACACAATGTGAATATAAAAAATAACCACCAAACACGGGTAAAATTAAAATATATCGTTAACTTTATAACTCCACAACATTTCGCCTCTACAGCTTTATCAGGTGGTAACATATTTAAAACAATGAACAACAAAGATGAGGTTACGTCAACATGCACTGAAAAGTGGATGCGCCAAATGATGTTACATAAAATGCACAATACCCAAACCAAAATACTAGCATGCTGGATGCGTGCGGCAAGCGCGTGACAAGCGTGCGCACGCTTGTCGCACGCTAAACAAGATTGCGGTCCAAAAATTTAAGCGCGCGGAAGTGCGCAGGAAAATTAAGCGCGCAGGGAAAGATTTCACCGCACGCTTAATTTTGTTGGAGACAGTGACAAGCGCGCGATATCGCAAGCATTATATAATTCTGCAAGCTTAATGTTATAAAAGGTTGTGGCAAGCGTGCGATGTGAGAACTTGTACTGATTTTGTTTCCTTTGGTTTTGGCTAAAATGTCTAAGTCCAAATTGATAGATGATATTAACAAAATATGAGAACATTTTTTTATTGATTTGACATCATGATGCATAAACATCATATCAAAAAACATTGTATTCAGATGAAAAAGGTACTAAAAACTTGTATTTATAAAATTTTAACACAAAAATTGTGGTTATCAATCAACCATTCTCAATCAATCAATCAATCAATCAATCAATTATTGACACTACAAATGCCATCAAAAGAAGTTTGTGATACCTGTTGAATACTCATTGATTGATCAGAAATGTAATTTAATAATCTACTATGTTTTTATCTGTCAGTTTTACCTATACATAGAACTGACAGTGTTGTTTATTTATTTATTCATAATATTGCAATATTTGTATCAGTGGTCAATTATCTAACATACAGGCTATAAATTGGTTTTGGCTATGACTTGCTAACCACACAGATCTTTTCAATTAACTCCTTATGTACTTTCCTATGCACATACACAGAGAGACAGGCTAATAAGCCCCTTAATCTTATATACCTGATTATATGACTGATAACAGATGGTCATTGATTGGTCAGTTTGAACAAGTTTCTAGGTCACTGGATAGTTTGAACAGGTCAGAACTCCCATTTCTTTGTGTTGTTTATTTACATGGTGGGAAAGTTGGCACATTTTTTGCAAGTCTTTTTGCTGTTTTGTAAAATGTTTAGATGTGATGTTTCATGAAGGTGGGTTGAGTTTCATGACTTCAATTTGTTGATTACAAACAACAACAATAAGGAGTATGGATTATTTGTGTTGGATATTTCATTACCAGTAGATATGAAGCCTTCAACAGGAAGAATTGGAAAGTGTAAGTAAATTACATCCATCCTTGTACATTGTATAACAAAACTGCTATTTTAAAGCTGAAAGATATAAACATAATGATATTAAAACTTGAAGTATACTGTGAGTAATTTCTGAAAGGCAAAAAACAAATTTAAAACACTGAAATCTTTTTGCTCAGTTTCACTAGTATAATTTATAGATCTGTTATTATGATTGTTCTATTTTACAGAGTATTGGCCAAAATGACTTGATTTCTGGAAGTCTCGAGAAGGCACTAAATGATTTCCATCAGTGTATGGTTTCAATGTCAGACTGCATATACAATTACAGGTAAGCAAATTTAAAAGAATTTAATTTATATATCATGCAGTGCTTTTAATAGTTAATTTGTATTGCTAAGCTGTCATGTTTTGTTTTGGTGCTATGACGTTTTGTATAATGTTGTATCACATTTTTGTTGTAAGGTCATTTTCAACTCTTGAGTATGGCCCTGAACTTTGAGAGATAATGGCAATTTACTTAGTAAAGTGAAAACAAAAGGGGCTTGATGACATTAAACTAGCATGACAAATGTTAGTATGAATTAATTTTCATGATTGCGGTATGTATCGGAATAAAAGACAGTTCAAGAACTGTACAAATGTTAATTTTTTACTTTACATGAAATTAATAATTTTGATTTTAATGATGTTGATTTTTATTTTCAGATGATGTGTCGGCATATTTGGATATGAAATCTGTGATTAATGAATAAATCAGTTATTCTTGGAGAAAATTAGAAACATTAGAAAGTGCTTATCTATTTTGAAGTGTTTGTGTTTTTGTGTTATTATATGCATTAAATATATTTTCATTAAAAATTTCTAAATGTGTGGAATTTAATTAGTGGATATTTCATTTAAGCACGCAAGCTTGCGCACGCTAGTGCGCGCTTGCATGCACGCACACAAGTGGAACGATTGCAACCTTAATTTAAGCGTGCGCAAGCGTGCATGCTGTTCAGGCCGCACGCTTAAATAAGGTTAAGCGTGCAAGCGCGCGGCCTAAATAAGTGTGCAAGTGTGCGCACGCTAAAATTAAGGTTGCGATCGTTCCAATCGCACGCATGCAAGCGCGCCGAAGCATGCGATGCTTGCAAGCGCGCGGTAGCGTGCGCACGCTTGCACGCTTAAATAAGGTTAAGCGTGCAAGCGCGCGGCCTGAATAAGTGTGCAAGCATGCGCACGCTAAAATTAAGGTTGCGATCATTCCAATCGCACGCATGCAAGCGCGCGGAAGCGTGCGATGCTTGCAAGCGCACGGAAGCGTGCGCACGCTTGCATACTTAAATTAGGTTAAGCGCGCGGTAAGCGTGCGCACACTTAAATTAAGGTTGCGATTGCGCACGCTAGTGCGCGCTTGCATGCACGCACACAAGTGGAACGATTGCAACCTTAATTTAAGCGTGCATGCTGTTCAGGCCGCACGCTTAAATAAGGTTAAGCGTGCAAGCGCGCGGCCTAAATAAGTGTGCAAGCGTGCGCACGCTAAAATTAAGGTTGCGATCGTTCCAATCGCACGCATGCAAGCGCGCGGAAGCGTGCGATGCTTGCAAGCGCGGGGTAGCGTGCGCACGCTTGCACGCTTAAATAAGGTTAAGCGTGCAAGCGCGCGGCCTGAATAAGTGTGCAAGCATGCGCACGCTAAAATTAAGGTTGCGATCGTTCCAATCGCACGCATGCAAGCGCGCGGAAGCGTGCGATGCTTGCAAGCGCACGGAAGCGTGCGCACGCTTGCATACTTAAATTAGGTTAAGCGCGCGGTAAGCGTGCGCACACTTAAATTAAGGTTGCGATTGTTCCAATCGCACGCTTGAAGCGTGCGCATGCTTGCATACTTGCGCGCTTGCACACTTATTTAGGTTGCGCACGCTTGTAAGCTTGGAATTAAGCATGCGCACGCTTAAATTAAGGTTGCGATTGGTTCAATCATAAATATTAAGTGCGCGAAAACATTACATTTGCAAGTTTACAAGTGTGCATGATCTTCAGAATAAGGCTGCGGCATGCGTGCGCACGCTTATAAATATTGCAACCGCAACCTTGCCGCAACCTTACCGCACGCTTATTTAAGCGTGCCATTTTGGTTTGGGTACATATTAAAACACTTTTAGTTATATTAAGTATGTAAAGAAACAATATGGCTAATAAACAATATACAGTACATGTACAACCTTAAAAGAGCGTTACCCAATAAAAGAAGCAAAATATGGTCGTTGATATTTTAAAGAGGTTAGAATATAACTGTGATGTAGGATTTAATGATGAGAACATAAAATAATTCAAAAAGGGAATAAATTATATATAAGTAGAGGTAATACAGTACTGCAATCAACAAATCAGAATTTTTAGCTCACCTGTCACATAGTTACAAGGTGAGCTTTTGTGATCACTCTTCGTCCGTTCGTCCCGTCTTCCGTACATCAACAATTGCTTGTGTACACTCTAGAGGCAACAGTTTTGATCCAATCTTCATGAAACTTGGCCAGAATGTTTTTCTTTATGAAATCTAGGCCAAGTTTGAAACTGGGTCTTGTGGGGTCAGAAACTAGGTCACTAGGTCAACTCTTAGAAAAGCCTTGTGGTACATTTCAGAGGTTGCGGTTTTGATCCAATCTGTATGAAATGTGGTCAGAAGGTTGTTCTCCATGAACTCTTTGCCAACTTTGAAACTGGGTCATGTGTAGTCAAAAACTAGGTTATTAGGTCAAATCTTAGAAAAACCTTGTGTACACTCCAGAGGTCACCGTTTTGTTCCAATCTTCATGAAACTTGGTCAGAATCTTGTTCTCCATAAAATCTAGGCCAAGTTTTAAATGGATCACGTTGGGTCAAAAACTAGCCTTTAACTAGGTCACTGGATTTAATCTTGGAAAAACCTTTTGTACACTCCAGTGGTCATAGTTTTGATCCAATCTTCATGAAACTTTGTCAAAATGTTTTTCTCCATTAAATCTAGGCCAATATTGAAACTGGGTCATGTGGGATCAAAAACTAGGTGACTAGGTCAAATCTTAGAAAAACCTTGTGTACACTCCAGAGGTCACCGTTTTGATCCAATCTTCATAAACCTTGGTCAGAATGTTGTTCTCCATGAAATCTAGGTCATATTTTAAACTGGGTCATGTGGGGTCAAAAACTTGGTAACTAGGTCAAATCTCAGAAAACCTTGTGTGCACTCTAGATGTCAGCAATTTGATGCAATCTTCATGAAACTTGGGTCAGAATGTTGTTCTCCATGAAATTTAGGCCAAGTTCGAAACTGGATTATTTTGGGTTATAAACTAGGTCACTAGGTCAAATCTTAGAAAAAAGCTTGTGTACACTCCAGAGGTTGCCGTTTTGATCCAATCTTTAAATAAGTTAGAATGTAAGTTGTGTTGATACCTAGACAAATGTGCAACAGGTGAGCGACCTAGGGCCCTTTTGGCCCTCTTGTTTTGTGATTACATTAATGCCATATATGATATACTTTTACAAATGCTATATTTTATCTATGGACAGAAATTCAAGTTTGCATCAATCCTTTCTCAGCAAACATTTCTGGAGTCTATGTGTATATAAATGGCTGATTAAAACTTATTTTATTGTAGCATACCGCCTCCATAGTTTACACAGGGGACATTGAAGCCGTCTTGATGGCCTTGTACAATGACATGACTGTCAATTTTCTGGTGGTTCTTATGATTGTTTATTCAGCAGATTAAAGTTTGCTGCATGTCTGAAGTCCCAGAGAGGCTGTAACATTTTGTGAATGATGATATATACATTTATATATGTCCCAGGAATATTCCTATATACATGTTCCAAACCCAACAGATAGTGCTGCAGGAAGCATTGTTATAAATATACAGTAAAACCCGAGTTAATGGTCTCCTGCATGATCAGAATGACAGCTGTCTCCACTCATTCCTCTATACTGTACTGTGATAACCGATAAATAATAAAATGCTTTAGTCTTTAAAATTTATGGGTAAGAAAACAAAGATTTTAAAACTGGTTACTCAACAGATACACGCTAAAATAAAGTGCTGGACGAAAAGAAATTATAAAAAAAAATATTTCTGCCGCCATGTGTGGATCTGTACTCTGCCACTTACTCGTTAGTGAATATTGTTGTAAAAGTGTTTACACTATAAAATAATTGACACACACGCTGTATGATTAATCGCGCATGCACACCAATTTTTGTTTTCCCCAAGCGCTACTTTTGTAATCAACACAGCGGCGAACAATATTTTTGGTATATCAGTAATTCTTTGTTGATCTTGAATATTTTTCTTCCAGATTCCCTTTAACACGCTTATGAGTGATTTGATACAAAGATCAATGAATAATTCAAATAAATAAAGGGTCTATATCATTTGTCCGGTACTATCTGCCAGTGCATGTCATGTACTTAAAATATCATTTTATTCAACCATTATTATTACCCTTCTCTCAAATCTAGAAGTATGGTAATGCCAATCATTAAATTATGTACACATGTAAAAGTTACTACTGTAAAACCAAGAAGCATTTGTTAATCTTTATAGTAAAACGACATTAAATAAAATTGAAGACTATTAAAAACTGAAGTAGAAAACATGTACTAATGCACACTTATTGACTTTTAATAAAAATGGAATATGAAAACGATTTTGAATGTTTTGGTTCCTTTATAGCTTTACATTTATGTAGGTGCATCCGTTAGTGGTGGTATACAGATAATTAAATATATCATAATATTATATATATTTTCTGGTTGTATAACACATTACTTGAACATTTCTTAATGGAAATTCAGTGTTGAAATATTTCAAGTTGTTAACAGATATATTTATGAGTCATTATCTGTGCTTTAACATAATCAATTTCATGTGCTGCCAGAAGTTTGAGTTACTGAAATAGTTTCTTTTATGTTGTTTAACTTGTTGTTTAAAATCTTTTAACAATATTATACATTGTTTATAATCACCTTAGTTCCAGGATTCTTCTAAATATATTTAGAAGTTGATAATTATCAGCATTAATTTTTGACTGTTGTAAGTAATTGAGCATTGAATGAGTGGGTTGATAGATATTTATATGGATATTTAATATATACAGTATAGTCCTACAAATTTGACTTTCAGTTGGTATTTTTATTATCCACTCCTTCCCCCCCCCCCATGTTCCATTATCTTATGCTCTGTGGGTATGATATGCCATTGTGCTATTTAAAGACTAGATGTTGGATACTGCATATCTATAACTAACCCATCGTAATCCATTATGTCTAGATAGCTGGACTGTAACTATGACTGAAAATGTCAGTGCAACTCCAGAAAAAAAACATCGAACAAAACATGATGAGATGTCTGTTTATATTAATGTACAACTTGCGGCTGGTTAAATGGAAACCATTCTGATACATTACTGTAAAATATACCAGTTAATGATAGTCATCACTGGCAAGCTATATGATAAATTAGAGCCGATAAACCACTGCTATTGTCTGCGCTTTCAAGGGTTGATAAAAAAGTTTCAAAGATTTGATCAAAATGTAGTCAAGATGTAAACAAAATGAATTGTATAGAAGCAATCAAAATGTATACATGGGAATGAAAATAAAGATTATGAGCAGTTATATTTTAAACATCAAATATTAAAATGATAATATTCCAGAGGTGATTAAAACGTATTAAATGGTTTAGCAACAGACGTAATTTGAATACAAATCTATAAAAAAATCCACCTACTTTTTTATCACCCTCCCATTGAATCTCTTCAATTCATTTGACATTTTCTCTGCCATGTAAAGCAATTTTATAGAATTGAGATTTCTGTATGAGGGATATAAACATGTTGTGTTTTGTTGTTGAGAAAAACCCCACAGGACCTTGCAATACAAAATAGATCACTCAAAATAAATCATTCACTCACAATATAATTATATAGAGTGATCTATTTTAAATTGCAAGGTCCTGTGCATAAAACAATGAGTAACAAGATCTGTCATCTAGTGTTGTCTATATGATACAATATATCTAACTAGATAGGTTCAAGACATGCATTCTGTGTAATATGCTTATAATATGTAATGTTTTATTCCATCATAACAGGGAGGGGTGTTCCTAAACACTTAACTTGCTATAAAATGACATTATCTTCCAGTGAAGACTTCAATTATTGAAGTGTATTGATGATAATGACTATATTACAAGGTTAACAGATTTGGATATAAACGCAATCTTCCATGTAGACCTCAACACAGATACTATAATACAAACAGTTTAATTGTAACATGAAAGTTTCAAGCATATCAAATGTAACAAATGAAATCATAAATTTAAAGTAAAACAAACATAATTATTAACTTTGGTGAATAATGATAATATTGTATACATTAATGACTGAATTATTTAAAATCAAACAATGGTACAAATACTTAATTATATACAATTTACAAGGTATTAAATATACTATTTACATGGCTCTAGAACATAACAATGATTTATTGATAGTCCCATTCTGGAAACTTCCATTTTATGTACATAGTTCTAAACTATTTTGGAGAGTTTGTACTTCTATAGTAAAAGGTAATTTTTCCCAGAGTCTTGGTCCAGTATAGTTTAATGACTTTTGAAATAATTCCTTTTATGTTAGTGATTGTATTGTGTGACATATTGATCTTGTTTCTTACATCATTGACAGGATACGAACCTATCTGATATCACACTCACTCTGTAGCATAATGGTCAGATCTCCCGACTTGTTGGAATAAAAAAGATATTTATTCGGTGTGAGGGTAATTTTCCCATGAATGCCATTGTTGAATAGGACACAGACTTTGTTTCACTGGTTGCATTATAGACCTTAATTTGATTAGTTATTGTCTTGATGGTAATTGATACCCTGTTATAAGTCTTCAAATATATTTGAAGTTACCTGTTATGGTAAAATGGAAAAAAAATCTTATGTACTGAAATCTGGAACTATTCTTTTGTTAGTTCACCTAAGGTGAGCTTTGTGATCACTCTTCGTCCGCTGTTTGTCCGTCAACAATTTCTCCAAACAGCATCTTCTTCTAAAGCATTTGGCCAAATTCAATAAAACTTTATTGGAATGTTCCTTGGGAGGACCTCTACCAAAGTTATTCCAGTTTGTTCATTAATTAGGTCATGGTGCCCAAAAAGGGGGTATGAAAATGCAAATTTAAAAAATCTTCTTGTCTGAAATCACAAGGCTTTGATATTTGATATGTGGCATCATCTAGTCACTGGTCTAGTGTTTTGCATAGAGAGGGTGCCGAAACGGGTATACACCGTGTTCTCGTCTAATTCTTAAAATGTGTAATTCATTTCTTAGGTCACCATTACTGATAATTAATACATTTGTTTGTACATGCATATTGAATGCTTCTACTTTGTTTATAGGTGATTTGTAAACCTAATGATGATTATACAATCAGATATAGTTGCTGTGAATCAAACAGGTATCTGCTCAATATGTTGTAACATTCTACTTGTCTGTTCATACTCATCGTCGGATACCCACAGTCGTGGCCTCCGCTCCGCTCCGTACATCTCGAGATGTACGGAGCGGAGGCAACAACTGTGGGTATCCGAAGATGGTTCATACTTTGTTTACCAAAGTGTTTACCAAAGTCAAGTTAAACCACAAATATGTATTAGAGTTATATTTTAGGTTTATGATGATAAAACATCGTGTTACCAATCACACAACATGTACTTTACCCTCTCAGTGAATGTCTTATTGACAAACATAAATTGAATTTTGGCAGGGTAAATGCAAACTTGGGAAACTGAACTTCTGTGGAATGAAATATTTATTTCTGGTGTTTAAAGTTACACAAACACGAAACAACATATTATTATAGTTTATACTGGAGAACTTTGTCAGGTGAATAACTGCAGTATTAGTTCCTTCATGTGAATAGTTCATGTGAAATAGGAGCACTTAGTCATGCAGGCTAGACACAACCCCCAGTACAGGGGACTGCCTTAATCTTTTCACAGGCATATTTTGTGATAGTCAGCACTCTTGTGAATGAACCAATGGCCATCCTGGAGATTCACTCTATCAAATTACTGCATGTTATGGTCAAGAATTTCTTTTGCAGAGATTTTAGACAGCAATTGTTGGATTATGTATCTATTGGTTTTAATCAATCAAGGAAATAGCATCTGATTATTGTAGTCAAGTGAGTGGTTGATTGATAGCTCCTGACAGGTCAATTGTCTGACAACCGTGTATTGAACCTTCCATAACTCCTGACTGTTGCTTAATACAAGATATTTCCTTCACCAA
Source organism: Spisula subtruncata (assembly GCA_963678985.1). NCBI lineage: Eukaryota > Metazoa > Mollusca > Bivalvia > Venerida > Mactridae > Spisula > Spisula subtruncata. The sequence continues at coordinate 14,770,940 of OY787669.1, forward strand.
GTGTTGGCAGTTTTGGAAGAAAATGTGTGATTCATTTCTTGATATTATGTAGCATAGCAAATATTAAGGGAATACATATTAGACTATGTTTGAGAATACCGCTGGATGGCCTGTACAGTCTGGTTTAACTATATACATGTACTATTGTATATATGTGCATTTTAAAGCTGAAGGGAGATAATTGTGAGAATAGACTGCATGTTATTGAGGTTATCTTATCCTGAACTAATATTGTGCAATTTCACTTCAATTGTTTAGTCTGATGTCAGTAATATTGCAGCATATTAAATATCTTAACTCCTAGTGTTATAGTTGCCCTGATAACTGTAACACCTTAAACTATTATAATCTATACAATCAGTGAGTGTACTTTATGGCCCTATGACTAACCACAATATGGAGTGAGGCTTGTGGTTTTGGGTTGTGGTGGGAAAATCAGGTCAACATCGTAAACCATGCTAGATGTTTATAACCTGGATTTACACTGTTTGTTATTCACAGATCTTTTTCTGCTGGATTTAGTGATCAGTAGGTTTATTGCATATTTTTCAGCATAAAGTTGTTGCAGCTTTAATGTGGTTAAATATTTGAGATGTTATATTGGTTTGTGATTGTTTGAGTAACTTTGATCATTTTAGCCAATATTAAACATGTTAAAATGCTCTCTTTCTATTACTGTCTATTTTTAGGACTACCGTGTTTAGGTTTAAATTAGGGACCAAACATTAGATAGCTGATGGTTGATACTCTGACTATGGTTAATTTAGTTCTCAGTTTGTGTGTGTGTCAGTGGATACAACAAGACTATAATGGTTACAACCAGGGTATAATGTTGAATGTTACAGCAAGCAGACTAACAAGCAGACTAACAACCAGGGTATATGGTAGAATGTGAAGGTCACTGATAGTTTGCACTGTTACATTTTATTATTAGCTTGTTTGAAGACGAACTTTGTGGTTAAAGATAAGCTGACAGACTCCAGATTGTCTGCTGTGCCTTTGCATGCATGTTTTTCTGAACCCTTAATGGATTTTGATTATTTTGCTTTATAAGTAGCTCATCATACAGAATTTAAGAGGGCACAAGGTTGGCAGTGTGTGTTCAGGAGCATAATATAGTAACTGCAGTAAGTAAGGTTTTCAGCATTTATTGTCATTGTAACCATGGTGCACTGCATACTTTCTGAGGAAATCTAACTTAGTAACTCTAATCCTTCTAATACCATGGATACATCTGACAGTTTATGCTTATACCATGGATACATCTGACAGGTTATGATAATACCATGGAGACATCCGACAGGTTATGCTTATACCATGGAGACATCCGACAGGTTATGCTTATACCATGGATACATCTGACAGGTTATGATAATACCATGGAGACATCCGACAGGTTATGCTTATACCATGGATACATCTGACAGGTTATGATAATACCATGGAGACATCCGACAGGTTATGCTTATACCATGGAGACATCCGACAGGTTATGCTTATACCATGGAGACATCCGACAGGTTATGCTTATACCATGGAGACATCCAACAGGTTATGCTTATACCATGGATACATCTGACAGGTTATGCTAATACTATGGAGACATCTGACAGGTTATGCTTATACCGTGGGGAGTGGTGGCCTAGAGGTAGGGCGCGCGCTTCGGGATCGAGAGGTCCCGGGTTCGACCCCCCTCTGGACCACTGGTTAAAATCTCTGAGCAAGACCCACAGCTCCACTCCACCATGGTGTAAAATGGTACCTGTGAGGGCAGTGTATATTCCTGGGCGCCGCAGATCGATGTTGGCTGCCACACCACAGGAGAGAAATAGTCTCCCCAGGGAGACACAACTGTGGGTTTCCATATGTAGCCCAATGACCAGGGGAGTTAAAATGTCAAAGGGTGCTTGAGCGGCATAACAGCTGAAAAGAGCCCTAGAAAATTGGTAACTTTTTTTTTTTTTTAACTTATACCATGGAGACATCCGACTGGTTATGCTTATACCATGGAGACACCCGACAGGTTATGCTTATACCATGGAGACATCCGACAGGTTATGCTTATACCATGGATACATCCGACAGGTTATGCTTATACCATGGAGACACCCGACAGGTTATGCTAATGCCATGGAGACATCAGACAGGTTATGCTAATACTATGGAGACATCTGACAGGTTATGCTTATACCATGGAGACACCCGACAGGTCATGCTTATACCATGGAGACATCCGACAGGTTATGCTTATACCATGGAAACATCCGACAGGTTATGCTTATACCATGGAGACATCTGACAGGTTATGCTTATACCATGGAGACATCTGACAGGTTATGCTTATACCATGGAGACATCTGACAGGTTATGCTTATACCATGGAGACATTCGACAGGTTATGCTAATGCTATGGAGACATCTGACAGGTTATGCTTATACAATGGCAACATCTGACAGGTTATGCTAAAACCATGGAAACATCTGACAGGTTATGCTAATACCATGGAGACTTCTGACAGGTTATGCTGAACCCATGGACTGAAGTAATCAGTCATGCAAATTATAATCATGGAGACATCTGACTGGTTACACTTGTACCTTGGGGATATCCGACAGGCTATGCTTTGAAGACATCTGACATGTTATGCTTATACCATGGAGACATCTGACAGGTTATGTTAATATGATGGACGCATCTGATAGGTTATGCTTATACCATGGACATATATGACAGGTTATGCTAATAGTATGGGAATTTTGTCCACCTTGAAAAATCCATGATGGGGATTTTATCCACCATTAAAAAATGGGCAGTGGGGATTTATGTCCAGTGAGATTTTTGTCCTGCACTCTCATTTCATATATTAATAAATTTATAAATTTGACTGTAAAATGTAAAAACAACTTTATGTAGTCACTTGAGGTCATGCTTATGGCCAAATCAAATATAAGATTATTGAAGTTTGGTCACAAAGATGATTTTAACAAATTCTAGGCCATTATAAATATATTGTGTCATCTGTGGTAAATAGCTAGCCTAAGGTCAATTCATTGAAAAATGGAGACCAATTAATTTTCCCTGGATCTTCATGAAAGTTCAGGTCAGAATGTTTGTCTAGATAAAATAAAGAACATATTTCAATATGGGTCATTTTGTATAATTGGCACCAGGTAGCCTGTGAAGAGCTGAAGTATGGAAACCTTTAATTAATTGCATTATAGGAGGCATTTTCTGGAATCTTAGTTACAATTGTAAATTATTAGTACTTAGGTCACCTTTGTGCTGTCTTATAAGTTGTTCTATTATAAGCTTACCTGTCATGTGTGACAAGGTCATCACGTATTCTATGATTGATCTGTCGTTTCATTTGTCCATCTGTTCTAGATTGATTGTGAATTATTTATTTGTAAATCAGAATTTAATTATGAATGCTAGGTCAGGATCTAAGTCATATCTTATAAAAACACTGCACTTTATATTTGATTTTCTTCAATCTTGGTTAAAATCTTGGTTTGATGAAATATAGGATAGTATTGTATTTATATATAATAGATGCCAGTAAACCAGATGTGTGGGTTAATTATCCTGATGAGCCATACACAGGAAAAAGTGCCCCGTATGAAATTCATACGTTTGGATTTTCATGAGAATTTCATACGTAAAACGTATGAAATTCATACGTGAGAGTCAACGTACGTTTAACGTACGCGAACTTTTCATACGTATTTCATATGAATCTTCACGTATGAAATTCTTTAACGTATGAAATTCATACGTGAAAAATATTTTTAATTATTTATTGAAAAATAGGGCAATTAACATCTTTTTAACAAGGTTATATATTTTAGCGTATGAAATTTATATGTTTAACATCAAAATATCTTGCGGTTAAAACATTTGATTTTCATTTTCATAAAATTTTGAGTATGAAATTCTTTAACGTATGAAATTCATACGTGAAAAATATTTTTAATTATTTATTGAAAAATAGGGCAATTAACAACTTTTTAACAAGGTTATATATTTTAGCGTATGAAATTCATATGTTAAACATCCAAATTTTGCGGTTAAAACATTTGATTTTCATTTTGAGAATAAATTAGCAATTAAAAAAATTCTTTTTTCATGCAATATTTTTTTTCTCTTAATTTTGCTCATAATGCATTAAAGATGGAAAAAATCCCATTAGTAATATTTAGACCCATATACCTACACTGTATATAGGGCCTATATAGATGTAGCCTACATACTAATTAAAATGACTCTTACTTTAAGATCCGTAGAGTCTAGGTCCACTAGATCTATATATAACTAATGGAGAATTAAATCACTTCAATGAGAAATTTATTTCATTTTATCTAGTTAACGCCAAGGCTTTAAAAAAATTAATTGTCATGAAAAAAATCTACATCGATTCAGGAACAGTCTAAGACTGATCGATTTTACGGGCGGGACGAACTTTCGATTTTCCGGAAAGGTCGGTTTTTTGCCACACCGCACGTGGAAGTATTCCGAAACTAGCGTTTCCTTCCTGTTTAGAACAAAGTTGATGAAAATGCGATTTTATCGATTATATCAACGTTTTCGTCGAATGCAAATGATGGACAATGCTTTTGAAGAAGCCGTCAACCCAGCTGGTAAATATTTCCGAAGTTAAAATAGAATTTGCCCTCATAAAGCGCCTGCTTTCGACTCGGCATTTATGGCGTTCTTTTCACTTTTGGAATGTTGACGAATTTTCGTCTTTTCGTTCATAAATTGATGTTATTTTATATTCGTCCATTGACTTGTTATAGTTGTAAAGTCACACACAATGTAATGCAGTCAATTGAATCCACGGCCGCCTCCCGGGGATAGGCGGTGATTTTTACTTTTCATGTTTTGGTTGTAAAATCCCCAAACATTACCCCACCCTGCAGGGGACAGCTGTCATTGCTGCTGAATGCTGCTGATGGTAGAGCATCCGGTATTTCCCCAGCCCCGACTACTACATATTTTCCCCGGGTTATTGGTTCAGAGATAAAATCCCCAACAGCAACACTTCCCTGGCAGTGCAGGGTAGACGGAAGGTGAAAACACGGTCATTTCCCTGGCTATCCACCGCCCGGGCAAAGACCTAAATTACACAGATTGGAAACTTGTTCCAAGTCTCACGATATCTCGTGGAAGGTCTTCTGAAATCTCGCTAAATCTCGTCTGTTTTAATACCTTATATCTCATGTTCTAATATACTTATGAAAAAACTAATCATTCTATGCAATAGATTTATTATTCATCTTTAAAATGATACCTCATTCATTGAAATAATTTAATTAATAAAAAAGTAGACCCCGAAGAGCCAGACCTACTCTTATTTTCATCAAATTAATGTAAATTCCAAGTTTATCAGAATATACCTGATTTGCCTCATTCAAATCCTAATTTTCTGTATTTTATAAGAGGTAGACAAAAATGAGCTACTTTATATAGTAGAAGAAAATTATCTCTTCAAAATGACACATTGTCCATTAAAATTGAATGACTAAAAATAGTTTCATGCACAATAACTGACTCTGCTGCCTGTTATTTTGGGTTTGTTCTAGCTTGTCAGTGGAGTGTCCAATCTGTGTAATTTAGGTCTTTGGCCCGGGTTATACACTGATACAAATGATAACCCCCCCAAAAAAATATTGAACAGAATTAAAATCATAGCTATATTTCCCTGCCACTCAACTGTTGCCTGAACTAAAAGGCTTGCAGACAATGGAAAGGTTGTGATAGTACATTATACGGGCCCGTATCTTTAGCCTCCAATTCTGAAGATACAGAAAGAAACGGCTCTGACTTCAAAATAAAATCACCTTTGATACTCATTTTGTTAAATTTTTTCATAGAAATACTTTTCCAATTTTATTGTGATTAAAAAACTTCACATATAAGTAACAAACATCTACAAAAACACTTGAGGGCCAAATGAAATTGACCCAGCAAACTGAGCAAAGTGTGTATGAATTAGAAAATTATGGTGCACAGAATTACCCGATGCACAGAATTACCCGAAACACCTGTACATGTATGATGTATCAGTTTATTGGTGGTGCTACTTGGATAAATTTAAACAATTTGCTTTCTTTGCAGGGATCTTGTGGAAAAGACGGTGGACACACCAGAATCAATACTCTGGCTCTACCAGCATATATAGTCAGATAAATATATAATTGGTCAACATGTATGTCTATTAATGACTATGTTGGATGGCAAGGGACATGATGAATGGTTCAAATGCTGGTAAATTACTTCTAGCTTGAATTTGTGTGAACATAAAAAAAAGAAATAGAGTGAAATTGTTGGAATGAATCTGTGATAAAAATCATCTGCATTTATAAGCTCGACTTTTCAAAGAAAAACAAGAGCTATTGTCATTGCCTTGTCGTGAGCATCGGCGTCTGTGTTGGAAACTACTAGAGGACTAGCAGAGGTATCAACTTGAAACTCCACATGTGCATACATGTACCTCTGCTCAATGCTATCTGCAACCTTAAGTCCACCTACTTTCAGGTCAAAATTCTAGGTCACCATGACCTTTAATTAAGTTGATTGTTGCAATCACTAAGTCCCTTTTTGCTTGAAGGGACTCATCGATAAAATAACTGGTGATTATGTCTCAATGAATAATGAAATAATTGATACTTAAGCTTCATAATGTATTCAATAATATGAACGCACTCAAAGTAAAGTTTATTTACATAATTTTATAAACATTTACAGACCCTGATGATACCCAACCTGATGGCTCTGCCACTGTTAGCGCCCACTGAGATGTTCAACACCTACATTTGTACGAATCCGGAAAAACTTACGCTTGCCAAAGAGGAGCCTGTCTGCTCATGGTAAGAATATTTTTCTAATGGTTTGGCATCTTTCGGTTCGATACAATATTATCTAACAGCAGCTTAAATACTTCAATTTTTAAGTGATAATGAATTTGATGCTTCTATAACAGCAGTTATCATGTGCCTATCAACAATTTTAAGTGAATTTAGACAATATGATTATGAAGCATATTAAACATGCAATATACAATTAAAATGAGTGATATATGGTAATTATACATAATCAGTAGGCTGTCAGGCGCTGTCATTGTCTAAATATTATTTTGCTCATAAAAAAGCTTATACCGAACCGTACCGAAATTTAGAAGTCTTGTATTGTGAACCGTGTTGGACTGCAGTCTGTGGTATTTCGTATACCACAGACTACCGTTACAGTCCTAATAGACACTAATAGTTATTATATATTGGGCATTGATCCGACAATATATATTATAAGAATTAAATTTGATTTCCTTCTTGATTTTCACTGGTTGGACACGCGGCCAGTGTTAGGGTCAAGCCCTGGATTAGACTGTGCTTTTAGCCTTGATCAAAGCTGAGAACATTTGTAGTGATTAAAATATTTTTGGTAACTTCCAGATCAATATTAAAAGTTGATAACCTTTTATCGTTGGAGCCGCTCATTATTCATAATAAATTTTGTCTTCAAAGATAGTCAGAACTATAATCTACTTATAAAAAAGGAACATCCTTAAGAGTCAAGGCAATGATATTTAAAACGATTAATAATAATTCTTGAATGACCTATTGGTTATAAAGTTTGTAATATATTAGTGGATTATTTGTTACAGAACAGACAGTAAGGGGAGGGCTGCCGATGATCTGAATGTTTTCTGGTCAGTAATAAGGAAAATGTTTGAAAAGGTAAGCTTTTTGTCATTAGCTCAACTTAACAAAGAAAAAGTAATCTTCATCTATTGTCATAGCCTGGTTTTTTGGCGTTGGTTAAGTTTATTGTCAAGGTCAATTTCTTGAAAACTACAACAGGTATGAACTTGAAACTTCACAAGTGTATATATGTACCTCAATGCCATCTACAACATTCACCTTATTTGATGTCACAAGGTCAAAAGTCAAGATTGACCTTTAAAGTCCCCTACTGGTTTCCAGCTGGAGGGGATTGGGTTTGTCTTCAGTCTGTCGGCCTGTATGTCAGTCTGTCTGTCAAGAAAATCTTGTTCCTGTCATTAACAGTTTTCAAGCTAGGTTTATGAAACTTGGTATGTGGATTGGTAACAATGAGGAGATTATGCATGTCTAATTATTCTTTGATTCTGACAAACTTTGTGGTTACCTTGGTAACCGAAAATTTACTACCTGGAAATCAGGTAGGGGACTTCTGCATTGTTTGCAATTCCTAATTACTTGTTTTCCAAAACTTCACTTTCCTCATAAAATGCCAACACTTCGGCCTGCATTATTGTGAATTTAAATATACATGCTTCTCTATGAGATGTACAACATCCACATACCTTGAGGTTTGTTTGTTTTCATTAATTCAAGATAACACTTATATTTATATATAACTGTTGATAAATAATTTCTTAATTCTTAAATTTACTATCAACTTGGAATAAAGTTGAGTGTCCAGCACCTGGTAGCGGTGCTCTTGTTTATAAGGAATAATAGCTGTATATCGATTTAAGCTCATCTGTAGAAATTTACATGACAAATCAGAATTAATTCAACAAAATTTGTTTTTATAAGATGCAGCAAAATTCCAGAGTTGGAGATGTTAAACAGTGGGTTTCTGGTCAATAATTTTTAAAGCTCGATTTGACATCTTCATGAAACTTTGAATATAGCAAGCATGCATAGAGACCTAGCTTAGGGCTGTATTTGGGGGTCAGTGGGGTCAAGGTCACCATTACTAAAAATAGAAAAACTTTTCCAGTCAATAACTTGAGTTTGCTTCGACACATCTTCATGAAACTTTCTTTAGCAAACTGACAGGAGACATATTTAGGGTAACTGGGGTCAAGGTCACTGATACTAAAAATAGAAAGAAAAAATCCTATAATAACTTTAGTTTGCATCATTCCATCTTCATGACAATTTGTTTATATAGCTACTAGGTCAAATCTTAGTTTGTTCGGTCCTGAGATCACAGTTTTGATCCAATCTTCATGAAACTTGGTCAGAATGTTGTTCTATATAAAATCCATACCATAAGTTCAAAACTGGGTTATGTGGTGTCAACAACTAGGTCACTAGGTCAAGTCTTAGAAAAACCTTGTGTGCACTCCAGAGGACGCCGTTTTGATCCAATCTTAATGAAATATAGTTAGAATGTTTGTTGTATTGATACCTATACCAATGTGCAACAGGTGAGCGACATAGGTCCCTCGGGGCCCTCTTGTTACTTATTTCCCTTTGATTGGTTTTATTAAAGCATTTCGTGTCCACAGGTCAGCATAACTTTGTCATTTTAAGTTCAAATGAATTACTTCAAATTTGGTATTCACATTTCTTGGAATGATTCGAAGTTCAGTGCACAAGAACTGTAATTCTACTTTGCGTGGCAGGCAACATATCTGACTCAGAGTTTTTATTTCGATCTACCATTAAAAAGAAGTAAATGGTTCATTTTTGCATTTAAAATAAATGCATTTCTTCTGTCATTTCATCAAGCTAACAAAAGGTTGTTGATTTTAAGTAACTATATGCTGATTTCTTGTGTATTTCCAGTTTGTGGTTGGTCCAGAGTCTGAGGCAAAGAGAAAAAGGAGTGTGTTTTAATGTGAAGTTTCTTGTACACTGACTGAAAATAAAATTAAGACAAATACTTGGTTTGTATATATTGTATGACTCAAATTCAACTGTGGTATACAGCGTCATAAGAATCTAGGTATTGAGATCACTGTCTGCCAGTGTCTTAAGAAGCATTGTATATCAGTAAAAGACCATTCAACAGTAAGTGTATGTTGATCACTGGAATATTTTTTAACCAGATTTTCTGACGAAAAAAGGTTTATATAAGAAGTGCAATTTCAGATTCAGAAGGCAGATCTGGGGCATCCACTCTTCGTTTACACTGGATAACTTGTAAAAGGGCCACTTGGTATTGAACTCAGGGCCAGTGAGGTCAATGTCACTGTTACTTGAAATAGAGTAACTAATTCCACTCAAGTGTGCTGCTTTGCATTGAGATATCATGATGAATCCTGCTGTGTTGGCAGCTTGACTGCTATAAAATCTGGTTTACTGGCATTCCCATGTATTTTCCATTTATCATGTGTTAGATGGTCCTATGATCTTACGGAAATAATTGAACCTGGATGTAGGAATGAAGTATGAATTTTTCTACGTTTAGGACCTAACGTATGAAAAACGTACGTTTGGGACCTAAACGTATGAAAAACGTACGTTTAAGCCGCAACATTTCAGTAGTAAATGCATTAAAGTCATTCATACGTTACACGTACGTGGGCAATTTCATACGTTAAACGTACGTTACACGTATGAATTTCATATGAAAGCTAACGTACGTTTTTCATACGTTGGGTCATTTCATACGTTAAACGTACGTTACACGTATGAATTTCATATGAAAGCTAACGTACGTTTTTCATACGGGGGCTTCATCTCATGAATTTCATACGTTAACTCACGTATGAAATTCATACGTGTAACGTATGAATTTCATACGGGGCACTTTTTGCTGTGTATAGGCCGGTCATGTTGGCCCTTTTACTATTCGCTCACCTGAGTGCTAAGTGCTCAAGGTGAGCTATTGTGATAACGAGATGTCCGTCGTCGTCAACTTTTCACTCGTTAATACTCTAGAGGTCACAATTTTAACTTATTCCTTTTGAAACTTTGTCACCATGTTTGTCTCTAAGAAATCTAGGCCAAGTTAGTTACTGGGTTATCTGGGGTCAAAAACTATGTTACTGGGTCAAATCACAGAAAAACCTTGTTAACATCCTATAGGTCACATTTTTTACTTCATTGTTATGAAACTTGGTCACCATGGTACTCTCTATAAAATCTAGGTCAAGTTCACAACAGTTACTGGGTTATTTGAGGTACAAAAATAAGTCACTAAAGAGGCAACATTTTGTACTCAATCTTTATAAAACTTGGTCAAAATGTTTGCCTCCATAAAATCAAGGCCAAGTTCGGATGAAGGTCACATGAAGTAAAAACTAGGACACTGTCAAATCTGAGAAAAAAACCTTGCTTAGAACACTCTAGAGACCACATTTTTTTATCACTCTTTATGAAACTTGGTTAGAATGTTTATCTCTATAAAATCTAGACAAAGTTTGAATCTGGATCATATGGGATTAAGAACTAGGTCACTAAGAACTAGGTCACTAGATCAAATCTTCGAAAATCCTTTTTAACACTCTCGAGGCCTGATGTCTTACTCATTTTTATGAAACTTGGTCAGAATGCTCATCTCCATGACATCTAGGTCAAGTTTGAATCTCGGTCATGTTGGATAAAACACTAGTTCACAGGGTCAAATCTTAAAAAACCTTGTTAACGCTCTTAGAGGCCACATTTTTACTCAATCTATACGAAATTGTCATCTATGATGCTCAAACGAACCTTGTTACCATCTAATATTCATGATGAACTTGGTAAAAATAGTTTTGTCCATGTCTTCTAGTTGGCAAGTTTGGTCAAATACTGGGCCAATGATCTTAAAACTCCCATTTCATGTCAGGTGAGCAACACTGTCATAATATTTTGAAAGTTGTTGTGTTAATGAAGTTGTTCATGATGTTATATACTGAATCATTGATGGCGCTGATGTAACTAGTGGTGTGGATTGTAGCGGTCAGTGATCTGTGTTTGTTGTTGGCAGCGTGTGATTCACCTGATATTATATACCAATCAGCACTCTCATACTGATAACATGAAATAGTGCTGCCAGCAAATATATGTACCAATATATGTATGTACACGATTTCTGACCAATACAGATGTAAAGATTTATATTTATTTCATGCTTACCGATGGTTTACGGCGGAATAACGGTGGATTATTCCCCGATAATTTCACTGTTCATAATTTCACTGTTCATAATTTCACGGCAAACGGACTATTTTTTAAAATCAAATTTTCTCGCCGTCAAAAATAAAATAATAGGCATTTTCACTTTCTCTCTTAATCTTTAACAAATAACACAACATTATAAATACATATATGTAAAACAAATGGACGAAATTGAAGCCATTGCATAAGAACTATTTGATTGCAACTCGACGCGTGCATGGCGGGAAAACGACGTCACGCAAAACATTTGACTTATATAGTGGAGTATTTCCATCATTTAAGCTAATTGAAGCATGAAATAAATAGAATATTAGTATTTTACCGTATATGATCGTTTGATAATTCACCTCGTGAGCAGCTGACTTATATTTTCACTCGTGGCTACGCCACTCGTGAAAATATTACATCAGCTGCTCACTCGGTGAATTATCAGCCGATCATACACGGAAAAATACAAATATCCTCTATATAATACAGGTCAAACATAAACATGTCTGAGTTAGTTGTAATCTACATCATTTTACACTGTGGTAAACACGGAATCCCTCTTGAGTGGCCACCTGGTATGATATAAACCTCTATAGAGTGACAATCTGACCTCTCTTGAGTGACCACCTGGTATGATATAAACCACTATAGAGTGACAATCTGACCTCTCTTGAGTGGCCACCTGGTATGATATAAACCTCTATAGAGTGACAATCTGACCTCTCTTGAGTGGCCACCTGGTATGATATAAACCACTATAGAGTGACAATCTGACCTCTCTTGAGTGGCCACCTGGTATGATATAAACCACTATAGAGTGACAATCTGACCTCTCTTGAGTGACCACCTGGTATGATATAAACCTCTATAGAGTGACAATCTGACCTCTCTTGAGTGACCACCTGGTATGATATAAACCTCTATAGAGTGACAATCTGACCTCTCTAAAGTGGCCACCTGGTATGATATAAACCTCTATAGAGTGACAATCTGACCTCTCTAAAGTGGCCACCTGGTATGATATAAACCTCTATAGAGTGACAATCTGACCTCTCTTGAGTGACCACCTGGTATGATATAAACCACTATAGAGTGACAATCTGACCTCTCTTGAGTGGCCACCTGGTATGATATAAACCTCTATAGAGTGACAATCTGACCTCTCTAAAGTGGCCACCTGGTATGATATAAACCTCTATAGAGTGACAATCTGACCTCTCTAAAGTGGCCACCTGGTATGATATAAACCTCTATAGAGTGACAATCTGACCTCTCTAAAGTGGCCACCTGGTATGATATAAACCTCTATAGAGTGACAATCTGACCTCTCTTGAGTGACCACCTGGTATGATATAAACCACTATAGAGTGACAATCTGACCTCTCTTGAGTGGCCACCTGGTATGATATAAACCTCTATAGAGTGACAATCTGACCTCTCTAAAGTGGCCACCTGGTATGATATAAACCTCTATAGAGTGACAATCTGACCTCTCTAAAGTGGCCACCTGACCTGAGCCTTCAACATGCATTATCATTCTTTATTTACTAACACTGATACATGATATCTGTGAGTACTGTAAAATCATTTAATTTCTATGGGTCGAAATTTGACTGCTTAAAAACCATTTTGGGCTGGCTGGAAATGTGAAATTTATACACAATTTGAAGAAAATAATTGCATTAAGATTATTATCGGGCCTGTTGATTAAGCATTTCGTCCTGTAAGGTTAAAAAAATTTGTGAACCCTGGGTTTTAGTAAAAAAGACCATTTCAATGGGACGTTAATTTGAGGATATGCATTTCAGGTAATAAATACAAGGATTAAAATTATTGTTTGATGGGATTTAATTTTCGTGGTTTAAATCTAATCCCCCACAAAAACTAATGATTTTACGGTATGTTGATGGAGTAACACATCCGTAATATCCCTCATCATTCACATTATTTCACATTCTCATGCACACTCCAGAATTGTTATAAATTTCTTCTAGAATTACAATCATAGTTCCTCAAAATCAATATTGCGTTTTCAAATAGGTGACGAAATATTTTGAGTTGATGCAGTTTAGTGCAGTTTTTGTAAAAGAGAAAATAGTAGAATGTTCTAACTTGAGTTGATGTTCTCACATATATACTTGAATGTTATTTTGCATGAACAGTGACACATACGCCAATCCTGCTAATTGAGGGATGGAATGCTCATCTTTATTTAATATACAAATAATTGTATAACATGTTCATACAGCCAATGTTTTAATGGCTGAATTACAACTTGCAGAGATAAGAGTCAGGGGTGGTATTCACAAAGAATCTTGAAGGAAAACTTAAAAACTTCTCAAAATCCTATTATTTCTTTAATTAAGTGTTTCTGCTTTACAGGGAAAACAAGATTATCAACTTTTGCTTTGTTTTGAAACGTTATGTAAAGCACCACATTAATCACCAAGAAAATATGGGTTGTTCTAAGTTTCTTGCAAAATATGCGCAGTTCAATTTTTTAACAAAGTTAAAATATTAAGTTTTCTCTTAAGATGATTTGTGAATACTGGTCCAGGACAATAAAATATTTGAGGTTTGTGATAATCGCAAGTATTAAATGAATGTATTATTTAGTCGCATTCAGACTGTTAGTTTCTCACAGCAGATATTGTAGATTGACTGTTGATAAACTACTGACATGTTATAATAGATCAATAGTTTACAGGTTATATCAGGTTATGCTACATAATGTTAGTGGAGTGTAGGTTGGTGAATGACCGCTAGTTTGACCACATCTTTCTCTCCTGGTTTATTAATATGAAAATCAATGGTAGTACTGTCATGCAATGGTCAGCAGTTAATAGAAACACATGTATGTTTAAAGGTACTGTGTGGATTTTGATATAAAATCATATTATCTAGAATCTAGCCAGAAATGTTAATAGAAGTTTTTTTAAGCATGTGGCTGTTTAACATAATTATAGGGAGTAATATGTTAAAAATAAAACACATCTTATTAATAATATTGCTTAATTGATCCTTCACTGCATAGTGACACTTTGACTGGCCTATCTATGATAATGCCACACAATACACTGTACACAATTATTGTAACTGTACACAATATAATTGTACATAATACACTGTACACAATCATTGTAACTGTACACAATATAATTGTACATAATACACTGTACACAATTATTGTAACTGTACACAATATAATTGTACATAATACCCTGTACACAATTATTGTAACTGTACACAATATAAGTGTACATAATACACTGTGCACAATTGTTGTAATTGTACACAATATAATTGTACATAATACACTGTACACAATTTTTGTAACTGTTCACAATATAATTGTACATAATACACTGTACACAATTATTGTAACTGTACACAATATAATTGTACATAATACACTGTACACAATTATTGTAACTGTACACAATATAATTGTACATAATACACTGTACACAATTATTGTAACTGTACACAATATAATTGTACATAATACACTGTACACAATACATTTTAACTGTTCAGAATATAATTGTACATACTTGTATTGTACTCCTCATAAAATTTATGTTCACAATTTAACTACATACTATAATTGTACTCAATTTGATGTATTGTTCACAATATAATTGTACACAATGTAACTTAACACAATATGTTTTTGCACAATTAAATTTTACATAATATTAATTTGGACAATATAATTGATCATAATATAACTGTACATAATGTAACTGTACACATTATAACTGCACTCACTATTAATATAGTTGCATTATTTAGGTGACTACGTACACAGGGTTGAGGGTACATATACAGTGTACAAAGTAAGCCACTACATTACTAGACTACACTTCCTTGATACCCTCTATAAACAGTTCTGATGGCATGATGTGTTGTGACATTGTTAGATCATGGTTAACATGTGCTTCATGTTAATGTATATCATACTGTATGCTGTACCTGCTAAACATCAGTAAGGCAAAGTTTGTTATTACTTAGGCCAAGTACATGTGGTTTAATGTTTGTTATCACTTAGGCCAAGTGTATGTGGTTTAATGTTTGTTATCACTTAGGCCAAGTACATGTGGTTTGGCCAAGTGCATGTGGTTTGGCCAAGTACATATGGTTTAACGTTTGTTATCACTGAGGCCAAGTGTATGTGGTTTAATGTTTGTTATCACTTAGGCCAAGTACATGTGGCTTAATGTTTGTTATCACTTAGGCCAAGTACATGTGGTTTAATGTTTGTTATCACTTAGGCCAAGTACATGTGGTTTAATGTTTGTAATCACTTAGGCCAAGTACATGTGGTTTAATGTTTGTTATCACTTAGGCCAAGTACATGTGGTTTAATGTTTGTTATCACTTAGGCCAAGTGCATGTGGTTTAATGTTTGTTATCACTTAGGCCAAGTACATGTGGTTTAATGTTTGTTATCACTTAGGCCAAGTACATGTGGTTTGGCCAAGTACATATGGTTTAATGTTTGTTATCACTTAGGCCAAGTACATGTGACTTTGTGATTCCTATCAATTACAACACAATTTTCTGCAGAATTGTTGCCCATGTTTTCATCTTCATGTGACATAAACCAAACATTTGACTCTTACTTTGCCCTGTACTGGAATGTACCATATAGGAATGATGGTGATTAACTATAACTAAGTGACAGAGATTCATTCCAAGAATACATTCCATGTACTAGCTACATCAATATACATCATGTTTCACTTATCTTACATTTGTGTACAGTCAAACCTGTCTAGAAATACCACATATGGGAACAGCAAGTGTGCTCTTTATATCTTTTCTTAACATGTTTTAAAATAATTATCAGTGAAAAATAAATGTTGAGATTGGAGGTAGAATAGTTGGGGTTTGCAGACACGTTGTGAAATAGTTATTGTTATTCACATTGTAGTCAGTTGTGTCTGTATAATTGTACATGCTAATGATTTTAGGTTTCCCAAAATAAAATGTTCTAGATAAGTGCAGCATTTTCTGAACATCTGATTATTTGTACTGTTGTTTTGTAATAGTGTACAATATAAATTTTGTATATATTGTACACTATTACAAAACAACAGTACAAATATATCTAGAACATTTTATTTTGGGAAACCTAAAATCATTTTTAAATGTACATGTATATGCTTTAGGTTTTCCAAAAAGTGTTTCAGTGAAATATGAAACATTTATATATGTATGTAGGATATTCATTGACCTGTCGTGAATTACATAACTTGATGTTATTTTGAACACTACAGCTAGGACATCTCAGACTCCATAGGGGTGAGCATTACCAGATACCAATAAATGTAATAACGTAATTTTGATATTATAGTTTTTCTTGAAAAATGAATGAAATCCAAAGCAACTTTATTCAAAACTTCAGTACAGTTGAATGTATCATAATAATACATTGTGAAACACTGATGTCATTTCATCCAACTTGTTTCATTGACTTAACATTATGGCTGAATTTCTGTATTTGTGCTTAAAAAGAAATGTTTTGTTCATACCATGAAACAGGATTCATATTTAATATTGCGCTTTGCTCAGCTTTTAAAAAAGAAAAATGTGATTTTTTCACATTATGTAACTGGCATGGTGAGAATAATCATTTATTTGAGTTGAAGAAAAAAGGTTTTGCAATTAAACAGCAAACTTAAGTGAAAGAAACAGATTTGCATGTCATGCTTTAATATGTTGGTCCAAATCTGGTAGAGCCACTTTAACCTATTACGCTGGTAATACTGTAACAAGTTCAAACCATGTTTCAGATGCCTCTAGCAGATAAACTTTGCATGTTTGTCGATTTTCTCTGGATAGTTTCTCTATGCAAGGATTTTAGTCAGTAGTAAGTGTGTGAATGGTTGTTCAAACTGTATGAACATTACAGTTATAAAACTTTGTGGATAATTTTTACATGTGTTAACTGTAAGTATATTTCCATAGCTATAATTAATAAACTATTCCTGAAAAACTATTAGTTTATGGTAACTTATAATAAAATAACCATTAACTATTATCCTGTTACTGTTACTGTTAGCTAAATCTAATGTGATGCTACATGTAAGCTGCTGAACTCAGCCTGGTTAACAGACTAAATATTAAATGTTGTTGTTTTTTACCAAAACTGCATGAAAACCAAAACTTTACAAATTTTGTTCTTTAAACAATTTTAAAGTTAATTTTTTTAAGTAACTTGAGCTCGATGAAGTACAGCACATGTAGATCATTCAGTCATGCAGTGGATTTGTTTGAGTGATTGCTAACTGTCTTGAAAATTAAGCGTCAATCTGATTTTAATCTCCTTAAAAAAATCAAAATCATATAAAGGCGGGTTTCCATGGAGCGTATTTTTACGCACCGGTTACCCCCTGAAAAAAACTGTTACCATGAAGCTGAAAACAGATGCATGTTCTGAATAAAAACGCTTAGCTTTTATTGATATTTAACAGCAAAATGATCCTTCCTGGTCGTAAAAAAGATGGTATTGCATGTTTAGCTAACCCAATTAAAACATCATGAGGTGGTGGATACAGTGCTGGTTATCTTGGTCTGACCAAAAAAATTATATAGCCCAAAATGACAGGACTACTTCTAACAGCTTCTCTTAATCCTGTAAACCTAAATTCATGTAATTTAATAGGAGTGGGTCGATCAAACACTATAAAATAATGAAGTTCACATCAATTTATACCTAAAATATTAATTTTACACGCGTCCTTGCATACAAAATTCGCTACCAGACTATCTTACACGTCAAAAATGTGTCAATGGAAATGTTCAGTTTGTATTACGTGCCGAATAAATATGCACTGAAAACGCGTTGGTTTTATGCTTCGTGGAAACGGGGCTTTAACTCTTTTCCCCCAATAATATTAAAGATGACAACTATGACCGTTATTGTAACGACAGGTTAAACAGCGCATAGTTAAATATGACCTAGAGAAGTATAGTATCAGTCAATATAGAAATGTTTTATTGTCACTTAGTCATAGCTTGCAAGGTAAAAATGATCAAGCTATATAATTGTTAAATACAAATATTTGTACAACATTCATAAACAGGTGGATGGATTAGGCTGACATTATATTGAAACACTCGTAATGATCCTAGCTAGTGCTATGATTGTTGATTCACCACATGCAGTGTATAGTGTTGGCTGAGACCATACATGTCAATGGTTTAAAGAGTTAGTTTAATAGAAAAACTTGTGTAAAAAATTATACTAAAGATTCATTTGTTGAGCTTTAAGTTTCTACGAATATTTATTCTATTTATATACGAGGGTTGTCCCAGAATAGTCTATACCCGTGTATAAATGAAAGTGGCAGCTACCTTGGTCCAGTAAGTGATAAGTGGCTGGCTTTGTAACACGGTGAGCTGGGTGTGATTCTCGATCATGGTAGCTCATAATCTCTTCCATGAAATGCTGACATTATTGTTGATTTTTCTTCCACATTGGGCACATGTGGACAAGTTGCTGATTCCTGGTGGTAAATATTAGAATATTGACAGGAGCTATGTTTAGCAGAGTTACGGCCCTTGAAAGAAACACTGGTTTTCATGGAACCACTCTAGCACCAGATTTCGGGAGAATCAATGTATTGGCATTTATTAGGTGTCTGACAGTTCTTATATCGTAGGTGGTTTGCTGCCAGATTTATGAAGTAAAATGCTGGGTGTAATGTTCTTATTTGGTTATTAATGGAATGTATGTAAGAATTGATGAGATAGAGGGTCCTGGATTAATGTCTATATGAGCCAGTTATAGGTTTGTACCCCTATTTATTTGTCTGTGTATTTCTCCAGAATGATATAATGATTCTTGGTCTGTCAAACCTCTGTATAGTTAACTCTGATCTATATATATATATACTGCTAGTTGGTTCAAGGAAAATTATCTGTCAGTCTGTCAGTCTGTGCTTTTCATGTTATCATGCAGCGATTAGGGCCGTACTTTTTATTTTTTGGTTAACAAGAATTTTTTAAAGTCTTTTGGCTGCCTGATGGATTTATTACTAGAATGTTAAGACTATTTTGAGGGCTTCGGTGCAAAACGGTGATAACTACCTCAATTTATATTGTCACATACCATAGTTTTGCCCCCAGCCTTCAATCTCAATATGTAAGTACATTATAAAGCTGCTGATAGAATAATATGGGGACATTTTATGTTCCTTAGTGTTATAATTATGGCATAATATCTGTTCACACCTACCAACGAAAAACACATGGGTTACAAAAATGAATGAAAGAGGTATTGCCATCGTGCAAAAACCAAGTGAATTTCATTGTGTGCCCTTTGTGTGTACATTATGTAAGACAGTATCATTGGTAGTTATGTTTCTTTTGTTTCTCTGTATTGTAGCTTGGCAAGCTTGCTGTAGTGTGTTTGTGGTGTGCAGGTGTTTATGTATGAAAATATTCTATCATAGAACGGGAACAATAATGACATTTTAATTGCTTTTCACTGTTAGGAATATTTAACTGCAAAATTATTTGATGCTTACTTCATTACTGAAGATTTATAATTTATTGCAATTCATAAATATATTCTATTTTCCCTGTTAGTTTTAAGTGTTTTATTCTGACATTTCAATATTCTAAACCATGATTTATTTGTTGGTAAACAAAATTCCAATGTAACAGTTGTGAAATTGAAATATGTTGATTTAAAATAAGAATAAGTATTGAATAATGGGTTCGAGTTTGAAGTTACCTCCAAACTTGTCTACCATGAATAATAGCTTGATGACTTTGACACAAACCTGACCTTATGATTAGCTTAATTTAACAAGCGATATATTGCCTGTATTTATAACTTCGGTTGTATGTTTTCATACTCGGGCAGAGTATCACGAAGAAGATCGAGATGTAATACAAACAAAAAGTTGAAATATGCTTGCAGAAATCGATATATTCAAAGCAAGAACATGGTAATATATTCATGCATAAAATTCAGGTTCATGTTAAATTCGCCAAGCTATACCTGATTGATATCATAGTGTACTGCATGTCTCACCTTTGTGAAAACGATTTGAACATTTTAAGAAATGTCCTTTTACGATTCTTGAACAGTGTGCAAGAACAGTACTTGAACTACTCTTGAAGTGTGCAGGAACAATTCAAGTACATTTTAATACATGTTAAATTGGACAAATTTCAAGAACAGTTAGTTCTTAAAATGTAACAGTTACAGTTTAAGAACTGCATTTTAGGAACAGATCTTGAACAATTGTTCCTACAATATGGTTCTTAAACTGTAACTGTTACATTTTAAGAACTTGACATCTATTGTATGTCTCTTATTGTTTAGTACCATGAATTGCCTTTATAATTATAACTAGGAACCTGTAGTCTATGCTAGATAAAATCATCCTTATGATAATGATCTCAGATTCTTACAACACAACAGTTACTATAAAACCATTCTCCAACCATCAAATACTAGTCAACATTTCCAAGTGATGGTTGTTGTGGAACTCAATGGTAATCTAATGGTACTCAATGAAAACAGATTCTCATTAATAAAACTGCTGTAAATTCTTATTAGATCATTTAGCTGATTTGGATCATGATGAGTATTTAGGATGCATGAATGTCTGTCCTCCTTTGGGATTCCCACAACAACACCTTTGTTTTCTTGGGGTTAATGTCCATAATCCACTCTTTTCCAGCACAGTGAAAGCTTCTTTTTAGGATGGCTTAACCATGTGTAATGTAATTTAATAATCACTCTAGTTGATTCAATTAGTAATACTGATGAGGGACGTATCTCATTCAAAAGAATAGCAGGTTTAACCGTTAACTCAGGTATACATAGTTAAACCTAGATACACATAGTTTACCTGACTGTCGACTCAATGTGTACTTTCTGTTCTCGTTTAATTTTTAAACGACTTTACATATAAATTTATTATCATATTATGCAAAATTAAAAAAAATATTTTTTTTTACAGTTTTAGGTAACCAGTACCATAATGCATGTCATTGATCAGTCTACACAAAAGTTCAGTTTTTAAAAGAATGACCTATTGTCCCTTAATTTTAGAAAGGTCAAAGGCTTCACACTGTCCATCCCATAACAATATGTTGCATGTAACTTGAAAAGTGATTGATGGTTGAGTGATATAAAAAAGTGACATAAAATGTTGCAATATTCGAGCAGACGTGATCTAAATGGGAATGAATTAATCAACATGACTGTGCTGATATATTGTGTTCAGATGCATCTGGAATTAGCTGAGTTATTCCCCATGATAAGGTCAAGTAGCAAGTAGGGACCCATGCCCTATGCTAGGAACCATATTTGCTTAATGAAGTCATGAACTAAAATTTGAACTTTGTAGGTAGTATTACCATTATTATGTTTATAAATGACTAATATTGAATGATCGGGTGGATTGTACTAGTTCACCTCGGGATGATTTAACACTTTATATTTTGTTGATCATATAGCTTAATGATCTGTCTCATATACATTCAATACATTTAGAGTTCATTACCAGACTGTAAGGACTACATCAGATCTGATTAAATAATTATTTCAAAATTTAAACATTCAACCATATAATGTTATCTCTAACCACGTTCCTGCACATCACTCGCTAATGTGTCTGCTGTGTAGTAAATATGATACTTGTCAATTTTACAATTGATTTATGTTCAAAATTAGACTACACATTAAATATATTTTCTGTACTCAGCCATAAACAGGTACTGTATGAGTACAGGGTATAGCAGTCAGTGTTTAATGCTTTAAGTTAGTAGAATCGTTCATTAATATATTATGTAGTATATTATATATGTTCGTACATTTTGCAATTGTTTACATTTGAATTTCATAATGTAGTTATTTATACCATACCCGTAATCTGATGTATTATATTTCAAGGAATACCAGGGTAGTGTATAGTATTAGATGCTATAAATAGTAACAGATCAAGTTAACCTGGTATGATACCATGACAAATCTCATGTCACGTTACTGTTATAGCATGGCATATTATCGTAGTTCGTCTTATGTGATGTGTTTTTTCATCAGATCAAATGGAAATATTAATATTGGTGATTTACCTACCAGTGTTTAGATTTCATTTATAATTTCAGGATTATATCAGACTACTGTACTGTGATATCTGGACTATAGAAAATAGAAATATCATTATTGGATGTTAGATGTTGTGATCTGCTGTATTACCATAGGTAGTCAGGTATGTAAATATATCAGACTATTATAAATGTTACTGTGCAAGATATCAGAGTCGTTTTAATTGGTACTTTAACGATAATCATACTGTTAAACCAGTCTATGAACACCACCAAGGCTGAACATCAAAATGAAAGTTTTAATTTAGGATTCTCTTATGCCTAGTTCCCACTGAGGGTTTTTGCCTCGGTGATGTACTCCTGATTAAATAAATGGGCATCGGAAGGAAATGGTAAAAGTGTCCTTACGGTCTAGGCAAAGCTTCGGGGAACTGAGATCCTTCGACAATTTGTGAAATTCCTGTGCCTGGTACCTCCCCAAGCTAAATTTTATTTAATTCAGGAGTACATCACCAAATAAAAAAATGCTCAGTGAGACCAAGGCATAACAGGTTATATTCCACTGAGAATAGATCAGTAACAGATGTTGTTATATTGGTAGACCTTAATTATGATGGGCATATCATTTAGTGAGTAACTTTTTAATACACCATATCCCACTCTGTGCCCTGAAATCTTATTAAATGTCCTGACTTATACTAGAAGTTAAATTGAAGCATGTATTTTCCTCTGTGAATTTCTGATCCGGCTGTGTATGATATCTATTGCTCCGACAAAATCAATATCTCATCAAAGTCTTCACAAAAACTTTGCCCGGAACAATCTGAATACAGATCTTTTTTTTGGTATTTTCATTTCTGCGACAAAAAGAGGCAATCCATTTTGTTTCCAGTTTGTTAATGCAACTCAATTTATCAACACAAGTTCGGGGCAATGTAACCTTTCAAAATACAGAATCTTGATATTTAATCGAAAACAAGTATTTCTCAACATTGTAGAAAAGATAGATCAATTACTGTTTGGAATGGTTATGTTGGTTGAGGGTATGCAATCATCTATCATGTTTCAAGCAGGCAACATGCTGCATGTATTACACATCCAGTCAGATCTCATCTCTATGCTGTGCTTATAATGTATGGATATTCCTGATCCATGAATCAAATTGAATCATTGTTCAAATCCTCCATCAGTTGTAACCTCCAAATCTCTAGAAAGAGGAGATTGAAGCATTATTTAACTAGCTTGCCGGCATTGTAGTTCTAACCCATGACAGCTTCTGCACGGATTCAAACCTTTGACCTTAAGTCCGCTCCGACGGTGGACACCAAAACCACTTGGCCATGTTCATGGTAGCTTGATTTCATTTACTGATGAATGGTACCAAAAGCTACACTCTGTTGTTTTTTACTTGTAATGATAAAAAGAAAAGTTAAGTTACTAATTTCCTAGGTTAAGCCGCTCAAGCACCCTTTGACATTTTAACTTCCTCTGGTCATTGGGCTACCTATGAAAACCTATGTTCGTTTCTCCCTGGGGAGACTATTTCTCTCCTGTGGGTGTGGCAGCCAACATCGATCTGCGGCACCAAGGAATAGACACTGCTCTCACAGATACCAATTTACACCTTGGTGGAGCATGTTGGTTATTCTTGCGCAGAGAAATTAACCAGTGGTCCAGACGGGAGATGAACCCAGGACCTCTCGATCCTGAAGCAGGCACCCTACCTCTAGGCCACCACTCACCACATAATAATGATTATAGGAATCTTTGTGTTTCAGATATGTTTACTAGTACAGGGAAGATGTGGATGGTTATAGGAACCCTGTCAGTGTTGGTGTGTTTGTGTAACAGTATGGATCATAGTAAAACGTATCTACATAACATCAATGGTGAATCTGTCACATGCAATAAGTGTAAACCCGGAGAGAAATTTCTCTCCCATTGTACCAAAGATGGCGGCAATGCTGAGTGTATAGCATGTCCACAAGGAACATTTAATACACATTATACTATAGCACAGAGTTGTGCCCCTTGTGGTACACGATGTAAGGATACAGACAGACAAGAGATAGAGAAGAACTGTACATCTACAGCTAACATGTCGTGTATATGTCGGGACGGTTTCTATCATGAAGCTACTGGAATCTGTTTGAGACAAACTCCCTGTCCTCCTGGTAAAGGTGTTCAACATAAAGGTAATATTGCTACATTATGTATATACCCTCACAATATTCATCCATACATGGGCTGTTTACATTCTCAACATGGGTAGTAGGGGAATACCTGGCTTGCCCACCTGTTTTGCTTCTGTGAATAAAGTCATTTTTATCATGAATTACAACTAATACTTACACTCTGACACTGCACAAAAACAGCAGACATTTTTATATGATTGTTGAATGTGAAAAATTATCGAATTATAGTAAATGACCGACAAAAATAGTAGTCCTTAGCTGATTGCTTTATAGACACCTTAATTTACCTTAATAATAGACTGATATGATTGTACATAGAATGTGCATACAGGTTAAAGATAATCCATGTATATACAGTATCCTGATTACAGACTACCAGTACATAGTTATCTACACTCTATCTCCATACTGGCTATTTGAACACTGAACGTCACAGTGAGTTAGGCTATTTGAACACTGAACGTCACAGTGAGTTAGGCTATTTGAACACTGAACATCACAGTGAGTGAGGCTATTTGAACACTGAACGTCACAGTGAGTTAGGCTATTTGAACATTGAACGTCACAGTGAGTTAGGCTATTTGAACACTGAACGTCACAGTGAGTGAGGCTATTTGAACAGGCTATTTGAACACTGAACGTCACAGTGAGTTAGGCTATTTGAACACTGTACGTCACAGTGAGTGAGGCTATTTGAACACTGAACGTCACAGTGAGTTAGGCTATTTGAACACTGAACGTCACAGTAAGTGAGGCTATTTGAACACTGAATGTCACAGTGAGTTAGGCTAGATGAACACTGAACGTCACAGTGAGTTAGGCTATTTGAACACTGTACGTCACAGTGAGTGAGGCTATTTGAACACTGAACGTCACAGTGAGTGAGGCTATTTGAACACTGTACGTCACAGTGAGTGAGGCTATTTGAACACTGAACGTCACAGTGAGTTAGGCTATTTGAACACTGAACGTCACAGTGAGTGAGGCTATTTGAACACTGAACATCACAGTGAGTTAGGCTATTTGAACACTGAACGTCACAGTGAGTGAGGCTATTTGAACACTGAACGTCACAGTGAGTTAGGCTATTTGAACATTGAACGTCACAGTGAGTTAGGCTATTTGAACACTGAACGTCACAGTGAGTGAGGCTATTTGAACAGGCTATTTGAACACTGAACGTCACAGTGAGTTAGGCTATTTGAACACTGTACGTCACAGTGAGTGAGGCTATTTGAACACTGAACGTCACAGTGAGTTAGGCTATTTGAACACTGAACGTCACAGTAAGTGAGGCTATTTGAACACTGAATGTCACAGTGAGTTAGGCTAGATGAACACTGAACGTCACAGTGAGTTAGGCTATTTGAACACTGTACGTCACAGTGAGTGAGGCTATTTGAACACTGAACGTCACAGTGAGTGAGGCTATTTGAACACTGTACGTCACAGTGAGTGAGGCTATTTGAACACTGAACGTCACAGTGAGTTAGGCTATTTGAACACTGTATGTCACAGTGAGTGAGGCTATTTGAACACTGAACGTCACAGTGAGTTAGGCTAGATGAACACTGAACGTCACAGTGAGTGAGGCTATTTGAACACTGAATGTCACAGTGAGTGAGGCAATTTGAACACTGAACGTCACAGTGAGTGAGGCTATTTGAACACTGTACGTCACAGTGAGTGAGGCTATTTGAACACTGAACGTCACAGTGAGTTAGGCTATTTGAACACTGAACGTCACAGTGAGTGAGGCTATTTGAACACTGAACGTCACAGTGAGTTAGGCTAGATGAACACTGAACATCACAGTGAGTGAGGCTATTTGAACACTGAACGTCACAGTGAGTGAGGCAATTTGAACACTGAACATCACAGTGAGTTAGGCTATTTGAACACTGTATGTCACAGTGAGTTAGGCTATTTGAACACTGAACATCACAGTGAGTTAGGCTATTTGAACACTGTATGTCACAGTGATTTAGGCTATTTGAACACTGTATGTCACAGTGAGTTAGGCTATTTGAACACTGAACGTCACAGTGAGTTAGGCTATTTGAACACTGAACGTCACAGTGAGTGAGGCTATTTGAACACTGAACGTCACAGTGAGTGAGGCTATTTGAACACTGTATGTCACAGTGAGTTAGGCTATTTGAACACTGAACATCACAGTGAGTTAGGCTATTTGAACACTGTATGTCACAGTGAGTTAGGCTATTTGAACACTGAACGTCACAGTGAGTGAGGCTATTTGAACACTGAACATCACAGTGAGTTAGGCTATTTGAACACTGAACGTCACAGTGAGTGAGGCTATTTGAACACTGAGCGTCACAGTGAGTGAGGCTATTTGAACACTGAACGTCACAGTGAGTGAGGCTATTTGAACACTGAACGTCACAGTGAGTGAGGCTATTTGAACACTGAACGTCACAGTGAGTTAGGCTATTTGAACACTGAACGTCACAGTGAGTGAGGCTATTTGAACACTGAACATCACAGTGAGTGAGGCTATTTGAACACTGTACGTCACAGTGAGTTAGGCTATTTGAACACTGTACGTCACAGTGAGTTAGGCTATTTGAACACTGTACGTCACAGTGAGTGAGGCTATTTGAACACTGAACGTCACAGTGAGTTAGGCTAGATGAACACTGAACGTCACAGTGAGTTAGGCTAGATGAACACTGTACGTCACAGTGAGTTAGGCTATTTGAACACTGTACGTCACAGTGAGTTAGGCTATTTGAACACTGAACGTCACAGTGAGTTAGGCTAGATGAACACTGAACGTCACAGTGAGTTAGGCTATTTGAACACTGAACGTCACAGTGAGTGAGGCTATTTGAACACTGAACGTCACAGTGAGTTAGGCTATTTGAACACTGAACGTCACAGTGAGTGAGGCTATATGAACACTGAACGTCACAGTGAGTGAGGCTATTTGAACACTGAACGTCACAGTGAGTGAGGCTATTTGAACACTGTATGTCACAGTGAGTTAGGCTATTTGAATACTGTATGTCACAGTGAGTGAGGCTATTTGAACACTGAAGGTCACAGTGAGTTAGGCTATTTGAACACTGAACGTCACAGTGAGTTAGGCTAGATGAACACTGAACGTCACAGTGAGTGAGGCTATTTGAACACTGAACGTCACAGTGAGTGAGGCTATTTGAACACTGTACGTCACAGTGAGTGAGGCTATTTGAACACTGAACGTCACAGTGAGTTAGGCTATTTGAACACTGAACGTCACAGTGAGTGAGGCTATTTGAACACTGAACGTCACAGTGAGTTAGGCTAGATGAACACTGAACGTCACAGTGAGTGAGGCTATTTGAACACTGAACTTCACAGTGAGTGAGGCTATTTGAACACTGAACATCACAGTGAGTTAGGCTATTTGAACACTGTATGTCACAGTGAGTTAGGCTATTTGAACACTGAACATCACAGTGAGTTAGGCTATTTGAACACTGTATGTCACAGTGAGTTAGGCTATTTGAACACTGTATGTCACAGTGAGTAAGGCTATTTGAACACTGAACGTCACAGTGAGTTAGGCTATTTGAACACTGAACGTCACAGTATGTGAGGCTATTTGAACACTGAACGTCACAGTGAGTGAGGCTATTTGAACACTGTATGTCACAGTGAGTTAGGCTATTTGAACACTGAACATCACAGTGAGTTAGGCTATTTGAACACTGTTTGTCACAGTGAGTTAGGCTATTTGAACACTGTATGTCACAGTTAGTGAGGCTATTTGAACACTGAACGTCACAGTTAGTGAGGCTATTTGAACACTGAACGTCACAGTGAGTTAGGCTATTTGAACACTGAATGTCACAGTGAGTTAGGCTATTTGAACACTGAATGTCACAGTGAGTGAGGCTATTTGAACACTGAGCGTCACAGTGAGTGAGGCTATTTGAACACTGAACGTCACAGTGAGTGAGGCTATTTGAACACTGAACGTCACAGTGAGTGAGGCTATTTGAACACTGAACGTCACAGTGAGTTAGGCTATTTGAACACTGAACGTCACAGTGAGTGAGGCTATTTGAACACTGAATTGAGATTGAGATTGAGATTCCTAAATATAGGGCTGAAATACCTAACTATGGGGAGAAATACCTAACTATGGGGAGAAAATACCTAACTATGGGGAGAAAATAACTAAAAGACATTTGAATGCTATAACTTACAGTAGTTTTTCAAAATTGTTGACAGTATGAATATGTCCTTTGTGTTAAGAGTTATATATTGTAAGCATACTATTCTTATACTATGTTATATCTGTTGAAGGTGATCGATACAGTAAGACAGAATGTGAAGCATGTATTGATGGATCATATTTCTCTAATGTTACATCCTATGATGAACCTTGTATGGTTTGCTCCACGTGTGGATCAGACCTGGTGGTAGATACAACATGTACATCATACAATGATACTGTCTGTATCTCAGCCAAACAGAAAGGCAAGAAAAAAGGTATAATACTCAATAGCTTGTTTTCTTTATCTAGTCTATAACCTTGTTATTTAGTTTTCAAGTATTTATTCTCTACAACCAGTCGCCCCACTCCATTATGAGAGCTGGTATAGTTCAGGGGTGTGGAATGCCTGTGTCCGACTTGTGCTTTTTGACCTGCGGGCAAGTGGATTTTTCCATCCAGCTTGCCCATGGGCAAGTGCAAAATGATCATGAGAAAACAAAATTAAGTGTCCTGTTTTCCCTGTACACGAAAAGTGAACCCTAAATCTTGACTGAAAATGTCTTAAATATCAGGTTATTATTGAAACTGAAATTTTGTAGCTCTTTATATGTTCCTGAGCAAGTAGATTGAATCTTCGGGCAAGTGGATTTTTCAGTCCAACTTGCCTATGGGCAAGTGAAAAATTTGAGGATTTTCACACGCCTGTATTGTTGTAATGCATTTACTCTATACTTGCACTATCATTGTAAGAGATGAACAGCTTGTTGGAACAGGTTACATGATTCCATGGTCCATGGATCACGTGTCCTGTTTAGACTTTTCAAGAATTGGATGGTTTACCCTTACTGTAGTATTGGAAAAGAAGATACAATGTAATTTAGCCCCACAAAACAATGTTTGTTGAGGTATATAGGAGTGAGCTTTTTGGTGGGTCTGTTGGTTTCCGAACAATAAGTGTCTTTTACAAGGAAAGAGATAATTGCTGTATACTGTTGCTTCTTGAGATGGTAATTGGGGCTGCTGGAGGTCCCTGGGACACCATTACTTCCTGTTAATACAGTAAATATAAACTTGATGTTAGAAATAAGGTATTTTGTTGATATTTGCTGTATACGTGGGCCCATCAATAATTTCGTGAACTAATTCTACTGTTTCATAACGCTTTGCCATAGCTTATTGAAATTTTGCATGGTCAAAGATAATTTATTATCCAATGAATTAAGCATTAAAAGTGATTGATGACATCACGATTTATGACGTCATAGTAATATTCTAACGTCATGTCATTGGCGTTCGTTATCAAAAATGGCAGCGCCTAGTATGATCGAGTAATGTTTTGTATTAAAGATTTATACATTACTCAGGCATTATGTCTTCTACATTCAGAAAATTTTGCATGCAGTGTATATGGACTCTTGGTTATCGAATAGGGCATTTTCATTGTCGAAGAAGTACTTAAAGGGCAATAAAGGAGCAAACAAAGACGATAAGCATATTCGCCGGCCATTGACTGTTAAAATTGGCGGTCGGTTAAGTGTATTGACCATAATATTTTGCGACATACAAAGAATAACTTGTAATTAATGTGTTTCTCCGAAGGCTACTGTTATTAGAAACTATTGTAGCAATACTTAAATCTCAGTTGTAATTGGCTATTAAATGAAAGCACATACAACTTCAAATGTATGAAATTCTGATATACTATAAAAAATCGCCAATCCTTAGCCGCAGCATTGTTTCGGACACAATCTAGGACCTGGATATAGAACTATTACAGCACCCATCCTATTACCCAGAGTAGACTATAGGCTACCTCTGGCCATTTCCAAAACTCAAACATAGCTTGCATGGTTAGAAATACAAGCTGCGAGAGAAGTTGGGTGCGTCATAAACAAAACTTTGCGGGAGATGTCACGTGACGGCATGTAACACGTGCTCCGGTTATGGGTCGAGCAATGGAATAAATGCAAACTGTGCATGGGATGTTACTTTAATAAGGACTAGAGGCTAAAAGTGTGTAAGGTTATTTATGCTCGACACATAAACTTAGTTCACGAAATTATTGATGGGCCCTCGTATATAGTCTGTGTGTGGAGAATAAACAGTCAGTGCCCAGTTGTTCATGACAGTTCTGCTGCAGGAATACAGATTTGTTTGACTAAAGATACAAGTGGTCTGTTGACTCTGTATGACATGTTAGGTAGTGTATTTATTCCCTGGATTTTCAACAGAAGTCAATGCTTATTTAAGTGTTGATATAATGTAATTATATTGTAATTGAACTGAAACATGTTTTATATTGATTATAAATACATGATAATGATATGTATTTATGATTTTAGATAACCTAGCTCTGAGAGTAGGTTTGCCATGTGGAATTGTTGTTGCTGTATGTATCTTGATGGCCATTGGGCTGTTCTGTTGTTTGAGAAATACTCAACGCGGTAAAACATGTATTCAAACATGCAAACAAATGGGCCGAAGGTGAGTCTACTATATTTAGAATTAGATATGCTGAGAAGTTAAGGGGTTCTACTAGTACAGTAGTTGATTTACATTTTGAACTGCAGTTACCATTTAATAACCAATGTTCTCAGGGTAGTGATATATTGTTTTATATACATAGAATTTATCAGATGTTAACACTTTGATTGAGTCTAGAAAACATTACTGTCTTATCCTATTTTAGATTTTTGAATTCATCAAGCAATCAGGCATTCTTTAATCTGTCTGCATGATAGTTGGTTGTTTTATCAGTGATTTGATTTAAGCCAAACTTGCACAAAACTTGTTTAGGAGGTTGTAGTCTATATGATACTATTGTAGTAACACCCCCTGTAAGTGTCTAAACATTGGCTTTTATATATTTCAGTAGCCATGATGACAGAGATGCAAGTCATGGTCTCCTCTTGGGAACAGGTTAATATTAAACACCTATCTATTTCACCTTCTATATATCTACACTCTTCCTATCATTCAAATGCTCAAAAAACAAATACTATATTCAGTCAGGTCAGACAAATCATTTTGATTTTCCAATCATTTCAAAATTGGCTTTTAAATTTGTTTCAAATAAATTGTTACTTAATGTTGAGTGATATTGTATTTACATAGATTGATGCCAATGTGCATGTCTGACTAGGCCAATGTGCATGTCTGACTAGGCCAATGTGCATGTCTGACTAGGCCAATGTGCATGTCTGACTAGGCCAATGTGCATGTCTGACTAGGCAAACACAATTAATTGGTCAAATTTCTATATCTATGTCATACTTCTCCCAAGTATTTATTAATGAATATAATTTGATGGGTGCCTACAAGACTGTAGTAACTCAAATAGATAAAGAAGGACTTACTACAGTATTGCAGGCACCCCTCGAAAATTATAGGAAACTTGTGTATTAAAAGGTATACATGCAGTTACATACATTCATGCATATACATTGAGAAGTTATCATTGTGTTCTAGATGAATAAAATAAGCTAACAGTTGTACAATGATCTCATCTTACTAAAGAAAATAAATCATAGAAGAACAAACCGTTTAATCAAGTTTTGCTTCAAAATAAATACTGTAATATGGTTAAGTTTTTCTACGATTTAGGTTGGAATTAAATGATGTAGCGTTGTCAATTTCTTAAATTTCAATGATTATTGATGTGTTTACTATCATCCATTATTTAATAGGTTGTGTAACTTCTATTCTATTTAATCACTCTATATTATGCAATTATGGAGCAAATTAAAATTGGACATCCAGTACTCAAATCTGAGTTGCATGCATTATGGTCGCTATACTCACTAGGTTTTATTATTGAAAACATTTTATGTGAGAGATTTGATTTCAGACATAATATACGTAGATGGTTGTTCTTCAATAGTCATAATCAAATGCCTATATATAATTTATAATTTTTGAGTTGTTCAGAATATAACTGTAGTTACTTTCAATGTTTCAGGACAAAATTTTACGGACGAAGAATTACGTAATCTAGCAGCTGATTTAACATTTCAAGAATATCCAATGTTCTTTAGAAGTCTTATTGGTGAGTTACAAGTTTTATTGCAAGTACTTTTCAAAACAATTTTTTGCATGTATGTTAGTGTTTATACTAACTGAAGTATATTTTTTGTGTGTGTAACACAGTTGTCTATGTCGCAATGTCAGCTCACATTCACATAGTTGTCCCCCTTTGACAAAGAGGGGGGTATCTATGCACAGGTTGGTTAAGGTTGGTCAGAAGGTCAGTCAGTAAAGTCATGTTATAATATTGTTCAGTTTGTGAACAGATTTGTTGTGTCCTGTAAATGACATCCATTAATATGATGTGGATAGATCAAGGTCACTATAACATAGTGTGGGAGTTTGGGGGAGGGGGTTGCTGGGACAGTTGTAGTGTGGGAGTTTGGGGGAGGAGGTTGCTGGGACAGTTGTAGTGTGGGAGTTTGGGGGAGGGGGTTGCTGGGACAGTTGTAGTGTGGGAGTTTGGGGGAGGGGGTTGCTGGGACAGTTGTAGTGTGGGAGTTTGGGGGAGGAGGTTGCTGGGACAGTTGTAGTGTGGGAGTTTGGGGGAGGGGGTTGCTGGGACAGTTGTAGTGTGGGAGTTTGGGGGAGGGGGTTGCTGGGACAGTTGTAGTGTGGGAGTTTGGGGGAGGGGGTTGCTGGGACAGTTGTAGTGTGGGAGTTTGGGGGGGGGGTGCTGGGACAGTTGTAGTATGGGAGTTTGGGGGGGTGCTGGGACAGTTGTAGTGTGGGAGTTTGGGGGAGGGGGTTGCTGGGACAGTTGTAGTGTGGGAGTTTGGGGGAGGGGGTTGCTGGGACAGTTGTACTGTGGGAGTTTGGGGGGGGGTGCTGGGACAGTTGTAGTGTGGGAGTTTGGGGGAGGGGGTTGCTGGGACAGTTGTAGTGTGGGATTTTGGGGGAGGGGGTTGCTGGGACAGTTGTAGTGCATGATCATTTGGCTTTATCCTGGCTTCTTCTTTTTAACGCACACAGTGTGATGTTTAACCTCAGGAATGAGGTGTTGAGTGGGATAATTATAACTTATAGAGCTTAACATGTGACCTTATACAAACTAATATTAAGTATTAAAATGTAAATGACTATTTGGCTGCCATATTCGGCATACAATTGTTTGCAAGCTTCCCTGATTTTCTACAATACTGTATGACATTGTAATGTCTGTTATTTACCTGATGAATGAGTTTCTACAGTAAGGTTGATGATATATACCTATTCTTGATTCTTTCTTGTAATATTAAAAGTTTAAAACATCCATTTTTGAATTTTTTGTTTTTCAGAAGAAGAGGCGGACAAATTGATAGAAGAAAAACGTCTGGATTATGAAAAATATGGTACTAAAGAAGTTATATACCAAATTTTATTAGGATGGCGACTTAAGGAAAAAGACAATGCCACCAAACATAAAGTGATTGAAGCATTCCGTGCCATTAACCGGAATGATTTAAACAATAAATACTCGACACTGTGGGTATATACAAATGGGCACAGTGAAAGTGTGTGATAGGATTCCAGTGAGTGCATACATGTGATGTATGACCATTACATTATATTCGCGAATTACTGAATATGGTGTGGATTCGTATTTTTATACAAGCAAAGCATTATTGTTGGATGTGATAACGTATCGTTGTTCAGGGCTGTGAATGTAGGGGTTTGTGATTATGGTAACGAACGATGAAATGTTGAGATAACAAGGTTGTGATATACTATAGTGCCTTTTATCATAAAGTTTTCTTGTATATTGTACTATTATTGTGTCGTATACATTCATAATCTTGTTATCCTTGTTGACGGAATTTGGTTTTGAATCAAGACTCCAAGATTCTGTTATGCCTTGTTATGTCTTTGTTTCTGAATTGAATTCAAGAATTTGTTATTTCTAGTGCTGAAATCATGATTAAATAGAGCTGGTATATAAGAGGTGTTTTATACAGTTGATAGTTTCTACACTGTAATAGAGGTAACCATAACTAAGCAGGCAATATTATAAATGGCAATTAGTCGGATATTTTTAGCTCACCTGTCACATAGTGGCAAGATGAGCTTTTGTGATCACTCTTCGTCCGTCGTCCATCCGTCATCGTCCGTCAACAATTCGCTTGTGTACACTCTAGAGGCAACAGTTTTGATCCAATCTTCATGAAACTTGATCAGAATGTTGTTCTCCATAAAATCTAGGGCAAGGTCGAAACTGGGTCATGTGGGGTAAAGAACTAGGTCACTAGGTAAAATCTTATTAAAACCTTGTGTACAGTTTAGAGGTCACCATTTTGATCCAATCTTCATGAAACTTGGTCAGAGTGTTGTTCTCTATAAAATCTAGGCCAAGTAAAAAACTGGGTCATGCCGGGTCAAAAACTAGGTCACTAGGTCAAATCTTAGAAAAACCATGTGTACATTCTAGAGGTCACCGTTTTGATCTAATCTTCATGAAACTTGGTCAGAATGTTGTTCTCCATGACATCTAGGCCAAGATCGAAACTGGGTCATGTTGATACAAAAACTAGGTCACTAGGTCAAATCGTAGAAAAACCTCTAGATGTCATCAATTTGATCCAATCATCATGAAACTTGATAATAATGTTGTTCTCTATGAAATCTAGGCCAATTTTCAAACTGGGTCATGTAGGGTCAAAAACTAGGTCACTATGTCAAATCTTAGAAAAACCTAGTATTCACACCAGAGGCCACAATTTTGATCTTATCTTCATGGAACTTGGTCAGAATGTTGTTCTCTATGGATTCTAAGCCGAGTTCAAAACTGGGTCATGTGGGGTCAAAAACTAGGTCACTAGGTCAGATTTTAGAAAAACCTTGTGTTCACTCCAGAGGTCGTGGTTTTGATCCAATCATCATAAAACTTGATCAGAATGTTGTTCTCCATGAAATCTAGGCCAATTTTGAAAATTGTGTCATGTGGGGTAAAAAACTAGGTCACTAGGTCAAATCTTAGAAAAACCTAGTGTTCACACCAGAGGTCATGGTTTTGATCCAATCTTCATAAAACTTGGTCAGAATGTTGTTCTCTATGAAATCTAGGCCAAGTTAAAAACTGGGTCATGTGGGGTCAACAACTAGGTCACTAGGTTAAATCTTAGAAAAACCTAATGTTCACTCCAGACGTGACCATTTTGATCCAATCTTCATGAAACTTGGTCAGAATGTTGTTCTCGATGAAATCTAGGCCATATTTGAAACTGGCTCATGTGGGGTAAAAAACTAGGTCACTTGGTCAAATGCTTAGAAAAACATTGTGTTCACTCCAGGGGTCACTGTTTTGATCCAATCTTCATGAAATATGGTCTGAATGTAGGTTGTACTGATACCTAGACCAATGTGCAACAGGTGAGCGACCTAGGGCCGAAAGGCCCTCTTGTTGATAATACATTAATATAATCTATTTCGATGATAAGTTTAAACCTGTACAGTAGACATTTAAATCACAAAACTATGTTTTACAAGTACATATAGTATTCTTACAACTTACATTACGATCAAAGGCGCTACTGAAACATGTTTTACCATCAGTTATGGCTTTTCTTGGATTTTATACCCCACTACGCTTTAACAACAGTAAATTGTATATTTTACTGCGTTGGTCATGCAATAGATTTTAAGTGCTTAAAAGGTATTAACCGAAGTGATGTGAATATTTTTCTTCTAGATGAATAAGTGGTTCAAGCCAAAAAATGCAATTTTAAAGAGGCATTCCCTATAACCAGCATATTTTTCTCTACTATCTCATTAAATGAGCTAAATGTACATAGCACAATCAATTAGCATAATTTGTCAGAAGAAGGTGTGTGCAAATATGTCTCTATAGTGTCAAAATTATATTCAAATCACTAGTAATAATGTATCGCTATGTGGTAAAAGGGAAACAACTCGTGACTATTTTGGCTTGTTACGGAAATATATTTTCATTTTTTCTCGGTAATTAGTGGGAGCTTTTTGTTGAAAATTTAAGGAGTTTAAGCAATGATGATTCTCATTTAATTTATAATATTCCTGAATCCATTTAAACAATCAAAGTTATAGGGAACGCCTCTTTAAGAAAACTCTTTGATAAATTTTGCAATTTACCATCTGGGGTCGAGTTCCTTTTCTTCTAGTGTTTAACTGTATCATTAATGAAAGCAAATAGTGATAGCCCTGTTATAGTTTGGTGCCTGTGTATCAAAATGTGCTTCTTGACTTAGCCTTAAATTTTCTGACATTGTATGGATCTGACCTTGACATTGGATAGAGGTGATTTTGGCATAGTTTGTGACTAATGATCACTATAGTATGGTAGCTGTAAATAGCTGGGGGGTTTTACTTGATGTTTATGGTTATGTATATATTACAAACTCATATAGCATTAACATTCTCTCTGAAAGTATTGCTTGCTTATTCTATTATGGTAACATGCTTTAGGCTTATTCCAAATGTCCAGCTACATGCCAAAATCATTTAAATTTAAAAAAAAAATAATGGTTGGTAGGTTGTGATAAAATACATCTAAAGAAAGACCAATAGTGCATGTTGCATGCAAAAAACATTTAGAAAAAGAAGAACTACCCTTGAAATAATATAAAATTGACAAAAATAACAAAACAAATTTTTGACAAAAGTCATTGAGGATTTCAGTCAATGTTTAGGTTAGGTCAGAACCATGCTCATGCCTTATAAGATAAAGTATATGTATACATTCCTTGATCAGTTCTTGTTGCTTCTTGCTCTCTTTAATTACACTCATAATTTTGTCCATGTGTTTAGAATAGTTTCACTGCTTATTATATATACCATTGTCTTTCAACTTACTGTGTATAATGTTATACTTTACAATTATTCATTGTCTTATATATGTGACATTCATTGTCTTATATATGTGACATTCATTGTCTTACATATGTGGCATTCATTGTCTTATATATGTGACATTCATTGTCTTATATATGTGACATTCATTGTCTTATATATGTGACATTCATTGTCTTATATATGTGACATTCATTGTCTTATATATGTGACATTCATTGTCTTATATATGTGGCATTCATTGTCTTACATATGTGGCATTCATTGTCTTATATATGTGACATTCATTGTCTTATATATTTGACATTCATTGTCTTATATATGTGACATTCATTGTCTTATATATGTGACATTCATTGTCTTATATATGTGACATTCATTGTCTTATATATTTGACATTCATTGTCTTACATATGTGGCATTCATTGTCTTATATATTTGACATTCATTGTCTTATATATGTGACATTCATTGTCTTATATATTTGACATTCATTGTCTTATATATGTGACATTCATTGCCTTATATATGTGACATTCATTGTCTTATATATGTGACATTCATTGTCTTATATATGTGACATTCATTGTCTTATATATTTGACATTCATTGTCTTACATATGTGGCATTCATTGTCTTACATATGTGGCATTCATTGTCTTACATATGTGGCATTCATTGTCTTATATATGTGACATTCATTGTCTTATATATTTGACATTCATTGTCTTATATATTTGACATTCATTGTCTTATATATGTGACATTCATTGTCTTATATATGTGACATTCATTGTCTTATATATGTGACATTCATTGTCTTATATATGTGACATTCATTGTCTTATATATGTGACATTCATTGTCTTATATATGTGTGACAGTCTGTAAATGGTGTCTTGCTTTGTACTGGTTTCTACATCTAAGTCTGTATTGTGCTGACATATTTAGACCAGTATCTGATTATACCATCATTGATACGGATACTGGGATGTACATTATAACATCTCTCAAAATGTATCATAATGACCAAATGAAAATACACTACATAGTGCTGGGAGGCGTCAATTTCAAATTTAATACAATGTCACCTTGGAGCTCATAATATTATGTACCAGTATTGTTGTAGGATATGTGAAGTATAGGCTCCCAGTCAAACAGAATTTATCATATTCCAGTATTTGAATGGCAAGATTTCTTTTAATCACATGTATGGTTGTATGGTTTGCATGCCATACCATTCTTAGTGTTGTTGTTATGTATATTTTATATGCATAGTGTGTTGTGAAAATTATACAAATACTTAATTGCTCATATAACATTTCTAGATGTAAATAATGCAGTTTCTGTGGTATTTATTGCTCCTTTAAAAGCCTGCTTCAATCTGTAGTATTGCATTCATACATGATTGCATTAGGCTGCTTAAATATTTAATTACACAATTGCTCATTTTTGTCAACATCATTAACATTTCTATATTTAGAAATAACCTGGTTCAATGTATTATAATAATAGGTTTATTATGTATCATTTCTTACATATTTCTACATTTGTGGTGTTCGGAAGGAGCTCAGAACTTTTATATGTCACGCATTATTATAGTCCGGCAAAGGACACATATAGGGAGTATGTTACACATATAGGGAGTATGTTAGAGTCCAGCTTGAGGTTGGTTGGTCTGTTGGATAATTGATAAATTATACCGTCAAATATTGTATGCATTATTTCTCATTAATATTTGGTCAGATTTCCACGATACTGTGCATGACTTATCAGTACCTTGTTGTGCATATTGTCTGCACAGTCAGAACACAGCAACCAGTTCTTGCTGTTTGATCACTTATAACTTGTCTGCACTATTATACAGTAACCATTTGTCTGATATATCATCTTGTTGAAGATAAGACATTGCAAGATGCATCAGTGTATTTCTATGTATACATGACTTATTGGTTTGCAGCCTAGTGGTGTATATCCTTGTTTCATGATGGTCAGAGTTGTTGTCCATTGTTCATATTGTCTGCACTGCACTGCTAGTGGATGTACTTGATAAAACTTTGCATGGCTCATCATTACCAAACCTTGGTTAAATTGTGCAAGTCATCATAATTTGGATAAACTGTGTGAAGCAATATCTTGGGGTATTCATAACATTAATTGATATTCCTTTTTTAGCTCACCTGAGCACTTTCTTGCTCAAGGTGAGCTTTTGTCATACCAAGATGTCCGTCTTCGTCCGTCGTCGTCGTCGTCAACAATTTCTTCAAACGACATCTCCTCCTAAACCACTTTGCCAATTTCAACCAAACTTCACAGTAATGATCCTTGGATGACCCTCATTAAAAATAGCTAAAATCGTTCCGCTCCGCTAAACAAGATGGCCGCCAGAGCTATAAATAGAAAAATCTTTAAACAACTTATTCTCCTTAACCACCTGGCCGATTTCAATAAAACTGTACAGGAATGATCTTTGGGTGACCCTTTACCAAAATAGCTAAAATCATTCCGCTCCGATAAACAAGATGGCCGCCAGAGCTAAAAATAGAAATATCCTTTAAACAACTTCTTCTCCTTAACCCCTTGGCAAATTTTAATAAAACTTAACAGTAATGATCCTTGGGTGACCCTTTACCAAAATAGCTAAAATCGTTCTGCTCCGCTTAACAAAATGGCCGCCAGAGCTAAAAATAGAAATATCCTTTAAACGACTTCTTCTCCTTAACCGCTTGGTGAATCTTAATAAAACTTTACAGTAATGATCCTTGGGTGACTCTCATTTAAAATAGCTAAAATCGTTCCGCTCTGTTGAACAAGATGGCGGCCAGAGCTAAAAATAGAAAAAACCTTTAAACGACTTCTTCTCTTTAACTACTTAGCCAATTTTGATAAAACCTTACAGGAATGATCTTTGGGTGACCTTTAAATAAAATAGCTGAAATCCTTCTGGTCTGCTAAACAAGATGTCCACCAGAGCTAAAAATTGAAATTTCCCACATGACTCAGGTGAGCGATAATGGCCCCTCAGGGGCCTCTTGTTTGTTAAATTTGTTCATACGTTTCCATAACAATCCCTGATTCAAATTCATCATCCAAACATACCATTCATTATACATTGTACATGTAATAGTATATCAACTATTGTTGTACAATATCATCCTAGATAGAGATCTTATCATTTTACATTGAGCATAATACTACATGTGTCTTTTACATCAGTAATGTGATGCTATTCTCTGTATGGAATCTGATGAGATACTTTCTAGAAGGGACACTAATGTCTGTGAGGACTAGCAGTCTCTGTAAGTTATACAAATACAGCTGGCCCTAAGTTCACAAAGGATTGCTTTTCAGGATCAGGATTAAGCTCAAAGTTACTCTTTGAAATTCAGTATTCGTGTTAGGGTTAAGCTCTATATTTTTTATACAAGTTGGTGTATTATGACATATCCTTCGATTTCAAAGACTTTAAAGCAAGTTTTCATAGTCAGCTGTAAAAATACCAACAATACAAGATTTGATCCTGGTTTTAAAGATTGATCCTCGTTTTTAGCTCACCTGACCACAATGTGGTCATGGTGAGGTTTTGTCATACCGAGATGTCCGTCGTCCGTCGTCCGTCGTGCGTCGTGCGTCGTGCGGCGTGCGTCGTGCGTTGTGCGTCGTGCGTCCGTCAACAATTTCTTCAAACGACTTCTCCTCCTAAACCGCTTGGCCAAATTTGATAAAACTTAACAGGAATGTTCCTTGGGTGGACCTCTACCAAAGTTGTTAAAAAAATTCCAGTCCGTCGCATAACTAGGTCACACAGGCTAAAAATAGATTTTCAAAAAGGAAACTTCAAAAATCTTCTTCTCTGAAACCGTAAGGCCTAGAGCTTTCATATTTGGTATGTAGCATCACCTTGGGGTCCTCTACTAAGATTGTTAAAATTATGTCCCTGTGGTCATAATTGGCCCCGCCCCGGGGGCCCTTAGTTTTACATAGAGTTATATAGGGGAAACCTTAAAAAATCTTCTTCTCTGAAACCGCTTGGCCCAGGGCTTTCATATTTGGTATGTAGACTCAGCTAGAAGTCCTCTACAAAGATTGTTCAAATTATGTCCCTGGGGTCAAAATTGGCCCCGGAGGCCCTTAGTTTTACATAGAGTTATATAGGGGAAACCTTTAAAAATCTTCTTCTCCGAAACCGCTTGGCCCAAGGCTTTCATATTTGGTATGTAGACTCAGCTAGAGGTCCTCTACAAAGATTGTTCAAATTATGCCCCTAGGGTCAAAATTGGCCCCGCCCCGGGGGCCCTTAGTTTTACATAGAGTTATATAGAGAAAACCTTAAAAAATCTTCTTCTCCGAAATTGCATGGCCCAGGGCTTTCATATTTGGTATGTAGACTCAACTAGAGGTCCTCTACAAAGATTGCTCAAATTATGTCCCTGGGGTCAA
Organism: Spisula subtruncata; assembly: GCA_963678985.1. Lineage (NCBI taxonomy): Eukaryota > Metazoa > Mollusca > Bivalvia > Venerida > Mactridae > Spisula > Spisula subtruncata. The sequence goes on from OY787669.1 coordinate 14,813,570, forward strand.
AATTGGCCCCGCCCCGGGGGCCCTTAGTTTTACATAGAGTTATATAGGGGAAACCTTTAAAAATCTTCTTCTTCGAAACCGCTTGGCCCAGGGCTTTCATATTTGGTATGTAGACTCAGCTAGAGGTCCTCTACAAAGATTGTTCAAATTATACCCCTGGGGTCAAAATTGGCCCCGCCCCGGGGGCCCTTAGTTTTACATAGAGTTATATAGAGAAAACTTTAAAAAATCTTCTTCTCCGAAATTGCTTGGCCCAGGGCTTTCATATTTGGTATGTAGACTCAGCTAGAGGTCCTCTTCAAAGATTGTTCAAATTATTCCCCTCGGGTCAAAATTGGCCCCACCCTGGGGGTCACCATTTTACTTAGACTTATATAGGGAAAACATATAAAAATCTTCTTGTCTAAAACTACAATGCCTAAGAGCTTTGATATTTGGTATGTAGCATCATCTAGTGGTCCCCTACCAAGATTGTGCAAATTATGCCCCTGGGGTCAAAATTGGCCCAGCCCCGGGGGTCACCGTTTTACATAGCCTTATATAGGGAAAACATATCAAAATCTTCTTGTCTAAAACTGCACTGCATAGAGCTTTGATATTTGGTATGTAGCATCATCTAGTGGTCCTCTACCAAGATTTTTCAAATTATGCCCCTGGGGTCAAAATTGGCCCCACTCGGGGGTCACCGTTTTACATAGACTTATATAGGGAAAACATATTAATATCTTCTTGCCTAAAACTACACTGCCTAGAGTTTTGATAATTGGTATGTAGCATCATCTTGTGGTTTTCTACCAAGATGTTCAAATTATTCCTTTGGGTGAAAATTGTGCAGGGTTTATAATCAGGTGAGCGATATTGGGCCATCATGGCCCTCTTGTTCAGGATCAGTTTCAGTCTCAAGTACAATGATTCACTTTTGCAACAGAAAAATGATGGTCTGAATATTTTGAACATGTTAACTTGAAGTAAATTAGGCATTCTGCACATGGCTATAAGTTACAATTGCCAGAAGTTTCCAAAAACTTCCAAATAATTGGAAATTATTTTCAGGATCAAATTTGATCCGGATCAGGTGATCCTTTGTGAACACAGGGCCTGGGTACTGTTTTATCAAAGCATTTACGGTAATTATAAACGTACGCCCAAATTTGATTTCTTTATAATTAGTAAACTGCTACAAATTCTGGTAAAGCGATATGTAATACCAATAGATAATTGATTTAGTTAAAGATTTCAAACAATACATTTTCACCATTTGTAGATTCAAAAGCGTTATAAGGAATTTAAATTTGAGCGTAAGTTTATGATTTCCGTAAGTACGTTGATAAAACGGTGCCCTGGTGATTACAATCTCATGTTTTATACAGTTTGTACATTGTTAATGCTGAACAGTTATATTGTTATATTGTGAAATGTTAACTAAGTGTCGCAATCTACCAGGTAATATATTTCTCATGAAAGTACAGATTTGACAAGCGTTCCTTTATGATGTCTTATTGAAACATTCATCAAATGAATTATAATCATGCATATATTTGGATGGTCATCTAGTGTTAGCATCCCTTTTCTACTAAAACATTATACAGGTATAATTATCTATCAATCATATTCAGATTTTCATGCACAAAATGTATATGTGTGTACGAGGGGTGTTCCAGAATTAAAAGGACTTTTCTCATAACTTCTTAGTCTTACATTTTAATGAAAAGTTGTCTCATATGCTTCGCAATTCATGCTCTATATACTGGTAGCAACAATTTTGTCTTGTTATATAATACTCATTAGAAGAGATGTCATAGAAACCATGTAACGCCAAGGCGGGTCACAGTGCTATTTCACATTATTATCCTTAATATAAATGTGAATATCTCCATAACCTCTTAATAAATAATAACGCCTAATTTTGTGGTATTACTTGGATGTCCCTGACGTGTACATGTGAACATATGAAGCATTCGGTCTTTGTATATGATCATAAGTGAGTATACAATGCTATATACCAATGCGCATCATGGATGAAATGATGTCAACGCCAAAAATTAGAATTCACACAATTTATGAAAATAGTGATAAGAATTTTAATGAGATAATCATAACGTCACGCCTCAACCCGCCTCCATATGGTACAAGGTATATTCATTGTTTAATATATCTTATATTATTCAACCAATTGCTTTTATATTTCGAATATCTATCGGTGATAGATGGAAAATTATCCATAGCAAATTAGTTTTCTTAATTTCCTATTTGTCGCATTGCTTTGAAAAAAGTCCTATTTATTGTGGAACACCCCAAGGATATACCTACACTACCTTAGAATGATTGATCCATACATCTGCTTGTCTCTGATCTTACAGATTTACCAAAATAACATCTATCAATTATGTAACATTACTCTCTGATCCTAGACTACTCAATGAAATCAAATTTGGGTTTGGAATAGATTCTTTTTTCCTATTTCATCTATGTGCATGTTCAAGAATTGTACATTCTGGCCATGAGGTGTGTTGTGATCCACAATTGAGTGCAATACGCTCTGTTATAGGTGCCTATGTTCTATCAAAATAATAACAACACATAGTGATGTTGTGCATTCAGCAAATCTCTTAGAAATAATTATTGTATTAATATGCAAACTGAAGTTAATTTGTTATTATGAATTGAATTTGTACATTTTGTAAGATTTTGTTAATTTGACTTGTGTATTGTGTAACATTTGTAATAATGATCAAATCACATTGATTGACTGTAATAAAATTGCAAACTATGTAATTGATGTTATTTATACCAACCATGAAGCTTTTCTCACACCTAGCTCAATATGAGTATAGCAAACTATCTGGCAGACATTCTATCTCATTGTTTCTTTCAGGGTGGCCATGGACTCTGGAAAACATGGAAATGTCCGAAATAAATTCCAAGAATGCACTCAATTAAACCATTGTTTTTAAAAACTTCATAGAGAGCATAGCCTGGACCCCCTGTGAACACAGCATAAATCATGGAAAATAACCTTTTGGTCAGGGAACTATCCAGGAATTTTAATCTTAATTTTCTGTGGACCGACTAAGTTTATTTCGACAGGAATTTGCTGCCTTTGATTTCCAAGGGGAGACAACTTCGTAACTACTAACTTAAAGTTGGCGGGAGTTTGTTCCCTTGATTTTTAAGGGAGCCAACCCTGTACCGACTTATTTTAAGACGGCAGGAGTTCACTCCCTTGATCTTCAAAGGGAGGCAACTTCGTACCAACTAAATCAAAGCCAGCATGAGTTCGCTCCCTTAGATTTTTTGTGTGTGTGAAATATTCTGTAGGATCATATAATATTTAAATGTTTACTAATTTTACTGATGCTTTAAAAACTTTCTCTCTGTTACTAACCCATTTATCATGTGTTTTTTGTTTGTATTACATGTTTATGTATATACATTGTATATCAGAGTTGTAGACTATGTACTTGTTACTTGTCTTAATAAATAAATGTTCTGTTCTGTTCTGACATCTGGGACCTGACATCTGGGACCTGACCCCTGGTCCCACGATTCCTACACTTCATATGAAGACCATCTTGCTTTACAAAGGGAATTAATCAACATACAGGAATGGGCAGACAAATGGGGAATTAAATTCAATGCGACCAGATGCTATTTCATGTCAATACATCGCTCGAAAACCCCATCTGTTTACAGCTACACTTTAAATGATCACCTATTGAAACAAGTACAGGATAATCCATACATTGGAGTGCAAATCAGTGACAACCTTAAATGGATAACCCATATAAACAAAATGTGCAACAGAGCTAGCAGCTGCAGCAGCATACTGGGATTCACCAGACGGAGCCTGAAGCACAGTGACAAGAACTTTAAAGAACAAGCTTACATCTCCCTGGTTCGTTCGATCCTGGATTATTCGAGCACTGTCTGGGATCTCCACCTCCAAAAGGATATAGACAGAGTTGAAAAAAACATACAAAGATGTGCTGCCAGATTTTTATGTAATGATTATGGAACAAAAAGTAGTGTAACAGACATGATGCACCAGCTAGGATGGAAGACACTGAAGGATCGTCGACGTGACCAACGCCTCCACCCATGACCTGGTAGCCGTCCCAGCTAATGGTATCCTGGAACTTAACCAACGTCAACAAAGACATTTAAACTCAAAATCTGATGTACAAAAAGCAAGTAACACTGACACTTACAATTGCTCTTTTGTGCCTCAAACTATCCGTGACTGGAACCTGTTACGTACAGACTCAATAGTGTCTATCGATAAAAAAGTAATTCAAGAGTGCTCTTTCAGACTATAAATCAAATTCGCGCCAATAATATCCGTAACACCAAGTGGCACACACAACTCGAAGACTTTTGCTCATCAGTGAGATACCTTTGAGGAAATCATACAGATACATGCTACGCAAACACTTGTTGATAAAACCTTGAGTGCAATAGGTTCCCTGTTTAGAATTACGAATACTATGGGAGTCTCTTGCAGTGTAATGTTTAATTTGTTTGGCTGCTTTAATAGATTACGCAAAAACCGTTGTATTTCGTCTAGTGCTAGTGTTTTCATGATATAGTGCGTTAGCGACTAAGCTGGACCCCCATAAACCTTAAATATCTTAAAAAGTACAATGCCGATTAGAACAAAAATGGTCATGTCTTCGTAAAACACCCTTACCAACTCTCATAAAATAAAACAGAATTTTTAGTCCACAGAAAAGTGTACTTTGCATAGACGCCTAATGCAAAATTTTAAGTCCAAAAACAGGGTAAATACGTATGGGTGATAGAAGTGACCGGAACAGCAAAGATCAACAATTTGGTCCAGTATAACTGTACATGAATTCACACACCAGTGACTGTTGAAAATATATAATGAGGCCCATACATGAACGTTTATCTTAGCCTGTATAACTGGAGCAAATTGTAAAAATATTTACAAGAAAAACATTGTATATTATGTTTGTACAAATGATCATTACAATCAGAAGATGGGCCTCAACTATATACACATTGATGACCAGACAAATTTAGGTCAAAGTTATACAATAATCCCGTTTTATAGTTTACCCTACTTCTTTGTCCAATCCAAAGCCAGGGATTTTCAAATTTTGGGACCACTTATTCATTTATTTGTGCAATGGACATAATAACTATTTAGTAAATCCATTTATTAGGACAATTTAGCTGTTTCCTTATATGGAAAACTAGACCCGCCTACTCCCATAATTTTACTGTTATTCTATCAGCAATTTATAATCTGCTTAAGGTGATTCACCGGTGTTAGATTTTTCTGTACAATGTATATAAAACCTGTTATATTTATAAAGAACACATTTACGACAATCATTCTGGAAAATCCTAACAGTTTTGCTCGGCTAGTTTTTAAGATATTCTCGGATTTTGGGGACAACCCCTAAAAACTGATAATTGTAATTTACCGAAAAACTTTTGCTTTAATCCTCATAAAATTTGGTATACATAAAATTTTGTATATAAGGAACCAAACAGTTATACTGTGAAAGTTAATTTGATTTTTTAAATACTATTTTAAAATATGTTAATTTTCGTTTTTGAGTTTTTGTCTATCTAACTCCATGGTTTAACGTGAAAAATCGTTGAATTACATACTGTTTCCATGCATGCAACAAGTCCTCAAGTAGAGTAACAAATATTGAAGTTTCATGCAAGATTTTATGACAATTGCTCGGTTAGTTTATTTTTTTTACACTTTTAGTGATTTCAGAAATGCTGAAAACAGGGGAGGTAACAAAAATAATCAACGTTTTGCACCCGTTGTATTCAGATTTCGCGACCATTCTATTTTTAAAAACTAGTTCATACTTCGAGGTGCTTACAGTTTTAATTTGGGTACTTCTGCATGTATTAGTTTATATTCTGCAGGAATAAATGCACGAATAAATGCAAAAGAACCGTCCTCTAAAATGCTCGGGATACTGTTTAAAACTATTAAATAAGTTTGATATTGGCGTACAGAACTACGTTTTAAATACGTCGTAACCAATTCGCTAGATTATATGTTTAATATCATTTGGATTAAATCATCCTAAGGGTGTTTCTGTATTTTCATTTAAAGTATAATTATGATCCTAATAACTAGTCAGTACACTCGGGATTTTAAGACATGGGAAGATGCTAAAAAATCAATTTTAAGCATTTTGTATCATTTGATCTCGTTGTCAGACGCTCACTACACGGTGGGGAATCACGTGGTTTCGATGGTAGGATCCACCACAAAAATGGCGGCCAAATAGCGTCGACTTGACCCATATTTTGAGGTAAATATATAACATCGAGGCTCGTTTATTTATGGACACCCCGGCCAGCACGCAATGGCTTCTCCACTGAATCTTTTGGTACCCTACTTTCCACGATTGATCTCGTAGTTTCCTCAAACACTTCGATATTGTTCCGTAAATAACAAAACAGTAGCGGGGTAGACCTCACGATAATGACGATTTTGACCATATTATGACCATATCTCCTTTATATCATCCGTATTTCAAGCGATTCTAATGTGCGAACATTTCGCCAACGTTTTCAAAAACAATTACCACCAGAATATCATGAATTTTGGTTTACTAAAAAATTTAACATTCAATTTGCATGAAAGATAGGATCCACGCTATGGGTAGGACACACGATTGAACATGAGAATAGCGCATCCACCATTGCGGTCGGTAGTTTTCTACGGTTCTATCGATCGGAATATGCGGAACGGACTCATAATGACATGACGGCCTACTCGATCTGTACTAATTCATCTACAAACATGTCAAATTATAATTAATATATCTAATTAGGTATTACACGAAGAATTGCATAACGATGCGGACTAGACAAATAGCATGAACATTCATATATGTGGAATTGAACAGCTAGTCCAGGCGTAATTTATCGTTTGAGATATATCAATGTTCGCTGTGAAATATTTGGAAATATTTTATTATAATTGAAATATTATATTTTATATTTATTTTAACCAAATAGTCTTTGCATTGCCGCTGGACGGATAAAAGTAGGAATATGGGAAGTTATAATTCTGTAATGGTGGAATGTTGTGGAAAGCTACTGCTAGCTGTGCGATGTAGTTTGCTATAACTAACGCCTTAAATTCAGTCTTTTCTCTTTTAGCAACTGTTACCACTCGGAATCCCGGATTTAAAGAGTCTGTTACTTTTCAACCAATTAGAACTCATGAATAGTTACAAAGGGCGACACAATTTAACATCTGCTAAAGCCAACGCTTCTTTGCGACAGTTTTTAAACAATATTGGCAGATAAAATATTTATATATTTATAAGACCTGACGTCCATTAGGACCCCGAATGGTTCTCGAAGCAGAAATTCACCAGAACGAGATGGTTCGGCATGTCATCGCGATGTTATGAAATCCTTCCGTATAATTCCGCAACGCCTCTGGTACCCTTCGGGACCGAAAATCTTCGTTTAAAAGTTTTTAAAAAAATGGACGCCGAATGTCTTGCATGGAAGTGCTTCGGGAGAGTTTCAGTAAACCATCGGCATTCACTCCGCATCTTCGGGACGCCTTCTGTGAGGTTTCGTATTCAATGGCCATCCCGAATGGTTCTAGATGGAAAGTCGAATCGATGCCGAACGCTTCTCGAAAACGGCGAAGTGATGAGATTAACACACGGAAACTATGCCGATCATGTTATGAACTTGACTGTGTGGTGCAGTGGTACAGTAGTTATCGCTTTCAACCGACTATTTTTTATTTCCAGTGTAAGTTCAAAATACCAGAATCGGAATCGAACCCATTCATTCAGTTCTGAAGAACTCGTATTCATAGTAGCTTAGCCAACTGCGCTATGCGCACTACATGATAAAACCATTTCTAACTGTATGTTTTATGGGTAAATACATCCTTTAACGGCATCAATTTGTAAACCCTTCCGCATATCACGCGGTCGGGGAAACATTCGGGACTAACTCCTGAACTGACGGCATTTAGTCGCGATACGTTCGGCTACTTTGGATAGGCTTCGGCATTTATACTGCGTGTACATGTATACAGCAACCATTCTTACCCCGAACTGCGAATATCGTACTTCCCGAACAAGCACGATGACACGGCTCCGCATATTGTTATTGATACATGATCCCGAAGGCTTCCGAAACGAGCACATTGTAACCGGCATCCCTTCCGCGTAGAATGGGGGTCTAGTGGACGGCAGGTCTAACCGCAACCCGGCTTTCCGCACGATCGGATCTACCATTCGGCTATTTCGGATAGGCTATGGCATGCATACTGCGTATATACCACAACAATACAATTTGTATACCGATCCGAGAATACTTGCCGAACAACCACGATGACAAAGCTCCGCCCATTTTTATTAATAAATGACCCAGAAGGTTTTCCGAAACGAGCAGTCAGTTATCGGCATCCCTTCCGCATAGCATCGGGGTCTAAGTGGACGGCAGGTCTAAAACATTATTACATCTACACTTCAATTCTGTCTAAATATAGTCATACTGTACATATATTATAACCTAATGGAAACAACTTAGCCTTAAATTCACCCGTGAAATAGTATACCAGATTACCACATACAATATAGTGCAATAGGATACCGGCGATTATCGGAACCGGAGGATAACGGTATTTAACTTTTAGTTACACGTATATACTCGCATAAATTGGTCATCAATATATGTGTCCTCGATTTATAATGGAAATTTACGAACTGTCCTCGGAACGAACCGTCGATTTCAGATTGTAAACAACGGGGTATTTTGTTCACCACACAAACTACTAAATTGGCGACTTGCGGAGATGATTATTCTATAGATGAAAGTAAAAATATATCCAATATGGATGCTGATTCTATGCCATTTAGGGAGCTCTATAACCTGTCAATTTTCATGGTCTTATTAGGTAGTAAATTAAAATATTGCTGTTTCTGAAACTTTGTGAGACTTTAAGCTAAGGTGAGACTTTTTCAACGCATTGCTCTGAAAGAAGTGTAAGAAAAATATCAACGTGATAACCTATTACATAGAATATGTGTTAAAATATAACCGATTTATATACGATTAACTGGAGAGTCAAGCTATTTCACACGGGCTTATTAACACCAAACAGAACTATCATTAGAAGCATATTTCTGCAACACATTGATCGACACACATACACGAATTAAGTGTATTGTTTATGCATCAACATTATTTGTTTAAAAAATAGCTGTCAGACTAACATACCCCGTCGACAAAGGACCACATTACATTTGTATTTGCAAAATCAATCCATCACTTAGTTATTATTTATAAATGTCAAGGTTGTTCATAGGAGAAAGTTTTAGGAAACTCCAGCAACAACAGTTACTATAGGTCGAGATGTGTTCACTAGAATTCGTCTTTCGAACAGACTGACTGAAGGACAGACAGTATACACCCTACAACTGTGTTGTGTGAGCTTATAAAATTCAATTATAAACAAAATAATTAGGCCAGGATGCATACTAATTACATACATGCACTTGTACATGGACCGTATATACTGATATACTGATACTTAAAAATGTATATAGTTTCCTGTATAAATGAACACTATGTGCCCGTTCCGCATATTTCGATCGATAGAACCGTAGAAAACTGCCGACCGCACTGATGAATGTGGACTGCCCAGGTTCAATCGTGCGTCCTACCCTTAGCGTGGATCCTATCTTTCATGCAAATTGACTGTTTTATTTTTCAGAAAACCAAAATATATGATATTCTGTTTGTATTTTTTTTTGAAAATGTTGGCGAAATGTTCGCACTTTGTAATCGCATGAAATACGGATGATATAAAGGAGATAATAAAAATTATGGTCATAATATGGTCAAAATCGTCATTATCGTGAGGTCTACCCCGCTACTGTTTTGTTATTTACGGAACAATATCGAAGTGTTTGAGGAAACTACGGGATCAATCGTGGAAAGTAGGGTACCAAAAGATTCGGTGGAGAAGCCATTGCGTGCTGGCCGGGGTGTCCATAAATAAATGAGCCTCGATGTTATATATTTACCTCAAAATATGGGTTAAGTCGACGCTATTTGGCCGCCATTTTTGTGGTGGATCCTACCATCGAAACCACGTGATTCCCCACCGTGCACTATACACCCAAGTGACTGCGATTTTTAAACTTCCACCCAAAAGCGGTGAAACACCTTATCACTTTTTCACTCTCAATTCTCAATAAATGGACATGCTATTGTTTGCATACAAAAGCATTGGAAAGCTCACCAAAAGTGGGCGGGTAAACTATAAGCCGGTTATAGATCACATATTAGATTTATAAACAAATTAGAGCTGCGGGTCGCTAGCGCTCCCTTGCTCTAATTTGTTTATAAATCTAATATATGATCTATAACCTATACATAGTTGTTACACAATACAATAGCAGTATTCTAACTAGCTGATCGTAATAGCTTATTTTACTCCCTGGCTATTTGTTGATAAAAATATCAAAATTATTACACTAGACCCAATGGGGAAAACATTAATTAGACAGTAAAAGAATCTGCAATTTAAACAGAGAGTTGATAAAGGTAATTTAGTGAACTATGCCAAATTTCATCAAAGTTGCATAATAACTTTTAAAGATATTTGAGGTTTATGGGGGTCCAGCTTAGTCGCTAACGCACTATACAACTGTCTGATTTCTTAGTAACCATATTAATGAAGTATTTAACAATACGCTGATATCGGCAAATATATAAAAGGGAAGTGCCCAACTTTTAATTATAGTGCGAACGAGTTTGCATACACATTTAACAACCATTTGATTAATTTACGATGAATCTGTTTAGTTCAATATTTCAAACCCACAGCTATAGTCTCACGTCAAACTGAAATAGTTTTGTAGTAATGGGACTTATATAAGATTATATACGTACGTCAAGTATAGCAAGCAAGACCAGGTATTACCGTCATAATGTAGTAATCAAATATAAAACTGTGACCATATCAGGTATTTTACACGTTTCATATGTTTGAAAAGTGCTTTATTACTTACAGTAATTTAACTCTTTCATAACACTGTCTTGTCTAAATAGAAAACCTTTTGTATAGACGATATAAATGTATATTTTCTTGAAGATAAAACTGCACTAACATGCTATTTGAAAACAGGTTTAAATTGTGGCTGATACCGCATCTAAACTTTTAATGCTATGTTTGCTTATAGCAAAGATAAACTAGTTTAGTGGCCTATGTTTAGATGTATACTGAGTACACACATCAAACGATATTAACTTTTATAATAAGCATTTTGTGCAGTTATATAAACTGATTTGTAAAATGGTTGGATATTGTTTTAAATTTGGTTGATACCGAGATATTCTTAGCGGATTATGTACATCAACAAACGCGGCCAAAGTGTCTACAATATCGAGAAAATTATCATTTTATGAGGGTGAATATTTATTGGTTTAGATATTAATAGGTGACTGTAAATTATTTCTCTTTATATGATTGTACGATTATTAAAGATTGAGTGCGGTATGTCATATAATTTGTTTGCTTTGGAATATAGCGTCATGTCATTGGCAAGGTGAATCCTACAGGAATGTAAGGTGATAACTCACTCCACATGTACATGACAACTCTATCCTGTATTATGTAAATCGCTTGAAATTGAAACGAAAAGTAAAATATTCTGATAATTCTTATTATATCGTGGAATACAATTTCGGTTGAATAGAAATGTTATGGATGTAAAAGTAAACATGATGTGGTTTGTTAGAATATTTGTGTACGGTATATTGATGGTTGGTCTACACGTGCAAGGTATGTCTGTGTCAGGAGATCTACAGTCTGACTGTCTCTTAGAGACCATAGAAACACGTGAAACACGTGCATCTGTCGTATTGTCAGCCAAAGTGATGGAAATATTCAAAACCAGACATAAAACATCCTACTCGGCAAATATACAAGTGAAACGTGTGTTTAAAGGTGACAGTATTGTTAGCAGTATTTCCCCTATGAAAATATCTCACCGTAGCGTGTTTGGAAATTATAATAAAGTGATTAAATTAACCGGTCTTGGATCTATACATATATGTGATAGCGATGTTATGAAAGGGGATACGAAGATGTTCTTTTTAAGCTATAATGACACACAGAGGGTTCTAGTACTCAAGTCATCCATATTGCAGATTTCCATGTATAACTTAAAGCGTACTGAGGCGGCCGCTAAAAGTGAGTAGTTTATAATCATATCCATATTAAAACGTTGTTCATTATAATGTATACATGTCATGTATGATTCAACTGTACATAATGGTTTATCTAGAGCAATTTAACTATACAAGTCAAATATTATCTCGATAACATACCCACAGTATATATATTTAGAGAAATAGATATGTTAGGATGGCCATTTCCCAACCCACAATGTGCGACAACCTTCACGAAATTTAAATTAATTATACAGTGTGTGCACACATAATTCAAAGCTGTTTCACCTATCCACCTACATAACATATCATCCGTACCCCATACCCCACACCAAGAAGGCTACTTGAAGCAACTCTATACCACCGGGTATTATACTGACCCTCTTACTCAACGTCATGGTTCGATCACAGACCAGTTCTACTCATTTACATATTCTTATGAATATTAATGTACTATCATTTATTTAATACGTATAATGTACTTTGTATTTTATCAATATGTTCTGTCATTGTCTGCCGGTCACTTTCCTCAATATTAATATGATCACAATAATTCCATATGTACACATGAACGACACTATGACACTGTACTAAGATTGATACATGTAATTGTATTAGAACAATTTTAGCATTAGGAAAGGTCTCGTTAAATATATTAAGACCTCTTAAAAGTGATCATGACCTCTTGAAATGGATCAATTACAAATTAGACCGAATGTACGTGTAGTTAGTGTACAGTCCGACTTTTCATTACAGTTCATTATTTGCAGTTACGATGTACGGTAGATTTAAAGAAATTTCTTCGCTAATGGCATGGAGCGATATTCACATCTTTGGGGGAAACTTAGCTATTTTGACTGAAGTTACTTCCACTTTGGTATTTTTTTCCTAAAACGTGGGAATACAAATAGAACGTCAACGCACGATCCACTCGAAGTTATACCTTGCTGTATCGCATAACGTGCAGATAACATACGACATCCATGCGATTGTCTAGTTATCGTTCGGAGACCGTACTTACAAGTGCTAACGAACGTACGTTGTCCTTACGTTGTGAGTTGTAAGTTAGAAGACACGCACGTCGCAACAACTGGGGTGAATCCGTAGCTCGAACGCAGCTCAAACACATATATACACGAACAATGTTACGTCGTGTCTGTGTGCGCACAGTTACGCATGGAGGCGGTACGCACCATGAACACACTCCAAACTTTGACCCACAGTGTTGCACGTAGTCAGTACGTACTTTACGGAATACCGTTAGGGCCATCGTGGTTACACATTAAAATCCAGAGGGCGACAATGCGATAGTGCGATAGTACGATGGCGACAATGCGATAGTACGATGGCGACAATGCGACAGTACGATGGCGACAGTACGATATGACTATCGCATTGTCGCCATCGTACTATCGCGTTGTCGCATTGTCGCCATCGTACTATCGCATTGTCGCCATCGTACTATCGCGTTGTCGCATTGTCGCCATCGTACTGTCGCATTGTCGCCATCGTATTATCGAATTGTCGCCATCGTACTATCGCACTATCGCATTGTCGCCCTCTGGATTTTAATGTGTAACCACGATGGCCCTAACGGTATTCCGTAGTACGTCGGGTTATTGGTAGAAATGCGACCGGTCGGTCCGGTGACAGGCTTGTGTGGCTCGAAAGACTGTATATGATTTTTTACTGTTCACGAGGCTTACAAATGATTTTGTTTTGTAAAAAATAGTGCAACCACTACGACAGCACTTCATTGCCTCACATTCATGTATACCGTATCACATGATCTGGTTGAACCCTGTTCATACCATCATCTCCTTTATTGTATATGTTTTATCAATCGAGAGGATTGCCGTAAAGTTTTCATTTTTATAACGTTGCTATACCCCCAGATCATATAAGTATGTCTGATTTCAAATGTGTTTTGCACACGGGTCTTAGTTTGCACTTTGTATTTGCTGATAAAAAGCAGGAGTTTACATTGACGATGCATCGCGTCAAATGATCCGAACTTAAGTCTTACATTTTACAAAAACACCCGTTTGTCTGAATGATATAGTATGCCCGTCTTCTATCAATTTATTCACTTTAACAAAATAGAATATCTTGCACATAGGCGGGCCATTGATAAATGAAAAGTATGCAAATATCCAAACACTGTTATTTATCTAAACCTTTGTGTATGTCGAAAAAGGATACTTAAATAATACTTTAGTCACCCATAAGTTCTCAAAACTGGAAACGTTTAACAAATTATTAATTTTGCGACGTTATAACGCGATCATGATGGACTCGCATTTAGCATTTAGTGGCATTTTGATTCAAATAATTCTAAATGTTTAAAAAACCCGGACAAAAGCCCTGGTCCCTAGTGCAGTGACATACAGATGGTAAAGTCTCCCGCAAATTGCGACTTTGTTGTATTCCTGATTAGTGATTGAAGGACTGGTGCCGATACTACCTCATGTGATTGAGAGGTTTGTCTGAGTGGAACAGATTTTGTTCACTTGTTACTCTGTTAGAACGACGAGTATATAGTTAACCGTAATCAACTTTTATTTATAGCAGTGAGATAAGACATTTAAAACTTGCATACCGTAAATAACAAAATAGTTTAACCTCTGCACATGTATTAAATGAAATACGTGTGCAGAGGTTCAAATAGATTAAAGAAGGTACGTATTTTGTATCATTATACACTTATTTGATATATAAGTTTTTAAGTCACGTACGATATAACGATATAAATATGAGTTTATATTATTCACATGACCGAAACACTGTTGAACGGCGAGACTTATTAAGTCGTAAAACAATAAAACATAACTTGCTTTAAGAAGGACTACATACGTGTATATTACGACAAACTATACTATTACATGCATATTGAGCTTGCATGCATTTAGCATAACCTTCGATACGGTTGCTTTAAATAAAGTAATCGGGATTTAGAAAAATCTTTCAGAAAAGCCACTCCCGTCAAACATATAAGTCTGAATGCATTTAGTCAATGTTATATCAAAACAGTTCCAAATATTTTAAATACTTGGTTTCACGCGGTTTGAATTTTTGTAAAAATGTTAAATAATTTGATATCAGATTACACAATATTTATATAGAAGACGACATTGGTTCACGTAGCCTTATATTTGATGCATTACTTCGTGAACAAAACTGTCTTTGACAACATTTTATGAATGATATGAATAAATCCGTTTTTTGTAGCAATTTTGCGCAAACGCCAACAATGCGCACATTATAAAAATACTGTACACATGATACCTCGAATAAATTTCAATTAATTATGAGTTTATTATTATATAATGCACTTAAATTCAAATGTTACTCAAATAACACCAACGTATGCATATAAACGAGATGTCACTGTGTTCCGGTAAGATATTTGCGTTAGCAGTGTGTTCTGTCAAAGAAGTTTCAAATTGAAAAAAAACTGCGATGTAGCCATACATCAGTTGTGATAGCGAGAGTGTCGTTGCGTATGAACATACCGGACACTGTAGTACCACAGGGAGTGGTTTATATGATCAGGTACTCGCTAGTCCAGTGTGTCGTTGTGTATGAATATACCGGACACTGTAGTACCACAGTGAGTGGTTTATATAGTCAGGTACTCGCTAGTCCAGTGTGTCGTTGTGTATGAACATACCGGCCACTGTAGTACCACAGTGAGTGGTTTATATAGTCAGGTACTCGCTAGTCCAGTGTGTCGTTGTGTGTATGAACATACCGGACACTGTAGTACCACAGTGAGTGGTTTATATAGTCAGGTACTCGCTAGTCCAGTGTGTCGTTGTGTATGAACACACCGGGCACTGTAGTACCACAGTGAGTGGTTTATATAGTCAGGTACTCGCTAGTCGAGTGTGTCGTTGTGTGTATGAACATACCGGCCACTGTAGTACCACAGTGAGTGGTTTATATAGTCAGGTACTCGCTAGTCCAGTGTGTCGTTGTGTGTATGAACATACCGGCCACTGTAGTACCACAGTGAGTGGTTTATATAGTCAGGTACTCGCTAGTCGAGTGTGTCGTTGTGTATGAACATACCGGCCACTGTAGTACCACAGTGAGTGGTTTATATAGTCAGGTACTCGCTAGTCCAGTGTGTCGTTGTGTATGAACACACCGGACACTGTAGTACCACAGTGAGTGGTTTATATAGTCAGGTACTCGCTAGTCGAGTGTGTCGTTGTGTGTATGAACATACCGGGCACTGTAGTACTACAGTGAGTGGTTTATATAGTCAGGTACTCGCTAGTCCAGTGTGTCGTTGTGTATGAACACACCGGGCACTGTAGTACCACAGTGAGTGGTTTATATAGTCAGGTACTCGCTAGTCGAGTGTGTCGTTGTGTGTATGAACACACCGGGCACTGTAGTACCACAGTGAGTGGTTTATATAGTCAGGTTATCGCTAGTCCAGTGTGTCGTTGTGTATGAACACACCGGGCACTGTAGTACCACAGTGAGTGGTTTATATAGTCAGGTACTCGCTAGTCGAGTGTGTCGTTGTGTGTATGAACACACCGGGCACTGTAATACCACAGTGAGTGGTTTATATAGTCAGGTACTCGCTAGTCCAGTGTGTCGTTGTGTATGAACGCACCGAGCACTGTAGTACCACAGTTAGTGGTTTATATGATCAGGTACTCGCTAGTCCAGTGTGTCGTCGTGTATGAACATACCGGACACTGTAGTACCACAGTGAGTGGTTTATATAGTCAGGTACTCGCTAGTCCAGTGTGTCGTTGTGTGTATGAACATACCGGACACTGTAGTACCACAGTGAGTGGTTTATATAGTCAGGTACTCGCTAGTCCAGTGTGTCGTTGTGTGTATGAACATACCGGACACTGTAGTACCACAGTGAGTGGTTTATATAGTCAGGTACTCGTTAGTCCAGTGTGTCGTTGTGTATGAACATACCGGACACTGTAGTACCACAGTGAGTGGTTTATATAGTCAGGTACTCGCTAGTCCAGTGTGTCGTTGTGTATGAACACACCGGGCACTGTAGTACCACAGTTAGTGGTTTATATAGTCAGGTACTCGCTAGTCCAGTGTGTCGTTGTGTATATGAACATACCGGGCACTGTAGTACATGTACCACAGCACGGAGGTATATAAATAAATGT
This sequence comes from Spisula subtruncata, assembly GCA_963678985.1. Classification (NCBI taxonomy): domain Eukaryota; kingdom Metazoa; phylum Mollusca; class Bivalvia; order Venerida; family Mactridae; genus Spisula; species Spisula subtruncata. The sequence continues at coordinate 14,830,945 of OY787669.1, forward strand.
ATTTAAATCCTTGACCACAGTGAGTAGTTTATATAGTCAGGTACTCGCTAGTCGAGTGTCGTTGTGTATATGAACATACCGGGCACTGTAATACCACAGTTAGTGGTTTATATAGTCAGGTACTCGCTAGTCGAGTGTCGTTGTGTGTATGAACACACCGGGCACTGTAGTACCACAGTTAGTGGTTTATATAGTCAGGTACTCGCTAGTCGAGTGTGTCGTTGTGTATATGAACATACCGGACACTGTAGTACCACAGTTAGTGGTTTATATAGTCAGGTACTCGCTAGTCGAGTGTGTCGTTGTGTATATGAACATACCGGACACTGTAGTACCACAGTGAGTGGTTTATATAGTCAGGTACTCGCTAGTCGAGTGTGTCGTTGTATATGAACATACCGGGCACTGTAGTACCACAGTGAGATGTTTATATAGTCAGGTACTCGCTAGTCGAGTGTGTCGTTGTGTATGAACATACCGGACACTGCAGTACCACAGTGCGTGGTTTATATAGTCCGGTACTCGCTAGTCCAGTGTGTCGTTGTGTATGAACACACCGGGCACTGTAGTACCACAGTGAGTGGTTTATATAGTCAGGTACTCGCTAGTCCAGTGTGTCGTTGTATATGAATATACAGGACACTGTAGTACCACAGTTAGTGGTTTATATAGTCAGGTACTCGCTAGTCGAGTGTGTCGTTGTGTGTATGAACATACCGGACACTGTAGTACCACAGTTAGTGGTTTATATAGTCAGGTACTCGCTAGTCGAGTGTGTCGTTGTGTGTATGAACATACCGGACACTGTAGTACCACAGTTAGTGGTTTATATAGTCAGGTACTCCCTAGTCCAGTGTGTCGTTGTGTGTATGAACATACCGGGCACTGTAGTACCACAGTGAGTGGTTTATATAGTCAGGTACTCGCTAGTCGAGTGTGTCGTTGTGTATGAACACACCGGGCACTGTAGTACCACAGTGAGTGGTTTATATAGTCAGGTACTCGCTAGTCCAGTGTGTCGTTGTGTGTATGAACATACCGGCCACTGTAGTTCCACAGTGAGTGGTTTATATAGTCAGGTACTCGCTAGTCCAGTGTGTCGTTGTGTGTATGAACATACCGGCCACTGTAGTACCACAGTGAGTGGTTTATATAGTCAGGTACTCGCTAGTCCAGTGTGTCGTTGTGTATGAACACACCGGGCACTGTAGTACCACAGTGAGTGGTTTATATAGTCAGGTACTCGCTAGTCGAGTGTGTCGTTGTGTGTATGAACATACCGGGCACTGTAGTACTACAGTGAGTGGTTTATATAGTCAGGTACTCGCTAGTCCAGTGTGTCGTTGTGTATGAACACACCGGGCACTGTAGTACCGCAGTGAGTGGTTTATATAGTCAGGTACTCGCTAGTCGAGTGTGTCGTTGTGTGTATGAACACACCGGGCACTGTAGTACCACAGTGAGTGGTTTATATAGTCAGGTACTCGCTAGTCCAGTGTGTCGTTGTGTATGAACACACCGGGCACTGTAGTACCACAGTGAGTGGTTTATATAGTCAGGTACTCGCTAGTCGAGTGTGTCGTTGTGTGTATGAACACACCGGGCACTGTAATACCACAGTGAGTGGTTTATATAGTCAGGTACTCGCTAGTCCAGTGTGTCGTTGTGTATGAACGCACCGAGCACTGTAGTACCACAGTTAGTGGTTTATATGATCAGGTACTCGCTAGTCCAGTGTGTCGTCGTGTATGAACATACCGGACACTGTAGTACCACAGTGAGTGGTTTATATAGTCAGGTACTCGCTAGTCCAGTGTGTCGTTGTGTGTATGAACATACCGGACACTGTAGTACCACAGTGAGTGGTTTATATAGTCAGGTACTCGCTAGTCCAGTGTGTCGTTGTGTGTATGAACATACCGGACACTGTAGTACCACAGTGAGTGGTTTATATAGTCAGGTACTCGCTAGTCCAGTGTGTCGTTGTGTATGAACATACCGGACACTGTAGTACCACAGTAAGTGGTTTATATAGTCAGGTACTCGCTAGTCCAGTGTGTCGTTGTGTATGAACACACCGGGCACTGTAGTACCACAGTTAGTGGTTTATATAGTCAGGTACTCGCTAGTCCAGTGTGTCGTTGTGTATATGAACATACCGGGCACTGTAGTACATGTACCACAGTGAGTAGTTTATATAGTCAGGTACTCGCTAGTCGAGTGTCGTTGTGTGTATGAATATAACGGGCACTGTAGTACCACAGTGAGTGGTTTATATAGTCAGGTACTCGCTAGTCCAGTGTGTCGTTGTGTGTATGAACATACCGGACACTGTAGTACCACAGTGAGTGGTTTATATAGTCAGGTACTCGCTAGTCCAGTGTGTCGTTGTGTATGAACATACCGGCCACTGTAGTACCACAGTGCGTGGTTTATATAGTCCGGTACTCGCTAGACGAGTGTGTCGTTGTGTGTATGAACATACCGGACACTGCAGTACCACAGTGAGTGGTTTATATAGTCAGGTACTCGCTAGTCCAGTGTGTCGTTGTGTGTATGAACATACCGGACACTGTAGTACCACAGTGAGTGGTTTATATAGTCAGGTACTCGCTAGTCCAGTGTGTCGTTGTGTATGAAGACACCGGGCACTGTAGTACCACAGTTAGTGGTTTATATAGTCAGGTACTCGCTAGTCCAGTGTGTCGTTGTGTATGAACACACCGGGCACTGTAGTACCACAGTGAGTGGTTTATATAGTCAGGAACTCGCTAGTCCAGTGTGTCGTTGTGTATGAACATACCGGCCACTGTAGTACCACAGTGCGTGGTTTATATAGTCCGGTACTCGCTAGTCCAGTGTGTCGTTGTGTATGAACACACCGGGCACTGTAGTACAAAATGTACCACAGTGAGTGGTTTATATAGTCAGGAACTCGCTAGTCCTGTGTGTCGTTGTGTATGAACATACCGGCCACTGTAGTACCACAGTGCGTGGTTTATATAGTCCGGTACTCGCTAGTCCAGTGTGTCGTTGTGTATGAACACACCGGGCACTGTAGTACCACAGTGAGTGGTTTATATAGTCAGGTACTCGCTAGTCCAGTGTGTCGTTGTGTATGAACATACCGGACACTGTAGTACATGTACCACAGTGAGTAGTTTAAACAGTCCGGTACTCGCTAGTCGAGTTTGTATATGAACATACGGTATTACCGGACACTGTAGTACCTCAGCGCCCACCAATTGTGCACACCAATATCTGACATGACCACCATATGCCCGAATGACTGCTTGACATCTCTGATGCTTTGAATTGATATAGATGTGCACGAAACGTTTCAGGATAGGAGTGTCCATTATTGTTTACAGTATCATACATCGGCTGGTATGCACGTGGCAATCATATGGCGAACTATGTCGTACGCGGTTATAAATTGTAACACACTTCTTTTAACGCATTTAACGACAACATGAAAGCTTTTTTTAAACGTGTCAATAGAAATATGTATTTTTTCGTAAATTCAATGCAAATGACATAATAAAAAATATTGCATTGTTTAAGAGCTCCAAAATAGACAATTAATGAGTCAAATCTTACCCATCTCATTGACGTGTCAGTTTCGAGCATTCTTATCACACGTGTGCGGTCTTCAAGTAACATTCGCGCTGTAAATTATGAATTTTTAAGGCTTTATGTTTAGGGGTTGAATGTCTGTCGTGTAATATGAAAGTTCACATATTTGAGTAGTTTGCACGAGAAAAATAGGAATTTGTCATTTACGTCATGCATCAATGATTACTTCTATGTTAAAGGCAATCGCCAAACATGATATATCTATCAAGTTCTATTGAGTTTAGATGAGAATATTCCTGATTTATTCTAGTTCTAAAAGTGTGCGCTTACATCATTCGTCAAGTGTACATGTATACTATATATAAGTATGACATAATATTTGCTATAGATGATATATTCTGTGCACGTATGCCGCTTTCATTTGTAACATAGCCTTGTATGTATGTAATTACATGTTTGAGGTTAGATCCTACTTGTAGATACTTACAAGTACATTATACTCGTATTGATCTGTGTCGCTGATTAACACAATATCCATTGATTGTTTACAATATCTGTCACATTGATAACAGATCAAGATTTATAAAAAATAAAATAATACAACATTTATCTTAAGAGATATGGTTATATGAAATACATGGTATTAAATAGGACGTAAAGCTCTGATAAAGTCGGAAATTTGTTATCAATTTGTCCTAGATTTGAACCAGCCCAAGTCTATGTAAAGTGTGTAATATTATGATAGGGTTTGTATATAGAGGATTTAGGGAGATGAGTAATTATTGCCTTTAAAACAGTTGCTATACTGGTTAGCTGGTTCACGGGGTAGATGGTATTCTATCATGTTATTGCCATCCATTTGGTGGATATATAACCGACAGTATCCTATATGTGATCGTTATTGTTTTCCCTGCACATCGCCGAAACGTGTTCAGTTATACGGCTTTCACTGCATTTTACAAATTCTTGAATTGTATATAAGTTAAGTTACCAATTTTAGGGCTCTTTTCATCTGTTAGGCCGCTCAAGCACTCTTTGACATTTTAACTCCCCTGGTCATTGGGCTACATATGGAAACCTACACTCGTGTCTCCCTGGGGAGACTATTTCTCCTCTCCTGTGAATGTGGCAGCCAACATCGATCTGCGGCACCCAGGAATAGACACTGTCCTCACAGGTAACATGTAACACCATGACAGAGTGGAGCATGTGGGTCTTGTGGTCCAGAGGGGGGGGGGGGTCGAACCCGGGACCTCTCGATCCCAAAGCGCGCGCCCTACCTCTAGGCCACTGCTCCCCACTCCCATGTAAAACCATTTGGTACTTATCCTTCCACAAAGTAAGAAAGATACAAGTAAATTCCACGTAATCTTATCCATTTAGTGACGATGTACCATACCTGGTGATGTGATTATATCATCTGTTGATAGCGGTTTGATTCTTGTCTTCTCCAGCCTACCTTCTATGACCATTCTGCCATGCTTGTTCCAGATCGAACAGGTTTGCGGCTACATGCACATGTGCATGAGTCTATTGAAGTCCTACATTTTTGTCTTCAGACCGTTGACTGATGTTTGACTGCACAGTCATGTCTAGCTGTTTGACTGCACCTGTCTCAACTCTCTAGTTTGTATAACTTATCTGACTGGTTTGCAGCTCTCAGGATTGCCCTTGTATTTCCTATCATCAGCATGGCTTGTATTTGAAATGCCTTCCATTTCTAGATGCCTGAGTGAATATTTTTAAAAGGGTTTAATACTTTGTCTTGTACTTAAGCTGATTTGTATGTTGATTGGTTATGCCATCTGTTCCTGGGGACTTCTCTTGTTTCTATGATTGTTGTCTCTAAAACACCTGTATTTCTAAACTATCTTATCCTGTCTTGTGAATGAATGACTGAAATCCATGCCACATAAGAACTCCACAGCCGCTGTTCTGTGGTGGGTGCATATTTCTGGATCAGAATATTATTTCAATGGCGAGTGTATGAGTGACACGTACAGGGATATTACTTCAAACTGTGTTGTTTAAAGGAGGTATATTCCTTAACATTTGACTAACACATACATCAGTTATTCTGTCTGTATTTCACTATATGACGGGAGATAACCCATTAACTTACTTGTCACGTTATGGATAGAGTTGTTTCCCTTATACATGTTTTCGATAATCATCGTTAAACAGGACACGGTACTGATACAACGTTAGGTCATAGTCATCGTTAAACAGGACACGGTACTGATACAACGTTAGGTCATGATGTTTTTATACGAGCTGTGTTTTATTTAATAGCAAATTGTTTACAACATAACTTAAGTACCTGCACAGATTGTGCTGGTGGCCAGTGTAGGAAAATGGTGGACATTTCTACCACTTGTTGAATACAGGAGACATAGACATTGATGTTTACTTGAGCCAACTAACCAGTTGTATAAAACAATAAGTAAATGTAATCAGTTCACCACGCATGCGTCATTAATGTCTGAAAACCCTATTTATAATGATATGTTTGCGTGTTGTATATCGACACGGAGTCATTCTACGGTGCTTTCGATTAAGCTCAATGCTTTGATATTCCTAATTACACCACTCAATAAGAAATGTTTGTTCTGCTATAAATTTGCTGTATTGACAGATTCAGAGATGGTTAATTCTGTCTTAAGCAAAGCGTAATATTAAAGACCGTTAAATCAGATTAATTGAAAGCTTGTCTCTTTACGGGATGGTAATTGTTTGTGTTTTGTCTATGTTTATCGGTGAAGGACATTGTTAGTCCGTATGGAATGTTAACTGGGCTCTTACAGTTTATGACTGGCCATTGGCTTGTATTCTTACTGTCTGTTATACCCTCTTGCATCTAGGATAGCAACCAAGGCCCACCATCGCAGTCCTTTTTTAGACTCTCACAAGACTACTCCTCGGGGTGGCGTTGATTTCTTTTCCGACTAGTTAATTCCATCTGGCCATTGACTACATGTAGTACATACACATGATACTTACAGGATTCTGATAACTAAGCAAGTGTCAGACGTTGGACACACCTGCACACACCTTCTCTGTATCGCACCAAACTGCAGATTCAGCAACATGTCGTGTATATTTCACCCATGTAAATATAAGATATTTATCGACAAGTTCATCGTCTAGTTCCAACAATTAGCGAAGCATTGTTCAGCTTACTTAACAGTGCTCTATATACCTAACCACGTGTTCAATCGAGACGTAACTTAATTTAGAGACCTCGGACAATCCATTTTCTGTTTCTATTCAGTCTTTTCATAAACATTTTATTGGATTAACAAGCCAAGTCATTTAATATACGTACAGAGCGGTCATCTATAACTAAGCAAATGAAGTTGTTCAATATATTTAAGTAGTGTGACCAAGAAGTGATTTATAATATACAGTGGGGAACGGTGGCATACAGATAGGACGCGCGCTTCGTGATCGAGAAGTCCTTGGTTCAACCCCCGTCTGCAGCACTGGTTAATTTCTCTGATCAAGAATAAACCACATGAGCCACCCAACCAAGGTGTAAATTGGTACCTGTGAGGGCAGTGTCAATTCCTTGGCGCCGCAGATTGATGTTGGCTGCCACACCCACAGGTGAGAAATATTCTCACCAGGAAGACACGAACGTAGGTTTCCATAGGAAGCCCAATGACTAGGGAAAGTTAAAATGTCAAAGGGTGCTCGAGCGGCTTAATAGCTGAAAAGAGCCCTAGAAAATTGGTAACTTAACGTAACTTATACGTGCATTGGCTATTAATATTAAATAACGAGATATATTGCAACCTCATTAAATAATTATGACTGTCAGGCCATTTATTCTTCATGAAATTTCACGAACGTGGAACTCTCCCATAAACCTTTGAGTGTTCCTAGTTAATGTGTGAATGTGTTGATACGGTCGTCTTACATCATCAGCGTCATAAGGATGATGAAATTTATTGTGGTTGTACATTCAAACACCACACCCCCGGAATGTGACTATATATACGGATTGTACCAAATGATAACATAAATGTATGTGAAGAATACTGTAAGTAATTGACAACAAGAAACTATGGTTACTGTTCCTAATTGACACGTTCTTATTGATTGATATTTCTCGTGTCCACTTAATCCCCACAAATTGTCACGAATTCAGTATTTTCCTATATATTGTCATTAATCATGCCAGACTAGTGTCAATATTGTGACATATTTGTATATGTGACGGGATGTACAATAACCTTACATGAGGCCTAGTTTCCAGTTAGCGTCTTTTTCACTCCTAGTTATATACATACACGTACGTTTGTGTATCTAACATATCACTTGGTGCTTACACCACTCGTATTATACTGAAATATCTATATCAGTATAGGGGACTAACATACGCATACAATATACATACTCCAAGCAATTATTTTAGGCAATTACAATAGTTTCATAGTAAAAACATCCATTTGAGAAAAAAGTATTAGAACATTTTTTAACAGAATTAAAACACGATGATAGCCACAAACATGTCTTTAAAGCTTTGTTTTAGGACATTGAAGTGCATGCGTCTAACGAAGGGTTGATACATGTATAGCCACAAACATGTCTTTAAAGCTTCATGTTGGTGCATGGCAGTTCATGCGTCTAACAAATCTTACGAAATATGATATACAATGTATAACCCAGACAGTAATATTATGCATGAAAACTAGATCCTTAAAATACTATACATGAATTATTCAAGGAAACATTATTCCATGTCAACTTATGTCTCTGTAGCATCCCGGATTCTACGACCATACGGTTAACGTGAGCTCACAGAATATGTTGCACTAAAGACAGATATACTCGTACTGTATATTTACGACTGATTTGATTATACTCAGATATTAACCAATAACGTTGGCATGTGGTGCCAATCATATACGCCGAATTATATTTACTGAATGACTAGATATGTTTGTGAAAGGTAGTATACTTATATTATGGTATGTATGTGTTGTGACTTTATAAGGTAATGCGTCAACAATTTAATGAGAAACACAGTGAATCATAGTCTTGTAGATGTAACAGAAAGATAAAAAACATGAACACAAAAACAAAGCAAACCTACATTAACTACAAGACCAACATAAAACTTAAACAAAATACGAAACTAAACAGCCACCTCATAGTTTGTACATGTGTGTCAAATAATTATTAGTATTGCTAGTTTGCGAAAGAAACAAATCGTGTTTTTCTTAAATTTCTGAAAATCTATTCATATAGGTTATAGATCATCTTTGGTAAGAAACTGTTAACATTGTGTAAACAAACTGGACTATGTATTACAAATGGTCGCCTTGAACAGGGTTTATATACATGCTATAAATTGAACTCAAATAATTTTGCCGCTAGTGTTGTAGATTATGTGATCACTGATTATAAACTGTTCTCCTTATTTCAGTCAATGACTGTTTTAGACATAACTGAATTTTCGGATCACTGCCCAATCGAATTCTACTTGTCTTTAAAAAACGAAAATACCAAAATAGAAAATGAAGAATACTATAAAAAAATATTATGGGAAACTACTGAGCAGGATAAGCTAAATGACTCTTTAAACAACAATAAACATTTTTTTGATGACGCAATCAGTAGTTTAACTAGAGGTGACACTGATATCAATGAGTGTATCGAAAAAATGTCGGATCGTATTTTTGATATGTCGTTTGAGGTACATGGGAAATTTTTTAAACGGAATATATCGAAAAATGTAAAGCTTAAAAAGGCTGAATGGTTTAATGAGGGATGTACGCAAGCTAAAGCTGACTTTCTTAAATATAAACGCATACACAGAAATAGCCCTACTGCTGAAAATCGGCAATCATTTTTATATTATAGAAAACTCTTCTGTAGTGAGAAACGTAAAGCAAAGCGTTTATTTCACATGTCGGAAAAACAAACCCTAACTAAACTAAGCAAATCAAACTCTAGGAAATTCTGGAAATACATAAATAAATACAAAAAGAAAGCAAAGTCAAACCAATCTAACATAAACCTAGCAGATTTTGTTGAACACTTCAATAAAGTCTCGAATACACCGCATGATAGTGATTTCGATAGCTCGCAATATGAAAATCTTGATACTAACATCAATATTGACTCATTAGATGCCCCATTCACTTTGAGTGAAGTTAGAAAAACGATTTCTAGTTTGAATAGAAACAAAAGCGCTGATTTAACAAAAAATGTTGCAGATTTTTTCATTGACGCCAATGAATTTATAGCGCCATATCTAGTAACACTATTTAATGAAATCTATGATAGTGGTGTTTATCCAGATCAGTGGAGTAAGGGTTATATTGTCCCGTTACATAAAAAGGGGAATGTAAATGACCCCTCAAATTATAGGGGAATTACTATTATAAACAACCTTTCAAAAATATTCTCTTTAACCTTAAGAAATAGACTAAATAACTGGTGCGAATCAGAAAATCTTTTTAACAACTCCCAATTCGGCTTTAGAGATAAACGCAGTACTACTGACTGCATATTCATTCTCCATTCAATCATACAAAATATTTTATCACAAAAAAAGAAATTATACTGTGCATTTATAGACTATGAAAAAGCTTTCGACACCGTCATACATGAAGCCTTATGGATAAAATTAATAGAATTAGGTCTAAGTTGCAAGATGACCACAATGGTCAAATCATTATACCAAAATGTAAAGTCTTGTGTCAAAGATTCACTTAAATTGTCATTTTCAGAATTCTTTGAGGTATCCCTTGGCTTGAAACAAGGTGAACCGCTATCTCCTTTACTTTTCATATTATTCATAAATGATATAAATATGATAATTAATCAAAATGAGCTTACAGACGATGATATCAATCTACTAAGTATATACATGTTGTTGTTTGCGGATGACATTGTTCTCTTCACCACAGACCCTTCTAGTTTGCAAACCCAACTAAATAATGTACAACAATATTCACGCAAATGGGGATTAAAAATCAATACAGGCAAAACGAAAGTATGCATCTTCGAAAATAGAAAATGTAATTCTGATTTCCGTTGGACCATTAATCAGGAACAATTAGAAGTTGTTGATTCTTTCTGTTACCTCGGTATAAAATTTTATTACACAGGAAACATGATATATGCCGCAAAGGCGTTACAAGAACAAGCGCTTAAAGCTTATAACCACCTGTTATTTGTTTTTAGTAGAGTTAGTCTAGATATTAAAACTAAACTATCCCTATTTGATACACTTGTTGTACCTATTCTACTTTACAGTAGTGAGGTATGGGGGGTTTATAAATACAAAGAAATAGATAAACTGCATATAAAATTCTGTAAGCGAATTTTAGGAGTACGTACGCAAACATCAAATGCTGCAGTGTTGGGTGAACTGGGTCGATTCCCACTATCAGTAATTTGCAAAGAAAGAGCACTAAAATACTGGCTAAGAATACAAAACAAGCCCAACTCATTAATGTTCCAAGTTTATAATGAACAGTGTTTGTTGAACGTAAGAGCAAATAACTGGGTATCCAACATAACAGCAATCTTAAATAATTTAGGATATGGAAATATGATCAATCTACATACTATAAACATAAATTACTTCAATATATTCAGACAAAGAATGCGGGATCAATATACCCAAACTTGGAGTGATACTCTCAATTCTCAGTCAAAAATGTCCTATTACAAGAATTTCAAAACCGTATTTGAATTTGAAAAATACTTGGACTTGATTAAAAATGACACTATCAGAAAAGAGTTTTCGAGATTTAGACTAGCATCACACAATTTAGAAATAGAAAATGGTAGACAATCCGGAATCGCAAAAGAAAACAGAATATGCAAATTATGCCACAATAATTCTATAGAATCAGAATATCATTTTTTTATGTGTTGCCAAACCTATAATGAACTACGATCAAAGTACATAGCACGATTAGCTTGGCCTACATTAAATAAATTCTATAACATTATGGCAAGCAAAACGAACAAAATCATCTTAAACAACGCAAAATTAGTATTCTATGCCTCAAAACTAAGAGAAAATAAACTAGCCCTAATGTAATAATAACATGCCGTCGATGTATAAATATTGAAAATATAAATTATCCAATTTGAATTGTACCGTTTGTAAAACTGTAAAACTGTAAAACTGTATATATTTGTATATTTGTGTGTGTTTATTTCTGTTACTAATCAAGCTTATTGTTTTTGTTGAAACAGTATAATATGTATACTGTATATCACAAAACTGAATTCCTATTCTCTTTTTGTATTTATTTCTTTATCTGTGCTTGCTTATAATATATGTTATGTACATAATTGTATATATGTTGTCTTGACCATCTAGTTTTTATTGTGTAAATGGTCAAAGGCATTTCACATGCCGATTATACCAATAAAACTGAAAACTGAAACTATATTGGATTTATAAACAAATTAGTGCAAGGGAGCGGTAGTACTAATTTGCTTATTATTCTAATATGTGATCTATAACCGACTTATAGTTTAACCGCCCACTTTAAGTGACCCTTTGTATGCAATAATGAGAGTGAAATTGCACAAAATGGCTTGTATGATTGCTGATAGAATAACAGTAAAATTAAGAGGGTAGGCGTGCCTAGTTTTCCATATTTGGAATCAGCAAAATTGTCCTAATAAACAGATTTACTAAAACGTTATGCCCATTGCAAAAATAATTGAATAAGTGGTCCCAAAATTTGAAAATCCCTGGCTTTTGATTGGACAATGAAGTAGGGTAAACAATAAATCAGATTTTGATATAAAATTACACAGAACTACAATAACTTCATATCTACTCCCATTCCGAATTTCATATTTTTTAGTCACCTATGAAATGACATGTATTCTTTAGGTAAATAACCACTAAATGCCTACGCGGACCACATTTAGATACAGTCAAATAGTCCGGTAAAAAACTTTAAAGCGACTGGAAATGGGGGTATGTTTTGACAAATCAGCATCAGAATCATGAAATTGGTGTTAAATGCTCTATATGCATGTATGTGATGTAGTGAAATGGTTTTATTTAGAAATATTTTGTATTCTGGCTTAAATATAAAAGTGAAAGTAAAGTTGGGCCTAACAGACAGTGAGTAAATCCGTACATGTGATAAAATCTGTTCACCGCGTTTGACGAACCAAATTTTTCTTATATGATACATGACCCCCTATTTTTTTTCATTTTCCTCAAGCTGGATGCTATTTCTATTGATTAAAAGATTTTGAGAGGGCCCCTGGCATGGACAAAAAGTTGACATTTTTTTGGCTGACCTAGGTCACTTTACATTGAGTTAAAGAACAACTCTATTTGGTGGTTTATGACCTTTATTATATACTAAAATTACATGGGAGGTAAGCTGGTATTCCATTGATGATTTACTATCAATTATTTTTAAAACCGTTACAATCCATGATCGGCGGGATAGCTGTTATGAAGAGGAGACTTAGGAGGCCCGTATGATTCGGTTAATTCAGGTGTGTCACTTGTAAACAATGCACAACAATAACATGTACTTCGTCAGCTTTGCAGACGGACCTCGCGTGTGTTATATTAAGTGTGTGGCAAATACTTAAATAAACCGTTATGTGTATTGCGTGACCATAAAATCGGCTGTTGCAAGTATGTAATTATTTAAACCTTACGGTCAAGGATACGGTCCTATGTTTTGCTGAATAGGCAACAGGTGGAAGAGACAGTAATGTGATACAAGGTATCCGGGCGCGATGCCCTAGCTCTTTCCGAAGAGACACCTTGGTTCTTTGACGAGCCCGGTGTATAGCACCGATACACCAGTTGCTAACCAGTTCATCTCTAGTTAGGTGGGAAACACAGGAAAGCGTTTCAGAAATAAACAAGTGCCCCGGCCGAGGATCGAAGCCAGTACCTATCGATCAGCAGTCAAGCAGGCTGTCCGCTCGACCACCGTACTACCAGTAACCAGTAAGTATCAAGTCTCCTTACTTGATATTTCATACAAAACTACGAATGTGTTACATAGAACTTATGAACACAACTTTTTAAAATCAAATTTGATGTTGCTGAAATTTCAGTGTGTATTAGGTAGACATATTTAATTTATTCGCGCAAAATTTCATACTTGTAGGTGTAGTAATTACAGAGAAATATTAAAAAACACGATTTTTTCGGACGCAAATAGGCTATAAGAACGTCTAGAACTACAACTTTTTATTTGCAAACAACGTTAAAGAAATGACTCGATTTTGTTTTTAATCGAACTCCAAATTAATGTTTGCCTATGTATAGGTTAAAGATCATATATAAGAATTATAATTAAACAAATTAGTGCAAGGGAGCGCTGGCGATATGTGATCTATAACCGGCTTATACTTTACCCGCCTACTTTTGGAGAGTTTTCCAATGCTTTTGAATGCAAACAATAGCATGCCCATTTATGGAGTAATGAGAGTGAAAAAGTACTATCCTACCAACGATTTTTGACAGTGACGTCATTTTGTAAACAATCTATAAATAAGAAGGGTATATCCCCAAAAAGACCGAGGATCATACTACATGTATATTGAAGTATGACCTTACCTATCCATATATTTGCAATGCGTGGTTCTGTGGATGTGTATGTTGACTCTCACTTAGGCGGTATAAGTTCAAAGCTTATGACAGTCATAAACTACATCGCTTTTTTATACGACAAATGTAGGCCTATATCCCTGACGATTTAATGAGATATTTATTTTGAAAATAAATGCTTTGCCTTATTAATATTAAATTTATCCCACGGAATTCATTAAAAACACGTTTAGGATAGCTGTTGGTTTCTCTTAATTCTTCAAAAACTCCCTACTGAAAGTTTCTTAAGCTTGTTCTCGGCTATTAAGCCATTTGAAGGTGAGTGAAATGACAAAAGTGATTTTGCCCATGCAGCGTTCTGTATACATACTTTGAATGCGATTGCAAAAAATAAAATAAAAATAAGCGTTAAAGTTCTGCTGACGGGGTTCGAACTCTTGATGTTTTAATTACTAATACTGTACCGTTATCCTCTCGGCCATGATATCATGCAGATCATATGTAATGAAATGTACTGATTGTCCACATTTTTGCAGACGATATATAAAGTAAACATTTGATTATAAACACAACGTGACGTCACTGCCAGGTATCCCGGGCCGGACTGTATATACGATGGTCAATTGCTGATAGAATAACAGTAAAATTATGAGAGTAGGCGGGTCTTGTTTTCCATATTAGGAAGCAGCCAAAAATGTCCTTATAAACAGATTTATAGTTCACCCTACTTCTTTGTCCAATCCAAAGCCAGGGATTTTCAAATTTTGGGACCACTTATTCATTTATTTGTGCAATGGACATAATAACTATTTAGTAAATCCATTTATTAGGACAAATTGGCTGTTTCCTTATATGGAAAACTAGACCCGCCTACTCCCATAATTTTACTGTTATTCTATCAGCAATTTATAATCTGCTTAAGGTGATTCACCGGTGTTGGGTTGTTCTGTACAATGTATATAAAACCTGTTATATTTATAAAGAACACATTTACGACAATCATTCTGAAAAATCCAAACAGTTTTGCTCGGCTAGTTTTTAAGATATTCTTGGATTTTGGGTACAACCCCTAAAAACTGATAATTGTAATTTACCGAAAGACTTTTGCTTTAATCCTCATAAAATTTGGTATACATAAAATTTCGTATATAAGGAACCAAACAGTAATTTTTATGTTATACTGTGCAAGTTATTTGATTTTTTAAATACTATTTTAAAATATGTTAATTTTCGTTTTTGAGTTTTTGTCTATCTAACTCCATGGTTTAACGTGATAAATCGTTGAACGACATACTGTTTCCATGCATGCAACAAGTCCTCAAGGAGAGTGCCAAATATTGAAGTTTTATGCAAGATTTCATGACATTTGCTTGGTTAGTTTATTTTTATTACACTTTTAGTGATTTCAGAAATGCTGTAAACAGGGGAGGTAACAAAAATAATCAACGTTTTGCATCCGTTGTATTCAGATTTCGCGACCATTCTATTTTTAGAAACTAGTTCATACATCAAGGTGCTTACAGTTTTAATTTGGGTACTTCTTCATGTATTAGTTTATATTCTGCAGGAACAAATGCAGGAATAAATGCAAAAGAACCGTCCTCTAAAATGCTCGGGATACTGTTTAAAACTATTAAATAAGTTTGATATGGGCGCACAGAACTACGTTTTAAATACGTCGTAACCAATTCCCTAGATTATATGTTTAATATCATTTAGATTAAATCATCCGTAGGGATTGAGCTAAGGGTGTTTCTGTATTTTCATTAAAAGTATATAATCGTAATAACTAGTCAGTACACTCGGGATTTTAAGACATGTGAAGATGCTGAAAAATCAATTTTAAGCATTTTCTATTATTTAATCTCGTTGTCAGACGCTCACAATACACCCAAGTGACTGCGATTTTTAAACTTCCACCCAAAAGCGGTGAAACACCTTAACACTTTTTCACTCTCAATTCTCAATAAATGGACATGCTATTGTTTGAATACAAAAGCACTGGAAAGCTCACCAAAAGTGGGCGGGTAAACTATAAGCCGGTTATAGATCACATATTAGAATTATAAACAAATTAGAGCTGCGGGTCGCTGGCGCTCCCTTGCTCTAATTTGTTTATAAATCTAATATATGATCTATAACCTATACTTACAAAATAGTAATTACTTCCATTGCACAAATAAACCAATAAGTGGTCTGAAAATGAAAATCCCTGGCTTTTGATTGGACAAAGAAGTAGGGTAAACTATAAACAATTTTACTAATCATGTATAGTGTTCTGGGTGCTTAACGTTTCATTGAAAACATACAATTGGCAGTCCTATATTGTTTGTGAATACGGAACCAGCTTAACAAAGTCAATGATGAGGAGATTATATTCATACTTACTAAACTATCAATACAAGTGGAGACTATAATATGTACCAGGTAACCTTAATTCTCACAGATCATCTAAACTATTAGACAACAGCATATTGCCTAACAGTATGCTATTCGATATAGAGTCTTTCGAGGACACAACACATACAGCTTAAAGGTAACAATTTCTCTAATACTAATACATTATACCTGGCATTTATTGGAGATTAGTCTTCATTTAAACAACACGCTGCAACATGTACGTGTAAGTATATTGCGTGCAATACAGTCCGTTCTGCCTGTGACCAGATCCGGTGACAAAGGGTAGTCTACGAGCATCAAAGTTATGCATTTCACCCTCTACTGACTATTTATGACACATACTTTAAAAGCGATAGATATCGTTGGCTTAGAATGAGAAGGTCGTAACTACAAAACCACAAGAACAACTGTCTGGCAATCACTCTTGATTTATGGTTAAACAAGCTCTTTCAACTTCAGTTTGGTCAACATCACAAGTTCCGATTTTCATGACAATAAGCTCATAAGAAGCGCCTGATGAAGTAGATTTCAAATATGCATTAGTCTTATAAGGTCGTTCGCATTCTAAGCTAGCGATATACTCCGGAATTCAGTGCAATCTGTGGTTTCCACACTCATCCTGCGGTACAAACAACGTTTACCGTTATTCAAGTTTTCGTGTGATAAATATTCATATATGAACCATTGAAACGAACGATGGTTATTTAAATCACAAAAGCATTAGCAAAGGATAAAGGTAAACGTTATTTGTATATCTTGACCAGATTTAGTCACAGGTGGCAGTATCAGTGTTTGGTCCGCAAACGATTAAAAAAATAATAAAAACATATATAAAAATGTCCGTACTGAACTAATATACTAACATTATCAAGGTATAAAGCGTACTATATGTCTATATGCGAAAGATTGTGGAACATTTCATCTCGTTGTTTCAACATAAAATACGGGCGCTGAAGAAAAATTGCTATACAAGTCATTCAAATAAACTATAAGATATTAATTCTTACCGAAAATCTCGTTCAATTGTGTCTTATAACTGCGAAACAGTGTTACTTTCGTTATTCAACTTCGCTCAATGTTATTTTATTTATGCACTGGTTACCCGCTGCGCTCACAGTATCGTAATAATTGTTGGGAACCAAGCCTATTGTAAGATGCAATGTTCCACAATCTTTGGACATATACATATACTACGCTTTATACCTTCATAATGTACAGGGAGTTAGATAGACAATCGATATATATACGGTCCATGTAATGTATTAGCTCAGTGGCGGATTTGTTCTTTTTCTTTTCCAAACACTGATACTGCCACCTGTGGATTTAGTAGGCACTCATTAAACTTCGGAAGCGTGTCATTATTTTCCGTAAGTGTAGTCGGTACTTATCGGAAATATTTGTTTATTTTTGCACCGACTTTGTCCGAAATATGCATGGTATATGTCCGGAGTGCCTAGTAAATCTGGTCAAGTTATACCGCATGCAAATTTGCGGAAACCCCACCATATTGTACCACCCTTTAGCAGCGATACGTGTACGATATCATATGCACCATTACAAATCATACCGAACGATTTAAAGCATCTATTACATCACGTGGTGTTCACTTTGATCATACAAAAACAGTCGTCATGTGACTATATAACGACTGCTTTAACATCTTTATTGTCATTCTATTCTATCAAAGATCATTGCTTCGTATAGATTGCTCATGGGGTTGTTGTTAAGAATATTCATTAAGTAATGGATGGAACTCATCGGGGAAGAATATCAACCGGTGCCTACGTAATTTGTACCAGGTACCGTGTAGTATACTAGTAATCACTTACTACACATTTAATCTATTTATAAGATCAAAGCAAGCAGCTATATGTATGTGTGGTAATAGCTCGTTAATTTCGTGTCGTAATGTCTCGTATTTATAGTGTAATCCTTTTACTATATTATATGTTTCTAAGGTTATGTCAGATTGTATTTCATTCATAGGTTACTTGTGTGGAGAAGCTCTTAGCATTTATCCACTGTTTTTGTTTTCTTTAACTGCATACGATAGTTGCATGAGAGTGCGCCGGTGCCAGAACGAACCCAAAAGTAGACTGTGTTTACGTTATTTGATTATAAAGTAACCATATTAAAAGAATTCAGAGGCCATATTGGTTCGAGGACTTTCCATCTGATATGCGAGATATTTCCTATATGGACGGAAAATCGCATTTAAGTATCATAAATTGACTGTGTGTACATTCGAGCAAGTACCAATGTCAACATTCAGTCTTAGTCTGAACCTTTGGCAACTGATAAAACAAAGGGAACAACATGAAGGCAGTGCTTAAGCATTGGATTGTTTCGTGGGCTATCGTTTTTTAAGCACAAATCTGCATTTTTGACCAAATAAATGAGTTCCTTCCCTCTCCTTCCTCGCAATTCATTGTTTTGCTCAGAGGGCACCGAAGCCAGCACAGAGAGGGTGCCGATATTGCATTTTGCACAGAGAATGTGTCGATACGGGTATACACTGTGATTGTACTGCTACAGTATTTGCACAGAGAATGTGTCAATACGGGTATACACTGTGATTGTACTGCTACAGTATTTACACAGAGAATGTGTCGATACGGGTATACACTGTGATTGTACTGCTACAGTATTTACACAGAGAATGTGTCGATACGTGTATACACTGTGATTGTACTGCTACAGTATTTACTCAGAGAATGTGTCGATACGTGTATACACTGTGATTGTACTGCTACAGTATTTACTCAGAGAATGTGTCGATACGGGTATACACTGTGATTGTACTGCTACAGTATTTGCACAGAGAATGTGTCGATACGGGTATACACTGTGATTGTACTGCTACAGTATTTACACAGAGAATGTGTCGATACGGGTATACACTGTGATTGTACTGCTACAGTATTTGCACAGAGAATGTGTCGATACGGGTATACACTGTGATTGTACTGCTACAGTATTTGCACAGAGAATGTGTCGATACGGGTATACACTGTGATTGTACTGCTACAGTATTGCACAGAGAATGTGTTGATACGGGTATACACTGTGATTGTACTGCTACAGTATTTGCACAGAGAATGTGTTGATACGGGTATACACTGTGATTGTACTGCTACAGTATTTGCACAGAGAATGTGTTGATACGGGTATACACTGTGATTGTACTGCTACAGTATTTGCACAGAGAATGTGTCGATACGGGTATACACTGTGATTGTACTGCTACAGTATTTGCACAGAGAATGTGTTGATACGGGTATACACTGTGATTGTACTGCTACAGTATTTGCACAGAGAATGTGTCGATACGTGTATACAGTGTGATTGTACTGCTACAGTATTTGCACAGAGAATGTGTCGATACGGGTATACACTGTGATTGTACTGCTACAGTATTTAATGCACGATCAAAGAAGTACGGTAGTAGTATTTTTCTATTCCATTTTAGTACACATCATGTAAATGTCGTAATCCCTTGATAATGCATCTAGATTGACATTGATTGATAAAAAACACACGAAACAGTCGTTAACCTAATTAAACAGTTCTACATTTTGATACTAAAGGCAATGTTACAAAGTTGATAGGAACATGATCTAAAAGTCACTTGATTGATGTTCTGTTCTTATTTCCCTAGAGGCGTGACACTGATGTGTTGCGTGTTTGTTTGATGTTAAATGTTTTTGAAAAAGTTGTATTGATATGCTTCTGATATACCTACAAACATTTTAGCACCAATTAGAAGCATAATTCATTAACCTCATTAGCAGTTCTGTCACATGTAACAATATGCCACTTGTCATGTTGATAGAAAATCTACAGCCACTCCTTCTTCCCTAGTACTGTATCACCAGAATTACCCGAATAAGTAATGCAGTAAAGCTGCAGCGATCCAGCAATGCGATGTATGTGTGACACATGTTGTACTTGAAAGTAAAGTAGATTTTCGTATATCTACATTCAACCCTAGTCGGTTAATGTTTGCAGAGTGGAGTGTAACATGTAAAGAAATTTAAACATTTATAGTTGAACATTCAAGGCATTTAATTTACCTGTGAGGATTGAGTCTATTTCTGGCTTCTACACCCATATGAGAGAAATAGTCTTCACATGGAGACACGAATGTAGGTTTCCATAGGTTTCAATGACCAGGGAAAGTTAAAATGTCAAAGGGTGCTTGAACGGCTAAACAGCTGAAAAGAGCCCTAGAAAATAATATCATGTAACATAACTTTTTTGGTTTTATTGGAGTAAGATAATTTTATTTTTGAACAGAAACTTCAGTTAAACCATTTAGACGTTATTTGTGAAATTCGATTGTTTATAATACAATAGCTTTCTTAGACATGTTTTGTATATTCTTAGAGTGAAGCACATTTAGTGAGGATACTGATTACATAAAGCAGCTCAATGTATGGCTAATTCTTGATATTCGCTCTCGGGACGCATCACCTAGCGTGATATCACATCGTTAGTAATCATGCTAAATTATGATGAACGCACAGAGAAGAAAATGCATCCCGGAGATTGGTCCAAACATTCTATAATGATATACAGAAAGCCGCGTGTTAATACAAAATAATGATTTCAATTTGATACACGAGATGCCTTCATCATATCATCATATCGGCATATCGTTTAAATCAACTAAAGAACTACTTAAATCTAAATAGCAACGATTATGCTCATGACACATATCGCTGACATAGATTGAGAAGGCAGTTAATTTTCGACTTCATAAAAAAACCGTACATATTTCTTATTATACTTTTCTCATAGTAATGTTGATCAAACTGTAGTTAAAGAAAACAACTTGTACAGATCAACATGTGCAAATGTCTAGCTGAACAAAACCCGATAAGACGAACAAACGTATCATGCGTTAAATAACCTTTAATAACGATATTGGTCCCAACAAGTGCGGTTTCGTAAACTTAATGTTGAAATCAGCGTCGTTCTGTCATATATAATGGCAGACTAGTGACAAGGTGACAAAGTTGTCTTGTGTTTTCAGGAGCGTTGATCAAAGGTTCCCCGAGGACGTTGGTGTTACCACAATGATGGAGTTATGCGACTTTGATCTGCAGAAAATGACACCCGTGTCAAGATTTATTCATTGATGAAGGCTTTACTTTCAATTATTCACACTCGTTCTTCTCTGCAGAAGTTGAAAGATGAAAATGTTTTTGTGTTCGAGAAAAAAAGTAATCATTGAATGGATTAGAGGTTACCTTTCTTGCATGGTCCTCATGATCTTCATGTCTTCTGGGGTCTAAAACAATGTCACTGAGTCATAATATGGGGGACCTTGATTTGACACTGGGGGTCGCAGTAAGTCGGGCCGAGGATTTTGCAGTTTTTGACATGATGGGGTTCATGTATTTGGGGTCTTTCTAGATCAGTGACTGGGTCAAGCATAGTAATACCTCGGTTTTGTCACTAGACCAAAGTATGTATTGTAATAGATAAGACATTCTAGTATATAAGACTAGATATTTATTATTAAAGTGAATTATTTTTAATACTATATTAGTTTACGACGTGATGGAGGGTACTCGCTTGGTTTCTTGTCTTTATTAAGACAAATGGACAAAACAAGATCGATGAATATATCTAGGGAGTGAGTTGTAGACCCGAATCAACTGACATGTATAGATAGAGACTACACATCTTGCTGCGTATAATTTAAATTTTTTGTAATATTGAATGCCACCTAAACGATGTTTCATGCGAAATGCTTACGTAACGTTTGCTGTGAAATCATTGTGTCGATAAATACTGTCAGACTGAATTTGTGAAACCACGTACCTACACCGACATGTGTCTGTACGGTACACTCACAGTATACCAAGTAAAACTACTGTCAGTACATGTAGTGATGCTTCCACGATGTAATTGGCTCTCACAAACTATTCATTTTTGCAATTATTTCACAGCTCAAAATGATTTGGTTGGAGAGAAAAAAAGTTTGCTTATCAAATATTTATGTGAGTTGTGTTGTTCAGACGCCAAAAAGACTCATATATTACAGTAAAATTAGCTTAATCAATTTCCATTTTCATTTATTAGTTTCGACATTTCCATCCATGCATTTTGTTGCTTCATCAATGATTAGCAAAACGTTCAGAAAATGTTTTTGAGAATTGATAGAAGGTCTTGTTTTAGTGAAATTCACCAGAGAGCGTCTCTTTTTTTTATTTCAATATGTCGTTGGTCATAAATGTGAAATGTCGCTCGTGCTGTAAAATAGTTTGAGGGAGGTTCACGTGACATGATATAACCATGGTCTCCTTTATTGGAGCATTGTCTATCTGTTACATGAGTAATAGTTTATAGAATGGTATTTGTATATATAGCTAGTTTGCGATAGAAAAACATCACGAACGTTTCAAATAAAACATAGTAATTTCGCAACATACATATGAGCCGTTCTCCAGGAAAACCGGGCTTATTGACATAACAATAGTAATTATGTATTAACATTTAGAAATAGGTCTAAAATGAGGAAAAAGTCATGTTCACCGATTAAATCGTAAGAAGTTGGATAACATAGTACTATCTTAAAGATTTAAATTTTCTGATAAATTATGATAACATTGCTTCCTTCGTTACTATGGTGATCAATTTCCGTAAACTACCCGAATTGAGAAAAACAAGGGGTTAGTGGTTACAAATAGCAGCTACTTTTCCCTTTAAGCAAACACTCACAATTTTATCGTGTTTTATTATAATCAGAATATTATTCTAAAATGTGACAAAAATTTGAAAAGTTTACGTCAGTAATTCAATAAATTTTGGGTTTATGAAATGATTGTTAACGTATGTAAGTAACTGATCCAACATTCTACCTCCTGGTATAAAATTTATAACTCAATATTGATGGATATTTCATATACATTTCCTGATGTACATTACGGAAAACGTAAATTTGTCTCTATATAGTATTTAGTTCACTCTACGTGTACCATTATTGTCAGAGAAAAAAACTGTTTGTAATGATATGTTTGCGTGTTGTATATCAGCACGGAGTCATTCCACGGTGCTTTCAATTAAGCTCAATGCTTTTATATTCCTTAATTACAACACGCAACGACGACTGTGTGTTCTGCTATACATTTAGGGTATAGACAGATTCGGAGATTGTCGATTATGTTCTAAGAAAGGTGTATTATTTAAGACCGTTATATCAGAGTTATCGAAGGCTTGTTTCTTCATGGATGGTAGTTGTTTATGTTTTGTCCGTTTAAATCGATGGGGACACCAACTACCGTTCTATAATGCTTGTTGTATGAAAGCCTATAGTTCAGGGTTGATTGACTGTATTTAAGTTCTTGTATTCTCACTTGTACTGGATTCCACCAATTATTCAAACACCGACACACGTCTTAAATATTCAAAATATTTATTAAACGGATTTCCTAATACTTTTTGCATCGCACCAAATTGACGATTCCGTAGAATGTCGTACTCATTTGATAAATACGAAAACAAACCAAATTATTCTGCAATGTCATCACTTAGTGCCAATGATTAATAAAGCATTGTTCAACTAACTTGAGAGGGCTCTACACTTAATCAAGTGCACTTCCTGTTCAATGAATACTCAATAATTGTTTTTCTTACAACACCGTCATCCTTTAAATCCGAACACTTGCAATAAAAACATATAGTAATTACACAACTCATATAATTTGAAGAAGCTGCTAACGAATCCTACCTCATTATCCACATACGAGGGGCGTTTCAAAAGTTCCAGGAAAAGTGCTCTGTAATGTTTATTTTATGGCCAAACTACTTTAAACTTTGCATCTAAATAGAACAATTCATTATACACGTTGTACCATGAATCAAATGCTAGAGGGTGTGTCGTACGAAATGACACTGCTGCCATAGTAACGCCAGTAATGGCTACCCGGGGCAAATTTGACGTCACGTCGTAGAAATCGTCAAACTAAGCAACACATTGGTTCCAACCAAACAGCTACCAATAAACTATGAACTACAATTACTGCATGGAACATTTGCGAAGGGTGGAATTACACTATTTTGATTAATTTATGCCATAGTTAAAAAAGTCCCACTGTTGTGTTCAGGTTTATTTGTAGCCGTATTAGAATCGCCCGTCAAATGTAACGCTTTCGAATGCTTTGCATAGGGACCCTGGAAAAGCATACCTTAAAGCAATGCACTTTTTGAGAATATGAAGCATTGTTGTTGTTGTAACAGGTGAATTTTGTTTGCCATTTGACTGACTGAGTGAGATTTAGTCCGAATATGTTAATAAGGTACAGCCAGAGATAACGTTGCCCCGGGTAGCCATTACTGACGTTACTATGGTAGCCGTGCCATTTTGTACGAGTCATTTTCATGCGTTCGATTCATTGCACACTATGTATTATGAATTGTTCTATTTAAATGCAAAGTTTGAAGTAATTTGGCATTAAGATAAATATTATAGAGCACTTTTCCTGGAACTTTTGAAACGCCCTACGTATATGGTTAACTTGTCTTGATATTCAGGTATATATATTATATTAAATATACATTTATCTAAAAAGTGTATATATTTATCTATGCATACATCATTAATGTCAGAAAAAGTCTATATAACGATGTGTTTGCGTGTTGAATATCATTATAATTAGTCATTCCATGGAATGCTTTGATCTTCCATAATTATTGCACTCAACAACAACTGTTTCTTTGGTTTATTGGCCGTTTCTAAGGTTGTCAATTCTGCCTTAAGTAAAGCGTATTATTAAAAACCGTTAAATCAGAGTTATTGGAAGCTTGTTTCTTTACGGAGTGGTAACTGTTTGTGTTTTGTCTGTGCTTATCGATAAGGAACACCACTTATCCATACTCGTTTTGGCTTATAAAATCACTGGACCTCCTTCAAGGTATTATTCTTTCGTTCGTACAGGATTCCGACAACGGATGATCAACTCGATAAATAACAGGTATTAAACACATATACATCATAAACTATGCAAAGTGTATATTGAACGGGTAATTTTTATATTTCCTTCTTTGCACAGTCCAGGATTCACTAGACTGTCTTACACTTTTCACTTTTACATAGGCAATACATATTATATAAAATCTCTAAACATTAATAAGAAATGTACAGCTACTTGACAGTGCTCTAAGAATATACTTAACCAAGTGTACTGACGAGATGTAACTTAATTTCAAGAACTTTCGGCTGCTATTCTGTCTTTTCATTAATAGTAAATTAGATTAACATGCCGCGTTATTTAATATTACATTCATGTCCAGCCATCACTCACCTAATGAAGATGTTCCATATTTATAAGCAGTGCGAAATCATTAGTTATGTATAATGTGTATATAAACTACCAATATAAAAATCTCTAAGTGTGTCTGTTGGGAAAATCCTCATGTTATATCCCGATGTTCAATCCAATATAATTGCCTCTTTGAAAAAACTGTTGTTGTGATTGTGGTGCTTAGTTCATGTTGATGAAAAACACCTTAAGAATAATGTAATTTGTTGTTGTAAAAATTAAACACCAAGTATCATAAACGTGACTTTTTTAATTAAAACAAACTCGGACAAGGCTTCTGGTCTGCAAATACTGGAAGTAATTGACAATAAAAAAACAGGAACTGCTCCTAGTTGATACATTCTTATTGATGTGTATCAATCGTGTCCACTAATACACACAAAGTGACAAACTACAAACGACTCGCATAATGTGAATACTATTGCTTACCTGTTTTAGAAATGACGGGGGTACAATGACTGCTAAATGCGACTTTGTACAATATTTTACTTGCAGTAAAACAGATATTTAAATCTGATTGGTGAAGAATCAGCTACGGCATTTTAAACAATTCAAGCGACGTTTTTCATAATACTTATTTCCATAAACATGTAATATAATCAGTTTATAGTACGTGAAGATCAACAAAATATATTATCTTCTCTTATTACGTGACCCAAAATTTCGCCAATAATTTTATTCATGAAAAAATGATCCTTTATAAATACTGTATATGAATTATATGCATTTTCGGCTTCATGCAACATATCTATTTTCGCCCTTGATTCGGTGACCTAATATGCATGACTAGAAACCGTCGTTCTACAAACAAATGAAAGTTTATCACACATGTTTAAGTTTGCCTATATATAGTTTACTGATCGCTTAAGCCAAGTTCATTAATTTAGTTCATTATTTTTTTATATATAATGAGATTCGAACCATTCCTTTACATTGTCAACGCTAGGTCAGAGTTTTCTTTATTTTGATGAACGCGATTACGTACATGCGTGTAAGTGTAACATAAGTCTTCCGCTAAATAATTTTAAAGCACCAAAAATCATTGTTCACCACTATCATACAGTTCCGAACACTTTAAATATACATCTAGTTATAACATTACCCATGTCATTGTACAATGTAGGAAATTTAGCTCCTAACTCCGTATTGAAGATAAGGGCATCAAACCTAATGATGTGTTTGCATTTTGTACATCAACGCGGAGTAATTCCATGGTCCTTTCAATTACGTCCAATGCTTTGATATCCTTAATTACAACACTCAACATCGACTGTTTGTTCTACTATAAATTTGCTGTATTGATAGATTCTGAGATTGTCAATTCTGTCTAAAGCAAAGCGTATCATTATTAAGTAAAGCGTATTATTAAAGACCATTAAATCTGAGTTATTGAAAGCTTATTTCTTCATGGAGTGGTAACTGTTTATGTTTTTGTTTTGTCTGTATTCAGTGATAAATGGACACTTATCTATATTTGATGTTAGTTGACTTCATGGCTTTATGGTCACTGACATTATTTTTATGTCTCGTTTGTATAGTATTCGGCCAACGGATAATATACTGGCTAAATATCAGGCAATATTACAAATTCGCCGCCTTGCTCTAAAAATAATAAAGTATTGTTCATTTTCCTTGACAGAGCACTATACTTGATCAAGTAAACCGTCGAGACGTAACGTAATTTCAAGACCTCGGACAATCCATTTTGGCTTCTATTCTGTCTTTTCATAAATAGTAAATTAGATTAACTAGCCGCGTTATTTAATATTACTATCATCGTCCAGCCATCACTCACCTAATGAAGATATCACATCTACGTAGTGTAGAACCATTGGTTATGTATAATGTGTACATAAACTACCAATACAAATATCTCAGACCTGATTAAGTATGTATTTTTGAGAAAATCATCACGTATTTGTCCCGAGGTTTAATCTTGTATTGTCTCTTTGAAATTTTATTGTAACTGTTGTTGTGAGTGTGGTGCTAAGTTCATGTTGAGGAAAACACAATAAGGATAATGGAATTCGTTGTAGTTAACAAAATAAAAACCATACATCCTAAACGTGACTTTTTGAATGAAAACAAATGATGATACGTATTTTGGTCTAAAATACTAGAAGTAATTGACAATAAAAACAAAACAACGGGAACTGGCCGCCCTAGTTGATATGCTCTTATTGTTGTGTATCAATCGTGTTCACTAATACACACAAAGTGTCAAACTTCCGTCGATTCTCATACAGTTGACAATATTGCTATCTTAAGTTGTGACGGGCGTACAATGACCGTTAAATGTGATATTGTACTTGCAGTAGTAATAAATATTCATATTATTATTAAAATTCTGATTAGTGTAAATCATCGTTGGCAAATTTAACAATTCAAGCGACCTTTTCATAATTTCCATTATAATATAATAGAATAAGATATGCATTTTATTTTTACCGGAAACTTATTCTACGCATCAAACATTGTCTCAATCTAGACTCTCGTAAGCTCTTCTTCAATTCATATATCCTGCCCCACCTTGACTATTGCAGTATTATTTGGGGATCATGTGCAAAGGAATTCATAGGTAAACTTTTACAAATTTCAGAAACGGGCAGCTAGAGTTATTCTAGATAAACCATATGACCACCCGACGAAAGAATAATATTTAAAAAAGCTATTTTAATGTATAATTCAATGCACAATAAAGTTCCAAATATCTAAGTGATAAATTTGTATTGAACTCTAATCTTGGATTAAGATCGACAACAAATTAAGAATTGGTTGTTCCATTCCCAAATATGGAGTTCTGTAGGAAATCATTTTCCTACTCAGGAGCTTCTGTTTGGAATGAAATTCCATTACATGTTAGGCAGGCAGAAAACATAAATTCATTTAAAAGACACTTTTTACAATGGAAACAAAATGCTTCAATATGATTGTGTATACCTATATTAATACTTTTTGTATATGATGTAGATATTTGAAAACATTATTTTTCAAAATTCAATTGATGTTCCATGTTTTACATTCTTTTATTACCTGTAATTGTGGCCTTTTTGTTAGGGGACATTGCATTGCGGTGAACTTTTATTTACACTGTCCTGTTATATAAGGTTGTCGGTGAGGTAAGTGTGAACCATAAACTAGTTTAAACCCCCAGCCAGTGACATTGTCGCTGTCCGTCCCAAGGCGGAAGTCTCTTTGACAACCTTGCTTTATGTATGTATTGGCCAATTTATAGTAAAAATAGAAAACTCCCAAAACAATGTTGGCTTAGGGCCTTCCTTTCTGTAACTGTTTTATTATTGTACAAGCTCTGCTGCAATTTCGCTGTCCAGCATAAGGCTGCCTTGTATCCTTCAAGTACATGTATATTGTGTCATTTAGATGTGTGTTGTCCCTTGTTCTAGTCGTGTCGCTTGGTTCTCGCCCCGCGTAGTTTGACTGACTGAGGCGGCAAACGCACGAGGTGGGATTGCGGGTTTGTATAATTTGTATACCTGTTGTCTTCAAGTTGTACTCTGGTAGTTGTGTCGTGGTGTTTTTAATTTCTGTGCTCGGCTGGTTGGGTTGAGTACTACCTTCCCTGTCGGATTCTCTCATACCTTTTTTTATTATGTATACACTATGTACAAAGTTATTTATTTATATATGACTTAGTGCTTTAACAACATGTGTGTTTTCATATTCTGAACATTTCAATAAGTAATATGTGATACTGTTTGTATTTATCATAAATTTGTTTGTATATTATCATGTAATTAATGTATATATGTTCTTTATGTAGACCATTTTGAAAATTGGTATATTACCAAATATGTTATCTACTATAAATAAAGTCGTTACTTACTTACTTACTTACTTACTTACTATTATAACTCTGCACATCAAAATCTGATATACGAGAAATCACATGCTGATCAACAAAATGTATTCTCTTCTGCGAGGTATTAGAAGTCGGGACCAGAAATTCCCCAATAGAGTAACCGAAAATAACAGTAATTTTATTCATGAGAAACTGATCCTTTAAATACTGTATATGAATTATTCAAACATTCATTTTCCACTCCATGCAACATCTCTATTTTCGTCCTTGATTCTGTGACCTAATATGCATGACTAGAAATCTTCGATCTACAAATCAATGGAAGTTTGCTTATATGTGTTTGCCTATACATGTATAACTTTACTGATCGCTCAAGCCAAATTACATTTGTTCATTATTTTGCAGATACATGTACATTTTGTATAGTGAGATTCGAACCAATACTTGACATCGTCAATGCTCGTTCGTACGAAAAGACTTTCAGTCCTAATGCAATCATTTATAACAGTGTCTTATCAAAATCATCCATTTAGGATTAACAGTACATCTTGGTCGTCACACCCCGGACAATCACCAATCATACCCGCATAATTTAAAGCACCTATTGTACATCACGTGGTTCACTTAGATCGCCTATATAACCTACACATATCTGCTGCTTTAACAGCTTTAGTGACATTCTTTTCTTCCAAAGATTATTACTCTATAAAGAACGCTCGTGCGTTAAATGTTAGGAATATTCATTGAGTAATGGACGGAACTCACTTGGGAAGAATAACAACCGGTGCCTACGTTAGTTGTACCAGTAACCGTGTAGTACAATAACTTCTGCACGTCTACAAGATCTTGTTCTCATTTTCTATATATTTGCATTAAGTATGTGAGCTTCTATTATGTTCAGATTGGTAGTCATGCTCAACAGTGCAATGTTTCTACGTAACGGCATAGCCGGTGACACGGTGGTCGAGTGGATTACGTACTTGAATCCTAATAGAAAGGTCCCTGGTTCTATCCTCAGCGGGGGCACTTGGTCATTTCAGAAACGCTATTTAATGTTCCCACCCGCATAGTGATGAACGTGTCTGAAACCCTAAGATAGTCCCGCGTGTATCGGTGCTCTACACCGGGCACGTTAAAGAATAAACAAAAATCAGTTCGAAATGAGGTAGGGTATCGCACCGGATTCTTTATATCTAACCTTTATATTCATTGGTTTCAAGTTTGCCCTTATCAGACACACCTCCCAATTATATGCATCAATGCATGCTCGGGAGTCAAACGTAGATAGGTACACGAAGATAGATATGAATTGTTACAGTACTGTATTTAATGCATGACTTGAAACCTATCGGAAATAACGTCAACAGAACCACGGTAATAGTTATTTTGTACACCATTTAAGTTTGCATCACGCATTTGTAACGCTGTAGTCCCTCGACGTTGCATTTCGACTGACTCTGATACGGTGAATATAAAACATGACACAGCCGTTCATCCTATATAAACATATTTCAATTTGGACACTAAAGGCAATAAGTTTGACTAGTCTAAAGTTTATTAGAATATATAAGATGGTATTCCCCTAGAGTCTACATTGACTCCATTTTGCAGAGTCTTTGTCCGTTTTTTTCTTTTGAAAAAAGTTAGTACATTTTGTACTTCTGTATAGTATGTACTCAATATAAAGATCAGAAAGTATGATTTTATATATATCATATTTGTACATGTACATAATAACGTGAAATTATTCCATCTTCAAAAATATACATATACGAGTACAAATTCTTTGATTTATTACAGAATTATGTTTGAGAAAAACGTTGCCTAATCTTCCTTATAAAGTATGTGATATATGTTGTTGCTTACATCTTTTACTGATCTATATAAATATTTGTGTAAGGACTATCCAGATCAAGGAGTACTATAATACTATATAAGGTCACGGTATAAATAATGCTTAAAAATTTGCTCTCGGGACGCCCAAGTAGCGTGATATCAAATCGTAAGTAATCAAGCTAAACTCATAGGTGGCAGTATCAGTGTTTGGAAAAAGAAAAAATCCGTCACTGAGCTAATACACTACATGGACAGTATATACATGTACTAGTATATCGATTGTTATCTAACTCTATGTCGCTACCAAATCTCTATTCTTGAAGCCATTCTCACTACTTAAAATGATTTGCTTTGAGAGAGAAAAAGTTCGCCTTCATCAAATATGTATTTGAATTTTTTGTTAAGAGGTCGATGGAGACTCAATTACAGTCTTAATCAATTTCCATTTCCATTTATTAGTTTGGACCTTCCAGTCCATACACGTATATTGCTGTATAGAAGTTTCGTTCTTTTTAAGGTTTAAGTTTACAACAAAATTCAATTGAACAGAAAGCCACGTTATTAATTTCAATACGTCGTAAAGCCTAAATTATTTGGCGATGGAGAACTGCTTGTACATGAAACCTTTGAGAGAAAACATATTATATTGCTTTTTGTAGTTGGAAATATTTGCTTAACTATTGGCCGTTTAACATATTCGTATATTGTGTTTTTGTAAGATGTTGTGTAAATAAGTGTCGCCTATTGTCACAAATAAACACTGTACAGATGTCCTTATTGGCTGGCGTGTATTGATTTTATATCCTTTGTCCAACCGAAATTGAAACATTGTCTCAAATAAAATGTCGAAACTCAAATCAGTGTCAGTATTCCGCCGTATAAATAAGCGTCCTATACGTTTAATGGTCCTTGTAAGTTCTTGTTGTTGATGTAATGGCAAGAAGTAGAAATAGTAAATACAAAGTCTTGTGTTCACTGTTGTCTGATGTAGGAATTTTAGAAACCAAGTTACTCTTGTTTAGGACTCTAATCTCCCATCATGTCATAAGCTTCCAGTTGTATCAAATTAGCATAATTATTGACTATTTCCTCACACTTTCCTGTGCAATTCTTTCAAAAACAGAAATCCTTCAAAGATGGGGTTGATCGGACACGACATTGAATTGGTTTCGTGATGTATTATAGATTGCGCATCAAGTAATGTCCATGTTCAATGTCTCCATATTACATATTCGAATATCTAAATGCGCCTGTCATCTTTGTGTGACAGAAACTTGTCTCTCAGATTATTTGAATTAATTACTGTTACTGTATAATATATGATGTAAAACGACGCATCTTTCAAAATATAGGATTTATTTCAGTATGCTTGCATCATAAATGTAATAAAAACCAATATGTAATGATATGTTTGCGTGTTATATCAACACGGAGTCATACCGCGATGCTTTCAATTAAACTCTGTGTTTATATGTTCCTTCATTACAACACTCAACGACGTCTGTTTCCTCTGCTATAAATATGATGTATGTATACATTCTACGATTGTCCGTTTTGTCTTAAACAAAGTGTATTACAATGTTATAAAGACCGTTTAATCAGATTTATTGAAAACGTATTTCTTTACGGAGTGGTAACTGTTTTTGTTTTGTCTGTGCTTATCGATAAGGGACACCAATTGTCCATAATTGATGTTAGTTGGATTCAGGGTTTATAAAAAATCCATTGGCTGCCTTCAAATCATTTATGCTTTCGTTTGTGTAAGATTCGGCCATCGGATAATCAACTTGCTAAATATCAGGAATAATATCACACACGCTGTCAAACTACGAGTCAGTCAATTCCTATACCGTGGATAACGTTACTATCCTGTCTTAGTTGTGACGGGCGTACAATTGCCGCTAAATGTGACTTCGCACTATTGTTTTCACATGTAGTAGTACTGCATATTACTCTTTTGTCAATCTGATAGATGAAAAAAATCTTTGACAAATTCATTAATTCAAACGACTTTTTCACAACGTTCTATAGAACAATCAGCTACTACATTGTACTTGTACTGGAAGCTTATTATAACTATGCACATTAGAACCTGACATACAGGGCATCAAAGGTTGATCAATAACATATATTCTCATCAGTTATATATTAGTTGTCAGTGTTCAATCGTTTTATCAAAAGAGTAACCGAAAAATAGTACAATTATTCATGAGAAACTGATCCCTTAAATACTGTTCAATATGATGAATTATTCAAGAAATCTTTTTCCACTTCATCGAACGTCTCTATTTCCCTCCTTTATTCGGTAACCACTAGGTTTGCTCGAAGTATTTACATGCCAATGTGACATAACTACACGTATGTATGGCACACAAGCCAGCAGTCATCATTTTGGATCATTGGAAGATAAACAGTACATCTCAATGGACTTTTCTTCATCGATTGTATGTGTCGCATAGTTGACATGTGTTATCAATTCTAGACGCCGAATTATATTAACTGAACTACTAGACCAGTTTATGAATAGTGGACATAGTGGTGTATGTATATATTTTCAGTTTGTAGACGTTTGTGATTTTATTAGAAAGGTGTGCAAAATAGATCGTGTGTAAACGATTAAATGAGAATACATTAATGAATAAACTTGAAGGGAAAAATCAAGAACTACTAACACAACATTTAAACAAAACAAAAAATACAACTAAACACTGACTATGCCCTTATCACATATTAATTTCAAACATTAATATTAAGATGAAGAATCACTGTAAATGACACTCCTATACAACTGTGTAAATAATGCATGATACATATCACACAGAAACAACATTGAGGCTAGTCATGTTAAGGAACTGTTTTGCAACTACTTATTTGTAATACTTTACAAATGACTGGACTTTGTTTTCCATATAAAACATAGTTTGCTAATATAAATTTGCCTAATTTATAATTATACTGATCGCATATGGCAAATTACATTTTGGATTGGAACCAGCGCCATCGCTAGTTTATAAGAAAGAATAATGGCACTCAAATCATTTATAAAAACGTCATACGTTAACCAACAATTGGCACGTATACGTGAAAATAGCATTTGTATATTGTTAATTGTTTGTTAAAACGGAGCCAGCTTAACAATGCAATGGTGCAGGTACATTGTTCATATCAACCGAACAATCATTCACAATTAATGACATGTGGAACAATTGATTTTAACAACTATTCATTATCTTTCATTATGAGCTTTGATCGAGAGCAGAACACATACGATTTATGTAATACTTACAGTACACCTGGTATTTATTGGGGATTAGTGTTCATTAAAACAATATACTTGTACTAGAACATACATGTGACAGGATGAGTGCAACATTAATATAGTTACGTACATTGCGTGCGACATTGGGAGATTTAGAAATTTAGATGTGACCAATATGGTCCAGTAACAACAGGTATTCGACACTCATCCTAATTATGTTTTGCATTTTCCCTCATGGCTATATCAATACCTGTAAATCACGTATTATTATGACAGTAATTGAACATTAAAATGTTATAAACGTATGTAATATTAATTATCATAATCTATACCATGTATGGAATCCAAACCCATTATCATACATGTAACATGTCATAAAACGCACCATTGCCAATCATTTACGAACGATTTAAAGAATATATTACATCACGTGGTGTTAACTTTGATCATCTACAGAAACTGCAATCACGTGATTATACAATCGCTGCCTCAACATATTTATTGTCATTCTATTTTATCAAAGACTATTACTCAATATAGAACGTTCTTGGATTTGTTGCTATTAAGACTTTTCATTAAGTAATGGACGGAACTCACAGGAAATAATAACGTTATTTGTACCAGCTACCGTGTAGTATAATCACTTACTACACATTTACAAGATCAAACCAGTTTCTCCGTCTGTATCGTAATGTCTCATAAATACCGTGCCATTCTTTTACTATTAAATTATATGTTTCTAGCGTTGTATTACATCGTATTTAATCCATCATTCACTTCTGTAGAGAAACTCCTGGGTACAAAACCCCACCAAGTGGCACATATATAGTACTAGTTCTCGACTTGCTCGGTACTATTTTATAGTAATATATTAAAATACTTACGACTGGGCTTGTCTTCGTGTTGACATAGATGATCTTGCGACGTTATCCTAACGTTTCGTTACGTACGACGTGGTATGTCCACAATGCATATACTAGGTGGTGGGTACAATTACACCATATTGTTCATGGATGGACGACAGGCGGTGGTCAAGCTATCCTTTCAACTCGTATTGATTTCTGGAAAATTTTGTCTTTATTAAATTAATATACGTAAGTGCATGTACAAAAAATCCTATGTTGTATATATCGAATAAAATTAATTCCCTGGTATATGTCCACAGTATGCCTTACATGCATTTTAAAATATTCCA
The DNA here is from genome assembly GCA_963678985.1 of Spisula subtruncata. NCBI lineage: Eukaryota > Metazoa > Mollusca > Bivalvia > Venerida > Mactridae > Spisula > Spisula subtruncata. Next base: position 14,866,930 of record OY787669.1, read on the forward strand.
TTTGATTAACCGGTTTCGTGTTTTTAACGAATATTAATTTTGTATTATCTTAACGATTGAAACTGGATAATATTTACCGGTATGAAACAATGTCATTCAGCTGAAATAAGGGCATTCAGCATTTTTTTACTGGTTTTCTTTAACCTTTTTGGAAAACCAGGTATTTCAGCATTTTATAACTAACTAACTAAGCTATAACTATGTCGTTCAGCTAGGTTATTCAACCTTTTGCTGCTTTGACTTGGGATGTTGATTATCTCGTTCGATTATGTGCAGGGCAGTGTGTCATGTATACGTGATATGTGATGGTTTTTGTGCTCGGCTGTTTAAATAGAGTACTGCCTTTCCTGTCCGTTTTATTTACTATTTGAGTTCATTGTCAGATAAAACCGTCATATGTGATATTCAATTGTTAGAGTATTAAATGCACGACTTGAAACCAATTTGAAATCCCATAAAGAAAAAAGCACTAAAATAGTAATTTTCTTCTCAATTTAAGTTTGTATCACGCAATTTAAACGTTGAAATCCCTCGATAATGCATCCAGACTGACTTTGATTGATACAGTCAACATAAAAGATGACACAGCCGTTCAACTTATGTAAACAGCTTTGAATTTTTTGAAGTTTTGTAGAATATCATGTGAACGTCACATTATATATTTGAAGGATCTTCTTCTAGATACGGAAGTGTTTTCTACAACTTTTTGATTTGAACACCAGAGTGTATAATTACTCGTAAAAATAGTAACAGTAATGTACTGCTAACATACAGTAGTTGACGGCATGGACAAATCCTGATATTCTCCCTCGGTACACACCACGTAACGTGATATCACATCATTAGTTATCATACTAAATTATAATGAACGTACTATCAGAGTGGATTTGATGATCTAGTGAAAGTATTAGTAAAGGAGATTGGTTCAAACATGCTATGATATTAAACAAATCATATATTAACACAACAAAAGAGCATACATTTTAATCTACATGATTCCTTTAAAACAAAATGTTCAAACAGTATTGATAAAGAACCAACGATGCTATGTAAATAAAGGTATGTACTATTGTATACTAAGCTGCAATAGATTCATAACTTAAACTGTCGATGAAAAAGAAAATATTATTTTCTACAAATGCCATTCGGATCATAGCGCAACGAGACATGTAGATGCCTTGAAAAATTACTCGTTAACGTTTTAAAAAACAAAGCCGGTGCTTCAAACAAACATAGAAAATTCAGAGCGAAATGCAGAATTGTTCTCAAACACAGTCACATATATTGGAAGGCATGTGTTTTCCGGGGTGTCAATCAAAGGTTCCCCAAGGGCGTTGGTGTTACCACAATGAAATGAGTTCGGCGGCTTTGCTCTGCTTAAAATGACATTTGTGTCAGCATTAATTCATTGGGGGAATGGCTCATCTCTTACAACTGATCTCATTCGTTCAGTCGCTGCAGAAAATGAAAGAAAATTGTGAGAGAGGCGAGAATTTATCATTTATTGGATATAATGACTCTGCTTTTACAACAGTACATGTATCTTCCAATATCTCGAAACTACAATTTAATGAACGCATTGTACAGTGATCTGTTGGCCTTTCATTTTCTGTAAAGTCACTCATGACTTACACGCAAACGTCTAAATCTGTATGTTTGAAGAGACATATGCCCTTTTAGTATATACCAATGTATGTATTGTATCAAATACAGAACAAATCGCACAGTGGAATAAGTTAAGTTACCAATGTTCTAGCAACCTTTGACATTTTAACTTCCCCTGGTCATTGGGCTACTTATGGAAACCTACACTCGTGTCTCACCGGGGAGTCTATTTCTCTTCTGTGGATGTAGCAGTCAACATCGTTCTGCGGCGCACAAGAATAGACATTTCCCTCACAGGTACCATATTACACCAGGTTGGAATGGGTCCTTCTCAGGGAAAATAACCAGTGGTCCAGGGGGTGAACCCGGGACCTCTCGATCCCGAAGCGCGCCCTACCTCTACTAGGTCACCGCTCCCTAGGTTATGCGTTTGCATGCACATTTTGTGTTTATAGTCCTTCTCGACTAAAGATAATCAATTGAAACTTCACACATGACTTTCAGTTCATTATTGTAGGTCAATGATTATGGCCCATAAGTCTGAAAGGTATTTTTGACTGATTTATCCTCATTTTGGACTTAGATATCCAGGTTAAGGTTTAGAGCCTTTTCACGTTTTCGAATATTATATCACTGTTGTTGTGTTGATACGTTGACCCGTATTACCTCTCGTTGCTTGATATATACCATATCACGCAGAAATATAACCCATTGTAGTTATAATTTCGTACGATTACAAGTGCATGTCATCTTGCTGTTGATGGAACCTGTTGTTTTTCAGTTGTTTCCTTACTTTCCGGTAACGTCACTTTTTGCATTCCGAAGTTGTCCCTTATGGAGTTCAACTTCTGTTAATATAAGCAGATAACATTTTAAGATCGTCATTTTTGCAGACCAATTCCAACATGTAACCAGATGTGCTTTGTTGATTTTTGAAAACTAACGATAGGAAAGTAGTGAAGATATAGCTCATTTCGCAGTTTACATCAGTATAGTTCAATTTTGAACCCTGAGCCATGACCTTTTTTAAAGACGATTCTATTTGGGCGGGTTCCCGTGATTTATTGATATCAATAGTCATGGTTTAAATATATTATAGTTACTAATATGTGTAATTTATCAATTGGCAATTTAACACAGTTAGTCAATGCCGTAACAAGCTTTATCGGCGAATTGATTAAACTTTAAAACTGCAGTCACGGCTCAATGCTCGAAATCGAACTATAGTTAATGATTGGATGCGACGATACGCGTTACCATGCTTTCAAAATGGACAATTTTGGTCGGATATGATTGAATCACGCAATAATTCCGATATCATATTTGCAACTGAATACCGATTCAATAATCTGTATTGATTGTATATATGTTTCATACTGTACCCATGATAACTCCAGTCCTGTTCATTGTTAACCTCCCAGGTAAAATGTAATTCGTTCACATTTTAAAAACGTTTCATCATCTGTATTTGACTGATACATGTATAAATCCGATTCATTGAACCGTTTACTTACAGAACCACATTCTTCCATACAATGTACATTTATGTCCAAGTCTAACAATATAATTGTCGCTACCAAATCTCCATTCCTGAAGCTATGCTCACTACTTAAAATGATTTGCTTTGAGAGAGAAAAAGTTCGCCTTCATCAAATATTTATTTGAATTTTATTGTTAAGAGGTCGATGGAGACTCAATTACAGTCAATTAGCTTAATCAATTTCCATTTCATTTATTAGTTTGGACCTTCCAGTCCATACACGTATATTGCTGTATAGAAGTTTCGTTCTTTTTTTATGTTTCAGTTTTAACAGAATTTAACAGAAAGCCACGTTATTAATTTCAAACGTCGTTGGTCCTAAATAATTGGCGATGAAAAGCTGCTTGTACAAGAAACCTTTGAGAGAAAACGTATTATATTGCTTTTTGTAGTTGGAAATATTTGCTAAACTATTGGCCGTTTTACATATTGGTTTATTTTTTTTATGTAAGATGTGGTGTAAATAAGTGTCGCCTATTGTCACAAATAAACACTGTACAGATGTCCTTATTGGCTGGCGTGTATTGATTTTATATCCTTTGTCCAACCGAAATTGAAACATTGTCTCAAATAAAATGTCGAAACTCAAATCAGTGTCAGTATTCCGCCATATATATAAGCGTCCTATTCGTTTAATGAGGCCCCTGTGGTCCTTGTAATTTCTTACAGCTTTAACTACGTGCGTGTTTGGCCAAACAATGTAAATGTTTTACTGCCTATCAGTCTGAGTGGTTTGTTGATATAATGGCAAGAAATAGAAATGGTAAATACAAAGTCTTGTGTGTTCACTGCTGTCTGATGTAGGAATGTTAGGAACAAAGTTACTTTTGTTTAGGACTCTAATCTCCCTTCATGTCATAAGCTTCAAGTTGTATCAAATTAGCATAATTATTGACTATTTCCTCACACTTTCCGGTGCAATTCTTTCGCAAACAGAAATCCCTCAAAGATGCGGTTGATCGGACACGACATTGAATTGGTTTCGTGATGTATTATAGATTGCGCATCAAGTAATGTCCATGTCCACTGTCTCCATATTACATATTCGAATACCTAAATGCGCATGTCATCTTTGTGTGACAAACACTTGTCTCTCAGATTATTTGAATTAATTACTGTTACTGTATAATATATGATGTTAAACGACGCATCTTTCAAAATATAGGATTTATTTCAGTATGCTTGCATCATTAATGTAATAAAAACCAATATGTAATGATATGTTTGCGTGTTATATCAACACGGAGTCATACCGCGATGCTTTCAATAAAACTCTAAACAGTTTATATTTTTTTAATGTTCCTTCATTACAACACTCAACGACGTCTGTTGCTTCTGCTATAAATATGATGTATGCATTCTACGATTGTCCGTTTTGTCTTAAACAAAGTGATTACAATGTAATAAAGACCGTTTAATCAGATTTATTGAAAACGTGTTTCTTTACGGAGTGGTAACTGCTTGTGTTTTTGCCTGTGCTTATCGATAAGGGACACCAATTGTCAATAATTGATGTAAGTTGGATTCAGGGTTTATAAAAAATCCATTGACTGCCTTCACATCATTTATGCTTTCGTTTGTGTAGGATTTGGCCATCGGATAATCAACTTGCTAAATATCAGACATAATAACACACAAACTGTCAAACTACGAGTCAGTCAATTCCCATACCGTGGATTATGTTATACCCTGTCTTAGTTGTGACGAGGGTATAAGCTATACAATGGCCGCTAAATGTGACTTCGTACTATTGTTTTCACATGCAGTAGCCATACATATGAATCTATGGTCAATCTGATTGATGAAAATAATCTTTGACAAATTCATCAATTCAAGCTATCATTTCGCAACGTTCTATAGAACAATCAGCTACTACATTGTACTTGTACTGGAAGCTTATTTTAACTATGCACATTAGAACCTGACATACAGGGCATCGAATGTTGATCAATAACATACATTCTCGTCAGTTATATATAAGATGTAATCGTTTTATCAAAAGAATAACCGAAAACAATAGTTCAATTACTCATGAGAAACTGATCCTTTAACTATTGTTAAAGTTGACGAATCATTCAAGAAATCATTTTCCACTCCATCGAACGTCTCTATTTCCCTCCTTTATTCAATAACCACAAGGTTTGCTCGAAGTATTTATATGCCAAAGGGACGTAACAACATGTATGTATGGCACGCAAACCAGAGCCCACCATTTTGGATCACAGGAAGATAAACAGTCCATCTCAATGAACTTTTCTTCATCGATTTACGACTGATTTGATTATACAACTGGTGGTATTTATTAACCAATAACGCATGTGTCGCATAGTTGACACGTGTTGTCAATTCTAGACGCCGAATTATATTAACTGAATTATTGGACCAGTTTATGAATAATGGTATATATTTTCAGTGTGTAGACGTTTGTGATTTTATTAGAAAGGCGTGCAAAATACATCGTGTGTGAACGATTAAATGAGAATACATTAATGAATAAACTTGAAGGGAAAAATCAAGAACTACTAACAAAACATTTAAACAAAACAAAAAAATATAACTAAACACTCACTATGCCCTTATCACATGTTTATTTCAAACATTAATGTTAAGCTGAAGAATCACTGAAAATGACAATACTTTACAACTGTGTGTAAATAATACGTGATATATATCCCACAGAAACTGTTTTGCAACTACTAATTTATAACACTTTACAAATGACCGGACTTTGTTTTCCATGTAAAAACATAGTTTGCTAATATAAATTTGCCTAATTTATAATTATGCTGATCGCATATGGCAAATTACATTTTTGGATTGGAACCAGCGCCATCGCTAGTTTATAAGAAAGAATAATGCCAATCAAATCATTTATAAAAACGTCATACGTAAACAAACAATTGGCACGTATACGTGAAAATAGCATTTGTATATTGTTAATTGTTTGTTAAAACGGAGCCAGCTTAACAATGCAATGGTGTGGGTACATTGTTAATATCAACCGAACAATCATTCACAATTAATGACATGTGGAGCAATTGATTTTAACAACTATTCATTATCTTTCATTATGATATTTGATCGAGAGCAGAACACATACGGTTTATGTTATACTTACATAACACCTGGTATTTATTGGGGATTAGTGTTCATTAAAACAATATACTTGTACTAGAACATACATCTGACAGCAGAATGATTGCAACATTAATATAGTTACGTACATTGCGTGCGACATTGGGAGTTCTAGAAATTTAGATGTGACCAACATGGTCCAGTAACAACAGGTATTCGACACTCATCCTAATTATGTTTTACATTTTACCTCATGGCTATATCAATACCTGTAAAACATATATTATTATTACAGTAATTGAACTGTATAATGTTATAAGCGTATGTAATATTAATAATTTTAATCTATACCTAGTATGGTATCCATTGGCATATATACATGTAAGATGTCATAAAACGCACCATCACCAATCATCCCCGAACGATTTAAAGCATCTATTACATCACGTGATGTTCATTTTGATCGAACAGACTATTCATTATGTAATGGAAGTAACTCATCGGGAAAGAACAACAACCGGTGCCCACGTTATTTGTACCAGCTACCGTGTAGTATAATCACTGAGTACACATTTACAAGATCAAACCAGTATATCCGTCTGTATCGTAATGTCTCATAAATACAATGATATTCTTTTACTATATATTATATGTTTCTATCGTTTTATTACATCGTATTTAATCCATTATTCACTTCTAGAATATCTTGGGTGACAAAACCACATTATTTACGTATGTATAGTACATATTTTCGATCTGCTCGTAAAGATAGGTAAAGCGAATATTATGCTTTATTCTGTTTTACTCTGTTTGTCATTTGCTGACGAAAATCAACTTGCGACGTTAGTCAAACCTTTCGTCATGTACCACATGGAATGTCCACATTACATAATTATACTAGGTAGATTTACACCTTGTATGCTCTCATGCGCTTTGCAAACAATTGGTATTCCATTAGATCCATCGGTTATGAGTCCATAACGAACATAAATAAATATTATCTTCACGATTCAAAAAGAAGCGAGGTCATCCCGCTGAAGCAAGGGCATTCAGCTTTTTAATTCCTGATTTGCTTGAACTGTTTGAAAAACTGCTAAAACTAGGTCATTCAGTTAGGTCATTCAGCCATTTGACCGCTTTGACACGTGGCCTTTATACTTTCGTTCGATTATGTGATGGACATTGTGTCATGTATGTGTGGTATGTGATGGGTTCTTTGCTAGACTGTTTACGTTGCGTGCTCTCTTCTCTGTCTGTTTTTGTCCCGTTTGAGCTCATTGTCAGGCGAAAGCATCATCTGTTTCCACGTAACTGCATTGTGATATTGAATGTTACAGTATTTAATGCACGACTTGAAACCAATTTGAAATCACATCAACAAAGAAGCACTGTAATAGTAATTTTCTACTCAATTTCAGTTTGCATCACGCTATTTAAACGTTGAAGTCCCTCGACAATGCATCCAGACTGACTTTGATTGATTCAGTCAACATAGAACATGACACAGTCGTTCAAAGTCACATTTTAATCTTCATGATTCCTTTAACATACAAATATATTATTCAAATGGTATAAAGGACCTATGATTCTATCAATAAACGTATGAACTACTTAATACTAAGCCGTAATAACTTTAACTGTTGATGAAATAGGAAATATCATTTTCTACAAATGTTATGCTGAACATAACGCAAATATACAGGCAAAATATTGAACAATTACACTTCGTAAGTGCTTTTAATAAGCATGACAATTTTGGAGTGGAATTCAGAATCGTTCTCAAACAATGGCAAAGATATTGGAAGGTTCTGGTGACAAGGGAACACGGTTGTCATGGGCTTCCAGGGATGTCAATCAAACGTTCCCCCAAGGCCGTTGGTGTTACCACAATGATGGAGTTCAGTGGCTTTTATTTATTGAAAAGGACAACAATGTCAACATTTATTCATTGAAGAAAAGGCTTATCTGTAACTTCATCTTCTTCGTTCATTCTCTGCAGCAAAATTGCAAGACGTAGCGTTTTGTGCGAGAGACAGGAATTTATCATATAATGGACGACATTTATCCAGCAGGAAAATAACTGTAGGGCTTTGTTTGTAAGCAGTACATAATTACATTGTATATCTTCCAATTGCGTCAAACTACAGTTTAAATGAACGTATCGTATCAATCATTTGTTTATCTCATACACTTAGCGGCACTTACTTCTAACGCCGCCACTTGAATTTTCTTAATATCTCGAGAACCGTTCAAGATAACTTTATCAAATTTTCACCAGTTTTAGTTTAAAGCATGTGCCTCTTACTGCTTTTGAAATTTTGGAAATTGATGGGTATGAAAATTCGCGGTAAATAAGTTATTTACGTCATCCGATATTATAAAGTTACAAAATTAAATAGCGTATTAATTAAGGATAAATCGAGTATTTTCAAGATTTTATTTCTTTAATACTTCAAATGTTATATCATAAGTGTTCACAATAAAAAATATTTAAAACAATCATCAACATTACACTTTCCGAGGAAACGGAATAGCAGTAGATACGCTTAGACTGCCCCAAAATCTACTCGTATTATGAATGTAAAGCCGACGGGTTAAAATAAACGTTTAACCTCAAACGAGGCTGTTTGAATGATCAAATATAAATTTCTTCTAAATAATGAATGTACATAGTATGTAGTAGAGTTAAATTTATTCAGTTTAATGCAATTTTGGTCACACTAGATTTAAATTTCAAGTTGAGACTAACCCCCGTTATTCTTAGGAATCGTATTTTTCAACCGACACGCTATGGTTACGGTAAACACTCTTTTTTGAAGCAAAACCAAACTTTTTTCCTTTCCTAGATAGTTGGTAAATATCGTTAATGATTATTAAAAGACATGAGCAAATAAAATGTCAACACGCACAATTATTATAGGAAGAAAAGACATCTAGACGCACACATAACGACTAGGTGACCGGTATTGCGCGATAAAAATGCGACTTTCATTTTTAGTATTCAGTCTTTTGAAAACATATCATGCAATAGTCTATTGTCGGATCGATCGGAAAATTCGCCAGAACTTGTGTATAATATTGATGAACACGTGTGCCAAATTTCATAAAAAATCACCGAGGACTTTCCAAGGAAACTGAAATATATAAATGGCAGCGTTAGAAGTGCCGCTTAGTGTATTTTCTTTTAATTAAGTAGCTCTTCAATTACGCTCAATTTTGTCTAAATGTGTATTTGTAAAACAACGTAATTTTATGCAATAATATAATAATTTGTGCTCGGTTATTGATCCTTAACTCTTAACTTGTATAACTCATGCTGGCAATTGTTTGAACCATGTCTGTCTGTGACTCTCATATACGTATGGTGTTCGTGGACATTTCATCGTATACCTTAACAATGATAAGCGGTGTTTGCTTTGGTGTTATCTAAATTACGACTCAACTCAGTCATTGGTTGAGTCTTAGACATGATTTTAAAAAGTTGTATCCATTGTATTTAGTTAGCATGACCAAATCCGGTGTTCTATTTAAGTTGAACACTTATCATATGGTTAACGGATTTAAAAACGCGACACTTGGGGTATGTTGATATATTTTTTTGAAAGCGAGTTCCTATATCAAATATCTTGGTATTTCCGTAAAGTTTAATTCAATGTCGTCATTTTGATACCAAATGTATTAAAATCCGACAGGTATTGAATAAATTATAGCGTGAATAAGACATTGGTCCAAAAAACGAAAGTAACATCTTTATCGGCGTATCGAGTGCAGTGCTGAATAACAAAGTCGAATGTTTAGACTACGTACGTAAGAACGTTCTTAACCTTATACAAACATTCTAAATTAAACGGAACAAATGACATATACCCAATTATTTAAAATGTGTCTATATCGTAGCAGGACGCAAACCATGTTCCCAGAAATAGAAATCACCTTATGCTGCAATTGGTTATTAAGGATGCTTTAGCACATGGTGTGATTTCATTGATTTTATTCCATAAAAATAGATACATTTGATCTCACTGAAATGATCACTGATTAACACACGTGTAACACTTACATGTCATAACATGATGAGTATTTGATACAGTTCATCAAAGTGTTAAAATAGGCAGTGCCCTCCACCAGCGTTGCTAACAGCAACACATCACTGTCTCATAGAACTGCACAATGTTCGAATAAATGCCTAATTCTGTCTGTAGTGCAACTTGGAGGTCCTGTACTGTGTTAAGATGACGTAGCCGAATTCGTGGCTTCAGATAGTCCCATAATTGGATCCATTCGGCCTCTAAGGTTTTAGATGTGTCCTACTGACATAATAACCGCTACAAAAACATCTAACTAAATTTAACAATGGTGCTTCCGTCAAACATAAGCCCGCGCAATTTGAATACATCGATTGGCGCTATACCTATTGCCAAATGGTCGGAATGCGTCTTTCGATTTCGGGATCGACTTATTGATTATACAATATATTTATAAATACTCATCTGATTTTTTATTATTTTGGTACCAAAATGACGGCAATAAATTGACCCTAAGCGTGCATTATTCAAATATAGGCATTAACTTGAACCGTCTGCAATAGTACAACATACCCGAGTGTCGCGTTTTTAAATCCGTTTAGTATATACGAGGGCGGTGACATTTTCAGTTTAATTAGAAAAAGTGTCACTATAGGTCAATACTAGTGTTTGTTCCACAAATAAGCTGAATAACTTACAGGTAAGGAAACTAAAGACGTCAATGCTATCAAATGATATTAGTTATCCGGCATTGTAACCGAGTATCTGCTTTACTTTTGCGTGTCTAAATATTTTACAAAGGCATTTAAACATGGTTATAACTAATCAATAATTACGTACTTTTGTATTTTTGAAATGCTTGCTGTATAAATTGATCGAGGTTTGATCCTATTAACTTGACTATTAATGTTATAAGTAAACGTTCAAAGCCATAGTAATTTGAAGTGAAGTCAAACGGCATTGTAATATTGATTATAACAAACACAAAGCAACAATGATCTACTTGATGATCTGTCAAACAAAAGTCAAAAAAGTGTGTAGTAGACATTTAGTTATTTTATTCTAACTGAACAATACTCGGGAGTACTTTTGTGATACATGTTCGTATATAGTTGAGCAATAAATTTAATGAACAATTCATTGATCTCATATAATCATAAAATTGAATCTCTGCTCCATCAACAAACTTGTAAAATAGAAACATTAATTTGATTGAAATTATTTCGAACGGGAAATGTAGTTTGATGCTTTTGTAACGAAGGCACTATAGTGACTATATGAGATCTATTAGACATTGATTATTACGGTGTATGTTTGAGCATTAGTCGCGGGAGCCATATAATTAGTTATGTGGCTTTGAGCAAGGGTTGGAATAATTAAAGATAAGAAAAATAAAGTATGCACGTAGAATCGACAATATCTTCTGTATCTATGTGTATGGTTGTCAATATTTCTCTTGAGCACAAGAAACACCTACATAATTATGCAATGGATACGTAGTGGTGAGAAATAATTGTGATTTCTTGTCATGTGTGTATGCTGTGTGGTAAAATGAAATTTGTTCACATTTATTCAATACGTTTTCGTTATCATTCTTAGACAGGTTTGCAGTTTATTCAACCATTTGTTACAGAACCATACTCTCCTTATACACTGTATAACTGGAGTTGCCGCTATTAAATCTATATTCCTGAAACCATTCTCCCTTCTTTAAATGATTTGTTGCGGGAGACAAAAAGTTCGCCTTCATCAAATATTTATTTGATTGTTTTAGTTCGATGGCGACTCAATTACAGTCAATTAGCTTTATCAATTTGTATTTCCATTAATAGTTTAGACATTCCAATCCATGCATGCAGCTGTTTTCAAATTTCGTTATTTATAATATGTTAAAATTTACAATAAAATGCAATTGACCGGAGAGCCACTTTATTAATTTCAAACTCTTTGGTCCTAATTGATTTAGCTCCGAAGATCTACTTGTATTGTTTTCCCAGTTAAATTAGTTATGGTCTCGGGGACGGTCTTGAGACTTCAAACTTGTTATATATGTATTGCTGTTCAAATCTTCCTATCTTTATATTGCATAAGGACAATGTAACTATTTGCTTAAGCGTATTGTTTAAATTAAACATAGTCAACTGTTAATCTTTGAGATTTTAAAAATCTTTGGTTAATAATGGGACGTTTTACAAAATATAATTTAAAATTTTCTTCACTTTTTTACTTTCAATCTTTTAATCGATGTTTATATGTCAAACTGTTTCCCATATATTAATTTTCTTCTACAGTTAGTGCAAAATGGCTTACGTGCACGTGGTTAAAGTGCCCGACATGTTTGATTTTTGAAATTAGTCAGAATGTATTGTTCGTCGATTGACTTTAATAAAAGCATTGATACTGGCGAGAATAAGTAACATGGGGCAACACCAAAATCCAGACATTTACGTCAAAACGTCATTTTGAAAAATGCGATATCTATAATAACGGGTTTAGCTCGAATTACTGCGAGAAACATATTTTCTATCAATAAAAATGAACAGTATCGGGGTTTTGATTATTTGTATTCTTCTAAAAGCTTTTTTTTTACAAACTAATATCTAAAAGCAAGTGGCAATTAGATATTCGTTCAATGTATGCGTGCATCTGACGTCATGAGCGCGATCCACATGGCTGATTCTTACAAATTGTAGTGTTTTAAGACAAGTCAATCATCAGGGAACAAATTCATACTAAGTACGATACTATTCCAAGTAGTGCACGTGGTCAACGTGCAAAAAAGCAATTTTGCACCAACCATTACGCATGGATGATTTTGTACATTTTATTCCGGAAATCGATAGATTAGTGCGTGGAATGAACAAATAACACAGCCTAAGATTTATTGATGTAATATATCAGATGATATAATATTTCTAGGGTGGCCAATTAGAAACTCGGTAAAGTGCATATTATTTCATTTCTGTAATATCTAGTTGCATATAGAGGGTATCCAAAAAGAAAGTATACAGTTTCGGGGTATTTTATCAATTCTTAATGATGTGCTATTGCAAAGAAATTTTACACATGGTTAGAAAAATATGTTAGGTTTTTCTGGTACCAATTTCAAAATGAGGAAATGATGAGGCTCTCGTTGATAGCGTTATACCGTATCACGCTCGACCTAACGGTCTCGCGAGATACGGCATTACACAAGCAACTCTAGGTAATACGGCCCAACGTATCAACACACTACAGTGATATTCCATATATACAATGGATACCATTTCAGCATGTATGAACAATGTTAAAATGTTACAGGATATGGGTGAAATCATACCTTAGTCAATGTGAAGTTTTCAATATTTCTTTTGGGGTCATTAATCTTTCGTCCTTTCGTCGTACTCCTGGGTCCCCCTTACGTACTTCGAGTGTATTCGAATAAAGCTGTTTGGTATCTCATATATCCAAATGTAACCGAGATGCTAGATGGCATGTTCCACTGTTTGGGGAATTGGTGTCTACAATACACAATCAATTTTAAGGAATACTGACATCGAGAGCCTTTCGAAGCTGTATTTAGCATACATTGTAAACAATTCAATACCTTATACAACGGGACAAAATTTTTTCAAACACAGAACATCTCCATCAAGAAGGAGCATGGTTTGGTATCAATAAAATATACTGCATAATAAAGGAATAGCTACAGGAATATACACTCACTAAGTGTAAAACTGCTCAAAACAAAGAAATTTTCCCACAACAAACGATGTCAATAGTTCAATTGTTAAATCTGACGGAATCCGAATGATCACGACTATATCTCGTTTCGGATTAAATTATAACGTAATGTCTGAAGTTTCCCATAAACACTGGGCACGCCGTCTTTTTTACAACTTGAAAACCCGTTACTTGGGACGGCTATTTTTCAGCTTTGACGAAGTAAATATTTGATTTTCAATCATCCGTATTGTGATCCATTTAAGTCTCGTAGCGCGGAGTACCACGTTCATTATTTTTTCTGAACAGATTCCTCAACTTAACAAAATAGCCAGTACCATTTTTTCATTCGTTTTTTAAATCCTTTCAGAAAAAATGTTGACCATCTGATTGTGGCAACCCTTAATGCGTACTCAGTGGTACATGAGATTAGTGTATCACAATGTGGTAGAAAGAAAATCAAACATTTACCTGAAAAAAAACCCACACGTCCCAAGTAACGGTTTTTTCCAGTTCTAAAAATAGAGGGTGTACCCAGTGATAAACATATTGTAGATATAGTCCACCGACTTGTAATGATAGTGTTTCTGCTAAGTGTGATTGATTTAATTGCAGTCACTGAAAATTGTCGGTCATTAATATTTTATTGGTGTAATGAGGAGATAGCGCGATGCAAATAGATCGTGTAATGATATGAAAATTTCAAAGAAAGTAGTAATTGTTGTTTTAATTGTTGTTTATGCTCCTCAAACGGATAATCTTAGTTTGACGTAATTCTCGGATTGGAAGCTTGGGCATTGTTCTGATGTTTATGAGAAGGTCGGGATTTTGCTGCGTTTCATTCGGTCACTTGGTATTTCTTTGTGAAACTATGTTATCCTGCTCTTCTACAGCGGGAACTTGGGCTTTTATTTTTTCGTTAAGCTATGTGTGGGCATTGCTCCGTGTAATTGTGTAACATAGTAATTTCTGTTATTTTAAGGCCTAAACTGTTGATTTGTCAACATGTGATTACAGTCTTGCCCTAACTGAATTTTATGATAATAAACATTCGAGAATTCAGTCAAAACTTAAAAAGAACCCAGTGCACGATCATACCCGACGTATAATGGTGTTTTAGCATGTGGAGGTACCCTCACGTACATATAAAGGTGTTTTAGCATGTGGATGTACACATCTTGTTTCATGGTCTAGACATGTTTCCCCTGAATTCATACATGTGGCGACCAGATGTTCTGACAGGTTAGTACTGATGTTAGACTTAAAAGTGTTAGTCAGTATCGTCTTGCTTTTCCGCAAACAAACAACATAATATTGTCATAAAACAGAGATGACGATCAAGTGTTTGTTTATAGTACTCCCAGCGGAGTTCCATATCAAACTATACAATGTATTATATTGTTAATGAAGCTAATGTCTTGTTGTGTTTCATTATTCATCCTACATAATGAGCTATCATGATATAATCACCCCTTGTTATTATTTCCATATAGCTACAACTAAACTGGCACTAAATCATCATCTAGGAATAAGGGTAATATTTTTGAAACGTGAGAACGAATCCCCTTAATTTTGTCTCTTATTGGATTCGATATTGATATATTCGGTTTTCTCGTTAATAAAAAACTGCAATTAAATTTTGGCTAATATCGTAACTTTTCAAGTTCACGCAAACATCCATGTAGTATTTCCTCCCAAATACTCGACATTGACCTCGGTACCAGTACTATGTTATATGAGAATAAAACAATAATATAATTATTTCAGGTATGTTTTAATACCGCACCGATAGTTGGCCAATATTTGAATATATCCAAGCACGTGTACAGTTTGTGTGTTAAGCGAAGCAGGTACCAACCACTGATGTCTCTCTCATATCTGTATGTATTCGATATATCTGCTTCTGTGTGGTTGTAAGTTTCTGACCGAAGTGAAAGTTGTATAGGAAATATACATAGTCTTATAACACTTTTATATAGTTCCACGTGTATTGATGGAGTTACTTCAATGTGAACACTCTACTCATGAATGAAACAAGTCGAGTACGTACTTCTACCGTCAATGTCTGTCAATGGTTATTGGAGTTTGGGAAACGCACGTCTAGCTTAAAAGACACGCGTATATTAATAATGTAGTCAGTGTTCATCCTAGCATGGATTGTGGTAATTCTAACTGCACTAATAACGTAGTATGATGTGTATTGTCAACAGCAAAATGTTTGAAAAATGTTGTCAAGTGAACGGTGAATTCCAGTTACATTTACTCAGCATCTTGTTGAAGTTTGTGTTAACTATTAAATGAAGTAAAAACTTAAATGTAAAAATGCAGAAAGTTTCAAGAGAATGGCGCCGTAATAAGCTGGCGTTGGTTGTGTGCATAAGTGGTTTTGTTATGTGTATATTAGCCTCGTCAGTTCTATATTGGTATGGAAGTACTGTACAGCATCAAGGTAAACAGACAAACACTTGTTGTTCTATGCATCAGACATTTTTATATAGTATAGTTCATGTTGTACTGGCTCAGTATTTACTATGCTTACATTGTTGACTAGGTAATGTAACTTCTAGGTAGTATATATACGCTATTTCATGCCAGACTGTGTATTCATCTAGACAATTGCCAGCTATTTTATGTATGAAACTTGTAGTGTACTTCACTATAACCATAGAACAAGATTTCACTGGTACATACTGGGAGTGCTTTGCATTCCGTGTCATACTTCATTTTCTACATGTCTTAAGGTAAGGGTTGTGTTATAAGTAAGATGGTCTCTGGAGAGAATCATGCAGAGAAAGGTTATTTAATGCTAGAGGCGCATGTATCATCAATGTAAATGTAACCCTTTTGTGTTTATAGATAGTAATCTGTGTCAATGGAACTTATTATACATTTGTTCAAGAATGATATTCATACTGGGTACACATAGTTGGTTACATATTTACGAAACAATTCTGAATTGTGTTGGGATAACGTCGTATCCGCAACATTTACTCTAGTACGATAAGATTTCATAAGATTGTATCAACCGTATGATTAAACTGTATAAATTTATTTATACCTTATAACTCTGTATTATCAATAAAAATGCTACATATTTAACGTACGCGACTATAAGTTTTACGCGACGCACTTGTTCTAGAAGTTGTTGACTAAAAGCTGAACTTTGTTTATGTTCTATCACCTTCTTACAATGTAACAATGAGACACAAGACAAGCTTGGAATGCTCATCTCACATTCAAGTTATACTATCCTTTATAACAACAATACTACTAACAGTGCACAAGTTTGGAGCTTGTTTCTTAAATACAATGCTCGCGGAAATACTTCTCTCTTCTTGGAAACAGAACATCTCCGTATTAATGAATCAAGAGAACCTGCTAAGTGGCTCTCAGGTCAAAACGACACGTTGCTCTCGAACTATTTCACCATTCTGCGCGCACTTGTCTCATCTAGTGCTGTGTTATTTGATACATAAAACTAAATGACCACAGCCAGACTTGCCGATAAGTATCATTTACTCATATCTCTTTCCTTGTACATATTAGTGCTTAAGCTCTACAGCAATAGAGAAATTAAATAATTTATACTAAAAAATCTGTAGCATTCGAACGATAAGTGCTAAAGATTTCATTCTTACATTCAAAGATCATGGCATGCATGTAATAGTGTATCAATTATTTATGATAACAGGTATATCATATAGATTACATTACTTATCGCTTACAGTTATTGTTAATGTATTTCTGAATAATAACATGCTTTGTTTGATACGTCAGTCTTCAACGTACTGTATGTAAATCTAATCCAAATGAACAAGTGGCCCATTAATTTAGTTAGCATCATTATTTGCGTTAGAAACGTCTTTTGTGAAGTATATAAAGAAGTTGAAGAGAACAAGTTATTTTATCTAGAGCAGATATAGTTTCTCTTATCTGGTCGCTAAGACACACCAACAACCAGGTTTTACATACAAATGTTGTATTAATATTCTGTTCTGAACAAAACGTACATTGATGTCTTTAACAGCTTCATCTGTAGTTGGTCATGCTTATACATCTCGTTTTTCTGTAACGTTGATATTGTCCACAGTCTACTTGATCCAATCCCTTGAAGAGTGAGCTAAATTTGTTTTAGTTTCACTGTTTGAGAGTATGACTCTGCTTTTAGTTGTCCGACTCCGGGGGTTTCAGATGTCGATGTTTTGTTGTAAAATTATAGATGTATAATATTGCAGTCGGCTTGGCTGATTTGTTTTTTTGAATGTGTACATTGAGTTATGCTGCATTAAAAACTATTTTTACTTCTGGTTGACCTATTCTGGAGCTTGTCATTTTGGATGGAGCTCAAAACTCACACCACATTGTGCTTTCGTTTTTTGTAGTGTGATCGAATACAAATGCAACCACATGTTGTACAGTAACTAACCGATGTTTTATAACAAAATGAAAATAACTGTACAATTACTATTTCATAATGAATATAATAATGAATAAATAAAAAATCAAATAAACAAATTTCGGAAATTAAATTCAGTTAAAAATGCATTGCCTATTCTCTAATATATAGCTGTAAAGAACATTAAATCGATACTTCACACATCATCTGTAATCTAGACATCACTTGTAACGATTTAAATACATTTAAGTATTGTCGAATAAGGGAAGCGAATATAATTTTGGCAGGGTAGTTCATACTGTCAGATTTTGATCACAAATTGCAGACAAAACAATATGCTCCCTACCGTGATCATGTAGCAATAATGTTGTAGTATTGACTTATAAAAGATAGCTTTATTAAATAACTCCAATGTTATTTCGACAATTTTGATTACAATTGTATCTTATTGGGGGAAAGATAAACTCCTTATGTTTAATACAAACGTTCTGTAATTTGATAACGTATGAATTTCTGTCCTCCATGCTATATCATTTGGCAAATGTTAATATGAAAAACAACAGGACGGCACACAGGAAATAAATTATATAATAGTTCAAAGCTCGTATTAATATTCTGCAATTCAGCCAAACGTTTCATCTTGTACACCACCATGAGTTATCACAATATTATCACAATAGCCAGCAGCGCGGTCTGTTGATATTGCATATTTGAGTGATATATTAAACATGTAAAGTCATGCATTACTCTTCCTGCAGGCTGATGAAACGAAACGTCAATAACACCGAAAGCTCTTGTAAATTTGTAAATTGATCGTACCATATATTAGTGTTCAATGAATATTATTTTTTTATGTATCCACCATATGTTACCTAATATAAGTAGTCATTATAAATATTTTAACGTTATATATTAAACCACTGTTCTGCAGCATTGATTCGTCAACAGCAACATTCAGACCAGAGTAACGTTATCTATGTTGGCGACTAAATGTACGAGTTACCATCCCAGAATGTGATGCGTATGAAAATGTGCTTGGTCAAGGCTAAACATGTATATGTATTTCACTACTTGCATTATGTCAGAAGCAATGTTTTATTTAAATAAATTACTATTGTCCATTTAGGATATTCTGACAGTGGCGTCATTGTTAATGTATACCCAAAAGATTAAAACCATTGCTTCAATATGTAGAGTTTGGTTTGGTATTGAACTGTTGGCATAAGCTTTTATACTTGGGTTGACACCGTACTAGTTGATTGTTGCACTGCGTCACTGTATTTTTATCCTAACTGGACTGTACCTGTAATCTATTTCTATTATTTTTCCCAATGGTATCACACCATGTGGACGAATTGTATGCTGATTGGTTTTCATTTGTAGATTTGTATATTTAAATCCCAAATGTCTTGTCATAGCTCACCTTTCGAAGTAACCAATTTGATTTATTGTCGTGAGGTGATCGTGTGGGTTGGTTAAGTTTATTGTCAGGGTCATTTTCTCAAAGACTATCATATGTATCAACTAAAAACTAGCTTAGTTATTCACCATCACAAGATGAGTCCATGCTGACAAGGCTGATAACCATGTGACATATATTCATTGTGTTATCTGTCTTGGTTGCTATCACATACAAGAAAGTCGAGCTTCAAGTATACGTTACATTTTCCCATGGGTGATGTTTTGTTGAAAATGTGAATTTGTGATATTTCAAGTTCAAAATAAATTTGTCGATATTGGTATTAATTTTCAAATTGTTGAACATATCAGATTTACCAGGCGAATAGGATAAAATGACGTAGAAGAACAATCAAGCATACAGGGGCATTGATATATCAATCAACTCTAGCGTTTCACAGTAACATATGGAAATCGTTCAAATGAACAGTTTATGCCATGTGTATATTATACAAATGTAACCATTGTAAAACTATGTACTAAACTACTGATTAACATTGATCAGCAAAACACCCACGCAAAATATGTAGATTTCACATATTGGATGTATACCTATGATATCGTGTTCCTCTGTTGCTCAGTGTTTAGCGCTCTTGCCCCCTAACCCGGCGGCCCGGTTGCAAATCCACATATAGGTACTTGAATGCCTTTCAAATTTTAGCAAACTGACAAAAGCTGACTGACAAATAAAGGTTTGAAACAATAGAGATGGTAGACATGCAGAAGTGCACAGAATAACTACATAACTGAAATGTGAGTTGGACGTATAAATTGATCATATGGTTTCCATAGTTTGCGTCTAAGTATCAATGTCTGAGGTTATCACGACGATTTGTTACTGGCACATTGAAACAAGGCTGTAATACCATATCTGACAGCCTAACACTGCTCATTTCTACTGGCAATTTATATGTAAATAGCTCAGTTTGTTGTCAACAGAGTTCTTTGTATAGTCTGCAGACGATATTACTGGCCTTGTTTACAAATAAACATTGACAATCACATTCGTCTTAGATGTTAATGTTTGTTGGATTGTGTGTATGACTGCGTATACTGTTACTGCATAATCGCTGTATATGTCGTGTATCCCTGAGCTAAACATTTTTTGAATGAACAAATGATACTACAGTCAATTCAATGGACAAAATCCGACCTTGTATATCATCAGGAATTAAGGTGTTTCACCGCTTTTGAGTTGGGCGGAAGTTTAAAAATCGTAGTCACTCGGGTGTATTCAGAGCGTCTGTCAACCGAGATCAAATAATACAAAATGCTTAAAATGGATTTTTCAGCTTCCTCCAATGTCTTGAAATCACGATTGTACTGACTAGTTATTACGATTATATACTTTTAATGAAAATACAGAAACACACTTAGCTCAATCCCTACGGATGATTTATTCAAAATGATATTAAACACATAATCTAGCGAAAAGGTTACAACGTATTTAAAACGTTGTTGTATGCGCCCATATCAAACTTATTCAATAGTTTTAAACAGTATCCCGAGCATTTTAGAGGACAGTTCTTTTGCATTTATTCCTGAATAATATAAACTAATACATGCGGAAGTGCCCGAATAAAAACTATAAGCACCTTGAATTATTCACAATTTTTTGCAAATAGAATGATCGCGAAACGGATGCAAAACATTGATTAAGTTTGTTACCTCCCTTGTTTTCAGCATTTCTGAAATCACTTAAAGTGCAATTAAAATTAACTAACCGAGCAATTGTCATGAAATTGTGCGTGAAACTTCATTATTTGTCACTCTACTTGTTGCATGCATGAAAACAGTATGTCGTTCAACGATTTTTTACGTTAAACTAAAAAACGAAAAATTACATATAAGTATGAATGAAAAAATCAAATAACTTTCACAGTATAACATACAATTTACTGTTAGGTTTCTTATATACGAAATTTCATGTATACCAAATTTTATGAGGATTAAAGTAAAACTTTTTCGGTAAATTACAATTATCAGTTTTTAGGGGTTGTCCCCACACTCCAAGAATATCTTAAAAACTAGCGGAGAAAACTGTTGAGATTTTCCAGAATGATTGTTGTAAATGTGTTCTTTATAAATACAACAGGTTTTATATGCATTGTACAGAAAAATCCAACACCGTTGAAACACCTTATTATTATAAACAAAACAACAATACGCGTGTTGTTGGATTCGAACCCGCCGCTATTCTGGTATAAGAACACACAATTCGACATTTCTGAATACTCATCGGACAGGGATAACGTATATAAGCAAGATCTCACTAGAGGATATAAAGCTATCACCACACTCTCGTAATATTTAGAAATTATGATATATATGTCACGCATCTCATTTTTTACTTTGTTTTAACAACAAATACGCGGGTAAGAATTTTTAAACGCAATTTGCTGAATGTTAACTACAAAGTTATAACGAATATTAAATTTTAATTCGTTTGTCTCGCGAACCTCACATGCTTTAGTTACATTGACATTTCAATTTCTTTCAACGTCTGATAATAGTGATTGGAAGAGGTTAAGTTACATTGTTATATAGTTTTCATACAATTTATTTATCTCTTTTATTTTCTCGGAAGCAAAGTTTAGACAACAATAAGACTATGGTTAGAACAATATTCTCTTCTGCTTAGCTGGCGTAAGATTTTTAAAGGCATTACTCGAATATGAATTGTGTGTACTCACGTATAAGCGATGCCACTAGACCATGCAATACGTGGTATGAAGTATTAGGGTTTGATACTTTAATCAGCTGAATTGTCGTTTTATTTGTTTGTGGTATCAATGGAAGTCGTTCTGGTTTTCATCCAGGAGGAGAGACAAGCACGTTTGCTATGTCGTTTTGAATATGTAATGAAATATCGACTTTAGGTATTGATTGGGATTCTAATTATTAGCGAAACTGGGAAAGGCACAGTAACATTCAAACGAACTCTAATAAAAAATGATTGAGACGGGATTTGTAGCTGTGCACTGACATGCTGTGATGATTATTGACGCGGAAAATGAACAGTAAATCAAGCGATATTGAGAAAATGGCAAAATGCACCCAAAAAACGCTGTAATTGCATTGACGGTATTGCTTTCTTGGAAGTCTATTTGATTTGCCTCGAAGTGGTTCTTTTTTGAATTCGGAATGAAGTGAACATCTTACGATGTTTTATAAATAAATTGATTCGATTACGTGCATATTGACATCCTAAACTCCGGCTGATTGTTTGACAAGACACACAGAGAGCAATACATGTCTTGTCAATAATTTGAAAAACATAAGTTATAGGTATGGAAATGAAATACGAGCTTGTTTGATGTGTCGTGAGCAGAGCTGGAGGCTAGATACTTTAAACTACAGTCCAGTGAGGATAAAATACAGTGACACAGTGAAACAATCCAATAGTTCGGTGTAAAAACAAGTATAAAGGCTTATGCCAATAGTTCAATACCAAACTAAACTCTACCTATTTAAGCAATGGTTTTAATCTTTTGGGTACACTGCCACTGTCAATTTATCCTAAATGGACTATAGTATACTTATGTTTGTATTCTTCTCTTTCAGTTTTGTGACATTGTCTATTTGGGGGTACAATAAATGTCATACACGGTAGTAACGACATTACATTTAACCCACCCCTTCGGTTAACTAGTACAAGTAGGATTAACTGTGAGACTAGTGAAGTGTTCTTTTTCAGTTGTATTACACTATTCAATGAACTCGAATGCAATTATAGGAGGTGGTTGTAATGTTAGATAAGTTAAGTGTCAAGTAAAGCCTTGATATAAACATTGACCATGTACGTCCCCACATGTGGTGTATTGAATTTGTAACACTGTGGTGTTTTATGATTTATTTAACTCCCAAATAAGCCGCGTACTCAGCGATTTCCGTAAATGCATACTGTAAGACTAGGATATCTTCTCAGGACATCTTTATAAATAATTGTTTATCGAATGGCATCCAATATTCATATTACTGCTGTATGTCTGAGGCTCATATTAACCCTCGTCTGATAAATTTGTCTAGTGCAGTTTTATATTATAAATGTTATTATTAATATTGTAGTGTAAACATTGCTCTTTGAAAACCATGTGAGTTTGCTTCTTATTTTCATGATACAGTTTCGCTGCGACTAATATAATGAATAAGGATTTGCATCTTCAAATCGCTGGGTTAGAACAAAGACCTAATTTACAATAATTTAGGTCTTTTGTAAAATGAGAAGGTCGTACGTATTAAATTCTACTTACGTCCTTATAAGACTCATACATAGTTGTCGTCTGCATTACAAGGCACTTCTTGTCATGTTGACCAAAATGAAGTCCAAATAGTTGGTTTTCCACAAATAAAGAGACAGTTTTTTCTTGTTTTCTTGAAATAGTGATTAATATTATATGTTCTTTCAACCTTTTCTTTCTAAGCCAGCGAAAAACGTAAATCATTATGATCAAATTGCATATTTTAAAAGATCTCTCTAAAACTCTCTATGTATTTTTACCGTGTATGTTTACGAAATACAAATGCAATTTTAGTATATTATATGAGTCGAGTTTTTTTTCAAATAACAAGGGGTTGTCTACCTTTGTAGATTAGTTTTCGATACAAATAAGTAACAGGAAGGACATTTCAACATACCAAGTCAAACAAACTATTGACGCCTTATGAACGTGTTTGTCGTGTGATTGTTTACCATAGCTATAGCATCAGACCATCCATTGAACAACGAAAAAACCCCATCAAATACTTTTTTTTAAAACAAAGCACCAATGATGCAAAAAATAAAGACTCTTATATATAACACGTTTCGCAAATTTTAGTACAGCAAATGACTTTGTACGCTGTTACAATTATGTATACGGTTTTTATGGTCGTTTTCCTGCAGACACTTCACATGCTGTTATCATAAACAGAGGCAAACCTAGATGCATTAAATCATCATTTGGCAACACAATCTCCTAGTTTTATAAATGGAAACCTTGTTGGTGGGTTGGAACATTCGTGCATTTGTTCGGCTGATGTCCGCTAAAGGCATCCGTAGATCACACATTTTGTCAGCTTATCAAGGTATGAGAAAGATGTTGATTCGACTGTGGATGCATTTGAACCACTACTCGTCAAATATTCAATGTTGTTCTCATAAAACGATATGATGTACTAGTTATCCGAAGAAAACAACAATTGTCGAAGGATTATCAATTAACAAATATTTTAAAAATTGTATGTTTCCAAAAACAAGAACTACATGTAATATATAAGACTTTAGTATATTAGTATATAATACCCTCAAACTCTCACCTGGCACTCTCAGTGGAGGTCTCGAGAGGCGGTGAGTGTGAGTGTGACCTAAATGGGATTCAGTGGAAGTTTGGCAGGCACTAACGGATATTGGGTCGCACTGGGAATAGAATCAGGAGGATTAAACAGGAATAAAAGTGATTGTGAAAGAGGAAGTTGGGTTACGAACAATTTGAACCGGATTTAGACGTACTGAACACTGCAAGAAAAAAACTATTTTCCGTGTTCAGGCTTTTAATATATGCTTTAAGTACCCGTTCATAACATTGACAACCCAACGCTGTGCATGATGGCATGCTCATTTGAATACATGTCTTCAGTTGAGTACTAGCACGTGTGTATATCATATTCCCAGATCGTTCATTCATGGGTCAATAATAGAATATAATGTGCGTCACAAATGGAAGAACATAAATCCTAGTTCATTAATTACGATAGCAAGATATAATTATATATGTATCATTGATTGCTTTCTATATTAATGGTCATTTCATTCAACCGTACTCTGTCTTAATAACTTAATTAACATTCTCCCTTAATAATTAACGAATGATTATGTTTCACATTATGTCGAGATCACCACTTTACTGCTTAAATCATTCAGACCCGCTCAGGGAATATTCTGTGCTTTGTTTTGGAATTAGTTGTTTGTATAATTAATTAAGTTTTCATTGAAGTGATCAACCTTTCCAATAAAATATCATTTCAAGTCCCTACTGTGGAATTGCGTTTAGCATAGCACACACTGAATTGTCTTCATAGGAGGAATTGCTGCCTTTTGAATGCATAATGTAATTCTGTCGTCATGTATTGATTTAGTAACTTAAATACAATCACCTCTCATGAGCTTATTCTGTTCCCATCATACTGAACATATCTCCTCAATGACTAACTCAAGTTCTGTCATAGTGAATATCTGAAGCAATGATATATTGCTTTTTTTCTTGGATAATTGCGCTAAATAGTTTCTTAATTGAATGCTTACTTTCACTTCAAAGTGAATCAAAGTGTATCTATCTATAGTGTTTTCCAAGTGCTAAAGACATTTTGGATTTAATGGTGAATGTCGTCATGTGAATTGAGAAATATAACTTCTACATTATTATTCATATTCAATATTACATTTGTATTTAAATACGACACAAGAAACGGAAACTTGAAAGAAAAATGAAAAAGTTTTCTACAATATTGCGGCGTAACAGACTTGCGTTAGTTGTATGTTTTTGTGGATTGTTCATGTGCGCACTTACTTCATCAGTTCTCTATTTCTTTGGACGTGAAATACAGTATCAAAGTAAGTACATATACACATAATAAAGTTGTATGACAATTTTGACCTGGTTATAAGTTTATAGTTACGAAATATTATTTTATAACCATCTTGATTGGTCTTTTTAACATTCTTGTTGGGCGTGTTGAGATTATTTACACTGGCTGCAGTTCCAATTTAGATGCATTAAGTGCATGAATATGTAAGCAAAGTGGATGTAACCACTACTTTGTACTGCACAATCTACATATTATTACATTATCACTTACACCACGGCACGAGAGTTTAATAAAGCCACGTTAGTTTGATTATATAACTACACGTACAGTAATTTGTTTATGCATGTATAGTTCTGTATATTTTGAAGATACCTTTCAGAATTTAATATCATGAGCTAACTTACATCTACGTAACAAACATATCAGAGTCCACAATGACATAACCGGGTAAGCCTTGGAATGGTGTGAGTAATGTCTTATTCTATAAGGTTAAGTTGAAACGTATGCCCAAAATGTGCATTTATGAATAATACATTTCGTATTGAGTTTATCATTGCATGTGTAAACAGTTGGACGATGTCCCAACCATTAAATATTTGGAATATTTATATACTATAAGAACACAAGTGCGATTATCAAATATTTATGATTCAGTTTGAGACTGGTGTTGTCTTGTCAAGTTTCTGTAAGTGTGGCTATATAGTTTCACATAATGCGTGTCAGTCGTTTTCCATATCGTTCATAATGCGTGTCAGTCATTTCTTCATATCGTTCATAATGCGTGTCAGTCATTTCTTCATATCGTTCATATGAAAAACATGCATTACAGTCATCAATTAAACCAGAAACTTGTGACCGAACTTCATCTGATTCTATAACCTTCGAGAATAATAAACTGGATTCTTTAACCCAAAAATAAGTCGGCTTCATATTTTGAAGATTGCGATGGCCAGTAGTTTGAGAGCTTTTTAACAAAAGTGCTCTAATCTTTACAGAAATAACTGCATGATCACTGATTAATGGAAGGTAATCATGAACATGAAATACAAAATTATACAAAATTCCAGAAACAATACCGTAGTCGACAACACTATTGCCATTATATTTAAAACATGTAATATGCCGATAGTATGCCGACGTTCATGACGTCAATGTTGACACAGTGAGCACATTTCGCGTAAAACGCTTTTTTGCTTTTACGGATATATAATAAAAGGAATATCACTGCAGTTGTGTTCATACGTCTGTCCGTATTACCTCTCGTTGCTTGCGTTATACCGTATCACGCTCGACCTAACGGTCTTGCGAGATACAGTATTGCACAAGCAACTCTATGTAAAACGCCCGCCGTATCAACACACTGTCGTGATATTTCATATATGCAATGGATACCATTTCAGCAAATATCCACAATTCTCAAATGTTTGAGGATACTGGTGAAATCATACCTACGTCAATGTGAAGTTTCAATATTTCTTTTGGGGTCATTAATCTTTCGTCGTACCCCTGGGTCCCCCTTACGTACTTCGAGTGTATTCGAATAAAGCTGTTTGGTATTTCATATATCCAAATGTAACCGAGATGCTAGATGGCATGTTCCACTGTTTGTGGAATTGGTGTCTACAATACACAATCAATTTTAAGGAATACTGACATCGAGAGCATTTCGAAGCTGTATTAAGCATACATTGTAAAAAATTCAATACCTAATACAACGGGACAAAAGCTTTACAAACACAGAACATTCCCATCAAGAAGGAGCATGGTTTGGTATCAATAGAATATATTGCATAATAAAGGAATAGCTACAGGAATATACACTCACTTAGTGTAAAACTGCTCGAAACAAAGAAATTTTCCCACAGACAAACGAGGTCAATAGTTCAATTGTTAAATCTGACGAAAAAATCCGAATGATCACGACTATATCTCGTTTCGGATTAAATTATAACGTAATGTCTGAAGTTTCCCATAAACACTGGGCACGCCGTTTTTTTTGCAACTTGAAAACCCGTTACTTGGGACGGCTGTTTTTTCAGCTTTGACGAAGTAAATATTTGATTTTCAATCTTTCATATTGTGATCCATTTAAGTCTCGTAGCGCGGAGTACCACATTCATTATTTTTTCTGAACAGATTTTGTACTATTTTTTCATTCGTTTTTTTAAACTATTTGGTAGAGGAATCCTTTCAGAAAAAATGCTGACCATCTGATTGTGACAACCCTTAATGCGTACTCAGTGCTACATGAGATTTATGCATCACAATCTGGTAGAAAGAAAATCAAACATATACCTGAAAAAAAAACAGCCGTCCCAAGTAACGATTTTTCCAGTTGTACAAATAGAGGGTGTACCCAGTGATAAACATATTGTAGATATAGTTCACCGACTTGTACATATGTAATGATAGTGTTTCTGCTAAGTGTGATTGATTTAATTGCAGTCACTGAAAATTGTCGGTCATTAATATTTTATTGGTGTAATGAGGAGATAGCGCGATGCAAATAGATCGTGTAATGATATGAAAATTTCAAAGAATGTAGTTGTTTATGCTCCTCTAACGGATAATCTTAGTTTGAGGTAATTCTCGGATTGGAAGCTTGGGGGTTGTTCTGATGTATACGAGAAGGTCAGGATTTTGCTGCGTTTCATTTGGTCACTTGGTATTTCTTTGTGAAATTATGTCATACTGCTCTTTTACAGTCATTACAGTCTTACCCAAACTGGGTGTTATCATCAT
Organism: Spisula subtruncata; assembly: GCA_963678985.1. NCBI lineage: Eukaryota > Metazoa > Mollusca > Bivalvia > Venerida > Mactridae > Spisula > Spisula subtruncata. The sequence continues at coordinate 14,896,040 of OY787669.1, forward strand.
GAACATTCGAGAATTCAGTCAAAACTTAAATGAATGGCAGACCCAGTGCACGACCATTTTGATACCCCCGCGTATAATGGTGTTTTAGCATGTGGAGGTACCCTCACATACATATAAAGGTGTTTGAGCATGTGTATGTACACATCTTGTTTCATGGTCTAGACATGTTTCCCCTGAATTTATACATGTGGCGATCAGATGTTTTGACCGGTTTGTTCTGATGTTAGACTTAAAAGTGTTGGTCAGTATCGTCTTGCTTTTCTGCAAACAATCAACATAATATTGTCATAAAACAGAGATGACGATCAAGTGTTTGTTTATAGTACTCCCAGCGGAGTTCCATATCAAACTATACAATGTATTATATCGTTAATGAAGCTAATGTCTTGTTGTGCTTCATTATTCTTCCCACATAATGAGCTACCATGGTATAATCACCCCTTGTTATTATTTCCATATAGCTACAACTAAACTGGCACTAAATCATCATCTGGGAATAACGGTAATATTTATGAAACGCGAGAACGAATCCCCTTTATTGTGTCTCCTATTGGAATCGTTTTTGATATTAGGTTTTCTCGTTAATTAAACACTGCAATTAAATTTTGGCTAATATCGTAACTTTTCATGTTCTCGTAAAAACATCCATGTAATATTTCCTCCCAAATACTCGACATTGACCTCGGTACCAGTACTACGTTATTTGAGAACAAAACAATAATATAATTATTTCAGGTATGTTTTAATACCGTACAGATAGTTGGTCAATAATTGAATATATCCAAGCACGTGTACAGTTTGTGTGTTAATAGTCCATGTGACAGACCGAAATCCATTACCAAATTGGTGAACAGATCCAACAATGGTTTTCGGTTAGCTTGATATCTAAGCTGTCCGAAATCAGTTGATGGACTTGCAGGACATTTTGCCAAATGACCTTTTGGTAGCCATCTTTAAAGATGGCCGCCGTTATTTTAAGCAATGAGAGGGTTTAGGAAAACTTCAATTATTCCTCACTCACATGTGCTATCGGCTTGTGATTTGTCTTAAACTGTTCGCAATTGAACTGCGCATGTAGTAATATATTAATATAAATAATATGATATGGTTATTAATTAATAATTATTGATTTTTTAAGGAAATTATGATATTTTTCGATTTTTTTCGTTTATTTTTCTCTTTCAAATCGGATCTGAATGTGTATTTGACCATTTGTTGATTGTTATATGCAGCGGTTGATTCTTGGCGTCCATAATAAACATTACATTGACAGATTTTCATTTAAAAATCCTTCATGAGCCAGGAATATTGGATACCTAAAAGTTTAATAATAGTCCTGTCTATAAATGGGATATTAAGGTTACACCCAACATTGGATTGTATTGTAAATATTTTTTGGTTTTCTGTTAGGGAATATGTTGCAATTGAAGAATCTGAATGATGACCAGCTGTCATCATTGAGCATTTTGTGAAAATCAAGATGGCCTCCAAAATGGCCGCCGAAATCAGAAAAACAATCAGAGATGCCAGAAATTAGTTACAAATTTCTTTTTCGCCGATTGGTTATAGTTAAAATGTTTTAAACACATGTATTTATAATAAACCTATCGTTATTCGTCGATTAAAATAATGTGGGATGGCATCCATGTCGGCTGAAATCAAAATGGCGGTTACAACGGCCGCAATAATTGACATATTGATATATTATATTAAAACATTTATTTAAATGATTTTATTGATATCGGAATTAAACTAGTTAACTAAAATTCAAATAAGAGTTTGATTCGACTCTATTGATATGTTGCCTTATTCAAAATGGCGTCCAAGATGGCCGCCAAAATCAGAAATATGTCGGTGGTGCAAGAGAATAGTTACATAAATTACTATTGTTGCTAATTGGCAGTTGTGTAGATGTTAAACAGTATCTATTCAATCCTAGCATTATTAATTGTGTGAAATTATTAAAGATGGCATACAAATGTACTAAGAAATCAACTACCGGCTGTAATTGCCATCATAATTGCTGAATAAGCATACTTTATTAAAATCGTATAGTGTGTTCAAATAGTTTTTATTTGTATTGAACATTTTATTAATCAGACATGCATTATGGTTTGACTTCAAAATGGCAGCAAAGATGGTCACTTAACATTACATAAGTGGGGAATAAATTGTAGGTGCTTCTTCTTTCTGTATTGCATATATGGTCGTCCTCTTTGGCATTATCGTACCATTGAAATTTAATTTCAAGATCGTGTGAGCGGCGAGTTATTTTTGTAAAAAACGAATAATCATGAGTATTCACTATAAATAAGACCCATCGAGAAGGCATAATCGCTGTTGACAATGCTCTTGGATCTGGTTCTACAGTTTCCAACCAAAGTCACCAATGATCTGCCTGATGTTGCTTGTTGTGCTAAAGTAACGTTTGACAAATTGCGTCCAATATGCTGAACTGCCTCCAGATGACAAATATTTGCCCTGGTTGATCCTTTGCCGAATTTGCGTATTCAAGGATTGGTTTGACATGTGTCTGGTAACATCATACCCCTAATCTGTTTCGATAGTTTGTCAAGTTTGTCCAGAAGTAGGCGATGCTGTTATTGGCTTTCCTCACAATGGTAGCAACATTGGTACTCAAGGATATTCTTCTATGTATACCCCGATGTACTTATGTCTGCCACAACTTGTAACGTGTCATGCTGTTGTGGATGATAAACGGAGTCTTAACACGTGTTCTCTTCATAGTGATGCGGGTGACCATAAACTTGTAAGGATTAAATGACATCAACTATGGACCCTCAGATTCATTGCTGTAGTCTGTCCATGTCATCTTGTTAGACTTAAGCATTTTCTTTAGTAATTACCCTGCTCAGGAGGTTGTTGTCGGCAAGCAGATGGCGAGTAGATGTTGCATGAATTAGAAGGTGGTAGATATACAACAGAAAAAAGTGGTCCATTGACTGATGGTACGCCTAGTGTGACTGGTGCTGTGTTGGTGGACTGTTCTCCGACCGGTACTTATTTGGTTCTGATTGCAAGAATTATGCTAGTACTATTCCTGCCCAGCAGGTTCCACTGATATTGTAATAATTCAGTTTGCTGGCTTGCCTCTCCTTAGACCGAAGGCTTTGCTGAAGTCCCGAAGGACGGACCAATCTGATCTGATGGAGTGCAGCTGGCTCTCATTGAATATCTTTCTGAACCATGTTGTCAGTCAGCTAGTATCTAAAACGTGTCAAGAAGGGCCATGATCTGGCTTTGAAGTAACGGTGTGAGCTCGACCAGTTCACTTCACGCAGACTTGATTGAGGTGGACCAGTAGTTGCTAGGTCACTATAAATTGGTCTCCCGTGGGTGTGACGTTCTAGTCTCAAGGGAGAATAGTATTCCAAAAACTTGTGTGGAATCGTTGCTCCATGCGGACCGTGACCAGTTATATTCCTTTTCACACCCAGTTTTTCCTCACCTCAGTTGTTCGTAATACACTATCATCCCAGTGTCTGCGATGAAATTCATGTCTTCCGCAGATCATCTGCGTCTCCATAGAGATTCTCTTGAAGAGTTGTGTCTGTGGGCCACGTTGCAGTTCGATCTTGATTGTGTCTTCTGCATCTTTGGAGGACATGATCAACAGTTTGTTCTTCTTCCCCGCATGGACGGAACCAATTTGAACTTCCGGTACATATGATGGTTCAGCCTGTTGTGCCCTGGGTTAGTCGTACCATAATTACTTGTTCTGACCTGTTAAGGCGATGGTAGGGATCAGCAACTTGTCTTGGTCTTGTGAAGTTCTTGATAATGGTAACTTTCTCTTTATATCTCACTAGTACTGGTGGTTGTGCTGACTGTGCTCCCAGCTTTGCCAATTCATTTGTTGTTTCATTTCCAGGCATTCCACAGTAGGCAGGAATCCACTGTTGGGCTAGTTTGCAGTGAGTACTAAGGTTATGTAGTATTTTGGCTAGTTCTGGTGTTTTGTTGTGAGCTTCGGTCTACGCACTGTATTTACTGCAGTGCTTCCCTGTGGCTCTGTGGTGTCTCTCTTTGTTGCCTGGTGTATATTAAATGAAGATTCAAGCACCTCCATCTTTGATAGCTTTGTTGGCTGAGCCATCAGTATAGACATGGGTCCATATCTCAGCAGGGTATTCTTGGCTCATCATGGCTAGTGTCAGGCTCCTTCGAACACGCCTGGCTCCAGTTTAGGGATTTCACAGTTACTGCAGACAAATCATTTGCTAATGGTTGACTATGCCATCCCTGACTAGAGGTGTGCATGTTATGGTCAAATGAGGTGCAAATTAGTTGTCTAACTTCTTGGTTTCGTGTACAAAGCTGCTTCGCTTGATCCGATGTTTGGTAAATCCAGCTAATCTTGTAGCCATTGGGTGGTTCGGTATTGATCTGAACTTCTCCTCTTCAAGCATGACTTTGGTTTGCCTCCGCTGGATACCAGTGAATTTTGCGATGAATTCAATCGGTGTAGACTTCGAAGCATCAGTCATTATGCGCAACGCTTAGTTCTGGACCTTGCCGAGAGCTTGGCTGTTGTTATCCAGTTTGTCTATATTGAAGTTGTGCGGAATGCACACTTCTTCAACATAGACGCTTGACTTTTCCGATTACTACTAACAATGGTTGGAAATACCTGGGATGGTATATGGGGTTATAATTTGATATGGTACGTTGGCATATTCTCTAAATAACATTCATAATGTGTCAATATCAGTGGTATGAGAAATAAATTGTCTACAAATACGGACAAGTATGGCAATGGTAGGTGTTGTCTGTAATCATGCCAGTTTCCAAGTCGATATCTGGTAAATTGATGAGCCTGTTAGCCATTCTGTTGATGTTGGGTAGGCAGGTTGATTGTGGTTGACTTCATAAAAGCTGGGTTGCTGATGGTGGTGGGTCACTGCTGGGTGATCGGTAGATTAGTGTAATGGTGAGCAGAACGCTTCCTTTGCATATTGATGGTGCTGCTGTGAATTCGGTGTATGCGTCGAGTTTGATGTATGATGAGCTACTACTTTTCTTTGACGGCAATGTGAAAATAAAACATGTATTACTATGCATGAAGAATACATTATACATATACCACGTTACCAACCCAACATACACACACATTGAACAATCAGTGCCGGTGGTACACAATATTGATCGTACTTGACTTAAGGATAAGGACAGCCAACCAGATAACACCATAGTAAACACTTGGTCAGTTACAGGCGATGCGACTATTTGGCTATCCTTATTCTCCAATTAGATAAGATACTCCCATTTGAACATACATGGTTGGCAACCATCTTAGAAGTCATATCAAATATACTGCACATAAAGTGTCCTAATGTTACAGTAGATCTATAGTTTTAACCTATAGCAGTATTCACATTAACACATTCCATTACGATACATGATTAAATGCAATTTTTCAGTTTGACATACCTGTATGCGGCTGCCATTTTGTCGAAATTATGATTTCAGCCTTCATTGATATCATTTTAAATGGGATAAGTCGATCAGCAAATATATATAATGTTATATTTTATACAGTATATTTAAGTTGTAATTATCTTTGGAAAACTTACACTGCTCATGATCACAAAAGTATCAATTTGTAACTTCTTTGGACCACTAACGCAATATGTAATTGGTTTTGGAAGCCATTTTGTCCGCCATTTTGAATCAGCTAATGGTTAAATGCTTAAAACTGAAATATTTCTTGGAGCATTTATTACATATTACAGTTCAACAATTTATTTTACACCACTTCAACTTAAATTGTGATAAAACATTTTCCTAACAGCTTGTCATTTTAGCCACCATATTGATTCCAGCCATCACGGATGCCTTTTTACATTCACTAACTCAATCAATAATATTGAATATAAATATATAATTATGTTTAAAACATTTAAACTATAACCAATCTGCAATAAGACGATTTGGTCCTTATTTCTGGCACCTCTGATAGTTTTTCTGAATTTTGGCGGCCATCTTGGACGCCATTTTGATTTTCACAAAATGCTCAATGATGCCAGCTGGGCATAATTCATATTCTTCAATTACAACAAATTCCCTAACAGAAAACCAAAAATATTTACTACACAATCCAATGCCGGGTATAACCTAAATATCCCATTTATAGACTTGACTATTAATCAACGTTCAGTTATCCAATATTCCTGGCTAATGAAGGATTTTAAAATAAAAATATGTCAATGTAATGTTTATTATGGACGCCTAGAATCAACCTCGGCATATAATAATCAACAAATAGTCAACTACACATTCAGATCCGATTTGAAAGAAAAAAATTAGCGACAAAAATCGAAACATATCATAATTTCCTTAAAAAATCAATAATTTTCAATTAATAACCATATTATAATATTTATATTTATATATTATCACATGCAGGGTTCCATTGCAAACATTTTAAGACATATAACAAGCCGATAGCCCTTCTGAGTGAGGAATAATCGCAGTTTTACTAAACCCTCTCATTGCCTAAAATAACGGCGGCCATCTTTAAACATGGCCGCCAAAATGTCATTTGGCAAAATGTCCCGCAAGTTCATCAACTGATTTCGGCCAGCTTAGATATCAAGCTAACCGAAAATCATTGTTGGGTCTGTTCACCTCTTTGGTAATGGATCTTCAATTTTCAAGACCTGGGACATGGACTATAAGCGAAGCAGGTACCAACCACTGATGTCTCTCTCATATCTGTATGTATTCGATATATCTGCTTCTGTGTGGTTGTAAGTTTCTGACCGAAGTGAAAGTTGTATAGGAAATATACATAGTCTTATAACACTATTATATAGTTCCACGTGTATTGATGGAGTTACTTCAATGTGAACACTCTACTCATGAATGAAACAAGTCGAGTACGTACTTCCACCGTCAATGTCTGTCAATGGTTATTGGAGTTTGGGAAACGCACGTCTAGCTTAAAAGACACGCGTATATTAATAATGTAGTCAGTGTTCATCCTAGCATGGATTGTGGTACAGTAATTCTAACTACACTAATAACGTAGTATGATGTTAATTGTCAACAACAAAATGTTTGAAAAATGTTGTCAAGTGAACGGTGAATTCCAGTTACATTTACTCCGCGTCTTGTTGAAGTTTGTGTTAACTATTAAATGAAGTAAAAACTTAAATGTAAAAATGCAGAAAGTTTCAAGATTATGGCGCCGTAATAAGCTGGCGTTGGTTGTGTGCATAAGTGGATTTTTTATGTGTATATTAGCCTCGTCAGTTCTATATTGGTATGGAAGTACTGTACAGCATCAAGGTAAACAGACAAACACTTGTTGTTCTATGCATCAGACATGTTTATATAGCATAGTTCATGTTGTACTGGCTCAGTATTTACTATGCTTACATTGTTGACTAGGTAATGTAACTTCTATGTAGTATATATACGCTATTTCATGCCAGACTATGTATTCATTCAGACAATTGCCAGCTATTTTATGTATGATACTTGTAGTGTACTTCACTATAACCATAGAACACGATTTCACTGGTACATACTGGGAGTGCTTTGCATTCCGTGTCATACTTCATTTTCTACATGTCTTAAGGTAAGGGTTGTGTTATAAGTAAGATGGTCTCTGGAGAGAAGCATACAGAGAAAGGTTATTTAATGCTAGAGGCGCATGTATCATCAATGTAAATGTAACCCTTTTGTGTTTATAGATAGTAATCTTTGTCAATGGAACTTATTATACATTTGTTGAAGAATGATATTCATACTGGGTACACATAGTTGGTTACATATTTACGAAACAATTCTGAATTGTGTTGGGATAACGTCGTATCCGCAACATTTACTCTAGTACGATAAGATTTCATAAGATTGTATCAACCGTATGATTAAACTGTTTAAATTTATTTATACCTTATAACTCTGTATTATCAATAAAAATGCTACATATTCAACGTACGCGACTATAAGTTTTACGCGACGCACTTGTTCTAGAAGTTGTTGACTGAAAGCTTAACTTTGTTTATGTTCTATCACCTTCTTACAATGTAACAATGAGACACAAGACAAGCTTGGAATGCTCACCTCACATTCAAGTTATACTATCCTTTATAACAACAATACTACTAACAGTGCACAAGTTTGGAGCTTGTTTCTTAAATACAATGCTCGCGGAAATACTTCTCTCTTCTTGGAAACAGAACATCTCCGTATTAATGAATCAAGAGAACCTGCTAAGTGGCTCTCAGGTCAAAACTATTTCACCATTCTGCGCGCACTTGTGTCATCTAGTGCTGTGTTATTTGATACATAAAACTAAATGACCACAGCCAGACTTGCCGACAAGTATCATTTACTCATATCTCTTTCCTTGTACATACACTCAGGGACAAAAGAAACGCAAAACATATGTAATGGTATTTTTCAAAGTTATTATTTTTTCAAATTCACTGAAATTTTACACAATCATTGGTGACATAATAATGAGCCATACTTTAAAATTTCAGTCATTTCTGTCATTGAATAATATTTTTACATAGGTTTTAATCTAACAGTCCAACATTGCTAAAGTCACATTTTGTCACTTTTTTGATCTGGCGTAAGCACAACGAACATCTCTGCGCTTTAAACATCAACGATATAATATTTATGATGAATGGTTGTGGGATAATGTTTCACTCACGAATAAACGCCTCTCATGTGCTGTAAAGCCAAGAAAATCATAGACGAAGTTTCAAATCATTGTTCATATAAATTGATTGTTATCACCTACAAATTGCAAACTAAAAACTGTACATGCATGTTAATGATTTCGGTTGTTAGAAAAGCACTAGGAAACACGTGCATTATGTTAATGATAGATTAATTTAGTCAGTGTTTATGATACTGCCGTTAAAATATTCTTTTTAAGAGATGTGACGTTGATTGGCTAAATATTAACGACTTTGAAGTGTATCGTTATCGTCTTTAATGTAAATTGAAAAGAAAATGAATCAAAATGAACGTGCGATATTTTCAAAAAGGAACTTTATTTTTTCAAACAAGTTGTCATTTTGCATACCCGTGGGCTCCTATGTATCCTAGCTGTAATTCTAGCTGACCGGAAGCGGTTCCTGTGATATAGAATGCGTATGGTCCCGTCTTGTCTTTGAGTGGTTATCATTGGTTTCCCTGTGTGTTTGCGGTCCTTAACCGTTCCAGAGGCCTGGTATTGTTCATGTAGCCTTCCAATGATTGAAGGGTGGTAATGAAATTGTCCGACAACATCAGAAGAACTCGAACCCATTTGGAGCAGTCCGATTGCTTCAGACCGTGTGTGTTCAGGCAAACATGACATGATAAAGTTATTCTAAATGTTTTTATTTGATGAGTTTTCATAAGGGTTATGTATACACTGTCATTTGGCAATAGAAATGTTCCGCTTTGAGATTTCGCACGTGCTCCATGTGCGAAAAATAGGTTTTACCCTAAACTGGTAATAACCGGTTACAAACACATTTAATTATGTAGAAAACGTGCTGATATGTCAAGGTTGTAACCCATGTATCATTTACATTAAACGAAAACAATATATCGCACTTATTAAGAAAAATATGACCCGCGAAAAAGTTTTGCGTTTCTTTTGTACCTGAGTGTATTAGTGCTTAAGCTCTACAGCAATAGTAAGAGAAATTAAATAACTTATACTAAAAAATGTGTAGCATTCGAACGATAAGTGCTTAAGATTTCATTCATACATTCATGGCATGCATGTAATAGTGTATCAATTATTTATGATAACAGGTATATTATATAGATTCCATCACTTATCGCTTACAGTTATTGTTAATGTATTTCTGAATAATAACATGCTTTGTTTGATACGTCAGTCTTCAACGTTCTGTATGTAGATCTACTCAAAATGATCACGTGGCCCATTAATTTAGTTAGCATCATTATTTGCGTTAGAAACGTATTATCTGAAGTATATAAAGAAGTTGAAAAGAACAAGTTATTTTATCTAGAGCAGATATAGTTTCTCTTATCTGGTCGCTAAGACACACCAACAACCAGGTTTTACATACACATGTTGTATTACTATTCTGTTCAGAACAAAACGTACCTTGATGTCTTCAACAGCTTCATCTGTAGTTGGTCATGCTTATACATCTCGTTTTTCTGTAACGTTGATATTGTCCACAGTCTACTTGATCCAATCCCTTGAAGAGTGAGCTAAATTGGTTTTGTTTCACTATCTGAGAATATGACTCTGCTTTTAGTTGTGCGACTCCGGGGGTTTCAGATGTCGATGTTTTGTTGTAAAATTATGGATGTATCATATTGTAGTCGGCTTGGTTGATTTGTATTTCTGAATGTGTACATTGAGTTATGGTGCAAAAAGATTTTTTACTTCTGGTTGACCTATTCTGGAGCTTGTCATTTTGGATGGAGCTCATAACCCACATCACATTGTGCTTTCGTTTTTTTTGTAGTGTGAACGAATACAAACGCAACCAATGTTGTACAGAAACTAACCGATATTTTATAACAAAATGAAAATAACTGTACAATTACTATTTCATAATGAATATAGTAATGAATAAATGAATAATCAAATAAACAAATTTCGGAAATTAAATTCAGTTAAAAATGCATTGCCTATTCTCTAATATATAGCTGTAAAGAACATTAAATCGATACTTCACACATCATCTGTAATCTAGACATCACTTGTAACGATTTAAAAAATACATTTAAGTATTGTCTAATAAGGGAAGCGAATATAATTTTGGCAGGGTAGTTCAAACTGTCAGATTTTGATCACAAATTGCAGACAAAACAATATGCTCCCTACCGTGATCATATAGCAATAATGTTGTATTATTGTCTTATAAAAGATAGCTTTATTAAATAACTCCAATGTTATTTCGACAATTTTTATTACAATTGTATCTTATTGGGGGAAAGATACACTCCTTAAGATTAATACAAACGTTCTATAATTTGATAACGTATGAGTTTCTGTCTTCCATGCTATATCATTCGGCAAATGTTAATATGAAAATAACAGGATGACACACAGGAAATAAATTATATAATATTTCAAAGCTCGTATTAATATTCTGCAATTCAGACAAACGTTTCATCTTGTACACCACCATGAGTTATCACAATATTATCACAATAGCCAGCAGCGCGGTCTGTTGATATTGTATATATGTGTGATATATTTAAAGTCATGCATTACTCTTACTGCAGGCTGATGAAACGAAACGTCAGTAACACCGAATTCTCATGTAAATTTGTAAATTGATCGTACCCCATATTACGTCAAGTGTTCAATGAATATTATTTTTCGATGTATCCACCATATGTTACCTATTATAAGTAATCATTATAAATATTTAACGTTATTTATTAAATCACTGTTCTGCAGCATTCATTCGTCAAGAGCAGCATTCAGACCAGTTTGAGCTTGAAGAGTAATATAATATAATATATCTATGTTGGTGACTAAATGTACGAGTTACCATCCAAGAATTTGATGCGTATGAAAATGTGCATGTGATAGATAATACATGTATATGTAATTCACTGACTACATAATGTCAGAAGCAATGTTTTATTTAAGTAAATTTCTATAGTAAAGTTATGATATTCTGACAGTGACGTCATTTTTAATGTATACACAAAAGATTAAAACCATTGCTTAAATATGTAGAGTTTGGTTTGGTATTGAACTGTTGGCATAAGCTTTTATACTTGGGTTTACACCGTACTAGTGGATTGTTGCACTGCGTCACTGTATTTTTTCCTAACTGGACCTACCTGTAACCTATTGCTATTATTTTTCCCAATGGTATCACACCATGTGGACGAATTGTATGCTGATTGGTTTTCATTTGCAGATTTGTAGATTTAAATCCTAAATGTCTTGTCATAGCTCACCTTTCGAAGAAACCCAGTTGTTTTATTGTCGTGAGGTGATCGTGTGGGTTGGTTAAGTTTATTGTCAGGGTCATTTTCTCAAAGACTATCATATGTATCAACTAAAAACTAGCTTAGTTATTCACCATCACAAGATGAGTCCATGCTGACAAGGCTGATAACCATGTGACATATATTCATTGTGTTATCTGTCTTGGTTGCTATCACATACAAGAAAGTCGAGCTTCAAGCACTCGTAGACGATGCATTTGTTTTATGTACTTCTGTATATCCTTTGATAGAACGAATATACACGTTTATGGCAATTCATGTTTCTACCTTGGGCTGATTCGTGTTTTATTTTCTGAATTGATTCATAATATTGGTAAACGTTACATTTTCCCCTGGGTGATGTTTTGTTGAAAATGTGAATTTGTGATATTTCAAGTTCAAAATAAATTTGTCGATATTGGTATTAATTTTCAAATTGTTGAACATATCAGATTTACCAGGCGAATAGGATAAAATGACGTAGAAGAACAATCAAGCATACAGGGGCATTGATATATCAATCAATTCTAGCGTTTCACAGTAACATATGGAAATCGTTCAAATGAACAGTTTATGCCATGTGTATATTATACAAATGTAACCATTGTATGTACTAAACTACTGATTAACATTTATCAGCAAAACACCCACGCAAAATATGTAGATGTTCAAAAGACAGATTTCACATATTGGATGTATACCTATGATATCGTGTTCCTCTGTTTAGCGCTCTTGCCCCCTAACCCGGCGGCCCGGGTGCAAATCCACGTATAGGTACTTGAATGCCTTTCAAATTTTAGCAGAAAGCTGACTGACAAATAAAGGTTTGAAACAATAGAGATGGTAGACGTGCAGAAGTGCACAGAATAACTACATAAGTTAGTTTGTCAGCTGTTCGAGTTACTAGAACTTGGTTACAGGATGATTTAACTGTTTATTGTGAAATTTGGAGAATTTTGTCTAAATTCACGTTTATTACCTGCCTGGAACTATAACAATAACGGCTTACTCATAAAGAAGGCTCAATAAAGAAGCAAAATGGGGACACATTCTCAAAATAATGAATTATTCATAGTAAATAATTAACACTTGAAATTAACCGGCAAATACATGTCAGCATTAATCTGTTTTTTGTGCTCAACATTCGAGCTGAATCCATCAATGGTGTGTATTTTATCGTGCTGAACTTCTATACCAATTTTCTGTCGACGTTTGCCGATAACATTCTGAACTTAACTGAAATGTGAGTTGGACGTATAAATTGATCATATGGTTTCCATAATTTGCGTCTAAGTATCAATGTCTGAGGTTATCACGACGATTTGTTACTGGCACATTGAAACAAGGCTGTAATACCATATCTGACAGCCTAACACTGCTCATTTCTACTGGCAATTTATATGTAAATAGCTCAGTTTGTTGTCAACAGAGATCTTTGTATAGTCTGCAGACGATATTACTGGCCTTGTTTACAAATAAACATTGACAATCACATTCGTCTTAGATGTTGATGTTTGTTGGATTGTGTGTATGACTGCTTACACCGTTACTGCATAATCGCTGTATATGTCGCGTATCACTGAGCTAAACATTTTTTGAATGAACAAATGATACTACAGTCAATTCAATGGACAAAATCCGACCTTGTATATCATCAGGAATTAAGGTGTTTCACCGCTTTTGAGTTGGGCGGAAGTTTAAAAATCGTAGTCACTCGGGTGTATTCAGAGCGTCTGTCAACCGAGATCAAATAATACAAAATGCTTAAAATTGATTTTTCAGCTTCTTCCCATGTCTTGAAATCACGATTGTACTGACTAGTTATTACGATTATATACTTTTAATGAAAATACAGAAATAACCTTAGCTCAATCCCTACGGATGATTTATTCCAAATGATATTAAACACATAGTCTAGCGAAAAGGTTACAACGTATTTTTAAAAAACGTTGTTGTATGCGCCCATATCAAACTTATTCAATAGTTTTAAACAGTATCCCGAGCATTTTAGAGGACGGTTCTTTTGCATTTATTCCTGAATAATATAAACTAATACATGCGGAAGTGCCCGAATAAAAACTATAAGCACCTTGAATTATGCACAATTTTTTGCAAATAGAATGATCGCGAAACGGATGCAAAACATTGATTAAGTTTGTTACCTCCCTTGTTTTCAGCATTTCTGAAATCACTTAAAGTGCAATTAAAATTAACTAACCGAGCAATTGTCATGAAATTGTTCGTGAAACTTGAATACATGTCACTCTACTTGTTGCATGCATGAAAACAGTATGTCGTTCAACGAATTTTTACGTTAAACTAAAAAACGAAAAATGACATATAAGTATGAATGTAAAAATCAAATAACTTTCACAGTATAACATACAATTTACTGTTTGGTTTCTTATATACGAAATTTCATGTATACCAAATTTTATGAGGATTAAAGTAAAACTTTTTCGGTAAATTACAATTATCAGTTTTTAGGGGTTGTCCCCAAACTCCAAGAATATCTTAAAAACTAGCCGAGAAAACTGTTGAGATTTTCCAGAATGATTGTTGTAAATGTGTTTTTTATAAATACAACAGGTTTTATATGTTGAAACACCTTATTATTATAAACAAAACAACAATACGCGTGTTGTTGGATTCTGGTATAAGAACACACAATTCGACATTTCTGAATACTCATCGGACAGGGATAACGTATATAAGCAAGATCTCTCGTTTACATTTAGAAATTATGATATTCATGTCACGGATCTCATTTTTTACTTAAGTTTGTTTTAACAACAAATACGCGGGTAAGGAGTTTTGAACGCAATTTGCTGAATGTTAACTACAAAGTTATAACGAATATTTAATTTTAATTCGTTTGTCTCGCGAACCTCACATGCTTTAGTTACATTGACATTTCAATTTCTTTCAACGTCTGATAATAGTGATTGGAAGAGGTTAAGTTACATAGTTATATAATTTTCATACAATTTATTTATCTCTTTTACTGTCTCGGAAGCAAAGTTTAGACAACAATAAGAGTATGGTTAGAACAATATTCACTTCTGCTTCGCTGGCGTAAGATTTTGAAAGGCATTACTCGAATATGAATTGTGTGTACTCTCGTATGAGCGATGCCACTAGACCACGCAAAACGTGGTATGAAGTATTAGGTTTTGATACTTTTTATTTGTTCATGTAATATGGATTGTGGTATCAATGGAAGTCGTTCTGGTTTTCATCCAGGAGGAGAGACAAGCACGTTTGCTTTGTCGTTTTGAATATGTAATGAAGTAATATGAACTAAGGCATTGCCTATATGGGTATTTAATAAATATTAGATAACCGCTAGGCTATATTTGTAGATATAGACACGGGCCCTAGTTGCTATGCATTATCCAAGGGAGATAACAAATGCATGCAATCATTGTGAATTGTAATCTTTATACAGCACACAAGTCAATCAATCAAATTGTCATAATTTGATTCCAATTCAATAAAATCAAAGACGTACCTTGTTGTACTGTACTGTAGTATTGTAGGCCTACTGTAAGATGGTTTATTTATATTCCGAATATAGATAATTTGCAGCCTCCGATGTTTGTCTTTCGTCCTTATCCGCTTGGAAAATCGAAGATATTACATAAGCGACAACGTATGGACCCTCCTAGTACACAAGTTTGTCCACCACAAATAATTAATGCACCAGTCAGTTGCATCCCCAGTCCCCCCCACCACAGGGATCCATGGCGGATAGCCGGGGAGACAGCCATGTTTTTACCATCCAGCTTTTCCCGCAATGCAGGGGAAATTTAGGATTTATTCTGCGAAAACCAATAGCCTAAAGACAATATTTACCGGTAGATGTCAGGGGAAATGCGTGAGATTTTACCATCAGCTTCCCCCGCTGGCCGTAGAAGGGCTGTTGATTTTGACAACTCAAAATTCCAGAGCGCCCTTCCCCCGGGGCTGGATGCTGTGGATGAAACTAACTGGTACATAAGTCTTAAACACACTGACAGTAACAAAATAATCTCATAAACATTGCTTTGACAAGCTGTACATTGAGACATAGAATTGTTGATTTGCATTGTTCAGTTGTTGACATGGAACGAATTGTAGCCTACTTACGTTCAAGCATCTGGTATGATCTGAGTGTTGATATCATTGTAAAACTACGTAAAAATGTCTATTAAAGACCAATTTCCTCGGAGACCGAGTACTGTCATGATAAATTGGCTATTTAAATGAAAATTTCACCTTTATTTTTGATGATTCTTAAAACATCTTCCATGTGAAATGGGCGCCTGGAAATCTCACAAACGCTTGCAATGAATTGGCTAGTGACACGGTCCACGGTCATGGGGAGTAGAGTGTATTTCTTACTTCCCTTTGTTTTTTAAAAATAGTTTGTTTTATTTATTAAACATTTTTTAAAAATGATAATTAATTGAAAGAGAACGATAGGCTCAACCGTTTACAGCTTACTATTTTTTTTATATTCCAAGGAACATTCACCTCGGAAAACTGCCTGAAATTTTTGACCGGAAATAACTTTTTTTGAAAGCATTAGTACCTGCTGAGACTCAACGAAAATCCGCATGTTACCCGTATTACCGGTCTGGGTATTTTCAATACCCTGCGCTACGCGCAGGCTATTAAATACCCTATCAACTTTAGGTATTGATTGGGATTCTAATTATTAGCGAAACTGGGAAAGGCACAGTAACATTCAAACGAACTCTAATAAATATGATTGAGACGGGATTTGTAGCTGTGCACTGACATGCTGTGATGATTATTGACGCGGAAAATGAACAGTAAATCAAGCGATATTGAGAAAATGGCAAAATGCACCCAAAAAACCATTGTAATTGCATTGATGGTATTGCTTTCTTTGAAGTTTATTTGATTTGCCTCGAAGCGGTTCTTTTGAATTCGGAATGATGTAAACATCTTACGATGTTTTATAAATAAATTGATTCTATTACGTGCAAATTGCTTACGAGTGTACGTGTACATATTTTATGCTGTTTACTCTGTATACACAATTTTTTGTTGGTGTCTATATTCAATGTAATACATACTTGTCTGCGGCTAGTCGATATACATATTGACGTCCTAAACTCCGGCTGATTGTTTGACAAGACATACAGAGAGCAATACCTGTCTTGTCAATAATTTGAAAAACATAAGTTATAGGTATGGAAATGAAAGACGAGCTTGTTCGATGCTGTCGTGAGCAGAGCTGGATACTTTAAACTAGTATACTCATGTTTGTATTCTTCTCTTTCAGTTTTGTGTCATTGTCAATTCGGGGGTGCACTGACTGTCATAAACGTTAGTAACGACAATACATTTAACCCACCCCTTCGGTTAACTAGTACAAGTATTATTAAGTTTGAGACTAGTAAAGTATTCTTTTTCTGTTGTCTGATAATATTCAATGAACTCAAATACAAGTATGGGAGGTGGTTGTAATGTTAGATAAGTAAAGTGTCAAGTAAAGCCTTGATATAAACATACACCATGTGCGTACCCACATGTGGTGTATTCAATTTGTGCCACCGTGGTGTTTTTTTATTTATTTAACTCCTACATAAGCCGCATACTTAGCGATTTTCGTAAATGTATACTGTAAGACTAGGAACTCATCTCAGGACATCTTTATAAATAATTGTTAATCGAATGGCATCCAATATATATATTACTGATGTATGTCTGAGACTCATATTAACCCTCGTCTGATAGATTTGTCTAGCGCAGTTTTATATTATAAATGTTATTATTAATATTGTAGTGTAAACAGTGCTCTGTGAAAACCATTCTTCACATGTGAGTTTGGTTTTTATCTTCATGATAAAGTTTCGCTGCGACTAATATAATGAATAAGGCTTTGCATCTTCAAATCGCTGGGTTAGAACAAAGACCTAAATTATAGTAATTAGATTCTACTTACGACCTTATAAGAATCATACAAAGTTGCAGTCTGCATTACAAGCGCTTCTTATGAGCCTTTTTTTGTAAATATCGGAACTTGTCATTTTGACCAAACTGAAGTCCAAAGAGTTGGTTTTCCACAAATTAAAAGACAGTGTTGTTCTTGTTTTCTTACAATAGTGATTAATATTATATGTACTGTCAACCTTTTCATTCCAAGTCAGCGAAAAACGCAAATCATTACGATCAAATTGCATATTTAAAAAAAGGTCTATAAAACGCCATATGTATTTTGACCGTGTCATGTTTATGAAATACAAAGCCAGTTTTGATATATGAGTCGAGTTCTTTTCAAATAACAAGAACATATCTACCTTTGTAGATTATTTTTCAATAAGTTTGCATGATACAAATAAGTTACAGGAAGGACATTTCAACATACCAAGTCAAACAAACTATTGAAGCCTGATGAACGTGTTTGCCGTGTGATTGTTTACTATAGCATCAAAACATGATGTCGTCATGTGAATTGAGGAATATAACTTCTACATTATGATTCTTATTCAATATTACATTTGTATTTAAATACGACACAAGAAACAGAAACTTGAAAGAAAAATGAAAAAGTTTTCTACAATATTGCGGCGTAACAGACTTGCGTTAGTTGTATGTATTTGAGGATTGTTCATGTGCGCACTAACTTCATCAGTTCTCTATTTCTTTGGACGTGAAATACAGTACCAAAGTAAGTACATATACACATAATAAAGTTGTATGACAATTTTGACCTGGTTATAAGTTTATAGTTACGAAATATTATTTTATAACCATCTTGATTGGTCTTTTTAACATTCTTGTTGGGCGTGTTGAGATTATTTACACTGGCTGCAGTTCCAATTTAGATGCATTAAATGCATGAATATGTATGCAAAGTGGATGTAACCACTACTTTGTACTGCACAATCTACATAATATTGCATGTATAGTTCTGTATATTTTGAAGGTACCTTTCAGAATTTAATATCATGAGCTAACTTACATCTACGTAACAAACATATCAGAGTCCACAATGACATAACCGGGTAAGCCTTGGAATGGTGTGAGTAATGTCTTATTCTATAAGGTAAAGTTGAAACGTATGCCCAAAATGTGCATTTATGAATAATACATTTCGTATTGAGTTTATCATTGCATATGTAAACAGTTGGACGATGTCCCAACCATTAAATATTTGGAATATTTATATACTATAAGAACACAAGTGCGATTATAAAATATTTATGATTCAGTTTGAGACTGGTGTTGTCTTGTCAAGTTTCTGTAAGTGCGGCTATATAGTTTCACATAATGCGTGTCAGTCGTTTTCCATATCGTTCATGATGCGTGTCAGTCATTTCTTCATATCGTTCATAATGCGTGTCAGTCATTTCTTCATATCGTTCATATGAAAAACATGCATTACAGTCATCAATTAAACCAGAAACTTGTGACCGAACTTCATCTGATTCTATAACCTTCGAGAATAATAAACTGGATTCTTTAACCCAAAAATAAGTCGGCTTCATATTTTGAAGATTGTGATGGCCAGTAGTTTGAGAGCTTATTAACAAAAGTGCTCTAATCTTTACAGAAATAACTGCATGATCACTGATTAATGGAAGGTAATCATGAACATGAAATACAAAATTATACAAAATTCCAGATACAATACCGTAGTCGACAACACTATTGCCATTATATTTAAAACATGTAATATGCCGATAGTATGCCGACGTTCATGACGTCAATGTTGACACAGTGAGCACATTTCGCGTAAAACGCTTTTTTGCTTTTACGGATATATAATAAAAGGAATATCACTGCAGTTGTGTTAATACGTCTGTCCGTATTACCTCTCGTTGCTTGCGTTATACCGTATCACGCTCGACCTAACGGTCTTGCGAGATACAGCATTGCACAAGCAACTCTATGTAAAACGCCCCGCCGTATCAACACACTGCCGTGATATTTCATAGATGCAATGGATACCATTTCAGCAAATATCCACAATTCTCAAATGTTTGAGGATACTGGTGAAATCATACCTACGTCAATGTGAAGTTTCAATATTTCTTTTGTGGTCATTAATCTTTCGTCGTACTCCTGGGCCCCCCTTACGTACTTCGAGTGTATTCTAATAAAGCTGTTTGGTATCTCATATATCCAAATGTAACCGAGATGCTAGATGGCATGTTCCACTGTTTGGGGAATTGGTGTCTACAATACACAATCAATTTTAAGGAATACTGACATCGAGAGCCTTTCGAAGCTGTATTTAGCATACATTGTAAACAATTCAATACCTTATACAACGGGACAAAAGCTTTACAAACACAGAACATCCCCGTCAATAGGAGCATGGTTTGGTATCAATAGAATATATTGCATAATGAAGGAATGGCTACAGGAATATACACTCACTTAGTGTAAAACTGCTCGAAACAAAGAAATTTTCCCACAGACAAACGAGGTCAATAGTTCAATTGTTAAATCTGACGGAAAAAACCGAATGATCACGACTATATCTCGTTTCGGATTAAATTATAACGTAATGTCTGAAGTTTCCCATAAACACTGGGCACGCCGTCTATTTTTACAACTTGAAAACCCGTTACTTGGGACGGCTGTTTTTCAGCTTTGACGAAGTAAATATTTGATTTTCAATCTTCTACATGGTGATCTATTTAAGTCTCGTAGCGCGGAGTACCACGTTCATTATTTTTTCTGAACAGATTCCTCAACTAAACAAAATAGCAAGTACCATTTTTCATTTTTAAAAAAAAAATTTGGTAGAGGAATCCTTTCAGAAAAAATGCTGACCATCAGATTGTGACAACCCTTAATGCGTACTCATTGCTACATGAGATTTATGTATCACAATCTGGTAGAATGAAAATCGAACATTTACCTGAAAAAAAAACAGCCGTCCCAAGTAACGATTTTTCCAGTTCTAAAAATAGAGGGTGTACCCAGTGATAAACATATTGTAGATATAGTCCACCGACTTGTAATGATAGTGTTTCTGCTAAGTGTGATTGATTTAATTGCAGTCACTGAAAGTTGTCGGTCATTAATATTTTATTGGTGTAATGAGGAGATAGCGCGATGCAAATAGATCGTGTAATGATATAAAAATTTCAAAGAATGTAGTTGTTTATGCTCCTCAAACGGATAATCTTAGTTTGAGGTAATTCTCGGATTGGAAGCTTGGGGGTTGTTTTGATGTTTATGAGAAGGTCAGGATTTTGCTGCGTTTCATTTGGTCAATTGGTATTTCTTTGTGAAATTATGTCATACTGCTCTTTTACAGTCATTACAGTCTTACCCTAACTGGGTGTTATCATCATGAACATTCGAGAATTCAGTCCAGTGCACGACCAGTTTGATACCCCCACGTTTAAAGGTGTTTTAGCATGTGGAGGTACCCTCACGTATATATAAAGGTGTTTTAGCATGTGGATGTACACATCTTGTTTCATGATCTAGACATGTTTCCCCTGAATTCATACATGTGGCGACCAGATGTTTTGACCGGTTTGTTCTGATGTTAGACTTAAAAGTGTTGGTCAGTATCGTCTTGCTTTTCTGCAAACAATCAACATACTATTTTCATAAAACAGAGATGACGGTCAAGTGTTTGTTAATAGTACTCCCAGCGGAGTTCCATATCAAACTATACAATGTATTATATCGTTAATGAAGCTAATGTCTTGTTGTGTTTCATTATTCATCCTACATAATGAGCTATCATGATATAATCACCCCTTGTTATTATTTCCATATAGCTATATATGTATACAACTAAACTGGCACTAAATCATCATCTAGGAATAACGGTAATATTTATGAAACGTGAGAACGAATCCCCTTAATTGTGTCTCCTATTGGAATCGTTTTTGATATTAGGTTTTCTCGTTAATTAAACACTGGAATTAAATTTTGGCTAATATTGAAATTTTTCATGTTCACGTAAAATCATCCCTGTAATATTTCCTCCCAAATACTCGACATTGGCCTCGGTACCAGTACTACGTTATGTGAGAATAAAACAATAATGTAATTATTTCAGGTATGTTTTAATACCGTTCCGATAGTTGGTCAATATTTGAATATATCCAAGCACGTGTACAGTTTGTGTGTTAAGCGAAGCAGGTACCAACCACTGATGTCTCTCTCATATCTGTATGTATTCGATATATCTGCTTCTGTGTTGTTGTAAGTTTCTGACCGAAGTGAAAGTTGTATAGGAAATATACATAGTCTTATAACACTTTGATATAGTTCCACGTGTATTGATGGAGTTACTTCAATGTGAACACTCTACTCATGAATGAAACAAGTCGAGTACGTACTTCTACCGTCAATGTCTGTCAATGGTTATTGGAGTTTGGGAAACGCACGTCTAGCTTAAAAGACACGAGTATATTAATAATATAGTCAGTGTTCATCCTAGCATGGATTTTGGTAGAGTAATTCCTTTACCAACTACACTAATAACGTGGTATGATGTTAATTGTCAACAACAAAATGTTTGAAAAATGTTGTCATGTGAACGGTGAATTCCAGTTACATTTACTCCGCGTCTTGTTGAAGTTTGTGTTAACTATTAAATGAAGTAAAAACTTAAATGTAAAAATGCAAAAAGTCTCAAGATTATGGCGCCGTAATAAGCTGGCATTGGTTGTGTGCATAAGTGGATTTTTTATGTGTATATTAGCCTCGTCAGTTCTATATTGGTATGGAAGTACTGTACAGCATCAAGGTAAACAGACAAACACTTGTTGTTCTATGCATCAGACATTTTTATATAGTATAGTTCATGTTGTACTGGCTCAGTATTTACTATGCTTACATTGTTGACTAGGTAATGTAACTTCTAGGTAGTATATATACGCTATTTCATGCCAGACTGTGTATTCATCTAGACAATTGCCAGCTATTTTATGTATGAAACTTGTAGTGTACTTCACTATAACCATAGAACAAGATTTCACTGGTACATACTGGGAGTGCTTTGCATTCCGTGTCATACTTCATTTTCTACATGTCTTAAGGTAAGGGTTGTGTTATAAGTAAGATGGTCTCTGGAGAGAATCATGCAGAGAAAGGTTATTTAATGCTAGAGGCGCATGTATCATCAATGTAAATGTAACCCTTTTGTGTTTATAGATAGTAATCTGTGTCAATGGAACTTATTATACATTTGTTGAAGAATGATATTCATACTGGGTACACATAGTTGGTTACATATTTACGAAACAATTCTGAATTGTGTTGGGATAACGTCGTATCCGCAACATTTACTCTAGTACGATAAGATTTCATAAGAGTGTATCAACCGTATGATTAAATTGTTTAAATTTATTTATAATTTTTAACTCTGTATTATCAATAAAAATGCTACATATTTAACGTACGCGACTATAAGTTTTACGCGACGCACTTGTTCTAGAAGTTGTTGACTAAAAGCTTAACTTTGTTTATGTTCTATCACCTTCTTACAATGTAACAATGAGACACAAGACAAGCACTGAATGCTCATCTCACATTCAAGTTATACTATCCTTTATAACAACAATACTACTAACAGTGCACAAGTTTGGGGCTTGTTTCTTAAATACAATGCTGGCGGAAATACTTCTCTCTTGTTGGAAACAGAACATCTCCGTACTAATGAATCAAGAGAACCTGCTAAGTGGCTCTCAGGTCAAAACGACACGTTGCTCACGAACTATTTCACCATTCTGCGCGCACTTGTCGCATCTAGTGCTGTGTTATTTGATACATAAAACTAAATGACCACAGCCAGACTTGCCGACAAGTATCATTTACTCATATATCTTTCCTTGTACATATTAGTGCTTAAGCTCTACAGCAATAGAGAAATTAAATAATTTATACTGAAAAATGTGTAACATTCGAACGATAAGTGCTAAAGATTTCATTCATACATTCAAAGATCATGTCATGCATGTACTAGTGTATCAATTATTTATGATAACAGATATATTATATAGATTCCATCACTGATCGCTTACAGTTATTGTTAATTTATTTCTGAATAATAACATGCTTTGTTTGATAGGTCAGTCTTCAACGTACTGTATGTAGATCTACTCCAAATGAACAAGTGGTCATGCTTATACATCTCGTTTTTCTGTAACGTTGATATTGTCCACAGTCTACTTGATCCAATCCCTTGAAGAGTGAGCTAAAATTGTTTTAGTTTAACTGTCTGAGAGTATGACTCTGCTTTTAGTTGTGCGACTCCGGGGGTTTCAGATGTCGATGTTTTGTTGTAGAATTATGGATGTATCATATTGCAGTCGGCTTGGTTGATTTGTATTTCTGAATGTGTACATTGAGTTATGGTGCAATAAGATTGTTTTACTTCTGGTTGACCTATTCTGGAGCATGTCATTTTGGATGGAGCTCAAAACTCACACCACATTGTCCTTTCGTTTTTTTGTAGTGTGAACGAATACAAATTCAAACACATGTTGTACAGAACGTTACCGATATTTTATAACATAATGAAAATAACCGTACAATAACTATTTCATAATGAATATAATAATGAATAAATAAATAATCAAATATACAAATTTCGGAAATTAAATTCAGTTAAAAATGCATTGCATATTCTCTAATATATAGCTGTAAAGAACATTAAATCGATACTTCACACATCATCTGTAATCTAGACATCACTTGAAACGATTTTAAAAAATACATTTAAGTATTGTCGAATAAGGGAAGCGAATATAATTTTGGCAGGGTAGTTCAAACTGTCAGATTTTGATCACAAATTGCAGACAAAACAATATGCTCCCTACTGTGATCATATAGCAATAATGTTGTAGTATTGTCTTATAAAAGATAGCTTTATTAAATAACTCCAATGTTATTTCGACAATTTTGATTACAATTGCATCTTATTGGGGGAAAGATACACTCCTTATGTTTAATACAAACGTTCTGTAATTTGATAACGTATGAGTTTCTGTCTTCCATGCTATATCATTCGGCAAATGTTAATATAAAAATAACAGGACGACACACAGGAAATAAATTATATAATATTTCAAAGCTCGTATTAATATTCTGCAATTCAGACAAACGTTTCATCTTGTACACCACCATGAGTTATCACAATATTATCACAATCGCCAGCAGCGCGGTCTGTTGATATTGTATATATGTGTGATATATTTAAAGTCATGCATTACTCTTACTGCAGGCTGATGAAACGAAACGTCAGTAACACCGAATTCTCATGTAAATTTGTAAATTGATCGTACCCCATATTACATCAAGTGTTCAATGAATATTATTTTTCGATGTATCCACCATATGTTACCTATTATAAGTAATCATTATAAATATTAAACGTTATCTATTAAATCACTGTTCTGCAGCATTCATTCGTCAAGATCAGCATTCAGACCAGTTTGGACTTGAAGAGTAATATAACGTTATCTATGTTGGTGACTAAATGTACGAGTTACCATCCAAGAATGTGATGCGTATGAAAATGTGCATGTTATAGGTAATACATGTATATGTAATTCACTGACTGCATAATGTCAGAAGCAATGTTTTATTTAAGTAAATTTCTATAGTCCAGTTAGGATATTCTGACAATGACGTCATTGTTAATGTATACCCAAAATATTAAAACCATTGCTTAAACAGGTAGAGTTTAGTTTGGTATTGAGCTGTTGGTGCTTTTATATTTGGTTTTACACCGTACTAGTGGATTGTTGCACTGCGTCACTGTATTTTTTCCTAACTGGACCTACCTGTAACCTATTGCTATTATTTTTCCCAATGGTATCACAACATGTGGACGGATTGTATGTTGATTGGTTTTCATTTGTAGATTTGTAGATTTAAATCCTAAATGTTTTGTCATTGCTCACTTTTCGAAGAAACCCAGTTGATTTATTGTCGTGAGGTGATCGTTAAGGTTAGTTAAGTTTATTGTCAGGGTCATTTTCTCAAAGACTATCATATGTATCAACTAAAAACTAGCTTAGTTATTCACCATCACAAGATGAGTCCATGCTGACAAGGCTGATAACCATGTGACATAATTATATTCATTGAGTTAGTTGTCCTGGTTACTAACACATACAATAAAGTCGAGCTTCAAGCACCCGTAGACACTCTTGTTTTATATGCTACAATAATAACCTTTGATAGCACGAATATACGTGGGGTGATCAAAAAGTAATTACAACAACCCTCTGAAATGATAATTCGTCGTGATATCATTAAAATAAGTTTTTATTTCAAATACAAAATGTATCCTTTCTCCGTCCGCAGAGTTTCATGATTTTTCATACAATACTGGCAGAGATATCAATTATTTTGCAACCTTGGGCACAGCGACTCACCGCATATTAACGACGTCAATGACGTCACATACAAAAATTGTTATATATTCGAACGACTCATTGCTCCGAAAACTATTGGAAATATTTACTTATAATTCAGTATTTATTTAGAACAATGATTCTTTTGACTATACGCAATGCAGATGTTATAAAATATCAAGGAAATGTTGAATAATTAGTCGATAATTTTTATTCTAAAGACGGTTCTTGTATAATGACGACGGTCAACCGAGTGACAATTAAAATTGACAGCTCATCTAATGCTTTTCTTATCTCGACTTGATATAATATAGAGTTTCTTTCCCTTCACAAACCCTTCCCCACAACGATACATACGTATCCGTCTTGCAGACTTCTCTTCGGATGCTCGTTTCTCGATTTTAAATGAATGTTTAGACCTCAATCCTAGTTTGTGCATATTTTCGATATGTGATCTTTTCAAGAAATATTGCGTAGTTTTCGAGTCGCTACTGTTAGTTTTCACGTCATATATTAAAAACGAACAAACCTATAAATAAAAAACGTTTTAATCCACAATTCTTCAATGTTTAAGCGTCACGTCCAGTCAATTTGATACATATTCGAGGAATATGTAAAAAAAACATAAGTCGAATACTTTTCCATACCATATGGCGAAAAAGGGGACGTTTTGATGTGCGGCGACATAGCGCGACACCTTATATTTGACGTTGAATTAATAAAGAACTACTTGTTGTAGAACATGACATTCTATACGTAAACATCGGCATTAAATACAGCAATCATAATATGACACTTTCATGACTTAGATACATAAATTTTAAAAATGAGGGCATTTGTCTCATTACTTTTTGATCATCCCACGTTTATGACAATTCATGTTTCTACTCTGGGCTGATTCGTGTTTTATTTTCTGTATTGATTCATAACATTGATATACATTACATTTTCCCCAGGGTGATGTTTTGTTGAAAATGTGAATTTGTAATATTTCAAGTTCAAAATAAATTTGTCGATATTGGTATTAATTTTCAAATTGTTGAACATATCAGATTTACCAGGCGAATAGGATAAAATGACGTAGAAGAACAATCAAGCATACAGGGGCATTGATATATCAATCAACTCTAGCGTTCCACAGTAACATACCGAAATCGTTCAAATGAACAGTTTATGTCATGTATATATTATACAATTGTTACTATTGTATGTTCTAAACTACTGATTGAAATTTATCAGCAAAACACCCACGCAAAATATATGTTCAAACGACGGATTTCACATATTTGATGTATACATATGATATCGTGTTCCTCTGTTTAGCGCTCTTGCCCCCTAACACGGCGGCCCGGGTGCAAATCAAAGTACTCGAATGCCTTTCAAATTTTAGCAGAAAGCTGACTGACAAATAATGGTTTGCTCGGAATATGATTATATGAAACAATAGAGATAATGGACATGAAGAAGTGCACAGAATTGCTTCGCAAGTTAGTGTGTCAGCTGTACGAGTTACTAAAACTTTACCGGGTGATTTAACTATTTATTTTGAAATATGGAGAATCTTGTCTAAATTCAAGTTAATAACCTGCCAGGAACTATAACAATAACGGTTTACTCATAAAGAAGGCTCAATAAAGATGTAAAATGGGGAAACATTTTCAAAATAATGAATTATTCATAGTAAATAATTAACACTTGAAATTAACTAGCAATTACATGTCAGCATTAATCTGTTTTCTGTGCTCCACATTCGAGCCGGATCCATCAATGATGTGTATTTTATCGTGCTGAACTTCTATACCAATTTTCTGTCGACGTTTGTCGATAACTTTCTGAACTTAACTGAAATGTGAGTTGGACGTATAAATTGATCATATGGTTTCGATAATTTGTGCCTAAGTATCAATGTCTGAGGTTATGACGACGATTTGTTACTGGCACAGTGAAACAAGGCTGTAATACCATATCTGACAGTCTAACACTGCTCATTTGTACTGGCAATTTATATGTAAATAGCTTAGTTTGTTGTAAACAGAGATTTTTGTATAGTCTGCAGACGATATTACTAGCCTTGTTTACAAATAAACATTGACAATCACATTCGTCTGAGATGTTGATGTTTGTTGGATTGTGTGTATGACTGCGTATACCGTTACTGCATAGTCGCTGTATATGTCGTGTACCATGAGCTCAACATTTTGTGAATGAACAAATGGTACTACAGTCAATTCAATGGACAAAATCCGACACAAAAACCCTTGTATATCATCAGGAATTAAAATATTATAAACAAAACAACAATACGCATGTTGTTGGATTCGAACCGGCCAGTATTCTGGTATAAGAACACACAATTCAACATTTCTGAATACTTACCTGACAAGGATAACGTGTATAAGCAAGATCTCACTTATATATGCACCACTGCACCTAATCGTATGTCGTGTTAGACATGTTTTGTTCCTGTCCACAACAAATAGTGTAACAAAATCAGCGTACTCAAGAAGAGGGTATAAAAAAGCTATCACCACACTCTCATTCTGTCTATTCATACATGTATAGCATTTGTAATATCACTAACTAGTGGACTACTTAAAACAATTACATGTATTTTATTGTCATACATTTAGAAATTATGATATTCATGTTACGAATTTCGTGTTTTTACTTTGTTTGAACAATAATTACGCGTGTAAGGAGTTTTAAACGTAGTTTGCTGAATGTTAACTACAGAGTTATAAATGAATATTTAATTCGTTTGTCTCGCGAACCTCACATGCTTTAGTAACATTGACATTTCAATTTCTTTCAACGTCTGATAATAGTTATTGGAAGAGGTTTTGTTGCATAGTTATATAGTTTTCAAACAATTTATATATCTCTTTTACTTTCTCGGAAGCAAAGTTTGGACAACAATAAGAGTATGGTTAGAACAATATTCTCTTCTGCTTCGCTGGTGTAACATTTGTAAGGCATTACTCGAATATGAATTGTGTGTTCTCTCGTATAAGCGATGCCTCTAGACCATGCAAAACGTGGTATGAAGTATTAGGGTTTGATACTTTAATCAGCTGAATTGTCGTTTTATTTGTTTGTGGTATCAATGGAAGTCGTTCTGGTTTTCATCCAGGAGGAGAGACAAGCACGTGCGCTTTGTCGTTTTGAATATGTAATGAAGTATAAACTTTAGGTATTGATTGGGATTCTAATTATTAGCGAAACTGGGAAAGGCACAGTAACATTCAAACGAACTATAATAAATATGATTGAGACGGGATTTGTAGCTGTGCACTGACATGCTGTGCTGATTATTGACGCGGAAAATGAACAGTAAATCAAGCGATATTGAGAAAATGGCAAAATGCACCCAAAAAACCACTGTAATTGCATTGATGGTATTGCTTTCTGGGATGTTTATTTGATTGGTCTCGAAGCGGTTCTTTTGAATCCGGAATGATACAAACATCTTACGATGTTTTATAAATAAATTGATTATGTTAAGTGCAAATTGCTAACGAGTGTACGTGTACATATTTTATGCTGTTTACTCTGTATACACGACTTTTTGTTGGTGTCTATACTCAATGTGATACATGCTTGTCTGCGGCTTGTCGATATATATATTGACGTCCAAACCTCCGGCTGATTGTTTGACAAGGCATACAGAGAGCAATACATGTCTTGTTAATAATTTGAAAAACATAAGTTATAGGTATGGAAATGAAAGACGAGCTTCTTTGATGTTGTCGAGAGAAGAGCTGGAGGATAGATATTTTAAACTACAGTCCAGTTAGGATAAAATACAGTGACGCAGTGGAGCAATCCACTAGTACGGTGTAAAACCAAGTATAAAGGCTTATGCCAATAGTTCAATACCAAACTAAACTCTACCGATTTAAGCAATGGTTTCAATCTTTTGGGTACACTGCCACTGTCAAATTATCCTAAATGGACTATAGTATAGTTATGTTTGTATTCATCTCTTGCAGTTTTGTGACATTGTCTATTCGGGGGTACAATAAATGTCATACACGGTAGTAACGACATTACATTTAACCCACCCCTTCGGTTAACTAGTACAAGTATGATTAACTGTGAGACTAATGAAGTATTCTTTTTCTGTTGTATTACAATATTCAATGAACTCAAATACAAGTATGGGAGGTGGTTGGAATGTTAGATGAGTAAAGTGTCAAGTCAAAGCTTGATATAAACATTCACCATGTACGTACCCACATGCTGTGTATTCAATTTGTACCACCGTGGTGTTTTATGAATTATTTAACTCCTAAATAAGCCGCATACTCAGCGATTTTCGTAAATGTATACTGTAAGACTAGGAACTCATCTCAGGACATCTTTATAAATAATTGTTAATCGAATGGCATCCAATATTCATATTACTGATGTATGTCTGAGGCTCATATCAACCCTCGTCTAATAAATTTGTCTAGCGCAGTTTTATATTATAAATGTTATTATTAATATTGTAGTGTAAACAGTGCTCTATGAAAACCATTTTTCACATGTGAGTTTTGTTCTTATTTTCATGATAAAGTTTCGCTGCGACTAATATAATGAATGAGGCTTTGCATCTTCAAACTTCTGGGTTAGAACAATGACCTAAATTACAGTAATTTAGGTATTTTGGTCAAATGAGAAGGTCGTACGTACTAGATTCTACTTACGTCCTTATAAGACTCATACATAGTTGCCGTCTGCATTACAAGGCGCTTCTTGTCATGTTGATCAAAATGAAGTCCAAAGAGTTGGCTTTCCACAAATAAAGAGACAGTTTTTTCTTGTTTTCTTCATATAGTGATTAATAATATTATAAGTACTTTCAACCTTTTTATTCTAAGCAAATCACTACGATCATATTGCATATTTTAAAAAGATGTCTCTAAAACTCCTTATGTATTTTTACCGTGTATGTTTATGAAATACAAATGCAATTTTAATATGTATGAGTCGAGTTCTTTTCAAATAACAAGGGGTTGTCTACCTTTGTCGATTATTTTTCAATAATTTTGCATGATACAAATAAGTTACAGGAAGGACATTTCAACATACCAAGTCAAACAAACTATTGAAGTTAAGTTAAGTTACCAATTTTCTAGGGCTCTTTTCAGCTGGTTAGGCCGCTCAAGTACCCTTTGACATTTCCACTTCCCCTGGTCATTGGGCTACATATGGAAATCTACACTCGTGTCTCCCTTGGGAGACTATTTCTCTCCTGTGGTGTGGCAGCCAACATCGATCTGCGGCGCCCAGGAATAGACACTGTCCTCACAGGTACTATTTTACACCATGGTGGAGTGGAGTTGTGGGTCTTGCTCAGAGAAATTAACTAGTGATCCCAAAGCGCGCGCCCTAGCTCTAGGCCACCGCTCCCAACAAGCCTTATGAACGTGTTTGCCGTGTGATTGTTTACTATAGCTATAGCATCAAACCATCCTTTGAACAACAAAAAAACCCATCAAATACTTTTTTTTAAACAAAGCACCAATGTTGCAAAAAATAATGACTCTTATATATAACATGTTTCGCATATCTAGTACAGCAAATGACTTTGTAAGCTGTTACAATTATGTATACGGTTTTTATGATCGTTTTCCTGCAGACACTTCACATGCTGTTATCATAAACAGAGGCAAACCTAGATGCATTATATCATCATTTGGCAACACAATCTACTAGTTTTATAAATGGAAACCTTGTTGTAGGGTTGGAACATTCGTGCATTTGTTCGGCTGATGTCCGCTAAAGGCATCCGTAGATCACATTTTGTCAGCTTATCAAGGTATGAGAAAGATGTTGATCCGTCTGTGGATGCCTATTGAACCGCTACTCGTCAAATATTCATTGTTGTTCTCATGATATGAAATGATGTACTAGTTATCAGAAGAAAACAACAATTGTCGAAGGATTATAAATTAACAAATATTTTAAAAATGGTATATTTCCAAAAAACAAGAACTACATGTAATAAATAAGTATATTAGCATATAATACCCTCAAACTCTCACCTGGCAATCTCAGTGGAGATCTCGAGAGGCGATGAGTGTGTGATCTAAATGGGCATCAGTGGAAGTTTGGCAGGCACTAACGGATATTGGGGACCAACTACTAGATCGCACTGGGAATAGAATCAGGAGGATTAAACATGAATAAAAGTGTCTGTGGACGAGGCAGTTGGGTTACGAACAATTTGAACCGGATTCAGACGTACTGAACACTGCAAGAAAAAAAAACTTTTTTCCGTGTTCAGGCTTATAATATATGCTTTAAGTACCCGTTCATAACATTGACAACCCAACGCTGTGCATGATGACATGCTCATTTGAATACATTTCATCAGTTGAGTACTAGCACGTGTTTATATGATATTCTCAGATCGTTCATTCATGAGTCAATATTAGAATATAATGTGCGTCACAAATGGAAGAACATAAATCCTAGTTCATTAATTACGATAGCAAGATATAATTATATATGTATCATCGATTGCTTTCTATATTAATGGTCATTTCATTCAACCGTACTCTGTCTTAATAACTTAATTAACATTCTCCCTAAATAATTAACTAATGATTATGTTTCACATTATATCGAGATCACCACTTTACTGCTTAAATCATTCAGACCCGCTCGGGGAATTCTGTGCTTTGTTTTGGAATTAGTTGTTTGTATAATTAATTAAGTTTTCATTGAAGTGATCAACCTTTCCAATAAAATATCATTTCAAGTCCCTACTGTGGAATTGCGTTTAGCATAGCACACACTGAACTGTCTTCATAGGAGGAATTGCTGCCTTTTGAATGCATAATGTAATTCTGTCGTCATGTATTGATTTAGTTACTTAAATACAATCACCTCTCGTGAGCTTATTCTGTTCCCATCATACTGAACATATCTCCTCAATGACTTACTCAAGTTCTATCATAGTGAATGCCTCAAGCAATGATATATTGCTGATTTTCTTGGATAATTGAGTTAAATAGTTTCTTAATTGAATGCTTACTTTCACTTTAAAGTGAATCAAAGTGTATCTATCTATAGTGTTTTCCAAGTGCTAAAGACATTTTGGATTTAATGGTGAATGTCGTCATGTGAATTGAGGAATATAACTTCTACATTATTATTCTTATTCAATATTACATTTGTATTTAAATACGACACAAGAAACGGAAACTTGAAAGAAAAATGAAAAAGTTTTCTACAATATTGCGGCGTAACAGACTTGCGTTAGTTGTATGTATTTGTGGATTGTTCATGTGCGCACTAACTTCATCAGTTCTCTATTTCTTTGGACGTGAAATACAGTATCAAAGTAAGTACATATACACATAATAAAGTTGTATGACAATTTTGACCTGGTTATAAGTTTATAGTTACGAAATATTATTTTATAACCATCTTGATTGGTCTTTTTAACATTCTTGTTGGGCGTGTTGAGATTATTTACACTGGCTGCAGTTCCAATTTAGATGCATTAAGTGCATGAATATGTAAGCAAAGTGGATGTTACAACTACTTTGTACTGCACAATTACATAATATTGCATTATCACTTACACCACGGCACGAGAGTTTAATAAAGCCACGTTAGTTTGATTATATAACTACACGTGCAGTAATTTGTTTATGCATGTATAGTTCTGTATATTTTGAAGTTACTTTTCAGAATTTAATATCATGACCTAACTTACATCTACGTAACAAACATATCAGAGTCCACAATGACATAACCGGGTAAGCCTTGGAATGGTGTGAGTAATGTCTTATTCTATAAGGTAAAGTTGAAACGTATGCCCAAAATGTGCATTTATGAATAATACATTTCGTATTGAGTTTATCATTGCATGTGTAAACAGTTGGACGATGTCCCAACCATTAAATATTTGGAATATTTATATACTATAAGAACACAAGTGCGATTATAAAATATTTATGAATCAGTTTGAGACTGGTGTTGTCTTGTCAAGTTTCTGTAAGTGCGGCTATATAGTTTCACATAATGCGTGTCAGTCGTTTTCCATATCGTTCATAGTGCGTGTCAGTCATTTCTTCATATCGTTCATAATGCGTGTCAGTCATTTCTTCATATCGTTCATATGAAAAACATGCATTACAGTCATCAATTAAACCAGAAACTTGTGACCGAACTTAATCTGATTCTATAACCTTCGAGAATAATAAACTGGATTCTTTAACCCAAAAATAAGTCGGCTTCATATTTTGAAGATTGCGATGGCCAGTAGTTTGAGAGCTTATTAACAAAAGTGCTCTAATCTTTACAGAAATAACTGCATGATCACTGATTAATGGAAGGTAATCATGAACATGAAATACAAAATTATACAAAATTCCAGATACCGTAGTCGACCACACTATTGTCATTATCTATAAAACATGTAATATGCCGATAGTATGCCGACGTTCATGACGTCAATGTTGACACAGTGAGCACATTTCGCGTAAAACGCTTTTTTGCTTTTACGGATATATAATAAAAGGAATATCACTGCAGTTGTGTTCATACGTCTGTCCGTATTACCTCTCGTTTCTTGCGTTATACCGTATCACGCTCGACCTAACGGTCTCGCGAGATACAGCATTGCACAGGCAACTCTATGTAAAACGCCCCGCCGTATCAACACACTGCCGTGATATTTCATAGATGCAATGGATACCATTTCAGCAAATATCCACAATTCTCAAATGTTTGAGGATACTAGTGACATCATAACTACGTCAATGTGAAGTTTCAATATTTCTTTTGGGGTCATTAATCTTTCGTCGTACTCCTGGGTCCCCCTTACGTACTTCGAGTGTATTCGAATAAAGCCGTTTGGTATCTCATATATCCAAATGTAACCGAGATGCTAGATGGCATGTTCCACTGCTTGGGGAATTGGTGTCTACAATACACAATCAATTTTAAGGAATACTGACATCGAGAGCCTTTCGAAGCTGTATTAAGCATACATTGTAAAAAATTCAATACCTAATATAACGGGACAAAAGCTTTACAAACACAGAACATTCCCATCAAGAAGGAGCATGGTTTGGTATCAATAGAATACATTGCATAATAAAGGAATAGCTACAGGAATATACACTCACTAAGTGTAAAACTGCTCGAAACAAAGAAATTTTCCCACAGACAAACGAGGTCAATAGTTCATTTGTTAAATCTGACGGAAAAATCCGAATGATCACGACTATATCTCGTTTCGGATTAAATTATAACGTAATGTCTGAAGTTTCCGATAAACACTGGGCACACCGTCTAATGTTACAACTTGAAAACCCGTTACTTGGGACGGCTGTTTTTCAGCTTTGACGAAGTAAATATTTGATTTTCAATCTTCCACATTGTGATCCATTAAAGTCTCGTAGCGCGGAGTACCACGTTCATTATTAACTAAACAAAATAGCCAGTACCATTTTTCATTTTTATTTTAAATATTTGGTAGAGGAATCCTTTCAGAAAAAATGCTGACCATCTGATTGTTACAACCCTTAATGCGTACTCATTGCTACATGAGATTTATGTATCACAATCTGGTAGAAAGAACATCAAACATATACCTGGAAAAAAACAGCCGTCCCAAGTAACGATTGTTCCAGTTCTAAAAATAGAGGGTGTACCCAGTGATAAACATATTGTAGATATAGTCCACCGACTTGTAATGATAGTGTGTCCGCTAAGAGTGATTGATTTAATTGCAGTCACTGAAAATTGTCGGTCATTAATATTTTATTGGTGTAATGAGGAGATAGCGCGATGCAAATAGATCGTGTAATGATATGAAAATTTCAAAGAATGTAGTTGTTTATGCTCCTCAAACGGATAATCTTAGTTTGGGGTAATTCTCGGATTGGAAACTTGGGGGTTGTTCTGATGTTTATGAGAAGGTCAGGATTTTGCTGCGTTTCATTTGGTCACTTGGTATTTCTTTGTGAAATTGTGTCATACTGTTCTTTTACAGTCATTACAGTCTTACCCTAACTGTGTGTTATCATGAACATTCGAGAATTCAGTCAAAACTTAAATGAATGGCAGACCCAGTGCACGACCATTTTGATACCCCCACGTATAAAGGTGTTTTAGCATGTGGAGGTACCCTCACGTATATATAAAGGTATTTTAGCATGTGGATGTACACATCTTGTTTCATGGTCTAGATATGTTTCCCCTGAATTCATACATGTGGCGACCAGATGTTTTGACCGGTTTGTTCTGATGTTAGACTTAAAAGTGTTGGTCAGTATCGTCTTGCTTTTCTGCAAACAATAAACATACTATTGTCATAAAACAGAGATGACGGTCAAGTGTTTGTTTATAGTACTCCCGGCGGAGTTCCATATCAAACTATACAATGTATTATATCGTTAATGAAGCTAATGTCTTGTTGTGCTTCATTATTCTTCCCACATAATGAGCTATCATGATATAATCACCCCTTGTTATTATTTCCATATAGCTACAACTAAACTGGCACTAAATCATCATCTAGGAATAACGGTAATATTTATGAAACGTGAGAACGAATCCCCTTAATTGTGTCTCCTATTGGAATCGTTTTTGATATTAGGTTTTCTCGTTAATTAAACACTGGAATTAAATTTTGGCTAATATCGTAACTTTTCATGTTCACGTAAAACATCCATGTAATATTTCCTCCCAAATACTCGACATTAGCCTCGGTACCAGTGCTACGTTCTATGAGAATAGAACAATAATGTAATTATTTCAGGTATTTTTTAATACCGTATAGTTAGTTGGCAAATATTTGAATATATCCATGCACGTGTACAGTTTGTATGTTAAGCGAAGCAGGTACCAACCATTGATGTCTCTCTAATATCTGTATGTATTCGATATATCTGCTTCTGTGTTGTTGTAAGTTTCTGACCGAAGTGAAAGTTGTATAGGAAATATACATAGTCTTATAACACTTTGATATAGTTCCACGTGTATTGATGGAGTTACTTCAATGTGAACTCTCTACTCATGAATGAAACAAGTCGAGTACGTACTTCTACCGTCAATGTCTGTCAATGGTTATTGGAGTTTGGGAAACGCACGTCTAGCTTAAAAGACACGAATATTAATAATGTAGTCAGTGTTTATCATAGCAAGGATTTTGGTAGAGTAATTCCTTTACTAACTGCACTTATTACGTAGTATGATGTTTATTGTCAACAACAAAATGTTTGAAAAATATTGTCAAGTGAACGGTGAATTCCAGTTACATTTACTCCGCGTCTTGTTGAAGTTTGTGTTAACTATTAAATGAAGTAAAAACTTAAATGTAAAAATGCAAAAAGTCTCAAGATTATGGCGCCGTAATAAGTTGGCGTTGGTTGTGTGCATAAGTGGATTTTTTATGTGTATATTAGCCTCGTCAGTTCTATATTGGTATGGAAGTACTGTACAGCATCAAGGTAAACAGACAAACACTTGTTGTTCTTTGCATCAGATATGTTTATATAGCATAGTTCATGTTGTTAACTATGCTTACATTGTTGACTAGGTAATGTAACTTCTATGTAGTATACATACGCTATTTCATGCCAGACTATGTATTCAT
Source organism: Spisula subtruncata (assembly GCA_963678985.1). Taxonomy (NCBI): domain Eukaryota; kingdom Metazoa; phylum Mollusca; class Bivalvia; order Venerida; family Mactridae; genus Spisula; species Spisula subtruncata. Next base: position 14,933,960 of record OY787669.1, read on the forward strand.
TTAGACAATTGCCAGCTATTTTATGTATGATACTTGTAGTGTACTTCACTATAACCATAGAACAAGATTTCACAGGTACATACTGGGAGTGCTTTGCATTCCGTGTCATAATTCATTTTCTACATGTCTTAAGGGAAGGGTTGTGTTATAAGTAGGATGGTCTCTGGAGAGAAGCATGCAGAGAAAGATATTTAATGCTAGAGGCGTATGTATCATCAATGTAAATGTAACCCTTTTGTGTTTATACATTTGTAGATAGTAATCTGTGTCAATGGAACTTATTATACATTTGTTGAAGAATGATATTCATACTGGGTACACATAGTTGGTTACATATTAAGGAAACAATTCTGAATTGTGTTGGGATAACGTCGTATCTGCAACATTTACTCTAGTACGATAAGATTTCATAAGATTGTATCAACCGTATGATTAAACTGTTTAAATTTGTTTATACCTTTTAACTCTGTATTATCAATAAAAATGCTACATATTTAACGTACGACACTATAGGTTTTACGCGACGCACTTGTTCTAAAAGTTGTTGACTAAAAGCTTAACTTTGTTTATGTTCTATCACCTTCTTACAATGTAACAATATGACACAAGACAAGTACTGAATGCTCACCTCACATTCAAGTTATACTTTCCTTTATAACAACAATACTACTAACAGTGCACAAGTTTGGAGCTTGTTTCTTAAATACAATGCTGGCGGAAATACTTTTCTCTTGTTGGAAACAGAACATCTCCGTACTAATGATTCAAGAGAACCTGCTAAGTGGCTCTCAGGTCAAAACGACACGTTGCTCACAAACTATTTCACCATTCTGCGCGCACTTGTCGAATCTAGTGCTGTGTTATTTGATACATAAAACTAAATGACCACAGCCAGACTTGCCGACAAGTATCATTTACTCATATACGAGGGTATATCCAAAAGTAATGTCACTGATGCTATAAAATCGTGTGTAATGTCAGTAAAACCACGAAATTTTTCACACCGTAACTTCAGTCTAATTTGAATATGATGACCAAATTTCACAACAATGCACTTAATAGTTCTGGAGATATGAACATTTACTTGAGACATACTTACGAACATCGCCGCAAGTCCGACGTCAACGACGTCACAGTGATGTTACTTTCTGACAACTACTCATCCAGCAGAAGTTCATCCCTGGTGATTTCTAAAGACTCATAAACCATGCAGACATTTCCAAGACCTTTAAAAATGTGTAACCCACCCGACACATACTCTCTGCGAAATCAAGTTATGTTTGAGTGTCCGCTAGATAGTCCCACAGCAAAACTTTTAACTCACCACATAATGATTGCAGTTTTGAACGTCGAATTGAATTTACGGCGTTAAAATACTATTGGTGTTCTTTTCGGATCTACCAAAAACCGTTCATATAACTCTCTATCGATAATGATTTGGTGATCCATGCCCCCTTAAAAGCTTATACTACATACACGTGAGCATATGTTGCCGCCTTATGTAACTAAAGTTTCAGTAGGTGACTTTCATAACTTTTAAGATAAAGTGCATTACTACGCGCAGCGTCTTTTTGTCACAAATATGCCGTCTTTTCGCTAAGTAATCAATGCGTTGAAAATATATTGCGAGTTTCAAAGCAGAGTGACCTTAATGATTTTTTAGCAGCAGACACAACACATTTTTTTCATCACGTCACAAAAATACTGTCTGCTTTCGAGAATTAGGTTTTATAAAAACGCATACAAGATAATTGTTATGATAATGGAAAACAATCGTAATTTTCGTGTGCGGCGGTATGACGTCATATGTATATTTTAAATGTTCATATAATCCAGTTATGAAAATCGAATAATGCAGCACGTTATATATTAATCAGAATTGAATTGTTGAACATTTTGATATCATATTTATGCATATCGGCCTATAAACAAATAAACCACGGGAGGAGTGACATTACTTTTGGATATACCCACGTATCTTTCCTTGTACATATTAGTGCTTAAGCTCTACAGCAATAGAGAAATTAAATAATTTATACTACAACATGTGAAGCATTCGAACGATAAGTGCTAAAGATTTCATTCATACATTCAAAGATCATGTCATGCATATACTAGTGTATCAATTATTTATGATAACAGATATATTATATACATTCCATCACTTATCGCTTACAGTTATTGTTAATGTATTTCTGAATAATAACATGCTTTGTTTGATACGTCAGTCTTCAACGTACTGTATGTAGATCTACTCAAAATGAACAAGTGGCCCATTAATTTAGTTAACATCATTATTTGCATTAGAAACGTATTATGTGAAGTATATAAAGAAGTTGAAGAGAACAAGTTATTTTATCTAGAGCAGATATAGTTTCTCTTATCTGGTCGCTAGGACACACCAACAACCAGGTTTTACATACACATGTTGTATTACTATTCTGTTCAGATCAGCACGTACATTGATGTCTTCAACAGCTTCATCTGTAGTTGGTCATGCTTATACATCTCGTTTTTCTGTAACGTTGATATTGTCCACAGTCTACTTAATCCCATCTCTTGAAGAGTGAGCTAAAATTGTTTTAGTTTAACTGTCTGAGAGTATGACTCTGCTTTTAGTTGTGCGACTCCGGGGGTTTCAGATGTCGATGTTTTGTTGTAGAATTATGGATGTATCATATTGCAGTCGGCTTGGTTGATTTGTATTTCTGAATGTGTACATTGAGTTATGCTGCAATAAGATTTTTTACTTCTGGTTGACCTATTCTGGAGCTTGTCATTTTGGATGGAGCTCTAAACTCAACTACATTGTGCTTTCGTTTTTTTGTAGTGTGAACGAATACAAATGCAACCACATGTTGTACAGAAACTAACCGATATGTTATAACAAAATGAAAATACCTGTACAACTACTATTTCATAATGAATATAATAATGAATAAATAAATAATCAAATAAACAAATTTCGGAAATTAAATTCAGTTAAAAATGCATTGCCTATTCTCTAATATATAGCTGTAAAGAACATTAAATCGATACTTCACACATCATTTGTAATCTAGACATCACTTGTAACGATTTAAAAAATACATTTAAGTATTGTCGAATAAGGGAAGCGAATATAATTTTGGCAGGGTAGTTCAAACTGTCAGATTTTGATCACAAATTGCAGACAAAACAATATGCTCCCTACCGTGATCATATAGCAATAATGTTGTAGTATTGTCTTATAAAAGATTGCTTTATTAAATAACTCCAATGTTATTACGACAATTTTGATTACAATTGTATCTTATTGGGGGAAAGATAAACTCCTTATGTTTAATACAACCGTTCTGTAATTTGATAACGTATGAGTTTTTGTCTGTCATGCTATATCATTCGGCAAATGTTAATATGAAAATAACAGGACGACACACAGGAAATAAATTATATAATATTTCAAAGCTCGTATTAATATTCTGCAATTCAGCCAAACGTTTCATCTTGTACACCACCATGAGTTATCACAATATTATCACAATAGCCAGCAGCGCGGTCTGTTGATATTGCATATTTGAGTGATATATTAAACATGTAAAGTCATGCATTACTCTTCCTGCAGGCTGATGAAACGAAACGTCAGTAACACCGAATTCTCATGTAAATTTGTAAATTGATCGTACCCCATATTACGTCAAGTGTTCAATGAATATTATTTTTCGATGTATCCACCATATGCTACCTATTATAAGTAATCATTATAAATATTTAACGTTATCTATTAAATCACTGTTCTGCAGCATTCATTCGTCAATAGCAACATTCAGACCAGTTTGAACTTGAAAAGTAACGTTATCTATGTTGGTGACTAAATGTACGAGTTACCATCCAAGAATGCGATGCGTATGAAAATGTGCATGTTATAGGTAATACATGTATATGTAATTCACTGTTTGCATAATGTCAGAAGCAATGTTTTATTTAAGTTAATTACTAAAGTCCAGTTAGGAAATTCGAACAGTGACGTCATTGTTAATGTATACCCAAAATATTAAAACCATTGCTTAAACAGGTAGAGTTTAGTTTGGTATTGAACTGTTGGTATAAGCTTTTATACTCGGGTTTACACCGTACTATTGGATTGTTGCACTGCGTCACTGTATTTTTATCCTAACTGGACCTACCTGTAACCTATTGCTATTATTTTTCCCAATGGCATCACACCATGTGGACGAATTGTATGTTGATTGGTTTTCATTTGTAGATTTGTAGATTTAAATCATAAATGTTTTGTCATAGCTCACTTTTCGAAGAAACCCAGTTAATTTATTGTCGTGAGGTGATCGTGTGGGTTGGTTAAGTTTATTGTCAGGGTCATTTTCTCAAAGACTATAAATTCTAGTTTTTAGTTGATACATATAATATTATATGTATCAACTAAAAACTAGCTTAGTTATTCACCATTACAAGATGAGTCCATGCTGACAAGGCTGATATTATATTCATTGAGTTAGTTGTCCTGGTTACTAACACATACAAGAAAGTCGAGCTTCAAGCACCCGTAGACACTGTTGTTTTATATACAACAATAATAACCTTTGATAGCACGAATATACGTGGGGTAATCAAAAAAATAATTAGACAAACCCTCTGAAATGATAATTCGTCGTGATATCATTAAAATAAGTTTTTATTTCAAATACAAAATGTATCCTTTCTCCGTCCGCAGAGTTTCATGATTTTTCATACAATACTGACAGAGATATCCATTATTTTGCAACCTTGGGCACAGCGACTCATAGCATATTAACGACGTCAATGACGTCACATACGTAAAGTGTTATCTATTCGAACGACTCATTGCTCCGAAAACCGGTTATGTCTCTAAAACTATTGGAAATATTTACTTATAATTCAGTATTTATTTAGAACAGTGATTCTTTTGACTATACGCAATGCAGAGTGTGATAAAATATCAAGGAAATGTTGAATAATTAGTCGATAATGTTTATTCTAAAGACGGTTCTTGTATTATGACGTCCGTCAAACGAGTGACAATTAAAATTGACAGCTCATCTAATGCTTTTCTGATCTCGACTTGATATAATATAGAGTTTCTTTCCCTTCACAAATCCTTTCCCACAACGATACATACGTATACGCCTTGCAGACTTCTCTTCGGATGCTCGTTTCTCGATTTTAAATGAATGTTTAGACCTCAATCCTAGTTTGTGGAAGAATTGCATATTTTCGATATGTGATCTTTTCAAGAAATATTGCGTAGTTTTCGAGTCGCTACTGTTAGTTTTCACGTCATATATTAAAAATGAACAAACCTATAAATAAAAAACGTTTTATTCCACAATTCTTCAATGTTTAAGCGTCACGTCCAGTCAATTTGATACATATTCGAGGAATATGTAATAAAACATAAGTCGAATACTTTTCCATACCATATGGCGAAAAAGGGGACGTTTTGATGTGCGGCGACATAGCGCGACACCTTATATTTGACGTTGAATTAATAAAGAACTACTTGTTGTAGAACATTACATTCTATACGTAAACATCGGCATTAAATACAGCAAACATAATATGACACTTTCATGACTAAGATACGTAAATTTTAAAAATGAGGGCACTTGTATCATTACTTTTTGATCATCCCACGTTTATGGCAATTCATGTTTCTACTTTGGGCTGATTCGTGTTTTATTTTCTGTATTGATTCATAATATTGGTATACATTACATTTTCCCCTGGGTGATGTTTTGTTGAAAATGTGAATTTGTAATATTTCAAGTTCAAAATGAATTTATCGATATTGGTATTAATTTTGAAATTGTTGAACATATCAGATTTACCAGGCGAATGTGGGTCTGGATAAAATGACGTAGAACACCAATCAAGAATACAGGGGCATTGATATATCAATCAATTCTAGCGTTCCACAGTAACATACCGAAATCGTTCAAATGAACAGTGTATGCCATGTATATATTATACAAATGTAACTATTGTATGTACTAAACTACTGATTGAAATTTATCAGCAAAACACCCACGCAAAATATGTAGATATGTTCAAACGACGGATTTCACATATTGCATGTATACATATGATATCGTATTCCTCTGTTTAGCGCTCTTGTCGACTAACCCGGCGGCCCGGTGCAAATCAAAGTACTCGAATGCCTTTCAAATTTTAGCAGAAAACTGATTGACAAATAATGGTTTGCTCGGAATATGATTATATGAAACAATAGAGATAATGGACATGAAGAAGTGCACAGAATTGCTACGTAAGTTAGTTTGTCAGCTGTACGAGTTACTAGAACTTGTTTACCGGGTGATTTAACTGTTTATTTTGAAATTTGGAGAATCTTGTCTAAATTCACGTTAGTAACCTGCCAGGAACTATAACAATAACGGTTTACTCATAAAGAAGGCTCAATAAAGATGCAAAATGGGGAAACATTTTCAAAATAATGAATTATTCATAGTAAATAATTAACACTTGAAATTAACTAGCAATTACATGTCAGCATTAATCTGTTTTCTGTGCTCCACATTCGAGCTGAATCCATCAATGATGTGTATTTTATCGTGCTGAACTTCTATACCAATTTTCTGTCGACGTTTGCCGATAACATTCTGAACTTAACTGAAATGTGAGTTGGACGTATAAATTGATCATATGGTTTCGATAATTTGCGCCTAAGTATCAATGTCTGAGGTTATGACGACGATTTGTTACTGGCACAGTGAAATAAGGCTGTGATACCATATCTGACAGTCTAACACTGCTCATTTGTACTGGCAATTTATATGTAAATAGCTCAGTTTGTTGTAAACAGAGATCTTTGTATAGTCTGCAGACGATATTGCTAGCCTTGTTTACAAATAAACATTGACAATCACATTCGTCTAAGATGTTGATGTTTGTTGGATTGTGTGTATAACTGCGTATACCGTTACTGCATAGTCGCTGTGTATGTCGTGTATCCCTGAGCTAAACATTTTTGAATGATACTACAGTCAATTCAATGGACAAAATCCGACACAAAAACCCTTGTATATCATCAGGAATTAATAATTAAAAATATTATAAACAAAACAACAATACGCATGTTGTTGGATTCGAACCCGCCGGTATTCGGGTATAAGAACACACAATTCTAACCCGCCGGTATTCTGGTATAAGAACATACAATTCGAACCTGATTGATTCGAACCCGTCGGTATTCTGGTATAAGAACACACAATTCAAACAGGCCGGTATTCTGGTATAAGAACACACAATTCGAATCCGTCGGTATTCTGGTATAAGAACACACAATTCGAACCCGATTCGAATCCGTCGGTATTCTGGTATAAGAACACACAATTCGAACCCGATTCGAACCCGTCGGTATTCTGGTATAAGAACACACAATTCGAACCCGATTCGAACCCGTCGGTATTCTGGTATAAGAACACACAATTCGAACCCGATTCGAACCCGTCGGTATTCTGGTATAAGAACACACAATTCGAACCCGTCGGTATTATGGTATAAGAACACACAATTCGAACCCGTCGGTAATTTGGTATAAGAACACACAATTCGAACCCGTCGGTATTCTGGTATAAGAACACATAATTCAAACAGGCCGGTATTCTGGTATAAGAACACAAAATTCGAACCCGTCGGTAATCTGGTATAAGAACACACAATTCGAACCCGTCGGTATTCTGGTATGAGAACACAAAATTCGATATTTCTGAATACTTCTCTGACACGGATAACGTATATAAGCAAGAGGTCACTTATATATGCACCACTGCACATAATCGTATGTCGTGTTAGACATGTTATGCTCCTGTCCACGACATTGTGTAACAATATCAGCGTACTCAAGTAGAGGATATAAAACTATTACCATACTCTCGATCTGACTATATATATAGCATTTGTAATATCACTCCTATGGGTACAAAGCACTAACTGATGGACTACTAAAAACAATCACATGGATTTTATTGTCATACATGTAGAACTTATGATATTCATGTCACGCATCTCATTTTATTTTACTTTGTTTGAACAACAATTACGCGTGTAAGGAGTTTTAAACCTAGTTTGCTGAGTTATAAGTAAATATTTAATTCGTTTGTCTCGCGAAACTCACATGCTTTAGTCACATTGACGTTTCAATTTCTTTCAACGTCTGATAATAGTGATTGGAAGAGGTTTAGTTACGTAGTTATATAGTTTTCAAACAATTTATTTATCTCTTTTACTTTCTCGGAAGCAAAGTTTAGACACCAATAAGAGTATGGTTAGAACAATACCATCTTCTGCTTCGCTGGCGTAACATTTTTAAAGGCATTACTCGAATATGAATTGTGTGTACACTCGTATAAGCGATGCCACTAGACCATGCAAAACGTGGTATGAAGTATTAGGGTTTGATACTTTTTATTTGTTCATGTAATATGGATTGTGGTATCAATGGAAGTCGTTCTGGTTTTCGTCAAGCACGTTTGCTTTGTCGTTTTGAATATGTAATGAGGTATCAACTTTAGGTATTGATTGGGATTCTAATTATTAACGAAACTGGGAAAGGCACAGTAACATTCAAACGAACTCTAATAAATATGATTGAGACGGGATTTGTAGCTGTGCACTGACATGCTGTGCTGATTATTGACGCGGCAAATGAGCAGTAAATCAAGCGATATTGAGAAAATGGCAAAATGCACCCAAAAAAACACTGTAATTGCATTGATGGTATTGCTTTCTGGGAAGTTTATTTGATTTGCCTCGAAGCGGTTCTTTTGAATTCGGAATGATGTGAACATCTTACGATGTTTTATAAATAAATTGATTCTATTAAGTGCAAATTGCTTACGAGTGTACGTGTACATATATATTTTATGCTGTTTACTCTGAATACACGAGTTTTTGTTGATGTCTATACTCAATGTGATACATGCTTGTCTGCGGCTTGTCGATATATATATTGACGTCCAAAACTCCGTCTGATTGTTTGACAAGACATACAGAGAGCAATACATGTCTTGTCAATAATTTGAAAAAAACCTTATAGGTATGGAAATGAAAGACGAGCTTCTTTGATGTTGTCGAGAGCAGAGCTGGAGGCCAGATACTTTAAACTACAGTCCAGTTAGGATAAAATACGGTAAATGGACTATAGTATAGTTATGTTTGTATTCTTCTCTTTCAGTTTTGTGACATTGTCTATTCGGGGGTACAATAAATGTCATACACGGTAGTAACGACATTACATTTAACCCACTCCTTAGGTTAACTAGTACAAGTATGATTAACTGTGAGACTAGTGAAGTGTTATTTTTCAGTTGTATTACAATATTCAATGAACTCAAATGCAAGTATGGGAGGAGGTGGTTGTAATATTAGATGAGTAAAGTGTCAAGTCAAGCCTTGATATAAACATTCACCATGTACCTACCCACATGTGGTGTATTCAATTTGTACCACCGTGGTGTTTTATGAATTATTTAACTCCTAAATAAGCAGCATACTCAGCGGTTTTCGTAAATGCATATTGTAAGACTAGGTTATCTTCTCAGGACATCTTTATAAATAATAGTTAATCGAATGGCATCCAATATTCATATTACTGATGTATGTCTGAGGCTCATATTAACCCTCGTCTGATAAATTTGTCTAGCGCAGTTTTATATTATAAATGTTATTATTAATATTGTAGTGTAAACGGTGCTCTATGAAAACCATTCTTCACATGTGAGTTTTGTTCTTATTTTCATGATACAGTTTCGCTGCGACTAATATAATGAATAAGGCTTTGCATCTTCAAATCGCAGGGTTAGAACAAAGACCTAAATTACAGTTATTTAGGTATTTGGTAAAATGAGAAGGTCGTACGTACTAGATTCTACTTACGTCCTTATAAGACTCATACATAGTTGTCGTCTGCATTACAAGGCACTTCTTGTCATGTTGACCAAAATGAAGTCCAAAGAGTTGGCTTTCCACAAATAAAGAGACAGTTTTTTCTTGTTTTCTTCAAATAGTGATTAATAATATTATAAGTACTTTCAACCTTTTTATTTTGAGCTAGCGAAATACGCAAATCTTTACGATCAAATTGCATATCTCTAAAACTCCTTATGTATTTTTACCGTGTATGTTTATGAAATACAAATGCAATTTTAATATGTCTGACATGCTCATTTGAATACATGTCTTCAGTTGAGTACGAGCACGTGTATATGATATTCTCAGATCGTTCATTCATGAGTCAATATTAGAATATAATGTGCGTCCCAAATGGAAGAACATAAATCCTAGTTCATTAATTACGATAGCAAGATATAATTATACATGTATCATCGATTGCTTTCTATATTAATGGTCATTTCATTCAACCGTACTCTGTCTTAATAACTTAATTAACATTCTCCCTAAATAATTAACTAATGATTATGTTTCACATTATGTCGAGATCACCACTTTACTGCTTAAATCATTCAGACCCGCTCAGGGAATATTATGTGCTTTGTTTTGGAATTAGTTGTTTGTATAATTAATTAAGTTTTCATTGAAGTGATCAACCTTCCCAATAAAATATCATTTCAAGTCCCTACTGTGGAATTGCGTTTAGCATAACACACACTGAACTGTCTTCATAGGAGGAATTGCTGCCTTTTGAATGCATAATGTAATTCTGTCGTCATGTATTGATTTAGTAACTTAAATACAATCACCTCTCATGAGCTTATTCTGTTCCCATCATACTGAACATATCTCATCAATGACTAACTCAAGTTCTATCATAGTGAATGCCTGAAGCAATGATATATTGCTGATTGTCTTGGATAATTGCGCTAAATAGTTTCTTAATTGAATGCTTACTTTCACTTCAAAGTGAATCAAAGTGTATCTATCTAGAGTGTTTTCCAAGTGCTAAAGACATTTTGGATTTAATGGTGAATGTCGTCACGTAAATTGAGGAATATTACTTCTACATTATTATTCTAATTCTTTATTACATTTGAATTTAAATATGACACAAGAAACGGAAACTTGAAACAAAAATGAAAAAGTTTCCTACAATATTGCGGCGTAACAGACTTGCGTTAGTTGTATGTATTTGTGGATTGTTCATGTGCGCACTAACTTCATCAGTTCTCTATTTCTTTGGACGTGAAATACAGTACCAAAGTAAGTACATATACACAAAATAATGTTGTATGACGATTTTGACATATGTTTATAAGTTTATACGAAACATTATTATAACCATCTTGGATGATCTGTTTAACATTCTAGGTGGGCGTGTTGAGGTTATTTACACTGGCTGCAACTCCATTTTAGATGCATCAAGTGCATGTATATGCACGCAAAGTAGATATAACCACTACATTTTACTGCACAAACTACATAATATTGCATTATCACTTACACCACAGCGCGAAAGTTTAATAAAGCCATGTTAGTTTGATTATATATATGTTTATGTATGTATAGTTCTGTATATTTTAGAACTACATTCAGAATTTAATATCATGAGATAACACTTATATCTACGTAACAAATATATCATCAATGTCCACAATCACATAACCTTGGAATGGTTTGAGTAATGTCTTATACTATAAGGTAAAGTTGAAACGTATACCCAAAACATGGCAGTTATGAATAATACATTTCGTATTGAGTTTATCATTGCATGTGTAAACAGTTGGACGATGTCCCAACCATTAAATATTTGGAATATTTATATACTGTTAGAACACAAGTGAGATTATTTAATATTTATGATTCAGTTTGAGACTGGTGTTGTCTTGTCAAGATTCTGTAAGTGTGGCTATATGGTTTCACATAATGCGTGTCAGTCGTTTCTTCATATCGTTCATAGTGCGTGTCAGTCATTTCTTCATATCGTTCATAGTCCGTGTCAGTCATTTCCTTATATAGTTTATAGTGCGTGTCAGTCATTTATTTATATAGTTTATAGTGCGTGTCAGTCATTTCCTTATATAGTTTATAGTGCGTGTCAGTCATTTATTTATATAGTTTATAGTGCGTGTCAGTCATTTCTATATATATCGTTCATTGTGCGTGTCAGTCATTTCTTCATTTCATCATATCGTTCATAGTGCGTGTCAGTCATTTCTATATAATATATCGTTCATAGTGCGTGTCAGTCATTTCTATATATATCGTTCATTGTGCGTGTCAGTCATTTCTTCATTGCATCATATCGTTCATAGTGCGTGTCAGTCATTTCTATATATATCGTTCATAGTGCGTGTCAGTCATTTCTATATATATCGTTCATAGTGCGTGTCAGTCATTTCTATATATATCGTTCATAGTGCGTTTCAGTCATTTCTTCATTTCTTTATATCGTTCATGATAGTGCGTGTCAGTCATTTCTTTATATCGTTCATAGTGCAAGTCAGGCATTTCTTCATAATTTACCGTTAACATTGATTTAGAGGGTATTGGTTGACAACGGTCATAATGTCAATTGCCACCATACTGAATGCGTCATGGAATTTGAGTACGGTTTATGCGCGGTGTTTTCTTTCTATCCGTTCCTCCAACTGCCAACTTCATGAAATAGTTCACTTTATCAGTTGTTCTACAATAATTATAATTATGATCTACCTTGCTCTAAGGCCATCACTTAATTAACCTATTCTCCACATGTTGATGATCTGAACGTATTTGTTGTTATGATAGGATATAACATCAATACGGATTGAACGGTTGTTAGTCTACAAACTAATCTAACATACGGACATATACTGTATTGTACAATATATGTGGACAAAAAGCACATTTAGTTTGAATGCACCAAACACACGAAGAGACACGAAATATACGCCCATCTACTAGAAAAGCTTCAATACAATCTTGCCTGGTCATAATATATGAAAAAATGATAAACACACGTCTTACTTCATAGGCAACCAATATTTCTGCAATACTTCACTTTATGTCTATATGTGGTTATCAAATACAACAGAGAATTCCCAATGCACCATTACAACGTTCATAAACAGCGCTTAATGATCGCAATTACGTAGACATTATTGTGATAACTGGATAAAATAAGAACATTGCAAGCAGATAATGTGAACATCGATTGGTTGTCATGTGATTGTTAGTACTGGAATGATACTTTGTTTAAGTACAAGGTGAAAATATGCATAAGTTTGTACAGTTTGTTTCCAACTTGTGTCGTCGAGCTTTCCATATGCACACGATACATGATGTGTTGGTTGAGTAAAATAGTTATTAAGCTTATTCTGATTTCCATAGATGCTCGACAGAAATCGCCTTCATATTTTTAACAATCAGTTAAATGTTGACATTATAAAGCATAACCCGTCATGTACTGTGTGTTAATGTCGTAAATCTACTACTTTATCTCTGTATGTTTGCTGAATTTGTCGTAGCAGAAATACGAACAAACATGAGAACGTCTGGCGCAGCATGTACTGGAATATGATTTGATACAATTATCACTGCCTAATAAGCAGATGATACCTTCATAACATGTTTGTGTGACATCAATTACAACATTACGCTGTTGTATTAGTTACTGAATATATATGCTTTATCACCCATTATAAAAAATGTGATAAACTAAAGATTTTGGTGTTTGGGGCGTAACTTATTTAAGCACTGCAAGGGGTTGGGTGTGATCTCTGTATTTTGTGCATTGTGATCAAACTGCCTTATAATTGAAAAAATGGCTGGTTCATTAAGCCCCCACCATAACTCTATAGTCGACGCTCCACCTTTATCCGCATATGCCTTGTATATTTGATTATTTACAAGCTTCAGCTAAGTGTCTTACAATAAGTGAACTTATAAACTTCAATGTAACATGTTCCATGTAGAACATTTGGCACATACTGCTCAATTAGCATAAACTATTCCGTCTTAATAATATTATACCATGTATTGTATGTGTTAAATTGTCAGTTAATAAAATAGGAGCTATTAAATTTTGTGAAACATTTTATATTGTAGGTAACCCGGGAGAAACTATAAATATTTATGAACCATTTCGTCTTGTTCGTGCTATTAAGAAGTTCATAATGTTGGCAAGTCTTTGTCACGTCACTGTGAAACACTTCCATATACCGGTTCATTCTGATCACCTCGGTTTTTCTCCAATGGAAAATACCTCTGTCATAACAAGGCGACATTTTAGACTATTTACTTTTAATCACATGATTGAAAATGACAGCACCCCCCCCCCAATTACGTTTATGCAACATGTACATACGGCACCAAATATGTTAAAGTTTAAACTTGAGTAAGAGAACAAAATCTGCTAAATACTAGGATTGAAAACAAAATACGATTATGATTAAATAAACTAGGAAAGAACGCAACGAAATAAAAGTTCGCACAACGTCACGTTTGCGTTGACGCCAGATAAACGTCATATCATTCATGGCGTCATGTGATAAACAAGATGTAAAGTCTTATAAAAACGCGCCAGTATATGACGTGTGCTCACTCGAGGTGACGTGTTGTTCATGTGTCAGTACATGACGTGTGCTCACTCGAGGTGACGTATTGTTCATGTTCCAGTATATGACGTGTACTCACTCGAGGTGACGTGTTGTTCATGTGGCAGTAAATGATGTGTGCTCACTCGAGGTGACGAATTGTTCATGTGTTAGTAAATGATGTGTGCTGACTCGAGGTGACGTATTGTTCATGCACCAGTTTATGACGTGTGCTCACTCGAGGAGACGTATTGTTCATGTGTCAGTAAATGACGTGTGCTCACTCGAGGTAACGTATTGTTCATGCGTCAGTATATGATGTGTGCTCACTCGAGGTTACGTGTTGTTCATGTGTCAGTATATGACGTGTACACACTCGAGGTGACGTGTTGTTCATGTGTCAGTAAATGATGTGTGCTCACTCGAGGTGACGTATTGTTCATGCACCAGTTTATGACGCGTGCTCACTCGAGGTGATGTATTGTTCTTGTGTCAGTAAATCACGTGTGCTCACTCGAGGTAACGTATTGTTCATGTGTCAGTAAATGACGTGTACTCACTCGAGGTGACGTGTTGTTCATGTGTCAGTAAATGACGTGTACTCACTCGAGGTGACGTGTTGTTCATGTGTCAGTAAATGACGTGTACTCACTCGAGGTGACGTATTGTTCATGTGTCAGTAAATGACGTGTACTCACTCGAGGTGACGTGTTGTTCATGTGTCAGTATATGACGTGTACTCACTCGAGGTGACGTATTGTTCATGTGTCAGTAAATGACGTGTGCTCACTCGAGGTAACGTATTGTTCATGCGTCAGTATATGATGTGTGCTCACTCGAGGTTACGTGTTGTTCATGTGTCAGTATATGACGTGTACACACTCGAGGTGACGTGTTGTTCATGTGTCAGTAAATGATGTGTGCTCACTCGAGGTGACGTATTGTTCATGCACCAGTTTATGACGCGTGCTCACTCGAGGTGACGGATTGTTCTTGTGTCAGTAAATCACGTGTGCTCACTCGAGGTAACGTATTGTTCATGTGTCAGTAAATGACGTGAACTCCTCGAGGTGATGTATTGTTCATGTGTCAGTATATAACGTGTACTCACTCGAGGTGACGTGTTGTTCATGCGTCAGTATATGACGTGTGCTCACTCTGGGTGACGTGTTGTTCATGCGTCAGTATATGATGTGTGCTCACTCGGGGTGACTTATTGTTCATGTGTCAGTATATGATGTGTGCTCACTCGAGGTTACGTGTTGTTCATGTGTCAGTATATGACGTGTGCTCACTCGAGGTTACGTGTTGTGCATGTGTCAGTATATGACGTGTGCTCACTCGAGGTGACGTGTTGTTCATGTGTCAGTATATGACGTGTGCTCACTCGAGGTGACGTGTTGTTCATGTGTCAGTATATGACGTGTGCTCACTCGAGGTGACGTGTTGTTCATGTGTCAGTATATGACGTGTGCTCACTCGGGGTGACGTATTGTTCTTGTGTCAGTAAATCACGTGTGCTCACTCGAGGTTACGTGTTGTTCATGTGTCAGTATATGACGTGTGCTCACTCGAGGTTACGTGTTGTTCATGTGTCAGTATATGACGTGTGCTCACTCGAGGTGACGTGTTGTTCATGTGTCAGTATATGACGTGTGCTCACTCGAGGTGACGTATTGTTCTTGTGTCAGTAAATCACGTGTACTCACTCGAGGTGATGTATTGTTCATGTGTCAGTAAATGACGTGTGCTCACTCGAGGAAACGTATTGTTAATGTGCCAGTATACGATGTGTGCTCACTGGAGGTAACGTGTTGTTCATGTGTCAGTATATGACGTGTGCTCACTCAAGGTGACGTATTGTTCATGCACCAGTTTATGACGTGTGCTCACTCCGTGTTACATGTTGTATATGGGCCAGTACACGACCTGAGCTCACTCGAGATGACGTATTGTTCATGTGTCAGTACACGACGTGTGCTCACTCGAGGTGACGTGTTGTTCATGTGCCAGTACACGACGCGTGCTCACTCGAGGTGACGTGTTGTACATGTGCCAGTACACGACGCGTGCTATCTCGAGGTGACGTGTTGTTCATGTGTCAGTGCACGACCTGAGCTCACTCGAGGTGACGTATTGTTCATGTGTCAGTACACGACGTGTGCTCACTCGAGGTGACGTGTTGTTCATGTGCCAGTACACGACGCGTGCTCACTCGAGGTGACGTGTTGTACATGTGCCAGTACACGACGCGTGCTCCCTCGAGGTGACGTGTTGTTCATGTGTCAGTGCACGACGTGTGCTCACTCGAGGTGACGTGTTGTTCATGTGTCAGTGCACGACGTGTGCTCACTCGAGGTGACGTGTTGTTCATGTGCCAGTATATGACGTGTGCTTACTCGAGGTAACGTGTTGTTCATGTGTCAGTGCTCACTCGAGGTGACGTGTTGTTCGTGTGCCAGTATATGACGTGTGCTCACTCGAGGTAACGTGTTGTTCATGTGCCAGAATATGATGTGTACTCACTCGAGGTGACGTGTTGTTCATGTGCCAGAATATGATGTGTACTCACTCGGGGTGACGTGTTGTTCATGTGCCAGAATATGATGTGTACTCACTCGGGGTGACGTGTTGTTCATGTGCCAGTATATGACGTGTGCTCACTCGAGGTAACGTGTTGTTCATGTAACAGTGCTCACTCGAGGTGACGTGTTGTTCGTGTGCCAGTACACGACGCGTGCTCACTCGGGGTGACGTGTTGTTCATGTGCCAGTATATGACGTGTGCTCACTCGATGTGATGTATTGTTCATGTGCCAGAATATGATGTGTACTCACTCGGGGTGACGTGTTGTTCATGTGCCAGTATATGACGTGTGCTCACTCGGGGTGACGTGTTGTTCATGTGCCAGAATATGATGTGTACTCACTCGGGGTGACGTGTTGTTCATGTGCCAGTTTATGACGTGTGCTCACTCGGGGTGACGTGTTGTTCATGTGTCAGTATATGATGTGTGCTCACTCGAGGTGACGTATTGTTCATGTGCCAGTATATGATGTGTGCCCACTCGGGGTGACGTATTGTTCATGTGTCAGTATATGATGAGTGCTCACTCGAGGTTACGTGTTGTTCATGTGTCAGTATATGACGTGTGCTCACTCGAGGTTACGTGTTGTTCATGTGTCAGTATATGACGTGTGCTCACTCGAGGTGACGTGTTGTTCATGTGTCAGTATATGACGTGTGCTCACTCGAGGTGATGTATTGTTCATGTGCCAGAATATGATGTGTACTCACTCGGGGTGACGTATTGTTCATGTGTCAGTAAATGACGTGTACTCACTCGAGGTGACGTGTTGTTCATGTGCCAGTAAATGATGTGTGCTTTCTCGAGGTGACGTATTGTTCATGTGTCAGTAAATGGCGTGTACTCACTCGAGGTGTATTGTTCATGTGTCAGTATATGACGTATGCTCACTCGAGGTTAAGTGTTTTGCATGTGTTCACTGGGTTGTTGCATGATGTCATTCTTGGGTTAGCTCATGTTTTGCATCTTAATATGACGAGTGCTCACTAAAAACATGTGATGTGCTGTTCATGTCTTACAGGGGTATAGCTGTTATCGGTAAAGGTGACGTAGTGTACACGAGACGTCGTACACCGGGGCTTTATGTATGACCAGTCTGGGTGACACATATTTCGTTGTATATCCTATATAAATAGTTCAGACAAAATGTGTCGTCACAAAGCTTCACATAAGTTTACAATTAGCAATTAGCTAACTAAAAGCACAATGAGTTGAGCGGAAATAACTGTCAGGAACCGGTAAAGCCCTTAGTGAATTCTTTGAAATGATCGAATAAGTCTGGATTTAATTACCTGACGTATAACATAGAACACCTCATTCTCTCTTTGAGGGTTATAGTTTCAGACAATTTTCCATTACGTTTTTGTTCGGATATCAAATAATAACCTAGATACAATATGGAACAATATTTAGTTAGCTAATTGCTAGTTGTAAACTTATGTAAAGCTTTGTGACGACACATTATGTCTGAAATATTTATATCGGATACATCCGACAGACTGAACAAGTACAATGTATCTGTATATCTGCAGTTTGCTTCGATCCTCACTGATTTACATTTGTTTATCCAACCATTTATATGGTAATATTTCGCATTAGACATGGGGACGTTGTAAAGTGTACTTACATCAAGGAATTCAACTCACAACATTGAACAATTTGTAAGAGTTGCAATTTCTTTTGTGAGACATGTATGGACACTTTCAGAATCAGTTATTTAAATTCAATGTCACGTGAATAAGATACAATAATGCACACTAACGATGTTTTATGCTATATATACTCAGTACATCTACAAACGCAACGTTTTCATCCTTGATTTTTCTTACTTCGCTTGTTCATACATTTTGTATACAAGTATTGTATAATCGCGTAGAAACTTGGCTATTGTCAAACTTTTTTCGATCGGGTAACGTAACTCCCGTGCGTCAAGAAAATAAAAAAGCACGAATTTCACGTGTACCATTTACCCATGATAAAGTTTGGTGTAAATAGCTTCGAATCCTTTGTAAGGTTTGACA
The DNA here is from genome assembly GCA_963678985.1 of Spisula subtruncata. Taxonomy (NCBI): domain Eukaryota; kingdom Metazoa; phylum Mollusca; class Bivalvia; order Venerida; family Mactridae; genus Spisula; species Spisula subtruncata. The sequence goes on from OY787669.1 coordinate 14,953,075, forward strand.
ATGGAAAGAAAATCACAAAAGAAAAGTTCTAGGCTTCGGAATAAAAATGCCATCATAGTCCAAACATGGGTGAAATCAGGCGATACGGATGCCTATGACGGGGACGTCAAATGGGAGGTTTCACTTCGGCTAAATTATCATGAGCCGGCAATGTTTAATCTGGAGACACTCTACGAGAGGTGTTCAACTTATTTATGAACAAAACATGAACGCCGATTTTGCAATATTGAATAAAAACATGAGAAATATATGTTTTAAACCATGTGAGAAAATGTTTAAAGTTGAACATATGATCATAATACATTGTATATTTCATTTGGTAAAAGCTTAAAACAACAATTTAGTAGATGATGTTGTTTTTCCTGTTTTTAAGGCAAAATGGTCCTTTTAAAAGCACCAAGAAAGTGTTATTAATTTTTTTTTGCATTTTTAATGAGAACATTAGTAATATTTGTCTTAAGAAGTGTTATAAAAGTTCTGTTTCCAGTAATGGTGAAATGGTACCAAAATGGAAAATTGCCCAATATTGCCAAAACCAACAATATAATGTTAAATTGGTTTCATGATATCTATGACAAAATCATTAGCAACGCGGAATAGTACCACTGATGGGAGTGTTTATAGAAACTATCCGTGAAATTATTTCGAAAAAGTCGTATGCATAGTTCTGGGAAAATGCGAAGTTCCTACGCTGAGAATCAAGAAAAATATGCCTCGCAGCCAAAAGTCTTGGAATCTAGAAATGCAAAATAAACAATATCATGTGGAAAAATTGTTTCAATATGGCAGGGCAATGCTTACTCTTAGAGAATGATATGATACATTAGGGTATGCTATTTTAGAAAAAGTCACAAGGATAGGGAGAAGGACATGTTTGTCCAGCTTTGTGTGGTCGCGGCCGTTTTCATGGAAATGCATTTGGTTTGTTATTATGGAAATACGCACGTCAAAAGCAATATTAAATTGACGAAATTGAAGGCTGTGGTCTACGTAAAAACCGTTTCAAATCAGGTTTTAACAAAAAAATGTTACGTATCGTGCCTAGTGACTGTTATATAGAATGTAGTGTTTCGTCTAGATTCAGCTTCAAGTCACCTTATACAACGCCAAATAAAAACAATTAAGAATGTAACTTTGATATATATTATAACCCAGCAGTGGATATCGAAGTCTTCTCATGCTTTAACAATATAATTTTCTATCTGGTTGATACAAAAACGACGATTAAAGAAGAAAAATGTATACGTAATTATTACGAGTTTTGGACCTTCAAAACGCAAATAAAAACACCCTGTACTCCAATGCTGATTATGATTTAACCGTAACGTATTCGTAATTTACAATTATAATATATACTTCTTGATATACTACTTTACACAATATAAAAGTTTTTATTCAATTTCATTGTTAGAGTAACAAAATATCGATGTTCATTTACTGTTCATAAATAAGTTGAACACCTCTCGTACTAGCACTTTGGCACCGTGTACAACCTCCCGTGTGTGAAACAACTTTCCGACAGGACCATGCAGTAACTCCGCGTGTACCACCTCCCGTGTGTGAAACAACTTTCCAACAGGACCATGCAGTAACTCCGCGTGTACCACCTCCCGTTTGTGAAACAACTTTCCGACAGGACCATGCAGTAACTCCGCGTGTACCACCCCCGAGTGTGAAACAACTTTCCGACAGGACCATGCAGTAAGTCCGCGTGTACCACCTCATGGCAAAGTTCACACGTTCTGATATATACACTGTTTAACAACATCATGAATATGTAATCAATTAATAATTGATCCATATGTACATTTTCCAATTAGAACAACGATTCTGAAAAAATAAGATTTTACCAATTTGTGTTGCAACACAGTGTTGCGTTTCTATATGTACTCAGTATAGCATACTATATTGTTATTATTCAATGCACAAAACAACCTCATATGTCCATTTTGTTATATTCCTGTCTGATTTGCGATTACCCCGGACTTCGAACGATGTGCATTATAATGAAACATAAAGGGTCGTCATAATTTTATGGCTGCGTGGTAATTCCCTAAAACGACTGCTTGACAAGTTTGTGATCGTGCTAAGAAACGAAATAGTGGTTTTGGTGTATTTATGTTCTTTTATAAGCGGTACTATACACTTAGCGGCACTTCTAACGCTGCCACTTGAATTTTCTTAATATCTCGAGAACCGATCAAGATAACTTTATCAAATTTTCACCAGTTTTAGTTTAAAGCATGTGCCTCTTACTGCTTTTGAAATTTTGGAAATTGATGGGTATGAAAATTCGCGGTAAATAAGTAATTTACGTCACCCGATATTATAAAGTCACAAAATTAAATAGCGTATTAATTAAGGGTAAATCGAGTATTTTCAAGATTTTATTTCTTTAATACTTCAAATGTTATATCATAAGTGTTCACAATAAAAAATATTTAAAAAATTCATCAACATTACAATTTCCGAGGAAACGAAATAGCAGTAGTTACGCTTAGACCGCCCCAAAATCTACTCGTATTATAAATGTAAAGCCGACGGGTTAAAATAAACGTTTAACCTCAAATGAGGCTGTTTGAATGATCAAATATAAATTTCTTCTAAATAATGAATGTACAAAGTATGTAGTAGAGTTAAATTTATTCAGTTTAATGCAATTTTGGTCACCCTAGATTTAAATTTCAAGTTGAGACTAACCCGCGTTATTCTTAGGAATCGTATTTTTCAACCGACACGCTATGGTTACGGTAAACACTCTTTTTTGAAGCAAAACCAAACTTTTTCCTTTCTTAGATAGTTGGTAAATATCGTTTATGATTATTAAAAGACATGAGCAAATAAAATGTCAACACGCACAATTATTATAGGAAGAAAGGACATCTAGACGCACACATAACGACCAGGTGACCGGTATTACGCGATAAAAATGCGACTTTCATTTTTAGTATTCAGTCTGTTGAAGACATATCATGCAATAGTCTATTGTCGGATCGAGCGGAAAATTCGCCAGAACTTGTGTAAAATATTGTTATACACGTGTGCCAAATTTCATAAAAAATGATCGAGGACTTTCCAAGGAAACTGAAATATATAAATGGCAGCGTTAGAAGTGCCGCTAAGTGTATACCACGTCAGACGTTATTAAACTTACAGTATCTTCATTTGGCCACGAATACATGTTTTATTGGTTAGAACTATACACATTGCTGAGTTTGCACACGTGATATGATTGTTGGCTATTTCTGAGAGTTCATCAGTTATCTCTGTGTATGTCAATACAATATATTCCGCTATCACGTCCTGTCTGACGACCGTTCCATCCGATCAACGTTATCATGTTTACCAGTACAACTTGTATCAATGCGTGTGAGGTGTTTCCGGTGTTTGCCATATGAGGATCAACTTATGGTCAACTACCGACACTTGAAACGTTCATAATAAATCACTGTCAAGGAAGTGATAAACAACAACAAATATATCCTATGTCCTTTTTATTCTTCGCAATACATTATGTCCCTAAATACGATACTCACCCTTTTGCCTTTATAGACTGTTAGCGTGGCTATTCTTTGTTATCACTCCTCAATAACGTCATGTCCTTTACCATACGTAATTCATTGTTTTGCCTGAAATTGCTCCCCACACGGCAAACGACATGTGTATTAAAGAGGCATTCCCTATAAGTAGCATACTTTTCTTTACTATCACATTTAATGAGCTAAATGTACAAAGCACTATCAATTATCATAATTTGTTACAAGTAGGTGTGCGCAAATATGTCTCTATAATGTCAAAAATATTGTCAAATCACCGATTATAATTTATCGCTTCCAGCGATTTATTATTTTGTGGTCCAAGGGAAACAACTCGAGGCTATTTTGGCTCGTTACGGAAATATATAATTTCATTTTTTCTCGGTAATTGGAGTTATCTTTTTGTTGAAGATTTGAGGAATTTAAGCAATAATGATTCTCATTTAATGTATAATATTCCTGAATTGATTTAAACGATCTAAATTATAGGAAACGCCTCTTTAAGGAGGATATATACTTGCTATTTCGAATTATCGAGTCAATAGACAATATTTTAACATGCCAAAACCAATGTCAATATTTTTTCAAAATAAGAACGGTCAAAACCGGAAATATATTCATGTGAAGGAACTTTCAAATCCCCCCAAATACTATTTTTTATATACGAGAACGGTACCAGTATAAAATATTAACTGTGCTCCTTGGTCATACAAGTTATGTATTGGTCATATATCAGTGTAATGTGTGTTTTCTTGGTCTCTGTCACAGGTCAGTGGTCATCTTCTTATTTGTCCTCTGCATGTGGCATTGATGACCAACTGTGAAAAATGGGAAAATGAATATCACTTGTCTATATTGCATTCCATTTACAAATACAACCGTATTTTATGCATATTATATCGTGCTACTGGTACGAAATATTACTGCAGAAGTTTATCGTTGAGATAAGACATTCATTTACTTAGACGCGATGTGGTTGTTGTTCAGTCACATGAGATGAGATCGCCAAAGGTCAAGTATATTTATAACAAACCTGGGACATTTATCTTGAAAGAAGCATATGAGATAATGAATTGCAAGGCGAAATATTTTTTTCTTTTTTATTAATGATACAGTTCGTAACCTGTGGCTATATCTATTGAATATTAAACAAAGCTAATGGAAGCTATCGTGTAAATCAGCTTAACGTGTTAAATATGAATTGTCTTGCTGCTATACTGTATTTAATACACGCTTTCAGAAACATAAATCGTCCCGGTAGACCACCTAAACATTGATGATACGATCACAATTAATCCAAAAGTGTTTTAGAAATACATATAACCTGGAATTATGCATGGGGTGGTGTATACTTCAGGCAGAATTGCTAAGTACACATCACTGGCGATATAAACGGATTATATTTATATTTTATGTTGAATTGCACAATACAGACTCAATTAACGTACTTCCGATACAAGTGCAATTTTATTCCAGTATGCCTTTCACTAGCTGATACATTGTACGACATTCGTATCTTCAATATATCGATGGCTTAGAATAAGTAGGTCGTAACTACAAAATCGATATATTGAGAAAACAAGAGAAAATTGTCTGTAATTTACTGTTTACTTATGGGAAAACAAGTTTTTAAAACTTCATTGTGGTCAACATGACAATTTCCGATTTTCATGAAAGTAGGCGCATAAGAAGATCCTTGTGAAACAGATTTCAAACACTTTAAAAAAATAAACATGTATCAGTCTTATAAGGTCGCAAGTAGTAGTTCCAACCTTCTCATTCTAAGCCAGCGATATGGTGTCCGGATGAACACGGATGTCAATGAACTAACTTATTATTCTTTTCTTGGATTGGATATGCGGACTGTGTGGGAAGCATAACATACAGCTATAACCTATCATCGTTCCAGAGTGTGACCAAGTGTTACATGTACACCAAATGACCCTATCCTGAATGATGCTAACATTGTGTTCTAGACATCAAGTTGTTTGTTTTGCTACAAACCGTTGTCACATTGAAAGCCAATCAGATCAATAAATACCATTCCAATTTCCACATACATCTCAATGTTTTAGTGTATATCCTACGTAACCGTCTGTACACACATATCTAACCTTGGGTGTATTCTGACAACTTGAGATTTGTCAAAATTCAATTACATTTTCTTATAAACTATTCTTCAGATTACAGGAGCTTTTAGTATTCAATCTCATTCTATAGTATATTCACCCTGAAAGATACGTCTAGAACATTTGCTGATACTGGGAGATAATTAGATTACAAAATA